>OX388261.1:5447950-6803688 GCA_947579855.1 Anticlea derivata
TGAAAAAGGATCATCGAAAAAAATGATAGGCACCAAGCCGTTTTTGTTGCCTGATTCTTCTAGGCTTGGTCGCGAGGAACAGGCATAGCTTCACCTAGTTTCTAAGACGTTTCTAAGTGATCCTAGTGATTTTATTGAAATAAATGCCTTTTGACTTTTTTGTTTATTTTACCACGTTGATTTTACAACGTTTTGGCCCATAGCTGTTAGTTTTGTGAGCATCAATAAATAAATTTACGTGAAAACGCAATTTTTTAGGAAGTAAAGTATCCAATTTAAATAAAAAACAAAAATATATTTGTATTTTTGATCAAACTTAAAAAAAACATTAAGTATCACCAAAGGCACCGGAAAAAAAAGACAGAGAATGTATTCTCGTTTAAATTGCTCTCAAGCGTGAGAGTATTCCAATTTACTCTACAAAATGTAACTTATCTCGATCTCAAGATATAGTTCTTAAAGTTCTACTAGAAGAATTGTTATCAATGTCGTAACTCACCCGCTCCATAGGTTCCGCTATATGTATCACAATGCAAGTCTGCGCATAGTCAACTCTCGAATCTCCTGCTAAGTGCTGGATAAACTCCACTCCATACCACATCCCCATTAAGCTGTCCACCCAGATACCGTTCTGAGGCGACCTATTCACACAGTAATCCCTGATATCCCTCATAAATGGCTGCTCGTAGGAGCTGTAGCCTCTTCCGTAGCTAGATCCATACCCTTGCGAACCATAGCTAGATCCGTACCCTTGGGAACCATAGGTAGAACCATATCCTGGTGTGCTGTACGATCCTGCGTATATTCCGGGGCGTTGAGTATACGTGTTGTACTTATTCGTAGTGTAACTAGGGCTGTAGTTCGGGTAGCGGGTAGCTTCAGGAAAGCTTCCCACTTCGCCGTACCTGCCTGTGTTGTATGGATTGTTGAAAAGGTTCGCAATCGTCGATGTCTGATAGTTCGGGTACGTCGTAGTTTCGTAGCGTTGGTAGCTCGCACACTCTGCGGTGTATAATATCGCGAGAAATAATAGTAATCGATACATTACGATGGTGTTTCGGTAGAGTGCGTGAGATCTTCGCGTGATAGGGTTGTGGGCCGTAATGTGTGACTGCTCTCGGTCCGCTATGGGAGTGGGAAGTAAACTAATTAAGACCAATTCATACCGGAGCTCAATGAGATGCAGGCATGTTCATAGTCAAACTTTTAGGGTTTCGTAGTTATGATAAGAAACCTTTATAATTTCGTCATGTTAGTCACATGATCGTTTTTACTGTTTTAATATGGATTTTGCTTTATGTAGGTCTAAGTACATGGGATAATTGTGAATTCGAGACGTTTGGATGCATAAGGAGTGGCCGTTTTAACCGTTGGGGGATAAAGGTTCGTGGTTCCCACCCGATGGACCGACGAAATTGTTCAAGTTGGCAGCGGGAAGTCGGTGGATGGAAAAGGCTCAAGACCATAATTCGTCACGGAACTCTTTGGATGCCTATGTCCAGCAGTGGGATTCTACAGGTTGATGAGGATGATTATGTAGTAAGAATAATATTCTGGCAAAATTCGAGTACAAACGCTTTTAATGTTTAAAACATATACGGGTACTACACGGGTACTATAAGCCACGGATATATTTTCCAAAAACCAATACGTAGATTTTTCAATCTGCAAGCAATAAAGCAGCATACAAAAACAAGTATAGACCAAATCATCATAACGTGATTCATATAAAACATTAGGGCTACGAACAAGTAGTGTGTACTTTCCGTAATAATGTTAGTTGGAATTACAGAGACGTTAATTTGAACCCTTTTTTGTAACCCTGAGTATGATCCTGTACTGAAGCTACTTTTATCACATTATTATTTGATTTGATGCAATCGATGAGACATATTATTATAGTATTTTGAGTCTCATGGTCTTTGGCAACTGTAAAGTTCCCTATTACTGCTTGGTAGGACATATGTAAAGAAATTCTTTTTACTTATTGATTACTACGAAGACCTTGCCATATAACAGTAGCGTTATCGCGAGGTAAGTTACAGTGTGCATACATCATTAAAGTCCTTGTCTGGCCTTCTGTCTTTCTTACAAATATATGTCTTTCATTTTGTCAAATCACAGTCTTTCTATCCTTTCAAACTCGTATGATAGACTCGTATGATCCAAGTAAAAATGATCCACTAGAATATACCTCTATATCTGCTATCGACTTATTAATGTAGTGATACATATATCCATCTTGTTTCATACCACTTATTCTTTAATTGGCATAATTTGATACAGTGTTCCTGTTTATTCACTGACCCTGTGTCCTGCCACAGATGACCATGGATCAGAGGCCACTGGACCACATCCTCCTCGTATACAATAAGAAGTAATTAGTCTACTAGTAATATAATGACAGGATCTCATTACATTGGCAAATGTAGGCCTCTATTACTCATACTTGAGTCGTCATAAACCGAATGATAGAAGAAACCTACGCCTAAGAATAGATAACAAACAAAACTCTAAATAAAGCCATTAGCCAAAATATACACAAAAGGTCTTGAATTCATAATAAAGTGGGAGGAAGATTATTCCAGAAATCTAGGTAATTAGAAGAAATCTTTTCTTATGAAATCAGGACCTTTTTTTTTTTTAAACGCGTTCATGTCTTTTGTATGTGAAATCATCACGCCTACGCCGTAGCATACAATTTGAATATCGAATAATTTTTATTACAGAGTAGGTATAAACCTCATTCCAGAGCGAATTCCTATCCTTTTGGGGATTTACCCATGCTCACCACATACGGGTATGCGCATACGGGTTGGTGAGCGCAGTTAGAGCTATAATATCTTTATGAAAACAATATAATAAAACGCTGCTGTCCAACACCTGGTTAGGTACTTAAATCCCAAGCGGAATGAAACAAATAACTTCTGTTAATATTTATTTTAGTTATAAAAATATCAGTCATGCTTAATATTACTTAGATATAAACTACTAGCTTCCGCTCGCGTGGTACCTATATAAAAAATAGCCTTTATGCTATTCCAGACTATAATCTATCTCTATACCAAATTTCATCCAAAGCCATTCGGCCGTTTGGGCGTGATTGAACCACAAACATACAAACAATCATCCAAACATCCAAACAGGATGTTTGGATGTTTGTTGATGACAAACTTTCGCATTTTTAATATTATTAAAATAGGATAGGATAGAATTTTATGAATGCGGTAATCAATATATCACGGTGGGTTGTGGGTAGACGTTAAGTGTTCTGTGATGTTATCCTGTGATGTTCAATGAAGAAGCGGGTCACATAATAATTGGCATCAGCAATGTACTAACATGCACTCTTTTATCTTACATTGCGATCTCAATCAAACTTGATAATAAGCCCCCTGAGTTAATTCCCATGCAACAACACTGATTACCAAAAACAGGGAGCATTTATCAACACAGCCTGCGCAGATAGACGTATACCTATGTATGTTGGGGAGGTCGAAGTTAAATAGCTTCTTCTTGACGTCATACCACTCCCAGCGCTGCATCCTGGATGGAGAACGTCGCAAGATCAGGGAGAATATTCCTCCGTCGCCGTGATCGGAGCAGTGGTTTATAATCAGGGAATGCTGAGTTGCCTTCAACACCCGGATCACTTGGGGGTGGCGGGGTGGTTCGTCTGGGTACCACACATCTGCGAATTGAAGACCAGAGCTTTAGATAACTTTCCAGAGATACTGCTTGAGCCTGCATTGAGAATAGTCAAATGTGGATGTAATACAGATAGAGATAAGATAAGCTCACGACTTTTATCCCTAAGAATGGTAGACAGCCTCTAAGATGTCCAAGCGATCAGATACTTGAAGTTCTAAGGGGTTATTCAGAGGTATGTAGGTACGAACATTTGGCACATGTCCACATTTTGAAGTAGTGAGTATTCCATACGTGACAAGTTACAGGCCCATCGCCGCTTATAAGAAGAATACTTATTGGTTTCCTCACGATGTTTTCCTTCACCGTTTCATCATCATTTTAGCCGTTCGACGTCCACTGCTGAACATGGCCTCCCCCACAGACAGAGCAAATTCCTTATCATGTGGGGGGATTTTCCCATACTCACCACGCTGGGCATGCGGGTTGGCGAGCGCAGTTAGAGCTATCGTTGTTAAAATGAGGGACGCTGCTGCCCATCCCCTAGCTTTATTCCCTTAGTCGCCTCTTACGACATCCGCGGATAGATAGATATGGAGGGGCCTATTCTTCAGCCGGGGCCACCGCGGCCAACCGTTTAATGTAGGTATACTTATTTTTTTTTGTTTTCACTTAAACAAAGTGAAATTATACTATCCCAAAAGGGGCTTCTTCTACAACAAATATGTAATAAAGTTTGTTCTACGTCTTTTTCATTCACGAAATTTTTCATTCAAAAAACACTTTACAAAGATTAGCTGTTTTGGGGTCGAATAAGTTTAACTCAAATTCGGCTGTTAGGTAGCATTCTTGATGGCGAACTTTTCGTACGCTTATTTAAAAGTCAAAAAGATTACTTAAAAGACCAAAAACAGTTGATTTGAAAAGGTACGAGAAAAATCTGAAAAAATCTAGGTATTAATATTTCTTCTTTTTTTGATAGGATAAGCCCTTTTCAGGGTGTATAGCGTATACATAGTTCGGTACACGTATAATTTTCAGTTTACCAATTCCTCTCGAAATCATTTCCTTCTCCATGGGCTTTTGCTGTTCAGCCACCCACAGGCCTGGCGTTTCTGGAGTGTACACATAAGTCTGCTCCAGACTTTGTCCGTCTTCGTCCCAAATTACTCGAACCCGTCGTTCGGTATACATGTCCCTCTTCCTTCTATTCAGCCGTATGTCCAGCCATGAGCCAGCCATGGAGGTGTCAGACCAAGGGTTGCTTTTGTATGAGCGCCAGTTTTGATCTGTATAGTTTCTTTTGATGAGCTTGAAAAAAAATGTTCACTCAATGGCGCGAGCCAAACAGAATCGACCACGCGACGATTTCACATTTTATGCAATGCTTAAAATTATCTCTGTCACTGTTTGTCATTATGCAATAATATGTAACTTTTATTTACAGAAAAAAAGAAATACGAGTAGATTATTTACAAAATACGCATGAAACAATTATTGAGCTATCAAAAGACCGTTGCAAACGATCTTATAGCTCTATTGTGATTATGAGATGGCAATAATTATTTATCTTTTGTCAGATTTTTGGTGGACAGATTTTTATGATATCTTTCACACAAAAATACTCACAGACCAATCAAGCCAATCTTCACGGGGCTCCGTCGAAACATCGGTAATGAACAGAGTCACGCAGCCGATTTCATTCGGCTTATTGGTCATATCCGGGGTATGCTGGGCGTAACCTATCCCGTACCACATCCCGTACACGTCTTCCATGTCAAAAATGTGCGACCACCGGATGCTGTCGCCGCAGAAGGCACGCACTTGGATTACAAAGGCGAGAAATACAAATAAACGGTAGAGAAACGCGTACATGATTATCAGACTAGTTGAGGAATATGGGACGAGGCGCCAGCGACGGTCGCAATGATGTCAATTAGCAAATTGCTACCTCCTTGTGCACGTCGCAATAAGTCAGATGATTCATTTTATTAGCGAGTGGTACTGAGTACCTTCTCGACCTTCTCGTACTACCATTTATTAGGTAGGTTCGGTGTAAAATTCCTAGCCCCTCCATTTTTTCGTTTCGTAGCCGATAAGGTCTGCCTCATCGGTTGCTCGAAGTACTCCCTATCACTGCAAAGAGTGCCTACCAATGTATAAAAATCTACAATTATCTAGTCGGTATGGCATTACTCTCTCGCCTTCTCTGTTTTACCAAGGTACCGTCAATCTGATAGTTTCCTTCCCAGTTTTCAGTACGTGTTTTGAATAGAATCCGTTGGTGCATTGGTGAGCCGTATTGGCCTAGTGGATGGTACATTGACTTTCAATCCGATGGTCGTGGGTTTGAATCCCGGTCGTAAGTAATGAAATGAAATGAAATGATTTATTTTGCTAGAAGCATGGTTGTACTTAGGTCTTAAAAATTTAAGTACGACAAGAATTTATTTATAAAGAAAGGTAAGAACACAGACATCTTTGTAAGTCCTTAGGTATATTCCAAGTGGAGCATATGCCTGTGGCTCTGCCGCGATGCATTGACTAACACGTAATACATTGCGTACCTACTTGCACTGCCGTGAGTTTTCAGTGTAAGATGCCCGTAATGTAAAGCTATTCTATCCTACTAATATTATAGTTTGTGAGGCTGTTTAGATATTTGTGGTTCAATCACGCCGTAAAGGCTCAACCGCAAAGCGCAAGCTAGTATATATTATACAGTAAATAATTATATTATAATCGATGGCGCGTCTATCCCGCCCACTAGTACTAGATTCGGTTGTTCTTTCGAACAGATGTTTAATGGAAGGGAACCTATACCTGAAGGGTAGTACCATTTAATTTTGGTGAAGATCTGATGGAGACACTTATGTTTCGTTCTTCAAACTTGAGTTTAGTTTTCAAAACGTAATTATTAAGTATCGTTTACAGACCCAAATCTTTTGAAAGCTCTACTCAAGACAATTTGCAAGAACAACATGAACAACAACGTTGTCGGAGTCTAGACAAAATCCTTACGCTTCATTTTCCTTTCACGCTAGCGTCATACGGACAACGGAATCTAGTCCATGTCCATACAATTCTTTCTAAAGTTCCAACGGATCTTCTATCGTAAGTTCTTGGTCGTATATTTAAGATAAGGAAATCAATAAAACAATTTTGTACAAATAAAACTTTTTTTATTCAACACGTTCTTATATATAAAAGCGCAGTACCTATGCACATAATCGACTAAATTAAAATCTGCTTTTATAAAAATATACCTTTTAGAGCCTCATTGCGAAAGATTACCTACGAATAAATAGAAATGATAAATAGTCACCATTCTGTACGTTTTAGAATCCATGCTATGAAGGGAATCTATTAGCATTTCTATTTTCACACGACGATTTTCAAACGCTCTGTAGACACGGGATGAACTCAACTACTTAAGTTTGCAAACGTTAATGTGATGCGCGTATCAGAAACGCGCGACGACCGCCTTTTAAAAGCGTTGTGTGCATATGCTCGTATTTATTAGAACCTTAATCACGGCCACGTATCTGTATTACATTCTATACGTCATCAGTATTTTATTTGTACCTTCATAACTGTATTTTGGTTTAGGCTTGAGATCTCCAAACCGAGTAAGTGACAGCTAGTATTAGGAGACTTGATAAGCTTATCGAAGCTGCTGAATTTTCGCAGACTCTTTTCAGAGCAGAGGTCGAGAGACGTTTTAATGTGAAGACGTTGTGGATGCTGGCCAGGTCTTCAGGAGTCAGTTGGTTCTCGTTTCTGGCGAGCACGACGCTGAAGAGTTGGGAGTTGGGCAGACGCATGCAGAAGTTCAGAACGAGGTGGTTGTTGGCCACTTTCAGGACCTGGATAACCCCGCCGAAGAAACGGTACATATTCTCCACAGCTGAAAACAGATAAAAAATGTTGAAAAGAGAAAAAAATATTTGGTAGAGCCATCAGCAGGGTAGGGTGTGTGAAAGTGACGTGAGTCGAACCATTTTATGTGCATTTATCGAAATTCATCATTTAAAAATAAATAAATAAATTAAATTATTAATTTAAAAGATTAATTCAATATTTTCATTTCATTGTCAATTTAATTTACGAAGAAGCGTGTTAACATTTTGTCGGTCTCACTCTCAGCTATAGTCTGCCTTTGAGCAATCTAAAAATACCGTCAACGGGGTCTAACTAGCTCATACGAACTAAAAGTACTTTCTTTGGTAAGTAATTAATAATAATTTTGGGCAATATTCTACTCACATCCATTAGGAACATCCGTGGGCCAGAATCCCTTGTGAGAAGTGTTGACCTTGACGTGGTAGTCGTCATGCCACAGACCCTCATGCCACTCCAGCACAAAGTACCTGATGCGGTACTGCTCCGGAAGACCGTACGTGCGACTTAAGTACGGAGAGTTCGTCAGCTGAGGGTATGGGGTAGGTGGAGTAGGCTGAAACAAAAGGAAAAATTATTTAATGTGACCTAATAACTAATACGTAGGTACGCTATATAGGCGCCAATCCTATGCTTGTCCAGTGATTTATGATGGTGGATGGTTCGCTCCGATTTGGAGATATGAAGGCTACTCACTAAGCTTCGGGTAATGAGTCCACCATGCACATAATCTTCAAACTTTCTTATTTGTACTATGGGGCAGTACGGGTTATATTCTGTCCTCGTCGCTTTTTCCTTGTGGTAAATATACTCGCGGACGTACCACATTCCAAGTAAAGCCTCTTCATCAAAATCGTGAGTTGGATGTAAGTTCTGACAGTAGTACACATTCGAAGCTATAGCTATATAGCTGTTTGGAATGAATAAAGAAAAAAACAAAAGAGCTTTCATGTTCCTGGCTGATTCTAATTAAATTTTGGTTAAGTGATGCTCTGGCGGTTAATTAGTAATGTCTCACCCATCCCAGAGAATGACAGATGCTTACGACTGGACGGACACAGCCTTATTAACCTGCTAATTGACACGGGTCACCCCGTATCCGGTTATGAGTAAGCTGCGGAATCAATTACCCACACAACAAAGTACCCATATCCCAGATCGATGTCCACAAATTAATGAACGACCTGATAGATTTACTCACAAAGCCTCAACTTTCAATTGCGCAAGTGGTTCATTCAATAGGCTTACAATTTAATTGGTACTTTCAATTTTTATATTGTTTATATTTTAGTAACAGGCAACAAAATAAGGCATACGAGTTGTAAAGTTATATTATTACCTCGATATAGCGTTCCTTGATGTCAATATAAAAACATTCTTGCGTTGTATGCTCGATCTTGTATTCGCCTTTAGTGTGAGGTATTTTTTCAACTCCGTACCAGACCCCAGCTATCTGGTCTAAGTCGATTTCACCATAAGCCGGAGACAAATCGTCGCAGTATTTATGATTTTCAAAATAGTAACTGTTTTGACCGAAACATTTAACCACTAACCCCAACACTACAATAAGTAAGCTATAAGCCATTGGATTAGCCAGTATAACACGGGTAAACGGATAAAATTTCGGATATGCTGATCCGGGAGCACCAGGCAACCATACGCGAAAAGAGATGTTTTGCACAATAATCCGGAGGATAAAGTGAATTCTTAGATCAACTGGGCGAGCTGCCAAATGAAACGCACTCAGCTCGACCGACGCTACCACACTGCTAGTAAAGTACCTAATTTATTGCTTGCGAGAATAATTCCCTTAACAACTTTAACGACACTGTGTTAGTCCCCCATCATGTGCATAAGTCCACTCTGTACGGTGCGACTATTTAAAAGAGAAGTAAAGACCAGTGCAACAAAGTCGAGTTTAGTTTGTCTTTCAATAATCTCATCTACCTATCTTTCGTAATATAGAGCCTTTCTGTAGGAAAAATATTTCTCAAGATTTTTCAGCGCTTTCTCAAGTTTTCCATTGTCCATACTTTTCTCGGCATGCTCAGGTCCCAGGGTCGCAGAAGCTCGAGAGTGTGGGGTGCGAAAATCAATACTATCCTCTGACGTCATTGAGGGTGCATCGATCGGGTCCCGCTGGATGCGATCTGCGGCCGTATATAAAGCAAGGTGGAAGGTTTGTTGACCCAGCTATGACGTCAGTACACGTATATCAAAATACTTATGATTAAATAAAGCTTAGTCTAGACATGTTATAAAACTTAGGAGCAACAAAATATATAGCATGTTATACCTACTGAGATAAAAAAGAAATTAATTAACCGCAATAATAAGCAACCGTACAATGTTCCTCCAAGTAACCGGACTGGTGAAACCAACACTCGATAGAAGCCTACGACTTTTAACTCGTTGCAGGTTATGCCAGATTCTTCACAATTTCTTTACAGTTAAGACGTCGAAGATGCTTATAGGGATTTAAAAAAAAACGTAAGGCCCTTTTGGTAAGGGCCTCAAAGTCCCGCAACGGGCTATGAAGAAAGCTATGCTCGGAGTTACATTAGGTGATAAAATCCGAAATGAGGAAATCCGTAGAAGAACCAAGGTCACCGACATAGCTCTCCGAATTAACAAGTTGAAGTGGCAGTGGGTAGGCCAAATAGGTTGCGGAACCGACATCCGTTGGGGAATAATGGTTCTAGAGACAGTGACGGACGACACCCACCCGATGGACCGACGATATTGTTAAAGTTGCCGGAACTCGTTGGATGGAAAAGGCTCAAAGCCGTTCGTCATGGAACTCTTTGGGGAAAAGCCTATGTCCATCAGTGAACTTCGACAGGCTGATGATGATCCATAACATTACTAGACCACTAGTAACCTAATACATGCTAGCTTATTGTAACAACTTACCTATTATTTGTACATTATTGCACAAAATTTGTCATTTTGTGCAATAAAATATGAACAAATGTTTGAGCTGTTCATGCACGTCCTGAGTAGTGGCCGTTTTTGTTAGCATGAAATTGAATTGAATTTTTTATATTGTGGGTAACAAAATAAACGTTATTCTATTCTATTTTATGCAAAAGTAGGGCTTAATTGCAGGGCATTTTCTACCAGCCAATCTAAGAAGTAAAGACACATTGCACAAACTATTCACCAACACATTCAAGTTCGTCTTAAACAGGCTTTATAGACATTCTCTCAGATCTCTAAGAGACAGGTAGATGTCTAATAACCCTAATTAGACATCTATCTATCTGTCTTTTAGAGATTAGTCAGTGGCACGTCCAAAACATTCGTGTCGTACCCACATTTTAGTATTGTACCATTCACCATTCTACAAGTGATTTGCAAGCCCAACGCTTTTAAAAATAAACTTGTTTCTTCAGGATGTTTTCCTTCACCGTTTTGAGCAATTTCTTTTGAAGTCGGTGTATGAAGGCAACTAAGAAACGTTCTATGAATACATTCCATGCTACAGGACCTAGGGGATCAAGAGGTTCTGCAATTATTAACCTGAAAAGACTAATTGGTCCGTTGAGAACATAAATCAAAATTCAAATATAATTTGTTTTTATGGTAGGCATATTATTTAATATATTATTATGTTGTTAAAATGTTTAGTAGGTAAAATTTATTTTTACAACATTATATCAAAATGTATTATAGTTAAGTACATCTGATATAACCCTATTTAATCACATCCAGTCCACTCCATCCAAAGGTTTCAGCGATAAGGCTGCCCATTGTTCGACACATAGTTTAGTTTTTATTGTTTTTTGTTAATGTTTGTACTTTTATGGTGTGCAATAAAGCATTTTCTATCTATCTATCTATCTTCCCTGGACTCAAACGTGTTCCATCTATGACGTAACGCGCGATCGCTGAAACCGAGGTTACATGTACCAGGGTTGCAAAAGCGGAAGGAACAAAAGATTCTGTTCGGATCCGTAGCATTTTCGTAGAGCCTCTCTACGAAGCGAAGCGCGTATATCAACGACGAACTTTTGCTACGCAAAGCACTCTATTCGCACTCCGAGTTTCTATAAAAAGTTTTAAATTACTTAGACTTGCAACTTTGTTAGAAAACTAATATTTACTTGAAAAACTTATGATTATGTGAGTAGGTAGGTAGGAAACTGACTAAATTTTGAAAAAAAAACCGATACATGGCCATAGCTACAAATCACCTTTACGGCTACTACTTGAATTACCCAGTGCTCAATTGAATCATTAATAATAATAATAATAATATAATAAATATTCCGGACATATCACACACGGTCAACTGATCCCAAACTAGGCATAGCCTACATAGCTACATAGCTACATAGCTGTACTATGGGTACCAGAGACTGTTATACATAATAGATACATATTTTAATCATTATATTGTTTCAAGATTTAGTACCAGATATTCAATCTGGAAACTCGTAAGGGCTTATTCTTTACACAATAAATTCGCTAAGAGTGATTTAAACTTACTTGGCAAGGGTTCTAGTTGATCTGTTCTCGATACTGAAAATCCTATCCTTGGTCCTACGTCTTCTACCAGTAACGAGTGCGTCAGCACTATTTTACCCGACTTAAACCTTAACCCCTTACTTATAAACGCTAGTTAAATTTATTTTTTTAGAATTTCTTTTGTCTCTGTTTTCTTATTAATATAAATATAATAATAGTAGATTTTTTAAGAGATGGCAATACTTTAGCTTTGGAGCGTTAGTTTAGGCATTTGTTATCTTTTGACAAATAAGTAAAGCCATTAATGTTTTAGACTGTCAACTTACGTTACCGCCTAAACAAAATTGCAAAGTTGTCGAAAGTTGAAGAGTTCTAGAAATTAAATGACATTTTAGTTAAAAAAGCATATTATAGTATAAACGAATTTTTGTATGACAAACTTAATTTAATTTAATATTATATAAGATTGACATTAATGATAAATTTATATATTTTTTTAATTGTAATTTGTAATCTAATTAATATTGGTTTAAATCTTTGTATTTATAATGTTTGTATGACCGATGTCAGAATCTAGTGATCTGTACTCTAAACCTCACCATCTATCAATGTACCTAGGTTCACGAACAATAAATGAATTATGAATTATAGAATAAGGAACTAAGAAGCAACTTATAACCGAATACGATCTTCTGGCGCTCCTGACCTAGCAGTGCCCGGCTGAGACGCAAGAGGTGCGGGTTCAATCCCCGCGGCGGGACTAATATTAGCATGATCTGTATATTTGTTTCGGGTCTGGTTTTGTGTTACCATGGTATCTATTCGAATTTTCTGATACCTACCAACTCCACCTCCAAAAGAAAGCACACCAACCACGACAGCGACGACAGCAGCCTTTGCAGCGGTTAACGTCAGGGGCTATACTGGAAACCCAGGGCCTAAGGATATAGATTCGCGACTCCGCCTACTGCGGAGTACTGACTGCGCCAGCATAAGTGCCAAAGATGCCGCAACAAGCACCGTAGCTGAACAATCGGCCAACGCAAAGCCACTGCATAAGCTGGCACTCAAAAGCCAAAACCTAGTGACTCTGAATCAGTAGTTCCCGAAGTTGAAGCTAAAATAAAGAACGCATCTTCCATCCTCCTTGTAATCTAATTCTATCCTTAAGTTATGTAATTGAGAAATAAACCGTATTATTTAAGGTTAAATTAATAAATAAATAAATCTTTCCCGCACTTCCTAAACCAAGACGATAGAGTTGAGGTGTAGATGACTTATCAAAGTTTCACTCACGATGAGAACCTGAGATGAATGGACAATTTACTCCTCGCAGGGTTACATCGCCACCGCAATTTATCAATGGAATTAAGGCCCCATGGGGGTGCCCCGGAGGGTTTGCGGTTTTCAGTACCAAGGCATCAGAAAGCACAGAGAGGTTTTGCACAGTTTCAGGAAGTTACTCGCACTACGGAGCTACGAGCAGGCTACGTCGCTACGCATGAGATAAGTAGTCTACACAGGTGTGCGTAGTTACATTTTGCACGCTACTGTGGGTATAACTAGGTACTGTTTTAATAATATTAATGTGATGGCTAAAACATAACATATTTTTCGACTTTTATCGATGATGAAAGAACTACTAAAAAAACAAACTAAGTAAGTCGGTCACTGGAAGTAAATAAATCAATTTTCTCTGCAATGCGTAGGCATTACATCGACCTCTTGAACTTTAAATTAATCAAATATTTACCGTTAAAGGAATGAGTTTGATCTAGAGATATTTGTTCTGACCTTTAGTAAAGATGACCTTTCAACGTTGCGTGGGTGAGCGCAAATAATTCAAATTGTTTGAAGTATGCACAAGGCAAAATTTTAGATGTTATTTTACCTTTTATATACTTTTGTTTGGCTTTATGTTACGATACATACTTAAGGTGTTACATCTGTAGGTACTCTATATTTTGAGGGACCCTTTATTTTTTACCCTCGTTTCTTATACCTAAAGGTTGTTTTGAGTGGACAACAGCTAAAATGATGATGATCTTTAGCGGTGTGTAATTTTCACTTCCCTCACACTAACATTATTTTCACCGCAATTGATGTCTCCTCTTTTAAAATTTCCGCTCAAAACTCTACTTACGGCGATTAAAATATTTCAAAATACGCCTACATTATATTCGAGTATTTTCTTCACTCCCCTTTAGCACACTAATCAATACTTAAATACCTAATCATTATCATCATCATTTCAGCCGTACGAGGTCCACTGCTGAACATGGCCTAAAAATACCTAATACTCAACACAAATTAGGGTAAATAAAATAATACTTTAAATATTTAAGGTCAATTCAATTCTATGGAAAACCAGAAATGCCACAAGTATTAGGTAGGTAATCTGTGACCGTACTACGACGACGATAACCGGTAAAGCACATTGCGCTTTCTGGTTGGAAATATCGGTACAATTCGATGGCCCCTTAACCGGTATTTACGAGGTTATTCCTACCAGGAGACCAGGAACCAAAGGAAGAAAACCGGTACAATCCATTCCCGCTTCTCCGTTTCCGTATCAATGCTATGTACCTATCTGTATAATATAATACAGTTTTATCACTTTCTAACTTGTGTGTTTTGTTATGTTGCATCCCTTATCGTTATTTTCCCGCGAAATAACATACCTACTTAGTATTGCCTGCCTACCTAAGCACTTAGTGTAGAAACAAACCCTGGTCGCTAATATATTACCTTCATACATCAAAATAGCTATCAACGTTAATAATTTTTTGCCGCTTAAAATTTCCCTCTGGATGAACGGAGATTATTTAAGAGTTTACCTGTTAATTATTAGGTTAGTAAACATAAGTTTAACTCTTTGTATAGTTCTATACAAAAAGTTCTACCAACAACTTTTTGTCAACTCTTTTTTATCTGATAATCTGATAGCAAATAATAAAATGTACGATAACTAGGGGTCAACTGTAGTGAGTATGTTTAATTTCGTTAAATTTTTGGCAAATAGGTAAGCAATTTTTTATCAATTTATTCTTCAACCACATTATTTTAGGAAGGTCTAATGTTTTTGGAACATTCATCTTTTCATTTCTTGTAGACCTTCTACGAGAATACATTCCGTAGCGCGCCGTAGCCTTTCTACACCTTCGTAGCCAGTCTACGACTGCGAAATCCTCCCTCCGTATGGAGTGACGCTGACGTCACACTTTCGCTACGAAACTACCAGGCTCTCATAAACTAAGAAGAGAATAGCGACGTGACAACTTAGCCAACTAACCGGGCGAGGGAACTAGCCATGCAAGCGCCCCGCGAAAGTAGTGTGCTTCAATAGGACAGCAGCACAGCGAGAGAGTTCAAATAGTTTTCGCTACTATTGTGGAGTGGGTCGGCTAGGGGGTGGAGGAGTTATGACGTCACATACGCTACCCCGTTAGGGTGAAATATGCAGGGGTGTTGTGGGCTCCTGATTTATGATAAAACGATAGTGGAGTTCGAATATAGGATCATCTGTAACATAGTTGAGTACGTTTGATATATATATTGGCGCTCATCTGATAATCCAATCGTTATAAGTACCTTACTACTTATTGCTTCGAATATTAATTAAGAGGAGAGTCTTATATATCAGGCAACATAAATGATTTATTAACTAACCTTTGATTACCTCGTTTTTAGGTAATTTGACCATTCTGAACCATAACTAACCAACCAATTTTGTCACCTTTTTTAAAAGAAAATAAATTACAAAGAATCTTGTTACCGGCGTAGGCAAAGCTTTATGTTTTATGCTTGTAATTAAAACGGGAGAGGAAATAATAAACGATACTTATCGGATTTCCTAACTAATAACAAACAAAATGAAACTTATTGCCTATTGGGTGTGGAATAAGCCCCTTTCGGGATAGTAGTTATACGTTTAATGAATGACCTTGTATGTTATTCCAGGCTATTTAATATGTACATAGGTACATGCTTTCATTCCAATCCGTTCAGAAGTTGCGGTGCAAATAAGTAACAAACATCTTCGCGTCCTTACATACAAACAACATCAACATCTTAACAAAAATTCGCATTCAATATCAGTGGGATAATATTTAAGTTACAAAAAAGGGACGGTATCGGAGAATAGGTTAATAAGGCGGTTTTTGTAAATGCTATTAGGCTACCATTTATGGTGAATTAGCTAGGCCCTTTTGAGACAAATTTTAACTTTAAAGTAGACTACAAAGTCTTCATTTTAATAAATCCCTATAACCTAGTGCTACATCCACAAATCACCTTTGTAAAGTGCTCTCATGTAGCAGTGTTGTAAGGGTTAATTTAATTATCTCCTCGCAATGGATGTTGTCCTGGTACATGGGGTCACAACTTGGCGCTGCCGGTTACAAGGGTGCATGATAGGGGTAGTTTGATCGAGGGTTGTAACTTATTTGTATTATTATTATTTTTTGTAATGTATAAGCTCGTAGCGGCTCTTTAATCGATGGTGTAGCCTAATTTCGTTTTACAGTGAGGGCTTTATCTGTAAAGGTTACATTAATAAAACTAAAAAGAGTTCTACCGGTAACTAAAAACTATATTTTTTTTAATTATAATAGAGTACATAGATAAAGCACAGAAAATTCAATTGTAAAGGGATGAAATCCTTTTAAATTTATAATAATTGAGGGAAGAATCATAACGGTTATTTTTTTGTTTTTGTCTGTCTTTCTGTATTTCCCTTGATTTGATAACTATTTGTTGAAAGTGCAACGCGCTGAAACAACTGCACCGATTTTGATTAAATCTAATAATACCGATATATTGTGAATTAAAATATAGAAATGAAAATCCTTTTTCTTAGGGGAAAGTACCTATACTGAACGTAGGGACCTAAGTTTTGATATCAGCAACCTTGTCGGTAACAAAGTTGAGAATTATCCTAATGGACCTATTCCCTTGAAAGAAAAGGAACCTAGGCGGAGCCGGGGCGGGCCAGCTAGATAAATATAAAAGCAAGTAGGTTCAGAAATATGAACTAATAAGAACCTTATTCCTAAGTATATAGTACCAGGTTATGTATATACTAATAGGTAATATACTAATAGGTATCCAACTAATCATGCAAGGAGCACTTCTACCAGACCTTTCGATTTCGGGCCTTGTTATGTGTGTGTTTGCTATTTAGTGACCTTTTCCAAGGATGAGCGAAGGAGATGCGTCCGCTCTAGAGGTCGATATCACCAGGCAAGCAGGAAACTGTAAGATGTATCCCAGTAAAGTTGCTTAGTTAGGCGGAGACACGTGCAAACTTTCAGAACTGCTGCTTTGAGTTTTGCAAGATGATCCACCAAGAAGGATCAGTTTGGGGAAGTCTGAAAATTTAAGAGATTGAGAAATTAATTCGAAGGAACCAGGTCATTCATTTTTGAGTTGAAAAAACAGCCCTCAAAGATTTATAAAAAAACTCAGGAATCGAACTCAGTAATTTTCCAATATAATATTGTTTATTCATAAAATTTAATTAAGGCCTCATAGCTAAGTTAGTAGTAACTCTGCCTTCTACGCTAGAGGTCGCGGGTTCGATCCAAGCACTGGACAAACATTTGTGTGATAAACACAGATGTTTGTTATGTGTCTGGGTGTTAAATATTTATCTATTATGTATATCAGTCTCTGGTACCCATAGTACAGGCTATGCCTAGTTTGGGATCAGTTGACCGTGTGAATATGTCCGGAATATTTATTATTATTATTAATTGATAGTGCAGATCTTGAGGAATAAATGTTGCTTTGAAACTGTGTCTTCAACTAATCTTACCCATTTAAATTATTTTATGTAGGGTTAAGTTAAAAATAAAATTGACAAGACCAGAGTACAACATATTGTAAGATCTTACAGCAGCAATAGAGACTTTTTAACACAATTCACTTCGTGACATTATATTAATAAAATGGCCTCATAGCACAGTTGGTAGTAACACTGCCTTCTGCGCTTCGATTCCCGCACTGGACACAACATTTGTGACTAACACAGATGTTTGTTCTGTGTCTGGGTGTTAAATATATATCTATTATTTATATCAGTCTCTGGTACCCATAGTACAGGCTTTGTCTATTTTGGGATCAGTTGAACGTGTGTGATATGTCCGGAATATAAAAAAAAAATGTAAATTAAAGCATTTAATTTTAATTATAGCTAATGAGTTCCATAGCTTTATTTATTCCTTACGATCTGCACTATTAATTTTCGTAATAATTACCACATTTTTTTGGAAGTTTAACTTGCTTACTCAGTAATGTAGATTTTGTGAATGAAGTCTAAAATAAACAACCGGTTCCTGTGAACAAATTTCTCTATCTCTTAAAGTTTCAGAATTTTCCATACTGACCCTTCTTGATCGATCACCTGAACAGTTAATAAGTGAATTGAGGTAAACTAAATAGATAATCTATAGTTTGGGAACAAAGGTACAGAAGAAAAGAACAGAAGAGAAAATAAATAAATACGTTCATCAAAGCACTAAACCTAAAAGGTCACAAAGCTCAAGCTTTTACGATTGTGGAAACCGGGAAATGTTTTTCCGCCCATCCATAACGCAAAGTAGTCAGGGTGGCGCGGTGTGACGTTACGAGGCAAAGTTACTAGGGTTTCATAGAATAAAGGGAATGGCGGAAAATGTTTCTACTTTGAGGGGATAAGGGGCTTTTCGACGCACGTGGGCGCTTTGTGACGCCTTAGGGCTATAATTAAAGAACTAACTTTGCGTTAAAATTAAACGTCTGTTTCAAAGCCTAAAAGGAAGTCTGAAGTCCATAGCAAAGTACTACTGAATTGATTGCCTAGTAAATAAATTAAGTTTCAGCTTTTAGAAGTTTTTGTTTATGTATAGAAAATCCATTGGATTAGGCTTAAATAGGAACACCTACTCCAGTAAAAAAGCGTCACTTACTCTATCTACATCATGATGCTGATGGTGTGAAAATTATTTGTTTTTGCCAAAACGCGTGTTGGAATAGACTAAATAAAACTATTAGGATTTAGGTCTATTGATAGGAATGTAGTCACTAGTTAATTAATTCCTAACTACATATATCATGCATTGTAAAATTAGTTGGAAAAGAGATATTGTCAAAAAAAACTGTTTTTTGGCGCGATAAAATAAAAGATACGATTTGGCAAACTGGAAATTCAAAGACAGCACATCTATAACAATAAAAATACCAGTTTCTAAAACTCCGGAAAAACTATCTTAGTAACCCGCTTTTTGAGTACCTAATGACTGGACTTTAAGGAAGTCACATTAAAACCATACTGCGGCAACCGTAATGAAAACGCCGTTGATTTAAAAGTTGACGGGAGATCCCGTGACGTTAGGTAAATGAGCGTAGCGGCTCCAAAATCTTTGAATAAAAGAGCCCTTTTAGCAGCCGCAAAGATCCGTCAAAACGCAAAGACGATGCCAAACGAATTGAACCGATAAATCGTCACTTTATTATGTTTGGGCGTGCAAGCACTCCGCCCTGGTCCGCCCAATGGTGCTTCATAGGGCGGCAACGGTTGTCCACTGGCGCCCCAAATACTAGGGCACCAGAAATACCAAAGAGTGAATCGGGCAAAGTTTTACATGCAGGCAGAGACGTTCAGACAAGGAGTTTCGCGCATGCGCTCATAGGTATTTTCACACTCTCAAACATGCACAATCACAACAGCATCCATTCGAAACTTTCGAGACGTGCGTCGACTAAAGTGCAGCACTTTTTTTACAGGTTTTTAATGTTATATTTATTTTGTGCAATGTACTAAATAAGGAAGATCTTGGGTTCGTTCGTATCCCAATGTAATTTTTTTATAAAATATGAGCGAAAATAATGAGCGGCGATGGTCTTGCAACCCTTCACTTTATCTATGGACGTGCCTCAGACTACCCCCTTTAGACATCTTTAAGGATCTGAGCGCCAGATCTGAAAGAAATATCTAACATGCCTGGAGATACCAGTAGTGTTTTCTTCTAGAAGTCTTATGAACATCCTACAATATTATCATTTCATAAACTATCCATCAGACTATGAGCGGACTAAAAACTTCCTAAACATTATTCCTTTACCAACCTTCCTTATCGCCAACTCTGTTCGTAGGTGTGGGTTCAAGTCCCGCCTGCAGCATTTGGTTTTATGTGTTAGATAAAGGAAGTTCCTTGACTTCTGCATTCGTGATTTATAAGATTCATTTTTTATCCGAAATTTAATGTCATTAACTATTATTAAATTAATTGGATGTGTGTGACCTACCATTGTACCTTTGTAATCTACCTTAGTAGTTAGACAAAAAGCCTTTTTCCGTCGTCAGCTACGGCTTTTTAAGTATGATAATCTAACGTGCTGACGCAGGTCGGTACTAATATTTCATTTTACGTAACGTTTCGGGAGCAGCCTGAACCACAGATTAAATAATAGTTACAACTGAACGACATTTCAGAAGGCAGGCTATTAGCGAGCCGGGTATTGAGCATTGGGCGTCGTACGGCGTCGTAGGTCGTGACGCCACCGCTGAGTGACGTCACTGCGAGGGTGGAGGGTGCGACAGCCGGCAGGCAGTCGCACCCCAGTGAAAGTCGGCGCGCCCGGCGTCAGTACAGCCTGGACCGTCGACCGGTTAGCACGGATTGTATTTCGCTCGTCTATTTACATAGTTCGTAATCACTACGATTCCAAACATGTACGGTATTTAAGCAAAACCTAAAATACAATAAAGTATCAAAACCCAATGACACGTCGATAGTGAGATTTAGGAGCCAGTGTGTGAAACGTGTAATTGTTTTGTTGCAAAAGCTGTCTAATTTTTTCGCTTCTGATTCAGGAATTTACGAGAGATAAGGAAGGTACATTAAAGTTTTGACTTGTTTCATATAAGTACTTAATGTTTTCTGTTTTTATTCGACAGGCAGGCTTTACCAACACGTAACATCTATAGGTAAACATGCAGTTAGAACATACTGACACATGAATCTTTCTAAGAACTATACTTCCAAGGATTAGTCAATAAGGCACAGGTTAAAACTGAAAGATTATTGTACCTATAGCAGATCAACTTACATGAATGTTAGTACCATCTCTACACAGGAGGATCTCTACAGGGACTGATAAAGTACCCTTTAGGAACGATTAATGGGGCCTACGACTCCTGTTAACCCAAACTTTTTATTTACAATCTAATTTGAGCGGCGATGCACGAAAGCTGCTATAAATAACCGGGGTTTGCGCGCTCGAGTATCGTCCGCAGCCGGTCCGCGCTCTCGTCTAACTCCATACACTATTTCTGTCTTTTAGAAAAGGAACAAGACATTTCGCATGCGAGCAAAATTCAGAGGAATAACTCCATGGAGTGGACAATGAGAAAAGTGCGTAAAAAGAAGCCGATTGCCGCGAGGCGAATGTGACTAATGGTGTTGTTGAATACAGTGCTCTTTATAGTTATTTGTACCTGAATCAGCGCAGTTTCTTCAGCAAGGTAATTAATTTCTCACCAAGGTTATTACAAAATACATCTTAATGGCTCTACCGTAGCTCTACTATGCTAGTAGGACTACATAATAATAGAATGAATACCTACCTACAGAGCCATAATATTGTACTGAATTGTAAATACCTATATCTACCTACCTACCTACCTGTGAGTAAGTCACAAGACTGTTTTGTTATGACTCTACCTGCCTGATAGACTTTTCATTTCTATTCTATCTAGTGATAACGTCAATAACTTACAAAATAAATAATGAAAGCTTAGGTCAGAGTCAGATGCATTATAAATTAACAGTTTCATTAGCATAAATTAGCAGGTTGTTTTCAATTAAATACTACGACTTGATATAATAGTCAGATTTATTTGCTACAAACAATTATTTTTAACACCAATATAATATAAATTCAACTTAACAATAAAAATATAGAAATCTTCTATTAGATAACTACAACTAGATTAACTAGACTAGATTTTAAAATATTAAACTCTAATTTATGCTTTGGATATGTGATTTTATCTAGATGTAGGTATTTTCTTATAAGGCATCAAGCCAACAGAAATTAATTAGGACCTACTCATGTGGAAGATTTAATGTCATATTAGTTGGTGCATAAATGTATTAAATAGTCCAAAACTGGTGATACAAACTAGATTAATAAATATTTCACCATACTTAGCTGAATGTAATACATTTTTCAGAAATAAGTTGTTATAAATTCCCTTTCTGGCACCAACAGATAAGCCATTACTTAGGAATGTTTAAATATACAGGGAGTTACTTGCAAATATCTACTACACACACCTACTACATACTAAATAGAGGATACTACACTTACATGTTTCTATAAATTGATTAGGTAACTGCCAAAAACACTTATGAATCTACATAAACATCTAATCAATTGTAAAACATTATACAGATAGGTACATAAATCTTTGTGCACTTGTAAAATGGCATGGTAAATTGCAACCTTCAAAATTGTATAAAAATAATCATTCTATTCTAATGTATACTAATGGCTTTACCCTATTCCTATGATACAACTTAGCACCACATCATTACTATTATCTATGAACGCAACTGTACATTTATTTTGTTAATATGGAATCTAAATAAGTTGTGACCTTTGGCCAGATCTCATCTGATGTCCTTCCTTCAAACTGTTTCAGTATACCTTTTTTTGAATAAAAATCTATCACAGGTCTTGTGACACTGTCATAGATCTCCAGCCTCCTTTTCACAGCCTCAGGCGTGTCATCAGGCCGTTGAACTAAATCCTCCCCAGTCTCATCATCCTTGCCTTCCACTTTTGGAGTATTGAAACCAATATTGTATACTCTACCTGAAGGTAAGTGCACCCATCTGTTCTTTACTCTGTCAATAATAACTTCAAATGGTACAACCAGATTCAAAACAACATCCACAGGCTGAACTTGCCATAGTGCATTTGCTTGTGCCACTGTCCGAGGGAATCCATCCAATAGCCATGGTTTTTTATTTACTTTATCTATCTCACTGATCATAAATTTTATCATGACATCGTCTGGGACTAATTTACCTTCATTCAGGTACTTTTTGACTTCTATTCCGAGGTCTGTTTGTTTTTCAATGTGGTCTCTGAGCTTATCTCCACTGGACACATGCTCTATTGAATATTTTTTAACTATTCGTGAAGATATTGTACCTTTTCCTGATGCTGGAGCTCCGAGGATTAGAGCTTTTAGTAATTTCGCCTTCACAGTCATTTTAGAGCGACCTTTGCACTTTTGATGTTTTTATAGTTGCTTTTGGATTATCCGAGATAACGAGCTCATACAAAACTTGCTGTTGATATAAATCATTTAACTAAAGTATTCAAATAAGGCTGCACTTCTTCGTTTTGTGTGAATAAAATATTTTTGATTACCTTATCAAGTGTATCGTCGATGTATTGTTTCGTAACAGTTCGATCGGATTTCGTGTGCTGGGTTTCTCTTACGTAACTATAATCATATCGGCGCTATTGCGGTAAGACTTAATGAAACAAGAATTTAAACTATAGCTACATAATCGTCTGAATTAAAAACTTTTCGTAAAACACCGAACATTTGCATTTAGATTTTAGTGCAAAGTTCAACCAACTAAACTAACGTCAAAACGTCAAGTAATCAACCACAGATAAAAATCCAACACCCAAGTTGTCAGTTGTCGCAGCTGTCAAACGAACCCTAATGGAACCGTTCCGTTTCCATTCAGAGTGGCTGGCGCACAGTAAAACCAACACAGTTCCCTTTAGCTAGATAAAATAATTTGGAATGTGATGTATGTATGCTAGTTTTTATAATTTTATTAATTTTTAGCGTTTAAATTTAGTCGGTGATCTGAACTCTGTTTTCTACTTATAGTCGTTGTCGTAGAAAACAGAGTTCATTACTAGTATAATATTATTTTAGCTTAATTTTCAACTGTAATTATTATTATTTTTCTGTAATAAAGATTGTAATTTCAACATCGTTTAAATATCGTTTAGAGGTTTGGATTTATGATATATTTTACGTAACTATGATAGGACATACATAAAATTAAAAAGTACGTGTAATGAAACGTAAAGCCCAATACCGCGAAATAATGAAAAAATCACACGCAGGAAGCAATGAGGAATTGAGGATCTAGGACACTATGGCAGGAAGGATAGATGATGGATGGATGAGTCCACAAAGTACTTTGTAATTTACGGAGGAGTCATTCATTATCCTTAGGCTAAGCCTGAAAAATATTCTGATTAGCTGTTTTTTCAGAATGGCGCTTGTAATGCTACCATGTGATCTACCGTGGTGGACTTCAGTGCAAAGGCACTTGAAACATCTCCTCCTGGCATCAGCTCCAGCCAAACTTACAGCCAGTATGTTGAAAATACACGATATGTGCAAGTAAGTATCTACATGACCCACTATTTAGCTAGGTAGGTACCTACCTACATACCTAGATTATATCTTATTTCCTGATGATGAAAGCTATCTGTAGACTATGCACCTATGTTAAACGCTCCGATAAATGCCTAAATGGATCAGTGCTTCGGATCAGTTCAGGTAGAAATTATTCATAGACTAGGACCTAACATCGATAATAATTAATAAAGTTTTTCTATTATATTTGCTACTAAGTATAGGTGGTATCAAGTGTTATTAATACCAAAGGTTACGATTAGATAGACTATGAATAGGTTAAACCATAGAATAAGGAGTCGCTACGCCCTGGTTAAACCTATAAAACTTTTCTTCTTGACTATGTAGGTACCTACCTTTAGTGGGTGGGCGACTGGCTAGCTGAGACGTAGGCGATAGACGTGGGTTCGATACCGGTGCAGGACTGGCTTGCATTATTTACAAATATCTATTCCGGGGCACTGATACTGAAGTAGGTAAATCTTAACTCCCCAACAGCATTGGCATAGACCCCGAAGACGACATCAAAGACCCTGACCTGATGAAAGGTCTGGAGCTGTTCTTCGAAGAAGAGATGACAGACGAGGAGCGCAGGCAGTTCCTCGACAACACCGTCAGGATCATGGTGAACCGCGCACTGCATCTGAAGAAGTGGCGCCCGCCAAATGGACTCATGTTCAGCTTGCAGCAGCAAAGTAAGTTTCAATCATACTATCACACCAATGGGCACATAACTTGGGGAACGGACGGCGTTGGGGCAGAAAGGTTCTATAGATAGATAGAAAATTCTTTATTTCACAGGACAAAGACAAGTACATAGGCGAACTTAATGCTAGTCAGCATTTTCTTCCAGCTAACCTTTGAGTGATGAGGAAAAAATGTAGTGCTGAGTAACAGAGAATTGAAAATTCGAATCAAACTTATGTTATATAGACTTACTTAAACTACTTAGATACCAAAAAATATACTACATAAATACACATAAACGGTAGCTCAAACTAACTAGCGGTAAACTAACGGTAGCTTCTATAGTAAGGAAATGCACGGGAAAGCGCAGCGTAGGAACTATTAAAAGTTACTGGGAGCCGTTGGAGCGCACAATATCGGTCGTTCTGGAAATCTATGGGGGAGGCCTTTGTTCAGCAGTAAACGCCCTACGACTGAATTGATGATGATAATCACATAAGTTTGATGTGAAAGTAACTGTGTACCTACTTATCTCTGGCTGTTTACCATTTCACGACTAAACGGCTGAACCGATTTTGATGAAATTTGGCATGCTGAAAGCGTAAACCCTGGCCCTCGGCTACTTTTCATCTGGGTACCGGGCGAGCGAAGCCGCAGGCAACCGCTTGTTTAGCATATGATACAACACCTCAAATGCCTTCAATGTAATTAGGTATAAGTATTTGGTACTTGCGTGCCCGCTCCCGCTGAAGCATCGATGATGTAACTTGAATATGGGTCATATTCAAGTTACATCATAAGCTAAGCTTATTAGGTTATAGGTATATATATATAGGTTCGAAACCCATGCCAATTTAAATTGTTAGCATTAGTTAAAAGTGCGTTACTGATCTGGATTTTGTTCTCAGGCGATGCTACAGAATTGGACTACAACTTCTTGTCAGCCCTAATTGCTCATGCTTTCTTCTCAACTTTCCCGAAACGGACGCTCAAAACACATCCGACGCTACAAGACTTCAATTTTACACATTTTTTTAAGAATTTACACAGGTTAGTTTATTTATAATCAACCTTATTTTTATTCAACTATTATTATAGTAAGGTACATCACCGGACTACTGCACAGAACAGCCGAATCTTTATAGGCATCACCTACATCAACAAAGTTACTTTATGACCTAGATTACGGGCTCGATCTCTCGACTAAGCTTGATGATAAAAAACCTAAAAGCATTAATCTGCCTACATTAACGGATATTTTCCACATTTTCCTTAGTAGTTACCGTGAAAACAGAATATATAATTAACATTTTATTGTTTCAGGAAATCACAAAGGAACAAATTAAAAAGCTTGCTCCATTATTTCGAGTGGCTAGATAAAAATAATAATGAAGGATCCATCAAAATCAGCAGACAGGTAATGACAAGGACTGATAACAACAATTCAATACCCACATTTTACGTAACCGCGTGTGCTATAATCAGCGTAGGAAGGGTTTGCCTGTTTGTTTCGAAGTTTACTCTGCAAATCCACGGATATTATATGAAACACATTCAAAAAGCCTACGTAAATTTAAAAGTGGCTTTTTACAATCAAAGACCATGCCAAGACCCGTTGCTCGCTGTCTGCGTAGAGCGTCATTCGTAGCTCGTAGCGTCGTAGCACCAACGTAGCAGTCACCGCGTAGCCTTCATGTAAATTGCATACCTCTTGAAAAAAATCACACTGTATCAAGACGTTTTCCACGCGGCCAAAGCTGAAGTTTGACACTTTGTGTAGTTTTTCCAACCGTATTAGCGTAGCTTGTAGCACTCGTAGCGGCGGCGTAGCACAGATATGTAATAGTGTGCGCCTGCATCTGACGTCAATAGCTACGATACCGCGAGGCTTGGGGGTAATATAGGTCGTTGGCATATCAAAATGATGTCAATCCGTATGTGCTACGTTTATGCAACTTTCATTTGTTTTATTCGATCAATGTGGCATGTTTAGATGGAGTAGGCTTGCCCAGCACCTATACTATCCTCTCAGCCTTGTCAGCCTTATCCACAAGAAAGACATGGTCAATAGGTGCGGAGCTAACTAAGCCGCGGGTTTCCTCACGACGTTTTTAGCACCAAAACGGTGAAGAAAAGCATCGCGACGTGCAAACATAATTTTTTGTAAAAGAAAAATCCATTGGTGCACGACCAAGATTCGAACTCGTCGTGACTTTTTTAATACAACTAACGTGGCAAACAAGCTTTTGGCCTTTTAGTGGTTACGGTAGCCTATGAACGCTTGCAATACCAGAGGCGTCACGCACGCATTATCGACCCCGAACTCCCTCCCCCTAAAGAGCTGTACCTTAGAGACTTCGGCCAACATGGCTCACACGAACAGAACTACGAGTATGTTTCTTTTCGGTAGGTGATGACGTCAAAGCAATGGCTCACGATCGAGGACTGGCTGGAGTGCACGCTGCCGCTGTGCAAGCTGCACGTGCGGCACGAGGGCCGGCCCGAGCGGTGCGAGAACGACGACGCCATCCGCGTGTGCTTCGCGTCCAGCAGACTCGGCGGAGACGCGCTCATTGACGGCGACTCACAGGTAAAGTCACAAGGTGAACCTAACTTGCATTAAAGCAACGGCCCGAGCGGTGCGAGAACGATGACGCCATCCGAGTGTGCTTCGCGTCTAGCAGACTCGGCGGAGACGCGCTCATTGACGGCGACTCACAGGTAAAGTCACAAGGTGAACCTAACTTGCATTAAAGCAACGGCCCGAGCGGTGCGAGAACGATGACGCCATCCGAGTGTGCTTCGCGTCTAGCAGACTCGGCGGAGACGCGCTCATTGACGGCGACTCACAGGTAAAGTCACAAGGTGAACCTAACTTGCATTAAAGCAACGGCCCGAGCGGTGCGAGAACGATGACGCCATCCGAGTGTGCTTCGCGTCTAGCAGACTCGGCGGAGACGCGCTCATTGACGGCGACTCACAGGTAACGTAACAAGGTGAACATAACATGCATTAAAGCAAGTTATAGTCTCATCATCAGCCTGCAGAAGTCCACTGCTGGACATAGTCCTCCCCCAAAGAATCCCATGACGAACGGTCTTGAGCTTTCTCCATCCACCGACTTCCCGTAACCTTCACAATGTCGTCAGTCCATCGGGTGCCTTCCAACACTGTGTCGTCCGGTTCGTGGTCGCCATTCGAGAACCTTTACTCCCCGAGTTATGGTATAATAACACAAATTTAAAATGGCTCGTTTCGTTCTCTTTAAAACCTATGCAGAAGAGGGATACATTGATTTCTAAAAAGGTAATTTTTTTTATTGTCGTCCTGTTTATCTAGCTTCAACATACATCGGAACGTACTCGTACGTACACTACCTCTGACTTAGATATAAAATCTCGGCCTGTCTCCCTGTTGCCTAACCCTAAGAGCCAGTTCCCACTTGTCGGCTGTTGGTACCGATTTTAATCGGATGTTCCAGTGGCAGAGCATTTTATAAGAAGCTATTCATACTTCAGCGATCTGACAGAGATTTTGGTAACTGCCGGGCCGACAAGTGGGAACGGGCTGTAATACAGGGTCCACATGAGAAACCAACTATCTAAAACAATCGACCATGTAAAAGCAAGTAATGTATTGGGTATTGACTGCTTCGCTTGATGTTTCTGACAATACTGTAAATGATACACAACTTCTGTTACTAAAAAAGTTACGACTACACTGTGCAAAATAAGTAGCCAAAGATTATCAGGTAAACGCCTCTATTGAAAAAAATATCAGTGGCTCGCTATCATCATAAATTTCAGGAATCGCTGTCAATGTTCATGATGCCGGAACTGCTCCCTGCGATGCTCTCCGTAGAAGCGCTAGAAGACAACGAGGTGTTGAAAGTGGAAGGCGTCAGAGTGTTCAGTAGAATCTCCGACAAAAAGCAAAAGAGCAAAGTCGATCTGTTGGAGGAACCTAAAACGGTAAGTGAGATAGAATGGAAGTCCCAAAGATTTTCACACAGATAGGAAGTGGCTCGGTAGCTTAATTGGTTATAGCATCCTCGTATCTAGATGGCTGCGGGTTCAGATCCCATCTGAATCGAAATTTTCTGGGAAATCATAGTATTTCCCTAATGTATCACTATAAAATAAAATAATAATTAGAATGTATTATTTCAATTATATGTAATAAGCAGGAACATAGACACACACAGCCTGACAACTTCACCCACTACTGGGTATAGGCCTCCCTTTTTATGTGCGATTCTCCTCTATCCTGTGCAATCCTCAGTCAGTTGCGGCCCGCGATGCTTGCGATATCTCTGCCCACCTCATTGCTGGACGACCGACGTTGTTCTTTGATGCCATTCAGTTAACGCCTTACTGCACCTGTTATCACCACGACCGCCTTGTCCTGCACAACTCCATTTGAGTTCCGCTATGACTTTTAAATTTGTTAAATATAATTTGTCGTTCCGTAGGTAACAGTTTGTCTAATGGACGCGGAGGATTACAGCAAATTGCCCCTCAGCCAATGGGAAGAGGACAACGTTCTCCGGGAGCTGAACAAATGCCTCCTCGCGTTCCAACAGACGCCTATGAAGAGCAAAGAGAGCGCTAAGCACGAGAGACGACTTTCGCCCATCGGTAAGTTTGCGATTTTATTAAGACGGTGACGTACGTATCAAAGATTTAAGGTTCAAATTCCTGTAAAATAGTGCTGACACGCATGCATTTGAACGGCAATAAGAGTTCACGGTAGGCCCCTATGGGCCCTACTTTTATCTTAGTGCCATTGAAATGTAGACCTAAACGTAATTGTCAGCACCATTTTACACGATTTTGAACCATAAATCTTTGACATTATCAACTTATGTCACTGCCTAAACAAAACCTCAAAGTTGATGGTAGAAGCCATGGCCCCGTGTAAAATAGCGCTGTAACGTTCGCATTTGAATGGCAGTAAGAGTTGAGTGGTAGAGCCCTTGGTCGCATTGTTGAGCCTGTTTAGTTTGAAGTACAGATTACAGAACCAGGAGTCTCTATCACGTTTAGATAATAGCACCGTAAAAGACGTGCAAAAGGGACTTTCCTGTACAAGGTATAGTGGGATATTTATAAGTAGGCATATCTTTAAGATGTCACTTCTGAAATCGATTAAAACGCTCCTGCATTAGTTATTGCAAAATGTTCCATTCAGAGAAATCTCAATGACATTTTGACGTCAGAACCACTCGCAAGTTATTTATGATGCTCATGTCGTTAAAATAGGACAAACTAGGACAAATCGAATGAACAAATTATAGTGAGTGGATCTTGTTTAGAATTGGATTACCAAATTGGATATGTAATACTTTTAAGGTTTCGGTGGTATTTGGCGAAGTGTGTAGCGGCAAATTAAGCCGATTTTTCTAGTGTCGACTCTATCAAGGTTGTAGTTAGGTCTCACTAAGTAGGCACTTTAGTTATCTTATGTAGGTTTAGCGTAAGAATAGCATCTACATTCTCAATAACTTATGATATTGCATTATCCACATTACCCAGAATTATCTAACGATTTTCCAAAACCAAATTAAAATCAAACCTTTTGAACCATGCATCATCATCATCAACCTGTATAACGAACGGTCTTGAGCCTTCTCCATCCACCGACTTCCCGCAACCTTCACAATGTCGTCGGTCCATCGAGTGGGGGGCCTTCCAACACTGCGTCGCCTGGTTCGTGGTCGCCATTCGAGAACCTTTACTCCCCAACGGTTGTCGGTTCTGCGAGCTATATGGCCTGCCCACTGCCACTTCAACTTGCTAATTCTGAGAGCTATGTCGGGGAATGAATGTTGAACCATGCATGTTTAATAAATTATATTAGGATTTTTTGCAGATAATGTTTTTAGTACGGCGCTGAAGTAGTTACTTACGGTTATTTAAGCGGTCAGCTTTAGCAAAAGTTTCCTTATTGTCCTCGAAGGCAGGGGTGACTGTGGTTCAGGCCGACAAACAATTCAGCAATAAGGTCCCACTGCCTCCTAAACTAGACCGTTGTAACGTTTCAGGAGAATCCTATAGTCACACGCCGCCAGAGGTGGAAGCGACGGTGATTATAAAGCAGGCGTCTTCGTGCAGCACCCTCAATAGCTACAATAGCAGAAGCCCCTCGCCTCAGAACTACTGCGCAGCTACTCTCAATCTCAATGACCCTAGTAAGTTCCGTTTACTGTGTCAAGTAGAAATTGTGTAATCTTCTTTTCAGCCGGGTTAGGAAGTTTTTTGTCCACTAAGTTCGGAGCGACCTATTATGGGTAAATGAGGCAAATTGTGTTCATCCAAAGCGGTTACCATATTGACAATGCTGTTATTGTAAACATAAAATGGACTATTCACCGCTTTAGACTATGGACATTTCGTAGATTTTCGATTTCTTTTTCTAGCAAAGCTTCTCAATACAAGTCTAATTACGCGCACCAAGTTTTTTTTTTTTTGTGTTTCGCAGGCAAACTGGCTTACGGCCCACCTGATGGTAAGTGGTTACCGTCGCCTATTTACATCAGCAACACCTGGAGCATTGCTAATGCGTTGCCTGCCGAACCCCTCCCCCCCCCTAAAGAGCTCTGGCAACCTTACTCACCGCAGGACAACACTATTTAAAACAAATAATGTTATTTGGCTGCGATCTTCTGTAAGGCGGAGGTGCCCCAGGCGGGCTGCTCCAATTGAGAGCAAGAAAATCTCGCTGTGCCCTACTTCCTCCAAAAAGTATCTAGATATTCTTGAATCTTGACTACCTCGGTGTCGTAGCTCGCGAGTGCTCATCTGAGACGCAAGGGATGCTGGTTCGATTCCTTACGGGACAAATGTTTTCATGATCAACAAATATTCGTTCCGGTTCTTGGTGTTGTACCATGGTACTCGTAGTTTCTGATTCACGACACATGGAATCATAGTGTGGGGCAGGACTATGCATGTGACTGTTGGGTGTTATAATTTATTTTTTATACTACCTGCTCGTCAATGGCATATTATGTGTCATGCAAACCTTTCCTAAAGTAAGTCATTACAGCCCTACGGTCTAGCCGGGTCATAATGTTGTACTGAATTTCATTATTTCCCTTGGGACATAATGTGATTTGAATTTGGAATGCAACCCATGTAGTTGTGCTTGATCGAGGTTGGTTTCAAAAATGTTTGGGTGCAATGAGATTTTATTCTAATTATGCTGTATATTAACATTTTCTTTGCACTGCGTACAAATTAAAAAAAAGAAAAACATGAAAACTTTTTACGAAATTCATTTTCGAATTCATTGAAAATGAATTCGAATGTCGAACTGACCACTACAGACTAGACGACAGAAAAAGAAAAAAAGGCGCCACGCGCTCAAACTGCTGTGCTGTTATCTACACCGAAATTCAGTTTCGATTCAAATAAACTTCTAAAAAATGTCAAGTGACGACGACAGTGATTTTGATTCGACTCCAGAATGCATACAATCTGAAGCCTCTGGTATAGTTGGAAACTTACTTCCAGAAAAATCATTTCTTTCTACTTAACAGTCATTGTTTTCAATTGCCTCGCAGAAAGTATAAAAAGTAGAGTATGCATCGCGGGCTTAAATGTGTATTTGTCTTGGGCGCCCTTGACATAATACACTACTTTAAGCCCTTGTTGCATAATCTACTATAACTCCATTCACCATAAGTCTGCAACAATCAGCATTGACAATGCAAAATAAAAACTGCTTACAGGTGTAGAGCTATCCAAACGTAAGTGCTGGCTATCCCCGGACGGTGCGACGCTCAACAACCGCCGAGGGAAGTTCATAGTGCTCGGCTCCTCTGGTGAATGCCTCCCGGTCACCAGGCCCGCCAACCACACGGACACGCAGGAGGATAGCCTCTACTCCAGTTGCAACTCCAGCGATGACGAGTTCCACAGTGCCAATGATAGTTTCGAATACGGTAAGTCTAGTAAGCTTTGCGAAGTATGTGTGAAGTAACTTTGAAAGATAGAGTGAGGAACAGTGTGATAAGAGAGCGTTGTGGGGTGAAAGAAGACGTAGTGATGAGGATTGAGAAAGGTATGCTGAGATGGTTCGGTCATGTAGAGAGAATGAACGAAAGAAGATTGACGAAACAGGTGTACAAGGCGAGTGTGAATGGGACCGTTGGAAGGGGAAGACCTAGGCGTACGTTTAGTGACCAAATCGGTGACGTTTTGGAAAAAGGCCAGGTCATGAGTACCCTAAACCGACGAGCATGTATGAGGAATGTGATGAGAGTGAATGAAGCAAAAGAGGTATGTCAGGATCGTAGCAAGTGGAAAACCGTGGTCTCTGCCTACCCCTCTGGGAAACAGGCGTGATTTTATGTATGTACGGTAAGTCTATTTCAGGTTTTGCAGGTCCAATTCCATTTCCAATTTGTTCTGGTCTACTTGAAAGCGAAAACTTAAGGTGCTACTTCATGTTGCCAGAAAACAGCCAATAATGATTGCATCACTGTATTTTTTAATTAAAGTAAAATAAATGTCTATGTAAATGTAGATAACATTCCATTTATCTAGATAAACCTGCCGTGCTGGCCTCGAACCCGGTCGGTCGAAGGTTTCTACCTGCTATGCTATGCTTGCTTAAAGATGTAAAGTCGTGAACTTATTTCTTCCATATGAAACAAATGAACAGTTAGTTGCCAGTGATGACATATGGCACTGAGACTTGGTCGCTACCTATTGGCCTCATACACAAGCTCAAAGTCGCCCAACGGGCTATGGAGAGAGCTTTGCTCGGAGTTTCGCTGCGTGATAAAATCCGAAATGAGGAAATCCGTAGAAGAACCAAGGTTACCGACATAGCTTTCAGAATTAGCAGGTTGAAGTGGCAGTGGGCCGGCCATATAGCTCGCAGAACCGACAACCGTTGGGGAACAAAGGTTCTCGAGTGGCGACACGAACCGGACGACGCAGTGTTGGAAGGCCCCCCACCCGCTGGACCGACGACATTGTTAAGGTTGCGGGAAGTCGGTGGATGGAAAAGGCTAAAGACCGTTCGTCATGGAACTCTTTGGGGGAGGCCTATGTTCAGCAGTGGACTTCATCAGGCTGATGATGATGGTGATTATGATGAAACAAATCAATAATAAAATATCTTTGTGTGCTACACAGGTAGCGAAGACGAAGGCAGAGGCGAGAGCGCAAGACCGAATTCATTCCACTACTCGAAAGAGTTGTCCACCGAAGAGCGACGAATGAGCTTCGCGAGTCGACTGAGAGACGCGTTGCGAAGAGAAGCCGAACACTCGTGTACTACAAGCACGACTGGGGACTGGTCCACGGATAGTTCCAGCTATGCTGTGGGTATTAGCATATCGGGCGCTGGCGTCAACGACAACGATATTAGGTGAGTTCAACATAGAACTGTAGGTGAAAAGCCTGTCTTCAGCTGATGAAGATAGTATAAATTTACAGTTGTTTTCGAAAGGTGTTTATTCTATACTCAACTGGTAATAAAGTTTTCTCTATGACTTTCTGAAATTCGTCATTTTTCATTCGTCTTCTTGTCGTGTCACTGATTCTTTCTTGGTCATCCTGTATTAGGTCAATGACCAGGTTGAGGTATGGTGTGGTAAGGGCCTATGAAAGAACCAGTGTAAGTGAAAGGATTAAAGTGCGCCGCTTTTTTCATTTAAAAAACACGATGCAACATCAGCTGTTCAATTCAATTCTAACTCAATTATTCAGCTGTTTTAGCTAAAATTCTTGATGTTGAACTTCTCTTACATTATATAAGTAGGTATTAAGACCCCCACGACGATGGACCGAAGACATTGTGCAGGTTGCGGGAAATCGGTGGATAGAAAAGGTCAAACCGTTCGTCATAGAACTCTCTAGGGGAGGCCTATGGACTTCTACAGGCTGATGATTATGATCCTCTACAGATGACTGTTGTGTTTCAGAGTAAAACGTGGCGGCTCCGTTGGCTTTGTTCTAACGGAAAAGGAAACTATCAGCAACGGAGACCCGTCTCCGGGACACCGGCCGCTGGGCAGGAAGGAAACCGGGAACAGTTCTAAATACAGCTTCAGTACAGAATATACGTAAGTATTTTTTTGTATAAATATACCAAAAAGCTTTGACCGAAGCTTCTGCCTGCAGTTTGCTCGCTTTATACAGAGATAAGCATTAGCATTCAAGTATGTCTTACTCCAGGTCACGTACGAGCTATATGTGCAATAAGTTCTGTGAACCACAGAAATAACACTCCTCATTTATTCTTTTCATTTTATTCTTTAAAATTCTAATTTTTCTCATTATTATATGGTTTGCTCTAATGTTTTTTTATGTTTAATTGTATAGACTACCTATCTAATTCTAAGTTTTGTGACATTGGTCTTTTCTGTGTGTCAAATAAATTATATTCTATTCCATTTAAAAATAGTCCTTCGAGCGTTTGGTATAAATTTAGAGTTGGAACCTTTAGCCGTTCCATTAAAGGTTTTGACACAGACAGTTGACAGATGGACAACAAATCCTAGAAGGGTACAGTTTTTTTCCTGTTGAGGTTTGGAACCCTAGAAATGGTATTTCGAACGGAATCCGAAATGGTTTAGCACTCTCTGCGCTACCTTATGGCGTGAATACGCACTGAAAGAAATTATTTTCAGTCAAGCTTGTTCTCAAATACCATCAAGAAGTTATTGTGTCTCTTGCAGATCTGAGTTAGAAGAGGTATACGAGCAGTTCAACCAATGGCTGAGCGATCCGATAGTCGATGCGGAATCCGGGGAACATAAAGCACGGGAACTTGATTCTAGAGATCTGGCTGTGATAAGGTAAGACTACTTCAAAGTAAGACAGTCAACTTAAGTCATATATAAAAAAAATCGCAGTTGATGGTGTTTGTTTTGTTTTAAAAGGTCTTTATTGAACATACGATTTGTACAGAAGTATTATATCTAAACTCAGTTTAGTACGATACAGCTTATTTTTAAATAAATATAACTCGGCAGGCTAAGGCGCCTATAAGAGCTTTTTGAAAAAATAATATTTTGAATATTTGAACTTGGTAGATCTTAAATTAATTGATAAAGACTTAGTAATCTCTAGAACTAAGCGGTGAATAAATATGAGCACTTTGTATAGCGCGCATTTTTAAAGTGAATGATGGTTGCAAAGCAGTTGATGGTACAGGGCTTGGAAACCCACTAGCTATATAGTTATTCTTCTTCCAGATTCGCAGGGTCCCTTCTTAAACGAACATTAAGCGAGTCAATGGCGAGTGGCCCCAGCAGTGGGGCCGCTTCAGCCGAAGCTGCGGAGTTGTACGGGCCGAGTTGTGATTCGAGAGATCGCGCCGCGCCGAGGCGTCTGGCGCTCGCCGCTAGATCCTTGTCTTTGGAGCTGGCGAGGCATCGGCATATGTTAGCTGCTCAACTGGTGCGTACTTTCTTATACCCGCGTATTGTATTATCATCAACCCACATTAGTCCACTGCTGGACATATACCTCCCCCAATACACGCCACTGAGCCCGGTGCTCGGCCCTTCTCATCCACTTACTGCCCGCCGCCTTTCGTAGGTCATCGCTCCACCTAGCCGGGGGGCGCATCACACTACGTTTACCTAGACGTGGTCGTGGACGTGGCGTATTTTATAACCCACTGCCAATCCCAACATCTGATCCAGCGGTGCTATTGTGGCGAAATGGCAATGAAGTTCTCAATTTTGAGGATCATTTTATCAATCCTAGCAACAATCTTAACATTTCAATCTTGACAAGGGAAATCTTCAGAAACTAAAGTTTAACTTTTAGTTTTTCATGTTTGAAACATTCAAATGTCGCTAAGATTGATAAATCATCCTCAATATTGCGGACCTCATTACCATTTCGCTTATGCACCAGTACTGCAGGTTTGTTGGGATATGGCCATTTTTTTTAAAGGAAATTTCGGTCGGACTGTTAATCGGTAGCTACGCCCTTAGCTGCAATACCACCTAGAATGCGTCCACATGGTACTGCAGTCAGTTGCATATTATTGCACAGATTCGGTCTATCATTGATCCAACAAGATCATATGTATATTCTGATTTTAGCAGTCTACTTGGAGGCAATTAAATTGTAGAATTGATGTACTGAGATAAGCTGATGGATATTCGTACCATTATTTAGCGTAAAAGTGGTAGTAGCAGGTGTATAGTTTTAAGGTTATTCACTAGATTTGACGTGCAAATTGCATGCATCACTGCATTTACCACACAATACAACGCACGAAACTCATCAATGGAATAAAAACGAATGCAACTGATTGTGACTACCTTAATCTTCTGGAGCTTACGGTTGCTATGTTTTGACAGAAACGTAAAGTAAAAAAATCGATACCGGAGAAGATTCTAAAGAGCACACAAACGAAAAGCGAAGACGAATCACAACCGCTCTCTGAAGACTCTGTGAGCAATTCCACAGAGACTGGCTCAACTCAGGTGTCCAACCCGAGTCTTAGGAAGAAAAAGTTGAATTGGATGCTAAACATGATAGTCGAGACTATCGAAGAGACCGTGGAATGCGAACCGGTCGTTGTAAAGCTTAGAAAACCGAAGGTCAGGCGTCTGTCGCTAATATTTCACACTCGAACGAAACTAACATCACTTCGCTTTCTGTCGAAACATATCTGTGATGTGATGCATGACTGTTACACACACACACCACCACCACCACCACCACCTCCACTGTGTGTTATTAACGTATTGCCTGCACCGACTCTTAGCGCACTAATTCATAACTTCCCTACCCTTTAAACATTACCAAAAACGTGTGAACGAAAAAAACTGTCCACCAGTTCATTCAGCTCAAGTCTCTAGGAGTAAAGCTATGAACGAACCAAGGCACCGTAAAAGAACCAAGGACGCCGACATAGCTCTTGACTACTAGTATCGCTCACAGGTAGTTGCTCCTAACTAGCGCTCATTACAACTCTGCTATAACAAGCACTTCGACATCATCTACGTTCAGTTGTATATCAAAATAAAATATTTATTTTTTGGAGCGGTGTATTCAAACTGAATAACAAATATTATAATGATATTCAACGGCGACCAGAAGCCAGGCTAGAACGTTAATAGGATTTGGACATAGAGGCCCTAGCGTGAGTTTTCCCTTTTCACTTTTTGACCGTGAAAAGTGTTGTAGATTACCGTTTTTGTATCGAGTCAGGAAAAGGGGCGCCTACAAAAACGGTAATCTATAAACTGTCAAAATTGCGAAGTCACTCTAAACTCACACTAGAGCCTTAGCTCAGCTCCAGCTGTAATACCCAATTTTAAATTGCAGTTAAGCCAACTAGCCCATAAGATAGTGACGGGCGGCTCGTGCCGGCCGGTGGCGACGGGCAACTGGGGCTGCGGCCGGCGGCAGGCGGGCCAGCCGCAGCTCAAGCTGCTGCTGCAGTGGCTGGCTGCCAGCGTGGCCGGCGTGCCCTCGCTCATCTACTACACCGCTGGGAACGAGCAGCTGTTCAAGGTGATTCTCGTGCTACGCGTACCGTACCAACGAATGCTTACCTATCGTTCGGTGGAGTTTGCCGAAAATATAATGTACAATAAGATGTATACATTTCACAATTTAGAAAATGATGGCTTAGTAGGTACTAAAAATAAAGATGTACACAGCAAAAACAAGATAATTTTGTACCTAACCATCAACTTGTGGATTTTTTTATTTAACTATTGTCTTTACCATAGTCAACTGTGTTGTGGCATAATTTTGAAAATTATGAAATGTATACATCATATTGCAGGCGACTGTACTAGCTTCCGCCGCTCGCGAGGTACCTACATAAAAGCCTTGCTATTCTACGTAAATAACCCTTTATATTCCAAGTTTCATCGAAATCAGTTCAGCCGTTGCCGCGTGATTGAATAACAAACATCCTCACAAACTTTCGCATTTATAATACTAGCTTCGGCCAGCGGCTTTGCTCGCGCTTGATGGTTAGGTAAATCATTTTTGAATTTTTGCTAGTGTACATCTTTATTTTTTAGGGTTAGGATTTAGGCGACTCTCTTTCCTTACCAATAACTTGTTGCGCTTTTCCATAAACTGCAATAGCGAGTCGCTTCGCTGACTAATAACCATTAACTTCTTCAAGCCCGTTTCCTGTTTTACCACGACTAAAGTAGGTACTAAATATTGTAAAATCTTATGTTATTTTCTATTGTTTTCCAGCTGGACACACTCGCCCGAGTGATAGTAGACCGTAAGTGGTCCGTTGGCCAGCTCGCTCGAGCGGTCCTCAAGTTCGCGCGGCACGCACTAGAAGAACCACACGTCATCCCATCAAACCATTCACTCTTCGACGAGCTGATCGGCATCGAGAAGACACCTGATTCGTAGCACAGGTTCCCGTCGCCGAGTCACAAAGTTCACTGTCAACAGTCGACTAGATTCAAAACATTTCCGAACGTAGAAACCTGGCTAGCGATGTGTGAAAAGAGAACGAACGAAGGTGAAACGCCCGTGACTAAAATGCGCAGTTTACAACTCGGGTGCAACGGGCCCGTGACGCGTGGCGTAGTCAAATGACAAGTGCGAGCCACCACGTCTTATGGCTTGTGTGGTTAATGAAGACAAGACTTTAGACATAAGATTAGCTTGCATGTGAGTACGATAATAAGCCTATCTCAATATCTTCGAAAATAAATTAGTTTAAATGCATTTACTATTGCGTTATTGTGTCATGTAAATCAACAAGTTGTAATCAAGTGATTATTAAACTGTGTCTTATTTTACATGTGTGTGGACTTTTAGAAAATGTTTACTTTATAGTTACAAAAAAGCAATATTAGCATTTGATTCGAAATAAATAAGTACATAATTATATGAAATATTTTTATACTAAATTATCGATTAAATTACAAGGTGTAAAAAATATGACGTAAAATTATCAAAATTTGTTATTGATTTGATAAAATAATATAGAATCGTAAGGGTGGTTTTTGATGAATTAAACATATTATTATGGAATTAATTAGAGATTACAGTAAATGATGGCAGTGCTAACGTAAGACTGTATACAATATGTAAAAGATAAAAATACAGTTACATTTTTTACTATAACGTATTTTATCCTAACAATGTTTGTAGCCGTTTTGTAAATAGTCACATGTTATTTAAAAGTCCGCTTATTATTTTGTATAGCTTCATAAAAAAATTATGTGAATTGGGTATGTTTGTTCTGATTTATATATGCGTTTATATAATTGGAACATTTATTAAGGCTCTGCAGTCTTCCATAGAATGAATCTCAATGTGTCCAAAGTTTGTTAATTTTGAGTAATCCAAACTATACTTAAACAAGAGGATGCGAAATTAAATTATTGCGTCGATAAATTGTTGTTTTTATTTCAAAACGTCTTGAACATACGCATCTTTATCATAATATTTAATCATCAGCGTTTATTTTTACAAGTAAAATGTACTGCAAGTTATTCCACCGTGAGATGGGAACTAGTTTCCATGGCAAAAGTGCATTTTATAAAAACTTAAGTATTATTATCTCACACTAGCTTCAGCCCACGGCTTCGCTCGCGTGGTAGCTACATAAAAAGTAACCTATATATGCAATTAGGTAAGGAACTTCAACTACATATTCCAAGTTTCAACGAAATCGGACGAGCGGTTACGGCGTGATTGAACAACAAACATCTAAACATCCTCACAAACTTTCACATTTATTAGTAGGATAATCCACAAAAAGATCTATTTTACATTAGCATTCAGTGCTCATTTACAAAATCCTTACATTTAAAAGTAAATTGACTAGTTACCCTAGAAGAAGAGCCCTCGCATACGGCGGCCCATGCCCTGTCTGTCGTACAGCACGTTGAACCGGTTCACGAGCTGGTTGATCGCGTTGCATCCCTTTGTGATCGTGCCGAGGTATGTCATGAGGGCTACGTCGTTGCATTGCTGGAAAGAACATTATCAGTTTAAGAAAAACACTTAACAGTCATACATAGTCCCCATTCTAGGATTCCCTGTGTCGTGGAAACTGACATTGTGTTTTTATAATTTTATTTCCCCTTTCGTCATAATTAGTTTGTGTGTACATTTATTTTACTATTAAGAATAAGAATTATTTATATCAGTTAAAACAGCAAGCTTACAGTATATACCAAAGTGCCTACTATCTAAAATTAAAACTTAAAAATACTCTTAGCGAATTAAATATTATACAAATTTTATCATTAAAGATGTCGACATGTTGGACCTCGTGTACATAGGCATTTAAAAGAGTGAGAGCTCTTAGCGTTGGCGCATTATGAGCGTGACAAGTTCGCGGCGTGTGGCAGGCGAACAGTTGATGTCGACGGCGGCCACAGCGCACGTAAGGTTAGTTCAGACACGATTGTATAATTGTAATTGCTTGCTTGTCGTGTCACTGACTCTTTCTTGGTCATCCTGTATTAGGTCAGCGAGCAGGTTGAGGTATGGTGGCCCTGAAAATAGCCTACGACCGTCTGTGATAGAATCAGTGTAGTGAAAGGATTAAAGTGCGCCTCTGAGAGGCTCCTTTCGTGCACAATGTCGTTGAATCTGATAAAACTTTTTTTATTTTATTTATAATGCGTTTGGCCACCAACTCACTTTTGCAAGTGAGATGTGGCCTAAGATGGAGCACGCTTTCCCAGAGTGAACTTATTGACCCTAGATTTGAAGACTACTACTAGATTGTACTATTTCGGGAAAACAGACGCAGGAAGATCATTCCACTCTTTGGCAGTACTTATAATAAAAGTGGAGCAGAAACGTTTCGTTCGACACTGTGGTATGTCGAACAGGGGGTCTAGACCAGCATGTAACTTGACATGTAATTGTAATTGAATAAATGAAATTGAAATTGAACTACGAGTACTAATGATACCCAAACACACAGACCCGCAGTGCTATTGACACCTGAAAGGTTTCAAACACGAACGGTGAATATTGTGAAGTCGTCCCTTGAGAAGTTGGAAAAGTGTCGCATTTTGCTAAGATTGTAAATATGATCCTCAAAATTACGAACTTCATTGCCATTTCGCTTACAAAATAGCACCCCCGGAAACTTACACCACACACTAGGATTCCCTGTGTAGGGGTATCAGAAACTACGAGTACCATGATACCACAACAACCAGACCCGGAACAAATATTTGCAGATCATGCAAACATTTGTCCCGCAGCGGGAATCGAACCCGTACCACTTCCGTCTCCGACGGGCACAAGCCCGCTACGCCATCGAGGTTAGTTGAGATTTTGAGCGATTCCACATTATGACAGAGAAAGTAGCAATAAGGGTCGCTGCCAATCGGACGGAGTAGCGGCGAAGCCGAAGCAACTAATTCGCTAAACAATTGAAACTCAATCTTATTTAGTTGATTATGCAGCTCCACTTACAAAATCGCAAATATACACTGCGCGCGCAAGGCGAAGCGCGTTTAGCCTAACAGTGTGATTTCATTTCAGCTAAAGATTTGTGTAACGCAGGGTAACAGTAATGCCAGGGCTACATTGTTCACTCGTGGGCCACGTACGCGTTCCACGGGTGCGTCGGATCCCATACATTTTGTATAGCATCTAGTTTTTGGGAGCTACATTAGATTCACGCTATGCGACGCCGATTCTACGATCTCAAGTCTTTCTTTGGACGTCGGACTTTGGAATCCAGGAGCGAGAGAGAGAGACGCATATCCGTTTGGAGTCAGTGTAATGTTGTTCCACTTGTACTTACATTATAGAAGTGTGTGCGGAACTGCTGTGAAGTTAGCAGGGGTAGTCTATTTGACAAGGCGCGAGCTTCCCTCAGCAGCGCGGGCCGAGGAGGCAGGTTGCCGTCGCGGATAGCGCGGACTGTCGCTAAAACCGCCCGCACTCGCGACACTAGCATCTTTATCGCTGACCTCTGGGCTGTTAGGTGTTCCGCCACTGAAAACAAAAATTGAGTAATTATTTGTACTGACAGAAATAAAACTAATAGGTTATATGCATCGCTTCATGATTCATTAATTAATGGACTACAGTAGACGCTGCTTCGCGTCTCACCGTAGCTGGCGGCTCACTCACTATTATTTTGATAAGCTTTGAATTGGATCTTTTTTTTTTAATTTTAATCTGTTCAAGATAACCAAATTTAAGTTTGGAGAACCACCAAGTGGCACGTGCCAAATTTTTTAATGAATGAAAGATTAATTTATTTTTTCAACCATTTCGACTCAAGAAAAAAGTAATTTGCGAAGTAAAGGTAGAAACATATTATGGTGATGTGGTGTGTCGTGAACTCGTGACGCACCGGCTTCGCATTTATGTCGCTAGTATCGGGTATTGTGTTGCAACTTATGTCCACCAATATGGATCCGATAGCGATCTATACACACAATAGTCAAGCAATACACATCACAAATGATTCTACCATAACACACGCATGCCAGAATGGACGTCGTGAATGACTGACCTAAGCTGTTTAAAGCAGCTTCCCCAGAAGACACTCTCGCGACGTGGTCCACACCAATCCGTTCAGCCTCCTCCGCGGCCAGTGTGTACGTGAGCGGCGCCAGCAGCATCGTGGCGCGTCCGTTGACAACGTCTATCACTGACTCGTATAGCACAACAGGTAATTGCTGGTAAACAAACAAGGTGATTGAGAATTGGCTTCAGTTCAGAGGCCTGAGTCGGTAATATTCGTAAGATACTCACTTGTCATCGTGAGACGTGAATAGCTTGACGATTTTGGTAGCGGTGTTTTTATGGGCGAGCGCCCGTCTGAGACGCAAGGGTTGCGGGTTCGATTCCCGGTGCGGAACAAACGTTTGCATGATCTGCAAATATTTTTTCCGGGTCTGGGTGTTGTGTTACCATGGTACTCGTAGTTTCTGATGCCCACAATACAGAGAGTCCTAGTGTAGGTTCAGAACTATATGTATGTGACTGTTGGGTGTTATTTATTATTTACTCACTAATATTACAGAGTCTGGCCTCTGAGCACTATTTAGTTAGTTTAGTCTAAAGTGTAGTTTTTTTGTAAGTTTTGAGGTTGGCAGTTAGAAAATGCTTGTAGCATTAAGGCCTTTGTACAATAACTGTCTTTATATTGTCTGCAGAAAAGTAGTAAATAAAGAAATAAAGCGTTTTTTTACCTCCCCATCCCTGCCGGCTGGATTAAGCATTAGCATCACAGGGCACTCGTTGATGTCACAGATCTGTCTATGCACAGCAATGTCACGTTCAGTGGGTGTTTCACCAGTTGTGTACCATCCCAGGAAATCCATTTCCGAAAACACTTGCTTAACTGTGAAATAATAAATTCACCAAGTGTGAGTTAACGTCATGTGCAGAGAGGGTGAGGAAAGAAATTTATCTAAAGATAAGGAAAGGTAAGGATAAAGGAAGGGTAATTTAATGACATCCTACTAATATTATAAAATAAATGCGAAAGTTTGTGAGGATTTTTGTTTTTCAATCACGCCCAAACGGCGGAACGGATTTGTATGTAATTTGGTACAGAGATAGATTATAGTCTGGAATAGCATATAGACTTTTTATCTTCATAGGTAACACGCGAGCAAAGCCGCGGGCGGAAGTCTGAAAGAAAGAAAGTCAGCAAATTGAATAGGTATATAAATTTCAATTTCAATATATCAGTAATATATAAAGACGCTCACACTGAGGGTTCCGTACAAACATATAGTTTGCGGTCGTTTTATATGAAATAACGCTCACCGTTTTACCACAGCTTAAGGCTTAATTTTTCTTTTGGTAATGATAAAAGCACCTTAGAAATTAACACATTATTCTATGGTCTGTACACTGGTGTTGGTTGCACAGTATAGAGGAGAATGGCACATACAAGGGGAGGCCTATACCCTGCAGTGGATGAAGTCAGGCTGTGGATGATGATGATGATCATGACACTGGTGTTAACTTCAAAAATACAGAGGCAAGGATACTCACATTGTTCTTCTTTCAAATTGTAATATTCCCTATCTATTATGATGTCTTCACCAATAGCACTAAAGACTAGTTCAAATGAGTTCATAACTTCAATATTTCTTCCTTTTTGTTTACCAATAAGTGCTCCAACCACTGAAAATAAAATAAGTACAGTCAATACTTTATCCATTGAAAACACAGTGGCATTGTTTGTCGATGTTGTAGGTCTTAGGTTTGTAAATGTAGTGAAAGAAGTAAGGAGATAAGTTATGATGTTATAATTATAAATAAATAAAGACAATAGCAAACATTTACTTGGAGATGGTGTCCCCACAGTAGCAGGCAAAAAACAGTGGGCTCTCCAGATCACTACTAAAAATAGGAACAAAGGATGTATATGTATTGGTTATCATGACTAGGTACCTGTCTGAGGAGAGCCCTCCTGGGCTCGTAAACGGGTCCAGTGTTCAGAAACATTCATGATAACTAAGGGATGGAGCGACACAGTAACAGATCCTGAAGTCGCTGTCGTAACCACCACACTTTTAGCACCGCCGGGAGTCGCAGGGGCAGGTGAAGTTGGATTCGGGGCATCAACAGCCGGCCCAGAAGAAGCACTCTCCACTTCAACTTCCATTTCAAAATCGATTCTATCGGCACTCGTCATACTTGATACCTGAAAAATCGTGAAAAAGCGTAGAAAGATAAATTATTTCCTGGAATGAATAAAGCTGGTATATACAAAATTACTATGGAATAAAGGGAGAGAAAGTGAAAACACACATTCATTTATTTACCTGCTATAGCAGAGAAAATAAAATTCACTCACTCACAGTAGGGATGTTCAATACACATCGATGCATCGAATTCACACGATGTGTATAATACGATACATCGAAATGATCCAATGTTTTGAAGAGCTATTGATTTACTCTATGTATCGATGTAATTTCATTAAACATCGAATGAATGATAACCATAACGTCTTTCTGTTTCAGTAGCTCTGATTTAGAACAATTTAGAAGTAATCTAGATTTTATTGAAACAGTAAGATTTTGATTTTATTTAGAAGTTAAAATTAAACATTGTTTTTTTTTTTGCTGCTGGCCCTATTTGACTGTTATTGACATTGGCAAAACTACGTCTGTCGTCAGGAATTAAAAAAAGTTCGTTTGTTTTGTTTCGGGTCTCTGAAGCTAGTTTTTACTTTACACACGTCACGATTTTGAAAGAAGAATACATGCTGTGCCGACCCCACATGATGTGGGATAAGGGCAGGAAGATGATGACACGTCACGATTTCCGCTTTCGAATGATTCGAACGATATCAATAAAATACTAATTTCATATTCGAAAGGCAAAATTAGTAACGAACGATGTTTTGAAACCTGTTTTCATTCGAAATCGCGCATTGCTAACCCATAGTTAAACAATAAATCATTGTCACAACAAAGTTATTGTCAATGTCAATTAATGTCAGGCCTAAATTTTAATCCAGTGCGTTCGCTAATAATGCGATGTTAGCATCCTACCTAGTGGTCTGTGGTGTGGTGGGGCGTCAAATCGCCACCTAACGCGCAGCGATTTTTGTCTGTGGTCGACACAGCCGACGAATCCAATGTCAAATTGGATCGTTCATCAATTTTTCTCATTAATTCCATTCATTCTTTATTTTAGTGATGTGAAGAAGTGTGGGTGGTGACTGGTGAGATGAGGTGAGTGTGAGTGAGATACTACTAAACACAGTGAACGAGTGCTACTGCGATGACAGTTATGTGCTTCGGAAATCTTGTCTTTTATATCGACATCTCGTTTTCCCAATTGCGAAAAGACGAAGGTAAAGGACATCTAAAACTAAGATAGCCAATAAATCATGTCATACAAAATGGATGGTATGGATACAAAAATTAGATAGTTAGCATCTTCAGTTCTAAGATTTTTTTTAAATTCTGTAAATCTGCAAAAATTGTACGCGCCACGATTACATGCACATGGTCTTAACTTTGCCTTATGTTAGCCTTTATTAATTCGAGTAAGTTTTCTTTCTCTTTTTTTGCGAGGCCTCTTAAATAATGTAAATAAAATATACCTAATCCAACATATATTGAACTCCACAAAAAAATTGTTTCAAAAGGTTGTAAATGAAGTGAGAGGCGGTAATTAATACAAGCCTGATCATGTACGCCACTAGAGTATCTACATTAACGCTCTATCGAAATAAACAATGAGTGGAAAAGCGTATCCACAATCGAAACGATACATTAATTCATTGCAATCAAGGATAAACTCTGATTCATTGATACATAAATCATTCAATCATTTCCCTGATTTCGTTTGATTCATTTCCCTCCCCCACAATTCCCATCCCTAGTATAGTATAAAACGAGCGGGCGGCGGACAGTTGTAAAATTACGAATTTTGCGATTGCGTGATTTGCGTGCGTTTTTTAATATTTATCCGTGTCTGCTACAATGTTATCTTATTCATAACGTGAAATAATTATTACACGCATATCTGCCTGGATTTCCATCCATTTAGTGTACTGTCATCGTGTGTAACCTACTCATCAGGTCAGCAGATAATCTTTTTATTTTACAATGGCATCGACAGCTGTGAAGGCTTTGGGAAGCACAGTTAAAGATGTCTCTCCACTATACTATAGAATACTATCGAAATTTCCGCAAAACTTCACATTTTGCTTCGCGTACGGATCTGCTGTGAAACCGCAAATGGGCAACCAAAACAAACAAAACATGATTGATTTGATTTACTGCGTCGACAATTCGTACAGATGGCACGGAGCTAACATGGAGATGAATCCATCGCATTATTCCGCTCTGAGGTTCCTTGGCAAGGGATTTGTTGCAAGATTTCAAGAAAACTGGGGTGCTAAAGTATACTTCAACACTCTTGTGGAGATGAAGGAAGAGAATATTTTGATAAAATATGGTGTTGTTTCTCAAAAGGACTTGATTGCTGATTTACTAGACTGGAACAATCTCTACCTCTCTGGCAGACTGCACAAGCCCATTGAAATCATAAAACAGACCAATAGTTCCCAATTACAGAATGCCCTGCAGTCCAACCTCCGCTCTGCAGTGCACACAGCACTCCTCATCCTTCCTGAAACATTCTCAGAGTATGACTTCTACTTTGCCATATCCAACTTAAGTTATGCTGGTGACTTTAGAATGACATTTGGAGAGAACAAAAATAAAGTGAAGAACATTGTGCAGCCCCAGTTGCAAAGCTTTCGAGAGCTATATCAACCAATCTTGCAGCAATTCCATGCCTATGTAGACTTCCCCACCAGTGAGGCATATTGCCATCAGGACTTGCATCCAGAAACAAAGTTGCACCACTTAATGCAGTTGCCAATGGTACCGCAGCAGAGAATTGTAAAGTTCTGGAATCATGGTGGACTTCAACAAGACATGGAGGATGTGCTCCGTGCCGTTGCTTATGACATTGACTGCGCCATTGTGCTTAGACAAATTCTTAAAGATATTGTTTGGCAGTCCAGTGTGAGACAGTCTATAAAAGGCATCCTGACTGCTGGGATGTTGAAATCCATCCGTTACAGTGCAAAAAAGATTGCAAAAATGTTTTAATTGATAGCTATTTATTATTGTACATATTTATTATAAATAAAGCTAGTATTAAATAGAGTAATCTTTTTATTGTTTTTTAAGTTATACCTTTTTGTTCATAGGTTTCCAAAATGCTCTCCGATGAGTCAAGCAGTGATTCAGAAACAGGTAGATTCAAATGCCAATCAAAACCTAAAGAAGAACAGAATTCTAGACACAGAGATGGTCATTTGAAAGGAAGAGGTAGGCCATCTGAGAATGATAGATTTCGTAGAGAGTTTGGCAGGCAAAGAGATGAAAGAAATGATTATAATAAACCCTCTAGAGACAGACACAGAAGCTCTAGAACCTCTCCAGTAAACAGAAGAAAAAATTCAAGAGACAGGAGTCCCAGAAGAAGATCTCCTGAAAGGCATAGGGACAGAGATTCGAATGCCAGATCGAGACAACATCGCAGTTCCAGCAAAGACAAAAAAAATTTAACATCGAAAACCCACAAATCACCTGAAAGATCGAGGAAATCTCCTGAGTTTAAGGCAAGGACCCAAAAATCTCCTGAACCTAAGTCTAGAGCACCGAAATCTCCTGAAATAAGAACTAAAATTAGATCCCCTGAACCTAAATCTAGAACATATAAGTCTCCTGAATCAAGATCTAGCTCTCACAAGTCGCCAGACCCTAGACTGGACAGGAAAGAAGAGATCAGGCAGACTCTACATCTAACTAAAAAATCTCCTCCAAAGTCAAGGAAATCTGAGGAAAGAGTGTCCCTATCTCCTGAGTATAAAGGGAAACGGTCTGAGGTGTATAGGCCTCCACCGAGTGCTCCTTCAAAGAGAAAAAGCGATAGTCCAATAATAGTTGAAGAACATGATTCTGATAAGTCAGAGGAAGTACAAGTTGGTTCATATTACAAAATGATCCCCACTGTGGTCAAAGAAAAAGAAGAAGAATCCAGCGAAATTGACTCCTCTGATGATGAAAGACTGCGAGCAAAACTTTTGAACTTAGAAAAGGAACTTCAAAAAACAAAGAAGAAAAAGCATAAAAAGAAACACAAGAGGAAAAACAAGTCTAGTAAAGAAGGGGCTGAAGCAGCCCCAGCTGTTGAAGTCACCAGCACTACTACCGATATAGACTTAAAGGATGATTGTTCCAAAAAGAATAGTCCTTTACCAGAAGTAAGTTCTACTCAGAAGACTGCTTCAAAAGAAAGCAGTGAAGAGGGAGAAATAACATCAGGAGATGACACCCAAGATTCCCAAGAGCAATTTGATGCATCAGATTTGCGGCATAAGTTGAGTCGTAAACCGGGTGCTATTTCGAAAACTGATGTCTGCGGGCCAGTGCTACCCCCACATTTAAACATAAAACGTGGCTCTATGGATAAAGAAGGGCCTGCTTTACCACCTCATCTTTCTAAGTCAAAAAACATAGGTCTGTATTTTCAAAATTAATCCTAGCATATGGCTTTATTTGTCATTGCGGAGTTTGAGCACCACACCCATTCTTAAAGTGAATGGTATGTTCTTCCTCTCCTCCACAATGTTACTTCATTTAGCCCTCACGCTTATAAGTGGAGTCCAGCCAAGAGGGTGTATTCTGTATTAGCTATATTCAAACAGTGGCTGATAATAAAAATTATTTGTATTATTTCAAGGTGCTAGTGCACTAGCCCAAGCTCCGCCTTCCCGGCGCCCAAGAGTACAGCCCTCCTTTCTAGCACTAATTCCTTTAAAATCGAATATTATTTCAGGACCGTCTATTCCCGAAAACATGCGCAAGGTTCTCGCCGAAAAAGATTGTGAAGTAATCGATTACGAAAGTTCAGACGACGGCATCGGGCCACTGCCAGCTGGCGCCGAATCCAAGTGGTCCGAAGCGCACCAGCGATTGGAAGAAAGAGCGCTGGACATGAAGATACGGAGGCTAGACGGACACTCGTTGGAGAGTCATAAGATAAAGAATCGGGAGGAATGGATGCTTGAGTTGCCAGAGGGAAAGACGAAGTATTTGGGGCTGGAAGCAAGGAGTTTTAGGGCTAAAGCGGGGCCGGATATGTCAGACAGGTAACATATATATGAACCATTTAACACGGACGCACAAACAAACATACATGCACTCGAAAATCATTGATCTCCTCGGTAGTCGGGTAAAAATACACTCTACACTCTGCTGTTTAATATTTATCCGATCCTAGCAAGGGACCTCAGAATGTGCCTTATCCAATGATCACGAAAAGAATTATCAATATTTTCAGATCTAGCTGGACAGACACTCCTGAAGATAAAGCCAAGAAAGCGGCGGGAATACCTAAAGAGGAAGACACGGACGAAGCCATCAGGCGCGATGCCAGATCCCGCCTCATCAACAACCGGGACGAGGAACAGGAGATGGCGGTCAAGTAAGTCGAGGTTGAACCTTATTTCCTTGTCTTTAGAGTTTCTTTAAGAAGCACGCTCTACATTCTCCATAGACGATACTAACCGGATGCGGTCTCGTATAGGTAATATGCGCAGAGAATGAGACGCATGCATTATTTATACATTCGGTTCATTTTTTTATTTCAACCGTTTCAGAAAACATAAGAAGAAACACAAGAGGGATGAAAGCTTGCTAGAACAACATGAAAAGAAGTTGAAAAAGAAGAAGAAGGTATAAGATTTTGTATCACACTTTTGTATGTAAGAACTTATAAAAAAGTGTAGATTCGATTTTCAAGTAAGTCTTTAAGATAGAACCACTCATCACCATAATATCTCAGAAACCACCTATATTATTTTTGACTTTTACAGTCGATCCTCCCTTGAACCTACACTTTTGACCCGCCTCCACAACTTATCGAAAACTAAATATGTCAGATAATAAAAAAAATACAACGACATAGAACATCGGATCATTCCCTATTTTAACAACGCTGCTGTTCATCTCCTAGCTTTTTTCCCTTAGTCGATATCCACGGGTAGGTAGATATGGAGGGGCCTAATCTTCAGCCGGCGCCATCACGGCCAGTAGTTCTGGGCGAACTACAAGATACTTTATCTTACCCTAAGTAATTGTATTCATTTCAGAAGGAAGAAAAAGACAATGACGGCAAAACTGAACGGCGCCCGTTCAGCCGCGACGTAGACCTCCAGGTGAACCGCTTCGACGAAGCACAGAAGAAATCCATTATCAAGAAAGCTCAGGGCCTGAACACGAGATTCTCGCGAGGCGAAGCTAAATATCTTTAAGGTATCATGCATTTTATTTAAGGCTAGTTTTTCATCAAGATTTTTATGTAGCGATGCTCAAGTTTATAGCATCATTTCATAGTTATACCTATATATCTGAAGAAATTAGGCTTGTTTTGCCTGTTACTGATATATATTTAAACAATTTGAAGTTTTCCTTAGTGGTACAGTTTCGCGATGAATTAAGAGTTTATTTGCAATATTTTTTATTGCAGTTCCGGCTGGATACAATTTTTATTGAATTATATTAAATCTAATTAATTGTGTATTTTTGTTCTAAATCAGACCAACTTGTAAAGGAGTTTGTTTTGAGTCTGGATCTCTGCAAGCTTAGCTTGTTTCAATATATAATGGTATATTCAATGGATAATGGTAGATATATTTTTACCATTATCCTGGGTAACTATGGTACGGGGTGGGCGGCGTCTTCCCTCTTAGTGAAATATATTTAAAACAGCACCTTTTTGATGGTCTTGCTCTTTTCCATCTAGTAAAATGAGACCTATGACACCAAACAGTTCTTATACGTTATCTGAATTTCCGATTTTATCCAGATAAAAAATGCTTGGTGCGCGAATCGGCATTTCAGCCGTATCTTAGGAAAATAAGGTCAATTGTTTAGCGAATCAGTCGCTTTCGCCGCCACTCGGTCCGTCGGCGCTGACCCATAGTTTTCAACAAAGTGTACCAATTGTAGGCTTCAATACTGTCAAAAATTTGGATTTTTTAACGTACGAGTACCTACAAAATATTATGCGGTATATAGGTACATGATTTTTTATAATTTCCCAATTTTTTATTTGGGATATTATAATAAAATTCGTGGTATTCCTCAAGTTTGGGTTATCACTCTAAAATAAAAATTGAAATTATGCTATACAATTCTGCTGTTATAACAAAGCTATTCTCAAGTTAGCCGCTTACCAACCAACTTAATGCAGAACATAAATTATAGGCAGTACTGTACCTTAGTAGGTTTTAATGTAGTTGTAAATAAACCTAACTGATATTTTTAATCCATTATCTTTTATTTCAACAACATCGATCAATTGTAAAAATACAATACATATCAACAATCCATCATGCAATCCTTTTGACAGCCCCTCAATTGAATATTAGGTATGTGGACTGACCAAAATGCAGTTGATCAGTATGTGACTGATCCGTAGAGCCGGCTTTGTTGGTCTAGGACAGGTATGGGCAAACTTTCAAATTCATCAACCGCCTTGAAAGTATTTACTGTAGAGTGTAAATTTATATTCAAGAAGTCCATTCTTTTGTACTTATTTATTGCGATGTCTAAAATTATGTTATGGGCGTGAAAAGAGCAGTAGAAGCTTGTATGATACCTACTGGTGAGCGAAGCGAGCCCATACAATTTTGAGTTCTGGGGCGTGAAAAGAGCAGTAAAAAATTAATTACAAAGCGTGAAAGAGCGGCCAATGTTTTTTTTATATCCGAAAACTATATATGTGCTATATAACAGTGTTTTAAACGGCAAAGGAAACATCTTCAGGAAACCAGTATTGTTATTGCAGGCGACCGACTGGGCCTATGTAAGTTTAGGTAGGTAGGTACTTTGCCTACTAAATGGGGTAAACGATAATGGGATTCAGGCATGCAAAGATACCTAAATTACTCACAACCTAAAAGAGGACCTATGGTGTGAATTTTATTAAATCATATCCAAATTTATTATCCACTCTTTTAATAAATGTAGAAACAATCATAAATACACGACGTTCATGTTCAGACGACGACCTCAGTAGCGTTGGCGTTGGCCTTCTCTACGGAAGCGCACACTTTCGCCTTGTTGTTGTCGCAGCAGAGAGGCTCGTCGGCCGTCATGTTGGCGTACGTCCACGGTCTGTCGCAGATCTTGTAGAAAGCGGACAGCTGAAACAAAACATTATACACATCCAGTATGTGATAAACGAGCACACTACCTCGTGGAACCGGGGACGCCCAGGGAGGCCTGCGCCGGCATCGGTGAGCTGCTAGCTTTCCTGGAGGGCATGGGGTGGCTGGACTAACAACCTCCACCCGTCACGCAAAATGGACCCACCAGCGGCCTAGTTGCGGAAACCAGTCCACTCACCAAGTACCAAGCGATCAACTTTTTTTTTTACACACGGTCAACTGATCCCAAACTAGGCGTAGCCTGTACTATGGGCACCTGAGACTGATATACATAATAGATATATATTTAATACCCAAACACAGAACAAACATCTGTGTTAGTCACAAATGTTTGTCCAGTGCGGGAATCGTACCCGACCTCTAGCGCAGAAGACAGAGTTAATACCAACTGAGCTATGAGGCTAGTCAAGAGAGAAATTATCAGTGCAGAACACAAACCTCTTTTCATATTTTATATCGTGCTTCATAATACACATCGGCCTATCCTAATGCGGGCTTTGATGTCGCCTTGTTTAAGACGAAGCCTCTAGCAGAGCGGGCGCGTTTTTTGAGCGATAAAACGCAAAGCGATTTAACTAGCACAAAATAATCTAAAAAAAATATACCGCAAACGCCCGTCTGATAGAGCTTGCATGAGGCAAGCTTAATTTCTGCGTGGGTCTCACCAATGAGGATATAAGAGACTACGTGATCTCTCAATGATTAGTGGCGCCACCTACAGCGAGCAGGAAAAATACTCCTGCTCAAAACTAGGTCCCATTTCTGCTCACGCCTAAAAGATCTCATCAAACTGCGTTACATCATCCTATTGGCATATTTTTGACGTCCTTTGTGGCGTGGGGAGTGCCCGGCTGGGACGCAAGAGGTGCGGGACAAATGCTTATCAGCTAACTTTGTTCGGTGTGTCGTTTCTGATAAGTACGACACAGGGAATCCTTAAGGTGAAGGTGAAGGTTATTTATCTAATACAGAATGGGTTTACCATCAGTTCTTCAACATCCTCCAGCCGGTTGCACAGCACATCAGGCCCCTTGGCCTTCGCGGCCGTAGCTAGGGCGATGCAAAGCTGCTTGCAAGTGCTATCTCCGTCGTCGTCGCATTTCACTACTAGGCCCGGGCTCTGAGCGATCAGCGGCGCGATGCCAGGCGCGGAGGTGTTGGCCGGGAATCCGCCGCAGGTACAGTTGCCTTTAGGGCCGTCATCCAGGCTGGGGGAAGAAAATTGATTAGATACCTACTATACTATGAAATGTGTAGTTATGTGGTAATCTAACTCGCGCTAAATCCTGTTTCCGCAAAATAGCTTTTTTTTTATGTGTCGTTTCACTAATTCTTTCTTGGTCATCCTGTATTAGGTCAGTGACCAGGTTGAGGTATGGTTGCCCTAAAAAGGGCCTATGACCGTCGGTGAACAAATCAATGTAGTAAAAGGATTAATATGCGCCTCTTAGAGGCTTCTTTCGTGCATATTATGTCACATGTCTTCAAATTGTAAGATTCTAGGACATGCCGGTTTCCTCACAATGTTTCCTTCTATTTGAGAGCACAAGTATAGGGCACATAAATATTTCAAAAGGAAAATCCATAGGTGCACGACTGGGATTCGAACCCACGACCTGTGGATCGCAAGGCTCTACCACTACCACAACTCCATAGGTGGTAGGGCTTTGCTAACATACGTATTTGGATGTTCTGTGAAGATAGAGACACTTGTTCTTGGTCGTCTTGTATTGAATTGATGAGCAGGTTGAGGTGCTATGGTGGCTCTGAAGGGTCCTACTGCAGTCACGATGTGAGTGGATTTAAATAACCAACCTGACCAGTATGTCCTCAGACAGCGCGAATCCCACTACCAGGATGACGCACAGGTCGCAGAGCAGAGCCTTGGTGGACGACATGATGGCTTCAGCAGCACTTACTGGTGACATGAACAAAACAACAGCCCCTTTTATACTCCAGTGCCTGTTTATAAGGATACTATTCGACACATCAGGGTGACCATCGTTGTAATCTTTAGTAAGACCGTGGCATGGTGACCTATTTGCTTCGAGAAGTCCAAACAGAGATCGTGGGGATACCAAATAGGGATGCAAGCGCCATCCACAAAAAAAATCTTTGAAGAAGAAACAGATAATTATATTATAAATCACACCCAACAGTCACATACATAGTCTTGACCTTGAAATAAAATGAAATGAAATAAGTTTTATTTGACGAACACAGACAGAAGACAGGAAGACCCCACACTATGAGTCCCTATTTCGTGGGTATCAGAAACTACGAGTACCATGGTACCACACCACCCAGATCCCGAAAAAATATTTGCAGGCCATGCAAAGATTTGTCCCGCAGCGGGAATCGAACCCGCACCCCTTACGTCTCAGAAGAACCACACGTCCACTACGGCACCGCGGTCTAAGTTACTTCGTTCTAGACAGTTAGTCGTGACTAGCCCTATAAAGAAGTTCATAGGCCGCCTCTTGGCCCCTGATGATGAAACGATAGCCAAAGCATGTCTTGGGACTACCAAACGCACGGACACCCCACAAATCGAATGTTTTGGTTTGAATATGAGCAAAGACAAGATTGTTATGAATTTGCGCATACACAATGCGCCATTAACTCGGTCGATGCATTCGTCGCTGGATCAAGGCATACCTGCCCTCGGAGGGACGATACTAGGTATACCTAGTTCACACAAATGCAGTGAAATGCAGACACATATTATGAACACGTACCTATATGGCGGTCAAAATAAACATTAACACATTAATTTATCAAGTACCTACTAGCTTCCGCCCGCGGCTTCGCGCGCGTGGTACCTAAGATAAAAAGTAGCCTATATTCTATTCCAAACCTCATCCTCAACCTCATATCATCTCTGTGCCAAATTTTATCCAAATCCGTTTGGGCGTGATTGAACCACAAACATCCTTATAAACTTTCGCATTTATAATATTAGTAGGAAGTAAGACAAAGCTACCTACCGATTTATTTTAATTCGCAGTCTAAGTGCTACTTTATATTTTATCCGGGTAGGTACCACGCGTGTGAAGGTAAACTAAATATTGCCATAGAAGCCAGACCAGAGCCTTAGCTAGCTCAGCTCATGGGTCCCAAGTCCCACCCAACAGTCTGATATCAGTAATACATCAAGCATACGGGCTCTGTTGTCTGTTTTTACTCATTTTAAATTCCAATTCTTATCATTGGCCATCCGGAAAACAATCCAATGTTATGACGACCTAGATATGTGATTCAGCCTAAATTAAGTTTATGACAGGTATTCTAGTAAAATATAGCACTATGGTACACGAAAGTACTTTATTGAAAATACTTATACATTAGTTACAGTCTTTCTATTAGTAATTAGTATGAGCTCCTTTAATCAGGAATCTCTGTCTCACATAAATAAACAGAGGTTGCTTAGATTAAAATGTTTTTTATAAACAAGTAATTGGAAACATGAGTAGGTAGTTAAGTAATTTTTCACACAAGCTCAAAGTTGCACAACGGGCTATGGAGAGAGCTATGCTAGGAGTTTCACTACGTGATAAGATCCGAAATGAGGAAATTCGTAGAAGAACCAAGGTCACCGACATAGCTCTCAGAATTAGCAAGTTGAAGTGGCAGGCCATATAGCTCGCAGAACCGATAACCGTTGGGGAGTAAAGGTTCTCGAATGGCGACCACGAACCGGGCGACGCAGTGTTGGAAGGCCCCCCACCCGATGGACCGACGACATTGTGAAGGTTGCGGGAAGTCGGTGGATGGAGAAGGCTCAAGACCGTTTGTCGTGGAACTCTTTAGGGGAGGCCTATGCCCAGCAGTGGACTTCTACAGGCTGATGATGAAGTAATTTTAGTTTAACAAAAGTTTTTTTCCTTTGTTTATCAACAATCAGCCAGTCAGCTATAAGATTTTTTGCGTGATCTATTTGCGTGCTGGGTTCTACTCCACTGAGTAAAACACATTTGAGACTGCTACTTTAATTCACTCAGTTTCAGTATGTTGGTTAGACTAATAAAGTTAATGCAGATAGGCAAAAAGAACAAAAAGAAAAGATGAAAATAACAAATAAAGAAAGGAAAATAATTAACATTATAAATGTAGGTACACTAGAGGCATTGAATTATGTACCCCATTTTTGGTTTCACAGTAATGTGATTGTATTAAGTATTTAAATTAAAAGACCTTTTCACAAGGTCTACAGAATACATCATCATTGGATCTGACACTGGATCTGCCAACTATATTATTACGATGTAACATTTAATACGGGTCAGAGGATTATCAGCTTTCCAGTCACAACAATAGGTCTTGCATTTCAATGCTTTGCTTTTGTTGGGCCATTATGGTGCGCAATGGTCTTCTTTGTAAGTGCACCAACTGATAAGCAAAGTGGCTCTGTAATCTATATATATGGAGTACAATGTTGTCATCTAATTCAAAAATATGTAAGGTTATCTTTGGGGCGCTGGTTTTGGTTTAGGCATTTTTCCCAAAAGACCCTGGATTTCCTTCTTTTCATCATAACTTTTCCACATTTCATATAGGTTTATTATTGATCTCACAATTTCTTGAATCTGAAAATTAAAAGGGTTTATTATTAGAAAGCCAGCAAGACTATTAATTGAAGATAAATACAAAAAACAGTATAAGCACAACATGATTGCCGCCTGATGGAAGGTGTGGTAGTGGTCAGCCAAGAAAGTGTTGGTCAATCTTGATGCCTTTGAGAGATAGGTGGGAGAACTCAAAGCATAGGGATGGTGTGGGATTTGTGGAAGAGCTTTAACCAGTGAGTGGGATGAAGTAGGTTAAAATAAAAAAAGTACATACCTTATCCATATCAACATTTAGTTCTGCAAACCACGGTTTCAGGTTTTCCTTTCCCAGCATGACACATGCTATGTGCAAAGCACTGATTGCTATCTGTAATATATTAGTTATGTCAAAAATAATTATGTCAAAAATACATGTTGTTAAACTAGTATCATTGCAATTCTTACCTGATATGGAGGAAAGAGTAAGCTGACATCAGTTCGCAAAGAATCATTCACAATTCTCCATGCATAAGTGAGGAGTTGATCATCTTGTCCTATATCTTGTACAAAGAGCAGTAATGGTCTATAAGGCTGGAACACTATCAAACAACAATCCAAGTTTTCCAGTAGATAAAACTCACACTCCAATATGTGGTTTGTTCTGTAAGGAAACTCTTGCTGACCATAAGCATAGCTAAATTTATTCTTTATCACAGTCTGGCAAGTAGTAATAAGCCTCGAGTTTGATATTACACCAAATTCTTCTACTTTGGAAGCCAAGAACACGCAGGTTGGCGCCAATAGTAAAGGGTCTATACACTTCAGCGAGTTTCTCGCATAAAAACGTTTGAAATACACAGTAGCTGTGGCAATCACTTGCTGTCGCAGTTTTAGCTGTTCTCCGAGTACTTGTATTATGCTGGCAAAAAAGTTGAATATCTTCTGGTATTCTTCATCGGTCAAAATATTCAGGTCATGTTGGCGGTCCCTGATGAGATCTTGCTTGTCCAGTATCCACTGCTGGTGGTGTGAACTTTGCCAGAAGTTGCCAGCCATTCTCTGGTGATGCTATGCACAAGCAATCATGCGAAAAACTTTTAAATTGTGATGTTCAATTCTTTCAAATCATAACTTTATTTTGTTGCTGGCAGAATTCAAAGAATTCTGGGCTGGGCGAGCTGGTTGAGTGAAATGTGAATAGTAAGTAGGGATAAAAAAAGTTATTGAACAAATCCAACAAAAACTTCAGAGAGAAAATCACAACTTATAGAGAATCTTAACATAGCACTGAGAGAATAAAACAAGTCTAAAAATTAATTAAACTACTAGGGGACAGGGGATATCACCAAACCCAAACCGTGTATTTTAATCAAAGCAAACGCACTTTGACACGACTTTGACAATCAATCTGACATGACAATTGACAACATAGGTACATCGACATACAACAGCAATAGTGGCAAAAATTACAATCTATCAAAGTCAGCGAAGTGAAATGTCAGATAGTCACGAATGACATAGGGTAAAAGCAGCAGCTTAACACTATATGCTAAAACTAGCCAACAGATTTAACAAAATAATTAAATCACTTTATATAAAGTCACACATAATTTATGTGACATAAATCACATTCGTTCTACGTACGCATCGGCCACGTCGTCGGTCGTCGTGCACGCGACTTGCGTAGCGTAGATCAAATGCACCTACAGTAATAGTCCCCATACAAAATTTATAGGATCCGTCCGACCGATCCGATGTGATTCTCGTTTAAATATCTGCTAACCTAGAGTAGTGCGCTGAATTCAAACCCAGATTAAGACAAAAGATATATGAATAGACTAGCTGCCGCCCGCTGCTTCACTCGCGTGGATCTAGCATCGTGTAGGATCGTGGATCCTACATAAAAAGGAGATATCTGTTGAGCCGCTACGGCGTGATTTAACAACAAACATCCAAACATCCTTACAAACTTTCGCTTTTATAAATATTAATAAAAAAATCAATATTACTGTCATCAACGGAAGTCAATGAACACGGACACGAACGAAAAGGTTCGTGGAACCCTGAACACCTAAATAAGTTGTTGTTGTTCCTGACTTTAACTACAATATTCGAGAATAATGATAATATTTGGGACTTAGAGTTAATTTTAATCCTATTAGATATTTATCTTCGGATTCAAATAAACTCTTAAGTTCTAAGTTTTTGTCAAAAATTTCTAATTATAATTTGCTGAGAGTTTGCTAAAATAATGTGTGAAACTGTACTTACGTACCTACCTACAGATTGTACTACGTTTGTAGCATATAAATAATTTCATTTAGGTATAATATTATGGAGGATACGGTAGATAATCATCTGTCATAATTAGTATTCATTGCATTGACGGAAGGTAATGATGATCCGTAATCCAAAATCAAAGATCTACCTATAGATATCATGCCATTTCAATTCAACACAAACACCATTTTCCATTGCTTGCAATAAATTAACATAATTATCACAACTAAGTATCATCATAACTAACCTGCATCATACCAAAGACTATAATCATACCTACCCTGTGGTACCCTGGTGGTTGGTGGTTGTTACCCTGTAGTTTCTAAGACGTTTCAAAGTGATCCTAGTGATTTTATTTAAATAAATGCCTTTTGACTTTGAAATTTTTTGCATAAGCAAGAGTTTAAATAGTTTCAATTTAGATGACAATTGATAAATCAAAGTTTGCTTGCCCGATAAAAGGATAACGATTAAAAAACACGTGTTTATTGTAGGTAAAAACTGTAATCATATTATTGGCTTCACTATCATACACACACGTACGAAGGTACATATCCATATACCTGTCACAAGATAACAGCAATGACGATAATAAAATAAGTATGTTGGTCAATGATAGATAACACAGATTTATGTAGATTTACTTACTAAATGTTAGTAAAACAGTAAATATAATATAAATTAATGAAATATATATACTACATAGCTATAAGAGCAGGTATCGTTATAGAAGAAGATGAAGGAAATAATTGTATTTTCGGTGTAGGTAGGTAATGCCATTGATTGATAAGTATCTAAGTAAAAAAGCGCCTCAATGTTTTTTAAAATCATCCCATAATGTCGCTAAGTGAGTAATCCTTTAGAAAATCGTTAACGGTGTCGAAGATTTCCTCGCTGATGATTTTACTGATATCGTCCAAGTGATTCTGTATAATCTCCTGTGTCAGGCTTTGTACAAAAGAGTTTATGAACGTATTGATGAGAGACGATCCGGTCATGCCATCAATTTGTATCTGAAACAATTTTATGATAGTACAGTGGGTTACGTTGTAAATAAATTGAACAATTAAAAGAATGTAAATGCTATCTGACTAAAAGACTATGCACAGCCCCAACTGCTGGTTCCAGAGACCTTTTAATAAAATTTTTGTTACGCTCTGTAAATCGGGTCCCAAAAATTCAGGTTTTTGGTAAAACCAAAATTTTCTGTATTAATCATTAGCAGTAATTATGAGGACCAGCGGTGGTTTAAGCTTGATCTAAGTATAGAAATGAGTTAATGGAACTCTTTAAAGGGGTAGTCGTGCTTGGGCTCTTCGTAGTTTTTCAATATTTTTTTCCGAACCTGACCAAATTTAATTAAATAAGTATTCAGTAAATACTCACGAAAGTGTCTGCGATGTCTAGCCTGATGTCCAGCTCTCGAAGAAGCAAGTGTCCTCCAATGATACTAGTTCCCAACCTCACATCCACTGCCAACTCGAAGCGGTTGATGAATACTCTAGAAATTAACATAGGTAGTGCTCAGTAAGTAAGTACCAACCAATTTGATTTGTAGGCCACTATAGAACCTTGTTTTGTTAATCCTGGGGTTTGTTGTTTTGTTGCTGCTCGAAAGAAGGACAAACTAAGTAACCAACCAACAAACAAACACACTTTCGCATTTGAAATAAAATTATAAAAAGTACTTTTTTATTTTATTATCGCTACTTAACGAGTTTTTATTTGAACGTAAGTATTGTTCAAAACTCTTCATTTATTGATCGATAAAACTGATAATCCTCTGACTCGCATTAAAGATTACATTGTTATTATTTTATCTGGCAGTTCTGATGGCTGACGCGTTCAGCCATAGATTTAATGCGAAAAGGTTCTACAGTGACCTATAAATCATATTGGTTCACTGTACATTGAATATCAAAGAAGTCTAATTATATATTTCTTTTCTATACCCTTATATACTAAGTTCCTAACATTATTGATTTTTAGGCTAATAAAACTATATTTTCAACACACTTGCTCATAAAGTGGCTCTTATTTCACCGCAATTAGGCACATAATGATATCTGTAATCAAACTGTGACTTTTTCATTGCTATTATTCACAAACGTGAGTTATTTTTAATTTTTTAATTTTTTTATTTTTTTTAAAAACGTCGTATGATACACGTGTGTATTGGTGATTACCGTCCTCGGCTCTCTTAAGACACGCCTCGGCGGTAATCACCAACGCTACATACTAATACCATAATGTACTATTAAGTTATCTACTCACCTGAAGTTTCCACCTGCTCTATGGGTCAACAGCAGTGCCACTCTAGCTTCAGCGTCATAAGTACCTGCAAGTTGTGTTCAGTTAACGACTTTAATATCTTAGCTTTAAAGTAGCAGCTACTAAGTGAATATGAAAAAAGCTCCCTTTGGCCTTTTTATAATGGCCTAAATAATTTTTTTTAAAACTGATACTTAATAACGGTATTTATATTTACCAGTAACAGTCAACCATGGAAGGGTGACTTGCGCTCCAAGAGACAATCGTAAAGCGTTGAAAGTGACATAGTCAACAACATACCAGCGAAGCCCTTCTGCTCTTAGGTTGTTGATGGAGGCTTTGGCACGGACACTTGAACAATGAGTTATAAAAATTAATGAAATGGAGATATATTTTAAAAATAAAATTAGTAGGATTGTATAAGTTTTTTTTTAAAGTTATTATATTGTGTGAAAGAATGTTGTTTGATTGAGATGTAATTTTTTACCCAGTGATGTCATATTGAAAGGGTCCCAACGTATCGATCACCAGTGGATCCAGTGGGGGAAGAGATTCGTTGCCGTTGATGACAACATCCCTGAAGTCTTCTAAAGCATTCTGGATCAAATCAGCGATAAAACTGCGGCCGACGATTCCTTCCAATAAAACATGGTCATCTACTAGTTGCAGTTCATCTTTAGTGGACATAGAAATTGTAAGGGAGTACGGGTCTTGGTGGTTTCGAAACACAAGTCCTGTGAAAACAAACGGAAACTTATTTAAATACCTACTTACAATGTCGTTATAACCTTTATTCTATAAAAGCTCGAAACATAATATTGGTAAAAATAGAAGAAATAAACAAACCATTTTCTGATGATGGTATTTCTGATGCTAGGAAATCTACTTCCGCTAATGCAATCGCAAATAACACTACAACTCCCAAAATCACGAACTTCATTATATTTTATTTAAGTTCTTAAGTGAAAAGTAGAGGCACAATAACAATTAGGTACTCCTACCTACCCCTATCTATTTAGTAGTTGTTTATGAACACATGCTTTTATAATTGTTTTATCTGTGGTATCCATCATAATTAGTTATAATCCGATAGCGTTTCCGATTGTTTTTCGTTATCTTCCAAAATCACGCAGGTCAGGAAGAATTAAACTAAATAATTTTAGAGTTAACGAATGTTTGATGAGACTGACGCATTTCTATAGTGCATCAGGAATGCTCGCAGATGCGCGTAGGCACTAATAATTTTATTGCAATCTATTATTAAACTATCCACTATTAAGTAGCTAAGGTTTTTTGCGCCATAAGATAAAAGTGATATTTTTAAATAGGAATTAAGTGCTCTAATGCCGAGATTCAGCATTTGCGCATCGGCATGCGAGACGGCTTAGTATTAGAGAACTCATTTTAAATCAATGTTAGTATTTAATCCATCTGCATGATATTCAATAGTTGTGTCGGCGTCACTGAAGTCAGATAAGTGTCTAATCTCTTAACAAGATTTTTTTCCGTTGCAGTTACAATGTCTTCACGATACCCTTCAATTATTTTGACTCCTTCATTATTCAGTACTTTGTTCATAGGCCATGAACTGTTCTGTAAGTTTACCTGAAAGTTAATTGAAATTAATCATAATGTACGTAATGTGTGTCACACAATCCTAAATATTGCAGCGTTAATAATTACCTACTTACCTGGATATCACCAATATTGAAGTTGAGATTAAATTGTCTAATATTCGTGTGTGTTCCATTGCGTGCAAGTTTTATAGAAAAAGCTAGTTCAATATTCTTGAAATTCGCGCTGAAATCATACGTTTGCCAAGGTTTACACAGCATTTGTCATTCAAAAATGAAGGAAAAATATAAAAATAAATATTGCTTGAACTTACTTTAATTTTCCTGATCCTTGTAGGGAATAAACGTAAAATGCTCGGCCCTCTACACTATAATGCTCTGAAAATAGCCAATACAAATAAATTCAGACCAAGCAATGACACATTTTTTTTTATAAAGAGTGAAAAATACCTGCGTAAACACCCAACAACGGAACAGTAAGAGAGCCGGATGCACTCATATCACTCAGAGATACGTTGAGCGCGGTTACGGAGAAGTAATTCATTCCAACCACTCTAATTCTGCTCGAATAATAAGTGAGTCTGGAAAGAGATGCAAAGTACTCGCAATGCAACAGGTATAATTTTTAGTCATAGTAATTTTCTTTTAAAATTTAAGAAGATTCTTTATTTATACATTCCAAAACGATCTTTATTCTAGGTTTTTGAGATACAACCAAAATAGTAACATTTAATAACCAATATAACGTCAACTGCCATTTGTTAAAGTTTCTATGACTTCGTAGTTCAGTTATGATTGGATATTAATTAGAACATGCTAAAGAAGCGGTCTGGTATGTTATTAGCTACACTATCCTACTTACTTGACACCTTTTCCTGAGTAGCTCCCATTTAAGGATGGAATAACTATAACCTTTAGAGAAGGGAGCGGAATCGGTATGGTGGCTGTGTCTCCCATGCGCCATTTTTCAAAGAAATCCAGCAGTTTTTTTTCAACTCTGTTGTTCGCTACAACATACAGAGACGAAACGTATTCAGAGTTTATTCATAAAGTGTTCGTAAATAAAGTAATGATTTATAGTAGATAAAATAATTAGCTAGGTACTTACGGGTCACAACATCTGCCCCAAAAACCACCGACAACATAGTTATAATAAAAACTGTGTTATTTTTGAGCAGGTTTCTCATTCTGATGATTACTTACTGAAATTTCAAAATATATGTGGTAAGTGCTTAAATAGTAAAAAAATGTTTACTTTAACATCACAGTAATCTTACCTACTTGTAATCTTATTAACTTATTTACATTGTCACCCATCATAAAATAAATATACATAAAATACATCTTATAAACCCTTTGCGTGCTGTTTCATGAAGAGAATATTAATTAGTAGGTTTGTCAACACTTACATTTTTATTACCTGCTGTTATTTCTTTAAGTTTTTAGATTTATAGCTTTATAAAGCAAAGTCTTTAGTCTAAAGCAGGTCAAGGCTAAACTAATGGAAGTTACATTTTATAAAAAAACTAGGTAATCACCCAACCCATGCGTTAGCTTGTTGTGCTGTATAGAAAATGACGGAATAAAAAGCATTGGTATAGAAGCAAGGGAATCATAGAAAATATTTTATTTGCAACCTAGGTACATCTTTGAAATCGAATATTAGAGAGTGAGTCTAAATATAAAACGTACCTACCTACCTACCTATTCTATGTATAATTTATTTTGATTTTAGGCATAACAATATAAAGTAAAAATATCCAAGTAAAAAAAAAAAAAATTGATACATTTTTGATTAATTAATATTAATTAATTTATATTATTTTTCTCTTAATACATTTTTAATTACTATGTATTAATTTTTCTCTTGCTAAATTTTTGATTAAAAATATTTACTTAATTATAGTATGTATAATATGATAATCAACTAGATCTAGATTTATATTTGTGCCTAATTTTAAGTCGATAGCACTGTTTTGCAGAACCACAAGTGCGGGCGGACAGATAGACCGAATGAAGTCTCACCATAAGGTTCGAACCATAAAAATAGCCACTCAAACCGAGGTCACAGAATAATGAGTACCTACTGCCCATTAACACATTTTTCGACAGTAACATCGATATGGGTCTTTTCTTTGCCTGAAATAAACACATTATTATTATTATATGACTAAGCCCAATCACGGTTCAAACATTTTTATTTTTATTAGCCAGTGTTAAACCCGTAATTTAAAAATTAACATGGTTTATGGAAATTAACATGGAATTACTGTGGGTAATGGTTTCGGCAGAGCGTCTGCTGCAAAACAGTAGGCATAATGCTGAGCCGAAGCCATTTTGCTGCTGCAGCACACATCACACCATTTTTACTTTCATTACTTTTTGTCTATGTTTATACTTACCTAGTTTACATTATACCATGTTTTCTGATTTTCAGTTTAAACGAGTAGGCAATGTTAGATAATATATATGGTGAAGCTATAGCTATATAAATATACTAACATAGTTAGTATATATATATAGCTTCACCATATATATTAACCATATATATACAAGGTGATTCATAATATGTATACCATCCCGAAAGGGGGTTATTCTGTCAACAAAAAGAAATTATATTAGCGAAAAAAAACATCAATATTTTCTTTTTTTTTTCACAAACTTTCTCAAATTAGCTGTTTTTGGTATTTTTATCATCTTTAAAACTAATACATAAACGCTCAAGAAGTTCGTAATCAAGATTGCTACCTAAAACAGCAGATTTATTGAGTTTGACCTGATTTGACCCCAAAACAGCTGATTTTCGCATAGAGTTTTTTCAATGAAAAACAATTCATTCAACAATTTCATTCAACGAATTTCCAAAAGTCGTAGAACAAACTTTATTGCTAATTGCTTGTAGAATAAGCCCCTTTCGGGATGGAATACATATTATGAATATTAACCCTAAATAGCTTCACCCCTCTATCCTAGGATCACTTTAGATCATAATCATTTTGTCTCCTTTTGAAATCGGTCAACTCTAGAAAATAAGCGGTTACTGTTTTCGTTACCCTAGTAAATGTCAACCTAAATATGTAGCTAATAGATGTCACTGTCAACGTCAATATTATTAATATTTCAGAGTCCGCCGGGCGGCGGCGATCGGCCGTGCGATCCGGCCAAACTTGTTTGATTTAATTTGACCCAATCCTAAAATAGATTTATCATTACTCTGACTCTGGGCTAATGAAAATTAAAACTTAGTTTTAAAGCAAACTGCAAAAATGGGTAGTCTTAATAAAATACAAGATTTTCTTCACGACTACAAAAAGATTTTTACGTGGCCTTTTGTAAAAGGATTAGCCACAAACCCAGCACAGCTACCGTTCGTGGGGTTCCTCATCATCGTTGCTGAACTTATCATCAACCTATTTGTGGTGGAGCGAGTGCCGTACACCGAGATAGACTGGAAAGCATACATGCAAGAATGTGAAGGGTTTTTGAATGGCACGTTCGATTACAGTGAGCTCCGTGGTGATACCGGTCCCCTTGTGTACCCAGCTGGATTTGTATATATTTATTCCATACTTTATTTTATAACTAGTCATGGTGAAAATATCAGGCTAGCTCAATATATATTTGTGGCCATCTACCTTATACAGCTGTGCCTTGTTCTCAGGATTTATAACAAGAGCAGGAAAGTGCCGCCTTATGTTCTTGTACTGACCATTTTAACATCATACAGAATACATTCAATCTATGTGCTTCGACTTTTTAATGATCCCATTGCTGTGCTTTTCTTGTATGTATCTCTAAATTTGTTTTTGGATTCAAAATGGTACTGGGGAAGTATATTTTATAGTTTAGGTGTTTCCGTAAAAATGAACATTCTTTTGTATGCTCCTGCATTATTTTTCTTTTACATAGTGAACCTGGGTTTGAAAAACACTATGAAACAGCTACTTGTTTGTGGGTTGATACAAGTTTTATTAGGGCTCATCTTTTTGTTAAACAATCCTGTTGCATATATTAAAGGGAGTTTTGATTTGGGTAGAGTATTCAACCACACATGGACTGTAAATTACAGGTTCTTAGATGTTGAAGTTTTTGAAAACAAATGTTTTCATTTAACACTTCTTGCCATTCATGTTATATTGTTGATCATATTTCTACCCATGTGTCTTAAATATTTCAAAAGTTATTGTAGACTGAAGTATGTACAGCAGCAATTTGTACCACAAATCAATGCAAAGAACCTTGCAAACAAAAACAGAAACAAACAAAAAAAGGATGTCAAACAGAAATTAAATAAGATGAAAGAAGATACTGAAGAAAAGTTGACAAAAGAGCAGGAAAACTTTTTGAATTCATTTGAAGCCATTATGAAAAAGTCCTCCAATGAAGGGGTAAAGAAAACCGCTAAGAAACACTTCAAACCTATTGAAATTGAGGAGAGATCTAACTACAGCATCAACTTTGATGTACTTTCACAATTATTTATTCTGCCTATGTTCATTATTAACTTTATTGGCATTGTATGTGCAAGAAGTCTACATTATCAATTCTATTCATGGTATTTCCACAGCTTACCTTATCTGCTATGGTCTAACAATTTTTCAGTCATAACTAGATTTTTACTTTTGGCCCTGATTGAAATGTGCTGGAACACATATCCAAGTACCAGCTTTACTAGTGCATTGCTGCACATTTGTCACTTAGCTATACTTTATGGAGTTTATCAGAAAATATCTACGGAATTAAAAATGGCTTCTAAATTAGAGTAAGGATGGAGATGAAGGAGTAAGGATGCTCATTGTATGTAATAATAATTACTGCTGAGCTTACATAAAAACATTTGTAGGTACTTAATTAATAGCTATTTAAATAAGCTAAATCTTTTTATTATAATATAAAGTTTTAGTTTTTTGTGTGCAAGTGTGTTTTTTGTGTTAACAAATTGCGAAACAACAATAGTTATCCTATCAATTATTAAAAGAATGGTCTGAAAAATTGATGACCCTATTTTTGTAGATTTCTTTAGTACCTACCTAGGTCCTAGTGACTAGTGACAGGTATACTTAATAAACTGTACATACAAAGTTAGATATAGTATAATAAAGGAACAAATTGTGTTCAAGTTTTACAAAAAAATATGTTTTTAACAATAAAAATCTAAATTTTTGGAATATATAATTTTTTATTTGTCATTTTTGAAAGCAAGGTAGTGCCTGGAACTTATTTCCCTACTATAATAGTACCTTACCTACCTAGTAATTCTACTAGATTCATTCCCAAAAGTACTTTCGTGTAACTATGTATCAGTCCTGCGTAAATTAAATTATTAGGTGGTTTCAGTCCTAAGTCCAAACCATGCCAACCCAACCCTAGATTAAAAACTAGTGCACTAGGGCTGCCGGAAGAATATCCCGCCACGCTAGCCTTAATGACATCATCCGCCGGGCTCTTACCAGCATTAACGTCCCAGCCATTCTCGAACCGAATGGTCTGCTACGTGATGATGGTAAGCGGCCTGACGGTATGACTTTGGTCCCTTGGGAGAAGGGTAGGCCTATGGTGTGGGACGCTACTTGTGTTGATACACTAGCGCGCACACATCTTCCGGGGACATCAGTTAGGGCGGGTGCGGCGGCAGATTCGGCCGAGGATCTCAAAAGGCGCAAATATGTTAGTCTTGATAGGGCTTACATATTTGAGCCTTTTGGGGTTGAGACCCTGGGTCCGTGGGGAAACGGGGCCCTCCGGGTTTTCAAAAAGATATCAGGACGTCTGATCGAAGCGACGCGTGACCCGAGAGCTGGCTCTTATTTGGCCCAGCGCATTAGCATTGCCATCCAGCGTGGCAATTCCGCCAGCGTCTTGGGGACGCTTCCGACTGGTAGTGATCTGGATCAGTTGAGCTATCTATAGATCGTTTGTAACGGTCTTTAGATGGTTCAACTGTTTCTTGTGTATTTTGTAAATATTAACTTGTATTAGTTTTAAGTTTCTTTGTGTAAATAAAAGGTTTTTTCATTATAAAAAAAAAAACTAGTTAGTAGGACTAGACCAGGATATATAATTCAGGGTTTGCCTAGTCCATAGGCAAACCCTGAATTATATATCCTGGTCTATGCACTGTTTCAGTTTTCTGTTGTTTTATTACATCCTGTATGTAGGTAATAAATGAGGATTAGAGTTGTTGAAATAAAACAAGAAAATAAGCATTTTGAGTTGTTTATTTATGAATCATATTATTCAACTAATAAAAAGAAACTATTTTATAATCTTAGATTTAGAGATGAGGCGATAAATACTTCCTTTGATATCACAAAACCCATTGCTCGAACTTGGCTGGCGCCTGAATCCCAAGCTCACCTAACAGTACCAGTATACCCACCAATCTCTACTGTCATATAATTTTAACTACTTAACAAAGCAATATCAACAGTCCAAAATATTACGCTGCCTCTGCTTGTCATCTAGCAATAGAAACAAATAAATTAAGTATAGATGTTGAGAACAATCAATTGCCCTAATGTTGAAAGGCCATCAAAATGGTTTTAGCTCTGTTGAAATATGATTATTTTATTATAATATGTATATCTATCAAAATAACAACGTATTATACAGTATATAATCAATACTTTATCTACATAATACATAAGTATTTTGTATGATAAAATTAGATTCACTTCTAATATTGTCCAAGTAAGATTGAATATAACATGCAGTAAGTTAGCATACTGAATAGTGTACTTGTGCGGGATATTCATAAACAGGTCATTTCCACCAAACAGTGAACGAATAATACTATTCAGTCAAAGGTCACCCAGTCATGTAAATGCTAATTGTTTGTCAAAACAGTCATAATATACAATATTGCGTACTGGAAGTACCTTTGGATAAATCTAACGTGAACGATGGCAGACGCATGATTTCGCGCAGATATACAGATACGACACAGCGGCAGTCTTACATGGCTGGGCTTACAACTAAAGAATAATATAGATCAGCGGCGCGCATTGATAGTTTTAGACGAAGCCGAAGTTTTTAGTTTTGATGGCGAGTAGAAGCTTGTGCTTTAGCACGTGTCGCGAGGAGTAGAGCGGGATGTAGAGGCGCGAGATGCACGTGTTGGCGGTGGGCAGGTGAGCGTCGTCGGCTGGCCGGATCGTCACCGACGGCATCGGCTGGAAACCTTCCTCCGACGCCGGCAGCGCGGGCGAGCCCGTCCAGAAGTATACCTGGGGAAAACATGCCAGACACGTTATTCAACTTTCAATATAACTTTATATATATTTACCCTGTTATTATGAAGATATTTTATGTAATTGGTAATAAACATAAAGTTTGTGCACTTTCAACAAATAAATAAATAAATATACAGGGTGTAATTTTTACAGATTTTAGTCGGGTCCCGGGTTTGGGAAGCGAATTTTCGAAAATCTTTGAATGCAGTTTTCTTTCTTTTCAAAAGTAATTTGAGTAAAATTTTGTATTAAGAGTACTTTCTCTCCAGGTGGCATAACAAAATTCCACCCTGTATACATCACAAAATTCATTTGCTCCAGCTAACACAAAGACATGATTTTCAAGAAGTATCGTCATCCTACCAACAACCTCTATGAATTTTGCCAAGTTCTTTTACAGTTCGCAAACTTGATATCCTCAATATTAAATCCCACAGCACTCACATACCCGCAAAAAAAAGATGAAACATTTTTAACACAGCCCACAGAAACACTTTAATGCAGTACCAGTTAGATTTTCCAGGTATACATTTGTTTATGTTAAATATAACTTTATCAATAGTACATTGAATTTCGCCAACTGTAAGCAAAATGTAACGAAATGGCTACATTGTTTCTTTGGGATGTATTCCCACGCGCTAGTATCTGACCCTGCATCCTGACCCTGAAGAAGGCATTGCGAGAAAACAATATCCTAAAAACCTATGAGTACTTGCACATTGATATCACTCACCAAGTCTTGTCTCTCGAGATGCGTCATCTTGTCAACAATGGCCCAGAGCCAGCGCTTGAATCTCGCGAGTCGCTCAGGCGGCTCTCCGCTCTCGTCGTTGAAGCTAGTGTAAGAGACGAGCGCAGTCACGTTGATGTCACCGACGCCGTTCAGCAGCAGGCGTAAGTCCTCTGCGGTGAGTCCCTCCAGGGCACTTTCGGGCAGCACGTCGAGAACGCCGACGCGCATCGCCTGGAAACATATTTTACAAATGAATGATCTAACTAAACTGTCAAGGCTGAAACTTAACATAAGCAGATTTAAAAGCTACAGATCACGGTTAATATTTACAGCGAGGGTGTAGGGCCCTACAGCCATTATCATCATCATCATCAGCCTGTAGAAGTCCACTGCTGGACATAGGCCTCCCCTAAAGGGTTCCACGACGAACGGTCTTGAACCTTCTCCATCCACCGACTTCCCGCAACCTTCACAATGTCGTCGGTCTATCGGGTGGGGGGCCTTCCAACACTGCGTCGCCCGGTTCGTGGTCGCCATTCGATAACCTTTACTACCCAACGCCATTATATAACTTCCTAATTCTTAGAGTGTCTTTCTAACTCAAATGAACTTGCTAATTCAATGTTGATGAGCTTGGTTCTTCTACAGATTTCCTCATTTGTTTGACTTCGAGCTTGTGTATGTGCCCAATAGTAAGCGACCAAGCTTCAGTGCCATATGTCATCACGGGCAACATGCATTGATTAACCTCTGTTGTGGTTGATCACATCCAGGTCTCGCTTTCTATCTTCTCATTGTTTTAGACTCATGTGGCAGGTGGTCTACCAGCTCGTTCTTTGTACTACAAAGAATGTGCGACCTAACAATGTTATTTAGATAACGCGTAGCCGAGTATCCTGAAACAAGGTGTTACCTCTAGGGCCTTCTCCTGCGAGAGCATCATGCGGTGGTGCGCATACTTGCGCACGTAGTCGTACACGTTGAGCGCCGTCACCTCCACCTCGCGCCCGCCCGCCACCAGCTCCACACAGCCGCCGCCTTCCTCTTCGCACATTTCCAAACTAAAACATATAAAATTTGTATTAGTTTATACATAAAATAACATTGCAAATGCTTTTAATCTAAAGCGGCTGCGTGATTGACTGACTGACAATCAATGCACAGCCTAAACCAGAAGTCTTAGAGGTATGAAATTGAGATGATAGCTTCCTGTTGTAAAACAAAGTCGCGAGGGTTTCCAGTAATTAACCAATAATAGGAAGTCGTAAAATGTAAGATAGTTACCTAAAGTTGAGATCGAGAGCAGCGAATAGTGAGTGAGAGTCTCCAGTCTCCGCATCGACCACCAGCTGTCGCAGGCTCTCGTACACGACGGGGTCGAAGAAGGACAAGTCGTGGAAGCGGATGGGCCGACCCAGCAGGTACTTCAACACGTGTCGGTTCAGGAACATTGGGCACAGCTCGTTCTGGAGCAGGCATAGGCCGATTATTCTGAAATTGATGAAAGTTTAACAAAAATTGCAAAAATACAATGGGAGGTCTCATCAAAAATACATATATACTATTAATACATAGCCAAATTTATAATCTAGGGAAATAAAAGGCTCCTTTCTTTCCCTAGATTATAAATTTGGCTTGAGAGCTTGAGCTTGAGAGGCGCATTTTAATCCTTTCACCACACTGATTTTTGCATTGAGGGCCATAGAGCCTTTTCAAGGCCACCATACCTGGTAACTAACCTAATGCAGTATGACCAAGAAAGAATCAGTGACGCAGCCAGCAGCAATATTAAGGATTATGTAGTATAAATTATTTATAATAAACAATATATTTAAATAAATATCTATGACATGGAAAGTAAGTAGGTATATCGCAGTATCTTGAAGATTAGAAAAGATTTAGCTAGTCTTATGTTAACAGGTAGAGCATTCCACAATCGAACAGCATGGACAGTGAAAGATAGTCATGTTAATTGTAAGCAATATCGACCTCACTGCATTGCCTCATATGCCTCTGCTAAAAGTTGTTGTCATTGCGTTCATCCTCCAAGAATGAAAACGAAAGTCAAATTAAACCTTGAACAACGCAATGCAAAGCCTATTATGGTAAAACTATATTCGGCAAGAGTTTGCTCCATATAGTAGGGAAACAGCTTGAAGCTCCTTGAAGAATACAAACCTGCCCACGTTCCTAAAGGCGTTGATCCGCTCGGGCGTGGCGCGGCCCTGGCGTGGCGAGTAGTACCCTCGCTTCCCGGGCGAGTAGAACAACGGCGCCGCGTCGTCGGTGGCGGCGGCCGGCGCGGTGGAGGTGCCGGCGCCGCCGCCCGCCGCAGCCGCGGCGACGCCGCTGCGCTCCGACAACGAGAACACGTCCAGATCTGAGAGAACATGTAAATTCCAATAGACTGGCCTCATAGCTCAGTTGGTACTAGCTCTGCCTTCTGCGCTAGAGGTCGCGGGTTCGATTCTCGCACTGGACAAACATTTTTGTGATTAACATAGATTGTTCAGTTCCTGGGTGTTAAATATTTATCTATTATGTATATCAGTCTCTGGTACCCATAGTACAGGCTATGCCTAGTTTGGGATCAGTTGACCATGAGCGATATTTCCGGAATATTAAAAATAAAAAATACTATCAATGTCATCATTTCAGCCGTTGGGGGTCCACTGCAGAACAAAGCCATAGATTTCCAGAAACAATCGGGAGGATTTGCCCATACTCGCCACGATAGGCATGCAGATAGGCGAGCGCTGATAAAGGTACTGTTGTTAATAGGGAACGCTGCTGCCCATCCCTTGGCTTTTTCCTCTAAGTCGCCTCTTTCGACGTCAACGGGTAGAAATGTAGGGGCCTATTCTTCACAGATTAATAGAAAACAGCAACTCTTGTTTCAAAATCAAAATCCTCCATATTCGGTTGATCTGTTTTTTGATAAAGTTGGAAAACAGTCTTTCCCATTTCAAATCACTCACCAAGTATCGCCTCCGAGGGATGCATGACAATGAGATCCATAGCCTCGCGCACTTTCTGCCGCAGCGCGTCCTCACTCGCAAGCAGAACCAGCAGCTGCGCCGGCGTCAGTTCTAACAGCATGCCGGTGATTTTGCCGGCGAAAGTTGGGTGAAGAGAGTGTACCTGAAAGATATTATTATAAGTCCACGGTCTTGAGCATTGTTGGCCACTTGTCCCTACTTAGATAATACATTTAAAAAAAACTAAGTAACATACTTAGCTTTAAACTAAGAATCCCGTGGAATAACTGCGTAACTGGCAATTATTGTAATCGATAGTATTCCAAGTTGTAACAACGAGCCGAATAAGGGTCTGTGTTAATTGAATACGGTAACGGTCTTTAGATCGCTCAACTGTTTCTTGTGTATTTTGTAAATATTTACTTGTATTAGTTTTAAGTTTCTTTCTGTAAATAAAGCATCATAATGAATACTACATGTGCACTTACCCTTGGGTATAATCTTTCTCCTAATTGCGCCTGATGAAGCGTAAGGTGTTCGTTGTGGCCTCCTGGCCTGTCTCCGCTGTAACCCGCGCCTTCAGTGCCTGGGGCCGCCTGGAGAATAACATCCATATATCAATACAAAATACGTGCAATAGAATTATTGACAAATGTTTGCAGGATCTGCAAATATCTGTTCCGGATCTGGGTTGAATACCATAGTAAAAACGCATGTAACTCCTATGTAAACCGTAAATGTATTTTTTTATTAACCACCGCTCATTGCATTGTTTACACCTTTGTACGTACTACATAAATTATAATTTATATTCGTGAGAACAGTAATTGGCTCCTTAAAGCTAAACATGTTAACTGTAACAAAGCTGTTGGTTCTCCAAAAATAAATAAATAAACCAAACATTACTGAAACCGGTATTGCGTGGTAAATAGATGAGGTAGTTAGGAAGTAAGATTTACCTGTGGCGAGTAAGGTCTAGCGTCGACACTGAGCACCCGCCGCGGCTCCCTGACGGTGGGCGGCCGCGGCGCGGGCCTGCCTGGCGTGCGGCGAGTGGCGTCTTTCGACCTCGCACGGCCTGCCCCACTTCTGTAAACATACCGCCATATTATACACGATATTTATATTGAATGGTCAAAAAACACAACAATATAATTTACGTCATAGCCGACTAACTTTGTGAACAAAGAAAGAACAAAACGTGGGCATATCAAAACGTGGCATGTCCGTTTACGTAAACAGACAGTATATTATCTGAAGTAAGCAGCAAAGAAAATTGTATGCAGATGTGTGTGTGTGTGTGTGTCAGTATGAGTGTGTGTGAGCGCGTGTGCATGTGTGAGCGTACGTGTGTATGAGGGTGGGTGTGTGTGGGTGTGTATGCTCACCGAGGGCCACTGTTGCCACCAGCTCCGCTCGATGACGTAGTTCCGGATGCGGCGCCCGCAGTTCCATTCGTGCTGCTGCTAGTAGTGGTGCTGCCGCTCCCGGTTGTCGGCTCCAATGGTGGCAATTTCTCATTCGCTAGCAGGGCCTGGGTTTTGAAGAAGAACATTATTGAGTACCTACTCATGAACCGAATCTATACATCATGTTATAAATGTGAGTTTAATCCAGGTACCACGGCTCGTAGGCGGATACTAATATAATAGGATCAAATAAACTAATGTCCACCGACCGCCATAGCCTGGAAAACCCAGGCTGCGTTTATACACCCAAGATAATTATATCGTCATCTTTGTATGACGGCGCTGATGGCTTGTGAAGAATCCAATACAGTGAAGTATTCAGGCTCTTCCATGAAATGAAGAATTCACCTCCGCGACACTAGTGTAGAACGAGCGGGCGACGCCGCTGCCCTCTCCAGGTTCATCCCTGAACGTGACCTTCACGCGGTTGACGACCAGCGGCGGCTGGGCGCTGTGCGCGCGTCTGGTTTGTCCCGCGAATGCGCTGTTCAGCTCGGCGAACGTTTGTTGCAGTAGTTTGGCGCGATCGCGTTCCATCTGGGGATGAGAAGATGCATTTTTTTACATACGGTGCAGGTATCTCATCCAGAAGGTTTTACCGAGTTTACATAATATAGTAAATGTCTGATAATTCTGCTGTTATCTCTTTTCGGTTATATGAAAGACTAGCTTGCGCGCGGCTTCGCTCGCGTGGTACCTACATAAAAAACCTGTATGCTATTCTAGGCAAATAATTTTATATATTCAAAGTTTCAAGGAAATCGGTTGAGCCAGCGTGATTGAACAACAAACATCCTCACAAACTTCGCATTTATTTTATTTTATTTATTTAATTAGGAACCACAAACAACTACATTATATATGTAAGATACAGTGAGTAGTAGGTACATTATTTCATATGCAACAAATTATTAATAATGTAGTCCACGACGTTATCCACAACTTAGTATATAAGAGTAACAAAAAAGGCCAGCTAGAGGGCCCGTCATAAAAAAACATTTTTATTATCTGCTCTGACAAAAGAAATAGATGACGGGAATCCTATGCTGAGAAAGCTTATAATGATAAAAGAAAAAAAAGTTATCAGGTCATTACATCATTACTTATGAAGAGTTAAGAGAAAATAAACATAATAATTGAGTTTGCAGCCAATCAGAACGTATTTAATTCATGATGATCTTCATTGCGATGTTCATTATGGAGTAGTGTCTTAAATTTATAAGTACTACAAGCGAAGATATCTGCAATAGATTCAAAATCTGTGTTATAGGATTTATAATATTAGTAGGATACTATGACAAGAATAAAGCTTTGATAAACGCCAGTTACTGACAGTTACAGTGACTGGCCTCATAGCTCAGTTAGTAGTAACTCTGCCTTCTGCGCTAGAGGTCGCGGGTTCGATCCCCGCACTGGAAAAACATTTGTGTTAAATATGTATCTATTATGTATATCAGTCTCTGGTACCCATAGTAATAATTAATAATTATAATAAGAAATGCATGTTAATTATTTTTTTTTATCTTTTTTTTTTATCATAAATACCGGCGAAGACCAAACTAAGCGCGAGGCTTGTATCTTGGGCTTCTAGAGTGCAGTTACCAAGAGGGGAGTAGGTATGGCCTATGTCTGACGAAAGGAAAAAACGTATGGCTTACTATGTAATGTAAAAACAAAAGTGAATAAAAATAAATGAAAAGTTAAACAGTTAATAAATAGGCTGACAACAGAAGGAAATCAAACAGTGAAAAATAGTAGACAGCCTGCAAAAGAGTTGGCGTTGTGTGTTGTTTGTTTGTAGGTATGTGAGTATACGAGTGTGTAATTGTAAGGGTGTGTGTGAATGAGTATGCGATTGTGCGTGAGCCTCACACTGTGAGGTGGATTTCCTGAAAAACAGTATAGTACAGGCTATGCCTAGTTTGGGATCAGTTGACCGTGTGAATATGTCCGGAATATTTATTTATTTAGTTATTATAAAGGCATTGAAACTTTCACACAGTTAAATATTTGCCTCGCACTAGGATTCCCTGCATCGTCCTTATCAGAAACTACAAGCCGAAGCTTTTCAGATCATGCAAGCAAACAATTATCCTGCGATGGGAATCAAACGCTCCCCGTCTTAGCCGGCCGTTAAATTACCTCAGGTGAGTCGATTAAAGACAGATAGGACGAAATGTTCAGCTCACCTTGTGAAGTGTGAGATCCCGCTGCTGCGAGTTTCTTAGCTTCTCCATGTCACGCCTGAACTTGACCTCCTTGACAGGAAAGCCACCAAGCTCGGCAACCACTGATCCAGGCTCGAGACCGACGTCTTCAGTGAACACACGCCCGAACAGATCGAGAGATAGGCGCCAACGACCCAGTAGCAGATCGTGGGAAACGGACGCGCCGAGAGAAGGACATGCGCGTCTATTGAACGAATAAAATCTGTTATTACTCAAATATGGGACAATGTCACTTTTAGCTTTAATTCCTAAATTGAATTGTTTTCTTCAGAAAAGATTAAGACTTACGGTGTAGCAGGCGCACTGAGCGGAGGCAATAAAGGTGGTGGTGGCAGACCTGAAGTCTCCACCGTCACATTGGCAGATATCTCCTGAGATTCCAATGGATCCGCCGCGCTTAGCAGTTCACCCTGATACAGACATTTATAGTCAGAATACAATAATTAACCTCCAAATTAATATCGAATCGCCATTTTACAAGCATCCAATCAATACATGCGTGCATCAAGAGGTTACTTAAAACATGCATAAGGAAATGCGGGACCAATGGATAGTTCAGGTGTAATTTTGATAAGAAAAAGTCCCCCAAATAAGTGGAGTGACTTACAGCACGTACAATAACGGTCTTGCCGGGGCTGCGGGACGAGGACGGCCGCGGATCCGGGCCGATTGCGCTTGATGTACTTGGCCCTGTAAGGAGAATTGATTTGTTATGATCGGTCGCCGCGAATAGTGTATCAGAGCACGCTAAAGCTGACTCGCTTACACCTGCTTGCTTGTCGTGTCACTGATTCTTTCTTGGTCATCCTGTATTAGGTCAGTGACCAGGTTGAGGTATGGTTGCCCAGAAAAGGGCCTATGACCGTCGTTGAAAGGATCAGTGTAGTGAAATAATTAAAATGCGCCTTAGAGGCTCCTTTCGTGCACAAAAGGAACTTGCTTACATTGTTTTATGACTATGTGTATATTGGGCTGAACTTGATTTTATTAAATATAAAATAATTGAAATGTATTGTCATTGAAATAGACAATGCAAGTATTGGTAAGGCCAGTTCAGCTCAAACAAAATATCTGTTTCTATAGAAGTATGAATTAATTCATAAATCTGTATGTGTAACTTCTATAATTTTTTATGTTACAAGTATTTGTTTTGTTTTGTTGTTGAACGTTACTTGTAAAGAACTGTAATTACTGTAAACCGGACATGCCTATGTTATAACGAAATGGTCAATAAATGAATTGAAATATTTACCGGGCAAAGGCGAGGCACTCCTCTGTTGGTGTGGAGCCTCGATGATGGAACAGGCTGTGTCGACTAGAGTGTGGAATTCAGACGGCTGCGAGCTCGCGTCTACAAGACTTGTGCTCGGGCCCACAGACATTGCGAGTGGATGTCTACGGATAAAAAAAAAATATGACTGAAGATACTGCAGTTTATAGTTTTTCGTAGGTATATTATACCATCCTGTAAAAGGTTTTTCATAATATTTGTACTAAGCTGAAAGGAGCTTATACTACAACTTTTATAATTCATAAATGTTTATTGTAAAAATGCTGCGTGAATAATTTTTTTGGGATCAAATTAGTTCAACTTCAATTATTCAGCTGTTATCGGTAGCATTGTTGATAAACTTCTCGTGCGTATAAGTAACTTGGTTAAAATATCAAAATCTTGAAATCGGAAAAAAAAAATCGTAGTAAAAATATTGCTTTTTTTATCGCTAATATTGATTAACTACGTAATTTTTGCCCCTGTCAGTATAGTATACAAGTTACGGAACACGTTATAGACGAAAAAAATTACACCAAAGTTTAATAATGATGGAAATTGAGAAAATGCATCCCCGGGGTCACACTATTCATGACTCACCTATGATGCTTCTTCCTTGGAATGAGTCTAGCTTCGTTTGAGTCAGAATCGGAAAGGTATTCGCCGTCAGTGTCTATATCCATTTTTGTAGTTGTGTCCTTAGCGCATGACAAGTCCTATAAATATACCAGCATTATTTACATATCCGTAACATTTTTTTTTCAAAGAAACGGTATAATACATAAAGTAAATATTCAACAGACGCATAACTAGTCACAGAATCATTAACAAACGGTAATCTTTCGGATTCTCCAGCACACCACGGAACTCCCTCCGTCAGTAAATATAAGTGTATGTTTAGAGTTACCTGTGGTTCATCTCTAGTCAATGTGTGTGAATGCGTCGGCGGGGCGGACGCAGGCCGCGCGGGCGGCGACCACCCGCGATCCGAACCGCGGGTGGACAACCCCAGCCGTCGCGGTACAACTGCATACAAAATTATCAATAGTCAGTCCACAAAATATGAATGTCATACATAAAAACTTTTGCACGAAAGGTGTCTCTGCTCTTTTCGCCAAACGAATGGTCCATTATAAAAAACGGCAGTTGTCTATCGTAGCGCGCCGCAAGTTTCCCGCGCGAAACTTACTCTCGACTCTCACCATGTATATTGTGATAAGGCCGGCCATTGTATTGCCTTGTAATTGTTATATTCATCATCATCATCTCCCTGCCCTTAACCCACTTCATGTGGGGTCGGCACAGCATGTTTTTCTCTTCCACTCTCCTCTATCAGCCGTCATATCAGTATTCACTCCTTTCTTACTCATGTCATCTTTCACACAGTCTATCCATCTTTTCTTTGGTCTACCTCTTCTCTTATATCCTTCCACATACATATTTAACACTCTTCTAGTCACATGACATTCTTCCCTCCGCATGACATGCCCATACCATGCCAACCTTTTGCTCTTCAACTTCTCAGTCACTGGCGCTACTTTCAAACTTCCTCTGATGTACTCATTCCGTATCTTCTCATTTCCGCAGCATGTACTTTTCTTTCATCCGTCCCTTTGATTGCCCAACACTCAGATCCATACAGTACGACAGGTCTTATGATCGTTTTGTAAATTTTCCCCTAAGTTTAAAGGGAAAATTTACAAAAATTGTAATTGTTATATTATCTCTGTATTATTTCTATGTGGTAATCAATAAAGTGTTATCTATCTGTCTATATACTTAAGGCTCAGACTGAATTGACAAATGTCAAGAATATAGCATGGATGTGATTTATCTGTTACTAGAATAGTAACTTTATAATTTAATCTGCACCAAAGTCCGATTAGCAAGCTATAAAATACCTTCCAAGGGGTTATTGACCCCGGGCGGCGCGTCGCCGGAGGCAGGCACAGTGACGGGCTGCCGCGGCATTCCGAAGAGCTCCTCGCGGCGCGCGTTCGGCTGCAGCAGCTGCGGCTGGTCGGCTAGCGGCAACGCCTCTTGCATTGTCACTGTTATACTCAAGTAGTGTTAAACTGACTGGCCTCATAGCCCAGTTGGTAGTAACTCTGCCTTCTGCGCTAGAGGTTGCGGGTTCGATTCCCGCAGTGGACAAACATTTGTGACTAACACAGATGTTTGTTCTGTGTCTGGGAGTTAAATATATATTTATTATGTATACCAGTCTCTGGTACCCATAGTACAGGCTATGCCTAGTTTGGGATCAGTTGACCGTGAGTAATATGTCCGTTAAAAAAAAAAAAACTAATGTTCATAAGCTTACAACAGGAGTCGTATCACCCTGAATGAGGTTAAAAAATAAAGTAAGACATAAAAAAAAATATACTGGGTTTTTTTTCTTGGTGCTATTAGCACCAAGAAAAAAAACCCAGCCCATTCTTTGATCAAATTATATGAGCACTTATTTAACAAAACTTAATCCATCAATTGTAAGAATACACGAGCTAATGCGACAATACTATTATTTTTAACCATAAATACACAATACATGTATTGCTTACTGTTGAATGGGTCTGGGGGTGGGCATCCCAGACAGAGGGTGGAGTCGGAGCGTTGGAAGAAAGCGTGCGCCCTGCCGCGGCCTCCTTCAGCCTCGCCGTCAGATTCAGCCGCGGCTGTACCGCCGCCTACTACCATCTCTTCATCGCCTTCTTCATTTTCGTTTTCATCCTGAAATACATATTAAGTAACTGCATAGTCCATTGGATACCATCGAGTTTACCGAGTTTGATATTCAGATAAAAAGACCCTATAAATAAATTTCAAAATAACTGTATAATAATTGAATCAGCTAAACACCAGCTTCAACTGACGTAGAGGTGTCGAAGCGACTGAATCGCTGAACAATTGATACTCAACCTTAGTAATTTTCGAGCGCATGTAGCGCATCGAGACTTTAAGATTTCAGACTATTTCTTAGTAAATAAAAGTTCAATATCAAATGATTAGCGAATCAGACCGCTACTCCGCCTATCGCACTGTTCATAGGGACGATGGTTTCCGTTTGAAATCGATTAAGCATGTCACATTAATCATAGGCGTAAAAGTGTGTTAGTACTCTCATACTTACGGCTGTCCACAGAGTGTTATGGTGGTGCGGCTGCGGCTGTGCGGCTCGCATGTAATAGACAAGCGCGTCTAGGACGTAGGCGACGTGTTTCAACGCCGCAACGTCCAACACGGGCAGTTGTTCCGCGTGTTCCGAGCTATGCGCGCGCAGGAGCGATAGGCAATAGGCGAGGAATTCACGACGAGCACTACCGGCCTCGACACCTGTCAATGCGAGACATTGTAGTATATTAGATCAAGTCATACATATGTTTGGCCTTTAGATAATGTTTGTGGTAGTTTCACTATAATTTCATCATCCGATGAAGCAAGTAAAACCAACAGAACCAGTAAGGCACTATACTGGTCTCATTATCCTCAGTACATCAACATACAATTTGATGGCCTTGGTGGTGTTGACTTCGGAACCTGTTGGTATGTGGACCAACCTTGTTCTCGGTCTCTTGTCCTAGGCGCCTCGGAGAACCCTATGATCCTCGTGGCCGGTGACGTCAGCGACGTGGTACGTCGTGCAGCCGGCGCGGCGGCCGCGCGTGTCGCTTCCGTTGATGTGGTGGCGTTGTTCGACGTCAGGGAAGCACCAAATCTGATACGCATACTATCATTATTATTGTGGAGATAGACTAATAGAGTGACGATAGTGACAAAGGTTCAGTTACAAGAATTCGCCTTGTTTACAAATAAATAAAGCTGTCAATAAGACAATACACATTGAAGTAGAAACAAAAAAGGCTAAAATAAAATCATGGCGACGAATCTAGTACATCCCAGAATTGAATTACGAGGGCCTACTGATTATTGAATTAGGATACTGATGATTGATTGTTCTTCACTAGTGCCACTGTTTATTTTATAGCTAACCTGCCTGGACGTTATGTGGCTTTGAATGAAAGCCTATGTTTGTGAACTTTCACAGACAGACTCAGTGTGGTACTCCTATTCTGCTGGTGATTTTTGGTAGAATCAATGTGATGCGAAACGAGCAGCTAATCTACATTTTACATCATAGTTTTCACGTTCGTTAGCGTGTGTCAGTTGCCATAAAAGACCACTAGAAGCATTGATTTCATACAAAAACAAGTGTATCACGCTCATAAGGAGGAGTGTAACAATGGTTCAAAATTCACAGATGTTCCTTTCGAGCACAGAAAACCTGAAACTAGTACAAGTTACAAAGGCTCAGAGGACGGTTAGACAGTATGGGTAACATATACTGTAAAGCTATATGTTACCTTGCATTGTCTAGTTTGTATTGTAAAGGCAGTGCAAGTACGCAATGGACTACATGTCAGTCATTGTATCATGGCGATATTAACAAACGCAGAGGGCGCAATAACTTTTTCTTATCTGTGGTATCGATCATGATAATCTAATCAGACAAAGATGATCAAAATAAACTTGTGAAACGTACCTCAGCTGTGCTTCAGTAGCGTCCATGACTGTAACGAGCCAGTCCCAGGTGGGTTTGAGCTGTCGCTCGAGGTAGCACTGCAGGCGCAGCGCCTCGCGGTAAGAGAGCGGCATCATGCGCGGCAGCGGAAGGCTTACGCGCTCGTACTCCCACAGAAGATCCGCGATTTGACGGATCACTATGCCTGTTGGAATAAATAATAAGTCGATATTTTATAATTCAAGTGAAAAATGCCTGTGCCTTTTTTATTATAGCCTATTTGATTCCTACAATACAAGTTCATAGAATGAGTGTTTAATATTTATCTATTATGTATATCAATCAGTATATCTGGGATCAGTTGACCGTGTGTGATATGTTCGAAATATTTTTTTGTTATTATAGTAGTTTGCTTACCGAAAGCTCTCGCCAAACATGCAGCAGTGGTCGAAGTAGAGTGGGGGTCATGCGCCCCGGCGGCCGCGGCGGCAGCGGCCGATCTCCGCAGAGACGCCGGGTCTATGAAAACAAGTGACGATCCGCCAGTGAGCCGCACGCCGCTGGTGCCACCGGTCGTGCCGCGAGCTGTCTCGCGCGACCTGCTGGGATCGTGAAATTAAATATGTTAATGACACTGATGTATAACTGCTAAGCGGAGTGTGTTCTAGTTGAAGCCTCTATACAACTCCCTGACATCAGAGGCAATTATAGGGGCGAGTGTGGTCAACTAGGTTTTTATCACTTTCTATACTTTGATACAAAATAGAAAGCCAACATTTGTTTATTGAGTTGGCAGCATGTAGTTCGGTAGCATTGTAAATGGTAAAAAAATAACAACTGACCGGATAGCCCACTGCATGGAGTGCGGCGCGAGGTTGGGCCGGGCTGGCGGCGCGGCGCGGCGCTCCGGCAGCTCGCCGTCGTGCAGCGGCGGGTCGGCCTCCGCATCCTGTTCGTCCGTCTCCCCCGCTTCGGAGTCCTCGTCTTCGGGCTGCGTGGAGTCGCCACTCTCGTCTTCCGGGTACAGCAGCAGCGACGCTATACCTATGCCGTGAACACGATAATCATGATTGAATAGATAACAGCACTGCTTTGTTGGCAAATATGTCACACACAATTATAAACAAAATTAAGCGTGGGTTTGTTTGGATGCGCGCACTTTTTTTAACGCGCTTACTTATGCTTATTATTTAAAGTCGTAAAGATCTAATACAGCTGCAATACAACCTAGGACGCGGTCGAAATGGTATTGCTTGCGTCCATCACCCTGAGACATGCGTCGGTAAGTCTCATGTGCCTGTAATTACACCAGCTACCTTAGCCTTCGAACCGTAACATAGCAAGTCATTGCAGCATTTTAAGTTAGCGCTGTAAGGTAGTAATAACATACCAGCATCAGAGCCTTGAGTGGCGCCAGTCTGCACACTACGCTGCGCCGACTCCGCGTTGTCCTGATCGTCGGAGTCGCTCTCGGTCTCCACCTCGGCGAGCAAGTCCAGTTCACTCTCGCTCTCTCCTCCTTCGGCGCGCTCGCCTCCGTTCTCTACTACTACGTGTTGCTCTTGACCCCTGTCGAATAAACATGACTTTATTAGACATAAAACTAAACGACCAATGGAATAGGTAAGTTGCATGATCATCGCCACCCAATGCTAAGCCGGCGATGTCGTCTGCGTCAGTAGCACAGAATAGAAGTAATTAGAAAGGCCTTCTGTGTTTGTTTGATACAAAACCAATATCACCATGACACACTGACACGTAATACATTGCGTACTTGGCGCGTACGTTCACATGCCCGTAAAGTAAAGCTATATGTTATCCAATTTCGATCATCTGGTCATAATATCGGTGGTGCGTCTACTCCGCCTACTTATCCTTTAACTATTACTAGGTTCAGCTGTTCATTCACCTGTCGGGCATTGCGTCATCATGCTGCTGGTCAGTGGGCGGCACCGGCGCGGGCACATTCGGCTCGTCAGTCTCCGACGCGTCATCATCACCGCCCAACGCTTCGCCCGCGACGTCGTCTGCGTATTCTGTAGCTACGGGCGTGGACGAGCGATCGGGCACGAGTGTCGAGCTGCCCATCGAGGTGCCGCTGGCTGCGTTACCGCGGATGCCAACTAGGTTGGATTCTCTGTAACAATGACAATAAAGATTTTATAATATTACAAAAAAATTCGACTCAGGCGGGACCGAACCCGCACCCTCCCCTAAATACAGGGATGCTCGAACCAACTGAGCTACAGAATTGCGATTCAAATGCAAACGCGACAGCACTATTTAACACAAATTCGAATCTTGTCTCAATGTTTGAATTGGTCTGTGCTTCACTCACGGAACACAAAGTTATTCACCTAAACCCGAAAACGTTTAAATATGACAAAAAAAAGGAATAGGTGCGAGAGGTTTGCCTTATGATTTTTGCACAAACTGGTTAACTAAGAATTGATAATTTTTACATACCTTCGAGAATGCACCAGTCGTGAGTGACCAGTTGAAAGCGGCTCCACGCCAAACAAATCCTCGCTCCCATTGACTAGGTCTACGTAAGTTGTGGCTAGCGGGAACGGTGCCGTCGGTCGCACCACACCTAGACGTACAGGCGCTAGCAACGCATCAGCCGCCTCTACTAATTCTTCCACTGATAGGGCGACTAGAGCTGCGAATACGCGCCGGCAGCGGACCAACGATGACGTAATCGATAGGGGGCTGAAACATCACGGTCAAAATAAAGTTTTGGTGCAAAGATATACGATCAGAAATGTTTAGTATGAGAGCGCAACTGGGCCTATGAATGAACATTCATACGAGATCCACCAATCAGTATCAAGATTATGTGGTGGATGACCCTTTCATTCTAGTCCACTAACTTTATTACATCACATTATTCCTACCCATTTTTCCATGCATAAATTCCATTAAAAGTAAAAATAGTCATTTATCTTGATACTATGTTCGGTCGTAAGCAATATTTCACTTACCCCTTTTTCTTTGCAGCGCCAGGAGCCATTTCGATGCTGAATATAATGAATATCCTAGCGACGGAGCGTACGAATCGACGCGCCACCTCACGCGCGCGTTCCGCTCGGCCCGGGATGGTGTCGTTTTGTTGTTCACGGATCAAAGTGTGCAGGAGAGTGTCCAACATCTGCTGAAACAATTCCAATTATATTTGAGCCTTCATCGAGAACAGGCGAATACTAATCTGGTTTTTGTTGAAGTGAAGCAACTAATTCGCTAAACAATTGAAACTCAAGCTTATTTACTTCAAGAATAAGGTTGAAATGATAAAATCGTTTAAGTACAAACAAATTAATCGCTTAGCCGCCACTCCGCATCGAAGGTAACCTTGATTTTCCGATCATGAAAATGTTTGTTTTGTTGAATTAAATTGTATATTATTTCTATAATGCCATAGAGATGGTAATTTGTTCTCCTATCATAAATTCAGAGACGAATGTAGCATGTCATATACCGCACCACCATCATCTCTAAAACCCTCAAACCATCAAAATGCATTTACCGACACAATACCGCTACATAAGAAGACTTCTTTAGCGTGAAGTTATTTTCGTAAACTTCAACGCCTTCTGCACCACCTGTTGAGTTATGTAAATACTTTTCTTAGTGAAAGCTATCCTCCAAATTTCAGGTTTCTAGGAATTTAAATTTAGACTGTTCGTTGATTATCAGTTCATCATTTCAGCCGTACGACGTCCACTGCTGAACATGGCCTCCCCCACAGACAGAGCGAATTCCTTATCATGTGGGGGGATTTGCCCATACTCACCACGCTGGGCATGCGGGTTGGCGAGCGTAGTTAGAGCTATCGTTGTTAAAATGAGGGACGCAGCTGCCCATCCCCTAGCTTTCTTCCCTTAGTCGCCTCTTACGACATCCGCGGAAAGGTAGAGATGGAGGGGCCTATTCTTCAGCCGGGGACACCACGGCCAAGTGGATTATCAGTTAGAGGGTCAGTAACATAAGAGTTTTATACGTATTACGTCACACGTCGTCGCCTATACATGTGCGATAATAATTTATAGGTATTTTATAGATTTTAGGTTAAGGTATATATTTCTATGGGTCTTAGAATTTAGTTTTTACCATCTGTACTACAGTTCTGTACTTAAGTTACCTGAAATAAATGTATATTATTATAATGATATTTCTGGAGTAGCAATTAGACACTGACCTCATTGGTGCATTTAACGACTAGCGCGTGTGTAAACTTGTCGAGCAGAGTGGTGCCGGACTGATGCGGCGCGGGGCTGCCCGGACGCTCCGTGTCAGTCGCACTGGAAGCACCGCACATCATCGCAGCTTCCACAGCTGGCCAGACACCTGGTAAGATATATAATTGTAAATATGAGTGTGAATATGGTATGGCGAATGGTTAAGTATTGCTTGGATCAATGTATACGTTTAAATTTAGCATTGATGGGAATAAGCCCTTAGGAGTGAGGACTTATACTAGCGCCAATGGACGTAGTGGCAGCAAAGCGATTTTATTTGCAAAACAATTAAAACCCAACCTTATTTACTCTATAGATACGGCTGAAATAACAAAAAGAAGAAGCGTCTAGGCGCGCTGTGGAGAGGCGCACGATTTTGTGATTCCAATCTTATCCAAACTAAATAAGGTTAAGTTGTAATTGTTTAGCAAAAGAGTAGCTTCGCCGTCATTACGCCCTTTAGAAAGATCAGCAATACGTCGTTACAAACAAAACAAGCAAACTAAATTCTAGAAAAGAATACTGGGAACAATAATAACACCAGCCAGTGAAGTAATCTCTTCATTTTCGTTTGAGACCATACACATTATCATTCTGCTTGGAAAGCAGAGTTGCTTTATATCAGAGAAATAAAGATCTGCCACTAAATATCATACTTTATAGATACCAATCATGAAAGTATCCAATACTTACCAAGTAAATGCAGCAAGGCTCTTCTCGCAAACCTTGGCGGCTCTAGATCGTGATCGGGGGCATCGACCTCCGCGTCGGAGCCGGGTTGCTTGCGAGGACCGCGGCCGCGTCCGCCACCCGCTCTGAACTGACGCTGCTCTAACGCCTGTCTTCCAACTGTTTGGACTAAGAAGAGCAGGATTGATTCGCCCCTGTGAATTAAAAACCATCCTTGTTTTTTAAAAACCATCGTACTCGAAGAGTCTTGGCCAGCGAAGAGGAATTTGAATCTTTAAGGATTTGAAGTTGTAACATTTTTACTTGACTTGCTCTTGTTTAAGTTGATTTATTCTTCTAATACGCATCAAGTCATCACCACTTTAAGAAGAAATAGTGATCTTACCTCGAGTTGAAATGTGTAGCTAGCTGCGTATCCCTTGCAAGTCTAGCGAGCAGATCGCACCGCGCCGCCCAGTTACCGCCAACGAGCGCCTTGCAGCGGCATTTCTCCCAACAATCGCAGTACGCCGTCGGTGACGTACGCTTCAGTTTACAATCATGACCTTTATGGCACACCTACAAAATAAGCATTAATCAGTACATCTGAAGTTGAGGTGGGGGAAGAATATTAGTCAGCAGTGAGATGTTCCCATGAATTCGGTCCGAGAAAATACGAAACGCAGTGCGAAAACAGCCTTACAGGTTTTGTTGGTATTTTACCTTGGCACACTCAGTGCAGCAGCACAGGGATCCGGTAAGTCCACAAGTCTTGCACTCGAATATATCCTAAAACGCAAAGATAAAGTTTAGAATACAATACAAAACACGCGCCGAAAATGAATTATTCACATCGATCAAATGCGGATAAAATAGAGAAGCTATTACCTGATTGATATGTTCCTGTCCGGTCCAAGTAAAGCTGCAGGTGTCGTTGCAACAAAGGACAAGTAGGGGCGAGTGGTCCGGGTGCGCGTTCGGTGGGAATATCGCGGCCGCGCGCTGAGTGTCGTCCGCATCTGAGATTGCGCGGATCGCGTCGAGGATCACTAGGGCTGCGCGGTACGCACGTTCGGCCACTGCGGCCATTAGCGGCGTTTGACCCATACCATCCCTGAGAAGAAAAGACACTTTATATAAAAAATAGCTCAAAACTCCTCCCAACACGGCCGGCGCGGCCAACATTACATGCGCCCGGATGTGAGTCTCAAATCTTAGTTCAATAACAAAAAGAATAATGCTTGACAGTGGATAATTGACCATATTCCAATTATATCCATTTCATAAAAAAGTCGCAGTAAGAACTGCGACTTATTTGTGACATAAAGCTGAAGTAGTTTAAAAAATTAAGGAAAACCTTTTAAAATAAACTGTCTTACAAATGGAAAATAAAGGTCTGAATAATCACATTAATTCCTCTCACATTTCTAGGATGTATATGGTTGACTCATCAAATCTAAGAAAATGATCTTAACATGAAATACACGAAGGCACGTGAATCACATTCCCTTCTTGTGAAACAGAGTGAAAGGAACAACTGATATTTTCTTACTTGGCGCTAAGTAGCTGCATGAGGAATGGCTGTAAAGCTGTGCTCTCGCAGAGCGCTTTCAGGGCTGTCAGCGCGTTGCCGCGACGCTCGGCCGGGTCCGCGCTCACTGGTCCGCCATTATTGCCGCCGCCACTACACAGGGGAAATAAAAAAAGCTATTATAGAATGCTATGTAAGTTAAAGACTGATGTTTTCTTTTATATCTTGGAAGCAATTGAAATAATAATTCGTTTATATTTCAAGAGTTTAGTTTAGAGCCAAGAGTTTTATTTTTCTTTCATCGAGCACTATTTAAGTTTATGTTTATTTTAAGAGTTTTTTTGAGAATGCTCTAGTGCACTTTTATTGTTATGTATATCAGACCCTGTTTTTATGCTGGTATTATATATAATTTGTTAATATACATAACGTTTGTGCACTTTCAATAAATAAATAAATAACAGAAAGTCATATATAGACCCGATTTCTGACACACGATAAATAAATAAGTTAAACTCAGTTGTAAATTACACTAATCTTACGTTCAGCGTGGACTTATAGGTGGTACCTATTTGGTGACCTCGCTGAACATACTCAACGTAATCTATTAAGGCAAACACATAGGCACATAGGCAAACCACGCAGCGAGTGTTAGGATTAATGAGGATTGCCTAGGTATCGTATCGTTATTTTATTAGCAAACTATTACATACCCATTATTAGTAAGTCCCATCAGGCTGTCTTCATCGCCAGACGCTTCGAATGTCTCTGGAGGCCAGGATATAGCTGGGACAGTTTCTTCATTAGCCGGGCCAGTGCCGGCGGTGGCAGCCGCGGCATTCTGCGCCGCTGCGTTGTCTACTAATAACATATTGAGTTTAATATGAGAAATCATCAAAAAGAGGTCTCAATATAAAACTAAATGCGTTTTGGTAACCAAGAAATTCTAGACAAAGGGTAAAATTATGTTTGATTAAAATCATCAACATCTTAAATACTTAAGAATGCTTGTTTGAAGGTAACTTATATAGATAACTTACATGACACCAATGAAAGGTAATAAAATGAAATTGCATAGGTACTAACCCACATCAGGTTCCTTGTTGGAAGTCGGTGCGCACATATGCACACACGCGTGCAGTATATTCCTGTTACCATCACAACGCTCTTGTAATATCGCCAATAATTGTTGCTCTAAAAAACAAAGATTTCTCAGTCATAATACCCATAACTAGAAAAAAAACATTGTTACAGGTATTCAAGACTCACTGCTTGTGTCGGATTCCAGTTGGTGTAGCAGCTGACGCAGGCCTTCAAGATCGCAGCGAAGAACGCGTGGCATCATCAACTGAGGTTCCGGAACCATTATTATCAGGGCAACCTGGTACAATCATAAAATTTCATAAAATTGATAGCTACAGTATGTCCATATATCTATATAAGTAACACAATTCTTACATGAATAGAGGCGTTACCACTCATAATGCTGATGTATTATGTGTCAGTTACTTGGTTATTTGATGGTCAAGTAGATATCATAGTGTTTGAGCACACATGCCTTATGGATTTTGCATCCAGTGTAGTGCTGTATGATCTAGTATACGGCGTGTTACAAGTGACGAATGAATCACGACAAAAAAATCATTTCAAGCCGGTTGCCGGCTAAATCAACGCGACACGTGTACACCGAGGCTTATGGTTCAAAGACAGCAGAAATATTTACAGGGACTTTCACATTTTGGTTTGTTGTCTACATTGTTGAGTTTGTATTGAGGAAGTATGTAAACAAAACAATGGCAATCAAATCCAAAACTCAATAAAAACATATTTGGATAGTTTACCTGAGACTTGAGCGCCGTATGCTGCGAGTGGTGTGCACCGTGAGGTTGCAACGGCAGCGCATGCGCGGTGATGGCTCTCGCAGGTGGCAAGTTCAGCGGCGGCGGCTCGCGGACCATACCCACGCAATCGCGTGACACCGGGTACAGGGCGCTGTTTCCGTCTAACATTATGACAACGGGTTCACTTCCCTGTGGTAGAAATGCGTTTGTAAGTTCTTGCAATATCATGAGTGATAGATATGTATCATCTTATGAAGACCAACAGTGGTCTCAGATGATTAACCTGTGTTCATATCGTGCTAAGTGGCTCACAAATCTAACGAGGTACATGACATCACGTGATACAAGGGATTTTAGCCTCAAAGCTCATGTTAAAATACTGAAATATCTATCAATAAGTCATGAAAGAAGGTGGACCGTGTGATTTTATGGGTGTGTTACGATTGATGACTAGAAACCGCACAGCAAACAAACCCTCGGTTTCAGGCTGCACAAGATTACTCGAAATGGAGTTTATCAGTGGACGTCCTGACTAAATTGATGATAATGATGACGATTGATGATGCACAAACCTCAGCAGCAGTAGCGAGATGTATAGCCGATCCGTTAGAGTGTCCGAGCAGCGCAGTGTTATCCGTTGGGAATATGCTGTCGGTTAGTGCGCGGGTCGTTCCCACTGCATAGACGGCGTAGGCAAGCGCGCCGCCAGCACGTCGCACTACCGCGTGTACGCCGCGACTGTCCACCTGCAAGACAAACATTATGATTGAGCATCTAAGCCTTAGATGCTCAATCAGTCAACAGTCCTTAGAATGATTCTAAAGACTGTGTCACTTATACAAAGTGATCCATAATAATATGTATTTTTCTATTCCGAACGGGGCTTTTTCTACACTCAATAGGCAATAAAGTTTGTTCTAGGAATTTTGATAATTTGTATACAAATAATCTGCTTTTTTGGGGTCAAATCAGTTCAAACTCAATAAATCCGCTGTTTTAGGTAGCAATCTCGATGCCGAACTTCTACGTTTAGTAATTAGTTATAAAGATGATAAACTTGCCAAAACAGGTAAGAACAGCTTACAACTTTTGCAGTTTTATTTTGTAATTTGCACATTTTACACTGTTATGCATAAATAAATGCTTCTGGAAGTGGATTCTAATAATTAATGCCAAACATGTCTTTGATGGATAACAAGTAGCCACAAAAGTACTTACAGCAATAGTAATCACTTGTACATCAGCAGGCAACGCAATCTTCCTCGGCGAGCGTTGTAGACAGTCTGGGCCGCGGGGGCCAGCGGACCCGCCGGCCCCCCACTTCACCGCGATCAGATCATCCTTCCGCACGAGCCGGCAGTCTTGCAGCAACGTCGTCCAGTCCTCAGCAGTTGAAGGCACGGCTTCCTTGCCGTCCTTCCCGACGGTAGGGAACCTCACGGCAGCGTAAGCCCCGTCAACTTTCAGCACTCTCCCCAATGGAACGCTTTTCACGTCTTCTAGGAAAACTACTTCTTTGAGAGGCCATTCTTCTTCGTCGCGCTTGGATTGTCCATCATTAGAAGAGCCTTCCTCTCCGCGGACAGTGACGCGTTTAGCTCGCTCTGTGGAAAAAATGTATTATTTCAATCTGGCTTTATTCATTGAAATCACAAGGATCATTTTGAATGGTCTTAAATCTAGTTGAATTCAGACCTGCTACTAATGGTCACCCATCCATTTAGGTAAGCTACGCAACCTCGTTGCTACAAAACCCATGGCAAGCTACCATGTGCGTTTCAGAGTAAAATGCTATGAATTGTTCATAGCATTTTACTCTGAAACGCAACTTTTTTTATATAAATTAGGTGGCGAAGAAGCTTACGGCCCATCTGCTGGTAAGTGGTTAGCGTAACCGCTTGCATTAATCAGAAGAATCACGCTTGCGTTGCCGAACCCCGAGACGTGCATTGGTACCTCACCCTCCAAACCGAAACTGTGGCAGTACTTTCAACTCTGCACAAGACCCCTCCTGCTCTTCACAAAGAGCCATTCTGCTTGAAAATCCTACTAATATTATAAATGCGTAAGTTTGTGAGGATGCTTGTTATTCAATCACGCTGTAACAGCTCAACCGATTTCGTTAAAACTTGGAATATAAAGAGTTCTTTACATAGAATAGAATACGAAGCCGCGGGCGGAAGCTAGTATATTATAGAGCTGAAATTGAAGTGGCGCCGAGCACTTACTATGAGAAGTGCTAGTATCACTGCAAGTGGATGAGGCCGGGCTCGGCGGCGGAGGCATGTCAAGTCGGTCGGCCATGTCCTTGTTACTATCCTTATTGGTCTCTTTGCTGCTGCTGCTCGATGCGGAAGCTTTTACGGAGGACACTGTCAGTGGCGACTGGTTCTATGAACAAACAAATGTTTCACTCAAAAGAGTAAGATGTGCGGATCCTATCTCGCGGCAGGATGTAAATATTTGTTGGGTACCTATTCGTAGTTTTGGGTCAGGACAACAATGTGACTTGAGAGTTCATTTATTAAACTTATTGAAGAAGCTTTTATCATACTCGAAATCATAGATTTCGTGTTGTAGCTAGTGGTTCGCTCACCCGGTCGGAGTTCATTAGTTACACGATGTCTTCTGAAGCACGGGAGCAGTTTTAAATAGTGGTGGTCAAAATGTTATGGAAATCTGAATGGTTTTTACCTGTAATTCTCTCTTATCTTTGTCAGAGACAGAGCGGTCTGGTTGCGGTGGCGGCAACAGCTTGAAGCGGCACATATCAGAAAGGTTCCAGGCCGCATTTTGGAGTATCCCTACTTTCGGCACTCCGGTAGACATGTTGAAACCTATGAAAAAACATGATTTAGCTACAGAATAAAAAATCACAACGTATTAGCTTTGTTTACAGCAGGTTTAGTAAGGTCTTACCAACGGCACCAGGTTGGTACATAGGCGCATTCTTCATAGTAACACTATGGCCGGCTTGTAAGTCCTGGGGAGTGGCGGAGGAATGGCCGCGTTGCTTGCGGGAGCGAGCGCGGTGCTTCTCCCATAGCCGGGCGCGTTGGCCAAGTGGTAGCACACCCCTGTGATAAAGATATCCTGATATATTATGTAGTAGAGATGTATGTAGAGATTAATAAATTCACATTATCACATTAGTTGTAGCTTAGATTTAAGCTTTTAAAAGAAAAGTATTTTTTTAACTTTATTATCATTTGGTAAAACTCAAACTAAATTCATTTATACAACATGTAAAACTACAAACCTTCGATAGCTAACATGGCCAATAAATCTATTACCATATATTTTCATTGATGTGAAAGTGACAGAGACAAGTATATTCTTCCTTGGCGCGCACAGTTGGTCGAACGTTTTACACATCATGGGCACATCAAACGTCACACTTACCACCAATAGAGAGCCCCAGATTCCAACTTAGCCACAGTGTAGAGAGAGCAAACATGCAGCGATATAGCCTTGTCAGATCCGAATTCCGTGAATGTCTGCAGCGTGTGCTCCAAACGGGATGCACCTGGTGCATGAGCTAAAAAAAATTCAATAGGCATTACATACAAGAGATTTATATGGGCTTTTTTAAATAATGTGCGGTGATGTTAGCTGAGGCACGTTAATATTGAACCATAGAAACTGCTCAATAGGGGTCAGCCTGATCAAACATGGACCAGAGCTATTATAGGATATAATTATATCAAAATGAATCCTTTGAAAATTGATTATTCCTAATCCTAATGTAATCTGCTTTGGAGCTATGTTTATTCAAAAGCTACAAAAGTCAAAATCAAAAAGTATTTATTTCAATAATAACACAAGGATCATCAAAAATTAGGTGAAGATGTTCCTCATGTACTTCAAACTAATAAATAAAGCCCCTCATTTTAGTAGAGTATTGAACTACACAATATGTGATATTATAGTGTGTAAACATACCAATAGATTCGTCTAGATAAGTAGCAACGCGTCCAGAGTCCGTGAGTACAGAGATGCGAATGCCGGCCGCGCTGATATTAAGAATGCGCTCGCCAGCCGTCAGGCCTAGCCAGTTGGCGCGCGGGTGGAAACTGATGCCGGCTCCCGCAGACTGTAAAATCAAACAAATACTATAAGAACATACCCAAATAGCAAAAATATGGGTGAGTTCAACTTCATGCTGGCTTGCCTGAAGTACAGAAAGTAATAAGTTGAGCTTGCGACAAAATTTTTAGTAATAACTGAACCAAATATTTCAGCAAGCAATCAAGTTTTCTATCCAACTGGTAGCTCTCAATAAAATGTTCTTACTGTTTTAGGTGTTACAGTGATTTGCACGAGATAGTTTAAGAGGGATCCGATATGGTCAAGCAGCTTGACGGTTTTTTCTTCTTGGTTAATCCTCTGATGCCCTTGATTTATACTCAAACTAAGCAGTTGGATCAAGCAAAGGGGTAATCCGAACTCGCTCGTCAGAGCAGGTGGTGACCAAGTGATTGCCATCGCACATAAAACTAGAGCTATGCTTAATCGAGTCAATCGGGAACGACGCGTCAAATATTGTTAAATCGCATCATGCGGGTGGAAAGCACAGAAGCTTGGCTGTAGCTTCAGGTGAACTTGTGAGCTCACTAAAGGTTTATCGCACCGGATCAGCATCGGACGTATCGGCGTTGCCTGCCTTTAAACTGAGAGAAATGAAGGCAATACCTTTGCCCAGGAATTGGAGATAACCAAAAAAAATAAAAAGATTGAATGTAACTTACATCAGCGCGCTGATAAGGATGAGCGTCAGCCCAGCGCCACTGGTGCAGCTGCCCTTGAGTCGATATCGCGACTAGTTCGCTGTAGGTCGCCGCGATGTGCGTGAAACGAATGTTGCTGTCCCAGTACTCCAGTTCCTCAGACACCCAGAGTGGGGACGCAGCCATTGCAGAGTCCTTCTTATTCTTGTTTTCTGCTAAAAAAAATATCACAGATTAGTGTGGGCCCGGGCTAAACTACATCATATCAACTAAAACTGCAAGTTAGATTCTGGGCTGACTACCCCAATAATATGTTTCCAATAGTGGGAACAGTCCTACACCTTTTATGGAAAAACTCGATACAGCGACTGAGCTTTAAGACCCGCATCTCAGCACCTCTAACGCGGTAAGGCACCTCTAACGCGTTGCATCCACACACTCAATCTAGTAGCGGAGAGAGTCGATCTTTTTTACTGCCCCCTGAGCGAATGTCGCAGGACGTTGTTATATATTCTATGCTATTCTAATTAGATTTGACTTTTTGTATTATTTGACATTATTATTGATTGACGAATTATTATTTTCTTTTTTAATTTTGATTAGGTAGGACAATATGTAATTTGTATTTATTGTGGCAAATTTTTATTTTTGTTATTTGACATATGTGGATTGACGAATTTTTCTATTTACTTTTTATTAGGCTTGACATTATGTAATTTGAATTTATTAATTGAAGATATATGTTTGTTGTTTCTTAACTTAAAATTAATTTTATAAAATGTTTGATATGTATAATAATAATAATTTAAAGGATAGAGGTACACTATTGCATTAGGTGCTCCTGTAAAAATAGTGTTACTTTTCGTATAAATAAATAAATAAAAATCTTAGCATCAGCGATTGAGTGTGTACTGGCACGAAAAGTCGTCTGTGAAGGTGCCACACTGACGCCGACTGATCAGCCGATGAGACAGTAGCGGAATACGCAGCGTCTCCACGCCTGCCACTCCCTGCAGTCGCACCAGCAGCGTGGCCCTGGTCTAAGTGTTTAATTTACCTCCTTCCTTGTCCCATGACGTGTCACGCAGCGCAGACTCGAGCCACCTGCGCGGGCCGAAGTATTGCCGCTCCCTCCAGCGGCTGAACTCCGACGGACGCTCCTGAGTGGAGCTGCTCTCGCGACTAGCGCCGCCGCGGCCGCCGCTGTTTGCGCCACTGCCGCCGCCACTACGACTACACAATTAAATAATTATTAGTTTCAATTTTCAATGACTAATGTTCTGTTTCAGGTGTAATGGCACATTGTGACATCAGCAACTGCCTGATTAGATGCCATGTCGAATGGTCCGATACGTTGAGTACAAGAGGGATGTTTATAATGGTGCAACCAAATAAATGGGTTACGGCAAACCGTTCGCATTACGATGTGGCAGTAGCATTAACTAGTTTGATGCTCTAATCTGTATAGAAGGCCTGCTAGCAGGATATCAGTGCAGCCCTACTACATTTTGAAACGAGCTTCACTAAGCATGTTTATGCTATTCCAGGTCACAAATACATACGAAATACGTTGAGAAAAAAACCACCCATTAAATATTTCTTGACTAAAGCGAGTCCGACCCTTTTGCGTTGAAATACACTAATTGGGTTCAAACGTTATATTTTTTGCCCATAAAAGCTATATAGCTATATGTATAAGCTATTTACGGTTTTCGAACTAAAAGCCATTTGGATATTTACTAAGCCTTCATTTTGGATCATTAGTATTCGAATTTACAAAATTTCTGTCCTTTTAAGTCTCTATGACCAGCGGTTTAGTCTGTGCGTTGTCTATTTCAATCAGTGAGTCAGTCAGGACTTTGATTCTTATATATATTGTTTTAGTCCTCAATGTGCAATTACAAAGGCCAGAAACAGTACATGAACTAACTACACACCACTAAATAAAAGTATTGATCTCTAGTCTAAAAGCTTAGTGGTTTCCAAGTTTCAGCTTTTATATCAATGAGCAGGGAAACGTTTACTTATGGTAAGAGGTTACATTGAACATAAGGTGCTGTTTAAACTAATCTAAATACGACAACACCCATTCACACAACAAAAAGAAAACGGCGTAAGCTCGCAGCGTGCTTGATTTGAAGGAATTAATTGTCAGGATAGAGGATCAGGGCAAACTGACGGAGTTTTGGCGAAGTATCTCTTTCGATACTTGACATTCATTGTTTGCACAGTGCAAGCTAGAAAAATTTGCCTAAAACATTTTACACCCACGATTTGGTTCTGAGTAACTTTTATAATCTAACCTAGAAGGCACAGTCTTAAGGGCTTTCAGACAAATGTTGAGTTTTAATCAACATCGCACACACCGCTTCATCAGTTTACCCCGAGAGGACAACAGGGCGGAGCATAGCTCGACAGGTATACCTTCTGATAGCCGCGTACCCGAAGATGTCCTCTGAGAACATGGTATCGGCATCTATGATGACGGAGTGTTCTTGTTGAGCCGCGTGGAACCCGCCGCCATCGAGCAGTGATATGAGGTCTTCGGGAACGTAGCCATCTCCACCTTCGCCGCCTTCCGGTTCCTCGCCTTCTTCATCGTCACGGGACAGGAGATTGTTGACAGCCAGGTTTACATCCAGGTTTGTACGCTGACACAAAAAATAAACAACAGATCCAATAAAGATAAACAGTCCAATAAATGTAATTCTAACAAGCGCATGCCACAATTATAGGGATAAAAAAACGTCTTTGTAATTTTACCAAATGGGCAGCATGCGCAGTGCGGAACACGGCTCGGCTAAGGTGGACGAATGTAATTGTTAAGTCTTAAACTTGCCAAAATCAATACAATCCTATGAATAACTAACAAGATCTCAACTTATTTATTATATTTTATTTCAGGTAACTTAAGAATAGTACAGATGGTAACAACGAATTCTAAAACCCTCTATGGGTTTTAGAATTCGTTGTTACCTTATAACCTTAATTTGTTATACAGACATATAGTAGGTATATGCCTGAATATATAAAGGCCTGCAAAGTAACATACAACGAACTGAATGACACAAAACATGAAGCAAAGAAGAAAGAGTTGGTTAGTCAATGAACAACTCTTTCTTCTTTGCTTCATATTATGTTTTTTTTTTGGCACAACATTTACGGTAACAGAGTTTACAAACCTGCAACTCCCTGATAATGAGACTCCTGCTCTTGCCCTGCAGGACTACCTGAGCTTGCGTCACAAGGTCCTCGGGTACAAAGGGCGCTGGCACAGACACCACGCGACCTGATCCGGCACCGATTATAACACCTGTAGCGCGGCTTGTTGATCCAGCTGTGAAAAAAGATTTAGCCATATTGTTGTGAAAATGTAACAAACAAACAGAGAAACAACTTCAGTTTCAGTATTCATTTAAATCGCATGAATTATGTATTTTGAAATGTCTTAAATCTAATTGAATTCACATTTGTTTATTTTAAGTCAGTTTTATATCTTTATTAATAATCGAGTAAGGGTGGATTCGACCAATCGCTATGTTATTCCAGAGTAACAATCCCTGGGATAACCCTGGAAAACAGGCTTACTCTAGAGTAATTAGTCATTTTATTCTATCGATAAGACTTATACTAGTTTGGTCGAATCCACCCTTAGAGCATAATCAATCCCAAGCTTTTTGTCATCTAAATAGTTATAGTTCGATTACTCTCACGGTTTCCGATTTCGCCTAAGTGGTCCTGAAAAAACTCACCCTGTATACTGAGGAAGGATCTTTCGTTGCTAAAAATAATCTTGAATTTGGTGAAATAGGGGGTTGAATGTTTGTATAGGCAATCCATTATTCTCAAAGTTAGGGATCTGAAGTCATATTTAGGATGGATGGATATTTGTTATTCAATCACGCCAGAACGGCTGAACGGATCTGGATGAAATTTGGCACAGAGCTAGATTATAATCTGGAATAGGCTACTTTTTATACCCCAAAAATTTGAAGTTCCTGTGGATTAGCTTTATTTTTGTTTTAGAGCAAGGGATCGACATGACTGTTTGCATAGTGTTAGTTTAGGGGTCAGAAAATGACATTAAGCTACTTTTTATCCCAGAAAAATGCATGGTTCCTTTGAGATAGCATACCAATTGTATCCTACATAACAATTAAGAATCGTTAAAAGTTCGTGAAATAGAGTTATAGTGCATTTTCCTCAAAAAATCTAACAAAAAAATTATCTAAAAATAAAATAAATTGTTTTTAATTAACGCTACTATTTTCACGCGAACGAAGCCGGTGGCAACAGCTAGTGTATAATATTAGCATAAAGTTATACTGCGTGTCTAATTTCATGAATCCCGGGTTCGTTTTGATGGCTTGCATCATTTATCAATCATCTATGATGAGCTACATGCAGACAGCTGTAAACCCCAAATAATTCAATATTTTTAATGGGTTATTTCTCTATTGTATTCTATTTGCTTTTAAACTATCCATTACCTTGAGAGCTTGGTGCAGCACGTATTGAGTTCCTCATAATCCTGGCCCTAGTGCGTGGCTGCTGGCGAGACCCGCAGCCGCCACCACTCCCCCCTTGCTTCCCCCCACTCGTACCACCCCCGCCGCTACCGCCCCCGCCATTTCCGCCATTCTTACTGGCATCTGTTTTGCTCAAGTCCAATCTGTCAGGAATTATTGAGAATGCAGCACGGCAGATCGTCCCATCTTCAAGCAAGCAGGCGATATGGGCTGGGCCAGCAGCGACCGCTCGCACTCCACGCAAAGCACTGAGTGCTGAAGACCCAGGCCCAGTTCCATATCGGTTCCACCGTTCTGAAACTTCTTTCAATCTGGAATTAAAACCAATTATTATAGACTTTTCATTTCATTAACTGAACAAATGTTGACTAAAAAAATTAAACAAGATTGGTTCACCTGTCATGAAATTTTTTTGAAAAGACAAGACTTACTTTCCTATTTATAATATTAATGTGCTTAGCTTGATTTTTACTATCAGCATTATATGTATTCTTCTTTTGAATAAAATAAATGATTATTCTAATTTAAGGTATTTATAGGTAGCCGCCAGTGCTTTATTTCAAACAATCTGCCCAATAATTTTTTCTTAGAAATATTATTGCATCACCAAACTAAAAACATCAGAGAAGTCAGCTTATACATCAACAAGCCGGACTAATAGTGGAAACCATACAACCATGGAAACACCTGGTTTTAGCGACCCCACACCTTGTCTCTCTATTGTACCTATTTATGTATATAGGATCATCCGAGCACACTTCTAGATTTGACTGTGTAACTTATACAGGTTTAAACAGGCATCTTGGTCAAAGCTCAAAATAATTAGGTATTTTTGGTATGTTTGTGCACTTAGCATGATCATTAGCAGAGAAGGTTACATTATCTTGATTTCACAGCAAAATGGTGGGTGGGCTCTGGTAACTGATGCAGTGGGGAGGTTCTTAATTATGACGGCATCCAATATTTTGGTTACGACTAGCCATATCAGTTTTGTCTATCTTGCTACAAGATGATTACGTCAAAGGGAGATATCCTTCCTTGAATTGTGTTGATAACAAGATCGACAAATACTTAGGTAATTTAGAGGTTTCGGTATTTCTCGTATACTCTAGTCAGTAAGCAAAAATACAGAAAACGTGGTCTTTTGCCAGTTTTAGAACAAAGATGTAGAAAAGATGAATGCACTGCAAGGTTAATTTCACAATGTGTACGTACGAAATGGAGTCTAGCAGTCAATAATTACTCACCGATCTATCAACTGATCCTCAGTTCCGGGGAGAGGATGAACTACGAAATGCATTGAAGACATTTCCACTACGTTCTGAATTCACAAAGGTTCAAACTACAACACTTTATCATCTGATAAAATTCACCACATTATTGAAGAACAAAAGAATCATTTAGAATCCTGTTGTAACCACCATATTTCTCGTGGTTTCTTCGCGAAATTGCTTCTCGTTCTCAAATACATGTGAGTCGGTACATGACGAAAAAAGAAAGAAAATAAATCAACATGGCTGGCTTTGTTTGATAGGTTGGTACGCTTGATTTTATAGATTTTTCTAGGGATTTCTGCTTGTCGTTTTAGAAATCGAATCGGTAAGAAATATATATTTTTTTATTTACCGGTACCAGTTAAATCGTGTGCTCTACTATCGAAACAATATATAACTATACTCTATGTATTGAAATGTAATATAATTCTATACTTGATAATTGATCTCACCATTTGAAAAAAGCTCCTCGTTTTGCCTGCTTAAACGCAAATTAAAAAATGAAAGTTCTCTGATACTTATCGATACATCGAATCGTTAAAGAGTGTGCGACTCGATGGTTTCTAAATGTGTGTGCAGATTTCGAGAATGAATGACAAATTATATTTTTGATTGATTCGAAAAAATTATGCTTGCTCTGTTGTTTGATTGACTAAAAAAACAAAAATTATGAAAAAATGGCGGCCAAGTCAAAGAAGCGGCTGTCGAAAGTCGAAAATAAATTATTAAAATTAGAGAATTTACAATTACAAGATGTTATTTGCCCTATTTGTCAATCAATTTTAATACAACCCGTAACTTTACCATGCTCTCACGGTTTTTGTCTTAGTTGCTTCAATGGTAGTATCGAAAATAATGCTCTGTGTTGTCCCTTGTGTCGATTACGAATTGGATCTTGGCTGAGAACATCAACAAAACAAAGGAGTGTAGTTAATAATGGCCTTTGGAATTATATTCAAACAAATTTTTCCCATGAAGTCGAAGTGCGGTCCAAAGGAGAAGACGTTTCTCTTCCAGAAGGTGATCTTTTACGCTATCTCCAGTTTGTTTGAAGAAAATTCTACATTATACTCTTACATCTACTGTTAGAATTATCATCAAACTAGAACCGTGTGGTTTTTTAATCCAACCATCTGAAGACATTGGACCCACAGTGCTTTCATTATGTGCTGATCCCAATGTTAAAATAGAGATTTAGGAAGCTATGCTAGCTGCTAATGTTTGGATCTGTATACTAACTTGCTCAATACAATTTGATGTTTTTCTGACAGAAAACTTCCGGCCTAGATTGAGTGCTCCTGGAGAAATAAGATCAGAATATGAAGCAGAGTTAAAGCGGTTAAGAAATGAGAGGTTGCAGCTAGAAAATAAACAAATTGAGGAGACAGAACTACTAGTAAAGTTAGTAGTTTCGATTTCATGATATCATAATTTATCAGTCAGGACTCTGACTGATAAATTATGATACCATGAAACTGACTGACTGATGTAGTATCCTGTTTAACCATTTTGGAATTCATGCCATAAAATCAAATTGCAGGAAACTCCAAGAGGAAGAGGACGAAGCACACAGAAAGAATTTAGAAGCATTGAAAAGTGATGAAATTTTAGCACTCCAAATGCAGAAGGAAACCCTGAAACGGGCAGCACCACCTAACACTCCATGCAAGAGTGTACCTAAACCTAGACTTAAGGATACCAGAATTGATAGTTACCTACCTAAACATAAAGTACCCACTGCTAAGAAGTAAGTAATTTAGCATATTGATAGGTATTGTTATTTGTTGTGTACTTGGTTTTATAGGTTCTATAACACTCAATGAAATTGGTTTTTGTACATTGGACATGAAGCAAAGTCAATGTCATTTTAAGAAGCTCATTTTACTTAGTAGACTAATGAAATAGGTAGTCCAGTCATGTTAGGGGTTTCACCTTGGTATGGGATAATAGCTTAAAAACTATTTTTGTGACATTTGACCTTGAGTAACTTTTGAGACAACTTATAATCTCCCAGTCTGAGTTTGACCCCTTATTTTAGCTTAAATGTCTGGGCCCTAGGATTGACTGGATTCATATGCATTGTACACTAATTAAACTCTTTCATATTACATTCTAGCTAAGAGTCCTAATCTAAAAAAACTCTTACAGCCCGCCTCCCACTGAAGATGTAGATGTTTCAAAATCTAAGGCCCCAGTTATCAGGCAAGTCAATGGTGCATCCCCAGAAATGATCCCTAGCTATAGACTAATCAAAAGCATAATAGAAAAGAAAAATAAACCAATACCTGGTCTATGGAACAAGGAGAATGGAGATAAGTTGAAAGAAAAGGTAAGTGAAGCATTATAAATTATAAAAACATAAATGAAAAAAAAAAAACAGATTCCTGGTCTATGGAACAAGCAAAATGGGAATAAGCTGCAGGTAAGATTGGATGTTTCTGTATGATAGATTAAATTCTTCTATGTTTATTTTAAATCTGAAGCTGACTAAATTCACCATACTATTTAATTACAAAATAATAGTCTATCTTGAAAATTGGAATCTACTATGAATAAATTAATATTGCAATTATTGTATCTTCGCACCTAACATCTGTTCACTTATTTCCATGGTATTTGCAGACAGAGGATCCCAAAGTGAAGGAGGAGACTGAAGATAAAGTTAAGATAAAAGTTAAAAATGGTGTTCCATCATTGCTCGTCTCTCTGCCTCTGCCTAACCCTGGGATCTTGCAGCAAAAAGTAAATCTCTCTGAAAATAGAAAGGAAACTGGGAGTGTAGACTCTATGAGAGAGGAGTTGTGTTTTTTCAAGCCAATTCTTGTATCAAGACCAGCAAGGTAACATTTGTCACTTTATAGAAGACTAGCTTCCGCCCGCGGCTTCGCTCGCGTGGTACCTATAAAGATAAAAAGTAGCCTATATGATATTCTACACTATAATCTATCTCTGTGCCAAATTTCATCCAAATCCGTTCGGCCATTTGGGCATGATTGAACCACAAACATCCAAACTTAACATCCGCACAAACTTTCGCATTTATAATATTAGTAGGATGTCAACTACAACTCTACCCTACGACCTCTCTAGGCATCCCAAGGTCCTACTCGCCTTCTGGTAAAGAGAACCAATGAAGTCAACCATGGTTCAACCCCATGGTCTACTGCCAGTCGTTGGTAAAAGATGGGTCACCAAATGGATGGGTTTTCGTAGTGCACTAATGGATTTTCCATTCCTTAAGGGTTTCTGCCATTTTACTATGGCGAACGGAATACCTACAACTCCGCCGTTTTGAATAAGTCACGAAATCGCAGCTACTGATCATCATCAGCCTGTAGAAGTCCACTGCTGGACATAGGCCTCCCCCAAAGATTTCCATGACGCACGGTCTTGAGCCTTCTCCATCCACCTACTTCCTGCATCCTTCACAATTTCCTCGATCTATCGCGTGAGGGGCCTTCCAACACTGCGTTACCCGGTTCGTGGCCGCCATTCGAGAACTTTTACTCCCCAATGGTTGTTGGCTACTTATCAATCTTTAATAAATCGACAAAAGAAAAAAAATTACATCACACTAGTATCCACAAAATTCGTCGTCGCATTTCTGAGACAATGGTGCTCAATGATAGGTTTTTGTACCATTTCCTAAATCTTTCACCAGCAGTCATTAAGCCTTTCAAGGGCCACCATACCTCAACCTGGTTAGTGACCTAATGAAGGATGACCAAGAAAGAACCGTGAACGACAAGCAAGATAAAGACTAAATTATGTATGGCATCTACACAATTATCCCCAAAATTAGGCTGTTTAGAAGAGTTAAGCTGCTGGTCACTAAGATAAAGTGGTTCTAGAGAAATATTTATACTGGTGCCAAAGTAGAGTTTAGGCTCAATAGCAATCGAGAAATTTCACGCTATAAAATGCTTGTTTTGTATGTGCATATAATTTTCTTCTCAACCTTATCCGAATTAATTAGTTAGTAATTAGTATGCATAAGAAAAAAAATGTGCACTGTATAAGCATTACGCACAGTGCACACTAACCTATTGTTTTCTTCGATATTAATCCCTTTCTGTACTGGTTTCAGTACAAACAAAGAACTACCTCTTCGTGTCCCAGGAATCCGTGCGACTCCAACCCCATCATCTCCGAACTACGAACCACCTCCAAGCCGTGCGGAATACCTTGAAAGCCTCTGCCGACTACGAAACTTATCCTTAGCCAAGAATTTGCCATCAGCCTTTGTGATCGCGCTGAATGTACTAAAAGTGAAACAGGTACAGTTTTGTTTTTGCTATTTAATATGCCCGCGGCTTCACTCGCCAAGTCGTCCCTGCCTAAAAAGAAGCCTTAAGTATGCTATCCACTCATAAGCTTCGTACAAATTGGTTCAGCTGTTACATTAAGATTTAGCAACAACGATCCAAACACGCATTTCACATGTGGTGGTGGCGGCTCGACGCTTAGCGATGCTGTTGCAGCGATGTATATGACTTCAAACCAGCCAGCGAGACAAGGCGGGGTGTACGTGGCGGCGCAAGGCACTGCGTTGACTGGCTTTTATTCAATGCTGCAAATTATAATTTTGGTGTTGTGGTACCATGGTACTCTGATACCCACGACAGGGAATCCTAGTGTGGGGTCAGGACTAAACTCACCGGCAGAAAATGTGGCATAACTAAAAGTTGATAATAAAAAAAAAATTAAATGGTACCGAATTTCCTTTTTTACTGGATAAGCTAATAAACATATTAACATAAAATAATTGTTAAATTAGACTAAAGCCTTTCTATTCTACCATAACTATTTCTATTCGCGATAAGCGTTTGGGCCACATTTTCTGTCGGTGAGTGTATGTATGTGACTGTTATTATTTATTTCTTTAATACTAGCTACGTACCTACATAAAGAGTAGCCTTTATGCTATTCTAGGTAAAGAACTCTTTGTATTCCAAGTTTCAACGCAATCGGTTGAGTTGTTACGGCGTGATTGACTAACAAACATCCTCATAAACTTTCGCATTTATAATAGTAGTAGGATTATAACTTTCAAGGCTAATAATAGTTTTTTTTTTTCAGGACAAATCTGTTAAATATGATACTACGGTTAGAACTAAAGTCAAAAATATGTCTAGTCCTTGTGATGCGCCATCAACACCCGTCAAGAGAAAACAAAACAGAACCAAGCCTGCGGTTCAAGTTGATGGAATTACTAAGTTTAAAAATACTACAACCAATTTGAGACGAACTAGATCAATGGGAAGCATAACTAAAGATGAAAATGAAACAACACCCAAAAAGGCGAAAATCAAAAGAAAAGCAGCTTCAGACAGAAAACCTTACCTGAGAAGTGATTCTAAAAGGTCTGCTAAGAAGGATGATAGTCCTTCCGTTTCCATAAATAATAACAAAGTCAATTTAGCTGTTAAAAATTTAACTAGTCCATTAAAGAAATGCGAAGTAAAACAGATACTACATGAGCAGCTTAGGATAGAAAAAATAATAGAACAAGAAAGAAGTGATTTGGAGTTTGCCCGCCAGTTGGAGGCAGAATTGAACGTGCCGCGAACTAGACGTGCTGCAGTGAAGCGACAGGTCACGCTCAACCATGCTCTCAGACCGGCCAAAAAGCTTAAAGTGTAAATTCCCTCCTGTCACGTGTATTCTATGAAATTATTGTGATTATACCAATAACCTAGAATTTTAAAGTATCATAAATGTTGCTGATATAGGGTGCGTTTTTATTGGGTGTCTAGTTTACGGCAGACTGTTTGCCTGAGTTAGCGCCCAAATAGAGTGATTACACTTAACGAAATTTGTGCAAACTAGACGCCCAAATAAAACTGCGCCCTTATAGAAAAATTGGCGGAATCATCCATAGGATTTGTTAGAATCCTTATTAGGGTTAAGTTCATAACATATTATAGGTTCCTACCTATGTATAGATTTCGCCAAAGAATACTTATCAACTTATGCATCTCCCACACCTACATCTATCGCCGTAATGAGCACGCTAACATTATAGGAGTTTTTTAATTCTAGTCTGAGTAAAGGACGGCTATTTTAGTGTACTAATTTACGGCGATAGACGCACGTGTGGGAGAAGCGTTATTGTATTTATCTCAAAACCTCAGCTTATTTTAGCCTCGGATAATATTTTAGCTATGAATGAAAGCAATAAAATTCACCGATTATTCTAGTATCTGTAATTAAAAATTAATAAATAAGTTATTTAATAATGACATTCTTGATTACCCAAAGGCATTAAATCCTCATGAATTTTACTTTTGAAAAATAAGTTTATTTAATTGTTCCCCGAAATCTGAAAACAAAGACGAAACTTCGCACTTAGTAATGGTCGGTAGGTATATTTCATCATACCTTTACGAATTCAATACGTGTAAACTAAATAAATATTTTTTTAGAGATAATAAGCAAAAACAAATTTAAGCCTTTTTAGTTTTGAGATCTATGTATATAAAGTACGCGTCCACTGGCCCGCACTTATCGAAATGCACGCAACAAATTTTGCTGACTGCGTCCATAGTCCATTCTATCTCGGATCCGCGCCCCCCGCATCGAGCGCTGGCATTTACGAACAAGAAATCCGTTGTTGCGTCCGGTGACGGCACACGGAGTAGTTTTCCGCATGCATCACTCGGCCGCGGCCGCCAAAGCTCACGTGGACAGAAGACTAGAAGCTAGTTCACGAGATCAATATAAAAAAAGCCTGATGATAAAATAGGCACAGTGAATACATGATGAAACCGGAAATCCGTTGCGTGCCGTGCCTACGTATCTGCCGGTTGTGGGCCAGTCGACGCGTACCTATAGGTACCTTCTATAAATGATTTTGTACAGTAATGTTCAGCTCATAAATAAAATGTCCCTAAGTCCTGTCTCATGTGATTCAATGAAGCTGAAACATGATAACTACAACTACCTTTGTTAGTGTATCTACCTACCTACCTATTTAGGGTTCATGCACACTAAAATGTATTTACTCTCAACTAATCGAATAGAGGTTGTTATTTGAACAGGACAGGGAGACAGGAACAAGGGACATTATCCCAAAAAAAATCCCTAGGAGCCTGCTAGGCAAAAGGCCACCATTTTTAAGAGGTGGACTGTTTTATGCAAGATTGGAAAAATAATCTATTCTATTGCACATCGCTAGTTTCAGCACTAATCAATAAGCGCCTCGCCATATTCAAGATGATCTATCCAGTTTCGATGGACACCTGTATTTTCACACCTCGTACCAGCACAATTCATTAAAACCCGGTGCAAATCATCTTGGTTTCCTGAAATAACAAATAAGTATGTCTTCAAAATTAAATGCGAGCCCTACTAAATCATGAAAAAGTATTATTGTTAATCCTACTAACATTATAAACTGATATCAAGATAAAGGCTTTCTCTTATTATTTGTAACTAAAAATAGTTTTGCAAAGTTTAATTGAAATACTAAGTCTTGAGTACAAATTCATGCTTACACTCACAAGGATTTACTTCATGCTTCAAGTAAGATTTCATTATTTTTGCCAAGGCCCTTGAATGTGTCATTCATGTTTGAGTCTTCTGCTTTTCCTATAATTCTCCGGCTGTAAAATTTGGTACGAATTAACTAAGTCAAATATGTGACTAACTTCAAAGCATCCAAAAAATAAATATAAAAACATTACCACAATAACTTCACACCACATTTTCACATTCTTGACTGACACAAGCCATTATTCAGTTCTGAATTGCTACTGCACAAAAAAGATACACTTTGATCTTTCATTTAAAAACAGTTTATAAAAACCATACAAATGCTCTCTTGCAACTTACCACAGCTGTTCATGGACGCTAGGACAGCTTCTATCAATCAGGTATCACGTAGCAGCCACATTCATGTCTTGCAGATATCCACACAGCTGCACATAAAGTTATCAACCTGCCATGTTCTTGTACATCTATTGATAGATTCACTCATGGATTATAGTCACATTCAGTCCCGAAAAATAATAATACCAGAGTAAATTTCTTTCACTCAATTTAAAATATACCTTAATCAATAAGACATTCCCAGCCATATAGAGTAAAACATCCATCTCAAAAGTATGCATACATCTTTATTATTCCAAAGTGCCATCAACACACCACATCACTACACACAGTGGCCCTGGTCAACTTACATCTAGTACAAATCACCAAATTCATGTAGCATTCTGAAGTCTCCTGTGATAATAAATACCACAACAGTTTTAATTACAGAACTTCTAATCTATTTGTAGAAATAAAATTTTGCATCTTAAAAATAACACAACATCATCACACAGACGTCTCTGATTATTGGTGCTATAATCATCTCACCTCATGTCTGTGGCTTGTTGTTCCATCCTCCACTGGATCCACCGCCACTGCTACTTCCGTTCCAATTTTGACCATTTGGCCAGCTTCCCTGATTCCAGTTTCCACCTTTACCATTCCAACCTTGATTGCTACCTTGGTTCCATGATGGAGGAGGTCCGTTCTGTCCCCAGTTTTGATTGTTCCAATTTTTCCCAGAGCCTTGTGGTCCTTGCCAATTATTAGGTCCATTGTTACCTGGAGCGCCCAAAAATCCACCCCATCCAGCTTGATTCAGGGCTGCAGCAACTAAACTGATAGGTAAATTGAAGTTAGGGGGAGGTCCACCATTGGGATTGATTCCCAAGTTTTGCATATTAAGAGTATCAATATTATTATTTCCGCCATTGCCACTGGATGCACCAGAGGGACCGGAGCGGGTGTTGTCCCAACTACTTTGACTGTAAGAATCATCTTTCCAATTCTGATTAGGTTTGTTCTTAACTTTTGGTGCAGCACTTGAGACAGATATTGATGCTCCCTTGATGACATGATCTTCACCGCACAGGCTCTGTGCTACTTCAGGGTCCAGGAAAGTAACAAATCCAAAAGCCCTAAATGGCCGAGGCACAAATACATCTGTCACTTCTCCAAATTTTGAGAAATACTCTCGAAGATCATCAGCTGTGATGTCCTCTGTACACCTTCCCACGAATACCTTGCAGGGCATTTGAGGTACCACACCTTCTTTGGAGTTGGGGATACGGACATCTACCCAGCGGCCGTCAATGTTATGTCTTTGTGCAAGGGCTCTCATCTGTGAGGCGTAAGTAGCAAATCGAATAAAGCCGAAACCTTTGAAGGCTCCATTTTTATCTCTCTTCAGTTGGACCATAACTACTTCACCAAACTGCTCAAAATAGGTCTTTATAGACTCTTCATTTGTTTTCCAGGGCAAGCCCAAACATATCAAATCTGAACAAGTAAGTTTCTTTTCCAATCTTTTCGTTTTAGCGGCTGAGTTTTCAGGTGACACGTCTTCCATCTTGCGTTTGTTTTCTTTGGGGAACACACAGACGTAAAGGTGCTTACCCCAGCCGGCTTCTGTAGGCGGGTGCAGTTTGCCATCGCTAAGCCGGATACCTCGCACGCTCCTACTGTCCGGGTGACGATATTTCAGACCACAAGCGCCGGGGAACTGAGCTACAAGCGTCGAAAGTAACACGGTGCCATCCAATTCGCACGGAATCTCCACAGCGTTAGAATCGTCTTCATCCTCGCTAACCCTTAGATAATTAAATAGATCTTCATTGTAATTGCCACTTTTGGCACACATTGTGCTAACGAATTTATTTCGCAATGAAAAATAAAAATACGATGGATGGAAGAATGATTAATCAATCAACAATAAAATTAAAATTACTCTATGAATAAAATTTAGGGCGTAGCAAGCGGAGACAATGTTGTAGCTGGAGCACGATATTGCTTGTGCATCCTGATAGTGCACGACCCGATAGTATGCAACCCAATAATATTGCGCGACATGATAATGCGCAATTGCGCACCGGTAGCGGTTACTTTAAGGACCGAGGAAGTGACAAAACTACTTGGGCGGTACCTGATACGCGAATTTAGAAGTTATTCGGAAGCCACCTGACTTTCTATTATTGGACCATGCATTACCGGGCTGTGTATTATCGGTTCGTACAATATAGTTACTCAAGAGCAAGCGTCCCTCGCTAGGGGTGCTCGAGCTCGATCCGTATCGATACTTGTGTATGGAGTCTGGGACCATAGGATTTGTGAATACGAACCATTCGATTTTATATCGATACGATATTATGATCATAAATAATTTATAGACCCCTCCCTATTGTAGTTATTTTTTCAAAAGAAGTCAGACTTTTTGGCGGGAACTTGCGAAGTGATGTTGTGCTCTCAATTTATTTTACAAAACTAGTGTTAAATTGAATAATATTGTGTAATTATGGTGGTGTTTTGCGTAATATTATTTGAGTAAACCGCACAAGTGAAGTGAAATAGAATGATTGCGTGTATCGTCATTTTTCGAGATGGCGCCAAGAGGTCCCTCGAGGTTTTAGTAAAATAGCCACCACATATCTTACTAAAACTGAATTTGACTTGACTTGACGATGACTTGACCATGAATAAGATGAAAAATAAAGACGAAAGAATAAAAATAACAAATGGCCTAAATGCCATGGCCATCCTGAAAGGGGAAAAACATCAAGAAAAAAAAAAAAGAAGTCATTTTCCCTCATGGGGCGTTGTCATTGTTATGGGAGCCTCTACAAGGCGCATAGAGTAATTTTGTATATACCAGACAAGGCGTTGGTTGTCGTTGTTTTAGTCTCCGTGTAACGGAATTTTGCTTATCGTGAATCTGTTTAGTTCAGCAGGCGTTGGAGAACTCGTTAGCTTACCACCCAGAGCAACCGCTTAGAATTAATAGGGATCAATGAGGACCGATAATGGTATCGATTCAACACAAATAAGATAACAATACAAAGCAACCAAATTGAGCACCCCCAGCTCCCAGAGATGGGTCGTACATGTATGCTGTTTCGCGTACCAGAGGGCTAAAGCACCTTAATATTTTACGAGTAATAAATACTTTAAAGTAGGTATGACGCGAGGTAAAGAATCTTACAAACAGTCTCTTGCTAGCTGGTGCCTTCGCAATATGTGGAATTTTCTCGTTATGAGTTTGAAATTGAATTCAAAATGCATATTAAAATGTAATTTATAATAAGCCACTTTGGCCTCCCGATCCACAGGTCTTAGGTTTGAGTTCCGGTCGTGCACCAATGGATTTTCCATTTGAAAAAATTATGTGCGCTATACTAATGCTCTCAAACGGTGAAGGAAAACAACGTGAGGAAACCGACATGTCCTAGAACCTAAAAATTCGAACCATGTGACATTTTGACACGAAAGGAGCCTCTAAGAGGCGCACTGTAATTATTCATTCACTACGCAAATTGATTCTTTCACCGATGGTCATAGGCCCTTTTCACGGCCAACCTGGTCACTGACCTAATATAGGATGAGCAAGAAAGAATCAGTAACACGATAAGTAAGCAAAGAACTAATTTTTAGTTCAAACCTAACGAGAAAGTAGTAACCACATAAAGCATCAATTATAAAAAAATTGAAAATATTAAATCATAGTAGAATAAATTATACAAATCATCTAGTGCGTTGCTGAACAATTTCGATTTCTGAAAAAAAAATCAAATTAGGTTGCTGACTGTAGGTACCTACCGAAGTAAGGATGTTCTTCAATTACCTACTTGCAGTTTTTATTGTACCTAAATAGTTCGTCTAGTGTGTACTATGTATTTACTAGTACTAGTTATTAGTAGTTTGTACTTTGCTGTGTTGCCTGATATAAATGACTTATTATTATTATTATTTATGTACCTACTAATTAAGTACAATATGCCTAGACAAGGTAGGTAGGTCAAATTATTATAGATAGGTAGGTCCCTATTTACCTACCTACTCAAACATTAATACCGAATTCACGTATGAAAGACTAAAATGTCAAAACGTGAACTTTCGATCTCGACAGCAATCACACACAGAACCGGTTTGTCCGCTTACATAATGACCTATTCCTAGATATGTGGGTAAATACCTCGTTTTAGCAGATAGGTTGGTCTTTACCAAAATTGAATATTGAGCAGTTACGTACCTACCTTAGATAATTATCTAAGTTACGTCTCTCATAAATTCACAATATAATTTTCTCTTGTAGTCTAGACTGAGAATAAATGCCTAATCGTTAACTTTAATTGTCCGATCGAACATCCCGTTTCAGTTTCGAGTGTAGTATTCAGGAGGTTCTCAAGTCGGCTGTAGGTTTTTTTTTGTTTATGTTATTCGATATCTCCGCCAATAGTAAACCGATTTTGATGATTCTTTCGTTGGTGTATAGAGTATGATCCCGGGGTAGTCCCATACTATTTTAATTCCTGAGGGATTGCTACTTGTCCCGTAAAACTTAAAAAAAACGACATCATCTTTTGAAATAACGACTAGCCGATTTTTTTTGTGGACTGTGGTATGGTATGGTAATCCCTGCGACTTCGTTCGCTTTCTGCTATTTTTACATCTACTTTAACCTTAGGGGTTGTGTGTCGGAAGTTCCTTTCTGTCTATACGTTACAACAGGATGCCACCCTGCAAATTTCATACTCTACTTTTGGTTAGGCTCTGCGTTGATTTTCAAAGATAATAAAACCACTACGTTTGATTGTCAGTCAGTCAGTCAGTATCGTAAGAGTTATTATTGATGATGAATGAATGTCATACTTTGTTTTTTATTCGAAAGTGTAGGTGGCCAGTGTCATCCTCATTAGGTAAGCAATACGCAAAGAGGTTGATATTAATCTTGTAAATTTTCAAGAATTTGAAGTCTGTTTCTAATTTTTGAAAAAAATATGTTATGTTGCAATATGTAGGTAAGGTAGGTCAAATTTCGACAAGGAGATCAACCGAATAATCCAACTTTGATTGCGGGTTTGGGAAACTTCGTCTAAATATCTTTTGCGTCGTAGATACTTCAAGACGAAAAGACCATAGAGCCTCAAGACGAAATTCTACAATCAGTGCGTATACCGTTGGGGAGTAAAGGTTCTCGAATGGCGACCACGAACCGGGCAACGCAGTTTTAGAACTTTTTCTTCACTCTTTCGCCTATGCGCATTATTAAGTAAATCATTAAAATTTATTACTTTCACGGAGTTTGGCCGGCTGTTAGCCGACAGTCGTAGTCGAAGAACAAACTTATTTGCCAATTTGTCGTAGATATAAAATATTCGGGATAGCATACCTACACATTATGAATAAACTTGAAGAAGGTTTGTTCAAATAAAATTGAACATTCCACCCTTGGCCTCGTACGAAACATTTACCTTTATTCTCTGAGTCTTTCGGTTATGTAGGTGATATATGCATTTTTAAAGTTTTCTTTGGAAAACTCAGCGATTTATTCGATTCTCGATACTACTAGGAACCTAAAACAATATATTTTGTAACGGTCAAAAACATTTTCTTCCAAAACACAAAGTTTTACTCTCTCTCAAATAACTGACGCATAAGAGGATAAAAGCTGGATAAGGTCAAAGACCAGTTTCGCAACTCTGTTGAGTTTTCGAACAAAGGCGAGTCCCCTTCACTGCGGGTTCACTGTGCGTGCAGGTAGCCTGCTCAAGGCGAACTTGCTCTCTCACTATCAATGAGGAACCGCATTCCCTGTGTAAACCACTCACTGAGGGGCTCTGCGCATTTTCAAAATACCATATCCACAGTTGCTGAAATTACCTACTTATTAGTTGAAATTTCGCGAAATTATTCCGGAATTTCCGAATAGGCAGAATTACTATTTCCAGGAAATTTTATCAAATCGTTGTTTTATGTATACCTTGCATATTATTATTTACTAAAATCTGGTAAACACAATGATGTCTAAAGCCGTGTTCAAACAGCATGCGATGTGTTATTTATAATTCTAAATTAAATTAATACGTTCTTAATGATATTTTCAACACACTTGCTCATAAAGTGGCTCTAAGATCACCGCATTTATACCTGTAATCAAACTGTGACTTTTTCATTGCTACTATTCACAAACGTAAATAATAAATAAATATAAATAAAAAAATCTTTATTCATTACCTTAGTGCTACGAATAACATTGAGAATTAATATCTAAATAAGGGTAACAAATTAAACGATGCCTAAACTAGGAAAACCTGTGTCTCAGGCGGTAAAAGGCTAAAATTAATAACTAAAGTTGGTACTAATGAATATTCAAATTAATTAACTTAAAATCTGTTGCCTATAAGCTAAATTTAAATGCTATTTAGGGCTAACTTAAATACATGGGCAAGTATTAGACTAGGACATAAATAATTTGCTTTAATTATATTACCTTATTCAATAATTCCTCGGTTTCGTCATAAGATAAATTTCTTAGGTGATACGATACAAAAAAGATTGTGCGCAAAAGTAAAAAAAAACTCATTCTTTTAGTCTGTGGCCGATCGCCATTGTAAGATGCGCGCGCATAGGAAAACTGACTAATTTTTCCCGCCATTGCGAAAAAAAATCACAACTAGTTTTTACAGTTATTTTTAGTAGGTATTATTTTATTCTCAAGTGTGTTGGAAAACGTCGTATGATACACGTGTGTATTGATAATTACCGTCCTCGGTAATCACCAACGTCGCACACTTTTAATGTACTAATAATATCTACCTTTAGGCACAGATAACATAATACTATACTTGTAGCCTTAGGTCAACTGAATAAAGTCAAGTTTTAAGTTGTCATTTGAGACCGTGCGCTATATTAATAGCTCAACGAACGATACATATCGTTAGCCAGCAGTCAAATTCAAAGGAGATTGGGCGAATTTGTATGGAGCCAGGGCCCCGATTTTTTTAAATCCTGCAATAATGAAACTGTCAATTTTACATTGTCCTAAAAGTGCAGATTTCAAATATGTGCGGCTTTTATTGTAAAGCAGCCGGAGTAAAGAGATATAGGTCGTTATAGTAGATTATGCAACAAGGGCTTAAAGTAGTGTATTATGTCAAGGGCGCTATATTGAACCCCGAGAACGAGGGATTCTATGGTTAACACCCGAGCGGAGCGAGGGAGTTAAGGCAAGAATCCTGAGTACGAGGGGTTCAAGATCGCCCAAGACAAATACACATTTAAGCCCGCGATGCATACTCTACTTTTTATACTTTCTGCGAGGCAATTGAAAACAATGACTGTTAAGTAGAAAGAAATGATTTTTCTGGAAGTAAGTTTCCAACTATACCAGAGGCTTCAGATTGTATGCATTCTGGAGTCGAATCAAAATCACTGTCGTCGTCACTTGACAGCACAGCAGTTTGAGCGCTTGGCGTCTTTTTTTCTTTTTTTGTAGTCTATTCTGTAGTGGTCAGTTTGATATTCGAATAAATCCTTCTTGGTGCGCGGGTGAAAATGAATTTCGTTAAAAGTTTCATGTTTTACTTTTTTTTAATTTGTAGGCAGTGCAAAGAAAATGATAACATACAGCCTAATTAGAATAAAATCACATTGCACCCAAACATTTTTGAAACCAACCTCGATCAAGCACGACTACATGGGTTGCATTCCAAATTCAAATAACATTATGTCCCATGGGAAATAATGAAATTCAGTACAACATTATGACCCGGCTAGACCGTAGGGCTGTAATGACTTACTTTAGGAAAGGTTTGCATGACACATAATATGCCATTGACGAGCAGGTAGTATAAAAAGTTTTTTAAAATACCTGGTTGACAGTGTACGAAATGTTACAATTCTATGTTGTTATTAGTTTAAAATACTGACAGATCTACGTGAAAAGGGAGGATATTACTGAATCCTGTACGCCTGGACCTTCTCAGATCGGAGGATGTCTACCATGCTTGGGGATAAAAGTCTTTACATATTCAATGTGTACCTACCTATATAATTGTTATTAAATAGTACCAAGGAGTCCTCTGATAATACCTATTAAACCTAAATAAAAAATAATTGAATAAACATACAATTTTTATTCCAGATTAGCAGTAACCAATGGTATTCACAACTGTTATATTATTGATAAACTATCAAATAAAAAAATTAAATACTTGAATAATACACAAAATCAACCTTTACAAATAAAATATACAGCAGTTAAAAACTTTTTCGAATCGTCGGAATCTTAAGCCTCAAGCAATTGCGGGTAGGAATTATAGGATAGCATGGAGTTAAGGTTTTGTTTCGCTGCACTATACCAATCGAAGAAAAGCGTTCGTAGTAAGAAGGTAGCATAAAAATAACACGGAAATGACTATTTTCACCGTTTAACCTAACACCACTGCTTTAGAGCTTTTCATGACTAAAACTACTACTTAAAATTAACGAAATGAATTAATAAACTCATCAAATAACTGCAGGTTGGGGCCCACGATTTCCCATGTCCTTTAGAACCTCTTTTGAGTGGGTAGGCAGAAATCGGAACTTGCTTCAAAACAGAAAACTGCGTACAGTGTTGTAGATAAAAATAGTAGATTATGCAACAAGGGCTTAAAGTAGTGTAGGTTTATTTATGTCCTGGGCGCTATATTCAAGATCGCCCATGACAAATACACATTTAAGCCCGCGATGCATACTCTACTTTTTATACTTTCTGCGAGGCAATTGAAAACAATGACTGTTAAGTAGAAAGAAATGATTTTTCTGGAAGTAAGTTTTCAACTATACCAGAGGCTTCAGATTGTATACATTCTGGAGTCGAATCAAAATCACTGTCGTCGTCACTTGACATTTTTTAGAAGTTTATTCGAATCGAAACTGAATTTCGGTATAGATAACAGCACAGCAGTTTGAGCGCTTGGCGCTTTTTTCTTTTTTTGTAGTCTATTCTGTAGTGGTCAGTTCGACATTCGAATAAATCCTTCTTCGTGCGCGTGTGAAAATGAATTTCGTAAATAGTTTTCATGTTTTTCTTTTTTTTAATTTGTAGGCAGTGTAAAGAAAATGATATCATACAGCCTAATTAGAAAAAAATCTCATTGCACCCAAACATTTTCGAAACCAACCTCGATCAAGCACGACTACATGGGTTGCATTCCAAATTCAAATCACATTATGTCCCATGGGAAATAATGAAATTCAGTACAACATTATGACCCGGCTAGACCGTAGGGCTGTAATGACTTACTTTAGGAAAGGTTTGCATGACACATAATATGCCATTGACGAGCAGGTAGTATAAAAAAAGGATTTTTTGCTTATAACGAACACAAAATTCCCCTCGCGTCGATTTTACAATAAGTATAATATGGGTAGTTAAGTAACTTCTTAATATTCGGTGGGCGTCGTCGTCGGTAGGCTGTGGGTGGAATTTCGCCTCGAATAAAGCCGACTTGGGGCCACTGACACTACATTGCACTCGGTGTGCAATCTATCTTCTTTCTTTTTCTAAGTCCGACAAGGAAATTATGTCAATACTTAGTACTAAAGAGCATTTACAAGAAACTTGAGGATATGAGTGGCGAGCGAATAAAATATCAATTTGGAAAACTACTAACAAGCAACTTTCAAACGGCGCGGCGTTTCATATTTTATTTTAAAATTATTAGGTATGACGGAGAAGTAATAATTCCATGTATATCGCTCGAATTATCACTAGTCATGTTAATTATTTTCGTTTTAAAAACTTTGTTTACATAAAATCGTGTACTGAGTTTCAGGAAATTCCAGTAGCGTCGTGGACGAGTCAGAGTTTCCAATCAGTCCGCAACTCTAGTTTCTAATGATTTCCGTCACTTTTGCGTAGCGTCATGGACGAAGGGGCTTAAAGGCATTTTTATAAGGCATGACAACCAGAATCCAGGTCCCTGTGACCGTCCATATCTCCGTAATAAACGACTGTAGAGAATCCGTGAAAGGCTTATGATTTTGTAGTAGTTTTGATATGAATTTGTATTATTTTCTTTTTTTTGTAACTGCTCGAAAAAAAGAAAAAAAAACAATTTTAAAAAATAAGTTTATTCGAAAAACGTGACCCATTTTTGAATTTTTTAATGTTTCCCTGCATGCATCTAGATGTCTCCAGTCTCCACAGCAAAAATTGGTTACGGTAACGGAACCATCCGCGCAAGTTCCCACTATACGCGAATTTATCAGACAGGCAGCGGCAGCACCGTGCAGACACATCTGTGCGTTTCGTACCACTATGCTAGAGTATCATTCTAAGACCACGGTGATGCAAGAAATGCGCAATTTAACATTTTGCACCCGCCATTTATATGCGGGTGTTGCAACAAGTTGCCAAACACGAGTAGGTACGATAAAGTTAGAACATTAGGTTGGAATTCGGTTCGGAGACTTTTTTTTTAAATCCTACCGGAAGGGTAAGTCCAAAAATAAAACTTTGACCCATGGAACTTGTTGACACTACCAGCAGCGGCGCATCGCATAGACTGCAAAACTACAATAGGAAAGCAAACTACCTAGTCTAATAGGTCGTTATATAGATAAATAAAACATCTGGTTACCGACTGAATTTAACTCTATCAGCCGCGCTCCTAGGTAGGTAAATACCAATTTAGATAGTAGGTACCTACTCATTAATTAGTGTGCGGACGCGTAGTCATGGAAACGGGTGGCGCAGAATTCGGTCCAAATCGGTCCAATGCAATGATGCAAAGAAGATTGCATTTACTAGCAAGTGTTTGTTTACTTGACAATATTAATTACCGTGTTATGTTTTGAGTTTTCTGGAGTTTTTAGGCTGACCGAAGTTGTTATGTTCTAAAAAAGTACTTGATGTCTGATGCTGATGTCAAAGTCATAATCTCCTATATTCGGTCGAACTTAAGAATTTAAAATTTGATTTAAAATTCTGGTAGGTATGGGTGGAATCCAGACTGTGCTAGCCCGTCTCGCGCTTGACTGATTTTTCATGCGTAGTTCAGTCATCATCATCATCAGCCTGATGAAGTCCACTGCTGAACATAGGCCTCCCCCAAAGAGTACCATGACGAACGGTCTTGAGCCTTCTCCATCCACCGACTTCCCGCAACCGTCACAATGTCGTCGGTCCATCGGGTGGGGGGCCTTCCCCATCGGGTGGGGGGCCTTCCAGTTCAGTCAGTACAACAGAATGTACCTATTACAAAGTCTTGCACTAGCATAATGCTGCAACGATTAATTTCGAAAGTAAACATTTCGCAGGACTATTATATTTTTAATCCGGAAGATAAATATTGTTTATTATTGCTGGTCATTAAACAGGAGCGAGCATTGCTGGTTGCTAAGCAGGAGTATGCATGGTATAAGCACCTACGCTTGAGATGCTTGTCCATATGCCCATATGCCCATATGTCAGCAGACCCCGGACCTACACGTAGGACTAAACTAGATGTTTGATTGAATCTTTGGAAATAATCAAAATCTACTGTTGCGTACGTGCGAGGATTGCAAGGGTGTAGGAAGGTATTTATATTTTCTCTATGTTGATTGCGAGGTGGGGGATGCCTGACTGACTGCATGCATAATATTATCGTAGTATTAAATAGCGAAATGTGTGCCACGTCCGTCAAGTGGGTTGCGTTGTGAAACAGAGAGAAGTGTGTGGGTAAACGGTCGTTCTGCGCAACTCCGCGAGCAGCGCGAGCGTGTTCATTCGACGCCGACGGAAATGTCATCTAAAACAATGTATTTTAAAATGATCCTTATCTCTACTGGATAAAGTCAGTTTTGAATTTGACATCTGAAGGCGTACGATATCGCAAGCCCCTTCACTCGTCTTTATTTCAGAATGGATTTTCTCCCAAATCGAACTCTAAAACCTCGGTAAATAATAATTTTTATGTGGTAAACCTACGGACTAAATCAGCGCGCAGTTGTCACAGATTAGGAAATAATTACTTAAGACCTAAGCCAAGCGATAATTCTGATGATGATGATGATTATATACCTATATTACCAACTACTTTACTGCGATGTCATTTTAGCATGATGTAATAATTGGCAATGTAGTAGTATGTAGGGAACCTAGGTACTTAAAAGAGTAGGTAAATAAAATAAAAGTCAAAAACTAGAACCCGGAAAAAACTACGAAAACACGAACTGAAATGTAGGATACACCTAGGTACTCACTATAAACTAGTATAAACTGAAAGTACATCATTTGATGAATATGGCATGCGAAAAGGACAAGGTATGTAAAATACTGCGAAAGAAATTAAAAAAAAATGTTATAACACCATAATCTAATCAAATTGGTAGTATCAAATATCAATCTTTCTTATCGAGCGTGACGTTGAGCTTGAGATTGTCGCGAGTACGAAGAACTGCTTTGATCTTTTCAACAATATCGGAAAGGATTACGTTATCAGATCAAGTATTTCATTAAAAAGCACTTGAATCCAGTGAAGAATGAAAATACCTAGAGGCGCTCTGCAGTTCCCGAGCAATTACTAAGTAACTACCCTAATTATTTGGATAACTATAAGCACAGAATAAATAAATAACGGACTCGGCTTTCAGATCTTCAGCTGGATGATCACTTGGATAAAGCTTTGCATCTGCATGATGCTCAAGTGCCATCTGTAGCAAGCATACGGTGGAATACCTACTATACCAAAAGAAATCTCCGGTTGGTGCTTTTTTTTTACAACTATAAGTTTTCTTTCAGCTTCGGTAGGTTAAACTGAAATAGTAACTAAAGCCACGAGAATTGGTTATAACTTTTAAATATCGGTATGGAAATCAGTTGAGCAGTGTTAGGTGTCTAGTGGACAGTCAGGCGTGTGAAGATTGAGATGCGGAGATAAGTGTGCTTACGCCTGTGCATAAGCACAGTTTTACAGTTTCGTTTAGAGAATGCCGATGCAAAGTCCATTGAAGTTAGAATGTCGTTGATTTCTACAAATAAAACATTCAAGAGTAAATTACATAAAACTTTATTGTAAGAACCTAGAAAGGTAGGTACACAATTTATTAATAAAATATCGAATGACCATCTAGGTACAATATAAAAATCATTTTTAATAACTAATGTAAGCACCTAGTAGTTACCTACCTACCTACCAACAGTAGTTAAATCTGTTGGACAGATTTTGAACTACGTTAGGTGAGTAGGTAATAAAAAAAATGCACAAACTGATTTCGTTGCTAAGCAGATTTTGGACTGAGGTGAACGGCAACGTCTGGTTCCTCTACGACAGTTTTTGCGGGCACATTGTAGCTACTTAGGTTAAAATATTGGGAACAGAACCAGTTCACGCATTTTTCCATTTAATCCTGTTTGATATACACCGTTTCTAATCCAAAATTTGGATTAGAAACGGTGCAAAGGCTTGGATTCCAAACCTATAGGTATGTGTGTTAAATAGAAAAGCCTATCATCTGCCTATACGCAGAATATATTCTTGCTATACCTAATAACAGATAAAAACTTAGGGCATATGCTTTCACTATAGGTAATATTAGAACTATATTTAAGGGTACCTCATATTTTGAAAGGCTCAACAAATTAAAGCTACAAGATGAGTTCTTCTTTTCGATGGCTATTGGGACTAAGATTATGTAGGTAAGAAAAAGTAGATAGGTATATACTCATGTTCTTTCATAACGCACGACTTTGAAACATTTATAGTATCGCCATTCCGCCTGTTTGTCTGAACGTCCGTAGTTGGAGCAGTTTACTCGAACGCAGACTAGCACTAATAACATGATGAGTTTACTTTAATGGTGAGCCTACAAAGTTGTTCCTCAGTTTTTTAATTAAATAAATTGTTTAGTTTCATGGTGTTTCTTTAATTTTAGATACGATATTATTTATAAGGAATAGATAATACCTTATATATACTGATAGATCCTTTTGATTGACCCTTTGAAAACTTCAAAAACATAGGACTTTCATACAACCGTTCAACCCCCATTTCACCACTCAGGGGGTGTGTAAATAGGGGATGAAAGTTTGTATGGAAAGTCCTATGTTTGTAAAGTTACATAGTTTAAATTCATTGTGATTTTATTGCTACACGTAGACTCAATAGCCATCGAAAAAATTGCCTAAATGTATTCGGGAAAACGCACTTTGTACGTAGATAGTTCTGTTAGATGCATACCTTTTATAAATATTAATAATAACTTCCCGTGATCATTATCGATGAATTAAATTTTGTTTTGACTAGTCATTTGCTTTGCAAATTTTACGAAAATTCCAATGCAATCGATTCCCATTAAATTTATAAAGTACATAGTGTCAATATCAACCTATCCTTTTTAACCATATGTCAACCAATCAATAAAGACGTATCGGTAAGGAACGTACGTTCTCTGATTGGATGATTAAATTTTTCTGACAGAAATTTCTGATGGTTTGTGTACAGCTTATCTGTGAAAACGTCCTTCTTTAGAATCCCTAAATTATAAATCTACAAAGAAGGTAGGTACGAACAAGTGCAAATATAGTCAGTTATCATATCAAATTCATTAGTAAGTACCTGATTATTCAGATAGTTATCATTTAAGTGTTTATTTCCTTGTTACCCGACTATGCACAGATAGCCAGATTTATAATTATACTGATATTAGATTTTAAACGATAATGTCGTATTAAAAATTTAGCACACTAGTACTACTAGGTACATACCCATCTCAGATTAAATTGTATTGTATTCACGGAAAGTGATAACGCGTCGATTTCGCGCGTCGGAAAGATTTGATAATTTTAAATAGGTACCTAATGATAAAAATATTTTCTTAGAAGAATAAAAAAGTATTATGAAAGATGCTTTATGCTCATTATCTACCTGCATACGTATAAACTAAATAGGTTTACCATCAAATTGTCCAAAGAATTAAAAAAATATATTAAGACTCATACAGAGTGAGTAAATAAAAAAAATATTAAAATTTTATAATCTCATACAGAACTAATAAAAAAAACAGTTAACATTTTATAATCTCATACAGAGTGGGTTTTATAAAAAAAATTGCATAGTCGTTTTGTTTAGTATTAAACTCACCCTGTACAATAAAATATACAACGAACTTATAAATAAAATACGTAAGTTTAAGATTGCTTCATCTGTGTTCAAGTAATGTGATGATTGATTGTGTTGTGATGTTTTGCATAAACAAGAGTCTAGTTTCCGCCTAAGATCTGTAAGTCTAAATAAGGCATTAACACATTGATATAGATAGACGGGAACTCGAATCTTTAGGTATATGCCCGTCGGGGCCACAGAACACAGAAATAGGCACAAAAAAGGTACCTAGTTATATTATACTAATTATATTTGAAACTTTATGTAGTAGGTAGCTAGGTCATCGATATGCCCTAATATAAATTATAAAAATAAAAAATGATTTTCAGAATAATAATTAATAGTATTATTCTGAAAATTATTATATAGTAACATCAATAACAATCATACACATCGAGATTACTTGTCATAGATCGCACAAAAGCGAAAGGCACGACCTTGAGTTCGTAACAAGAAAATCTTGATCAACCATATTAGGCAACATGTATGTATATGTCTACTTAGGAAAAGAAACACTAGCAGTACTTTTGTCGGCACCTTGCACAAAATGATGTTAGAAACCTGTTGATACCAAAGGGGTATCCTCCTAAGCTAAGGAATGTCTTAACAGTAATGATTTATCATCAAATTCGGAATGTTACTGCTATTTCAAAAATGTTGATTTAAAGAAAACAACAGGTATTGGGATGATAAACATGTACGATTTTTTGATCATACTTATTGTATTTTTAACCGACTGCGGCAAATTTATTGGGTTTTGGTTTTTTAGGATTACGCAGTTATAATCTTTCAGTGCTGCAATTGTACAAAATATTTTTCATGAAGAGTTCCCACCAACGCTTACTAATAAGTAATTACCTAGATGTTACATGTTTCTAGGTCAAACAGTTAAGAAATTACGGTGAGGGAGGGGGGACCTTGTTCACGACTTGGCTGGCATATACTATTCACTCACCTACCTTCCTAACTACAATCTCGATTGTTTGTATAATATGAAATATGCTTCTATCCACTAGCGATCTACAGCATATTTTTTAATGTACAGTGAATTCAAGATAAAAGATTTGAGCTATTCAGCGTAATCTCTCGAATCGAACATCTTCTGGTACATAAGACTTTAGTAGTAAGTACATAGATAGTGTAGATACTTAAAATACATTACACATATTAACTAGTAACTCAATGTACATACATACATACAACTCAATGTATACATACTTCCTATGTTGTAACCAAAGTGATGAATTTGCTAGAGTGATAAATGGAAAAAACGAAATATTAATTGGTTCACAGAAACAGGTAGACCTACGCAGGTTACATAAATTAATCGTAGCTCCATCTGGCCCGACTCAGTCATATACGCCCAGAGGCCCTAGTACTAGTAGAGCTCACTGACTTTGCAGACTAGGGCCTCAGAGCCAATTTAAGCTCTGGAGCAGATCCGCAGCGATCCGAGCTCTGGGGAGCGAGCGGGGTGCGAAGGGAGAGCAGGCGGCGCGGGGCGGCGCGATGAGTGAATGACCCTGCCATTCTTAGTGAATTACATTTTTTCACTCACGCTGATAACATTTTCATCGAAATTAGTGATTTTTTTTATTTCCCGAAGATTAATGATTCGTGCCCGAATTTCCTGGCTCTGCCCACTTACAATTTAATAAGTCTCACTTATCACTTTGACTAGATTCATCACTTGTGTGTAACAACAATAATTATTTACATGAGATTACTGCGCGTAACGCTTCACCTGCAAACAGCACTTTACTCCACTGTAACAGATTTGGCGAGATTGCGTGGGCAATCGACGTTACACTCGCGCAGCACAGCTATGTGATAGGCGAGCAACTGCATAGGGATAACCGTGAGGATGCCCTGAAGGCAATCCACAGTTTTGGGGATTTGAAGGCATTGAGAAGCCAACGACATGGTCTCTGCATCTCCTTCTTCGCAAACGACGATCGGCCGACCTTGACGGGCCGTCACTTGCTGCAGTGCATTCATACATTTTGTGTACACGGGGTCACGCATCACAATCATCATAACCGGCATCGAGCTATCGATCAAGGCTAAAGGACCGTGTTTCAGTTCTCCAGCCATAATACCTTCGCTGTGCATGTAGGTCAACTCTTTGACTTTCAAGGCTCCTTCCAAGCATGTGGCAAAATTGTAACCGCGACCCATGATCAGTAATGAACGCTGGCGGTATAGGTCTTTAGCGAGAGCTTTTATTTCTGAGTCTAATGCTAGAACTTGTCGAACTTTCTTATCCAAATCGTGCAAGCCGGCGATAATATCGGAGCGTCGTTTCAGCAGAGATATGCGGTCTTCACTAATCACCAGAGCGAACATGACGAGGGAGATGAACTGTGATGTATAAGCTTTGGTGGAGGCCACGCCGATCTCAGGGCCAGCATTGATATGGACACCGCAGTGTGCCTCGCGGCAAATGGAGCTTCCGACGGTGTTTGTGATACCGACAATGAGGGCGCCATGTCGCTTACAGTAACGTAGTGCCATCAGGGTGTCAGCAGTTTCTCCAGACTGAGAGATAAAGAAACACACATCATCGCGGAACACTGGTGTATTCCTGTCCAAAAAGTCTGACGCCAGCTCCACCATTACAGGTAGCTCAGTTAATTCTTCCAGCAACTGGCGAGTCGCGACGGCACTGTGGTAGCTGGTACCGCATCCAATCAGCATGAGTCTTCTGCAACGCTTGATCTCAGGAATATAATCTTTTATGCCTCCAAGAGTCACAGTGCCTTCAGCAAAATTAAGGCGACCTCTCATTGTATTCACAATGGATTCTGGTTGTTCAAATATTTCTTTTTGCATGAAATAGTCATAGTTTCCCTTCATAATCTGTTGAAGTTCCAACTTAAGTGTAAAAATTTCCCTCTGGTGCGGGTCGTTGCTGTTGCCTGACAGGCGATGAATGCTCAGCACTCCATCTTTAATGTGGGCAACATCATCATCTTCAAAATACAGAACTTTGTTGGTGTGTTCAATAACTGCAGAAGCATCTGAGGCGAAGAAATATTCAACATCCCTTTCCTCCTCAGGTTCAAAGTGGGCATGACTGTTGACTCGGGGCACAGAGGGCACTACTCCTCTGGTAGCTTTGTTGTTAGTGTACATAATTGGGATATGGTCACTGGAAAGGCGACGTTTTGTTTTGATACCAACTAGCAGAGGACTGCCCCTGCGGGTAGCCACACATTCGTTGGGGAAGTAACGAGATTTGAAACACAGAGCAAAAGCACCTTCAAGTTGTTGAATTACCTGCTCGACCAACTCCTGGAAGCTGTAGTTCTTGTGTTGATTGTAAATGTGATCAACCAACTTTGCAATAGCTTCAGTATCAGTCTGGGATTCGAAGGCATATCCTTTGTTTTCTAGGAAAGTTTTGACTTCCTTGTAGTTGGTGATGATTCCGTTGTGAATAACAACAAACGCATTGTCGTCTCCGGAGCGTTGCGGATGCGAGTTGATGGCACTTGGCTCTCCGTGAGTGGCCCAGCGAGTGTGCGCGATGCCACAGTGGGACTCCACGCATTCGTCCACCGAGAGCTCGGCGCTGCGCTCTTGGAGCAGCTCCTCGAGTGCAGCCACTTTACCTTTTCTTTTTAGTACGGCGATATCTTTCAGATCGGCGGCGTCAACGGCGACACCAGCCGAATCGTATCCGCGGTATTCCAAACGTTTCAATCCATTGACAAGCAGTTCTAATATTTCACGCCGGGTTTTAGGCGTAAGATGGTTGATGTATGCGAAAATTCCACACATTGTTATGGGGCAGGCCTGCAGGGCAGACTGTAAACTCAAGTAAACGGAACCGCGGCTCGCGAGACACTGCACTCACCAGAACACACAACCAATATTGAAGGCCTACGCGTATTGCTCCTACCACTATTCTGTTACTTTCACTTACGGCAAGGCACACGTCATCGTGTTTCGTTATCAATAGCTAGCTCGTTCGCTAGTGTGTACGTATCGCAAAGCAAACGTAAATAAAACAGCAATATCGTGATCCACTCTTCGCTGCGTGGAACACTGACTGACACTCCAATAGAAATTATACGTCCGACTGACTGATTAAAGCGTACAAAATCAACAACAAACACTTTTTTACAATTTCAATGATTCAAGATCGAGCGAGCTACATACATTGTTATTGACACTTGACATAAGTTAAAATTTGACACTTGACAATTACACACAAACAGTGACCTTCAAGAAACAGTGAGTTCGTGTGGTCCACCTGGGGTGGGGTCTAGCTAGACAAGATCCTCACGCTTCATTTTCCTTTCACGGTAACGCCTTTGCATTAGCGTAAAATGGTGGAAAGATACAAAAATTCTTCTCAGTTCACCGGTTGGTAGACCACGGCGGCGGCAAAGAATATTTAGAAGACGAGTGTCTTCTAAATATTCTTTGCCGCCACGGCTGCGCGGCGGCGCGCTACTTATAAAGTTTTATTCTCTCTGTACATAGAGTTATGTAACAAGAATAACTTTTTTCCCAGTAGTAGTTTGGTCGTTTTGTCGGCGTTTCACGTTTCAATCTGCTTGGAGCTGGGCACCGAAGCCAGGCCTGTTTTTTCCCTCCGCCCACCTTATAAGTATAGCACAGAATAAAGATAAATACCTAGTAGGTAAATTATATCACAGTCCTCTTCTAATATATACCTACTGCCAGCCAACCTTAGTCTGGTCCTCTCAGAATAAGAAACATAATCCGGTCTGGCCAGCACAGCAGTTCTTATAACAAAACGGCGGGAAATTTAAAAAATCTCACCCCCGGAAAATCCTCTTTAATACTTTGACTACATACTTTAACTTTTTACTACTAGCTTGCATCCGCGTGGTACCTAAATAATAATAGGTACCTAAATAATAATAGCCTACACCTATGCTTTTCGAGGTAAATAAATCTATCTGTTCTAAGTTTCATGAATATCAGTTGAGCCGTTACAGCGTCATTGAATCACAAACATCCTCAAACTTTTATATTTATTTATTAGTAGGGTTCATTTTTTTTGTATTATTTGTTTCCTTCTAGGGAAAACTAGTGATGAAACGAATATTCGATAGGTACCTATCTGGCCTTGTTTTACTTTCCCACTGGATTCTTGTAGTTGCGTATTATTGTGGATTAAAGGTTTTCATTCGAATGAAAATATTTAAGGAAATAACGCCAAATAACGCGAAAAAAAACGAAAGCGATTAGCATTCTAACCATAGAATAAAGAGCCGAAGAACTATGATCGGCTCCAAAATCTCATGAAGAACCGAGAGCAATACGAAAGAATGTAGACTACTAGGATGCTACCTCAGAATACAGAACGATGCTACCTAACGGTCCTGCTGCCTGGGAAGCTATTCAAACAAATAAAACAAATATCTGAACTTCTTCATTTATTATAGGGCTAAAAAGAGACTGTTTTTACAAAATTATTGAAAAGATTACAATGTTAAGTATATTTAGCTTAAAATGAATGTGTTTTTTTTCCGTGGGTAGGTACATAAAGATTTTCACAGTTTCTCGTATACAAGTATTAGAGAAAACTAATGGACTGATTGAAATGTTCAAACCATTAAACAATCGCACAGATTTTGTTAACATAATATTAATCATTCTAGGAACTAAACAGCTTCTAATCTTTACAAAGATTTCAATTTTTTAAAACGTTCTTAACGCTTCTTTCATACTGCTACCTACAGATACGGTTTACAACCAAGATCCCTCAATATACACTCTGATGTTTACCATAATTTTACAATACACACCTAAATCTTTAACATTCGACTATTCAACTAAGACGGGGTAGGCATTTTAATACTTAAAAATATCAATAGGTAAGTACCTACACCCACTAGTAACGAAAATACTTAGATGAGATATAAATAAAAAAATAACACACAGATAGTAGAGGTAGGTACCTACTAACTTTTCAAAATATTAACGTCTCGTTTTATGAGCACACATTCAATTTATTTATACTTAATTCATGTCACCGTAAGAAATTACAGTAGATACAAGTGTGAGTCCACAATACAATGTTTCGTTAAATTAGCAGTCAAAGTAGAATTATTTGAAAAATGGTTTAAAAATTCGACAACCACTCCGTTCTTTTCCTCCTAAACTCTTTCCGGTGAAAAATCAAAACATAGTGAGCTTTCAAATGAGGAAACTCAAACTTGACGAATAACTTACGACTAAAATAATCACATAGATATAAACTTAAGACATAAGCGTAACTAAAACGAACTAACTTTATAATCGTGCTACGATAAATGCATAAGTAAAGGATGAGAGTGATGCGAACTGTGAAGAAGCTCCGATTATAGGGAGACGGAGACACTACGGGGGTTCGTACGTGACTACGGTTCAACATCGATAGGACACATTTATCAAGGGACGGTGCGCCGCCACCACCGTCGTCGGCCACCTCTCTGATAGGAACTGTGTGTTCGTTACGAGATAATGCGCGTTTGCAGACGATGGTTGACGGCAACCGTACTATGTTTGAAGTGCCCCGTGGTTATTTCTTCTTTTGGGCCTTCTCGGCAGCCTTTGTGACCTTGCCGGTAGTCACCTCTTTGAAATTGACGCTCTGTAACAATATTATTATAAATAAAAATATATAAATATTCGGGACATATCACACACGGTCAACTGATCCCAAACTAGGCATAGCCTGTACTATGGGTACCAGAGACTGATATACATAATAGATATATATTTAACACCCAGACACAGAACAAACATCTGTGTTAGTCACAAATGTTTGTCCAGTGCGGGAATCGAACCCGCGACCTCTAGCGCAGAAGGCAGAGTTACTACCACTGAGCTATGAGGCCAGTTGAGTACCAGTATTAATTCAAATATCAGCCTGGTTTCCATAGAATTAATGATGATGTCTTTTATGATCACGTCGGTAGGTGGCATGGCAGGATACAGTCAGGCTGATACGCAAGAGGGGTTCGATTCCCGCGGTAGGACAAATGCTTGAATTATCTGCAATTAATACTCTTACTCTCTTTTGCCGTGGTGGCCCCGGCTAAAGAATAGGCCCCTCCATACCTACCTATCCGCGGATGTCGTAAGAGGCGACTAAGGGAAAAAAGCTAGGGGATGGGCAGCAGCGTCCCTCATTTTAACAACGATAGCTCTAACTGCGCTCGCCAACCCGCATGCCCAGCGTGGTGAGTATGGGCAAATCCCCCCACATGATAGGAATCCGCTCTGTCTGTGGGGGAGGCCATGTTCAGCAGTGGACGTCGTACGGCTGAAATGATGATGATGATGATGAATACTCTTAAGGGGGGTGTAGGTACCTTGATAACGCCCACGGCGACGGTCTGGCGCATGTCGCGCACGGCGAAGCGGCCCAGCGGAGGGAACTCCGAGAAGGACTCCACGCACAGCGGCTTGGTCGGCATCAGGTTCACGATGGCCGCGTCCCCGGACTTTATGGACTTCGGATCCAACTCTGTTGTTTTACCTGCCGATCAAACATTGACATCTTTATGACTAGCTTGCGGCTTCGCTCGCGTGGTAGGTACCTAGATATGCTATTCTAGGTAGATATGTGTAGAACTCTTATCTATTTCAAGTTTCATCAAAACCAGTTGAGCCGTTACGGCGTGATTGAACCACAACCCTCCAAACGTCCTCAAACACTTTCGCATTTATAATATTAGTAGGATAGGATAGGACTAGCTTTACCCGCGCAGTTTCAGTCGTGGTGGACACCTTGTATATTTTTATAGACGGAAGGCTAATTTTCAAACAAAGGACATGGGAAATCGTGGGCCCCAACCTGCAGTTATTTGATGAGTTAATTAATTCATTTTGTTAATTTAAAGTAGTAGTTTTAGTCATGAAAAGCTCTAAAGCAGTGGAGTTATATTAAACGCTGAAAATAGTCATTTCCGTGTTATGTTTATGCTACCTTCTTACTACGAACGCTTTTCTTCGATTGGTTTAGTGCAGCGAAACAAATCCCTACCCGCAATCAATTGTTTTTGACTGTCACAATAAACCATTGTCATTTGTGACTTGCAGATTCCGTTTCAGTTTTTAGCACAGAGTACTTTTGTATATATACCGGTTTTTAGTTTTTGAGTAAAAAATGGAAATTCTTAATTGCCAATTGCACTTTTGCTGAGGCTCAAGATTCCGACGATTCCTGGTACAAGACCAGCCACCGGTAATCCTTAATACTGTCACGTCTTGGTTAACCTCATCAGGTAAGTTTCTACATTTTCCTAAGTTATATTATTTTACGATTCATGAAACCTCGCAGAACCGATAACCGTTGGGGAGTAAAGGTTCTCGAATGGCGACGAACCGGGCGACGCAGTGTTGGAAGGCCCCCACCCGATGGACCGATGACATTGTAAAGGTTGCGGGAAGTCGGTGGATGGAAAGGGCTCAAGACCGTTCGTCGTGGAACTCTTTGGGAGAGGCCTATGTCCAGCAGTGGACTTCTACAGGTTGTTGATGATGAAGCTTCAGGAGCTCCACACATCGAACGCGGTAGGATGCGGAAAAGAGCGCAGCGCTATTTGTTTAAAAGTAAAATGGCGACGCAACGCCCTGCCGTGTCTCTCCTTGTTTGGTGTGCATCATGTGCATGCATTCTCCTAAAGATCCATCATATAAAATTCGGCAGCCGCAAAAATGAGCATAACTAGTCGTACGAAAGTCTGAAAGGGGTTGCTAGTAATGTAACTTTTTTATCAGTAGGTATATTTTAAATGAGGTACCTAACTACAATGACAATAACTATTATTTTTACAGATATTACAAAACACATTGGTGCAAAACGTTCCTGTGGAACAAGCTGCCGTTAGACGGTTTGAACATCGAAGAGTGTGCCGTGGATGTGGCTCTTAGGTCTTACGAGCAAGATCGCATGTTATTAACACTCGAGCAGGGGCTAGTATATCATCATGGTTATCAAATCCCAACAGTGAATGAAAAAAAATTGATAGTGAAAAAGTTGTTAAACGCTGTAGGTATATTTTGTTTATATAGGTAAAGATTGATTGTGTATTATTCAAGTAGTATTCTTTATTTATTTCATAGTTTATCAATAAAATAACAGTTAATTAAATACCATTGGTTACTGCTAATCTGAAATAAAAATTGTATGTTTATTTTATTCATTTTTTTTATTTGGGTTTAATAGGTAATATCAGAGTATAATCCTTGGTACTATTTAATAACCATAATATAGGTAGGTACATATTGAATATGAAAAGACTTTTACATGGTAGACATCCTCCGATCTGAAAAGGTCCAGGCGTACAGGATTCAGTAATATCCTCCCTTTTCACGTAGATCTGTCAGTATTTTAAACTAATAACAACATAGAATTGAAAATAAATATTGTAATGTTCAAAATAATAACATTTCGTACCCTGTTAACCTGTATTTTAAAAAACTTTAACGACCTATATCTCTTTACTCCGGCTGCTTTACAATAAAAGCCGCATATATTTGAAATCTACACTATTAGCACAATGTAAAACTGAAAGTTTCATTATTGCAGGATTAAAAAAAATCGGGGCCCTGGCTCCATACAAATTTGCCCAATCTCCTTTTCGCAAGCCGTTTGAACACGCTCTAATGAACTTACCAGTACGACGGTCGCACTTCTCCTTGATTTCAGCGAACTTGCAGGCGATGTGAGCCGTGTGGCAGTCCAGCACCGGAGTGTAGCCATTGCTTATCTGACCCGGGTGGTTCAGCACTATCACCTGTACAACAAACCATAATAGCTATATATGAGAACTAGTAGAACACCTGCATCTTCTTTCCCCTATGCTAATTTGCCAAATCAGTTGTAGTATTAAAAAAAAGATTCTAAAAATACTTCACTGATAGAAAGCTATACACCTATGCCACTCAGGGATACTGAGTGGGTATACATAGGTGACCATTTTTACCAGTACCAAGCAAGCAAAGCCGTGGGCGGAAGCTGCTACTATATAAAAGGAATGCGAATCGTTCAAATCTAATTTGCATCTGATTGCGTTGTTTTTGATGAACAATTAAACACATATTTACCTAGAGTACGAATATTTCAAGGTTCTCAGATAAGGAGTATTTCGAAACGGAATAACAGCAGGAAACTTAAAAACCCAGATAATATTTATGCCTATATGCGTACTTCAGTTACTAATTAGTTATCTACCTACCAATTGATTTAAAAATGGGCGTCGAAAGAGACGTAAGTTTTGTGAGGACCTAATAAACATATTTATTATATTTACCAAAATAAAATTTATTTAAGTTTGCAAGTATCATACTTTGCTGAAAGGGGCTTATTAAAAAAAGAAAGAAATATATACAAAAAAAATATTACTAATATTTCTAAAAATACTTCTCATATTTCTTCTATTTTTTATCATCTCTTTATTATAAAACGTATCTACGTATGAGAAATGAATCATCAAGAACAGCAGAATGAGTTTGAACTGATTTGATCTCAAAAACAGCAGATTTGTGCATAGTCGAATTCTAAGTCGTAGAACAAACTTTATTTCCCATTGTGTGTAGAATAAGCCCCTTTCGGGATATTAGAATAAAATCACCTTGTAGAAAAATATTTTACAAAATCCAAAGGCGAGCGATCTATTAGCTCAACTGATCCTTAAGTTAATCTGTCGAAGGCATCTCCAAAACGCTCGATGGAAATGCTAATCCGTTGAGCCAACCAAATATATAGAAGCCAGCAAGGGTCTTTTTTATTTAAAACGTCTGTTTTATCACACAGAGAGATTCTATAAAACATTGGTGGCGTTTCTTCAATGATTCTTGAAATCTTTAGGAGGTAGGGCATAGCGAGATTTTCTCGTTCTAAATTGGAGCAGCCCGCCTGGGAGGTACCTCCGCCTTACAGAAGATCGCAGCCAAATAACATTATTTGTTTCAAATAGTGTTGTGTTCCTGCGGTGAGTAAGGTTGCCAGAGCTCTTTAGGGGGAAGGGGGTTCGGGGTTGGCAACGCGTGCGTGATGCCTCTGGTATTGCAAGCGCTCATAGGCTACGGTAACCGCTTACCAACAGGTGGGCCCTATGCTTGTTTGCCACCTCAGTTGTATAAAAAAAAAAACAAAAAAAAAACTTTCCGATATTTTAAAATAGCCCTGCTGGACTCGTTTCAATAATAGGTCATTTAAATTCAATTTCCAATCAATTACTTTTGCAAGTCCGGAAAAAAAAAACATTTATTCAATGACAAAGGTACATTCTAATGACATTGCTTTCAAACGTTTCGCAATGTGTATACCTGTTTTCTATTTACCAACACCAACAACTGCTTACGCTCCTGTTTGAATTGCTTTGTAAATAGGTATTGGTATTCATTAGGTATTAATGTTGTAAAGAAATATTTTGTCTTCTTCATTTCAAGTACCTTACACCTAGCTGTGATCGAAGGATGAAATAGGCTCATGACTTCTATACCCTAGAATGATAGACTTCCTCTCAGATCTCCAGGCGATCAGATCCTTGAAGATGTCAAAGTAGGTTAGTCAGAGGCACGTCCAAACATTTGGCACATGCCCACATTTTGCAGAAGTGGGTGAACCATAACGTGACAAGTTGCAAGCTCGTCGTTGTTTATAAGAATACTTGCTGGTTGCCACACGATGTTTGCCTTCACCTTGCGCAATTAAATTTTTCGAGCAGAAGAACTCGTACACGACCAGGAGTGCTATTGCGTAAGCGAAATAGTAATGAAGTTCGCAATTATGATGATGATTTTATCAATTTTAGCTGAAGTTTTTCAAACATGAAAAGGAAGGATCTTGAAGTTTTCCGTTGTCAAGTTTGGAACGTTTTGAATGTTGCTAAGATTGTTAAAATTACCCTCAAAGTAAAAGTTTCATTGCCATTACATTTACACAATTGCACCACGGGTGACCCATGACTTTTGGACTGAAAGTCGGGTTACCTCCTACCTACGTTACCTACGTGTTGGCCACACGGCTTGTAATATAACTTTAATCGTAGGATGAGTTTTGGCTTACCTGAGCAGTAAAATCGGAAGCGCCCCTTGGCGGAGCGTTCTTGGAGTCTCCAGCCACGTATCCGCGGCGCAACTCTTTCACAGACACGTTCTGCAAACAAAATTGAACTAAAAACGCTGAATTTTGATATTTCTTTAAAGAAGTTTAGAAGCAGTTTAGACTTTGGCCGTGGTGGCCCCGGCTGAAGAATAGGCCCCTCCATGTCTAACTATCCGCGGATGTCGTAAGAGGCGACTAAGGGAAAAAAGCTAGGGGATGGGCAGCAGCGTCCCTCATTTTAACAACGATAGCTCTAACTGCGCTCGCCAACCCGCATGCCCAGCGTGGTGAGTATGGGCAAATCCCCCCACATGATAAGGAATATGCTCTGTCTGTGGGGGAGGCCATGTTCAGCAGTGGACGTCGAACGGCAGAAATGATGAGTTAAGACTTTTATGTATGTTTTGGATTTTCCAAGTATGTGCATTTATAAAAACTACGACTTTAAAATAACGAGCATGAATAGGATGGTAACGATTCTCTCAAAAAAAATCAACACCAAGCAAGAGAATTATAGGTAAATATAGGCGGTTTGTTTACAGACATTTCACATCGAATATGGCTGAACTATAGTTAGCGTTAGTTTGACCAACCTTAACGTTGAAGCCAACGTTGTCTCCCGGCATAGCCTCCTGCAGAGCCTCGTGGTGCATCTCGACGGATTTCACTTCAGTGGTGATGGCAGCCGGGGCAAACACTACCACCATGCCTGGGGACAATTTATCGCAATCACAACACATAACACTATTATCATCCATATTCTAGCCCTTTGCCTGTAACATCGACTTACTTTTAGGTTTTGTTTAGGCCACGACGTAATTTAGCAGTCTGAAAGATTTATGGTTCAAAATCGTTGAAAATAGTGCTGACAATTCTGCTTAGGTCTGTTTTTTAATGGAAACAACGATCTAATAAGAATGTCATTGAATCAGACGTCCCTTATCCCAACTGTATAGATCCCATTTTATTATGTCAGCTGTTATCTCAGTATAGGTAGGTAATTCACCCATGCCATCTTTTACACAGTCCATCAATCTTATCTTTGGCCTACCTTAATGAGGTGAAAATCCACATATCTTGGCAGGTGACTGACTGGCTGACACTCAACGCGCAGACTAAACCAAGAAGATCTAGCATTATGAATTTTTAAGGGCAGCTTCCTCGTGTAGTCTTGAGGTGCAATAAGAAAATAATTTCTGAAATACATCTACTAACCCGTGCCGTGGTGATCCCGGCTGTAGAATAGGCCCCTACACAGGCCAACCGGCGTGCCCAGCGTGGTATGTGAAAATTCCCCATAAATAAAGAATTAGCTCTTGAAATTTGTGGGGGAGGAAATGTTCAGCAGTGGACGTCGGAACGAATCAATGCAGAGCCTAACCAAAAGTCCTAAGAGTAGGTAGGTATGAAATTTGCAGGGTAGCTTCCTGTTGTAACGTATGGGTGCACAGAAAGGAATTCCCGACACACAACCCCTAAGGTTAAAGTTTATGTAAAAATGTCAGCAACCGAACAAAGTCGCGGGGATAACCATACCATATCACAATCGACAAAAAAAAATTCGGCAAGTTGTGATTTCAAGTGATGACGTTTTTTTAAGTTTTGCGGGACAAGTTGCAATACCTCAGGAATTAAATTAATATGGGACCACCCTGGGATCATACATACACCAGCGAAAGAATGATCAAAATCGGTTTAGTATTGGCGGAGATATCGAGTAACATTCACACAAAAAAAAATACAGCCGACTTGAGAACCTCCTCCTTTTTGAAGTCGGTTAAAAATCATCGGCACAACTTAGTCGAGGATTATGACTGCCTAGAGATTATGTGGGGAAGTCTAACCTGGCTTCAGCACTCCGGTCTCCACTCGCCCGACGGGCACGGTGCCGATGCCTCCTATCTTGTAAACGTCCTGGAGAGGCAGGCGTAGTGGCTTCTCAGTGGGCCGGGACGGGGGTTGTATCGCGTCCAAGGCCTGTGCAAAAACATGAAAAGGGCTTATACTACCAACAAAAAAAAGAAAAGAAAGTTAGCGAAAAATTCAAAATCAAAATTAAGATTGAAAATCAAAATTTTCAATAGAGAAATATATTGAACATTTTGATTTTTAGGTTATTTTTGTCGAACTTCTTCATATCAGTTAGTTTTGTCTTTCTTATATCATAACTACCTAATTATTAAATGAACGAGAAGTTCAACATCAAGATGGCAATTTTTTTTTTCGGTTACGATAATCGAAAATGGTAGGTAGTTGCTGTTACAACTGTGATAACTACTCTGCACCTAGCTTTCTCAAACAATAAATATCTTATCTTTATCTTGTTTGGCTCGAGGAAATTCAGTTTTTACAAAATAAGAACAAATAAAGCTACCAAAGTACCAAAAAAATATACTTAGGACATTAATAGAACGTTAGTAATTAGAAATATTTTTTTCGATAGCAATTTCAACAATTTTACAAATAGTATTGCGTAATAATTGCATGTTCAATTGACATTCTTATGAGCGCATTTTTCGTTTATCTACTTACAATATGATTGGTTAGTTCTGGTGCAGAATATTTCTTGAAAGCATTAATAACCAAACTGGTCCTTATTTGCGAATCAAAACTTGTTTTAGGTGCTTTTGCGTCTAGAATTAGATTGGACAATCATTCTCGTTTAACCTTGAAACGTGAACCACGACGAATGCCTATTAGATATGTTTTATACTTATATGGGCAAGGAAACACGCATATAAACAACCGACATCTCACTCGGGCTTGTCTTATACAAAACTAATATCCAATAAATAGATGATTTATGACGTATAGATTGTATAGATTGCATGCATCACTAGAGAAAGGAGCGGCGAGGAGTGCCTACCGACTATTAAATCCCTAATATTATTTCAAAAAATCCGTAAGATTTATAATAGGAAACGTAGGCTTTTCTCAAACCAGCTCTAAACAAGAGATCAAAAAAACGGTGAACGGTGGTAAATAGATGTGGTTTGAGAATAGCCGACGCGAAGTTTCCGAACGGAAATCTTTCCGATGTTATAAAATAGCTCTGCTGTGGGTACTACTCTACTGCTTAGGACCTAGTGTAAAATATGGTCAAAAACAAATATGTATCCCTCGGGATTTTAATTAATATAATCTTTAGGTACCTATACAAGGTGATTCATAACATGTATGCTTGTAGAATAAGCCCCTTTCGGGATGGAATACATATTATGAATCACCTTGTAGATATATACAATTTTATAGATCTTCTAGCGTGTAGAGAATTGAGGACAAAATTAAATGCTACTGGAACAATTCTGTGTTCCGCTTTCATGGGTGAGGTAGCCTGTGAAATTATAGCCACATGAGACTTACGTGGGTCGAATCCTAGATGCCCCAACTGCCAGTCAGTAGTTTATTGCACAAAAAGAAGTCTCACCTCAATGAGGCACTTGCCCTCAGTCTTGCCATCCTTGCGCTCGATGGTCCACCCCTTGAACCAAGGCATCTTGTCCGAGGGCTCCAGCATGTTGTCGCCGTGCCAGCCCGAGATAGGCACGAACGCGACCGTCGCCGGATTGTAGCCTGCACGAGACATTTACCCACATTACTATTGATTCGAGAGGACTGCGGTACTCCAAGGTCACCTCTGTACAAAAGCAACTATACTTACAAGGTGATTATAATATGCATGCTCAACCGAAAGGGGATTATTCCGCACCCATTGGCAATAAAGTTTGTTCCACGAATTTTATAAATTCGAAATTTTTCATTTAAAAAAAAAACCCTACGAAAAAATCTGCTGTTTTGGGGTCAAATCACAACTCAATTATTCAGCTGTTTTAGTAATCTTGATGTCAAACTTCTCGTGCGTTTAATAATCCTACTTCCTACTATAATATTATAAATGCGAAAGTTTGTGAGGATGTTTGGATGTTTAGTACCACGCGAGCGAAGGCGCGGGCGGAAGCTAGTTGGTTATAAAGATGACAAAAATACCAATAACAGCTAATTTGCAAAAAAATCAGGATTAATCAGAAGGAAAATAGAAAATTTGTTTTTCTATTTACCCCGCTAATATTCTTTCTTTTTGTTGATCGGGATGGTTCTATTATGAATCACCTTGTATACAAAATAACTTTAGTAATTGTTTCAGAGAGAACTAGCTTTTGATTTGGTAAGCCCACGTTTAGCTTATGTAAATATCTAATTATGTGCGGTAGTAATGCAGCGCCGACATCAAAGTCATTTCGTTATGAAATTTTGTTACTACCAAGCGTCAAAAAGTAAAAGTAATTCACACCTCCAGTTTGTCTGGTCGCTTTTGTCATATTCTAGCGAAAACCTAAAGTGTATTTTTCAAACTATCGTGATGAGTAAGTACCTACCTACCTACAAAGAGGATGGTCCTGAAGTTACAGCTGTGGAGCAGCGGTGGAGTGGTGGTACCTAGTGACCGATCCGATCGCGGGCTTGTATCCCGGTCGTGCACCAATGTTTTGTCTATTTGGAAAATCTGTGCGCTTTAGGTACTAGTGCTCTCAAACGGTAAAAAAAACATCGTGAGGAAACCGGCATGACCTAGAACCTAAACCATTTACACGTACATAAAGGGAGCCGCTGAACGCCGCACTTTTATCCGTTCACAACATTAGTTCTTACACCAACGGTCATTGGCCCTTTTCAGGGACACAATATCTCACTGACCGCGGAATGACCAACATTGAAGACAAGCAGCTGTGGAATGTTCATCTTACCGATTTTCTTGATGTAAGAGGACACTTCTTTCTTGATCTCCTCGTAGCGTGCTTCGTGGTATGGCGGCTCTGTGGAGTCCATCTTGTTCACGCCCACGACCAGCTGCTTCACGCCGAGCGTGAAGGCAAGCAGGGCGTGCTCACGCGTCTGTCCGTTCTTACTGATTCCCGCCTCGAACTCGCCGGTGCCGGCTGCTACGATCAGCACGGCGCAGTCGGCCTGGCTCCAACCATCATTGATTGATTTATCGGAAAATTAAACCTAGTAGTATACCTATTACAAGTGGCTCTATCAATTTCGATTAAAAACTTCATTATACATCTGAAATGGTTTATTTGAACAGCTGACCACGCCCAATATTTACATACACCTCTGTGGGTACCTACAGAGGTATAATGTGATCAACTTGCGATAAACATTCAGGAGGGATCTTGAATTCGAAAGAGCAAGGTCACATACAAATAAAGGTCAAAACAGTAGGTAAAAGTTAAAGGTCATCTTCTTAATGGATGTTAATATGGCTGGGTTTTATCTGTTTGTCTCAATCCTGTTTATAAAGCTAGAATTAAATAGATTAGGTGTTACCTGAGAAGTTCCAGTAATCATGTTCTTGATGAAATCTCTATGACCTGGAGCGTCGATGATGGTGACATAGTATTTAGCCGTTTCGAACTTCCACAAGGCGATGTCTATCGTGATACCGCGCTCACGTTCTGCTTTTAACTTGTCAAGCACCTACAAAGAAAAAAAATCTTCCTACTATCCCTCTAGAAATCCAAACATGGAGATTGACGAACTCGTCTGCAGTATCGACAAAATATAGAAAGACTACGTACCCAAGCATATTTGAAGGAACCTTTGCCCATCTCCTGAGCTTCTTTCTCGAACTTCTCGATAGTTCGTTTGTCGATGCCGCCACATTTGTAGATCAAATGACCAGTGGTGGTGGACTTGCCGGAGTCCACGTGCCCAATCACCACAATGTTGATATGAGTCTTCTCTTTACCCATCTTGTGACGTCAATGACAAAGATATGCGATGTATAACTAAAACTAGGAGAAAAAAAAATTAAACCTTCACATTTTCTATTTTGATGGTTAGATTATCCAATTCCTCTAAAAAGCTTCTCGCATAGGAAAACGAAGTATCCAGTACCTACTTATCACTAATCTTTTGCGGTTTGTAGTAGGTACCTACCTACCAAAAGTTGCGCAATTAAGATACAAATCATATCTAATGTTCCTAGGCAGATAAATCAATTCTGCGTGCGATCGTAAGTGGACCTATCGACAGTAGGTACCGAAGTATCTTTATCTCACATCGCATTATTCGACTACCTGAATAATTTATGAACCACCTATTTACAAACAAAAATTTTACTGTGCGGTAATAAACTAAATCAAAAGCAATCAAATTGCACGAAAAGATGAGCACCTTCACTTGTTCTGTAGGTTTACGGGACACTTCCTGCACCTGAATCAAGTTTATGACTGAAATGAGCTCGAATATTTCCGTAAGAACGCTCTCCCGAGCGTGCGCATCGCATAGGAGGTCCGGGACATCGATACAGAGCGGGCCTGCCTTTCCAAATATAGACATACTCCTAGTGTGCCTACCTCCGCCTAAAAACATGCCGATACATAATCCGATAAATCAGACCTCCATTCCTAAAAAATACTACTTACATTTTAGCTATTACGAAACTCAAAATACCTACCAATTTAGGATGCAATAGGGCAAGTTATTAGAATTGCATCTTCAAATGCCACCACAAAGGTCAAAAGTGCACAGGTTTATTGATCGGTGGAGAGATAGCCAAGCTAACGATTCAGCACCATTACATGCATTGTATAAGACTAGACAAGTAACTTTGGCGTAGGTAGGTACAGCCAGTAAGTTCAAATAATGAAAATGTTTATATAACTTCAGAGCAGAAAACTGAATTATCTACAACACTGTAGGTAGTAACTGAAAGATCACCTTTACATAAGTAAAGTAGGTACCTACTTCGAAAACAGCTGCAGTGAATGTTTATTACAAAACAAAGGGTAAGTGCATTCGATCTAAATAAAGCTGAGGTGATCTACCGGTACAGCCGGCTGTACAACTGTAGAATCAGAATTAGAATAATCGCATGTCGCACAACGTGCCGGCTCTACAGAGAGGTGCACACATGGGCTTCTTCCAGCGTCCATCTTGTGCATGCATAGCAGCATGATCCACACCATAGGTAGGTACATAATGGTGGCTAGATTATATTGTGTACACGATAGGTTTGCAAGTGGCATTTCATTTCATAACAAAAGCAAGCCCTCGCATTTAGCAGGTGCGGTCGTAATCGTCATGGTGACTTTGAAAACAAAATGACAATGACAGGACTTTAATTATGGAAGATAAATAAAATTACAATGAAAAAGTGTTTGTTTAAAGGAAATTGGTTATCACAAGCAACGAAACGATCTCCTTCATATGAACATTGTCTACGAACTTCGATAAAGATTCTCTAGACTTGCTAAATAGCAAATGAAAAAATCATGCTTTATTTAGGTACCTACTGCTGATTTGCAGGCACGAACAGTACAGGTTCAGGACAAATTGCGTAATTACAGAATTATTCAAGCCGGTTTATTCTAGGCTTTCTTCGAGAGGAGTACTGATACTCACTAGTTATCAGGGTTATTTTGTGATGATCTACCTACTCGTTAAATTGAGGCATCAGAAAGTATTTATTTAATGCGTTTAATTTTACGGAAACTAGTGTAATTTCTTCAGTAAATTCATGAAAAACTCACCTTACCAACCGCACCGCAGACACGAATTTTCCAAGTAGATTTTCTTCGCTCATGCGCCGTGAGCAGCTTGCCCGGGAAATACAATCAATAATGTCAAAACGCTTTCTTTTATGTGAAATGAGAAATTATTTGATAAAATTACAGTGCAATTGGGATAAGAAGGAAAGAATATTGTTTATTTAAAAACTAGACCCCTTTTGCACTTTATTCGTGAAAGTTCGTTGGCTCCTCTAAAATTAGATACTCGCATGATATAAAAACGCAAACGGATGTTTTCATTCCTTTTTTTTCATTCTAATAATGTGATTTTACATGACAGCCAGTTGTCTCACATATCGGGACTTTTTCCCGCCCCTTGAACGAACTCTAAATAAATAAGCAACCCGTTGACTATCATAAATATTTTCACATGAAAGATAAAATGTATTAAATGATAGGAACTATAGATAAAATTTATAAAAAACGGTTAGGGGATCTTTCATATCATCAATAAGATAATGGATCGCACTAAACGATGCCTTCGATTTCAATCCTGATGCGTGCAGTGCAACCTCTTTTCTCTAGATAACAATAACTTTGAACATATTTTTTCGCATTTAAACTCTTTGGAGCTTGCTTGAGCCGTGTCACGTTCTTTTCTGTTATTATATGTACTCTTTGGACGCGTAGTACCTACCAAAGAGGATATAAGTCACAAGTACCTACACTATTAAACGTAAGTTGTGGTAGCACCCAAAGATTATGGAGGTCGTCGGTCTGTTACAAAGAAATTAAATGACGCACTGCGTGGTCAGTTACTGTTATATTTGCGAGCTTCGCTCTAGTCCACAGAACCCTAAAATCCTTCTATTCGCACCCGACCCGATCCTCACCGTGACTTTAAAGGTCATGTGTAGAGCACAGAGTACTAGAGCAAACATGCGCCTTGGAGAATGCCCTACTATCAAATACTCCCCTAAACCTAGTTAAATCCACACATAACAAACGAGCGCTGCGACTTTAGCTAGCATAATCCAAACCGTTAGATTAGACAAAATATAACTAATCGCAACTTCTTCAGTCTTCATCAGTCATCACATCAGTTAGCATCAGTCTTCCGGGACTTGTTGGTTAGCACTGGTGTCGATTCTGTTTTTGCGATAACTAATTTAAGTGCTGAAGTTACAGCCATCCTTGGAAAGGGCCAGCAACATTTTTAGAGCTATTAGGATATAGTATAGTTATGATAAATAACAACAGAATCGACACCATTGACTACCAAATTTTTCCAAGGAGATGACGATGAAAAATTTTTGAATCCAAATTGGCTGTTCGCATTTTTAAATCATTGGCTGCATTTATGCGATAGATTTGATAATGAATGATCCAACATATTCAAAACGAACGCTACGATAGATACTCAACAAACATCATTTTTACAAAATAACATACAAATTAACAAAGAAAGTATGCTTTAGCACAAACCATAAACTTTCCACTTACTTTATTTTGTAATAAAAATCGTTATTTTTTTTTTCATACAACTCCACCCTTACTATTTAGTCGATAGTAGGCAAAAACTTTTAATCCATAAAATTTTGTTGATGTTGGCCAGTTTTTTAGGCAGCTCAGTCATACATATCCTTTTTGGCTATCCCTTTTTCAAGTACATAGGAACATTAACACCTATTATGTTGCATTCACATTACATTCAAAATACTGAAAAATAGGTATAAACTTATTGTTGGTAAATATTTCTTTATTAAACAAATTAATACATTTGAATAAATTAACTTTAATTCCTAGGTATACTACTTACCCATAGCATAGCTAAATAAAAATAAGAAGGCAAATGATGACTCATTTCGAGATCTTCGATACTATGCCTACTTGGAACTGGCGTGTAATTGTACAGGTATTAAAGAGGATCTACCTAGGTATTGTTTGTTACGCTAAAAGCGTATCTTAAAATGCATTATAGTTGCCATGGCAACAATCCCAGACTCTGCCCAGGTATTCCCTTTTGTAATCGCAACTATTTATAGCACCAGATCGAAATTCAGGGATCAATGAAACATGTCTTTGGAATGTATTTGTTAAATTTTAAATATTACCTTTTATAAAAGCCCCTACACACCTCCCTACAATCAGAGGCAATTATCGGTACTAAGTTCCGGTGTGTGTGTGTGTGTACGTGTCAGAGTGTTTGAACATAGATACAAAATAGTAAGCTGCCCACTGGTTACTTAGAGGCTTTTCTGAAATAGTTTATTATTGCAAATTCAATTATGTAATAACTTATGCCATTTGGAGCGAAACTTGTTTTTAATTCGTAATAAATATTATACTAATAATAGTGACCATTTAAATGGTAGAAATGTTGAACTGGTTTAGCATATTAGATTACCTGTTTAAGGAAGGTAAAGGTGAAGCTTACATAAATTGTTGAAACAAGTTTATAGATAAGACGAATATAAATAATATAGCTTATTATAAATTAAATTATAAAAACTAAGTACTTAATAAAGTACATGACCTTCAAGTTTCCGTTGTCCACTTCAGTGCAACTAGTGTCGAACAATATAATCGAACATTATACCACCTATTTTATCGTGACCTGGCTCTTATTTGGCCCAGCGAATTAGCATTGCCATCCAGCGTGGCAATTCCGCCAGCGTCTTGGGGACGCTTCCGACTGGTAGTGATCTGGATCAGTTGAGCTATCTATAGATCGTTTGTAACGGTCTTTAGATGGCTCAACTGTTTCTTGTGTATTTTGTAAATATTAACTTGTATTCGTTTTAAGTTTCTTTCTGTAAATAAAGTATAGTAAACAATTGAATGATGTATAACTTTTTTTCTGTTTCTGCTAATACAATTTGATAAATACGAATAACTTTATATCTTAATTATCGAATACCTGCTAATGAGTCACCTAATTGCCATGATAACAATATTTCCATTCGAAATCTTTCCATCGCTTTACAATCTTCTAAATAAATCTTATCTATTATTCTGCACACTAATCGTATTTTATTGTGACACAGAAGCAACATAAAATGCTTTACATTATATTTTTCACACAATTTGTCAAAATTGTAATCACAGACACATTTTTTAAATTAATTTATATTACAATATGAATTATACACAAAGTATATCCCAGCACTGAAAGTTTCAAAAGAACATTAGGAGAATCTCTCTATCATTTTACAAACAATTTTGTGGAATAGTTTTTTACTTCTTATGATGCGAATTTAGTATTTCGAAGTCCGGCAAGGAACCCGCCATTAGTTCAATAGTTCCGCCATTTATAATGTATCTGTTGTACGCAGTCAGTGCCTACTATTTAGTGCTACCATACTGGTATTTTGCATGGTAGTTAATATATGGCGTTTTAAAGTAGATATTACTAAGCCGTAGAAGTAGACTTCGGAACCCTCTGTATCAAATTCATTTTCAAACTAACTCTGTAAATTATCCGAATTGCTAAAAAAATGTTTAGAATAACCCGGGATTGCATAAGTACATATTCTGGGGCAACCTGTAAGTATGCTTTCATCATCATCAGCCTGTAGTACTCCAAAGCTGAACATAGGCTTCCTCCGAAGAGTGCAATGACGAACGGTCTTGAGCCTTTTCTATCCACCGACTTCCCGCAACCTTCAAAATATCGTCGGTCCACTAAGACCTTCCGACACTGCAGTTCGTGGTCGCCATTCGAGAACTGAGAATATGGGCCACTTCATCTTGCTAATTCTGAGGGCCTAATTCTGTTAGGTATGCCTATTCACTATAAATATTTTAAAAATATGATATATATTATACTACATCAACCTATTTGCTTCCCCCTGGCCAAGGTAGGTAGCTGCCCCATCCCTTGTTCGGATTAGGATCTAACCCTGAAAACAAATTATTGTTTAAAAACTTACATAGACAAGATATTAATTAAGTATACCTACAGAGAATTTTGACAACATTTAGAAACACAAAAAAAAACTACTGTATAAACTACTCATTAAAGTATACATTTATTCTTTTTTATACATAGTATAGAATAGTATATAGCAAAAAAAACTGGACCGTTCCGTTACCGTCACCATCAACATCACCGTTACCGTCACCGTCATCGTCATGGTCTTATTTTTTTGTTATTTATGTGACATGAATACCAATTTTTATGTCTCTAACTTGAAAAACATAGGACTTTCATACAACCGTTCAACCCCCATTTCACCCCTTTAGGAGTTGAATTTTCCAAAATCCGATCTTATTGCACGGTAACATCTTTTAAAGAATGTCTGTGTCAAATTTCAGACTCCTCGGCTCAGTAGTTTCCGAGCTTTCGTGATGAGTCTGTCAGTGAGTGAGTGGATTACTCCTTTATATATATAGATTATATGTAAGCAACTTGTTTTTTCTTCCAAAATAATGTGATAGTAAACGTCACCTAAAATATTCCCATTTATGATTCGTCTAAGATAATTTTTTTAGTGGATCCTAGATAATATATATATTATCTTACCTTTGGCAATGGCGTGTATCTTCAGCGTCTCATCGTTCGTGAGGGTTAGTATCTTCTGCAGCACTGGTACCAGCCGACCGCGCTCGTCTCCCGGCGGCAACGTTAGGAACTGTATTCAAAAATATTTTAATTTATTACTAATCCTTTAGGTATCTCACTTATCAGGATGAAAACTAAAGGTTAGTTAAACGATAGATGATTGAAGTTGTAATCTAAAACTAAGCTGAATCTGGGTTGCTATTGTGTTAGCAAAATGGGAATCATGTTCTCAACTTTGTGGATGATTTTAACGACCTAAACCATATCCAAAACGCTTAAAAATGTACAAAAGTAAACTTCTTAGCCTCGACTTCTTTCCTTTCATGTTTGAAACTTTTCAGATGATGCTAAGATCGTTAAAATCATCCTCGAAGTTTTTCTTACACAATAGCTGATCCATGGAAAAAACATCATGCAAGACAGTTAAACAAATCCTGATCGTACTAGGTCAAATTTCAATTTGGTTACATTCTGAGCTTGTTACGTGTCTTCATTTGGTTACCGTTTTTCCTAGCGATTTCCAATCAATAGAACATTTTTTTATGACACAGAATTGCATACGGAACAGCCAGAAGCCGACCCGTCTGAAGGAAATATGTTTATCACAACAACTCATTTATCATACTGGAGGCATCTTTTTTAGCGGAAATCATGAATTTTATCAATTAAATTGACTTGATTTCCTCAAATGCTTAAATAATTTATCAAGAAAACCAAATTAATTGATATTATCTCCTAGCAAAATACGCGATAAATACCCCTGAAATACCATTAGGTAATCGGCATAGAGATTTTGCAATATAGAGTTGCGGTCTGATGGTACGCGGTAACCGCTGTTTATTACAGCTGCAATACATCCTATGATGCGGCCCACGTCACAGAATCTAGTGGAGAAAATTGTGTTTTTTTTTAATTAATAGTATACCACGATCTCGTGACGTTCCTTTGGCAATTTAATCTATGCCTTATGTACGAATAGTGAGAGTTGAGATTCGCGCGGGAAATTTGCGCCGTGCCATGCGAGCGGCCATGTTATGTAATCGGTGGTGCGGGGGCCGAGTATCAGCAGTAGTAGGGTGCATTCAAAATTTGAAAGCTTAATAGTTTCGAAATTTTCCGAACATTTTGTCATGTTCTGTAATATCGAAGTTGACGCTTCCAGTTTAGAAATTTCGAAACTGCTAGATAGAAATGACAATGAAGCGAAATCTATTAAATAGTAGTTTTTCAAGAGAAAAGCTTGCCTTCATTGTGCGTTTTCCGGCGGGTACTAAGGATTTTTTTGGAAATATGTACTTGTTTTTACTTAAATACACTTCCATATCTAACAAAAAGTCTTATTTTTCGATCCTATATCCTGCTTCGAAATTCCGAAAATTCTAAACTCATGAGGCCAATTTCATACGTCAGTTTCGAAATAAAATCTATGATACTGCAAACCCTAGTCAGCAGTTTGTGACCTCAACTGTGACTGTCACGCTAAGCTGTAGGTACTTCGCGTGTATTCGAAACATTTAGGAGGTAGGACACAGCCAGATTTTCTCTCTCTAAATTGGAGCAGCCCGCCTGGAGAGGTACATCCGCCTTACAGAAGATCGCAGCCAAATAACATTATTTGTTTCAAATAGTGTTGTGTTTCTGCGGTGAGTAAGGTTGCCATAGCTCTTCAGGGGGGGCAGGCAACGCATTAGCAATGCTCCAGGAGTTGCTGATGTCAATAGGCGACGTTAACCACTTACCATGAGGTGGGCCGTAAGCCTGTTTGCTTCCGTATAACATAAAAAACGAGATTGAAGGAGGCCTGGCTATACCTTCAAGGTGACATTCTTCATGTACTCTGCGTTGTGCGCGTTGTGCGAGGTGCCGCGCACTCGCCTGAGCTCCGCCTTCAGCAGCTCGCTGAGCTGCGCCATGCGCGCGCACTCGCGCTCCGACTCCGACAGCAGCACGGTCACGTGCTTCACCCTGTTCGCAAAGTCAAAAGGCGTTTATTTCAATAAAATCACTAAGATCACTTTGAAACGTTTGAAGCTAGGTGAAGCTACGCCTGTGCCTCGCGACCAAGCCTAGAAGAATCAGGCAACCAACACGGCTTGGTGCCTATAATTTTTTTCGATGATCCTTTTTCACAAAATTATACTACCATGTCAACACATCTTTGATGAAGTTTGTTTGTTTTAGTACAAAGAAAAAACCCCGCGCACTGTAGACCTCGTCTCAGATCTCCTAAACAGTCACATACCTATACAAGGTAATTCATAATATGTATGCTATCCCGAAAGGGGCTTATTCTACACACAAATTGGCAATGAAGTTTGTTCTACGACTTTTGGAAATTCGTAATTTTTCATTGAATAAACTCCATGTAAAAATCTGCTGTCAAAAAATCTGGGGTCAAATAATGAATCAGCTGTTTTAGGTAGTAGATAGTATAACCCCCTTTAGGGATGGTATACATGTTATGAATCACCCTGTAGAGTATCAGAAACTACGAGTACCATGGTACCACAACACCCAGACCCGGAACAAATATTTGCAGAACATGCAAACATTTGACCCACACTGGGAATTCGTATCCACTCTGATGTTGATGGAGAAGGCTGCGGAAAAAAGGCCGTTCGTCGTGGCATCTTTGAGGGAGGCCTATGTCCAGCGGTGTACTCCTTCAGGCTGGTGATGGCGAATGATGATGAAGATGGAATTGCGATTTGAAGAATGTGTATACAGTTGTTGGAACACCTTCAAAACTGCAAATAAATTATAAATTAAACAATATTTATTTATCGAAGGTTTATTATTTCGGTCAGATTATGTGCAAGCTAAGCAAATACATAATTAGTAAAAAAATAACCTTCGGTAATTAATTATTGTTGAATTTAAAAACTTATGATTTTGAAGGTGTTCCAACAACTTTAGACACATAGTTTATTTATTTATTACATAAAACACAGAAATGCAAAATAAAATCTTCAAAATATTTTTTTTTGTGATAAACTAAAAATAAATTTCAACTTTTTTTAATGTAGATCTTATTTTTTTCAAAATCTAGCCAGTAACTCCTAACATCACTTTTCGATTACTCTCACGGTTTCCGATTTCGCCTAAGTGGCCCTGAAAAAAACTCACCCTGTATAGCTTTTCAGTAAGGTGGTAAGTCTATCTATCATCATTTCATTCTGTATCTTTTAAGAGTATCTTTTAAGAGACAACACTATCTATTTTAGATAGCACGCTGAGCACCTTTTTTTTGTTATCTTTGAGGTTGGTAGGTAGTAAATGCTTGTCCAATCTTTTGTACATTACAATTGCCTTTATATTGTGTACAACAAAAGTATAAAATAAATCTAATAACATTATCTCATTTACCTCTGCTGTTGAGCCGTGAGTCTTCGCTTCAACTCAGATATCTCCTGATCCGAAGTGAGTGCCAATGAAGACGTGTCAAACAATTCGTCCTCCGGAACTCCTTCCTCCAGTAGCCTCTCGAGAGGGACCGGCGATCGGCTGCTGCCCGCGCTGGTCAAGTAAGGCTTCGACGGAGGTGGTGATGGCGCAGACTCTGAACCCTGCAGATGTACGGTTTATGAAAATGCTGTTTGTCTGTGATGCCTTTATGAAGATAAGGTCTGATGATTGTTATAGTTCACTCAACTTATTTGAGATAATGGATGTAATTAATAATATTATTAATGCGCCATCTATTTATTCATTATTTATAACTCTATTATTAGGAGTATTGTTTTCATAGAATTATGTTGACTTCCATTTCATCCTTATTGACTGGCGCCGACCAATCCCATTGTCGAATGCCCCAGCCAATAAGGTGTTGAATACAAATTATGAAGGAAGGTGGGAGAGAGTTGACGTTAAAGGATTGTGGTAAAATGTCAGGCAGTCGTCCGTAAGACATCAGTGTGCAAACATTCTAAAGTAATACGCAGTGTGCAGTGATAAATTAAAGAAAAGTTTTATAGTATTACTGTGTTAATAACTACCATCCCGTCATCCCTGGTTAGTAACGTAATATGATGAAAAAAGAAAAGAAAACTCCTCTCTACTCGGTTTTATTTTCATTATAATAATAATAATAAATATTCCAGACATAGCACACACGGTCAACTGATCCCAAACTAGGCATAGCCTGTACCTACTACGGGTACCATTAAGTGTGTAATAAGAAATTATCTAATTATCTATCCAGTGATCTAAAATAGCATATACAAGGTGATTCATAATACGCGTGCTATTTCGTAAAGGGTTTACGCTACATCCTTGCAAAACCTTGCAAATGATTTTACATTGAAAAACACTATGCAAAGATCTGGTGTATTGGTGTCAACTCAGTTCAAACTCAATTATTCAGCTGTTTTAGTTAGAAATATTGATGTCGACCATCTAGCACGTTTAATTACTTTTAAAAATGGATGGTAGGTATACCAAAGACTTAAATTCCACTATATTGTATATACCAATGTACGAAATATAATACATTCCATTATTACAATGTAAATACGTGATAGACAAATAAAATAAGCAACAATCATAGAATAGAAAAAGCTGCAAGATGTTAGTTACTAAACGTAGAATGGAATACGTAGTAAGTATGGTAATGTAAATTAATAAATTATAAGTTTACAATAATACTGTTTACATGTCATTGTTTTTTAATTTTATAGATTTTTTGTTTATTCAGTTGAAATACGACATCTATGCGGAATCATTCTTCCATGAATAAATAACATGCAACAAATCATCGTATTACAGTTCTATACAAAGTAAGCCGGGCGACGCAGTGTTGGAAGGCCGTCTAATGGGCCGACGACATTGTGAATGTTGCGGGAAGTCGGTTCATTCGTCATGGAACTCTTTAGGGCTGCCTATAAAACTTCACACTCACCTCGCCTTCTTCCCTCGGTATCATAGAAACGTTGATATCCATCTCTCCGTCGCTATCGTCCTTGTGTATAACGGGCAGCATGTAAGGGTTCTGATTCAAGTCGTCTGCCTTGCCGGCCTTCGCGCCGCTTTCTACTGCCGCTGATAACTGCTTCTTCAGTAGTTCAGTCTCTTTCTGGAGTTTGGATTCGAGGTCACTGATCTGCGTTTTGTAGCACTGGGTTAGGGTGGAGACCTGTAAGATAATTATGATGATACCAATCCACAATCTGCACAACTTGGTCATACATTTGTTTTCAATAGACATTATTATTATTATACATTGTGAATAATCTTTATGAACTAAAATCAATAACAACAATGGTCTGATAGACTAGGGACCTATTTAACCGTAGCCTATTATCGCTACTTGTTGACGAATTATAGTACATTGTGGTACAAGTGTGTAAGTTTTGTGATTACCGCTGAGGCGTCATTGAGGTCTTAAGAGAGCCGAAGACGGTAATCATGGTGTATCACACGACGTTTTTCAACACACTTGAGAATAAAATAATACTAGAAATAACTGAAAAAACGAGTTGTGAATTTTTTTTCACAATGTCGGAAAGAATTAGTCAGTTTTCTTATGCGCGCGCATCTTACAATGGCAATCGGCCATAGAAAATGAGTTTTTTTTTTACTATTGCGCACGATCTTTTTTGTGTCGAAACTTTATTAAGAACAAAGCAACTCAATCAATAAAATAACTCACGTTTTTTTATAATAGCAATGAAAAAGTCACAGTTTGATTACAGTATGTGCCTAATTGCGGTGAAATTAGAGCCACTTTATGAGCAAGTGTGTTGAAAAAATAGTTCTCTCCTTTTCTACTTTCATGTCAAAGATATTATGTAAACAGAAAATGAGAATTTTGTTTGTCAAGTAGCGATGATCACCATTTGAGAGCACTAGTATAGCGCACATAAATTTTCCAATTGGAAAATCCATCGGTGCACGACCGGGATTCGAGCCCACGACCTGTGGATCGGAAGGCGGGGCCACTACCACTACTTCACCAGTGCTCCCATTTGTCTCGTTGGCGCAATGGTTAGCGTATCTCCGAATTTAGCGGAGGGACCCAAGATATTCTAAATATTTTTATCAAACATTTGCAAAAAAATTACAAAACTAGAAGACTGCTGTCTTTCTTGTGTAAAAGTAAAAAGTTTTCAAAGCACGCTTACTATATTCGGTCTTGTGCGCTGCTTGACATTGTAATCTAAAAGCTTGGATTGAACGTACTTGTAGCTTATTCTGCAATCTTTCCGACTCCAGCTGCTGCGACAGACGCGTGAGGTCGGCGTGAAGGCGCGCCGTGCGTTGCTGCGCGCGGTTCGCTTCGCTCGACGCTTCCGAAGCGCGCCTTCGGGCGTTTTCTGCTTCTGCGCTCTGCTCCGAACATTGCTCTCTACAATCAAACACTAAATCATAATGTTACACAATATAAGTAGCAGTGGCAAGTATGTGGGAGGTATTTTGGGCAATAAAAATTTACGAGCCACTTGCATCAGTTAGAGTGACGTCAATCTTCGACTAATCCGCAAGATCCGCAATAAAACCGCCAGAAAGTATGATTCAACGTCAATTTAGCGGCAACTATGTATTCTATCACGATATAAAACATGCAATGAATACTGAAGAAAGTGAATGTTGCACTGTGAAATATCTGTTCCTTTTGCTGTGTCTTCAATCGCAACAGAACTGTGACCATAAAATGTCACTATTGAGGATTTATAAAATGTTTCGCGTACTAGGGTAAGTGTGACCCGTTTTACGAATCTCCATAGAAAACTGTTTGAATAAATGCTGCAAATGCTGATTAAGGATATAAATTGTAAGCAGTTCAGATTATAATTAATGTCGTTAAGAGAAAAGGAAATATACTAACTGTGCAGTGGATAGCTTCAAGGTGAGTGACTCTATCTGAGCCCTCAAGGCGGCAGCTTCTTCCTTCAACTGCTCCTCTTGACTGTGATCTACTGTCTGGTTCTGACGTAGCACTGCTTGGGCTCTCACCTTAAACACAAATAACAAGATATTAAGTGCTAGCTTAGTTGGCCGTGGTGGCCCTGGTTGAAGAATAGCTCTAACTGCGCTCGCCAACCCGCATGCCCAGCGTGGTGAGTATGGGCAAATCCCCCCACATGATAAGGAATTCGCTCTGTCTGTGGGGGAGGCCATGTTCAGCAGTGGACGTCGTACGGCTGAAATGATGAAGAAGTGCTAGCTACCGTCCATATGTTACCTGGCACCTGGTTCCAGGTCACGAACTATATATCTTCTAAGTATCATCCAAATTGGTTTAGCCGTTACCGTAATTAAGCTACACACGGTGAAGGAAATCATCGGGAGTAAACCGGCATGTCCTAGAACCTAAATTTTCAAAGACATGTGACATGTACACGAAAGGAGCCTCAAGGAGGCGCACTTTAATCCTTTCACTACACTGATTCTTTCACCGTCGACGGCCCTAGGCCCTTTTCAGGGCCGCCATACCTCAACCTGACCCAATAGAGGATGACTAAGAATCAGTGACACGACAAGCAAACAGGCTACAAACAGGCTACAAAAATCTTCATCAAACCGTCGCATTTACAATATATCGCAAATTCGCAAACAGTAGAAAAACTAATGTCTAGTTGCGACCCGCGTTTCGTCTTTCGACGGGTTAAACGCTAAGGAGGGACATAATAATATGATATTTCCTATCCGGGTAATGAGCGATCGAAGTCGCGGGCAGTCTAATATATAACTCAATAATTAACTTTACCTTGTAGCTAGTGTATTCAGTTTTCAAATCAGCCAGCTCCATGTTAACAATCTTTAACTTTTCAGTAAGCTCAGCACATTTGAACTCAAGTCTTTTTACTTTGTTGTTCAACTCGGCTTTGTCTTCACCTAAGCTCATGATGACTTTCTCTTTGTCGCTCATCAAAGCAGTCATTTCCAAATCAGCTTCTTCATTCTTCCTCTTTTCATCTTCAAGTTCCTGCTCCATTTTTGATATAATACCGTTTTTAGCTTGAATAACGCTGTCCTTGTCTTTCCCTTCTTCAATAATGTGCTGCAACTCCTCTTTTATTAGTCTGTTCTGCGTTTCTTCTGTTTTGATCTGTTCTTCTAGAAGTTTTATCTGAGTTTTCATAGCTGTTATTGTTCCTTCTTGCGTATCGATAGTTGATTCCATCTGAAAAGAAAACGAAAAATCCCATATTTTATTCAAATCCACGATACATTCAAGAAAAATAATGCTTGAATTAACATGATCCAAAATGAGTAAGGTTCAAAATAGTTCGATAAAACTTCACCTATGTAATTTCGTACCTGCACCATCTTCTTTTTTTTCTCTTCCATTTTAATAGTAAGCTCTTTTAAAGATCTTTCGTAATCTTCTATTTCAAGGCTCAACACATTTTTCTTTTTAGCATCTTTCCTAGCTTTCTCCAAGTTGTCTTTTGTGGCTTTGTGAGCTTCAACTTCCGAGGCGAATTCTTGATTTTTCAAGTTTAACTCAGCTGTAAATAAAATGATAAATATACAAATATTATGTCTGTATTATTTTCTAAATAAAAATGTGCTTGAGTAATAAAAAATACTTCACCTTTCACTTTTTCTAGCTCAGTCAACATCTTTTCAGATGCCTCGGTCAAGGAATGAACTTTATCTTTAAGTTCAGTAACTTCCAACCGATCATTCCTAATAACTTCACTTTCATTCTTAGCGGCATGATCATCGACAACGGTGGATTTGATTTCACTGTCGCTTAGCATCTTTTCCAGTTTTGCCTTGTCTTGTTCAGTGTTTTGAAGTATGGCTGTTGTTTCGTTCAGCTTCTTTTTGAGTTTTAATGCGAATATCCTCAGTTTTGTGTACCTTAATAACAAAACATTTCAAATTAGTATATTTCTTAATCAAAATATTATCTAAAATTGAAAATACCAACTTACTTTTCTTCAAATGTTTCATCCAAATCTCTCATACGTGAAAATTCTTCAGCTTTGGAAATGGTTGATGTGGACATGTCTTCATTTGGTAAGTCAACTGAAACTAAGAATATTTTATATTACATTATACATTTTGTTACCAAAAAAGTTTTTATTATCATTGATAACATTTATTATAATTGATCTTATGCTCACCAGATGCTGGAGTTTGTTTCAATTTTTCGATCTCTTCTTTCAATGTTGCTATGAGGCTTTCATTATTAGCTAATTCCTTTTTGGCGTCGTCTCTTTCAATTATCACTTGGTTTATAACTCCACTATCTTCTGTAGTCTTTTGCTCAGCATTTATTAATTTATTTTGGAGGGCTTCTATCTTTTCGTGTAATGTCGCCTTCTCCTCATTCAAACTATTTCTGTCTTGCTCCAAAGTTTCGATAAGTCTCTCCATCTCAGCTATTGCCTTCTGCTTTTTAGATATCGATTCTCCGCGTTCTTTCAAAACTTGATTAATTTCTTTCATTTCATGAAGCAACTCAGCATTCTCATTTTTGTAGCTCATTAGCTTTGATTTAGCATCATCGTATTCCGATACAACCGCGTCATACTCTTTTATTTTATTTCGTGATTCCTTCATTTCAATCAGTAGAGAAGAATTTTCCTGTTTATATGCACCTAGCTTCGCTTCTAGTTTGGCTATGTCTGTCTGCAAAGATACATTCAAATCAGAATGTTCAGAATCATCTTTGGGTTGTTCGAGCGAGAACTTAACTGTTTCTACTTCTTCTTTTAGTAGGTTATTCAAATCTTGCATGTCATCATATTCTTTTTTCATTAAACTGAATTGCTCTTCCAGTTCCATTATTTTACATTTGAGCATATTGATTTCCCCTTCATTTTCATTCTTATGTTTGCTTTCTAAAACATTTTTTTCTTGCATCGTTGCTTCTAACTCGGCCTTCATCGATTTTATTTCCGTTTTCATAATAGTAACTTGATCTTCTAATCTCTTATTAATGTTTTCTAACTCTATAACACTATCCTTAGCGTTTAGTTTTTCTTTGACTAATGTTGACTTTTCACTTTCTAAAGCCTTGATTTGGAAAGTTAAACTTTCAATAAAATCATTATTTTGAACATTATTTTGTAATGATTTATTCATTCTCTCTTTTTCAACTTTTAGCTCTTCTAAAGACAAGTTTAATTCATTGATTTTCTCAGTAGATTGGTTTAGTTTTATGACGTTATCATTGATTTGTTCTTTCAGAGAATTATTTTCAGCTACATGTATTGGCAATTCGGTATTAATTAGCACTTCATATTTCGATTTAAGTTCATTTAGTTCTTGTTGTATCTTATCATTATAATTAGAACTATTACTAAATTGTTGTTGTAATTTGTTAATTTGCATCTCCAATTGACCATTTACATTCCTTAACTCTTCCATTTGAGCACTATTAACATTATCAACATTTTCTTTTTGTGTTGCTTGTCTGAGTTGCTCTTCTAATTGATGAATCTTTTCATTCAGTGAAATATTTTCATTCTTGAAAACATTTAATTGGTCATCTAAAACTTTTGATGCCTTTATTATATCATCTTGCCATTTCGGAATGTTTTCAGAATATTCTTTTACCGTTTTAGTGAGTATAAACCGTGAATTTTTCAGCTGATTTATACAAGCTGCACATTTTAAAATTTTGTCTTTGTAGCTTCTCAGCTTGATATTCAATTTCTCTTTCTTATTTTTTTCTAATTCACAAGATTGTGTTAGTTCATTGATTTTATCTTCAAATTCACTATTCTGTTTGGACTTCTCTTCTTCCAGAGATTTGAGTATACCTTCTAGATCTTTTATTTTACTATGTAATACCCCAATATCAGCTTTGTAATCTTTATCTGCAAAATGAAATATTATTTTCATGACAGTAGGTTAAATATCAATTTTAATAAAGAGAAAAAATATATCTTTCGTGTTTTATAGGTGTCCTTACCAGAAAGTACATTTTGTTCCAGCAATTGTAATTGTTCTCTCTGCTTCAGACCAATATTATTGAACTCTGCAGTTCTTGACTCAATTTCTGTTAGCTGATTAATCAGCTGTTCATTCTCTTCCATGAGCCTTTTGTTCTGCCTCTTAAAGGATATTAGCTCACTATCAAGATCAGATAGCTTCTGTGAGACATCTGATACATTTTGGTCTTTTATAATCAAATCTGCTTTGTACTTATTGATTTCATGGTCATAATTCTTGCACTGTACACTCAAAGCTTTTATTTTACTCTGAGCAGAGTCCACTTCAGTAATTATTTGAAGTTTCTGCTCAGTCAATGAGTCAACAAGTTCTTGGAGTATTTTACTACTTTCTTGACTTTGGTTTTTCTCATATTCACATTTTTCCAGTTGTATTTTGTAACTTTCAATTTCATTTTGCAATTCTGGAAGAAATTGTTTAATTAAATAATTGTACCTATCTAATTGTATCTACTTATTATAATGTACCTACTAATAAAATATGGCATCGCCTTAGGGATAAAAAAAAAAGCCTGCTATGATGTTATACTGTATTCTAAATAAATTTTGATGACCTTTGTGTTGCGTAAGGCCCGTGATCGGCGGGAGATGCAAGAGATGCGGGGAAGATGTCGAAGAGACCCCCCATTAGAGGCATGTTTGAAGATTTAGCACATGCCCACATTTTACATTGTAAGTATGACATTCGTGACATTTTGCAATCCCATTGCCGCTTTAAGAATACTTACTGTTTTCCTAACAATATTTTCCTTCACCGTTTTAAGCATGACCAGTTTCACGACCTTCAGATCGAAAGTCGGAGAGGCCAAAACAGGTTGAATTATCTGCAAATATTTGTTCAGGGTCTGGGTGTTTGGTACCATGGTATACATGTAGTTTCTGATACCCTAAACACAGGGAACCCTAGTGTGTCAGGTCAAATTACCTAAATTATACTCGACTTTATTCTCGATATATTCACCATGCAGCTTCCTTTGTGTAGCTGGCAACCGACGCAATTTAGATTTTCAGCCCTAAAAAAGAAACTTAAACACAAACCCGTCTGTCATTTCTCATTCTTTTTGTTCGCGTGGCAACTGTTTCGCGTTTTTTATTTTAGGAATAGTGAAAATATTTTTTTTCAGCACGATGCCGAAACGTTTTAAGAATGAGAAATCTGATAAATTAGATTATTACATGCACAAGATCAGGAAGATTGAACGGCGCATGAAAAGACGACACAAGAGTCGCCGCCGGCATGATGAAAGTTCTTCAGATGAGGAAGATACTATTGTACCTAGTTCTTCAGGTAAATGTTGTACAAGATATCGATAAAGCACCGATCGTTATGATTGGCAAAGCTGTGAGGTTTTTTCTTAACCGCATTATCGATAGACGCGGGTGGTGTACGGGATACATCGACGTGGTCTTGACGCGGGTGGTGTACGAGATACATCGACGTGCTTATTTGTCTCGGGTCATATACGAGATGTATGGACGAGATCTTTACACTCATAGGTTTGGTCCGAGAGGCCTTACTATGCAGTTTCATGTACAACATACCTATACGATGCTATATCGTTTTTTCAGTGTCTGGTCAGTATGACATCGATGATTACACAGGCGAGATGGATACAGAGTTGTCTCTGAGAAATATTCCAGTAGAGAATTCGGCGTTGGAGGAACCTTGTAATACAACCAACCTTCCCATGCTAGCAGTGGATGAAAATCAGGCTGTGCCTGCAACTAACCCAGATGTCCTGTTGGCGTTGGGTGATCTCATGCCAGACAAACCAAAATTTGGCCTTGCTATGAATCATGATGTGGCACGTATATGGACGACAATCTTAAAAGGTGGCCTGCAAAAGGAAAGTAAACTAAAACTGATGGATCAGTTGATACCAGAAAACTGCCCGCTTCTCAGAGCACCAAGATTGAATCAAGAGATAATTAGCTCTGTGACTGACAATATTGTCAATCGGGACAAGAAGATTGAATCGGAACAAAACCAACTTGGTTTTGGGCTGGCAATACTGAGTAGTGCCATATCCACATTGATTGAGAATGAACAGGTCGACAGATTGAAGATGATAAGCACATTGAATGATGTTGGAAGGGTCTTAGCTGACTTACACCATGTACAAACAAGGTCAAGGAAAAACCTGGTGCTACCTGCATTAGATAAATCCTTTGTGGATACAATCAAGGATGTTGAGAGAGATGACTACCTGTATGGTGCTAACCTGATTGAGAAAATCAAGGTGTTGAAAACTTGTCAACGAAGTGGACAATCGATTAAGAGGAATGCTACAACTAACAACTTCAATAACACCAATCGACAGGGAAACTTGAACGGTCCTCCTCGTTACAACCAGCAGAGGACAGTACCGAGGTATGGGCACAAGAAGATACAGTCCTCGTTCTCAACACAGGCTCGCAAGCATCCACCCCAACATTACCAGTCCTCAATGAGGAGACCGAAAATGCCTCCTGCAAAACCTCCTGCGCGGACATAGAGGTAAGTCACGCAGGAAGATTATCACATTTTTTAGAATGCTGGAGAAAGATCTGCCATGATGATTCTATTTTGGAATATATCCGTGGATATTCAATTCCATTTTCCACTGAGCCATACCAACATTTGGTGCCAAAGACTTCTTATGGTAACTCTATTACTGATGATGCAGATGTATTTTTAGCCATAGATCATTTATTAAAATTGGGTGCAATCTCTCCTTGTATACCATGCGAAAATCAATTTATATCAAAGATTTTTCTAATACCGAAGTCCAATGGCGGTAAAAGGTTTATTTTAAATTTAAAACCACTTAATACATTTGTATCTACCTCTCATTTTAAAATGGAAGACCACAGAACAGTAGTTTCTTTAATTTCAGTTGGTGACTGGATGGCAAAGATAGATTTAAAGGAAGCATATTTAGTAGTGAATGTAAATCCACTATATAGGAAATATTTAAGGTTTCAGTTTGACAAATTGTATGAGTTCAATGCACTCTGTTATGGCCTCTGTTCGGCACCTAATGTTTTTACAAAGATAATGAAGGTTGTTGTGACTCACCTAAGAGAGAAAGGCCACAGATCAGTTCAGTATTTAGATGATCTGTTATGCATAGGATCTGACTATAAATCCTGTTTAAAAAATGTCCAGGAAACTATGGCTCTGTTGCAGTGTTTGGGATTTGTAATAAATTTTGAAAAAAGCATAACAGAACCTTCTCAGGTTTGCCAATATCTGGGGTTTATATTTGATGCCAGAGACATGACATTACATTTACCTTTAGAGAAAAGAATGTCAATAAGAAAGTCAGTTAAAAGATATCTTAATCTGGAAAATTGTTACATCCGTGACTTTGCAAAATTGATAGGGACATTAGTGGCAGCATGTTCTGCCACCACATATGGTTGGCTTTATACAAAACTCTTAGAACATCATAAATATCGTTATTTAGTGGAAAGTAATGGGAATTATGATGCAACAGTAAAGTTACATTCAGATATTAAATTAGATTTAAATTGGTGGGCTGAAAACATAAATTCCACACATAGAAATATAGCATATCAAAAATATGATTTGGAATTATTTACTGATGCCTCCAGGACAGGCTGGGGAGCATTTTGTAATAATAATAGAGCTAATGGTAATTGGAAGGAGGAGGAAAAATCATATCACATAAACAAATTGGAATTACTGGCAATATTTTTAGGTCTTAAATTTTTCGTCAAACATGAACATAATATTAATATTTTGTTAAGGGTAGACAATAAGACAGCAATATCATATATAAACCGGATGGGTGGTGTTCAATTTCCTCATCTCAATAATCTGGCTAGAGCAATATGGCAATGGTGTGAGTTGAGACATATATGGCTTTTTGCCTCTTATATTAAGTCCTGTGATAATAAAGAGGCAGATGAAGAATCTCGTAGAATCAACCCAGACATTGAGTGGGAATTGAATGTCATTGCATTTCAGAAAATTGTATCAATATTAGGGCAACCTGATATTGATTTGTTTGCATCAAGAATTAATGCTAAATGTCCAATATACATCTCTTGGAAACCAGATCCAGATGCTTTGAATATTGATGCGTTTACAGTAGACTGGTCGAAATATTTCTTTTATGCATTCCCTCCTTTCAGTTTAATACTGAAATGTTTGCGAAAGATAGAACATGATAAGGCAACAGGCATCATGGTAATGCCCTACTGGCCTTCACAACCATGGTACCCAGTTCTACAAACAATGTTGGTTTCGGATTTAATATTTTTCAAACCTCAAGAAGACCTCTTACACTCTTGTTTCAGGGACAAACATCCCTTACATCACCAGCTTACACTAATTGCCGGGATATTATCAGGCAAGCATGGCTGAAGCGGTTCATTCCCCCCGCATCCATGGAAATAATGTTATCATCTCTTTCTAACAATACACTCAAACAATACAATGTTGCTTACAAGTTGTGGTGGGTTTTTTGCCAAGATCACAGCATAGATCCTTTTGCACCTTCAGTACCCAAGATTATGTACTTTCTAACAAGATTATTTGATTTAGGGGCTGGTTATGGTTCCCTGAACTCGCATAAAGCAGCACTCTCTCTTATTGTGGGCTCTAAAATTGGGGAAGATGATCGAGTAAAGAGGTTATTTAAGGGATTCTATAAGTCGCGACCTCCAGTAGCAAGATACCAAAATACCTGGAATCCAAATACAGTCCTTAATGTTTTACAAGATTGGTATCCTAATACGACTCTTAGTTGTGCTAAATTATCAAGGAAATTAGTGGTATTGCTTGCATTGAGTACAGCACAAAGAGCACAGACTCTATCTCTTATAAAGATATCTAACATCAGGTTCCATAGTGATGGTATAAACATTACAATAGACAGCATTATAAAGACTTCTGCTCCAGGCCGCAGTCAACCCAATCTGTACCTGCCCTATTTTGAAAGACCTGAAATTTGTCCGGTTAGAGCTTTGTTTGATTACATTGCTATTACTGAGAAAAACAGGGATCATATTGATCATCTATTATTGACACTAACCAAACCACACAGAAGGGTTACATCTTCAACAATTGGAAGATGGATAAAAGATACTCTTTCTGTGTGTGGTATAGATACAACAATCTTTTCTGGGCATAGTACACGGCACGCTTCCACTTCAACTGCTCATTCGAAAGGGGTTTCATTGGATGTGATTAGGCGGACTGCAGGCTGGACAGATAATTCTTCAACATTTGCAAGATTCTATAACAGACCAATAGTTAAAATTACAGGGCAATTTGCCCAAGCTGTACTCAGTGCTAATTCACAATGTGAATAGATTTATTTCATTGTCAGGACTTGTTATGGTAATGAGTTTTAGGATATAGTACTGATGAGACTGTTTATTATTATATTAGGTACTCAGTTTAGAATAATTCTAGAAGAATTTGGTTTCATTAGCAGTATTAGAAGACTGTGTTTAAGTTTATGGTTCTAAATAAAGGGATTTAATTGATTTTATAGTCATATTTATTTTTACTGTAGCAGTACAAGAATCTCAACTTTACCATCATATCTCTGAACATCTGCATGGTGAATATATCGAGAATAAAGTCGAGTATAATAAGTGATCAAACAAGCTTACCTGTGATGTTCGATCATTATTATACGAAGGACTTTATTCGAAGATATATGAACCTCGCCCGCCCAGCCCATTGGTAAAGTTGAGGAGTAGGTTTTCGGGGCTCTAAAAATAATGAGAAATGACAGACGGGTTTGTGTTTAAGTTTCTTTTTTAGGGCTGAAAATCTAAATTGCGTCGGTTGCCAGCTACACAAAGGAAGCTGCATGGTGAATATATCTTCGAATAAAGTCCTTCGTATAATAATGATCGAACATCACAGGTAAGCTTGTTTGATCACTTATTATAAAGTTTATGAATTTTTACCTGATTTGGCAATTTTAGCCTTCTGAGCAATTGTAAGTAAGCCTTTGCACTTTGCAATGAGTTCTTCTTTATTGAGGTCATCAAATGGGCTCTTTTTAACCGCACTATCTGGATTCTGTAGTAAAAAATAAAATACATAAATCAAGATAGATAGGTACAGATTGACAGAGTGCATACTTATAATTTGGCTTATTTAGATGTAAAATATTAGTAAACAAACCATTTGGGATCACAAATAAACAACAATGCAAATTCTGTCCAAAAATCAATACAAAGCAAGATAATTTTTATGTAAAGTACTAGTTGCTTTTTTTTTTTTTTTTTTTTTTTTTTTTTTTTTTTTTTTTTTTTTTTGTGGCTCGCACGACTTGTGCATTTGCCATTTTAATTTTAATTAGTTTAGTTTTTATTTATTTAAAAATTAGGGAAACAGGTATGGAAATTGGTACGCGAATTCTAAGGCGGATGGGACAGGATCAGGAGAGTTAGGTAGGTAATAAAATGAATAGAACATGAAAAAATACATACAAGTAAAAATAACTAAAAAAGTACAAAAATACAGAGATAAAATGTATCTTTGCATTTATGTACATTCAACTTATATTAAATATTAATATTATTCATGTTTATAAATGCAGCCAAGCTATGATATATACAAGGATCAAGGGAAGAAAGAAGCGCAACGATATTGGTAGGAAGAGGAGTTCGGCAGGTAACAAGATTTTCATAAAATTGGTTATGATCATATTGAGGACAAATAAAGAATATATGATTGAGGTCACCAAATTCATCACCACAAGCGCAAGATGGATCAGATAATACTTTGATCCGTGCAAGATGGGCTGGGGTACAAGAGTGCCCCAGACGCATTCTTATCAAAACAGTTGTAGCACGTTTACTAAGTTTAAGTTTAAAAAACCAAGGTTTCACCGGAATTGCTGATTGTATAAGTTTATAATGTTTACCTTTATTAATACTAGTGTCGTCCCATTCTTCATCCCAAGATATTTTGAGATAAACTTTCGGAAGAGCAATAAGATCATGAGTAAAGTTTTTGTACGGGAAAAGGTCTCCACATTCTACAGCTTCATTAGCTAATTTGTCTGCTCGGGTATTCCCCAGAATGCCACAATGACTTGGTATCCACGCAAAATTAACTGTTAAACCATTCGCCTTACATTGAAAAAGTTTTGATCTAGCTTCTATTATAAGAGGGTAGTACATTTTGGAACGAAAAGGGTATTTTGTAAGTGATTGTAAGGAACTCATAGAGTCACTGAAAATAACTGTATGTTTAAGCTTCATTAATAAAACGTATTCCAGCGCTTTGACTATGCCAAAACACTCACCAGTAAAAACTGAAGTCTCGGGAGGTAATTTAACTTTTTGTACAATACCAAACTGTTTGTGAAACACGCCTACACCAACATAACCGGTCTGTGAGTGCTTTGAGGCATCGGTAAATATCTGATGCCAACCTTGCCATCGGTCATCAACAACGGATTCGAAATAAACATTGGCAAATGATCCATTACGGTCAATATTTAAATCAAAATATACGTCAAGAGGTAGTATTAAAGCTTTATAGTTACATTGGAAAACAGGCAGGTGAAGTGATTGGTGGGTCGGGGCTGACAATGAATTATATTTACTATGGCTATTGATTAAAAGGGGAGGTAATTTATGACTCCAATATGAAGAGGAGCGAACAAGTTCTGAAAGATATTGAATTTTAGGATGAAGCTGATGGTTCGAAAACTGTAATGTACGGAACAAAAATCTACTAGACAAAAATTGTCGCCGTAAATGTAGTGGTGGTTCACCACATTCTACTTGTAATGCATTTATTGGACTAGACTTCATTGCTCCCATAATTATACGCATAGCTTTAGCCTGAATGGCATCCAACCTTTTGAAAGCCAACACACTTCCAGGTTCCAACAGGTAGGTGCCATAATCTAGTGTACTTCTAATCAACGCATTATAAACAAGTTTCAAAGAAAAGGGATGAGCACCCCACCAAACACCAGTGAGGCATCTTAATAAATTAAGATGTTTTTCGCATTTTTCTACAACAAAATCGCAGTGTGCACTCCCGTTAAGTTTAGAATCTAATGTTACACCTAAAAATTTGGCATGACTTTTTAAAGGAATAGAAAAGCCATCATAAATAATATTTATAGGCGGTGTGTTCATTTTACGTGTGAAGGGGACTACGATGCTTTTAGCAGGCGACAGTTCCAGTCCATGTTTATCCAACCATAGTTTCAAAAATCTTAGAGCAAATGTTATATTAAAAGCTGCAGTATCAATATCAATGCTAGAAGAATAAAGTAACAAATCATCAGCATATTGTAATATACTAACAGAGTCATTGACAGATGCTTCTAGATCATAAGTGTAAATATTATAGAGAAGGGGGCTCAAAACAGAACCCTGAGGCAAACCCTTCCAAGCAACTCTAGATAGGTCCGTGGAGTTCAAAATAATTACTCGACCAGCTAACATATTTTGAATAAAATTTATTAAGATTTGTGGAATTTTTAAAAATAGTAATTTCTTCATTAGTAATTCAATCAGGACATTATCATAGGCAGATTGAATATCTAAGAATGTCGCAACAATAGATTTATTTTGTGAGAAGGCTATACGAATATCCGTTATAAATACACTCAAGCTGTCCATTGAACTTCTGCCTTTCCTAAAACCATATTGACTGTTCGGTAAGAAGTTCTGATTTTCAATGATCCACTCTATTCTATTTTTAACTAAATGTTCCGCAATTTTTAATATAGCTGGAGATAATGCTATAGGTCGGTAAGACATGAAATCAGCAGGATTTTTACCAGGTTTTAAAATTGGCAACACTATTTGAGTTTTCCATGTTGAAGGAATGTCACCTGTCAACATGATGGAATTAATTAGATCAAGAAAATATTGCAAAGCATTATCACCAAGATTTGAAAAAAATGAGTATGGAATACCATCTTTACCTGGAGCTGTATCATGAATATCTGATAATACACCTTTAATCTCATGTATAGAAAAAGGAGCATCAAGGCCATAAGGGCAAGTAGGTAGAGAAACAGGAATTGGTGTAAACAATTCCCTAGGTGGAACAGTCGGTGGAGCCAAACGGTCAAGGAAACTATCACTCAGAGAGAATGGCATAGTTGTAAAAGTAGATGCACTAACTCCCGCCCTAAAACGTCTAATATTCCTCCATACTTCTGACGGCTTTGTATTAGGAGATATAGTTGCGCAAAATCTCCTCCAGCCTTGGAACTTCTTTTCTTTCAATATTTTTTTAGTTTTAGTTTCTATGTTAATAAGCTTATCAAAATTGTCTTCAGACATATCCAATTTATAAGACAACTCTGCCTTCTTTCTCTGAGCGACAGCCATACTACACTCTGTATCCCACCATGGTGGGGAAGCCAATTTACCAGAAGCACAATTTTTCAGAGGGAAGGTTGAATCAGCAGCAGCTATCAAAACTTTGGTAAAAGAATCTGCACAAGTAGAAATATCTTGAGAAATATGAGGCAAAGTGTTCATATTATTTTCAACATGAGTTTTGAAATCACACCATTTATCATTAATTATTTTATATCTCATTCTGGGTGGAGCTCTAGGAACTTCATTTACTTTAAAACTTGAAAATTTTATTAATATTGGGAAATGATCACTGCCATGTGTAGAAGGTTGTGTTTGCCATATAACTGAAGATGCTAAACTAGGTGTGGTTATTGTTAAGTCTACTGCACTATTATTTTCTGTAGGTTTCGTTCGTCGAGTTTGAGCTCCATCATTTAGGATGCATAGATTTTGCCTATCAATTATATCTAAGAGGTCTCTGCCATAGCTGTTGGATATGGAACTACCCCATGTTCTATGGTGAACATTAAAATCCCCCATTACAACACATGGCTTAGGAATATGGGATAACAAATCATCTATTTCAGTGAGAATTTGGGAGGATGGATGTGGGATATAAATAGAAACAAAACATACATTATGAATAATGCAGGCAATAGCATTAAAATGATTATTATCATGGATAGGGAGAGGAAAATTAGAAAACAAGTAAGAATTTTTAATAAGAAGAACGGCTCCTCCATAACCATCAGGTCTATCGTCCCTCAGGCAGGAAAAGCCGCTCAATTTGAACACAGAACCTGGCTTAAGCCAGGACTCTGTGATGGCGATAATAAAGGGGTTGAATTTGTTAATTAAATAGATAATTTCGCTTTTTTTGCTAGCTACACTCCTGCAGTTCCATTGAACTGCGGATCTGGTGTGATCCATTGTGGTTTTGAGTGTAGGATACTGATAATGTCAATAATTTTAGCAACGTTGGACGGTTCTATGGTGTTTGACTGTATTAAAGAATTTAATAGGGCAATTACATCAGAGACATTTAGTTGCCTATCCATAGATCTGCCCTCTATTAGAGCGCAACCTTTAGGTAGGGCTGAGGATGGAGTATTAGTTATGTCATGGTGTGCTTTTTGATCATAGCCCTTGGCTAGTACATGAGGTGAACGCGGTTTTAGAAAAACTGTTTTTCTGTATGAAGGAGGATTGACATGATTTACTTTACGAGAGTTCGTGGATTGGTTACTCTGATCCTTTGCAGTTGCCAACATTTCAGCATAAGACCGAGACAGAGGTGGATGAATCCTGGAAGCTTCAGCATAGGAAATACATTTTTCAGCCATTGAAAATTTAATCTTTTGTTGTCTTGTAAATTCTGGGCATGTCTTACTTGTGGCAAAGTGTATTCCCCCGCATGAACAGCAAGATATACACTCCTCATCTATATCACAGGAATCACCTGAATGTTCTTTGCCACACTTGAAGCAACGAGGCTTAGACCTACACTGCAACTTTGTGTGACCAAATCGGCAGCAGTTGTAACATTGGATGGTTGGGTAGGTATAAAGTTGAACTAATAATGCAGTATAGCACATATAAATGCGATTTGGTAAAACTTGGCCATCAAAAGTTACAACCACCGTCTGTGTAGGCTTCCAAACTGGAGCTCCATTAATCATCTCTTTGAAATTAATTCGTCTTAGTTTTAAAATCTTTCCACAACCGCTGGGAACCGAAGTACATTCCATCATCTCCTCAGGAGAGAGGTCTATGGGCACTCCACGGACAACACCCATTCGTGAGACATTGTAGGTTGGTATAAATGCTTTCAGTTTATTGCTATTGAGGCTATCATGGTTGATGAAGGAATTGGCATCTGCATGATTATTGAATTCTATTGAAACTCTGTTCCTACCTATCCTTTTAACACTTCCATTTACAATATTGTAGATAGCATTGCGCTTCAGGAATTTACCAAATATGATAGGATGAAGAGTGGAGCCATCATTTGGTGAATCAGTAACTCGTTGCACATGTACAATATATGGGGCATTATCGGTGGAGTCATATTCGGTTCTTGTAACCGGCGGTGCCGGAGGTGATGATGAATTAGGTGACGGAGCAACAGGAGTTGATGTATCAACTGGGTCTGTTGAGATGGGAACATTCTGTAACGGATCAGCACTAAGCGGAGGGTTAAGAATATTGTTATCAGAATGTGCTGGGGATTCATCGCAGTCACAACCTTTAGAATCATTTGAACCATGACGCTTTCTCTTATTACAATGCTTGCACACTTTGTGTAAGCGGGTTCGTTTGCGTTTCTTGGTTACAGAAGTGTCTGTATCCATTGCAGAATCATTAGATGGCAATTTTTCAAAGCTATTTGATACAGTTACATAGTAGCCCGGCGCCGGAGGGATCGTACCCCCGGGGTCAGGCGGCTCCTCCATCACAAAACACAAAAATAACTCACCAGATACTATTTATATACACTAAACTACTATAAATACAATATACAATGAAAAAGATACTAAATTATAACTCTACTGATCTATTTTCTTCAGAAAATTAAATTTTTAGATTTAGGTGGGAAAAAAACGCGCCTCCCTGTTTCGATGTTTCCCGCCTTTTTTCTACTAGTTGCTTGTGCCATGGTTTTGGAAAAATATTTGTGTGGAGGTCATAGTTGCCACGCAGGTTTACCTGTAGAAACTATTTTAGTTATTAAAAGTTTTCTAAAACATCAATAGCTTTTTGTCTATTGATGCTTTAGGTACAATCTTCAACCCTCTTTTAAAGACATTGAATCTAAGAAATCACGGAACGAGTGTCTAAAAATGTAAGTGGAATTCTTTTCAAAAAAATCTAAAGCAATATGGGGTGGATGTACCAGTCCTTGACCAGGCACCAATAATTGACCAATATCATTTTTAACTTCAAATTAGGTATTTTATCATTTTAAGCCTAAAACACATTAAAAAAGCTATTGCTTACTTACCGAATGTCCTAGGGAAGTGTCCATGATGTTTAAGGTGATGACTTCTACTCATTCATTCCAGCCTCCAGTATTCTCATCTGAGTTAATAATTTGCAGGCGTTGCTTTTAGTCCAACCAAAATAATTTCGAAGGGTCCATTACTTACTACAGCAAACACAAACACGTAGGTGGCAATAAAAATTGCATTGCAATTTCGTCTGTTTAGCAACCATAGAGTAACTTTTTATAAACGGCTAGCAACATTCACTCACCCACCAACGTAGACATCACCACGGCAATTCACGACATCACAGATTATTAGGGAAGTAGACAGACATGTTATACTCTGTCTACGCCCACCAATCACCAATCAATCACCACCACCATCACACACACATAGAGTACTTTTGGTGACCATCAGTCACACTTGGATGTCGCCTGCCGTTCTAACGTACTTTATACTTAATTAATTCTATCTTGGACTGTCCGCGTCAGTTTGGTTTTTGGACCAGCCAGCGAGCCATGAGCTAAACCCGAAGCCCAGGGCCCCACCAGAATGGAGGAAAAGAAGTTTTGTAAACTTCTGTATCAGTATAATCAGTAACGATCTTTCCTTACATAATAAAGGTCTTAAGTATATAAAAAGTTACTCTATGGTCGTAATTAACACAAAAAATGCACCTGCAATTGATGTGCACCAATGATTGGTGCACAACAAACCCAAAGTGCATACGCAGACAGTGATGGAAGATAACAGTTTTTTCTCCTTTACTCATACGTCGTTTCATATATTTCTATTCTTTTATTCTTGGTCTACGAGCCAGCCTTAATTGAACCATGCCATGACTTTGGTTAGTTTAGTCTTATTTACGGGTTTTTTTGCGTAGGAAGCAAGTTAAAAGAGACAAGAAACTGCCAAATAGTCAGGAATTTAATACAGCTGGTCACACTAATGAAAGTTGTCTGACACTGACATTTCTGACATTAAACTCGAAATGTCATGGTCATCTACAAGTTGACATTGGTAAAAATAATGCTGCAACTACGGCGTAGACAGAGTATAACAAACTACAGTCTGTAAACACAGAGTATAACATTATTATACATAATTTTTTCTCAACTTTGATTGCCCTATCTCCAACAAAGAGACTACTTCTATTCTATTCTATGTCGCCTGGTTCAGTATTTAGATGCCTGATGTATTTCGAATCAATGCTAGTATATCGTATATTAATTGTCTGGCTACTTGATTATCCTACTTCCTATCCTACTAGTCCTTGCTACTAATATTATAAATGCGAAAGTTTGTGAGGATGTTTGGATGTTTGCTGCTCAATTAAAGGCTCACCCATATATAGAGTTCTTCATCTAGAATAGCATATAGGTTATCGAAGCCGCGGGCGGAAGCTATTAGACTGCTTGAATATATTTTTTTCGGACGTATTTTTATGCTATGCATAAGCATTCCCAATTCCCATTCCAAAACAAAAGACAAAACCATCGAAAGATATCGATGATGTTCATCATAGAATAGAATAGTTACGGGTATAGTATGATTGTTTTACTAGATAATAATAATAATAAATAAATATTCCAGACATATCACACGCGGCCAACTGATCCCAAAGGCATAGCCTGTACTATGGGTACCAGAGACTGATATACATAATAGATATATATTTAACACCCAGATACAGAACAAACATCTGTGTTTGTCACAAATGTTTGTCCAGTGCGGGAGTCAAACCCGCGACCTCTAGCGCAGAAGGCAGAGTTACTACCAACTGAGCTATGAGGCCATTCAAGCACTGAGATCTCTGTAGCACACAGTACACAGATAAAACAAAACAATATTGTCATAAAATAAGAAAAAAAATGGCGTAATGGCGGCTCTAGTCATCATTGCTATAGATTCATGTGTTTAAATAAAATAACAATTTCGTTTAAAAAGCTTCTGTAGCTGCTGCTATTTAATGAAATGTGATGCGAACCTATGTGTTCGTAGGTCAAAACTCCCTGTTATTCAATAGTCAGGTAAATAATCAAGCTAGCTGTATCATTTTGTCGCAATCGCAAACCTTTGCGGGGCGCGTCCATGAGTAGGTAGGTAATATTGTGGTTTTCTTATATGTTTTATTGTAGTTCACTCGCCCCAAGTGCGTGTTAAGTTAAGCTATTGATACATATTGGTTTTTTTACGGTGTAACTTGCTTGCATGCAACTTCTTGTTCACCCTATATGGGCTACTTGTGCGATGATTTTAGACGATGTTGATACTAGCTAGTCCCATCATAGGATCTACCTACTACGTGCTGCTGTTACTGTTGTCATTTTGTTGTTTTAGTGAATATTCTGCTGTTAAATACGGGTTAGACGGGCACAATGTCTAGTGATGAAGATAAGCCCCCAGCGCCGCCGGTGCGCCTCACCAGTAACCGAGCTACGGATCGTGTTGACTCTGTCGCCTCGGTGGACATGAGACCACTTCCAAAAGGTAAATAAAACTTTAATAACTTTAATGCTTGCCAATAATAGATCACCATGAAAACAATATTCCATACACCAATTTAAACTTACTTAATTCTATTTAATCTCTTGTGATAACTCTAATTTATGGGGTCCATATATATCAGAATATCCTAATAAAAAAACCATTTATTTTATGCAAAATGAATAGATCTTTTGACATTTCTGAAGAATTTTTATATTAAAAGGTTTTGTTTCCTATCAACCGTTATGTAAATGCTTGTTCAAACAGCATTAAATATGGTGTCTAAAATATGATAAGAATTTATTTTAAAATGATCTAATGGTTAACTTCAAGTAGAGGATGTGCGATATAGCTCAAAGATGTCACAAGCCCCAAAAGGTAACCTTGAAATCAATTTCATTCAGTTGATGTGAGGATCATTCTGAAACAAAATTCCGGTGACATATCGCACACTGTTCGGACATGGCTTAAAGCAGTTATTAATTTTACTGTAGTTACTAAGAGTTTTACTACTTTCACAATCTAGGCATTTTGCTGATATTCGCTAAATGAAAGAACGCATGCCAAAAGAAAACTGGCTGTGTTCTTTTGTGGACCAAATTTATGTATGAGATTGTAAACAATAGAATTACATACAAAAGGTTTGGTACTACGCATGCACACATCCTTTTTGGTGTAGTCATTGCTCACACCATGTGCTTTGAAGGACAGGCTAGCTGGTGAAATTTGATACTTATTTAACACCTGTGATTGTCCAAAATTTGACTAAATCACTACAATTTAAATTAATTTGCTTTGTTAATCTTTGTTTTATCCTTTCATTATCCTTTCATCTTTATGCATTTGCGAGTATGAGATGCCGATATGGAAGACAACATAATATTTATTATTATACAGTACATACATCATTCAAGGTAGACACTATTTTAACTTCCATTTGAAATAGAGTAGGATTTATATATATTTTGTTACTTCATTACAGAACCTGATGATGCTGGTGATAGGAAAAAGAAAACACTGAAAGCAAAAATAAAAGGGTCCAAGAGTACAGCACACAATGACAAACCCAATATTAGCTATCCAACCAATTTTGAGCATACAGTCCATGTGGGATTTGATGCAATCACAGGAGAATTCACTGTAAGTATATGCAAATGGCAATTTACTAATTATTTATGAAATTAAGAAGAATGCAATCAGATGAAGTGGTCTCAGTCACTTACTTTGTTACTTATTCTCCTAGAAGACTAGGGTTATGCTGAAAACGTTAAAATAAATCCACCTAAAATAACTATGTAGAAACCCTTTTTAATTTAATTGCAAAGTATTCTTAGTTATATTATAAAGAAAATTATCTACATTTATACAATAAAATATGATCTACTATTACAATACAAATTGTATGTTTCACATTGTCATGATTTTTATTGGATCACAACTTCTCAGTGAAAAATCCTTGAAATTATAAAGTTCACAGCAATTCAAAATGCAGCTTTTGGCCTAACAGCTTTGTGCTTAGCTTAATTTGAAAAGCAGCTTTAACACTGATTGAATTTTCCTTTAGATTTGTGTTTTGACAATTTGTGTGTACCTCTGAGTATACAACCAAACTGTTCAGCTAGCCTCGATTAAATGATAGCTGATAACAAAGCATGGTTTTAAATAGTGTATGGTATCATAAGTAGAGTTATATTTACAAAGTTGAATTACAGCCATATGTTTGTATGTATGGTGCATGGTACACTAGAGTGATCCTTGCAAACCATTGTGATAGTAGGAGTTGTAAGTAACTGCAAAATCCATAAAGATAGTTTAGTTATAATAATTAGTGTGTATTGAGTATGTTGGAATAAGTCAATAACGTAATGGAGTTCCATGTATTACCGCTTTTGTTTCAAGCTGCCTATGACAGTAAGTAACGGCTTAAACTATCATGCATTCATGTTTTCTTAAAGTTTAATCTTTTAAACCTACCTTGTTCGAATAAAAAGCTGCCAATTTAATTCCTTTTTGATGTATTTAGCATTTTATGTTGTATATGAATAAGAAAACAAAAACATTTATACTTACAGCATGTTCTTAAGGCAGTTCTTATATTTATTTACAAAAGGCTAAACTTCAATTTCAACTTAGTATAATATAGTAAGCTAAAATAAAATTAGTTTTTTCCTGTTACTAAAACATAAATGGCTTCTCTCCAACATTTACTGTACCTAGAAATTAAGCGTTTACATAATTATTATGCTACTTTATACTAGGCAAGATCAATGTTAATGCATATGCTAAGCTCAGCATGTACAAGTATGTTTCAGCGTATAGTTAAATATTCATGATAGGTGCAAATAATCATGTGGCTTGTTGTCTAACAGGGAATGCCTGAAGCGTGGGCACGATTGTTGATGGCCGCCAATATTAGCAAGCAAGAACAGAAGAATAACCCTCAAGCCGTGTTGGATGTTCTAAAGTGGTACGATGCGTCTGCCACGCAGCCCCCTCCATCGAAGTATATGACGTCGGCGCAGATGCATACAACGCATTCAGGTTTGTTTTCCATTTCATGAATTTTCGTTCCTTTCTTTTTCAATAAAATATGAATATTAAGTTATTTGCACAAGTTGATAGATCAGTACTAACGCCCTGTCTGCAATAATCGATATATCATTCAATAAATGTATTTGAAAGGAAATTCAAGCAGATTGTTTCATGGAAACTATGGAAAAAAAAAACATATCAATTCCGATTGGCAGGTTACTCCCCATTCACCTAAATATAAACAACTATTTCATCTTACATTTATGTTACCACATTTCTCTTACTTTTTACGTCACCAGGGATTCTACCCACTCCTTCCTGCCCATTTGTCTCTCACCAATATGATTTTTGGCATTTGTCCAAAAAATATTTAGGATATCCCCTTAGTCACTGTATGTTTATGTTGATCTATAGGTTCTTCTGTATCGCGGGTGTCATCTAGTAGTCCGTCGTCATCTACGCCTACAGATACGGAGCATCCCGAGCCTCCGCCCCCGCCGCCCTCACGGCCTGACCGCACAAAGAGCATTGTAAGTAGTGAGATAAAAACAAGGCCCAAATAGAGGAAACTTCCTAAGAGAAAATATAATTATATCATCTAAATCTTGTCATTCGTCAAATTAAAAAATCTGATCTGTTCCTTTATTTTGGCTCAGAATGAAAATACCTATAGCACGTTTTGCTAAGAATTAAGGTTGAGGTTCATCCGCGGCGTATTTGGTTCGAAGTAGCACACATAAAAATTAAACAAGTACAACGCCGAAAAATCGGCAAAATTAGTCAGTAGATAACAGTAAATAACAGTCACATACATAGTTCTGACCACTAGGATTGCCTTTGTCGTGGGTATAAGAAACTACGAGTACCATGGTACCACAAAACCCAGATCCGGAACAAATATTTGCCGATCATGCAAACATTGTTCCGCAGCGGGAATCAAACCCGCACCCCTTGCGTCTCAGACGGGCACTCGCCCGCTGCGCCACCGAGTTCGTATATCTATTGCATACATTGTTTGCAGTATACCAAACCAATAGAAGAAGAGGAGACTCCACCCCCGCGGCCCGCGCCCGCGCCTGCGTCGCCTCCGCATGTGCCGCATCCAGCGCTAACCACGCATTCCGTAAGTGCATCATGATCTTTTATTACTTGCTTCCGCCCGTGGCTTCGCTCGAGAGGTAGGTACTCTAATAAAAAGCTTTTGCCACTCACTGGCTCTTTAACTTCATCACCATCATCAGCCTGATGAAGTCTACTGCTGAACACAGGCCTCCCCCAAAGAGTGCCATGACGTACAGTCTTGAGACTTCTCCATCCACCGACCTCCCGCAACTTTATCCATGCAAAAAATCTCGATGATCCGTTGCTGCGGGAAAGAAGAACAAACAAACCAACTTTCGCATTTATAATATTCTGTTAATTCGATTGGATGATTTATCATTTCACGAACCTGTGCAATCTGTTCAAATTTACATCAAAATAGTTAAAGCCGTGACGGCGTGATTGAACAACAAACGTAGATGTTTGTGGTTCAAGTAGGATACGATGTTTAAGGTTAATTTTTAATGTTCATATCTTATAATGAAAGCTTTGGTCATCATCAAAACTAATTGTTATCGCAAAACCGCGTTTTTGAATACCTGAACTAGTGTAAAGTGACTCACCTTAATAATTATTATGTGAGTCACAAAAGGGCTACGAGGGGTTTTCCGGGAAGTGACGGCCCCTAATAATGTTGCATAATATGTGCTTTACAGGCGATTATTACTTGCTGATTAAATAAAGATCTCAGGGGCAAAGTTTACACGATCTAAAAAACGGGATTTTACAAAAACTTTTGCTTTTAGTGCAGTTAGCAAAAAAAAAATACCTAATGAATCATTAGATCTTCATGTACGAAAATTTCAACTATTATAACATAACCAAAAGAATAAAGGAATTAACAAATCAAAGACAATAATCAATCAATTTAGACGGACAGAGTGGCGGCGAATCGACTAATTCGCAAAACAATTGAAACTCAACCTTATTTACATACTCTATGCGACTTAAATCACAAAATCGCGCCCCTCTAAAGCGCGCGCGTTGGTATTTCGAGCCTAACTTTTTTTGATTTTTGTGATTTCAGCCGTATATAAAAATTAAATAAGTTTGTATTTCAATTAACTCAGTAAATTAGTCACTTAGTTGAATGAGTTTGAAACTGTATTGATTCTGAAGTAAGGTTACGATTATTAATTCCAGATATGCAGCAGAGCAGAGGTCGGTAGTGGCGGTGTTTTAGACCGGAACAAGAATCCTGCGGGCGCGCCCGCGCCTCACACGCCGCCGCCGCACGCGCCGCACCCCACGCACCCAGCGCACGCGCCGCACCCGCCGCAACCTGCGAATGGAGCGCAACCCACCACAGAGACTGGGTAACCTTTATGCATGTACTAGCTTCCGCTCACGGCTTTGCTCGCGTGGTACCTAAGAAAATAAAAAGCTTATGTGCAATTTAGACAGTAGGTAATCTATATCTGTGCCAAATTTCATCCAGATCCGTTCAGCCGTTATGACGTGATTGAGTAACAAACATCTATCCATCCAAACTTTTGCATTTACATAATACAAGCTTTCGCTCGCGTGGTACCTACAAAAAAGTAGCCTATATGATATTCTAGGTAAAGTACTATATATTCCAAGTTTCAACGAAATTGATTGAAACTTTATGGCGTCCAAAAACCCACACATCCAAATGTCCTCACAAACTTTCGCATTTATAATATTAGTAGGAAGGAAGTAGGATAGTGGGATCTTTAGCGTCAGTCAGTGCAGACGGACGGAGTGGCGACGAAGCGACTAAAGCGCTAAATCATTGAAACTCCAACTTATTATATGGCTGGAATCACAGCGTTTCGAACCACACAGTGATTTTGTTGACGCTGGCCCTATCATTCACATGGCACAAGGCATACAAGGCCTGTTCTGGCTTTGTATGCGGCGCGCATAACGCAGAATAATTTGTTATTGATGTGATGACAGTCTGACAAGCATGTACATGATGCGTTTTTATTTACAGAAGTAGATCGACCGGGCAACAGCAACGGAAAAAGAAAATGAGTGATGAAGAAATATTAGAAAAATTAAGAACTATTGTTAGTGTAGGTGATCCCAATAGGAAATATACGAAAATGGAGAAAATCGGCCAAGGGTAAGTTACGTTATTGCTGTAGTTGCTATTATAGGTGATCCTATTAGGGTTCCGGTTTATTCAGATGGACAACGAAGTTAAGATATAAGGTTCAAGTTTTTCCAAAAAATATACTAACCCTAAATTTTGTGATTATCTACTTACATAGTTTTAGCCGTAATATGCTTAAGAGGATACAAAAATCATAATAAATTGTCGAGTGGGCGGAGTGAAGAAAGTGACAGCGCTATGTACAGTAATTGAATGCGGAAAGAGATAGCAAGCCTTAGAAGGCGCTCGAAAGTAATCGACGTAAGCGAAATATAAGAAAATATCGATTATCTCAAAAACAATCTATTTTTTTTTTAAAGTGTCTTGGGTTTAGGTACCCAATGCTATTGTCTAACAAAATATTTTAAGAAAAGTTATTTTTGTTAGTATCTCAGAGTATTTTCGAAAAAAGTGTTGCAGAGGACCCAACTTTAAAAAATAAATCTATCGAGAAAAGTTTTACCAATCGCGTTTCTGTCTTGTATTTACGTAAATAAAATGCTCAAGTTATCTTTGTCATAAAAATCAAAACTGTGCGTTTGCGGTTATTGAGAAAAAACAATTCAAAAATCATAAAATAATTAAACCCTCACCTTAACATAGACCCACCACTGATTTCCAGAGCGACTTCCTATCATGTGGGGGAATTATACTCACCACGCTGGGCTTGCGGGTTGGCGAGCGCAGTTAGAGCTATCGTTGTTAGAATAGGGGACGCTGTTGCTCACCCTTAGCTTTTTTCCCTTAGTCGCCTATTACGACATCCACAGGTAGACTAAAAAAGCATTAAATTATTTTTCAACTAACAAACTTATTTAATTCTTGTGTGATAATGCCTATGTTTTTTTTTATAAAACTAAGGTGGCAAAAAAGCATACGGCCCCACCTGTTGGTGAGAGGTTACCGTAGCCTATGAGCGCTTGCAATACGAGAGGCATCACACACACGTTGCCGACCCCGAACCCCCTCCCCCCCTAAAGTGCTCTGGCAACCTTACCGCAGGAACACAACACTATTTGAAAACAAATAATGTTATTTGGCTGCGATCTTCTGTAAGGTGGAGGTACCTCTCCGGGCGGGCTGCTCCAATTTAGAACGAGAAAATCTCGCTGTGCCCTACCTCCTCCAAAATTCGTCATTGTGATAGAATCCCTCTTAAACTTTGTTTGTGTATGGCAGTGCGTCAGGTACAGTGTACACGGCGATCGAAACGTCAACCGGCATGGAGGTGGCCATCAAGCAGATGAACCTGAGCCAGCAGCCCAAGAAGGAGCTCATCATCAACGAGATCCTCGTGATGCGGGAGAACAAGCACAACAACGTCGTAAACTACCTCGACAGCTATCTCGTCAATGAGGTGAGCGACCATCGATGATCTTTGTCATTTCAACGAATAAAGTTGTGTTGATCGAGTACGGCATGCCTAGTAGATACAAATCCTCATCATCATCAGCCTGTAGAAGTCTAAGCGAATATCCTAGTTGTAAGATTAATCTCCATTACCATTATTTTCCATTATAATGTTTGCAACAAACTCTTTATTACGTTAGATTGGCATGTCAAATTGTCCCTACAAGTGCTGTGTTCGCCTATAATTGGCTAATGTAGCAGTCTTAGTCGACATAGTTTAGTTCGTAATGAATGTTTGAGATGTGCTGTTTGCAATCTTATTTAATAAATAAATAAATAAAAGTCCACTGCTTAACATAGGCCTCCCCCAAAGAGTACCATGACGAACGGTTTTGAGTCTTCTCCGTCCACCGACTTCCTGCAACCTTCACAAAATCGTCGGTCCATCAGGGGAGGGCCTTCCAACACTGCCTCGTCCGTTTCGTGGTCGCTATTCGAGAACCTTTATTCCCTAACGGTCTTCGGTTCAGCGATGTGTAATGGAGTACCAATCCCAGGGTCGCTGCTCAGAGCCCCGATTTGTCGTAGTCTTTACGAACAGGAACTATGGGTAGTAATAATGTACCAATCGCTGCTCATCGCTTCGAAAAAGTCGCTGCTCAGAACAATGATATGGCATATTAATGTATTTACAGGAACTATGGGTTGTAATGGAGTACCTAGCCGGTGGTTCCCTCACAGACGTGGTGACGGAGACGTGTATGGACGAGGGGCAGATCGCCGCCGTGTGCCGCGAGGTGTTGCAAGCGTTGCATTTCCTGCATACAAACCACGTCATACACCGCGACATCAAGTCGGATAACATCCTGCTGGGACTCGACGGACAGGTTAAACTGAGTGAGTGCTTTCAATAGTTAACCATAACAGCTGTCTTGGAATAGTTTAAGAATTACTTTTAGTAAAATATCACCCTCAAAATTCTTAATTATTGTTATCTTTTACAGCTGACTTTGGCTTTTGCGCGCAAATATCTCCTGAGCAAAACAAGAGAACGACAATGGTTGGAACGCCGTATTGGATGGCGCCTGAAGTTGTCACGCGGAAGCAATATGGCCCAAAGGTATGACTAACTTTAATCAATTTCATTACTAATTACAACAACGTATCTCCCAGGACTAAAAAAACAAATCAGCTTTATTACAACAAATTTTGATTAAAAAGTCGGGACAGACTTTTTAATCGAAATTTGTTATAATAAAACGGTATCCACTCGGAAACCGCTGGACTATAGCGAGTTATTTGTCTCCACACGCTCGGAGCAACTACCGACTTCGATCAAGGTCGATTTGAATATCATGGTTCAGTCAAAGATAATATATTGGTGAGCCATACGACGAACAATAACATTTTTTTCATATACTGAACTACAAGTAAGTTCAACTCGAATTTGGTTGGAGTTGATCCGACCGTGTGGAGACCAATTATTTTATTATCGTCCTGTGTTTTCATTTTGCAGGTCAACAAACCTGCATCTTTTTTTTTTTATAAATGAATAAATGATCAGTACCTAGATTAATGGATTCTATCCAATATGCCAGTTATGGCCGTAGCGATACTACAGCCACAAAAAGAAATACATATTCTATTAATCGAAATGTATCGCCGTTTCCATTTCAATCTATTTTTTTGGCTACATTTACTGTCAGTTAAAAGTTTTGAATGGTTTAAATTAGGTAATGTTTATTTTTCTCAGGTCGACGTATGGTCATTGGGTATAATGGCGATAGAAATGATCGAAGGCGAGCCGCCATACCTGAACGAGAACCCGCTACGGGCGCTATATCTGATAGCTACGAACGGCAAGCCCGATATCAAAGATAAGGAGAAACTGAGTACCGTGTTCCAGGACTTTCTGGATCAGTGCCTTGAAGTGGACGTTGAGAGGCGCGCAACTGCTCTGGACCTACTCAAGGTAATTCATTACTTTATCTTCCTTTAGTAGAACTGTTTACGATGTAATAATGTGAATTTTCTTCCCAGTACGATTAATAGTAGGAATTCATGGTTAATCTACGATATCCATGTAAACTCTGTTTAATTTCGCCTTAAGTAGAATTTAATTTGATCAGAGCCAATGGAATGGCTGCAATGCGACTGATTCGTTAAATCATTGAAACTCAACCTTATTGGCTGCTTAGTGCAGGGATAGCCAAAGTGGTCTATATCGACCCCTAGGGGGTTTCGAGAGCGAAAAAAATATTGGGGGTCTATGATATGCAAATGGGGGTCTACGAGATTCACGATACATTATTGTGGTCTACGCCGAACTGAAAAACAAGGTCTACGAGGCAATAGAGTTTGGGGACCATTGTGTTAGAGCAATACCAGAGACAGCACGCACGCGTAGCCGGAGCCGAGAGTCACGCATTGTTCTATGTGCCTGTGATTTCACTGGCTACATCACTCTTCAAACCGAAAGGCAGCATTGCAATCATTGCTTTTTAGCTGCTGACGGATGGACTCTACACAAAGATTCCTCCTGCTGTAAATGTATGTACATAGGTGATTTAATGAGTTGCATTGTATGTTGCAGCATCCGTTCCTAAAGATGGCGCGGCCGCTGGCGTCGCTGACTCCCCTCATCATGGCGGCCAAGGAGGCTGCTAAGGGGCATTAGCGCCGGCCCCCGGCGCCGGCCGCGCCCGCGCCCCCCTAGCGCCCCCAGTGCCTACGTCTGTTGAACATAGTGTGCGTACTCTCCATTATTATACGTACTTGTACACTTCGACAAGACTACATCGCGTTACGAACTCTAGTATTACTTTAACGAGTACCGTAGTATGTGAACAATGACGAAACATTAGCAATATTTTATCTGTAATGGCTGCCCAATGATTATAATAGAGTTAATCATATTTTTACAAGAGATTGAATATTATAAAATGCAGTCCACTAAATATAAATCATGTAGTCTCGTGTAGTGATGTTATTATCTTATTAGCGACGCGACTCTTATTGACGTGTGCCGTTCGACTGTCCTAATGTAAAGATGAAATTGAATAGAATATAGATATTAGACATTTAGGTATGAATTTATGGTATGTTACGAAATATTTAGCTGCGAACGAAGACTGGCAGTTAGGCCTCATTGTAAAAGATTAGGGTAACGTAGTGCGCTGCGTTAATACCTATCTAACTTACTCAGCTTATTCACTGTGATGGTAGTCAGTAGTGAGGAGGCAGTGCACGGACACATCAATACAGAGCTAGACTCGACGCAAGCCGCGCGGCGACAGTAGGCAAGTCGCGATTCATGTGATGTGGTGATGCGTCTCTTCATATTAGAGAGGCATTATTTATGCGTGCTCTGGCTAAATCAACCGTTATTATTTCTGCAATTTCGTTAGAGTTTGATATTTGACACACAGACTTGACGAAACGATAATAAATAAATATTTAATAAATATTTCAGACATATCACACACGGTCAACTGATCCCAAACTAGGCATAGCCTGTACTATGGGTACCAGAGACTGATATACTTAATAGATATATATTTAACACCCAGACACAGAACAAACATCTGTGTTAGTCACAAATGTTTGTCCAGTGCGGGAATCGAACCCGCTACATCTAGCGCAGAAGGCAGAGTTACTAACAACTGAGCTATGAGGCCAGTCAGAGTGGCATATTCTTTAGACAAAAAGGTGTACCTACTACCTATCTTATAAATACCTATTTATTCGTGTTTCGTTTCGTCAAATTCCCAAAAGTCGTAGGACAGAAGTTATTTACTGCCTTGGACTATACATATTAGGGAACACCGTTCGTAATTATATTTTCGCCATTTTTGGCCTCATAGCTCAGTTGGTAGTAACTCTGCCTTCTGCGCTAGAGGTCGCGGGTTCGATTCCCGCACTGGACAAACATTTGTGACTAACACAGATGTTTGTTCTGTGTCTGGGTGTTAAATATATATCTATTATGTATATCAGTCTCTGGTACCCATAGTACAGGCTATGCCTAGTTTGGGATCAGTTGACCGTGTGAATATGTCCGGAATATTTATTTATTTATTTATTTGCCCTGACAATGACGGTACCGACGTGGTTTTCACTAGGTTTTATTATGACGGTGGCTTTACAGAATAATGCCCCCTATATTGGCACGATGCTGCTCCGTACCGCATCGCGCATGCCGCCGATGTGGATGAAAACAAGTTTATGAATAATTATGATGATCATAATTATTTTGTAGAATAAATGAAGATGGATGTTTGGCGAATTAATTTTATTCATAATATTATGCGTATGGACGTATTGCTATTTCGAATTATTATCTAAAGATATTTGATGTGTTCTATTGGTAGGTACATATTATAGTACCAAGCATTTTATTTTGAAGTAACCGCTGCGGTAATATTATGTTAATTGAACATGTATGTACTCGTAACACGGCATTCTTTCAATGGTTAATATTTAGTGTTAGTATGACACAGTATATTATTTGTTATTTATTCATCGCTTTTGCTTCCGGTTTTAATCATATTTGAGATTGTTATTTTTTAAGTGAAGCTAATTAATCAGTCATTCATTTTTAATGATTTTTTGTTTCGATGTCTATGTGTACTTTATTTTGGATATTATTCTTTTAAAAACATTATAATTTATGTAATATTTTGACGATATAATTAATTTTATTGTTAATGAAAAATAAAGCATTTACGTAGTATTAAGTTTATAAAGTCTATTTAAAATATTCAAAACATCATGCATTTGCTGAGCTAACTGAGCATCGTAACTCAACCCAGTTTTAAATAGCGCAAGTAATTAAGATTTTCTATAGATGAATTTAAAAAAAACAATAAAGTCAATAGTTAGTGGATATTTAATGGAAGGGAAGATGATTAATGAGCCTTTTTTTTTGTTTTGCCCATTAAAACAGCGATTTGTTATGTGTTTTTAACAAATCAAAATAACAACCTGCCCTTGCTTAGTATGCGATAGTTTTCTAATCTAAATTTAAAAAGTATCCACGTATTTTTTCGGGAACTCGACTTAGTTGTCTGATTTCAAGAAATAATTCTAAAATTGTCGATATTTATATTCGTCGATTTTTCAAAACTATTGCAATGAATAAATGTGTTATGCTCTGATGTCAAAAAGTAACTATAAAGTTAGCGAACAATAACATCAATGTATTTGTGTTACTGATCTTTGAAGTATTTTAAAATACTTTAAGTTATTAAGGTTGTTTAAGTATTTTAAGTTGTCTCTCTGCTTTTATTATCGTTTATGTTGTGCCGACAGACGCTGTTTAATTGGTTTATTTCGATGTGTATTCACTTATTTTAAGCGAGTGAATGTAATCAGCGTGGTCGTTGTGAGTGGTGTATTAAAGAGTTGTGATGAAGTGATATAAGCGGGCTTTAGGCGCTCGTTGCTGTATAGTGTACAGACGCAGGTTAGAACGAGTAGATCTACTCATCGACAATATAAAGTGACCAATTTAATGCTATGTAGATTCAGTGCAGTCCAAGAGGTTGGTGCAAGTGTTGTTTGTAATTTCAGTTAAGGTATCATCGGAAGTATTTTAATCGGTTTTCTTGTTGAAAAACCATAAATGATTTTTTATTTCATCTTGGCTGTATGAAACTACTATCTTGCTTTTTATTTATTAATAGTTATGTGTGCGTGCATAACTTTGAAATTTATCATCATTATCATTCAGCCCATCTGTACCCTCTGCTGGAAATAGACATTTATACTCATCCAAATTCATTGCCATTAAACCTAAGCAAGCAAACTAAGAACTGTCCAAAGTTTAATTCGGCCTAAACATTATAACGAAATAGGCCGCTTTTGAGTAATTCATATAATGCATAATACGTATCATCGATGTCAGAGATTATCATGTTAGATTCTGTTAAGTCGGTATTGACTGACCTTCGTGGTTCGTGGTCAAGCGAAACGTACCACCTTAAACCTCATTTAGATAGAGAGTATGTCGTCACAAAGTTGAGATTCTTATAGATGATTTTAACATCCTTGTGTCGAGTTTTGATTTATTGCTTGAGTACCTGCCAATTCACGCCACAAAAAAAGACAATTTGAGACCATTTTTTCTTTTTTATTTAAATTTAAGCAGGGAGTTATAAGACAATCGCAAAGGTTAAGTTTAAAGTCAGTGCCCAGTTTTCGATCGAACCGTCCTCATAATCTTATTAGGTGCATCATTCATATGTAAATATTTTTTTGCACAAGAATGTTTGTGGGACAATGTGGGACGCTCATAACAATGGGGAATAATAAAGGCAAATGTGGGACTGTCCCCCCAGCGGGACATTTAGCAGCGTTATAAATCGGTCTTTATCAATTCTTACTCTTGTTCCATTTGTACTCCGCTTAATATCTACTAGAGTAATCATATTTAGTTTCTGACACCGATGATACACAAAGAGCAACGTAGCAGCACCAACCATAACAAATGTGTGCAATAATGTAGAAATGAAAACTAGCCAAATCAGCAAGAGAGCTTGAACAAAATTATTCAGTATCTATCAGTATATATAAAATAAGAAATGTATTAACTACAATGTGATCATGAAAATGAATTTTTGAGTATGCATTAGAATGTTATAATGAGAAAGTAACTATTAATTATGTATGTAGTCCTAAGTTACAATGTATTATGAATGTAATAATTTACTGAACAAGACATTTAATTCGATTAGATCATTTTTAATGTTTTCGACAGTTGTAACTCCAGTGCCATCCATGTATGAGCAACTGCATATAAATTACAACCATACTATAATAAAAAGAACTCACCATGACGTGGCAATTTTCATTTTGCAAGACAGTAGCTTGAGTGCCTACTAGGCGAAATACTGCTAAATAATTTAAAACCTATAAAAATAGTCTTTATCTAATTCAAATAGAGTTGAGAAAATACTAAGCCAAAAACATACATCTTTCTTTGCTCTTAAATAGTACATCAATTCTAGTCATCTTCAGAGGAAAATGCTTCCAGCAGTTTTACCGTTCGTGTGCATTGTGCTGAGGGCTCAGTGGCGTGTATTGGGAAAGGCCTATGTCCAGCAATGGACTTATGTGGGCTGATGATGATGATGGTATAGGTTCAAATGGTACATTAACTGCAGGCTGAGTTATAAAAATTGATAGTAGCCATTTAATTAAAATCGTTATTGTTCCTTAAAATATTTAGACGGGAAAGGACAAATAAACTGCTTCAATACATTTATGAACACAAAATATAATTTATTAAAGTATTTTGCGATAATAATGTTACTTACTACTTTATAAATAATATACATACAATGCTAAGCAAAAAGCTAAACAAACTACACGAGCTTGCTTTTTAAAGGTACCCGTCGATGGGCGCGCAACGCACACACGACACGCAACGGACTTTGTTCGTTCTTATGAATTAACACTATCCACTATCGGCACTGAGCGCCACCGGTTCGGTTTCGTCCGTTGCGCGCCAATTGACGCGTACAATAAAACTATAACAACTAACAAAAATAAATTAAACAACAAAGTAATCAAACATGACTTGAAAGGTAACTATTGAAATGCCTGTCCCAATGTGGGATGTTGGATAAAGAACATAGGTTTTATTTATAAAATAAGCTGCAGCTTTTAGCAACTTTATACAATTCAGTGGTAGGTACAGCATTAAATAGGGCTAAACTAGGGTAATTCATACATAGTATCTATACAAATAAGATAACACACACACTTCATCCTTGCTTGGTATAATAGGTTTTCTCAAACAAGATCATAGATAAATACATGAAATGTAACTAATTATACTTGCCGCATGCCTAAACATTTTTATTAACCACCTTTTATAGAGTAGGTATTGCACTCTAGTTTGTTTAGCCTAGTTACCTTTAGTAGTACCACTGAATCACATTGTATACATAATCTACCTAATATTAGTTAGTACCTATATATTATTCTCTCAGTGTAAAAATCATATTACAAAAAATATTGCTGATGACTCTTTAATTAAATTTGGCTCAATAGATACGACAAGACAAAACCAACGAGTTTCTTGAAATTGTATCATGGTGTAGTTTTAGTTTTTTCTCTCTTCCGCCGGTATGAAGTCCATTGAGGCAGAGTTTATGCAAAATCGTTTCCGGGTCGGTGCCGGCCCGTCATCAAACACGTGCCCCAGGTGAGCCGCGCACTTCGAGCATCGCACCTCGGTTCGCACCAAACCTGGCCGTGTTAAAACCAGTAATATATTTGCTCCTACTACATCAATCCAACACATCACGAGTCCATTCGCCAAGAAGCCATTTATTTACAAAATTCGATGAATGAACGATATGAACACATCCAATTCCATTTCCATAAAAGTTCGTGTTGGAGGGTAGGTGATAAGTCGATTGCAGGGGGCGCCGCGCCGTCGCAGCAGTCGTCGAGGCGGTCCAGCCATCAGCGGCAGCCATCCGGGAGCAGGCGGGACGGGACGGGTGCGGGGGCGAGGACAAATGCAAATTATTCGACATGCGCATTCCAGAGATGGTTAATATGATAACATGACGATTGTGTGAGTTAGCGTGATCAAAACAGAAGCTCAATGTTACGGCCACATAGTCATAGAATTGTGTGATCATTTGTGTATTGTTTGTGACCATTCAACCAGAGTAGTGTAAACCATATTTCGTAAAACAGAATGGAAAATCATGGCATTATTTTGTGTTACGTAGTGCATTGTAATGTCGATATTTGCAATAGTGAAGAAGATTGATAGTTATACATACATAGATAAAGCATACAAAAATACGATACCAATCGACGCCCGACTTACGTTTTCCGTGGAGTATCAGGATTATGTTGGATGGTGGTCAAGGGTTGGGGAAGACAGAAAAAAAGATAAAATTTAATTAGCACCATATCCCAACACCGAGGTATTCATTGGTAGGTAATTTTAATATACATACAAGAAAATATTTAAGGACAAACAAATTTGAGGGAAAGCAAAGCAACAATTAACCGAGGAGAGTATCTAATTGTTTGTTGTCTGAGGGAAATCTACAAACATAAAATAACTGAGTACTTTTATTTCTATAAACATTAATTGACTATAAGAAAGAACATTGCTATTCCAGAAAAATATAAGAATTCATAAAAAAATGGTATTGTTATTTATTATACATTAATACATGCAGAAAGTAATAATAAATATTATCGGTGTGAATAAATATAATAAGTAAAATAATTAATTACTTATCTGTAAGCTTAGCTTCACTGGCTTGGCAGTGTGCAATGATTCAGAACGTAGGGTAGGTACAGCTACTTAACAATCAAGTTCAAGGTAAGCAGTGATCACAACAATGTGCTTAAAAGGCCTGCGAGTCCATCTACCATAGCTACTTATATGGGAGTAACATTGTGCTGTAATCTAAATAAATCCAATGCAACATTCAAGGCAGGTGTGACTTGATAATGCCAAACAGGTTTAGGTAAGTGATCTTGAAATGTATGATTGATAAGATGTTGTGTTATGCCATGTCATGATCATGTTTTTTCAATTTATATTGATAACAGACATGAAATAAGTTTAAAGCAAACAACATTATCCCCAGTTTTCAGCTCTCCACTATGACTATCCCGTACAATTGACTTGCGATTTTGTTTAGGCATTGATGTAAGTTGACAGACTCATAGAAATAAGGTTCAAATTTTTGTAAGATAATGCTGACACACTTGCATTTGAATGGCAATAAGATGTCATGAAAGGGCCCTATGACATGAAACTGAAGATTTATGAGTTAGTATGAATTATGCTCTTCCAAATAAAGACAAAATAATAGAATTGGATCGGAGGGGTATAGGATTCTATGGTCTTGATTTCATTTAAGGAATTATTTTGTATGGAGTCGTAATGCCAATGGACCCATGCCTGTGCATCATGTCACTGTTTTTCTTTAGTCATTATTTGTTTGGTCACAATTTTCAGGGCCAATTTAATCAGGTTTAGTGGAATATGAAGTTAATTCATGCTCTATTACCAGAAGCTATAGATCAGTAGAAAAGGTTAGATAGTGAACAGGTTATTCAGTAAACAAGATAATTATTTAACAATATTGTGCCACATACCTGCACTTGCATCTTTATGCAGTGTGACCTTCTCTTTAGCTAGAACATCATTGAACGCTGGCCAACCACAGCCAGAGTCATATTTGGACTTCGAGGTAAACAGTTCCTGTCTACATACTATGCAAACATACATTCCTTCATCATAACATTTGTTGAAACAGCCTGTAAAAATTAAAAAATAGGTATAGCAAAATTAATTATTTATTGAATTAGGCAGTTTAGAAGTAAGTTCAACTCTCATACCCGTAAATGGTCTCTCAGTTCCAGCTTCTTGTGTAATATGATATTGCAGTGGCGTCAAGCGCTTTTTCAAAGCTTCTTTATCTTCCATGGCTCTCCAAACCAACGCTAAAGTACAAAATAAAAATATATTTACTGTGTATTATGAATAGTTTTTATGCCATTTTGTCAAGTACCGAAAATAGATGTGATCCTCTAGATAATAGAGCTGAACTGCTGCGACGATGAAAGCGCACTGCCCCTACCAAGAAAATATAAACACTACGTTGTTAGTCTGTCTACTGTACCTGTTGTAAACGGATGCCTCAAACTGGGTGGTTGCGGGACCTTCCTTAGCGTAAAGAGCGACCTGAATACAGCAGCAACACGCATAACTCACCTTATTTGTTGCGCAATAAAATGATAACTTTCTATTTTGTAATGATAGGAAACGAACAAGTAGCTAAAAAAAATTATGACATCAAAACACGTTTACTACGCGATCCCGGCAAAATTATTCTATGCCCGGCCCGGAGTGCAGAATAAAAAGTTACTCTATGGTGCCGGAGCGGAGTCACCGGAGTGGTGAGAACAGAACACTACTCCCGAGGGAGTCACAGATTACATAAATATTTATTCAAATGGCCGGAGTGCCAGCCCTGAAAGGAGCCATTTCATTCTGGGCCTGGTCCATGTACACTACCTAGAAAAATTAGGAAAAAATAGGAGATTACAAGAAAAATATAATTTCATTAATTTGAAGACAAATGCGATGGTACAAGTATAGTTCTTCTGGTAAGTTTTTTACTATGTGAACACTATTTGAAGGCCGCCATGTTGGTTTATAATTGGCGTTTGACATGACATTGACATATTTTTCATATCATGTTTCATCTCACGTTTCATCAATCCGGGTCGTCCACAAGCTCTCTTGGGAGCTGCAGGTAAGGGCCTCGGGCTGGTTTGGCCCATCGCCCTGGCATCTACTCGCGAGGACTGCGATCCCCGGGTCTCTGGGCTTAGCCTCTTGGAGCCTTCTTGGCTTGCAGGCGGCTCTCTTTTGGGCTTTTCGTAAGCCAAGTCAGTGGCGTAGGTTTCCACTTCTCGGCATGCCGTTGGACTTCTTGGGTTTTTTTTTTATATATATATTTTTTTATTTTATTCTTCATTCTTCACTCCCCGTGGGCCTTTCGCCGGTAGGTGAAGTCTGGGTGTTCAGTAGCTCACGAGGTAGTGGTCGCCAATACCCTTTGACGCAGCGCGACATCGATTGCAATAGTACAACACTAGTAGATTCCTATCGTGCAAGTGCAACACTAATAGCAACGCGGGCGCGCTGCTAGCGCCTCTGTGAACAAGATTAGACAATTCAACATGGCCGCGAGTGCGCGTGATTCTTCTTCTAGTTGAATATGTTCATTTGCCGTGTTCGGCAAAGTGGCGTCCTTTTGTTGAAAAGATTTCTGTAGGAACTGATTCGTTTTTGAAGGCTCGCAGGACCAATGTTGGGGCTTCGATGAAACGACAGTTGATTTTAGATTTACTTTAATGAGTTTCTGCATAAGTATCAATGAATTTAAAAATTAAAACTAAGAATCACGCGCACTCGCGGCCATGTTGAATTGTCTAATCTTGTTCACAGAGGCGCTAGCAGCGCGCCCGCGTTGCTATTAGTGTTGCACTTGCACGATTGGAATCTACTAGTGTTGTACTATTGCAATCGATGTCGCGCTGCGTCACCCTTCGTGTTCAGGGGGGCGAGCGTGTTGTACTATTGCAATCGATGTCGCGCTGCGTCACCCTTCGTGTTCAGGGGGGCGAGCGTGGAGTGGGGCTAGTCCTCGGAGGTGTTCATGGCAACCGTTGTCAGCGCGGTCGTACATCCGTCGTGCCAACATCGATACGAACGCTTCGATTGAATTTAACTGCACGTCCCGTGCGATAACATCGTTGCGAACGTAGCGACCGGCTCCAGTGCACATCCGAAGGGCGAGGTTCTGTTGGGCTTGTATTCGCTTCTTGTTTGTGGCAGAGCATAGGGCGTACCACGCCGGGGCAGCATACGTTAGCCGTGTGCGTATATACGTTTTGTAGACTCCAATCTTCGACCGCAGTGGCAGCTTTGATTGGAGGACTGGACGGAGCATTGCTCTGGCGGCACGGGTCTGTTGGAGCACATGTTCCACCTGTGGTACCATGCGCAACGACTTGTCGATGGTCACTCCTAGGTAACGGACAGATGTTTGCCACTCAACCTCTTGCCCTTTGAGTGTTAGCGGAGGCAGCACGGTGCGCCGGCGTGAGAAAAGTATTGCAGCTGTCTTCTCCACATTTACGGCCATACGCCACTTGGCCAGCCACGTTGGCAGGAAGTCTAGAAGCCGCTGCATGCGCTGTGCGGCTCGCTGCGGGAGTTTTGAGGAGGCAAAGTAAGCACTGTCGTCAGCGAACAGTGCGAGCATGACTTCCCGTGGTTGTCGCTGTTGTTCCAGGGTCGGGATGTCATCGGTAAAGTTGGCATACAGTTGCTGGTGAAAGGCAGCTGCCCTGCGGGACACCAGCAGCTATAGGGCGAAGTTGGGAGTCAGCCTGCTCTACTGAGACGTAGAATTTCCGCCCCTCGAGGAATGATGCCACAATCTTTACGATAGCCGGCGGGGTACTGGACGCTATGAGCTTGAACAGTAGCCCTTGGTGCCACACGCGATCGAAAGCCTTCTCAATGTCTAGAAAAACTCCGACAGCACTGCGACCGCTGTTCATCTCGTGTGCAAGGTGGTGAAGTACGCGCGGCAACTGTAGCGTAGTTGAGTGTTGACTGCGAAATCCAAACTGGTTTGGTCCAGGTTCGATAAAGTGAGCCAGTCTTCGCAACAACAGTCCTTCAAATAATTTCGCTACATGAGGGAGGAGTGTTATTGGCCGGTAGCTCGCTGGTTGTCTCCTGTCCTTTCCTGTCTTTGGGAGCACTATAACTTTTCCCGTTTTCCAGGCATCCGGGAAGTGACCAGTTCTCAGCACTCCATTAAAAAGGCGGGTCAGCGTGATAATACCCCTCCGAGGAAGGTGAAGTAGTGCAGCCGTTGAGATTCCGTCGTAACCCGGTGCTTTTCGTCTGGGGAGGTGGAGGACAGCGTTCCGTACCTCTGTTGGTGAGATGAAGACATTCCCAGCTAGGCTTGGTGATGGGCGCGATAGGAACTCTGCCACTGTCCTGGAAACGGATTCATGGTGGCTAAGGACCTCTTGTGGTGTATCTGAGGCAATTGGATGCGGCGTAAACTGCCCCTCTAGATGTGCAGCGAGCAACTCTGCTCTGTCAAGGGCAGCAAAAACTCTTACACCGTTTTTGTCTAGGAGTGGGAAAGTAGGTGGCTCGGCATAGGTGAGGGCTCGGTTCAAAGCGTGGAGGTTAGTATTTCGTTCTGCGGCCCAGTCTATCTTCTCATCCCAGGTCTTGCCTCTCCATACCTCCACAGCCACCGAAATCTTGTCTTTTAATCTGTTTAGCTCGTTTTTGAGTCTGGGGCATCTCGATCTGGCCCAGTGTTGTCGCAAGATCCGTTTCCTGTGTATGTCCTTTTGGATGTTTTCCGGTAGTTCTTGTTTTTTGCGACTTTCTGGGCATAGGGATGTGGACTCTTCTGAGGCGCTTTGTATTTGTTGTATTACCATTTTAGCACTGGACTCAACTTCATCTGGTGTGGAAAGCGGGCCAACAGTCATGTTTTGGAGTAGGGCTGAGTATGCCTCCCAGTTTGTTCTCCGTCCCAGAGGTCTCGGAGGTGTGCAGTACGCCCCGAGAGCGAGCGTTATGAGGATAGGTAAGTGTTGGGTGTCCATGTCGTATAGTGTTTCGATGTAGACAGGACATGTCACGTGTTTGTGGAGCACTATGTCCAGCACATCTGCGCTGATTCGAGAGTCTGTAGGGATGTGGGTTATTGAGTCCGGTCTCACTACCTCGAACCCACGAGCTTCCGCATGATCGTAGAGCTTCTTACCCGCTGGGTTAATAACTTTTGCTCCCCATGCCTTATGTTTAGCATTTAAGTCTGCGGCTAGGAGTGTGGGGGTGGTGTCGCTGAGGATGTTAGTGACGTCTTCTGGGTCGTAGCGGGGTCCCGGTGGGCGGTATCCAGCAAAGACTCTGTGTTCTCTACCAGCTGCCTTAACCAAAACTCCGATGGAGCGCAGTTCCTTGAAGGGTGGGTGTTCGAGCTCTTCATGTATGACATCCCTTCTTACAAGGACGGCCGTGCCTCTGTAGGCATAGTTTCTGGGGGAGATTTCATCTCGGCGGTATATGTGGTAGTTCGGAATCCTGAATGTGATTTGTGGTGTTAGCTTTGTTTCACCCAGGAGTATGATGTGAGCTTGCTGCGACTGGGCGAGTAGGCGGAGGGGCGAGATGTGTTCCCTAACCCCTCCGGGATTCCAGTAAATTAGGCGCAGATTGCGCCTATCCATAGTGGTTCTGGTTGATGGCGGCCAATCCTCGCATCGCCGCGTCACGGAGGTCTCTCCCCGTAGCGATGGTGGTGAGCAGATCCGCCAAGATTCCGAACATGATGCGTATCGGATCCCAGGGAGGGCTCCCCATTTGGTGATGTGATCCCACTGGTGGAAGTGGTGGACTTGTGGTCTGGTGGTGGTGATAGTGACCAGGTTGTGGCTGTGAAGGTGCGTAAGGATGACTGTCCCTTTCTAAATTACGTTGGTTGATCGTTTTCTCCATGACCTGCCCTGGTTTTGATGGTTTGGGGATTCTTGGAGAAACCTCATGAGTCATCGGTGGCTTGACTGTTGCTTGCGGCGTAGGTGCCAGGTATCGCTCTCACGTTTGATTTGATGTTTTGGTTTTGTCAGATAAATGTAGGTTGTCAAAATGACATTTCACGCACGTCCATCCGCCATATTTTTGTAGCGCTGTGTGTTGCTCTCTTTGTGGAAGAAAATATTAATGTACCTTAGAACGAAGTCAATTTAATTATAATAACCAATTAAATACGTTTACTTTATTGCTTAGCCATATTTTAGAGTAGTGTACACAGTGCAGGCCCAGGCTCCATATATTGATGAAACGTCTCTTTTGATTTTCCCCCAGACTCAGTGGAAAATACCCTAAATTCAACAATATTTGCATAGTTTTCCCTATAAAAGAGTAAAGTATGAACAAAATATATAAACTTTTTTTCAAAATCATACGTTTTACTGCTAAGACTACTATACATAAAATAAAATATGTCACACGCTGACAATTTTTTTCCCCCTAAAAATGCCCTACAAAATTCTATACCCTAGGCGCCAAAAATACCCAAAAAAAAAAAAATATAAACCTTTTGTGGACACTGTCGCATGCCGGAGTGGGAGTATTCCAATTCCAAAGTTTGAACAACGTTGAGGGGTACATACTTTGGAACCATAGACTACCAATGTGGAATTGTGGAACCGAATTACCTACAGTATAACCTGAATGTATGAGACGTGAGCTAGCACAGTTTAGTACAAAACTAAGCCCCTTCGCCCCTTCGTCCACGACGCTACGCAAAAGTGACGGAACTCATTAGAAACTAGAGTTGCGGACGTTCCTTTTGAGTCGCGCCGTGGACGAAGGGGCTTCGTCCACGGCGCGACTCAAAAGGAACGCGACTGAAACTGTAGTCACTTATGAGTAGCCTGAAAGCGATAGCACTAGTATTTCAATGCGCGTCCGTCCACGACGCTACTCAAAAGGAACGCGTTTGTAACTAGTCTCCTGGCGACTCGACATGCTGGTCGCCAGGCGACTGGTTTCGAGAAACTGTTGAAAAATGAACGAATAAAAAGTAATTATATGTGATTCTGACCTCTATGTGACGCGAGAAGTAATAATTCCATGTCATCGCTCGAATTATCACTAGTCATGTTAATTATTTTCGTTTTCAAAACTTTGTTTACATAAAATCGTGTACTGAGTGACTGAGTTTCAGGAAATTCCAGTAGCGTCGTGGACGAGTCAGAGTTTCCAATCAGTCCGCAACTCTAGTTTCTAATGAGTTCCGTCACTTTTGCGTAGCGTCATGGACGAAAGGGCTTAGTGACAGACAGGTTACGTAGCAACATTGTTGCCAACATGAGCATCAAAAAAGGGACATGTCATTTGAAATGCATTTCCCTTACGCCCGTAAGTAAACATTCTCGGTCTACGCCTTACGCCTATCGAATACAGTCAATTTTGAGTTTGACTTCTAGGAGCTTAAAGCTCTTTAGATAAAGCTCAATCAAATGTCAAATCAAAAAGTGACTTTCCTAGGTAGATGTAAGGATAATTTTTCCAGGACTACAATACCTCACTGAACTAATACCTACAGGTGACCAAAAAATAAGAATAAAAATCAGATAAGTATAGTTAACCATATTTATTAGTAAGTTCCTAAAATTAATAACAATAGTTTATAAGAAACACAACAGAACAGGCTGCCGCAAAAAGTTCGAAATCAGCAGCCATTATTCTAAACCAATTAATTTTCTTTGGCTTCTCTGTAATCAAAACATATTTGAATGTTAGACGAATAATTTACGAGATCTACCTTCCTAGTTTTGATGGAGAAAATCTTTGTTTACAGAAAGAAAATTAAAACTAATACAGTAGGTAAATATTTACAAAATACATAGGTAGACACAAGAAACAGTTGAGCTATCTAAAGACCGTTACAAACGACTTATGATTAGTTTATGTTTTAATTGATAATCTACTTTTTACATAAGTACCTATCGGTGTTAGGCTGAGCATGTGACTTAAAAGTCTGTTAGATACGCGAAAATCGTATCATAAAGCAGTTGCGGTCTTACGCCGCGTAACTTCAGATCGCGGTAACTACGCTTCACTTCTCGTTACGCTAATTGCGTAACCATCCCAGACTTGGGCCTCTAGTATACCTATGGTAGAGTTGGTAGGCATTACTCACAGCGAGTGATTCCTTGCTCTTCCGCATCTGCATCAACACGTATTCCGTGTCGTCTCCCTCGGAGTCCACGCAGGATTGCTGCACCGTCTTCCCCGGACTGAACTCTTCACGTAGTAACGGTAGCATCTATAATCATTATATGAAATACGCTACCATAGTTTTATATAAGACAGGTTTTCAGCCTCAAAATCTTCGGGTCGCCAAATAAAACATTATATTCTTACACAATTGACTGCTGTTTTTTTAAGTGGGCCTCCCTGCCAGATGTTAGAGGAAAGATCTTCAGCAGCTGGCGTCATCCATTTCTTTATCTCGTGCCTTCGTCGGCGCCGCCGCCACCGCTTTTTTTCACCCTAAAACAGTCAGGAATTGCACTTCAGTTGCGGTACCTATCCGAGGATTAGAGTAATACCTAGGTATATTTTAGAAGCAATTATGAGTATCTGGGCCGGAAATTATGGATGGGTACGAGTGCAATTCCTCACTGTTCACAAATAATCCACTAACCAGAAGTAGTACCATAGTTCACGGTTGATGCTGTGGCACATATGGAACATTGTCGATGGAGCAGTAAACGCAAGTTGCGGACAAAAAAGCTCTGAGTACTTATATGAAGTTTAGTCTACCTTGGCGAACGACTTCTTAGTGCCTTTGTTCCACCGACCGGTTCCACGACAACTACCGAGAATGAACACAGATAATTTGTGTAATTTACTTGAATATCGCGAGAACTGTAACAGCTCTTGTCCTTTTCGCACGGTTTCCAGCTGGAGGTGTCTGAAGATTTCTTACAACGGTTGTAGATCTCTTTCAGAATGTTGTAAATGATGATGCAGGGAGTTGTCACGAAGAATATTACATTCAAAATGAACTCCATTGGTCTGAAATATAGTAATTATTGGGTACCTAGCAGTTAGTTAAACGAGAGAGAACATGTGTAGTTTGTAGTTGTAATTTAAACTACAGTAGGCCCCGGTACAAATAACTAATTCATTGGACTGTCTTATTAGTACTTACTTGCTGACCAATCGAACCGTTCTTTCCTTAGTGCTAGGGTGCACCGGCCATCCTTCACCGTCGTAACTCACTGAGCAGCCCCTCAATGAGCTCTCGTAGTAATGATCTAGCTTGCGAGGCATCTGTACAATTCTGTGCAAGCCCCAAGAGCCAATACATCGAAATACGAGGCCCAAGCATCCCTTCACTAGACCTGGTGAAATATTATTTTATTTTATAGTGATGAACCCACACTAAGGGAATACTATATGATTTTTATTTATGTACCTAGGTATCCCAAAAATGTTCTTCTCAGAAGGGGTTTGAACCCGCAACCTTTCCCCTAGTACGGGGATGCTCTAACCAACTAAGCTACGGACCAATTACCGTCTGAGTGAAAATCTTTGGGTGGGTTCAAATCCTGTGTGACTCGAAAATTTTCTTATATTTTGGGTAGTCCTTCGACCGTAATTCTCAATCCAGCAAATACGCCCAAGCTACGATCTCAATTATAACTTACCTACCTACTACCTTACCCGCCCTGGCTTCGCATGGGTAGCAGAGCACTAAATATGCTAATTGGGTGCTTTACTCTAGGTTTTACCTAAAGCCAGTAAAGCTCTCAGTCGGCAAGATTTTCCGACATTTTCAACAATCATCGCCATATATTTCAGCCAATTTACACAAAACCTTCACGAGTTATTATATTATACATTTAAACCTTCCCCATGAATCACTCCGCCCATTATTGAAAACCGTAGGTTTTAATTCCTATCCGTATCCGTTCAGTAGTTTTTCAGTTTATCGCGTTCAGACAGACAGACGCAGTGGGACTTTGTTTTATAATATCTATGACAAGTAAACGTGAAAGCTTTTGTGGATGTTTAAAATGTGTGCTGAAAAGATTAGATAGTAGGTAGATACTTAGATGTATTATCGTCATCTCACCGAAGAAGAGCAGTGTAGTCAGTACCCCGAAGGCTGTCACCAACATATTAATGGAGACCACGTCGTGGTAACAGACGGAGCGGGCGTGCCTCACTCTCTCGCGGAGAGACAGGCCGGCGGCGATCTGCCTCGCTTCCGTCATCTCACGGCAAAGTAGTTTTGGATCCTCACCTAAATATAAGTCGGTGCGGAATTTTACTATAATTCGTACCTACTATGACAATCGCACTACGAAATATTGAAACAAGACTTACTCAGACAAACACATTCACAGTGCCAAACGCAAAAGCACCGATCCCCCTTCTTGATTGTAACGTCTCTTACTGCCACCGACTCATCTTCGTCGTTTACCAATGACACTGTGAATGTAAGTTTTCTTGACTAGGGTCACATTAACAATGATATAAGTCACATGCCTACGTCCAATACTTGCAACTTGGTTAAGTTAGTCCCATAGGCTACCACTGATCGACTTTTAAAATCTTACCAAAGCAATGAGCAACATCAGCTGGCATTTCTGTTTGCACATCCAGCCTAATATTTCGCGTATTTCTAGGAGGCAAAAGTATGAGACTGTCGCTAAATATTTCACCAATATTATCATTTTGTAAACCCATCAACTCCGGACCGCAATCTCGCGCCACAGCCCTAGAAATCGACATCCAGCATATATTTTAAACATAGGTGTGTACCTTACGTACTACTTAACGATATTTTGCTTATTGTGTGAACAGAAGAATAGTTTTACCTAAATTTAGCAGCCGCTAATCCAGTATTCGTTACTTGTACGGTCAACGTAGTCCTCGTTCGACGTGAGCTGTCAGACACCACGGTCATAATACGTCCAGACGAACTAAACAAAAATGGCAATTTGTATCTCCAAGAGTAGACAGGAGGACCTTAATACCAAGGCCTCCAACCATTTCAAATTGAAGTATTCATACCCAATCGGCACCAGTTGATTCTCATCAGCTCGGGCTTCTAAATCAATTTGAGCATGATGCGTTCGTCGGTATGGCAATGTTAAAAACTGTTCGCCTCCATTCATTGCAATATCCAATCTCTCTTCTTTGCTTCCAAGGATAGCTCTAGATGTACGGATCATAACACGCCGTCGGCACTGTTGAGCAAGAAAAGGTAGCTTTACGTAGGTAGTAGTAGAGTCATGATCACGCTCATAATGCGCCAACGCTAAGAGCTCTCACTCTTTTAAATGCCTATGTGCACGAGGTCCAACATGTCGACATCTTTAATGATAAAATTTGTACTATATTTAATTCGCTAAGAGTATTTTTAAGTTTTAATTTTAGACAGTAGGCATTTTGGTATATACTGTAAGCTTGCTGTTTTAACTGAAATAATTCTAATTCTAATTCTAATGATTATTTAATAAATAACACCAGCATTCACAATCACATATACAGTCCCAACCACACACAAGGATTCCCTGTGTCATGGGTAACATAAACTACGAGTACCATGGTACACAGATCCCGATAAATATTTGCAGATCATGCAAATATTTGTCGCGCTGGTTCGATTCCCGCAATCGAACCAGCGCCCCTTGCGTCTCAGACGAGCACTCGCCCGCTAGTCGCTACGCGCCACCGAGGTCCTACCAAATAAGTAAGAACATTATACCTACCATTATACAGGTACATTATATCCATCCTCTTACTCCTATCAGTAGGTAGATTTTCCCGGTTGCACCGAATTAGAAATTATGAATTGAATTATGCACCTGATCATTTTTTCCCGTCGAATATTGATCGCCGGAGGAATTGCCATCACGATTTTGGACATTGTCATTTTCATTCTCCAAGCCCAATATGTCTTCTTTTGGAACAACAATGTACTTTTTCGTTGCTAAATAGAGGTTTCGGAGTAAACGACTGTGTTAAACACAACCGTAGGTATATGGTGCCAATATTGAGTATTTTACTAGTCAACTCAACAAAGAAAGGATCAGTGACAACGACAAGCATGTAGTTTGTCGTTGTCACTGATTCTTTCTTTGTGATCCTGTATTCAGTCAATGACCAGATTGAGGTATGGTGGAGGTACGATGAAAAGGGCCTATGACCGTTGGTAAAAGAATCAATGCAGTGCAAGGATTAAAGTGCGCCTCTTAGAGGCAATTCTTATAATAAAACGTAAAAATACTCCAATTTTTACGTTCTAGGACATGCCGGTTTTCTCACGATGTTTCCTTCACCGTTTGAGAGCACTAGCAAAGCACACATAAATTTTCCGAATGAAAAATCCATTGGTGCTCGACAGGGATTCGAACCCACATCCTATAGATCGGAAGGCATTTACCACCACTTCACCAGTGCTCTCAATGGGGTTGGACTGGGGTTAGACAACTGAAAACTCACTATCGCTTGCACCAACGTCTTCAGCATCAAGGACTTTGAAATGCGAACTCGGAAATGGAGTGAGAAGGCATAAACTTGTCAATGGCAAGGTGAACTGTTCCCTGGGAATCCACTCCGCAGGTCGATAGCGGATATTCATATCCTGGCCTATCCATTCAGGAGAAAAAGTACTCACGCTGTAAACAAGAAGGTATTGGAACTCACTAGTTTAACAAAAAAAATGTTTAGGTATATTTTTATCGGCTAGAAATTACGTGTACCTTGCAGGTTCACCCTTCGTCATATCGTTCCAAACAGTTTTCCCTTCGGGGGTAGTACGTTTCTCAAACAGCTGAACTTGAACATTGTACAACAGATCTGGATTTCCGATTTCATACATATCAAATTCTTTCTCAGAAGAAGCATAATCTCTTCTGTAAGTTTCTTTAGTATTGTGTTCAATATTTGACTCACGCTTATCTTCAAGAAACCAGTCGTGTGATATGTGTGATTGCGTATTTCCAGTCTTCATGTTACCCTGCTCATTTGGGTAAGAATTCCAGGAATCCGACCGACGAAATTGATTTGGATGATTTACTGCAACCTTTGAATTCAATCGGTTTTTTTGTACATCTTTTGTGTGTTGTTTTTCGATTCTATCACGAGGGGAATTCCGAGATGTTTCATACAAGTTATCTCGACTTTTCATATTTTTCTCATGCTCTTGAATGTAATGGCCGTCCGCAATCCATTTCGGATATTTCTCTTCAATGATTGCCTCTTCAACGACGATGTTATGTTCGTGTCGTTTATCACGCTTAGTCAAGCGTATATTGCTTGACTTGTTTGTATTATTTTCTGTTAAATCTAAAAAGTTTTATTAGTAGTTTAGTTATTAGTACATTTCTAATATGTTGTCTTTGCTTCTACCTAAGTACCTAGTGTTATGTTGCAGTGTGAAACCAGGTATGATTCTACCATTGTAAACTGGTTCCAAAGCGTTATCCGAGTAGTCTCGGTGTTTAGTGGATAAACCGGTTTTATTGTAAAGGTAGGGCAGAGCGGAGCCGGGAGGCGGCCGACTCGAGGCCAGTCAGTGCTCTCTGCGGCCTCTCTGTTCGAACGGCCCGCTATGGAAACATTCATAGAAAATGTGCGCTTACACCAGTGCCTGTGGAACCCTCAGCACCCGGATTATCGTGAGATGACCGTGAGAGACCAAGCGTGGGATCAAGTCGTGAAGAAATGCAAAAACAGTTTCATAGCGGATGGTAAGTGCCAATGCCGCAGTGACCACTTACTTACACAAAATTTCGGATCAGATCATTTTATATTGTTGCTCTATCGATTAACATATCACTAACTGTGTAGTAAGTGCCTATTTAGAATCCTATTTTAATGAATTAAAGGTTTTTCTTCTAATGGATACAAACTTGCTAATTCATATTATTATATTCGATAGATCGTGTGTTTGTCTTGTCTGTTGGTTGGTTTGTCCATCATCGCAGCAAAGGATCGACGTGATTTTTTGCATAGATTATCATCATCATCATTCCAGCTGATGAAAGTCCACTGCTGAAGATCGGCCTCCCCACAGATTCGGTTTGCGAGCGCATTAGGAGCTATTGTTGTTAAAATAGGGGAAGCTGCTGCCCATCTCCTAGCTTTTTTCCCTTGGTGGCCCCGGCTCAAGAATAAGCCCCTCCATGTCTACCCGTGGATATCGTAAGAGACGACGACGGGAAAAAAGGTAGGGGGTGCGCAGGGTCCCCTATTTTAATAACTATACCTGAAACTGCGCGAAATATCAATATTAGTAAGTAACAAATAAAGTCGAGAAAAAGGAGCGCTAAGCTGCCATAGGTGTGCGCTGGGTGCTGACAAATGCAAATGGTTGGATATTAGGTAGGTACGTTAAAATATAAAGTTCTACAAACACAATAATATGTCCTATCCTAAAAAAAAATCGGCGCCACGATAGATCTTATTTTTAAATGCTTCAATAACATTTTTTTTATGATTTTAAACTGAAAATGACAAGGTGATTCATAATATGTATGCTATCCAGAAAGGGGCTTGTTTACGTCCAATTGGCCAAATAAAGTTTATTCTTTGACGTTTGGCAACTCGACATTTTTCATTCAAAAACTCTGTAAAAATCAGCTGCTTTGGGTCAAATCAGTCAAACTCATTGAAACAGCTGTTTTAGGTAGCAATCTTAATGCCGAACTTCTCGTACGTTTTTAGTTACAAAGATGATAAAAATACCAAAAACAGGTAGGTAATTTAAGAAAAAAAAATCACTGAGTTAGAACTGATTAGACCGGTCAAATCAGTTCTAACTCAATTATTTTTTTTACTTTTTTTTAGCTTATTTTTACTTCTAGAGTTTATTGAATGAAAAATGTCGAATTTCCAAAAGTCGAAGAATAAACTTTGCTTCCGATTGACAATAGAATAAGCCCCTTTCTGGATAGCATACATAATATATTACGAATTATATTGTAGAGAAATAAATTATAGGTCTAGATACCTAGGTGACTATACTCTGTGCCCTTACCGAGGTTTTAAAGTTCATATTTAGGGGTTTAAGTTTTACAATACAAACACCGACACAGAAAATACAATTTTATATAGGTATCGAAACAGCTAGGTATTTAGCAAACGAAATTACCTACCATTTGTTACACGAAGTACGTAGCTCAACATTTGTTACAAGGAGTAACTTACAGTAGTATCTATAAATATTTTTACATAATTTAATATTTCAGTGAGGAATGCAAGATCGGAATGGAAGAAGCTACGAGACAACCACCGAGAAGCGTTGAAACGAGCGAAGTTGGGACAGAACAAACTTTTGCCGGCCCAAATTACTACTTGGAAATACGCGAAAGCAATGCAGTTTCTCGAGCCATTCATGAAATATCGTATTACAGAGGACATTGAGATGGACCCTCCGAACGTGACGAACTTGAAGCCATCAGACCACGACGTCTCCACCACAGAAGTAGTCGACATTGTGAAAACTGAAAATCAGAGTAAGCGACGTTGCACAGAATGCACGGGCGACAGACACGATGCACAGTATGCACGCACACAGCACGAGAACACGGACGCTTTGGAGTCATTCTTCGAATGCATACTAAAAAGCACTAGAGAAATGCCACCTTGGATGCAAACACAAGTCAAGAAAAAGATGTTCGCTGTAATTATTGAAGCGGAAGAGCAATTGTCGATTCAAGATGTCACCAGGCCCAGGCATGATATTTTTAGCGCAGCTAAAATTAAGACTGAAGTAAATGATGACACGTAAACACAATTTTAAACCTAAAAGTCTCTACACTTATGTACACCATAACATAATAGAGTTTAACGTAGTACATACGAAATTAAATGCTTACCACAGTCTTGAAGTTTCTGACTTGTGGTTACAGACACATCAGGATTTTGAGACCTCTTAGTACGATTTCGAGATTGCTCAATATCTTTGGACTCCCGCTAAAAGCATATATAAATTAAACTGTATTTTATATAGGTAAACTTATTTAAAATCATAACTTACCACGAGTCCGTCTTTCGTATTCGAAAAAACGCCGTTAACAGTCTGAAATCGAATATAATTTTTATTTTATTAGACCGTTCGTTGTGGCTCTCGTTGTGGAAGGACTATGATGATGATGACATAATTTGAAATATGTATTATTTCAATATATTACATTTTAAATGCGAAAGTTTGAGGTACAATCTTACATTAACAGACGAGATGATAAGGTCGAGGAACATAGTTCGTGAGCGAGATTTAAGAAACACTACATACTGCCATTCTTCGTAACTTGTATGCTTGAAGTGGTATTTCCCGCCGCAGCCGCAGCACGTACGGGTCCAGCAATCTTACGCGCTTGTTTGGTCCACGGAACACGTGCTCAACCGGAATATACTCATCTCCTAAATTTGTCTGAGACTAAAATTTAGGACAAAATTTTTTATCAAATTAGTCTGTCATTTATCTGGTTTGATCCAAACGTACTTAAGGACTTTTCAGGTTTGTTCCAAACGGTCCCGCAAGATAATGTCTTGCATTCGTGGCCGCATGGTACCTACTCCTCAAATAGTTTTGAGTAACAATTTGAGTGACACGCGGGCCTAACCTAACCTACATATATTTCACTAAATTATGAAGGTAAGGGATACATACATCAGGTTCACTGGCGATTTTGACCGTGAGAGCAATCTTCTTATTGCATTCCTGTAACACACTATGCTTGAAAAGCTCCTCCCGTTCAAAGCGTGTTGCCTCATTGTCTACAGAAATGCCTTCTCTATCCTACAACAACAAAAGGACAGTAATCACTTAGTTGATTATCTGCTACTTCCATTTGAAACTGAGAGACTAGATTTTATAAATAGGTGTGGTATATTTCTTACATCTGGTTCGCAGTTTATGAATACGGCTCTCACTTCTACTTGAGAGTTCCCGCCCGGTTTGGATTCGGCTAAATAACAGGTGTCCATAATCGTAGAAATAAATAGAATGACGATTCCTGAAACCATCGAGCTGGAATACCTCCCTGAAACATATTTCCTCAGAATATCTGTATTCTGAGCATATTTCATATAAGAAGCGCTACATATTTTATCGTTTTAGTTGTACCTACTCTGGTATGATAAAAAAATTCACATCACATGGAATAGAGTTAGATAGTATGTTTACTTACTCATATTTTTATTTTCCTGTTTATTCACTCGTTTCATATATGTAACTTGTTCTGTATAGGTACTCCTATATAAAATTATATTTATAAAAGTACTCTTGTGATCAAATAATTACAATCTAACACAAAAGCATCGCAAACGTCAAAAATAGCAGATGTAGAAGATCATAGAGTAATTTTGTATATGATGTAGATTAGATGACGCATTGCATCAAAGAGAATAAAACCACTGGTTATTGACTTACGTCCACTAGCCTATCTATGGGTCGATCAAAAGAGATGCGAGTAAATAAGATTCGATCGCTTTATTTTTAATAAAAATCTTATTCACTTCTCGGATCGCTCCCATTCTGAGCATATAGGTTTTTTTAACCGACTTCAAAAAAGGAGGAGGTTCTCAAGTCGGCTGTTTTTTTTTTGTGTATGTTTTTCGATATCTCCGCCAATACTAAACCGATTTTTATAATTATTTCGCTGGTGTATAGATTATGATCCCGGGGTGGTCCCATTTTAATTTAATTCCAGAGGGATTGCTACTTGTCGCGTAAAACTTAAAAAAACGTCATCCTCTCTTGAAATCACGACTTGCCTAAATTTTTTGTCGGTGTTGGCATGGTATGGTTATCCCCGCGACTTCGTTTGGTTGCTGGTATTCTTACATAAACTGTAACCTTAGGGGTTATGTGTCGGGAATTCCTTTCTGTGCACCCATACGCTACAACAGGAAGCTACCCTGCTTTCACACTCTTAGGATTTTGGTTAGGTTCTGCGTTGATTTTCAAAGAGAATAAAACCACTACGTTTGATTGTCATTCAGTCAGTCAGTACCGTAAGAGTTATGATGATGAATGGATGTCATAGTTACTTTTGTTTTTTATTCGAAAGTGTAGGTGGTCAGTGTCATCCTCAGTAGGTAAGCAAAACGCAAAGAGGTTGATAACAAAAAAAAAGCGGTTGATATTAATCTCGTAAATATTCAGAATTTGGAGTCGGTTTTTAGTTTTTGTAAAAAATATCTTATTCATACAATCTTATTGATTCTGAGATGCCAAGAATAGTCAAGGCAAGGGATATTTCGAGCCTAAATATCCTAGATTGTTACCCAGTGAAAACAAAGAGCTATAATGTTACACTTAACTAATATGTGCCGCTTAGGCATTAAGCCAATTTTAAATGCTTATGCTGTATCACACTGTTGAATGTTGCTTAAGTCACACTATAAGCAACATTCGTTAGGTGTAACAAAATATTGTCAGTACAATAAAAGGTGTATTTTTTTTTCCATGCTATATTTATTTTACTAGATTAATAATCACATACCCAATTAATGTCAGAAGATCACATACGAAATGAAAAAAGGAATTACATGAATTTTTATCGCAATCATTAAATTATTATGTAGGTAGTAATTTAAAAAAAATGTAAAACGTTCTACGCGAATATTCCTTTTTTCATTTTTATAAAATAAATTAAGTCCTAATTAGCTTAATTTTTAATAATGAATATAAAATAGTATGGAGCATATTGTTCGATGGATCATCTATTAAGGAATCTGATTTAAGTCTGAGATCATCAACACATAGCAGGCGTTCGAACAGCTGCTTCTAACAAACTTCTTGGCAGTTGTTTATGTAACCGATAGTTACAGTAGTCAGCGACATAAGTTGCTGAACAATTTCAGATTATCAGATCAAATTTTAACATTGCAGGTGATTTATAAAGAACTTCGCTGGGGCTTTGTGATTTCAATCACAGATTTAATTGGGGTTTAAATGCTCAATTTGTTATACAACTTTATATCGCTGACTGTACCTAACCGCCAGTCTTATGTGTTGGTGTACTATTTCAAACATTTCTGTATTATCTACTTATGAAACAAATAATTCAATTTCTAAAGTACTATAATTAAAAGTATTTATAAGCTTTTTGCTCGATAAAGCTACGAGTGACAAAGCGATTATATCGCATAGCTTCTAACAAAATAAAACTCCTTTCTGATCAGGAATAGTCGAACCTTTGCAACAAGTAAGCAGTCAGACATTGCTGTGCTTTCACCTTATTCGGAAGTGTGCGATTAACGAATAGGAAACAAGGTTACTTATACTTTTGATATTGAAACTTGTTGCATAATTCAATTTAAGCTTATGGCAGGAACGCTCTAGTGCTTCCAAGCTATAGTTGCTGTTTTGCATTCTAACGATCAGAACGAATGTTTTTCAACCTAATTTAAAACATCCATTACTATTGTGGTGCGAATAATAATCTACATAATCAGTCGTAGCTTTATTTCAATAAAAAGACCTAACCAACTAGGAACATTCTTTGAATTTCAAACAATCTAACATAACTTCGTAATACGAAGAATAAATAATATACTCAATGTTTATACAATGTTGGTTAGATCTCCTTGTACCTCCTATAATGACTATACACATTGCGGCACTCGATGCGGCACTTGACAAGGAGCGGTGCTGTTTCGGTGAGCTTATGGCGATAACAAAGAAGGGAGTATTTTGTATAAGCGTTGTCCCAATGTGCAACTCTCAATCCTCATCGTTCCACGGAGTCTAAAGTAAAGAAGAGAGATTTAAAATAATAACTAAATAAATAAACAGTTGGGTAATTTTAAAGGGTAGAAAGAGAGTAATAATGTAAACGCGATTTGCATGCAGACGCTCAATAAGAAATCATGGGGTCAAGTGTAAGCTGACAATATAACTTTGAAATGTTTTAACAACTAAATCATCCCAAATAAGGAGAGAGAACTCTGAAACGAGATATTTTTAAAGCGTCACTATATTGAAATTATGGTAGAAGTTATCTTTTCAGGCCTACTTAGCGAGGCACGGAGAGCCCTATTTGCCTTCTACTACATTTGTATGTATGGAGCATTTTTATGTACATTTGTATATATTATAGTAAACTCATTTTTTCACGTCTTCTACAGCCCATAATATCTCACACTGCTGGATAAAATTCGTCGGCCTCATAGCTCAGTTGGTAGTAACTATGCCTTCTGCGCTAGAGGTTGCGGGTTCGATCCCCGCACAGGACAAGCATATTAGTGTGATGAACACAGATGTTTGTTCTGTGTCTGGGTGTTAAAAATATTTATCTATTAGTATATCAGTCTCTGGTACCCATAGTACAGGCTATGCCTAGTTTGGGATCAGTTGACCGTGTGTGATATGTCCGGAATATTTATTTATTTGTAAGCCTCACATCATACACCCACAGGTCGTGGGTTCGGATCCCAGTCGTGCACCAATGGATTTTCCATTTGTAAAATTGATGTGTGTTAAAAGAAATAGGTTTCTAAATGTAATTAACTTAATATTTGTACATTTTATACGACTAAGTTAATATAAAGACAATTTATATTGAATAGTTCAACATACAAAAATATTATAGGAAACTTACCATAGCACAGTCATAGAAGGATGTGGCCGATTCATTGTCGAAGAAGTTGACTGTGACAGTCTTATCAACGTTATTCGACGTGTAGTCTACACCCGTCCACTTGCAGGTGTCGCCAGTTAGCTGATGAAATATATTTACTTTTAATAAGTTTTATTTAATTACATCTAGCCTGATATAGCGTATACAACGTTATTTTTTAGTCGGTTTAAAAGCCGGCGCCCACATAATCGAACCATGGCCTACAAGCGTTAATAGAACGCAATAAAACATTCAAAAGTCTAGTAAGGTGTATGTATGAGCGGTATCGTTGTGTGAGGAAATAAACATTTGTTTTAACGTTTTTAGACCAATGGTTTAATCGCGTGGCTGACTAAAAAAAACCGTAAAAGTATCCTTTTTTCGTACACCTGCACAATATGATCAGGGATTATACATTTAATCGTAGACGACATTATGTAATAGGCACCTACTTTACGACATTTTCAATTCTGTATTTAGTTAATAAATAAGCTCAAAATAACTCTCGAGTCGAGATTGGAGCAAGTTTGTGTAAATCTTTACGAGAAAACTGTAAGGATAGGCAATTTGGCTCTTGTATTCATGCAGCAAAAGAGCTGTTTCCGAATAGGTGTGAAAAACGTTTACAAACCTCGAACTTAGTATCTGTTTGAACTTCCATCTCCAGCAGTATTTCACCGCTATCCGAATCTGTGATCCTAATCTTAGTGGGAGATCTCTCTTCATGGTTGAATAACACTTGTATGCTTGCACGCGGACAATTTGACTCTTCCTCATTTTCTTGAACGAACACACTGCCTTCGAACTCTTGTATTATGTCCTCCTATAGAGACAAACAAAAGTATATAGGTACAGAAAATCTACGGCAATATACATAATATGGGCCACCATATTATGAAAATATGTGTCAATTAATAGCTAACTCCATAGTCAGATATAATAGGCTCCATAATCAGCCAGAAGATTGAGATCCCCAAAAGTTTATGAAGTGTAAAACTTATATTTTAATATTAGTTTGCCTCATAATAACTCCACGAAACACGGCATTTGAAATTAATGATTTTTCGTTTTTCTTCCTTCGTTAGTATCACAAGACTCCCTTTCATGCGAAATATAAAGATTTGTAGTTCACCCGCAAGTACCATTAGGTTTATGATCAGCCAGTGAGGGGATGTTTAGCATGAAAATACGCTTTAAATGTTTTTATTGCGTTTTTTTCACAGCGGCATGAACTGTGGAAAAGGTTCCACAGTTCATGCCGCTGTGAAATAGACTTAAGCAATCATTAATTTCATCCATTTTTGAGAAAAAGATCCTTGACGCACGGACAGACAGACAGATGGACAAAAAAGTGATCCTATAAGATTCTATTTTCCCATTATGAGGCACAGAACTCTAAAAATGAATAAAATGACGAACCTCATAATAATATTCTTGATCGCCTTCATACTTGTTCTCTTCATCGTCGTAATATTCCTCGTCTTCATCATCATCATCATCTTCCTCTTCTTCTACGTCCTCCGGTTCTTGGAAATGTACTTGAGGTGTGTTTTCCTTACTGTCTCCGTTCCGTTTGGTTTGATCGGTATCAGATGCAGTCTCCACCTTATGCGCCGGCGCAGCCGCGCCCCAAAAGAGATCAGCTGGCTTCACGGACGCGGCTTGTTGCGCGGCTGCAGTGAACAACATGTCAGCTCGGGCATTGTCCTGCAAGTGCTTGGGAAGCCTCAGAGGCGCGATTCCACCGGAAGGTTTTGTCTCTTTGGTTTCTTTATCCTCTTTTACCGCTGTGACAGTGGTATCTTTTTCTCCTTGAGATTCTTTTTCCTCTCTTATAGCGGCGGCGGCTGCTGCTTGCAGAATCTGGAAAAGGAATAAAAATATATTATATCAACTATATTGGTCAATAGTATGTAACTGTTTTGTAACAGTTGGTAATAGGGCGGGAATCAACTTTTTCTTTAAATAATATATTGTATGTAGCTTTTAAAAATTACCGTAAAGTAATGGTAAGCGTGAGCTGATTGAAATGAGCCCCAAAACGTTCAAACCATAATCCATGAAGCAGTAATCAACTTCATCTGTTTCCATCATGAGATGAGCTCGCCTTCACTATAATACTGTATTGTCATGGGAACTGGACAGGTATTTTGAATACCAAAAGATTTTAGGAGATCCGAGCTTTGGTTACCGGAACCCTCGGCGCGTGATTTAAACTCACTAAGCGAGCTTTCTAAGTCAAAATCTTTTAATAAAATACTGTTGCAATACGCACCCTCGTGCACTGCACCAGACGATCGCGGAAGGCGTTAGCCAGGTTCGTATTCTTGAACCGCACGGCAAGCATCTCGTAGTGTCCGGCCGCGCTCTCGGCGAAGTTGCGTCCGGCGAACGTCCACGCGGTCTCACTGTTCTTCATAGGAAGGAGCTCTACGTCCGGGTGGATCAGCATGTTGAGTACAGCCTTGTGCACCTGAAGTAAAACAATCACATCATACTAATACCAATAATAAATGCGAAAAGTAACTCTGTAACGTTCTCACTTGATGTTTGGTAAACCCTAAGAACATAGGCTACTTTTTATTCGTGTAGAGCTCCGGAACCTGCGGACAGCTTAAGTTATATTATAAAATGAGCCCTCACAATCATCATCGTTGACCCACAGCTGAGTATGCTTTGGGCTTTTTGCATCTATCTAGGTCTTTACCGGCAGCATAGGCAATGGAAAAAGAAATAAGAATATCGCTCTAAATTTGGAGCAGCCAGCCTCCGCCTTACAGAAAATCGCAGCTAAATAACATTATTTGTTTAAAATATATTCCTGCGGTAAGTACAGAACTCTTTAACGGCGGGGTCGGGAACGCGTGCGTGATGCCTCTGGTATTTCAAGCGTCCATAGGCTACTACGGCAACCACTTACCGCGTCGCATGTTTGTTACCTAACATAATAAAAAAAAATTGTAACAAGAAATCAAGCAATAGTACCTGTTCACGTCGCAGCAACAGCCGGTAAGTTTTGTTTTGCGGATGATGCAGGATTTTTAAATTGCCAACGCCGCGCTCTTTCCATTCCTTATTTTTATCATCGTACCGGAAAATTTTTCCACGTTCACAAAATAATTTTTCCTACAAATAAAGAAGTTAATTTTAAGTGAAGTAGGGCACAACAAGTTTTCTCAGTTTAGGTTAAAAACGGAGCGTTTGTTGTATATTTTAGATGGAACAGTGCGGTGGCAGTCTAGAATAATTACCTCGTCTTCCTCTCCAGTAGTGACCACGATTTTGTCGGGCAACGGGACAATGGGCTCATAGTGAGGGTCGAACTCTTCTTCTGCGTCGCCAGTGTCACCAATATTGCTTTTCTGACTCAAATCAAACAATTGTTCTCCAGTGCCGGCCCACTTGAAATCTGCTTTCTCTAAAATAAGAAATATATATTATATTGTAAATAAGTAGTTTACAAAATAATACAACTTTCTGGATAAATTGGTCTAAAACTTACTCTCAAATCCTGGTCCACTCGTTGAAAGAGCTGCGAAACTTAAGTTATTTTCAAGTTTCATAGGTAATTCGGTCACTGGAGTTGGATCAGATGGAATTGGACCCCAAATAGTAGAGAATTTATTTGATTCATTCTTTTTTTCATTCATAAAATTCGTGCTAGCAGATCCAAATAGAGATGATCCTTCTGAATCATAAGCTCCAGATTTAGGCTGGGTGCTGTTCAAGCTGCCTGGACCAAAGATGCTACCCTGAGCAGCGCCACTAAATAAGTTTACAGATGTTGCATTCCCTCCAAATATAGACTTCACATCTGTACTTGATTCTTCCTTTTGTTTGTCCACAGCGAAGTTGAATATCGATTTATTGCTCGAGATACCAGCAGCACTGCCGAAAACAGATGATTCTCCAAATGAGGGTTTTATTTGGCTTGATGAAAATATTGATTTCACTTCTGTCGCTTGACTTTCGCTAGCTACATTTAATGCGCTTAGCTTAGGTGGAGCAATCAAAGAGCTCTTGGTGCTAACCGGAGTCTGAAAGTCGCCAGCACCGAATAACGGAGCCGGTGTACCTTGTGGTGTGCCAAATATGGATCGCTGATTACCACCAAAATTACTGAAAATGTTTTGTTTCTGAGCAAATAAATTTTCTTTGTTAGTTGCATCAATGCCATCAACGCCGGAATTGTTATCCGGAGTTGAAGTTAACGTGTTCGAACCGATGGACCCCACCGGCGTTCGGAATATCGAAGTATCGAAGGTTTTGTCATTGCCAGGAGTGCCGTATAAGGAGTTCGTAGGACTTTGGAATGATGGTAATTTAGCTTTCATTGGAGTTAAGGTGGAGGCCTGTGCTGCATTTTGTTTGGCTAACGCAGCTGCTACTTCAGTGACTGTAATCGTTTCGGGTTTGGAGTCCGACTTCGCGTCCTCCTCGGAGCAGCCGCGACAGCCGCGGCACGGCTCCCGTTGCTGGTACATGTAAAAGTTTTCAGGTAACATAAGATCCTTGGCTTTTTGTTTGTCTTCTGCGTTTGCTTGTGCGTGGCTAACGAACACAACATCGTCATCGGCTTTCTTGTGTTCAGTTGCCGTCTCTACCTCAATTGGTTTTCCTTGTATCGCATTGTCAGCTGTATTTTTGAACTGCACAGCGATTTCTTTATTTGAGAATCTCAGACAAAACTTTTGTAAAGCCAATTCACCTTCGCTGAAATCATTTGCAGCAAAAACCCAGGTTTTCTCATCTTTCAAGTTGTATACGATGTCAGATGTAAGTGCGTGGTTTAAGCAGATTTTGAGGACTTGCTCCCGTCGCATGACCACCCTACAATAAGAAATATAATACGTTAAAATTAAATTACTCCTACAATATAAATATCCCAGGAAAAGCATTCATTTGATAGTAAGCGAACGGGGAATTAGAAAAAGAAAGATCTCGGCAATATGGAAAACGAAACGTTATGAAGAAAAACAAGTCATGGGCAGTAGGACTATATCAGACGGGATCGTAGAAAGTGTTTAAATATCTAACGGTTCGCCCCGAACTGAGATCTCGTGACGTCCAGTAAAAGTTGGTGCTTTGATGATCATCAAAGCACCAACTTTAAAGTTGAGACACAATAAAATTGAGGTAAACTTTGAAAATCGGAAAGCACGCACGATCTAACAAAAATCCAATCTCCAATCAAATGAAACTTGAACCACAAAGTCATCGAAACTTACAACGACATTATATTGGTTTTATATAATAATAAATAGGTATTCTGGACGTAGTACACACGGTCAACTGATCTCAAACTAGGCATAGCCTGTACTATGGGTACCATAGCTGATATACATAATAGATAAATATTTAACACCCAGAGACAGAACAAACATCTTGTTAATCACACAATCACACAAATGTTTGTCCTGTGCGGGAATCGAACCCGCGATCTCTAGCACAGAAGGCAGAGTTACTACTACCTGAGCTATGAAGCCTGTCAAACATGAACAAATAAATAATTAACAATTAACTCTTTTCGATTGTATCTCAAAAACTATAAAATCTAGAATGAAAATAAAAATCATTTTAGAATGTATAAACAAAGCCCTTTCATATGACACCCTAATTGACATATTTGTAAAAAATTTTTTTGCTCCCTTTTGGATTTATCTCTCTTATCAACCCCTCGACCGATTCAGCTCATTTTTATAGCACAATCTATCGACCTACCAAATATCATGCAGAACGGTTCACCAGTTCGAAGTTATGATGGAACAAACACATACATATAGGCCAAATCGTTCAAGTGTTTTGAGAGATCATCGCTCGCTTTGCATGCTCGATCAACAACTTACCTCAGTTTACTTGTCTCTTTATGTTTTAGTATTTTGACAATTCCAGTTCCGCGTTCTTTCCACGTGCCAGAAACAAATATGTATAGCCTGGCTCTATGCGCATAGAGTTCTTCCTCATTTTCTTCTCCTGTCACTACTTCCACCTAAAATAATGCAATGTATGAGTCAACTGAACCTGATAGTGGCATGAAATATAGACGGTCAAGTGCTAGCGCTAAACTCGCGCCCTGAGGGTTCCGTGGTGCACAGGTTGTCTCTAAATCAAAATTCCAAGTGTAGGAAGTGATAAACTTATATTTTGCGATCGCTCACGTAGTTCATTGTATAATATTGACCGCAAATATAACTTTGTCTGTAAAAACATCATAAAGCCCCAATTTTAGACGTTTACCTTTAATTGACACAAAAGCTGCTAAGCATTCCAAATTTCAGAATTATGAAGTAACTGGAAGTATCCTAGAGTTTTCATTTTTGACATTTCGATACAAAAATTAGACATTCATTATGCCATATATTTTTAATGCATTGAGCTAAAAACTTAAATTTTATACGGCACCATAAGCTCACGGACCCTAATAGCTAAGTTGATACCTGTAGCCGTTTCTGAGAAAAAGGATCTTGACAGACAGACAACAAAGTGATCTTATAAGGGTTCCGTTTTTTTTCAAATGAGGTACGGAATCCTAAAAACCTAAAAAATAATACTTGAACTTACCTTATCAGGCAATGGTACGACTGGGCTGAAATGGGCAGCGCAATCTTCTTCTTCAAATGCATCTTCTCCTTCACTTTCATCGCCTTGTTTGTGGGGAGGCTTGGCGGGACTCTTCAACGCAGTCGTTTTTAATACGAATCCAAACCCACTGTCTTTACCCGAAAACGCGTTGGGTATCTCCGTTTGTGACGTGGCTTTACTTTCCTCCTTATTTTTCAAGCTGAAGTTAAGTGGTCCATCAGTTTTCGGTGGCATTTTAGGAGCATCATAAATTATAGATGGTTGTTTCTTTTCATCAACGCTACTCTTGGAAGGAATGCCAAAACTGAACTTACTGGCACCAGTTCCCTCAAATATAGACCCAGGATTAGGTTTATTTTTATTTGTTGGAGTGGACGGAATACCAAAGCTGAATTTAACAGATTGAGCAGTGGTGGTAACAGGTACACTAGTGGTCTTCTGTTGGATACTGCAGGCGCAGCAATTTTCTGAATCAGCACAATTACGAACAAAACATTGTTTACACTCCCATGATCCTTCTTTGGGTTTAAATTTATCCCCGAATCCAGTTATTGCAGTCGTTTTAGTAGTAGGTACTGATTTAGATTGATTTTGTATACTTGTCGCAGTTTGTTGAGGAATTCCGAAGGAGAAGCTCATTTTAATATCGGCTGCGTTAGTCGTTGGTTTTTTGCTGGTTGGATCTTTAGGACTGTTGCAAGCACTACAATTTTCAAGGTTTGCCTCATTTCTAACAAAGCATGACTTGCATTCCCAACTGCCGGGTTTGGGCTTGAACTTGTCTCCCCAGTTGAGTGGTTGAGTGGAACTCTTTGGTGGTTCTTTAGGTGTATCTGCTTTGCTGGAAGCAGCCTGCGGATTCGGTTGATCGCAGCATGCACACTTAGAGAAGGTTTCCAAATTGTTTGTATAGCAGCCTTGGCAATACCATGATCCAACTTTAGGTTTAAATTTATCTCCAAATCCAGTTTGAGTTGTCTTTTTTGAAGCATTTGTTTCTTCTTTGGTAGCTTTGGTATCATCTTTCATTTTAGATTGTGCTGTTTGAACGGCATTCATGAAATCTTCACACAGTTGGGCCGTTTTGAAACGTAAACAGAAAGTTTCTGAAACTAACTCTCCCTCGGAGAAGTCCTTAGCGCACCAAAACAACGCTTTATCTACATTTGGCATTTTTTGGAAAATCATTTCTTTTGTAAGGACATGATTACAACAAACCTTCTTTATTTGTTCACGCCTCATAAGCAGTCTTACTTTTTGATTATTTTCTTTGTGTGCGAGTAATTTTATGTTACCGAGACCACGCTCTTTCCATTCTTTGGTTGTGGAATCGTATCTCAAAAGCTTAGCGCGATGTTCAAACAATGCTATTTCATCTTCTTCTCCAGTCTTTTGCTCGACCAAAGCTGGAAGATCTATAACAGGTTTAAATTCAGCAGTTGGTTCAAATTCTTCTACAGTGTCTGAAGTGTTTAAATTGATTTTGTTTGGCTCGCCAGTTGATTCAACATTACTGGCCTTTGTGATTGGAGCCGGTGTAGCACTGAATAAATGACTAAATGGAGTGGAAGCACTTGTTTTAAAAGTCAGATTGCTAAAAACATTAGTCTTATTCGACTCTGGCTGAGTGTTTTTCACCTCTGTTTTATCATTTGTCACAGGTTTAAATAATGGAGTAGTGCTAAATGTAAATCCACCAACAACAGTCTTTCCTTGTGAAAGAGCACCAGCTGCTGGCTGCGATGCCTCATGGACAACTTGTTCATCATTAGACATAGTAACCTTACTTTCAGGTTTATCAGAAGTTACTTTATTTTCAGTTTTGGTGTTAAATGATTCAGATTCTTGCCTTGCCTTTTCAAATGTCTCATAAAATTGTTTCGCAATATCTGCGGTTTTGAAACGAATGCTGAATCTTTCAAGCACGACTGACTCTTCAGCAAAATCATTTGCTACCCATATGTAGGCTTTGGTTTCGTTTTTCATTGGATTAATTTCCATATCAGGAGTAATTATGTGATTGGCACATACCTTGTGTACCTGTTCGCGTCTCATCAAAACACGTACTTTACCAGTAGTTTTATGTTTCAACAGTTTCATTTCACCAAGTCCTCTTTCCTTCCATTGCTTATCAACAAAACGGAAAAGTTTAGCCCTTGATGAGAATATGACAGTTTCATCTTCTTCTCCTGTAGTAACTGTCACTTCTGCTGGCAATGGCACAATGGGTTTGAAATCTGGACATGGATCATAATTTTCCAAAGAAGTATTGCTTTTCTCTGACAGAGTTCTAGATTTGTTGAGGCTCGTATTTAGTGAGCCAGAAGTAAACGGTCCATCGACGACACACTTGGAAGCTTCAAATGAAGTTTTTCCTGTAGAAGTAGGTGATGTTTTGAACAGTGTTGAGTCTTCTCCTGAGAATGTTTGAAAAGCCTTGTTCCAATTTGACAATGTGGATGAAGGGTTTTTATTTTCAGGCATTGTAAAACTAAATACCGGCGGGGACGAAACTTTAGTTTCTGCTGCTATTGGCATTGCTATTTGATAATTATGTGGTTGATTCGCTTTAATATGCTTTTGAGGTATTGTAACACTAAGCACTGGGGTCGGCGTAGGAGCTGATGTTGGCAACGGTTTCGATGACGTGATGACTACATTAGCCGGTATTGATCGTGATGTATCTCTGAATTCCGATGTTGCAGCTGAACTAGCTGGTTTCGATGTGAAAACAGCAGTGGATATTGGTGGCGCAGACACTACGGGCACTGACGGCACAGAGGGAGCGGCTGGCACGGTGTGTGCCGCTGGTACCGTCGGCGAGACCGTCGGCGCTGTAGATGCCGCAGGTGGAATCAGATGCGCCATATCCAGGAACATTTGGTCCGGAGTTGGGTAGACGCCAGGGAAATTCATTTGTGCCCTTGCTGGATCAAACAAAGGCTGAGCGCCGGGCACGGAAGACTGAGCAAATTGAGAATATTGATTGTAGAGATTATACAATGTTTGATTGTATAACTGGTAAGGATTAGGCGGAACTGGGAAAGTTTGCCTTTGATTAAATCCTGGTCCTGGTACCATTTGTGGTGTAAACGGTAACTGCGACCCATAAGAGGTTGTGTCATTGGTTCTGTAGTCGTCATCGAGATTGTATAAGTCGCTTTCATTTATTGTTTGCTCTGATGAGGATTTTTTTAGTTTATCAACTTCTTTTTTCAAATCTGCTATTTGTTTTTTTAGTTCACTCACATCTTTGCATTCATTTCTGCATTCATCTATCTGATCCTTCACTTGATCTACAGAAATTTTAAGTTGTTTGAATTGATCGGTCGTATTTTGTGTATTGGAATTAATTGTATTTATGATCTTGTTCCCCAAATTTCGATTTTCTTCAAACCAATTTCTTGTTTGTTCCATAAAGTCAGTAATTGTATTATCTCTTCTTTGCAAACTTTTTATTTCAGTTTCGATTCTCTCGAAATTTCTTTGGTTTACTCTGGTGGTTTCAAGTATTTCCGAATCTATTGCCGTCCTATAGTTGGTATTGTTTTGTTTCGTAGATGCTTTAGGTGTAGAGCTGATGTTGCGGAATATATTGTTCGAATTTGTTCTTCTAGTTTCCGCGGGATATGAAATATTTTCATCAGAGGAGTATTTCCCATCAATGTCATTATTTGATAAATTGGTATCAATTTTATTGATACATATCTCAATTTCATCAATTAAATCTTGAGTATCAGAGTATAATGGTATGTTTTTGTTTGTTTCATTTTCTTTCAGTAAATCCTGAGCCTTGTAAGCATATGTTCTAGCTTTTGACAGCATTGTCTCATATTTCGATTTGGAGTTATCAGTTGAAGAGTAGATGTCTTCTGTGGCCACTTTTTTGTGAGCTTGAGCAAGATGATAATATGCTTGCTGGGATTTCACACTAGCGAGAATCTCTATAGCCTTTTCATATTCATTATCATTTATGTGGTTTATAGCAACAAATAATTTGCTCTCTTCTAGCAATGTATTCAGTTGTTTAGTCCCCATTTCTTTATGTGTATAGTCAAACAGGCGTTTGTCACTCACATTGATCATTATTTTACTTTTCAATTTTTCTAATAGAGGTATAGCTGAACTATAGTACAATTCAGCTCGCATTTCTATGAAATTTTTCTCTTCCACTGATGTAGTAACTTTAGCTCGATCACTGAATATGCGACCAAGAATACAGAGTAGCTCTGGGTCCAGTCCATGATTATCAATACAGCGTACCACCTCAATACCACGACTCAATGTGGAACGTATGTCAGTTAGCTCAGTCCCAAGTGTATTTTGGCTGAACTTATAAGCACAGTCCCACCATTTCATTTGTGAAAGTGGACACAACAAGTCCGTGATGTTGGCAGGAAGTACATTCGGTTTATCTGCATGAATATACGAAACTTCATAGGTATTTTTCTGCCGAGATGTCAAAGCGGCACAATACAGGAATGCGTATATATCCAATTTATTCAAAGTTTCTGGGCCACAGCTAGTCACAGTTGGCTTAAGCATGTCAAACAGTGTACATTTGAAATGTGCAAAGTTTTTATAATTCAGCAGCGTCCAAACAAAATGGTGAAGAGAATTTCCAAATTCTTTTTGTGCATCACTATCAAAAGCTTCAACTTCAATTTTTCTTGGCATTCTCAGCTGAGGTGCACTGAATTCATTTGAAGTGAAGTGCGAAGACTTGATTCTGCCAGATTGTGTCTTGGTGGTAAAAACTTTTTCATACAATTTGTCCTTCCAGTGTGAACCAGAGCAGCACTGAGAAATTTCATCAAGCAGGGACTGGTTTTTGTTTTGGAAATTAGCTATCAAATAATGCCCAGTTTGAGAGCATCTATAAGCACCTTCCGAGTACCAGCGGTTTACTGCATTCAACTGTGTTTCTGGAGCATTTTTGAGCCAATTGACTTTACTATCTATGGGCACTGCTTGCCATGCCATCAGCATAAAAGGTGCAGCTAATTTGGTAGCGTCCGGCCAGCTTATTAGATCTTTCTTAGCTCTTTTCAGCAATAATGTTGCAGCATGAAATGCAAATTGGGCCCTATGGTGCTCTAGCAAACTTGCATGGAACTCAGCAAAACCTGGAACTGCCCCAGCTTTGGCTACTGTTTGCAATGCCTGATCATAAGCATGAATTAGATCTGCTGACTCAACTAAGCTCTTGGATAAACCACTGGGTGTTTCAGTCAAACTCAAATGGGAAATGCGTTCTTTGACAGTCAAAAGTAGTAATTGGTACAGAAATTTATCTACTTTTTCCAAATCATGTTCCAAAAGTTCATCTAATATTTCATACCAAGCATAATTGTTGGAGAAGTTGTCTGAACTAAATTCTATGTTACAGCTATGATGGAATGCTTCTTTGAATTGATTCAATTTCAGATAGTGTTTCAATAGTCTGGCATGAAGTAATGGGTCTTTTGGTCTCACATTTATCTCCATAGTCAAAAGTTTGAGAAGTGCTTGAGGGTCTGGTTCTGACATAGTTAAGAGTTTCTCTCGCAGGCGGAATGTTACTGGATGTTTTGGATATATTGCCTCTGCTTTCTCCAACCAGTACTTCGAACGTCCAGGATCAATTGTTACATCTCCATCAGCAAGGAGTTCACATACTGAAAACAACTAGTTTTTAATACATCTTATAAAAGCCCACCTTGAGTTACATTTTATAAAATTAATCCTACTTTTTAAAATGACTTACTGTTACCATGGGAAAATATAAGTACACTGGATCCGTTGTGCACTATTATACAGGGTGAGTTTCTTTTCAGGGCCACTTAGGTGAAGTTGGAAGCCGTGAGAGTAATCGAAAAGCGATTTTAGGAGTTACGGGCTCGATTTTGAAATAAATTGGATCTGCATTAAAAATACTGTAAATTTATTTACAGTTTTCTGTTATTTACAGTTTACTTCAAAATTGCAAGTTTATAAATTCAACAATATTTGTTAACCGTGAGAGTAATAAGAATGTGAAGCCAGGAGTTACGAGGCCCATTAAAAAAATATAAGATCACTCTCAGTTTCCTACTTCGCCTAAACTTGACCCTGAGACTTGGCCCCGAAAAAAAACTGACCTGTATAATTCCCAATGCTATGGGACTAATATCCTCTTCAATGGTATTCTGTAGTACAACCATCAATAAGCATCTCTAATAAATAGTAGATGAAGTGAAGATGAAAGATCTTGCCAACCAGTTTAGACAAAACTCAGAATGCTCATGACATGGAATATATACTAGCTACTTTAAATCTGGGTGCTAAGACGTTAAGCCGCGGGCGGGCGCTTGTTAGCAGTTATAACCTAAAAAAGGAATGTTGAGGAATTTGTACCTAGGCAGAATTTTGGTACTCACTATCCAGGATGGTGCCTGTTTGGGTCTGGTCAATGTCTAAAGATATCTTGAACTGTTCTAGAGCTTTATCCTTATGTCCCAATTTCTGTAGAGCTTGACCGAGGAGCTTGTAAGCCGCGGCATTGTTATCCTTCAGGGTGAGGTACTGCTCGACATGTATTACACAATTCTCATAGTCTCCCACCTCGAAATACAACCGTGCAACAGAATAAGCTCGGCTTTTGAACTGAAAGTGACAAAATCGTGAAAATAGCACGTAGACACCTCTAGCAAAGTTGCAAATCAGAATCATTGACAGGGAAAATTGCTAGAACCTTCAACCAAATCAACTTACCTCTTTCACAGATAGCTTCGATAACAGTTTTTCCACATATTTATCAACGTCTTTTTTATTTCTATACATTCTTAACGACAAATAATAGAACTAGAACTTTCTTGCTTTTTTTTCAAGGAAAATTGCGTGGAGCCAAGCGGCATTCAGTGCTTGGACGAAAAAAAAGTCATTTTTATTTTAGGGTTACCAGCTACCACAACAAATTTCCAGAAGATTTAGTGGAAGAAGTAGCTAGACTAGTCGGTCTATTACGTCTGTAAGGAGACATCTTTTTGCTGCAACATTATAGGTGTATGTGGGTACCACTTGAGCGAAGCCACGGGTGGAAGCTAGTTACATATAAAATTACTTCCTGGTCTAGTGGTTTTGTAGGTAACCTACCCAGATAATTTTCAAAATCAGAAAGTTGCTCACCGCTCATCATACCTACTTTTATGGAACGATTTTGGGAATAGAAATTAGAGGTAGTGTGAGACAGACACACAGTGGTCAGAGACACTGAGACAAGTGAGACACTCGGACCAGAGAGACCACTGAGGCACACAGAGACAGAAAAAGGAAATACAGTCCACTACGAACAAATCAAGTCGTTGTATTGGAAGATCCCCCACAGTGTTACGCATTCTTTTTTTTTTATATACAACTGAAGTGGCAAATAAGCTTACGGCCCACCTGTTGGTAAGCGGTTACCGTAGCCTATGAGCGCCAGCAATACCAGAGGCATCACGCACGCAATCATCACGGCATTAGCAAATTATCTGTGCCTCACTAATATCCTATTCTACTCCCTATATACTTAATATTATATGCGAATATTGCAAGAATGCGAAAGGTAAAGTAGAAACATCACTCCTATATAATTTCCCTAAATTTAAGGTTTTATTTTTTAGTACAGGCAATCGAAAATATTTAAAAAAATATCGTTATTTTAAGGCTGTATCACAGAGTACATTTCTATATATGGCTTTATCGACGAGTATCAGCGTAGCAGATCCTTCATAATTAAGTGGGTCAGTTTGTTAGCAAACTCTGCAACACGCGAGTGCTTTGAACGGTGGCTAACGCGACTCAATATGCATTTGCAAAATGTATTGCATTTTGAGTCGCGTTCTTGTCCTCCTTGTATTAGTATGTGTCAGTCAAAAGTACTCTGTGGTGTCAATCGTCTCGGTCTACGGTGTCAATCGCCATTTATACCGTAGACAGAGAGTATAACATGTTAAAGTTATACTCTGTCTACAATATATCGTCGACCGTCTGTGTACGGTATTTATTGGTATCTTCCTAGTCTGTGGTCTCAATCTTTGGCTCGGGAATAGTGTTGTGCTTTGGCACGTACTCAGAATACCAAAGTACTCTATGCTCAGAACGGAATACAGCTTTCTTTCGTACTGTTTTGTAATTTTTCGTATTGTTGTGTTTTGCTAAAGCAAGCAAATGAATGACTAACATTACATTACCTACCTCGTCTCAGTTTTTTCTCACTGAGTAGAACAAGTTACCATTGATCTGACTGATCTAATGGTTTTCAGGGAAAGTACAACGAGAGAATAACCATCTAAAGGTATCTTTTGGTCATTTTCATGTTTTTAGTCAATTACTGGCAAGTGGCAACCTAACCTACTTGCCAAGCTTGTACAAAAATCTGTGTGCACATAAGATTTACAAGCAGGTTTTAAGATTTACAAGGAGCCGCAAACTCACCTCCATACAAGCTCAGCTGGGCTGGTCGATGGCTGGTCGGTTACTGAATTGATTGACCATCGAACAAAGTGACGGGCGAGACCCATTTGCCAATCAATCAAATCAATTGTTTTGAGAGTATGTACTCCTTTCACAGCTTTTTCTTCTATGCATTAATTAGTTGATTTTCACATTTAATATAAAGCAATCAAACAAGTTCTCATACTGAGTGTGGTAGAAGATGCTACCATTTAATATTATTGTGGAGTGTATCTGGAATGAAACGATAAATGCTGCGAAATGAGAATGTTGAGATGGATGTGTGCAGTGACTAGAATGGACAAGAACGGAATGAGTACATCAGAGGAAGTTTGAAAGTAGCACCACTGACTGAGAAGTTAAAGAGCAAAAGGTTAGCGTTGTATGGGCATGTCATGCGGGGGGAAGAATTCCATGTGACTAGAAGAGTCTAATTCTAATTCTAATTCTAATCGGGGGTGGTTAGACCTGCACTGACTTCCCGCTGTGGGGTGTTTTGTGCATTGTCCCCCTATGCTAACCCTACCCCAGCCAGCCCAGCTCCTTAAAATAGCGAAGCAGGACTTTGGGTCGTTGGTAACATTCTCGCAGTATCCCTGTATGCAGCGGTGTCTGGGAGCCGCTTCCGAGCACGGCCCGCAGACCCGATGTGGTCCTGGCCTCTTCCGTGGCTGTACAGTGCAAAATTACGTGCTCTACTGTTTCTTCTCCCTGTAGGCAGCCCCGACATAATCCGCTGTCAGTAGCCCCTGTCTTGTACAGGTGATGGTTTAATTCACAGTGACTAGAAGAGTGTTAAATATGAATGTGGAAGGATATAAGGGGAGAGGTAGACCAAAGAAAAGATGGATAGATTGTGTGAAAGACGACATGAGTAAGAAAGGAGTGAATACTAAAAAAAACATGTTGTGCCGACCCCACATGAAGTCGGATAAGGGCAGGGAGATGATGATGAGTGTGTCTGGAACGAAACAGAAAGAATAGCATTTGTCAAAAATCTTAATGATTGTCAATGATTGGCAGGTGCAATAATGACTTGGCTGTTCACATAACGGAACAGGCCAAGGCTTTATTAAAACTTGTTAAAGCAGGCATCAGAAGTAGTAGATAGGTAATTTTTTTGTTATAAGTGATTCTCCGAGGCTTGCATAATCATGTTGATTACACCCTTGTTATAAGATAAAGATTAAAAAAAACGAGTTTCTAGCTAAGTAACTCACATGTTATTAATTTGTTTCAGATGAGTGATTCTGAATTCACACATTCTTCTGCGCTTTCCTTAGATTCCATGAAAGTTATCGCTGAAAGTATAGGGATAGCTAACTTAGGTGACGATGCTGCAAAAGAGTTAGCAGATGATGTCACCTACCGGTTGAAAGTTATCGTGCAAGATGCTATGAAGTTTATGCATCATTCAAAGAGACAGAAACTTGCCATAACAGACATTGATCATGCATTGAAGATCAAAAACATTGAGGTAGATAGTAAATGCATTGTTGTAGCTGAAACATGAATTTTACATGCATACATAAAATTACACCCATTTCCCAGAGGGGTAGGCAGAGACCAAGGCTTTCCACTTGCTATGATCCTGACATACTTCTTTTGCTTCATTCACTCTCATAACATTTCTCATACATCATGCTCATCGGTTAAGGTTAGGTACTCTTGGTCTGGCTTTTTTCCAAAACGTCACCAATTTGGTCACTAAACGTATGCTAGTGCACTAGGTCTTCAACATGAATTTTATTCAGCAACATTGTGAAAAAACAGTAAGATGTGTTTCTAACTTATTTTTTAGCCACAGTACGGCTATCTTCAACAAGACGGTCTGCCATTCCGGTTTGCCTCAGGTGGTGGAAGAGAGCTCCACTTTGTAGAGGAAAAAGAAGTTGACTTGACAGAAATCCTGTCAGCCCCACCTCCTAAAGTGCCTCTTGATGTCTCCGTAAGAGCTCATTGGTTGAGTGTAGATGGGGTCCAGCCAACCGTACCGGAGAATCCCCCACCGCTGTCAAAGGAGGCACAAAAACTGGAATCTATTGATCCTATTTGTAAACTCAGCAAGCCCACTAATAAAGATGCTGCAGGTAAGGGAACACTAATTTATTTAGCAGACATCCTTCATCCCCATTTGTCAAGTGGTACAACATTGACATGCTTTGTCACACACTAATCATTGTTTCAATTGCATTGACTTTGATGAACTCTACAAGAAAAGATCTTTAACAGAAGCTACCATTTTTTAAAAGTTCATATTTGTTCTTTTCACATATAGCTTGTATTCTTGATTCTTGCTTGTACTGAGTTAGTTGAAAAGATTATGAGGGTTACTTATGCATCAATTAATAATATTTTAGGTAAGCCAATGTGTGGGAAAGCTGCACGGCTGAAGGCATCAGAATCAGTACATGTGAAGCAGCTAGCAACCCACGAGTTGAGTGTAGAACAGCAGCTGTACTACAAGGAAATCACCGAGGCTTGTGTGGGCAGCGACGAGGGACGTCGTGCGGTAAAATAATTGTTTTAACTTAGAAAGAAATGGCATGTACGTTATTCACATATTATAGCGTGAAGGGTCTGTAAACGCGTGTCATGGCATGGGCCAATATCATGCGAGCAGAGTCCCGCTTATAATCTCGTATACGCGGATATTTCTACTGACTGGCCTAAAATAGCAATAATTATGGCTATTTGGTTTTTTTGTAGTACCTACTACCTAATTTAATTGCTCATACCACTCATATACATTAAATTAAAGTGATGACTGGGCTAGTTTGTTGTTTTGGTGGTGAGGATTATTAGGAGAATGTTATAATATCAAAACTCATATTTGTCCATAAATCATAATCTAGCGATGCATGAATGTTACTTATGAAGACTTGAACATTTTTACAGGAAGCTCTTCAATCATTGGCTTGCGACCCTGGACTCCACGAGATGTTGCCGAGAATGTGCACATTTATATCTGAAGGAGTCAAAGTGAATGTTGTACAAAACAACCTTGCACTGCTCATATACTTGATGCGTATGGTCAAAGCTCTACTAGACAATCAGTCCTTGTATTTGGAGAAATATGTAAGTTTTTAATTCAACATTTTATTAAAATTCAAGTTATTCATTTCAATATTTAGATTATTTTACATGAGTTTTTGAAGCATTACTTGCGTCAAATTATTCGAGTGATCGAGTTGTTTAGAAAACATCGGAAAAATCACACTATTAGTGAGTTTCCTATTATGTGGTGAGGTTGATTGAATTAGAAAATTTAGTCCAATTGTCCTCAAAAATCATCCTCCACTTAATTGCGAACATTCTTTATTCTTTATTGTACACAGAAAACACATACAAAAAACAAACTAAATGAAAGGACATGTACAAAGGCGAGCTTAACCCTAAAAAGAGTTTTCTTCCAGCAAACCTTTGAGGCTAGAGATAGGTGGTTATAGAGGTAGTGTTCGTGTACAAGACCAATGAATAAAAAAATAAATAAATAAATAGTAGATGTATAAACAAACTATTCTAACAAAATATACTTATATTAGATACCTAAATATAAACTTATCACTATGAACAAACTACTTATATAATAATATTACAATATATATACCTACTTGTGAAACAATAAAACAAATATACAAAAATATATATAATTTAAATTTAAATACCTACGTACTTACAGAGATAGAAAATGCTCTTTTGCCTTCCTCTTAAAAACATTAACCGAAGGACTATCGCGTATGACATGGGGCAGGGCATTCCACAACTTTACCGCATGGACGGTAAAGGAGCCGCCGTAACGGCTAGTCGAGTGAACATACTACAAACATACATCATACTAAAAAGAGGTAGAGAAAATATCTATCAAAGAGCCAGCAATAAAATTCCGTATTATTTTTCACAGTTGCACGAGTTGATTCCTTCAGTGTCGACATGTATCGTGTCGCGACAACTCTGCTTGCGTCCGGAGATGGACAACCACTGGGCTCTTCGCGATTTCGCTGCTCGTCTGATGGCGCAAATCTGCAAGACCTTCAACACTTCAACTAATAATCTGCAGACAAGAGTCACAAGGTTCAAACATCTATTTATATTTGTTTAGCGGCTGCCCGCGGTTTCGCTTGCGCGATACCTGGGTAAAAAGTAGCCTATGTATTTCCCTAGAGCTTAAATCGGTGCAGCCGTTGAGTCGTGTAAAGGTATCGAAAAGACAGTGACTATTGCATCCCCCTGACAGCAGTTACCGTCACTAATTGTCATTTTGCAATGCCAGTGGTTTTGTTACCTGCCCTAATTTTCTGAAGCTCAAAAATCTTATCAGCCTGTTTGGTTTCGTTATAATCAGATATATGTTATTATTTGAATCACTGAAACTATTTTAATTATCCATGTTTTGTGAGAAGACCAAAAAATCAAATAACCGACCAATTTGTTTTAGGTTATTTGCCAAAGCCCTGCAGTGTCCATCACAGACTAACAACGAGACGGGAGTAGCGATGGCCTCCATGAAGGAATCTGAGAAGACCCCGCTCGCTTCGCTGTACGGCGCGGTGCAAGGATTGGCTGAGCTGGGACCAGAAGTCGTCAAGGTACAGTAGACACAGCGGATGTTGAAGTAAGGTTCTGCGAATGGTTGCGGCAATATTAATCCGACGGTTGGATTAGAATCGGAACGGTTGCGCAAGTCCAATTACCTTTATAGGTAACTAGCTTCAGCCCGCGGCTTCGCTCGCGTGGTACCTACATAAAAAGTAGTCTTTATGCTATTCCAGACTATAATCTATCTCTGTACCAAATTTCATCCATATCCGTTCGGCCGTTTAGCCGTGATTGAACCACAAACATCCAAACATCCTCACAAATTTTCGCATTTATAATATTAGTAGGATGCGGACAGCCAAAGAGTGGAACTCGTTGCCGGCGTCTGTGTTTCCGAATACCTATAATTTGGGTATCTTCAAGAGTAGAGTGAATAGGTTTCTTCTAGGCAAACGTGCTACACCGTAGACCACATCGTCACTTAACATCAGGTGAGATTGTGGTCAAACGTAAGCCTATTTTGTATTTAAAAAAAAAACAATTCTAATCCGACTACGGTTGGATTGGATTCAGAACCAACAGGTGGGTCGTATGCTTGTTTGCCACCTTAGTTGTATAAAAAAACATTCGTTTCAATTTCACTCTCAAAACTATCGTGAGTTTGAAAAACGGGTTTTGCTCACGTCTGTAAATGATAATGTCGATGAAAATACCGACAATGTTTCGATTCGTCTAGTAGCTAGACAATTTCATCAGGTTAGTATTGTCGTGATTTGATATTCATAATTAAAAAGTAATAGTAAAATATTTATTTCTTATAATGGTAACATAGCATTTGGAATTTAAAATATTTGTTAGCTGGCAATTCTGTTCTGTGCGTGATGTGGAAGTTGTGGGTAGCGAATCACGAACGGTCAAACCACGGCATTTGGTTCGTTTTTTATAACCGACCGGAGGTAACTTTTAAGCAAAAGTTGGAATGGACTGGCATTCTTTTTCTGGAAGCCGAGCAGTGAGCATTGTCGTGTAACCAGTGTCCTTGTATAGAACTAAAAGTTGTAATCGAATCTAGAATATTCCACAAGTTCGGAATAAATAAAGTGGTGTTGTCAAGTGTTATCCTCGTTTCATTACAGTATGATCAAAGACAATATATCCTTTCTACAATATTATCTTTGGTATGATCTACCGCGCACTCCAACCGTTGTTGTCTATTCGTTTCAAATTGATTAGCGAATCTGCCAGGCTATTGTGTAAGCAAAATGGTAATGAAGATAGCAATTATAAGCATGATTTTTATCAATTTTAGCGACATCTGAAGTTTTTCAAACATTAAAAGGAAGAAGTCTTGAAGTTTTCCGTTGTCAAGTTTGCAACGTTTTGAATGTTGCTAAGATTGTTAAAGTTACCCTCAAAGTTACGAACTTTATTGCCATTACGCTTACACAATTGCACCCCTGTTTTGCTAAGCGTTGGCGTTAACCCTAATGGTAAGTTGTATTCGTAGGTATCTTGAATAAAATGCTTGTTTGTTCAGGTGTTCATCCTGCCCCGAGTGCGATGGCTGGGCGAGCGGCTCGAGGGCGCGCTGAGCGGCATCGGCGGCGCGGACCGACTCGCGGCCGGGAACCTCAAGCATCAGCTGCTGAAGGTGCTGGCGCCGGTCGTCCGCCAGCTGCGGACACCGCCCGACCTGCCTGAAGACTACAAGTAAACAAATAACCAATAGCGTTCACCATTCACACAAGAACTGCTAGAGAGTTCTAAAAAAATATCACAAATCGGGTGAGAGAAGGGATAGTATATTTTGAAATTCATTCAACCAAGTCCAGTGGAGTAAAGGTGTTGTATTGTAGATTTCAAATATATTTTGGTTTTTATACAATATTTCAGATTTATGACCAAAAATGCAAAACCATGATCTCCCGAACGTGATCCTTTCTTGTCTTCGAAGTTTACCAGTCAAAAAAACAATCTTTCCAGGAAGTTTCTGGAAAACGGAATTTATTGCTTATCTCGAAAAAGTTTTTGTATAGTTTTCGAGATAAACGATAAATTCCGTTTTTATTTTTCCCTTCCTATCTCTACGCATGAGTTCTAACTCAGACTTTGCGAATTTATCTAAGACTAGTTTAAACCCCGGTGACTTCAAACGAAGTCACCGGGGTGTTAATTTCATACAAATCAAATCAAAAAATTCCTTTCATAGTGCACCCCTACACTACAACAGGAAGCAACCCTCCAAATTTCATACTCCTAGGACCGCTGGTTGAGGCTGTTTGCGTTCATTCTCAATTAGTCAGTCCCATAATATATTTTGTTGATTTGATTGAAAGGACGTGTGTTCGTCTTGGCAAATCATTATCTGTATATATAAAAGAACAAGGCCTGATTCCACGATCAACGCACAGCCCAAACCCCTGAAGCTATAAAGCTGAAATTTGGACAGTAGCTGCCTTGCATGCCAAACACATCCACTAAGGAGGGATTTTCAAAATATCAACTCCTAAGAGGGTGAAAAGGGGTTAAAACGTTTGTATGAAAAATCGTATTCCTTGAACCAAGAAAACCTTGAATAAGAAAAAACTGTATTTTTAGATTTTCAAAACTACCCCTTGAAAGGGTGTAATGAGATGTAAAAGTTTGTATGGGAGAATATTAACGCATCGAGAGATTTATCTGAAACTTGGTACAAATACTCATAAAGTCAAATAATGAAATACGTATTAAGGGTTTTTCAAAACTGCCCCTTTTTATCAAGACACCACGCGAGCAAAGCCGCGGGCGTACGCTAGTAAAATTTAAAGCTTAATTTCTCCTGTTGTATATATTTAAAAAATGTAACTTAACCCAGACGCGAATATGGTTACCTCGGGCCGAGTCTGCAGCAAGCCGTCAGCAAGATCCGCACGTCGCCGTCGGCCAGCAGCGGCGGCGGCGCGGTCGCCGTCGTCACGTGCACACCGCCCCTAGTGCCGTCCACACCGTCGCCCGCCACCACGCAGGTCCCGCACCTCTCTAAGCCCCTGGGTAAGTTACCGTGCAAAAACATTGAGATTGTAGTGTATGCCCTTCGCCACACTGGTTCACTCTAGGACAACTCCTCGTAGTTACACTTCCCTCCCGCCTGCGTCACGCCAGCGCGCCGGCTTGACTCAGGTCCCGCACCTCTCTAAGCCCCTGGGTAAGTTACCGTGCAAAAACATTGAGATTGTAGTGTATGCCCTTCGCCACACTGGTTCTCTAGGGCAACTCCTCGTAGTTACACTTCCCTCCCGCCTGCGTCACGCCGGCGCGCCGGCTTGACTCAGGTCCCGCACCTCTCTAAGCCCCTGGGTAAGTTACCGTGCTACATCATTGAGATTGTAGTGTATGCCCTTCGCCACACTGGTTCACTCTAGGACAACTCCTCGTAGTTACACTTCCCTCCCGCCTGCGTCACGCCGGCGCGCCGGCTTGACTCAGGTCCCGCACCTCTCTAAGCCCATGGGTAAGTTACCGTGCTACATCATTGAGATTGTAGTGTATGCCCTTCGCCACACTGGTTCACTCTAGGACAACTCCTCGTAGATACTCTTCCCTCCAGCCTGCGTCACGCCGGCGCGTCGCCTTGACTCAGCCCCGCACCTCTCTAAGCCCCTGGGTAAATTACCGTGCTACACCATTGAGATTGTAGTGTATGCCCTTCGCCACACTGGTTCTCTAGGGCAACTCCTCGTAGTTACTCTTCCCTCCCGCCTGCGTCACGCCGGCGCGCCGGCTTGACTCAGGTCCCGCACCTCTCTAAGCCCATGGGTAAGTTACCGTGCTACATCATTGAGATTGTAGTGTATGCCCTTCGCCACACTGGTTCACTCTAGGACAACTCCTCGTAGTTACACTTCCCTCCCGCCTGCGTCACGCCGGCGCGTCGGCTTGACTCAGGCCCCGCACCTCTCTAAGCCCCTGGGTAAATTACCGTGCTACACCATTGAGATTGTAGTGTATGCCGTTCGCCACACTGGTTCACTCTAGGACAACTCCTCGTAGTTACACTTGCCTCCCGCCTGCGTCATGCCGGCGCGTCGACTTGACTCAGGGCCCCGCACCTCTTTAAGCCCCTGGGTAAGTTACCGTGCAAAAACATTGAGATGGAGATTGTAGTGTATACCCTTTGCCACACTGGTTCACTCTAGGACAACTCCTCGTAGTTATACTTCCCTCCCGCCTGCATCACGCCGGCGCCGGCTTGACTCAGGTCCCGCACCTCTAAGCCCCTGAAGTAAAGACAAAGTTGCAGTAACAATACCTACACACTTAAAACCTACACACCTACCATAGTACAGGCTATGCCTAGTTTGGGATCAGTTGACCGTGTGAATATGTCCGGAATATTTATATTTATTTATTTACACAAACAACAGCAAACATGTAGGTAGATACTTAAATACTACTGGGTAGATCCCGTTGTGCCCCATGTGCGTGGTTGTGGATCAAATTGGTCCTATCTCAGCAAAAATGCTCCACACCGTGTTTATAGTGCTGTTTTTCAGTATATTGTAACTTAATGCAGAGACGGTGACGGGACGCAACGTAGTGATCAGCTCGTCGCCCGCGCAGTCTCCGGCTCCGTCCACACCGCCGCCGCAGAAGTTCGTTATTGTCTCGCAGCAAAAACAACCTCCAGTGAGTACATACATACATTAAATCACGCCTATTTCCCACAGGCGTAGGCAGAGAGTACCTAGCCTAGTTATCCTAAAGTCCGGTACGTACCTATAGCGTTGGCAGTTCCAGTTTAGTGTACTTTTTCTCCGTCTATCATATGAGGAAAAAAGAAACGATTAAACGCACACGTATCACAACGGCACCAAATCGGCATCGTATCGCCTGAAGCGGTTTGTTGTAGACAAACAGAAAAATAAAAATTAAAAATAAAGTAAAGTAAAAGTTTATTGAATAAAAACCAAAGTTAACAAAATCTGTATAAGCCCTGGCTCCGGAACTAGCGTGAGCTGTATGTCAGGAGTCGTTCCTTCCCATTATAAATTTTAAACATTAAAAAATAGATGAAACATCTTCAAGGATCTGATCGCCTGGAGATCTAAGAGGATATCTACCATTCTTGGGGACAAAATTCGTGAGCCTAGGTATTTTTCCGATAATTATCTATTTCAGATTTGTATAGTAGGTTTGTTTTTTTGTAGTCCCTGTCTCAGCCTTCTAGCGGCGGGCATATCATGGTGCACGGCTCGCAGCCAACTATCGTCCGCAGCGGGGGTGTACAGGTAATTTATAATTCAAATATTTGCATGCCGTATTATGTAGAATTTGCTGTTTCTACCAAAAAAAACTAACACCGCATTATGTTTGGTATGAATTTAGCGTATCAGCATGTTTATTTGTTAACGTTTTAATGAATCTCTGAATCTTGATGGTAAAAAGTTTAATATAAATTCTACATACTAAGGTGGTTTGTGCAGAGGAAATTGTTGCATTACAATTAGCGTTCATGATTTTGCTTGCGCACGCGGGTTCGATTGCGTGGTGCCTAGACATAGATTCTAGTTCATTCTAGTTATAGACCTCTATGTATTCCAAGTTTCATCAAAATCTGTTTTCCCCGTTACCGCTTGATTGAACAACAAACATGCTCACAAACTTTCGCATTTTAAATATTAGTAGGATAGTTAAAATTTTGGTAGAAAATTCGGAGGGAAGTTTATGCAACAACAGAATAGAAAAAAATATAAATTAAACCGCCTTCTACGTTACTTTGGTAACCAATGTCACACTGACCCCCCTTAGACATCTTCAAGGATCTGCTCGCCTGGAGATTTGAGAGAATATTGTCTACCATGCTTAGGGATTATAGTCTTGAGCCTATCTCATAATATCTTTTTATAATCGAATGTGGCTTGTCAAGGAGAGACTTGTATTCGTCTGTTTGCAATAAGTATCAAGGTTTTAAGTGAAATTGAATCGTGTACAGAAAAATCGTTGTAGATAAGATAGATAAATCGTTTAGTCGACACATATCACAGCACAAACAAGTAGCAAGCGAGCGAGACAAACAATCAAAGAACACTTCATTAGCAGCAACAAAACAGGTAAAAATACAGTAGCAGGTAGGAAATTAGTAAGGTGTCTGGAAATAGGTACCTATTTCCAAACAAACCAAACAATGTGCACGGTAAGTGTACAATACATATACGTCACCTAACCAACATTTCCTTTCTATACTAATAATAATATCAAAGTCATTTATTTCAGGCAACACAGCAAAGTACATATAAAAATACAGGGCCCATAGATAGATATACCTTAAAACTAAAATATATAATAATACTAATAGTAGATTATGCAACAAGGGCTTAAAGTAGTGTATTATGTCAAGGGCGCTATATTGAACCCCGAGAACGAGGAATACTATGGTTAACTCCCGAGCGGAGCGAGGGAGTTAAGGCAAGAATCCTGAGTACGAGGGGTTCAAGATCGCCCAAGACAAATACACATTTAAGCCCGCGATGCATACTCTACTTTTTATACTTTCTGCGAGGCAATTGAAAACAATGACTGTTAAGTAGAAAGAAATGATTTTTCTGGAAGTTAAGTATCCAACTTTACCAGAGGCTTCAGATTGTATGCATTCTGGAGTCGAATCAAAATCACTGTCGTCGTCACTTGTCATTTTTTAGAAGTTTCGAATCGAAACTGAATTTCAGTGTAGATAACAGCACAGCAGTTTGAGCGCTTGGCGCCTTATTTTCTTTTTTTGTAGTCTATTCTGTAGTGGTCAGTTCGACATTCGAATAAATCCTTCTTCGTGCGCGGGTGCAAATGAATTTCGTAAAAAGTTTTCATGTTTTTTTTTTTTTAATTTGTAGGCAGTGCAAAGAACATGAAAACATACAGCCTAATTAGAATAAAATCTCATTGCACCCAAACATTTTTGAAACCAACCTCGATCAAGCACGACTACATGGGTTGCATTCCAAATTCAAATCACATTATGTCCCATGGGAAATAATGAAATTCAGTACAACATTATGACCCGGCTAGGCCGTAGGGCTGTTATGACTTACTTTAGGAAAGGTTTGTATGACACATAATATGCCATAGACGAGCAGGTAGTATAAAAAAATATTATTAGGGCTTATTGTTCTTTGGCGAATCCCTATAGCGTCGGTAAACTATTCCTGCAGCCCAGAAGTCGGGAGAGAGGAACATGTCGCGATGCTTCGCAGGCAATTCTATAAGTGTGTGTTTGTAACAGAATGCGTACCAATGTAGTGAGCGTGTGCATGTTTATAGTCGGTGGTGGTGACGAGCGGGCCGGCGCCGGCCGCGCCGCAGCCGAAGGTGGTGGTGCTCGGGGCGCCCTCGCAGTTGCCCGCGCCCGGACTCGTCAGCCAGGTCTGTCCCCCTTACTAGCAGAGGCATGAGTTAGACCGGACTTGTAGCCAGTGGTGCGATTGCGTAAGTGTAATGGCAATGAACTTTGTTATGAACTCAATGAAGTTCGTAACTTTCTGGGTCATCATCATCATTTCAGCCGTACGACGTCCATTTTTGAACATGGCCTCCCCCACAGACAGAGCGAATTCCTATCATGTGGGGGGATTTGCCCATACTCACCACGCTGGGCATGCGGGTTGCCTAGCGCAGTTAGAGGTATTGTTGTTAAAATAAGGGACGCTGCTGCCCATCCCCTAGCTTTTTTCCCTTAGTCGCCTCTTACGACATCCGCGGATAGATAGATATGGAGGGGCCCATTCTTCAGCCGGGGCCACCACGGCATTCTTTCTTCATTCATTCGGCTCTACTTTCAGGGTAATTTAAACAATCTTAGCCCCATTCAAAACGTTCCTAACTTGACAAGGGAAAACTTCAAAACCTTAGCTTCTTCCTTTTCATGTTTTAAAAACTTCAGATGTCGCTAAAATTGATAAAATCATCCTTATAATTGCGATCTTCATTACCATTTCGCTTACGCAATAGCCGGGCAGGTCTGTACCACTTACTAGCAGAGGCATGAGTTGGACCGGACTCGTCAGCCAGGTCTGTACCACTTACTAGCTAGTGCTGTAGTGTCGCAAAATAATATACATCGTTTTTTATGTACTTATTGCTTTATACAGTGTAAATGCAATTTTAGTTAGGTTTCATTATTAGGAACATAAGTTCCCCTTGTAAAAATCCCGCTATTAAATAAAACGCCGGCGCAGGGTTTATAAATATTTGTCAAAAACGCAAGTTAGTCTTTTCAAGTCCAAGCAAACTTAAGTATATAGTATATCATGGCCTCATAGCTCAGTTGGTAGTAACTCTGCTTTCTGCGCTAGAGGTCGCGGGTTCGATTCCCGCACTGGACAAACATTGTGTGATTAACACAGGTGTTTGTTCTGTGTCTGGGTGTTAAATAGTTATATATATATATATCAGTCTCTGGTACCCATAGTACAGGCTATGCCTAGATTGGGATCAGCTGACCGAGTGTGATATGTCCGGAATATTAAAAAATATATATATATATATAATAGACCGGCTTTTACAAATATCTGTCAACAGCGCCTCGTACACTTACTACCGTTCTTTTAAAAGAGCAATTGAGCGTATTTCGAGATCTAATAAGGTTTTTCCATAGGCGCCAGTGTCAGTGGTCGCGAAGCCGGTCTTCGCTCGCAGCAGCGGGCCGCAGCCGCCGCCGGAGCTGGACGATCTCTCCCATCTTGCCTGACGGTTCGGATCCAAGGTGGCTATGCTGCGACAGTACACAAGAAAGAAACCAAGCGAATCGCCAACGGAATCATAGCTTAGACCATTTTGGCAAAGGAAGACTTTTGTTGCTATTATTATGCAGATTTTATACCTTTGACAAACGCCATCTAAAACTATAAACGATTACAGTACTACGATTAACGTTATGCACCTAATCTTTGTTTTTGTTGACGACCTCGATGGCGTAGCGGGCGAGTGCCCGTCTGAGACGCAAGGGGTGCGGGTTCGATTCCCGCTGCGGGACAACTGTTTGCATGATGTGCAAATATTTGTTCCGGGTCTGGTTGTTGTGGGCATATGGTACTGTAGTTTCTGATACCCACGACCCAGGAAACCCAGTGTGGGGGCAGGACCATGTATTTGACTGTTAGTATTTATTGTTATTTTATCCATTATCTTCGTTTTTATGCACGAGATGCCGATATTAAAGACAAGATTTCCGAGGCGCATAACTTTCATTTTAGTACCTAGGTTCTGTGCGCGATAAAAGGCTAACGTTCAGAAACGATATCAACTCAATTATCTCAAAATCAGTGATGAAAAGATTATTGACCAATGAGCAATACAAGTGGATGAAATTTGGAACACAGTAAATGAATTTTGATTTGTAAATACTATTTGACAAATTTTTATTTTTACTATTTCGGGATCACTTAGTTGTAGACAGAATGAATTAATCTCTTACTAATTAGTATATATTTAGTCCTTTTCATAATGTAATGTAAAATAAAGAATACTAATTTTATAAAATTTGAAATACATTGTACAAGGTGATATAGGTACATAATATGTATATTGTCACGAAAGGGGCTTATTCTGCGCCCAATTGGCAGTAAAGTTTGTTCTATGACTTACAACGAAATATGCAAAGCTTTGTTTTTTTTCTTGCTCTTTTTGTTTATAGAAGAGGGTTATTCTATTTCATGATGGTATACTAGTTACGGAACACGTTGTATTGTACTTATTCAGTGTGAAACAGTTTTTTATGCAATTCAGATTTTCAATACATATTAATAAACCACAATATTGATTAGCTTATAGTTACAGCGCTGTATACAGGGCGTCCCAAACTTATGGGACATGAAGGGGAAGTACCTTAAATATCGTAGATAGGGTATTTTGCTGAAAGAAGACTTTATGTTACTTTTAAAAGTAAGTAATTCTGCATTCATCGATTTTCTAAAAAATACTTGCTTCGTCTGGGAATCGAACCGACTTAAATGTCAAAAAAAAATCATCCTACTTCTATGATGCCAATCGAAAGAATAGCTAAAAAATCATAACTTTGCTTAAGTAACATAGTATTTTAAAAAAAAGGAACAACATGAAAGATTCAAGAAGAACTTCCATTAGATCAAAACTTACTTGATATGCCATGTTCGCAATAAATTAACACAAAACTTGTGTAAGTGAATTATTAAGACTAAACAGATCAATCCAAAAACAAACGCTCGCACACACTGTTCCATTTTCAAAGGACCCGTTTCATCAGTCTATGGAGCCTGGGCCTGCACTGTGTACACTACTCTAAAATATTGCTAAGCAATAAAGTAAACGTATTTAATTGGTTATTTTATTTAAATAGACTTCGTTCTAAGGTACATTATGATTTTCTTCGACAAAGAGAGCAACACACAGCGCTACAAAAATATGGCGAATGGACGTGCGTGAAATGTCATTTTGACAACTTACATTTATCTATGTCATTTTGACAACCTACATTTATCTGTTGACATGTTTTTGTTTAGCTTCGTTGTTTTGTCTAAATACTGTGTTGTTTAACATCCATTCATCTAACGCGTCCTTACACTCCACAAAGCGAAGTGTAATGTAAAATACTTAGTTGCGTTAGTTTAAGTTATTTTCTGAAATATCTACGTCTGATCGTACGTCATATAAGAACTACAGAAGATTTAGCTTGATCGTGACGACGCCGCACAGGCGCCAGCGGCGTCATCACATCTATCATCACTGAAGGAAGATACTCGATGCCCTGACGTACACACAAAAACATCAAATCAAACAACATGGCGTGAAAAATATGTCAATGTCATGTCAAACGTCAATTATAAACCAACATGGCGGCCTTCCAATAGTGTTCACATAGTCAAAAACTTACCAGAAGAACTTGTCTTGTACCATCGCATTTGTCTTCAAATTAATGAAACTGTATTTTTCTTGTAATCTCCTATTTTTTCCTAATTTTCCTATGTAGTGTACATGGACCAGGCCCAGAATGAAACGACTCCTTTAAGAACAACATTTAAAAATATTAGTTCTTTTTAAAAATATTAAAGTATGCATTAAAACAAACGCTAAATAATCCTAAATAAAACGTGTTTGAAAAATTTGACTCAATCATTTTACGTTGTTCCTTTCTTTTAAAATACTATGTTACTTAAGCAAAGTTATTATTTTTTAGCTATTCTTTCGATTGGCATCATAGAAGTAGGATGATTTTTTTTTGACATTTAAGTCGGTTCGATTCCCAGACGAAGCAAGTATTTTTTAGAAAATCTATGAATGCAGAATTACTAACTTTTAAAAGTAACATAAAGTCTTCTTTCAGCAAAATACCCTATCTACGATATTTAAGGTACTTCCCCTTCATGTCCCATAAGTTTGGGACGCCCTGTATATATTACTTCTATTTTAGATGATTTATACAGCATCAGGTGGAACTTGTTAACCAAATTTTCTTACTTCCGTATATATTATCTAAAGTAGAATAAATCTATAGTATTTGTCTCAAAAATGCATTTGTCGTGGATAATTATTGTATCTCGTACGAACTGTCTCGGACACTCGGAATCTAGGTTAATTTGATCTTTGTTTAACAAAATATTGTGTAATCTTAATTAAAAGGACAACAACCTCTTCTCAACTTTGACTAATATTTAATGACAACTACTATTTGTTTTTTAGGTTCTACTTTTTAGTCGGTTTTTCTAATTATGTATATAAAGTCTATAGCAATATAAAGACTCCCTCCGTCGCGTAACAACAAATTCTTATATACTGAACAGATTAAAGCTTCGCTCAAATCGATAGCGATGCGGAAACTATATTGAGAGATAAACACCTAACGTCCCGAAAAAAATTGAGAAAGCATTTTTTTTATATAGAACTAAGGTGTATCTGACTTTCGCTGCTTCAATCGCTCCCGCTTCGTAGCTTCTGTTTCAACGTATATAACGTATACTCATAAAATAATCATCCGTCACCCTGAAAAATGTAATTCATCTCCGTAACCGGCATTATGCAATTTTTTTTGTAATTAATTTTATAACATGAGTATTAGTGTAAATAGGTGTAGGTTTATTCAGTTTTATTTTGTTAAACATTCAAATATTTGTCATGAATAAAATACCTGTTTCAGTTATATGTACACTTTTAATTGACCCCTTTTCGAAATAATATACTAGTAACGTAACACGTCGTAGACTCACTCCTATTGTGAAAACTTGAATAATGCCTAATTTCGATATTATTACAAAGAGCACGTTATTTATCATATAATTATTCATTTGACTATCTGAATGACGAATGCGGTCAGTGCATTATTACAAAAGTAACGTAACATTTGATACATCGGCTCGTGAACGGGTTATAAGAACCGAAATCGTGCATAACAGCAACAATGCTTTACAATGAATGGATGCCCACTCGTCTGAATTGATAAGTGCAAATGTGCACATTGTGCAGCTCGCATGACGTACAACTGTCATGACATTTTGTATTCTGTCACGTAGGGAGAGCAACCACCCCCATCGTTGACGACCTCGGTGGCGTAGCGAGTGCCTGTCCGAGACGGGGGACAAGGGGGCTCGATTACCGCTCCGTGACAAATGTTTGTATCTAATTCTAATCGGGGGTGGTTAGACCTGCACTGACTTCCCGCTGTGGGGTGTTTTGTGCATTGTCCCCCTATGCTAACCCTACCCCAGCCAGCCCAGCTCCTTAAAATAGCGAAGCAGGACTTTGGGTCGTTGGTAACATTCTCTCAGTATCCCTGTATGCAGCGGTGTCTGGGAGCCGCTTCTGATCACGGCCCGCAGACCCGATGTGGTCCTGGCCTCTTCCGTGGCTGCACAGTGCAAAATTACGTGCTCTACTGTTTCTTCTCCCTGTAGGCAGCCCCGACATAATCCGCTGTCAGTAGCCCCTGTCTTGTACAGGTGATGGTTTAATTCACAGTGACCTGTGATGATGCCCACCAGCATTCGCAGGTCCTCGCGTTTCATCTTTATTATGGTGTTGGTGGACTTCTTGTCTGGGCCCGGGAGCATGACTTTCGCCTGCTTACAGTCCTTTCTGCTTTCCCAGAGCTTCTGGTGCTCTTTTTCAAAGTGTTCTCTCAGTCTGTTTTTGATTTCCGCCGATGGTGGATTTGATAGGCTCTTGTCCGCTTCTGTAGGAACAAGTTTTGCTCCCTCTTTTGCCAGGACGTCAGCCCTGTTGTTGCCCAGGTTTGTGCTATGACTCTTTGTCCATTTGATGAGCACTCTATGATTCACACTAAGTTGTTGGAGTGCATTATGACATTCCAGTATCGATTTGGACCTGGTGTCTGGTCTTTGAAGAGCATTTATAAGTGCAGCACTATCTGTTGTGAAGATAAATTGTTGTGTGCATGCTAGAGCTTTCCCTGTTTCCGGCACAGACTTTAATGATGTCAGTATATCTTTGGCCGCCAGATGTAGACCTATAGTTTCGGCTTGTAAAGCCGTGGTGGTTGTGTTGAGTGGTTGAGCCTTACAGAGTCCCGTTTCAGGGCAGTAAAAGCCACAGCCCACCCCCGTTTTCTGTTTGGCTCCATCTGTGTATATGTGGTATGTGGGCAGCCCAGATGAGGAACTTGAGATACCTTCGGGCTCCGAAGTCACCACTTCGTACGATTTGTTGACCAAATAAGAAGTAGCGATTCTGTCCGTGCCTCGTAAGGCCTCCGGAATGACTTTTGTCGCCTTGTCAAGTATCTTGCAATGATATGTTGTTCTGTTGTCACCTTTCCACTGGTTAGTGGATTTTATTCTTAGTGCTGCTGCCATCGCTTCCTGCTGTATGTGCAGCTGAAGTGGTACCAGCCCCAGTATGACATCGAGTGCCGCCGATGGAGTAGATTTTGTGCACCCACTTGCGAGTGAGCATGCTAGTCTTTGGACCTGTTGTAGCCTATTGATAGCAGTAACTAGGATAGTTCGGGGCCACCAGACTACAGCGCCATAGGTGAGCACCGGTCTAACCATGACTTTGTACATCCAGAGACACAGCTTCGGTTTTAATCCCCAGTCCTTGCCCACGGCACGTGTGCACTGCCATAGCACGTTTGTAGCCTTTGTCGTGACATGGTCAAGCTGCTTGTTCCATAGAAGTTTGCTGTCCAGCCATATGCCCAGGTATTTGACCTCCTTACACAAAGTCAGTCTTGTTCCAAATAGGGATGGTAGGTCTAGTGCCTGCAGTTTCTTCGTTTTGCGAGTAAAAAGAATCAATTCAGTTTTGTTTGGGTTCACAGATAGGCTGTGCCTATGGCACCATGCTTCCACAACACGAAGAGCTTTTTGCATCTTCTCGCATAGAGTTGATTCATGTTGTTTGTATCATCTGCAAATATTTGTTCCGGGTCTGGGTGATGTGGTACCATGGTACTCGTAGTTTCTGATACCCACGACACAGGGAATCCTATTGTGGGGGCAGGACTTTAAACAAGGTGATTAATAACATGTATGACGTTGGGTGTTATTATTATTATTTATTTATCCCTGCTTTACTGATAGATTGCACATTTGAATGCCTGGGTCATTGTCCGAACCTCGGAGTATGTCAATTTTTATTTTTTGCCTTCAATTTTTTTGGGTATTATATTTCCCATTTCGGAATCACGAGACGTGACACCCATCGCTGTCTAAAAAATGTACAGAATTTCCTAATCAAAGTTTTAATTGTTTGCATCAGAGTTTAAGGCTAGTATTTTTTTATCAACCGACCGACTTTGACCAAAAATGAAAACTTTTCATACATTATCTGTCATCTTAACCGATGTTTACGTAACCGTCTGTATTGTATGTGTAGGTCAATAGCAGCATTAGTAATTGAAATGGCTCTACAAGGTGATTCATAACATGTATACCGTCCCGAAAGGGGGTTATTCTATCAACAAAAAGAAATAATATTAGCGAAAAAAAACATCAATATTTTAATTTATAAGATTTTTTTTTTACAAACTTTCTCTAATTAGCTGTTTTTGGTATTTTTATCATCTTTAAAACTAATACCTAAACGTACAAGAAGTTCGGAATCAATATTGCGACCTAAAACAGCAGATTTATTGAGTTTGGCCTGATTTGACCCCAAAACAGCTGATTTTCTCAGAGTTTTTTCAATGAAAAATGTCGAATTTCCAAAAGTCGTAGAACAAACTTTATTGCTAATTGCTTGTAGAATAAACCCCTTTCGGGATGGAATACATATTATGAATCACCTTGTAGATGTCATTATATTAAAGCCAGTATGAAAATAGAAAATAAATTATCTCAATACATAATTTTCAGGTTTTCGTTGCTCGTCCAATCGCTTAGAATTATTATTTCAGGTAGGTAAGTATTAGAACACCCGGTGGTTGTTACTACAGTTTTATTATATGAAAAGGTGTCATTATAAATTCAAATTCGACAAAGTTTAACAGAAGCGAGAGGTTTAATAATTCCATTGTTACTAACTTTTAAGGCCGTTACACATTATAACGACTCAACATTAACTCGACTCAAAGTAAAGCATTGAATTATGAGCTTTATATAGTGTAACATAAAGGTCAGATAAGTGCCGCCGAAAGCGATGTATTTTTTGGCAGTTACTAAAAATAAACCAGCAAAAAACTCTAGATTGTTTATTAATATAGGTACATTGTTAATTATTTACATAGATACATTAATTAATCACTCGAAATTAAACAATTTTTTTACATTCTTTTGCTTATTTTTTTACTAAGTCCTTTGTGAGTATTAAATATTGTATTGATTGATTCATTAAAATGAAGGAGATAGGCACTAGATCTAGGTAAAAACGCCACTTTGTTGGCTTGGGGCGGAGCAACGCGCGCTGCGCGTCGCTCTCTGTCTGCCGCGTCCCGCCTGACTCCTGACCACTGTCCGCACTCCGCGCCCAGTCGACGAGCAGAGTTGCTCGGCTCGGACTCCGCTTGCATTCAACCGCAGACGCTGGAGTGCGCTTCACGACCCTTCTCTCCCGGTTCACTTCGAAACGCGAGCTCTCGCCAAACATTTACGCGCACTTTACTTTTCTTTTTTTTAAGTTTGTTTGTGATGTGGCCATGAACTTTTAAAAAGTTTTTCGCATTCCTTGTGATGCGCTGTTTTGTTGTGATTTTAATTTTGTTTTTTGTGTTTTTACCGAAATCGGAGGCGATACGATGGTTGTAAGTATTTTTCATATATTTATATTTAATTTTAGAACATAGCTACCTATTATTAACTTAATCATCAAATTTCAATACATAAGAAATTTGCTTACTTATCTAATAGATCCTGAAACCTAAAAGATTTGCAAGCCAACTATCTTCTATTTATTCTTATTTTAAGATCTTTTGTTTACGTGCTGAAACGTTGTGTTATTTAAGTAAAGTACCTGCTATAAGTTCAATAACATTAACCATTTTTCATTTTAATTAGGTATATTTATTTCATATCTGTTAATGTGATGTATCTATTCGGACTTACACCGAGAGATACATAGATGAGATGTTACCCCAGTATCAAGGCAAGGGAAATCACAAACAATTTAAGAACTTATGTAACTTCTAAAAAGCTCGGTAGCTAGAAAGTACAAAATCGCCCAAAAAACCTTTGACCTTTACGAAGTAGGTAGGTAGAACACCTGTAGGATTATGCATAGCGTACATAAGCTTTAAATTAGGTAATATTATCAATTAATTTGACTTAAATTTTTGATTTCCGAATCTGCACATAATTTGCATAACAATAGAGTGCACGAGATGCTAATAGTCCTATATTCTACTCACTGGATAGTAAAATAAGTCTTCCGTTTTACCTTTTTCTTTGCGGGAGTCTAAAAACGCAGACCTTGTGGCGCCGCCGTACAGCGCGGCAGTTAAAGTTTCAGTTGGCTATCCATAAAAAGAAGATGGTAACGTTTACAGATCTGCGAGAGGCTTCATAAAGACTGACTGATTACTAAGATTTTTCTATCGTGGCTTAGACTTTCTTGACTCTCTCTTTTTACATTTATTATCACCTAGAACAACCTGAATTCTTTTTGAGTTATGTACAGCCACATTTCCCTACAAACTTCGGAATCCAATTGTAGGGGTAAAATCATCGAAATTCCTCAATTTTAGTCTCTTTCCTTTATGTAAGTCACAAAAGCTCTTAGCATTCCCAATTACAGAATTGTGAAGTAATTGGAAGTAGGAGTGGAGTAGCTTGAGGTTTTTCATTTTTACATTTTCATACAAAATGTAGACACTCATTGCCATATATTTTTAACTAGCTTCCGCCCGCGGCTTTGCTCGCGTGGTACCTACATAAAAAGTAGCTTATATGCTATTAAAGAACTTTATCTATTCCATGTTTCAACGAAATCGGTTGAGCCGTTACGGCGTGATTGAACAACAAATATCCAAACATCCTCACAAACTTTCGCATTTATAATATTAGATAGTGGGATGCATTGTGCTTGAAATTTGATTTTTATACGGCATTATAAGCTCACGGACCCTAATAGTTGGTATAAATTTCAAGTTGATACCTTTAGCCGTTTCTGAGAGAAAGGGTCTTGGTAGACAGACAGTCGGACAACAAAGTGATCCTATAAGGGTTCCATTTTTTCCAAATGAGGTACGGAACCCTAAAATGGATTATTATTTAATTGGATTAATCGGGAACCAAGGTCTACACACCTACACAGTTCGAAAGCGTAAAATCACAATGTACCTACCAGTTTATTTTCTCAGTGGATCGTGTAGGTTTACAAAGCTACAAAGCTGTAAACCCTCGTTCATTCCCGCGTCCATCGCTCCCTAATTGAACATTGCACTAATGAGCGGCGTTGTTCGGTTGCAACCCGCTATTACTCGCTCCGGAGATTATAGACTCGGAACCAGCGGTGTTTTTTACCACACCTGAGCTCTCGCAGTAACTCGTTAGTGCACTCTCCAAGTGCATTGGTGGAGGGGTGGTAGTGGCCTTCCGAAACACAGGTCGCGAGTTTGAAACCTGTCGTGCTTTAATGGTTTTTCCATGTTGAAAATTTATGTGCGCTATGCTAGTGCTCTCAAACGGTGAAGGAAAACAACGTAAAGAAACCGGCATGTCCTAGACTAGAACCTTAAAATTCAAGAACATGTGGCATGTGCACGAAAGGAGCCTCTACGTTTTCACTACACTGATTCTTTCATAGACGGTCATAGGCCCTTTTCAGGGCCACCATGCCTCTACCTTGGTCACTGACCAAAGACAGGATGACTAAGAAAGAATCAGTGACACGACAAAAAGAACTCTCCAAAAAACGTCTATATCTTGATCAACATATTTGTGGTGGTCATATCGTCAAATTAATTAGGTACCATACCGCCAGCATCAACAGAATGGTGATCAAACAAAGTTCCAAAAATCCATACTTATTATTATAAATGTGAAAGTAACTCTGTTTATTTGTTTGTTACCTCATCACGTCTAGACGGCGGAACGAATCGTAATGAAATTTTGCAAGGAGATAGATTATATCCTGGGGAAGAACATAGGCATCTTTTGTCTGAAAAAATAACCTTGAAGGGGGGTGAAATAGGGGTTGAAAGTTTGTATGGGCAATCCATATTTCATATTTAGGGTTTTGGTAAGAAATACGTGTTTTATCATTTTCGCAAAATCATCCCTAAGAGGGGCAAAGTAAAGGGTGAAATTTATTGATATGATGTGTATGAATTATTATGCAGACGAAGTCGCGGGTAGGTAACAGCTAGTATTTGTAAAATAAAAACTACTTGCCTCTTATTTCGAAATACCTAGGTACCTACTTATTTACGTGAATACCCTTAAAGATTATCGCTGAACTTAATTAAAGACTACGCGTAGACGGCAAAAAAGTAAGGAGTCACAATAATCAGTTCCGACATCTTTCATTCTTATCCTAAGTCCTTACTATGATGTAGACATATTATCATTGCAGCGTTGGCTTCCGAGCTACCTATACCAGGAAAATGTGAGCTGAATGGTTGCGAAACAGAATTTTAGACGGTCTATGTAAGGATTTAATAAATTTAGTGTTTGATTTCAAGTAGTTACCTACCTACCTACTTAATGTGAAATGTAGTTGCTGAAAACACATCTAAATGTGTTTTCAGCAACTACCAAGTCCCGAGTCCGCACCAGGCGTGACGCTTATTACTGCTAGGTGTGCATGAAAGGAGCCTCTCAAAGGCGCACTGATTCGTTCACCGACGACGGCCCATTTCAGGGCCATCATACCTAAACCTGGTCTAATCAATCCTCCTGGTCTGGCCTGGTCAATCATAGTCTGATCTGTAATACAATAGTGTACTACTAGGTCTATTAAAAGTCGAAGAATGAGAGCTTGTGTCTCCCTACCCTAGCCAGACATCGACATCGCGGCTTGGTAGGGTTGTAGGTAGGTCGAATGAGTCAACCATAATTCCCATAGTGGCCCACGCTATTCACCTAACTTACATAATAACCAAGTAGTCATAGCCGAACCCTGTAAAACATATTTACGATTTACCCTTTTCCAGGTAGTAACTTTATAAAGGTAATTACGTATTCTACCTTCGTGCACTAATACGGTCTCATAAGATTCACGTCCCAGCTATAGAGTAAAAAAATGTCCTTGTGTAAGTGATTCCCGTGAGAGGAGCCATCTCAGTTTTCGCTGAGTTAGCAAGGGCCGTGTGTGGCAGACCGAAAAAAATAATTTCCTCCGCTCGAGTTGCCACTGTGACTTTTCCAGGCGGCCGCGGCCGTCCCGTGCATCTGGCGGGACCTATTATTAGGGGACGGCTCTTAATGCTTTCTTAGGTATTTTTATATGGCAGCCGTCTTAGTTTTTACGATTGTGATTTTTATTGAATCCCCTTCAGCGCTACGTAGGCCGCGATATGCCTGCGAGCGGAGCTGAAATACGAGCCACTTTGCCAGAGATTTATTTTATTGCAGTGTGTTGGACGCGCGTTCGTTTCTAGTTTTATTTTCTAGTTGCGTTGATATATTACTACTCCATCATTACTGCCCAGGTAAACTTGTGTTCCTGAAACGATGTAGAATGTTTATCTAACTTTATGTTCAGTCTAGCTAGATAGCCAGTGAGTCTTCCATTCCAACCATCAGCTCTAAACCTATGGCATGTAATAAAATAGGCAACTAGCTAATAAACTTGGCAGACTTTATAAATACTAGCAGCTGCCCGCGGCTTCAATCGCTCAGTATCCGAATAAAAAGTAGCCTATGTCTTCCCCAGGGTTCAGTTCAAGCTAATCAATTCATACCAAATTTCATCAAAATCACTTCATCCGTTTAGTCGTGAAAACGATACGAACCGACGACAGAGCTATTTCCGAATTTATAATATAGTGTGAAGTGCAACCTATGTTCATCTACAAATGAACCTGTAATTTACCCCTCAAATGGGAAGCCTACAAAAGACCTGAGAGCAAATTACCTGCCTCCCTTGTTACCTACAAGTAGAATTTAGTTAGTTACAGGGTATGTGTAGTATAATGCAGGGCTTCCAAGGGGCCAAACTTTGTGGTTCCCCAACTTTGTAAAATTGCAACGAGGGTTTGTATTCCATAAGCTTCATAACTTGCCTCAACAACCAACCTTCATTGATTCTAAAATTAATAGCTTATCATTAACCTACTACTTATATATCATATACCTACTTAGTATTTTTTCATGGTAAATCCAGCGATTGTACGTTAGTGAGATGAGTAGTTAGTGACCTACCTATTATGTTGTGTTTGGAATTATGCGGTTATGGTCAATCGCATTCTGGAATTTTGTTTTGAAAAAACGGAACTCGGGATTTCAAGCCCTGTCGTAGCTATATTATCTTTGGTCGTAGGTGACTATTATATACAAAAGTACTCTGTGGTAACTATAGCCTCGTGCTCATCGAAATTTTAGCCATTTATCTTGCAAAGACCAAACGAGTTCATTCATCAACATCGCCAGAAGGATTGTTCTTATTCTCTGCAGGCGGAGCTCGGAGGGCGGAGCGCCAATAAGTGCAACAAATCGTTCCGGCCACGATTCATTTGATCTGACACAAATTTATCCGTGCCGCGGCGCTCTTTATTTACGCCGACGACGATGTTCAGCTCTCTTGACAAATTCATAAATTACCGACATCCTCGCGCTGCGCCGGTCGACATCTTTTATTTTTGTCAGTCTTGCTCGAGCGTATCGACTGAGTTTCTACACTTTGATGGTGCGGTACGTTAATTAATAAAATGTTTCATTACAGTTACCGAATGAGTTATCGTAAAATTTATTTTACCTAACTACCTTACTAAGGTAGTTAGGTAAAATAAATTACCCTAAACACGGCCCTAAGAAATTTATCTTATGACGAAACCGAGGAATTATAGAATAAGGTAATATAATTAAAGCAAATTATTTATGTCCTAGTCTAATACTTGCCCATGTATTAAGGTTAGCCCTAAATAGCATTTAAATTTAGCTTATAGGCTACAGATTTTAAGTTAATTAATTTAAATATTCATAAGTACCAACTTTAGTTATTAATTTTAGCCTATTACCGCCTGAGACACAGGTTTTCCTAGTTCAGGCATCGTTTAATTTGTTACCCTTAATTAGATATTAATTCTCAATGTTATTCGTAGCACTAAGGTAATGAATAAATATTTATTATTATTTATTTATAATTATTATAATAGATCTGAACGTGATCTTAAGATCGAGATAAAATACATTTTTGTAGGTAAAATTTTAAATAAGAACGATCTCAAGTTCGCTCTCGTGTTTGAGAGCGGTTAATTAAGGGCCTAAGAAACAGCTAGTAAGTACTTAGTAGGTTATAAGAACCTACTTAGATAGGTCTATAGATTATAGAGTAGTTTTTTGGTAAAAAGGTCGGTCCTTTTTCATGCAGCAACGGATTGACGTGATTTTTTGCATGACCATAGAGCCGGAGAGTAACATAGGCAGGCATAGAAGTGTTGTAAGAGTCTATGTAGGCAGGCTATTTTTTTATCCGGGAACGTAGGTACCAACGAGCGAAGCCACGGGTGGAAGCTAGGTTATTGAGATAATTATAAGATTTCTAACTCACTATTTTAATTTGTTTTAATGGATTTAACGAAGGGCGGTACGCCGACGACGCGCGACGCCGTAGACAGCGTGCCGCGCACGCGTCAGCTCAGCGTTGACTCAGGCAAGTTCTTTCCACAGTTTCCACCCGCTCTTCAGTCTCTACTTGCTTTTTTTATGTATACCTAAAGTACCTACAGTTTTGACTATAGTAATAATTATTGTAAAAATCATTACTTATAGGTACCCCGTTGTCCGTCTGTCTGCACTTGTGGTTCCTAAGTTCGACTTGAAACTTGAAACTTATAGGTTTTATAAAATTGAAAATAAATCTATAAGGATTGAGTATCTATATTTTTTTGAAAATTTAAACAAATCTCTTGATATTTTAAAGTTTTCGAGATAGGACCCTTACCTACCTGGTCGACATACCATCGTGTCGAACCAAACGTTTCTACTCCAATTTTATTATAGGTACAGCTAAGAGTGGAACGATCTGCCTGCGTCTGTTTTCCCGAAAGAGTACAATCTGGAAGTCTTCAAATTTAGGGTCAATAAGTTCTTTCTGGGAAAGCGTGCTCCATCTTAGGCCACATCACTCTTGCAAAAGTGAGTTGGTGGCCAAACGCTTAACCATACTTAATAAAAAAAAAGGTACACATTAAAATCTGTTTTATTTTTATTTTACCCTGCCTGCAATTTAGTCCCGATTTCACAACTAGATGTTGCCACAGCAAATTAGAATTAATTCCGTAATTAATTGGTTACGGAACTCTCGGCGCGTTAGCTTAACTCACACTTGGCGTATTTATTTTCTTAAGAATAAGAAATATACCTACACCCAAGACTATAAAATAAGCAGAAATAAATTTATGTACCAAAGATTTTGGAGGCCTAACTTTTTTATAGAGTTTTTCTTTGCCTTCTCGCAAACTCGCATTGCCTGTTCGCACCTACAAGCATTTTTCATACTTTGCACAGCTTTTATAGATAAGACACGTCACCGCACTCGACACTCTTTCGCGCCAACTTGCAGACATTACAAAAAGTTTGCCAGTCCTTCCTATGCAAATTTTCGTTTCCCAGTTGGATTAAATTGACAAGATTTATAGAGCTTTCTTCAGACAAAACAAACGAACGTACCGCAGGGGCTTATTGCATCTGGCATATCTTTTCTTTCGTGAGTGAATTTGTATCTCTAACAACAGTGTTCTTTATATACCTACCTACCTAACTCGTGTAACTCTTTCATTTCTCTCCTTCCTTACTTAAATCGAATTAATACCAATATAATGTAACAAGTGTTCGTTTCAGCGGCGACTTAGACAAATCGCTCTTGTATTGGACAATTCGTTGAGTAATCCTAACATTAGTTTCAATTACACCAGTTTCCTTGATGCATATTACCCACATTTAAATGTGTAATGGGATTTGTTGGCGCGTGTTCAGCATTCAAACAGCTATTACAAAGATAAGTAATTGTACCAATATCTACGTTTAGCCGTTTAAAGGCAAAAAGGTTGAGCGTACGAGGCATATCTTATATTAATTTAATATTCTATTGTTATGCTTGAACGTGAGATTAATATTGATGTGGCACTGTAATAGCCTATTGGAAGTCAAACCTGTGTAGTTAATTGTCGTGTATTTTGATTAATGATGGTCATTAAAGGCCACAATTCATATGAGTGTGTCAAATGGTTCATAATTAGAGTATCATTGTCCCGTGTGTAATGGAGCGTGACGTCCCATAGGACCCGAGATGGGAGGCTACCCCCTGCCGCTGATTGTAACAAATTGAGATTTCTTTCGGTAATACAGCCAATTGCCAGTTGACTAGCTAGAAAATTTGTGCAATGAAGTACGATGTGGGTTCGGGAATGATTTGTCAACTTCTTCCCCAGCTTTAAATTGGTCATTAGGGCCAAACGCAAGTTGTGCCACAAAACAAACAACTACCTAGATAAACATCATTTCACATCATTTTCTTTCGAAATTCGATAAGTACCTATACTTATATATACATTTTTATGTTATACGGAGGCAAACAGGCTTACGGCCCACCTGATGGTAAGTGGTTACCGTCGCCTATTGACATCAGCAACACCTGGAGCATTGCTAATGCGTTGCCTGCCGAACCCCTCCCCCCCTAAAGAGCTCTGACAACCTTACTCACCGCAGGAATACAACACTATTTGAAACAAATAATGTTATTTGGCTGCGATCTTCTGTAAGGCGGAGGTACCTCCCCAGGCGGGCTGCTCCAATTTAGAGCGAGAAAATCTCGCTGTGCCCTACCTCTCGTTATATAAGTATAAATAAATGGATAGTTCTAATAAGTGGAAGTTATCTTGGTGGTTTACGCTAACTAGCTCCGGGTTATATCCCACATCCTTTCACTGCTCTGTTGGGTATAAGGCCTCCTTTAATGGAAACCAAATGACTGGTGGTCTGCCTCGTAATAGCCCTAGCGTGGCCACGACTCGGTCACTGCCTTAGTCCATCTACCGTCTTCCCTCATTCACCTCTTCATCTATCGTCTTGTCACTTTTCCTGCTCATCTCCACTAATGGGTCCAGGTTATTCAAAGATAAGCTAAATACCCATTTAGCTCACTCAAAAACTTCAATCCACGAATCAAAGCAACCCATGTCGACCATAAAATGTAAAATGCAAACCTCTACTTGACAGTTAGATACCTACGCCAAAGTTTTTACAGTTCCCCCTGGTTTCGGCGGTGCAGGCCGCGCGTTGGGGCGCGGACACGCAAGCCACGACAATCATACAGCATTTAATCATCATTAAAGCGGAATCAGCGCCGGTGCACCGCGCCAGCTGTAAAACCTTCCGTTTTTTGCTACGAGCTGCCTTTTAGACGAATTTTTAAAGTCATAACGATGCTATCAATCTGCAGTTTCCTTTTATTTGGTGTTGCTTTTTGATGCGCTATAATTAAATTGAAAAACTAAATTATCTTCCGTTCGTTGAATGTGTTTCATTATAGGTATACATATCTAATATGTAACATTGTTACAATTTAATCATGAGTTCAATTTTAAAATAGGCCTCAAAAAATACATTGAAACTTGACGGCCTATTTTATCTAAAAATACCGCACAAAGAAACGTACAAAAGTTGGTGGTCCTTTGTGTAGAGGACCAGTTATGACAAAGCGGATCCCTTTGCCCCTCTGCTCGGGTCTTTGTCTAGTAGATCGCGATAGGCGCGTAAAATTTGATGCGGGAATTATTTTATTAGATCAAACGTACACGTGCGCGGCGTGACGAATGCGATAATGTCCCGAGCACCGGGTCGCCTACGGAACAATTACATTCCACATGAATTAACCATAATGGAGCTTGCTACGGAAGCTTTGTGCCTGTAACACCGTGACTCGATGTCCAGGCTCAATTGCTGTACGCCAGCGGATCTACGCAGGGTGGCTATTGTGTTAGCACGCCCGGATTCATCGCTATCCCGATTTCACTACTTCGACTTCATTCCCAAAGTCTCCTCATTTTCTAAAACTAGTTATACAGCGGTAATATTTACTCGTATAATACTGCATGCAGTGGCAGTAATGTAATGTTATATTATAAAGACCTACCTATCGTGTAAGTTTTAAGACTGAAAAGAGACCGCAATGAGTCTAGCTAGACTAATAATCAACTTTTTACCTCGTCGACGCTCGGTTGCTGTCGAAGGGTTGGCTGCAAATATTCCCATAGGATTAAAAATGTATATAATAAACCACCGTTCATTCATTTTTATTGTTTGGCGGCAAAGGATACAGATTATACGTACGCTTTAGTGACGTGTTTATTCAGTTACGCAGTAGGCAAAAACAGATTAGAAGAAAAAGAGGGATCTAATATTGGATAAAATAGTTGTATTACATAGATTGTTTCCAGTTTGCTACATGGATGTATAACTATGGCTATGTAATTTCCGCGGTCTCTTCGCTCTACGTGGAACGAGTGACGTCGCGTGCGCCTGATTCCACTAGAGTAATTACAGGTGCCAGTGATAAAAATACACGCTCTATAAATAGCTTTAATCGATCCAGTCCTATGTTCTAAGTATAGAAATCTATCTCTACTGTTATCAAATCATCAAGGTCTCGAAAAGAAAGGCGAAAAATGGTTGGTTTTCTATCACTAAGCTTTTGCGACCGCGCCAGCAGCGGCCAAAAAACTAATCAAACGAAATGGCAAAACCAGCATTCAGAGGAACATCCTAAAGAATTGCGAAAGGACGAGGCTTCGATTCGTGGAGCAGTTGGCTAACGAATCCCCGTATCTAGAGGAGGATCTAGGGTAAGCATTACGTCCGGCTGAGTAAAAAAAATTTAGGATACAAGTCTTAAATTCAGTACCTACTGTCATAACGGTGTTTCTAGTATGTAGGCATATCTACAAACACATCTACCAAGTTGCCCGAACTGCAGCTAAAAATAGCAGTTACAATGGCTTGTCGTCGCAAGTCGCGAAGGAAGGATAGCTAGTTATTTATCGTCGGTCGGTTGCAAAAATATGCGCGAGCGAGCCTGTCGCGGAACTAATGCATCAATAATGAGTTATGGCTTACAGCACGTAACTTGCTGCCAATAAATCTTAGGTATACCTAGTTTTGTCGACGTGTCACAGATAGCTAGATAAAGGAAATTAATTATTAATTATTATTAATTTCGTCACACTCATTCGTCTTCGTATAATCTTTACAATTACAGGATTTTTGGACCTAGATACCTACATAAAGGAATTTTGTAAAATTTGATTAAAAAAATAGAATAAAAAGCTCCGCTTTCCCATACAATAACGTAACAAATCGGTTAGTTGCGCAATCACAATAATTACATTCAATAAAATGATATTCGCACAAAGCACGCTCCCCCACGCTTACATTATAATATCGGTAACGGTGCCATCGGCAACGCGTGTCCTTGGCAGGCACAGTGAACGTCAATGAAATTTAATATTACTTGTATGATAACCCAGTTGTTGAAACGCAAACTGAGGAGAAATATAAAAAGCCGTGAGTACGGCTACGGCCGGCATCGGCATCGGCATGCAGCGCTAGCTAGTGCTGGGTAGTACAGAGTGCCCGCCCGTAGCCGCCGCACGTAAGCTCCTTGCTACGAACTTTACTACGCACGAACTTGCTACGCCGACCACTACGAAAGCATAATATTAGGAACTTTGATAAATATTTGATTTGAAACTAAACTGCACTTTATTGTTGGCTCTAATTGTTTTTTCGTGTTCTTTGAAGCGTTGATTACATGTGTTGTGATTTACATATCAACGTTAATGGTCTGTTTTGATGGAGCATCATTACAAATTCAAATAACCACGGAACCTAGAGTTGGGTGATCGTTATCACGGAAGTACACAGTATTAGTAACCATTTGATGACGCTTTGGCTTTTTATACGAACAAGTAGGTACTTTTCCACGTTTCAAGAAGTAATAAAAAATATTTATTTCAGCTACGCCAGCTGGATGACACATAGATGAAAAGATGTCCCTGCTGTACCAACAAAGCTAAACACAACCCGTTACTTCAAACGATGAGTTTGTTCGTCGATTTGCGTCAAATAAAGTCGTCCGTTACAAACCTTTCCGAGATGGTCGATAAGATATCCATGAGTAAAACCGAGAAGATGAAAGAGAGTCCAAGGATGCCCGAATCGAGTATATGCGGCAGCTCAAAGTATAAGCCGTCCTCACTCGGGTTTGGAGTTCGATTTTCTTCTAGTCAGGAGGATATCTACCGCGACATGCCATCGTCGAGGCTACGCAGTCACATGTCTCTCCCTAATTTGGGTAAAACCGATGGGGGACTCGATAAGCCGTCCGTGTCACGGTATGAGGATACGCCAAGAATCGTCGAAATAGATGACGAAACCAGCGTACGCTCTCGCAAACCATCCATACAATTATCAACAGAAAACCTGAGCGAGTGGATAATCGCATCGATTACCAAGCGACCTCATTACGACGACAGTGGAGACACGCATCCCATGGATTTTATAGAGAGTATAAAATATTATATATCGGAGTTGAATATGGCCGAAGAGAAGCAATTGCCATTCATAATATCCTGCTTAGAAGGAGTACCGCTGATGTGGGCTCGGTGCTTCAGGAGCGAGTTTAAAAACGTTGAAGGATTTTACATCGCATTCGAGCAAGAATTTTGGGGGCCGGATAGGCAAAAGTCGGTTCTCTATGATCTGAAGCTAGGGAAATACGACGAGGCTAGTTCGCGGATGAGCATGTCAGAGTACTTCCTGCACAAAGTTTCCAACTACCGCCACTTATCCCCGCCTCCCTCGGACTTGGAGATCGTCTACTCACTGGCCGCACATTTCCCCACGGCTCTAGAGCTCGAGCTACGCCTCACGCCGAAACCCACGCTACGAGACGCCTACAGAGTGCTACGCCGTAGAGACGGCGAAACTACGGACTTCCTTCCCAACTACTTGTACGAAATGTGTGAAGCATTCCAAAAAGGCCAGCGGCCTGAGTCCGCGAGACGCCATGATGGCTCAAAGACTCAATCAACTAATACAACTGAGCATATGCCTTTTAGAGGAACTCAGTAAAAACTTATTTGTAATTCTTCCTTACTCAGCACCTTAAGTTAAACAATATAAAATAAGTATGTACGTGTTCATTTATTGATCAGATTCTTATACACGTGATTGTTGCTCATTCAATAATAGTTAATTTTTTATGTAGGCATAGTGTAATATTTATTAAGGTACCTATTAAAAGTCACATGTAATGTTACAAGTTTGCAACTCGTCAAATGCTGTTTTATTTTAATATGCCACTTAGTATTCACGGAATTGGCATATAAGTACCTACGAAATACCAGGTTGATAAAATTATATAAGTAGTCGTAAACATACCGCAATTTACTAATTATTCTAAACACATCGGTCATTCCAATAGAGCTAGAAGTATAACGTCCACAAAGCGACCCTCATAACCGTGATATTAGCCATTCAACTAACAAAGCGAACCTCGGCTCGTGTTTCAGTGGTTTCATTAACTGAAAACGATAGAAGCGCGTTAATTAACGTAATTGGTGTGCATTGTACAGTCGGTTGTTTGTTGTAGAGCTTTGTCGGAGAGTGAGGGAAACTGGACGGAGAGTGATTGCGCGGAGGCGAAGCGGTTGGGCGCGCTATGGAGCGGGCAGGCGCGCGCGTGCCGCCGCCAGCCCGCCGCCATGCCGCACGTCGCCGCCGCCGCGCGCCTCGCCCGCGCCGCCTGCCTCGCCGCGCACGAGGGAGATCGCTGGAACTGCTCCTCCGTTGAACGGGCTCCGAAGTACACGCCGGATTTACTCACAGGTACGCTTCACGCTAAATTTGAGCAGGACACATGACCAGGCGTGGTGATGACAGGTGGAGTAGTTAAGGCGGTTACGGAATGGAGGCTTAGGACTGGGAAAAGGAGCGAGGGCGAGATGGGTCGACGACATAATGAGCGTCGTGGGTGGAACTTGGCGGGTGGCTCAAGAAGAGACAGGCCTATGCCCCGCAGTATGCAACGGTGGATGATGATGACGCCACACGATCGTGCGTTATATTTTGCAGAAGTAAGACTTCGTCCAATGTAAAAAGATATGGTAGAGAAACGGGGAAAAACTTTTGAAAAAAGAAAGAGAGTAGTATTTAAATAGTATTCAAAATATGTACTACAACGTATACGACCTCCCCGTTCCGTCTGTTGGAGACACCCGACATGTACCTATATATTATTCCGAGATAAGATAAGCCAAGTTCGCCGCCTCTTTTAGAATCAGCAGCATTGCATTGTGTGGACGCGGCCTGCGGAACGGCAGAGCCCTTTCCAACAACACCCGCGGCATCGTTCCGCATCGATCACTCTTTTTATTTACGTGACACATCCACATAGTATTTATCGCTTCTCGGGCAATTAACTTTTAAATTATTCTATTGTTCCATTCCTCCCAAATTGCTTTATAAATTCCCATTGTTCAATCATTTAGTGCGCTATAACGAGTAAAAAGCGTAAAATGTCGGCATCGATGCCGATGGCAGGAACCTTATTAAATAAGCGAAGACATCACGCGATGCCGCCGGCACGGAATCCTTCAGTAGGCCCGACTTACATTACACAGCCGTGACTATCGTGACGTGACTGCTCTTTGCTATTGATTCCGGGAAATATTAACTTCCGCAAAAGAAAATAACCACAAATAAATTCGACAAGCGCATGTAGGACCACACACAGAGAAGGGTTCAGAAGACAATACGGCTTTGTTATGTATCTTTTAACACGCCAATGACACAAACGCGATGGCCTATGCAAATAAAAAATATTCAATATGGCCAATTTGGTGTATTCACGAATAACCCATATGTATTCTTTTTTCTGTAGAAATATTTTTCATACAAATATCTCGACGACTTCTGTGGCTTAAGGGAATAATGCTTGGCTGAGACGCGCACCTCTTGCGTCTCAGCCAGGATTCGGTCCCCGTGGCGGGACAAATGTTTGCATAATCTGCAAATATTTGTTCCCCTCTCTCTTTGGTCTGGGTGTTGCGGTACCACGGTACTTGTTATCTCTAATACCAACACACAGGGAGCACTAGTGTGGGATGAGAACTATGGAGGTGACTGTTGGGTGCTATTTATTTATTCATAACTTTGTAGACGTCATAAATACTTTTATAACTTACCGAAAATGTTGCTCTGACTACGAACAGACAGTCAGACAGACATGGCGAAAGTATAAGGGTTACTTGTAGGACTTGGGAACCCCAAACTGCCTAACCTAGCTGTACCTATAAAGTTAATGTCTATGAGTACTCCTAGGATCGTATTTCTTTTGTTGCGAATAGTCGCGATACATCAAAACAACTTTTACTACCGATAAGAACACGGACAAAACCTCTCTTCCGCGACGCTCGCTCACAACCAGTGTTCTACGAGAGACGTTGAAAAACAACAAAAACCCAAGTTTTAGTTGTTGGAGTAGAAAAGAAGACAAACAATAGGAAGTTTTTCTAGCTTTAGCATGGTCGGAGACATTTTGTAGTTGGCAGCGAGTGCCGGCCGGAAGCCGAAAGCCGACTGCGAAATAGGAACCATTGTTTTTGGTCACCGTTTCGAAGAACGTCCAACCACTTAGGAAATTAATTGACACGAAACGTACAAAAAAAATAGTAATCTTTATAGTAGGTTCCTCGACTTGATACATTTTAATTAAAAGTTTTACGAAGAGAGTAACGTCTGCGGCTGCTCGGGTAATGAACATAAAATAACTTTCAGTAACTCCATAGAGCCGCCTTAAATAAGTGCTTGTCTAATTTAATGTTACCTCATAATTAGGCATTTTATTCCAAAAGGTTCCCTTTTCTCCTCTAATGGATTCAATATAATTAGTAAAAGTTACGTTTTCGTGTAAGTCATTGTGGCCAACGAAACTTATTTACTAATATTTAAGTCATACAAATTGTGCGACTCGTACCTATATTGGTAGGTAATACCAAAGATAATCAGAATAATCAGCTTCATAAATGCTCTACCTTCATCAAATTGACTTTTCACTAAAACCATCCAATAAGCCAATTCCCAAATCTTTATTGATGAGCGCTAGTTTCCGATAAAACGAAAGTTTATCTCTAAGGGGCTTCCGAATCATAGAGGCTCTTGGGTCGAGATGGACAAAAGATTTAATTACACGCATGAATCGAGCAGAAGGAATGGAGCTGGAGCCTCGTGGAGCTTCATTCAGATAACCGTGAGCGGTGTAATGGCGCATTCATTTTGAAAGCCGGTTGACTACCTGTACCGGCGCTTACGGGCATGAGGCCGTGTTCTACTTCTTTAATTCATCGCTCCTCAGCTCCATTATTTTTCACCCTTGTCGGACAGATCGTCGGGCGTAGCTTGCATTGTCAGATTTACTTGGGTGTCATTGAGACTAAGCGCTTCCACGCTTTAGAGGGCAAGTTAAACTTCTTTTCAGAAGTCAAAGTACTCAAGCCACAACTGTGCATTCTGGGCGGCCTATGAACTTTCTTCACAAGGGTCGGTCGCTAGTTTATGGAATTAGAGCCAGAATGGCAACAGCTCTCGTTGTGAAACCGGCCTAAGCGTGCAATGACGCTGACGACGATGTGACTAGCGATAAGCTCGACGGACGCTATTGTTTAGCCGGCGCAGGACGCGTGCGGGCTTTATCGCGATGAGATTGTAATTAAAAAGATTACCGTAGTACGTATCTGTGAATGAAATGCATGCATGGTTTATGTTGTGCAAGGGTTAAGTTGTCACTTCATTGCTAAACTGAAAGACAAGTGTTTGAAAGTTCTATGTAGATTTTCATGCGTAATTTTTTAATGAATCTATAATAAAGTACGAAGTGGAGGATAGAGCCATTGAATTTATGCCATCGATCATATTTATAATGCATAAGTTTAAAAGTGGTGTAGTTTATCCGGTAGAGCTACATGCACTACTGCACATAAGTAGGCAATAACATAAGAGCGGGGTTTACAAACGGTTTCAATCGGCCCTAAATACTCATTTAGGACATTATAAATTTCTATGTAAACAGTTTGCTGAGTATTTTGATAATTTGCTAATGTTTAAATTTGCTACAAATTTGATCGGATATAATACATATTAATTACAACAACAGAACAAACGGATATTTAATTTTAGTTTTTTATAAATGCTATTCAAGAAAAATAATGTTTCATTATAATTGGTTATTCTTTGGTTATCATCATCTTGATGTAGAGCAAACCTTACGATCCGAAAGCGCTCTAAGTAGGTTTGTACCTTTGTTGTACACTCTATGGTTCTAGAGACAGGTAATATCCAGCAAGCAGTAATTATTTCGTGCACTTCAACGGGGTTTTGGTATTTTAGATGAAACATTTCGAATGTGTAGGTACCGACAGGAATTTTAAACGAATTCATTCCACCACAATCCCATTTCCGAACGACCAAAATGCACGGAGCTTGATTCCTTTACGGCACATATACCAGCTATTAAACGCACTGCAAAGGAATGTACAGCTCTTCCGGCGTCTGCGTTCCTCGAACGCTTAGCCCGAGGGAACTCAACCGTGAACAGGTAGGTATTTTGGAACATTATAATTTCGTGAAATCACAATTTTTGTATGTGGTGGAGCTGACTAACGATGTCATATTGTCAGAACACATAATAATCTTCATGTTTGCAAGTAGGTACTAAACTTCATCTTTTTTAGACAAACATTTCCGGCCTATAAACCTGGAGTCTGGTTTTTCCAAAATAACATAGCCTTATACCATTCTTAAACAAGACTTTATTATGAAATGTGGTTTACCTCTGTTTAATCCCAATTAATGTCAACTCAATTTAGCGGTCAGAAAAAGCTTTACGGTCTGTCCCATAAAAACTTAGAGTAAACTTGAAGTCATGTTAAAGTCGAGTTGTTGCATAAACGTATTTTAGCGCTAAAGTGTGCTCTAACCTTACACCGACTGATTTCGTCGAAAGTCTGCAACTTAACCTGGTTTCTCATCCAGGAACCCGGGAGCAAGCCTACGTGTACGCGATGTCAGCAGCTGCTCTAGCCTGGTCCGTAGCGCGGGCGTGTTCGGCCGGTTCCCTGGCGGCGTGCTCGTGCGCCGCGCCGCCCCGCGCCCCGCCGCGCCCCCCGAGGCAGGCCCAGGTCACCCCGGCCGAACCACACGCGAGGTTCAAGTGGGGCGGCTGTGGGGACAACTACCAGTGGGCAGAGAGGTGAGCAGAGTTGCCAAGGACGGATCCAGGGTCATGTGGACCATGACCCCCAAAGGTTGGATCCGAATAAGGCGACGATATATGAACGGCAATCATACATAATTCTCGAGGGTGTATTTTATCAACGGTCTTAGATCTTTCGTCCAAGAAGTAGGTATACACGCGAGTTTTTCCGGAAAGACTGTGAGGTTAAAACCTAAACGGCTTAGTTATGGGAGAATGTTCTAAGGAGTCACGGGCGGGATTTTGGTAAAAAACACTTCGGAAGTGCCTCTCAGTCCCTCCGAAAAAAATTCACTCATATAAGGAAGCAAGATCTTGGGAGGTTTCTAAATATGAACATTATTTTTTAGATTCGCAAAACAATTCCTGGACGCACATGAAATAGACGTACGTGACGGCAAGATAGAAGACTTCCTAGAAATAGAAACAACGACGACCGAACAACCCACAACCACCGTGACAATCGAGCCTACCACAGTTCCGCCTGTCGTGATACTTGTAGACGATCAACCGGCGGCGCCAGCCAACGTTACTTTACCACCCAAAAAAGGCAGGAAGGGACGACGTGGACGAAAACGCTTACCGCGGTCGCCGCGACGGGGCAGGCCGACAAGGAAACGATTTAGATCAAGATCGAGGTAAGGACTTGTTGGCACTTGGCATTTTGCCAGTAGTAAGCTAATACTAAACTATACCCTTTGCTTTATAAGGTACGAATATGAAGATAGAGGTTCGAGATACCGTAACATTGAATATCGGATGGCAGCTGACGACCCGCGCTTCGACCCGCAAGTGGATTTACAGACGAGACTTGAGAAACTTCGACCTCTCATCGCTTCGGCTAATTTGATCAATGGACGATTTGGACGGAAGGTACAGTCAGCAACAAAAGGGTATTAACATTTAATAAAAAAAAACTATATTAATAATGTTATCTTTGACAGGCTGTATTAAGCGGTATGCGCACAAAATGTACCTGCCACGGGGTATCTGGCTCATGCTCAGTTCGGACCTGCTGGCGCGCATTGCCCCCGCTAGCCAGGGTCGCTGCCGCACTTGCGGCCGAAACCTCTAGGGCCGCGGCCTTGCGTCCTAGGCGACGGGCGAGGCGAGCTAAACCTCGGCTACGATACGTCACGCCTAGTCCGGACTACTGCGAGCCAGATCACGCTGCGGGCTCGCTTGGGACACACGGCAGGTAAACATGATTACTTTAACATGCATTTTCTTGATCGAGCTAAGTGAACTCGCCGTCAGGCAAGTATTTATGTCAAAGTTGTACGTTACGTAATACGTTCTAGGTATCCCTGTAGTAATTTCTAGGTATCACGCCAAGCCCCTCATATCGTCATTGGGGGTCGCACTGTTTTTGGTGACTATCGCGAATAGCTATTAGAGGCCGTAAGTCTGCGAAATCAGTGAGTTCTCAATTTTCAGTTTTCGACCTTTTAAAGACCACTTGGCGACCCTTTTCGCGACTCCATACAAATACGGGAAGCTATTCACTTTTCACCACTCACCAGTGACAAGTGAACTCACGAACATTACAGACACGGGTCTCTATATTTACTTGACTTCCAATCTTAATTTCTTTTAAGATCATATCGCATGATACATTTTTTTGTTTTATACAACTGAGGTGGCAAACAAGCATACGGCTCACCTTTTGGTTAGCAGTTACCGTAGCCTATGTGCGCTTGCGATACATGCACAACTTGTTGCAAAAGGGTCAGCGCAGACGGACCGGCGGCGAAGCGCGCGCTCCGAGCATCCATGTGATTATTTCAACCGTATTTAAAAGATAATAAGGTTGGCTGTGGTGGCCCCGGCTGAAGAATAGGCCCCTCCATATCTATCCGCGGATATCGTAAAAGGCGACTAAGGGAAAAAAGCTAGGGGATGGGCAGCAGCGTCCCTCATTTTAACAACGATAGCTCTAACTGCGTTCGCCAACCCGCATGCTCAGCGTGGTGAGTATGGGCAAATCCCCCCACATGATAAGGATTTGGCTCTGTCTTTGGGGCCAAGTTCAGCAGTGGGCGTCGTACGGCTGAAATGATGAAGGTTGAGTTTTAATTGTTTAGCGAATTAGTTGCTACGCCGCCATTCTGTCCGTCTGCGCTGACCCATACTAAAAATAGCTTACCTATGGTGTTTTTGTAAGGAAATGCAACGCAAGCCTGGGCAGCGCCCCGGGCGGCTGCGGGCGGCTGTGCTGCGGCCGCGGCCGGAGGGCGCTCCGCTCCAGCAGGCTCGAGCGCTGCCACTGCCGCTACCACTGGTGCTGCCGCGTCGACTGCCAGCTCTGCCGGCTCACCACCGAGGAACATTACTGCAACTGAACACTCAACAGATTCCGTCTCAAACTCAAAGTATTATCTATTAAAATGTTCATCATCAGCCTGTGGAACTTCACTGCTGGTCACAAGCCTCTCCCAAAGATTGCCAGGACGAACGGCCTTGAGCCTTCTCCATCCACAGACTTCCCGCAACCTCCACAATGTTTACAGTCAATCGGCCTTCTAAATCCGCGTCGCTGTAAAAGTGTGGTTTGGAAAATTTAATTTATATACCTACTACGCAAAACTATCGAACTAGCGGGATTCGAACCCGTATCTTTTTTTTTACCTTGAATCGGCAATGCGATACTATCCAAGCTAACTGGCAAAAAAATACCAAGATTATTATAATATCCCAATATGAACGAGATGATCTTTGGTGATAGCGCACTTCGGCCGAGGAAAATCCCAAAGAATTTAGACCGGACGAGGAATTACGAGTAGAGGGGGGACGCGGGTTCGATTCCCGCCTGAGTCGAAATATTTTGGGTTATTATAATAATCTAATCAAAGTATTATCATTTTATACATAGGTACCTCTAGATATCTAAATAGTAATTGCACTGAAGATCTGAGGATGTCTATTGTGCATGGGGACATTTTGTTTAAAACATGTGGGGAATTTCACATAGTTGAAGCAGTGCTGGCAGAAAAGAGCATAATTACCTGAGTTAATCCATATGTTTTTTTTATTGTATGTCACAAAATAATCAAAAAATTTAATTTCCGCGGAAAAATCTTGCCATTGCTTTTATAAACGATCTCGTATTGTACTTTGTATTTGTTTGGGATTAGCCAGTTAAGTAAAGCCAGTTTGTGGCTAATTTCACATTCCACTAAATTAATACAAATCTCAAATATTAACGTAAGACAAAATCTAATTGTATCTGAATAATCCTAAACCAAAGAATAATAATTCTTATAGTTTAACCGTTAAGATTAGCATTTTAAACGTTGTATTGTGTCCTAGTCATGCTGGTATAAAGCATAGTGGTGTATAATTATCTCATTTTAAAGTATGTAGTGCATATAGTAAGTACATTTGACGAATTTAAATAATACGTCGCAGTTGTACTTATAATACTAATGGTTATTATTTTAGCTAAGACATATCGAAGTAACGTGTAATTTTTTAATGTATTAAGACAATATTTAGGCTAAGCGTATACTCAGACGCAGGCAATGCAGCGCTGGGCGTAGCAGATTTTGTAATGTATGAGCAAAGACAGCCTGTGTCTCACGGGCCTGCGTCGCTTAGCCTGATTCATGGATATAATAAATATTTTCAAGTGTTTTCTAACAATAACCTTTTCGAATAAATACATTTCTTAGGTTTGTCCTACCTCAACTTTGTCTCTCCCTCTTGTCTCAACCTCAAGTGAGAGAAAAAATTATAGGCACAGTCCAAGCACAGGCTAAAGTTATCGATTTAGCCTCCATAGAACCAACATTAGTTGTAATCAAATATAATAGAAAAGCCGATTTAAGTTATTTCCTAAGTGACAAAGATGACCCATGTTTTTATGACAATAATATTTTACAAGTCTTTGCCAAGTTCTGTATATTGCTTGACGCAGTAAACCTAGTTTTAATTTACTATGACCGTTACCACTAGTGCAACTGTATTTGTAGATACTAGTGTAACCAATTCATGATACGAAATATTACGATTATCTTTAAAGTTTTCGTCTGAGTATCTTATTTTTTATTTTTTTCTGAATGATTCTATAATGGAAATTAGAATGCATTTGTCTGGATAATATTGAATGTCTTCAGTTTTACGAATGAGTTATGTATTTATTATATTAGAATTATAGATGTAAATAAAAGTTGTACTTAGCATTGTTCTTTCAATTTTTCCTACGTCATAGTCTAATTTACTCAATGTCAAAAGTTATTAAAATTCTGTTTTATATGTAGTAATCGAATTTATTTACATGGAAAACATGGAAATGTAATTGACTATAACGGTATACATTGTTGAGATACATAAAGAAAAAGCGGCTTAGTACTGCAACAGATAACATTATACTATACTAGTACTACCGAACTGGTACTGCCGAACATCAAAGCTATTGTCTTAATAAATTTTAAATATTTTTGAAAATTTATAAAATTGTAATAATAACGGTGTCAGAAACCTATCAGTGTTGGAGCACTGTTACGGCAATATCAATAATTGCAATATCATACAGAAAGTACAAAATAACATCAATCAACATCTTCAGTAGGAAAAAAATTGTGTTACTTATAACTTAAAATCACATCACTTTTCCTTAATCACAACATAATAACAACAAAATCATACAGAACTGAAATTACAATAGTTGCACGCAAATTCTTTCTCAAGAGATTTTGGACCATTACTTAAATCCGATTAATCAAAGTTTCTTAATTTACATATACCATACATAGTTAGGTTACTTTAAAGAACAAAGTAAAAAGTGTAATTCATGAAAAATATGGCTAGATAATAATGACTATGGAATATAATAAAAACCAATCATTCACCAAGAGATACATACCTACATATTATAACTATAATTTGTAAGTTATATCAAAGACAATATAGTAGATATTTTCTACTATATTCTCTTTCGTTATATAAATATTTATTGCACATTCAAATGGACATTACGAGGTTTATGACGAATTTACAATGATGAATTACACAAATTATATTGTTGTTGATTATGCATCTTTATAGTTTAGCCTCGTAAACCCCTAAATGCCCATTCTCTGTTGAATAAGGAACATTTACGAATAACGTGAAATCTAGTAGTGAGCAAAATTTAACTAACAATCACTGGCATCCGTTTCACATTCGTCGCACTCTTACTCAAAAGTTTGGTATAATATTTATTTTGAATAGTATTATCGCTAAGATCGCCCGTCCCAGAAATCATAACTCTATGCGCTCGGTTTTATGGTCTTCATCTGAAATAAAAAATTAAATAACCAAAATATCACTGGTTTTTTTTTCACTTACTATCGGCTTTTATACAACGATTGGTAAAATTACTAATTTAAAAAATAGGATGATGATGACTGCTCGTAGTAATCATAACTCTATGCGAGAATCTTTTTTCTTCTCTGAAATAGAAAAAAATGATGCTGAGATGAGGGAAATAATAGCCAGTCTTTGAAAATACGAAAATATATATTGAATGTGAATGACGGTGTTCTTTTAAAGTGCATACACTCCTGTATGCAGGCCGATAAGGGAAGTTCCTACCACCAAAGTATTATATAGTATATCTATTCATATGATTCTTTCTCAAATCATTATTCGGTACTACTCATGAATACAGCGAGGCGGCCCGGGTGGCAATGGCAGTTCAGCTACATTGTATTTGATACGATGATATGTCTTCGGGATGCATGCAGGAGTGTGAATTGCCTGCATAGAGTTTTAGAACTAAAAATAAGGCGAAAATGCGGAACTATAGAAACATTATATTCAAACTGGACAAAACATGACCTATTATTACTTAGAGCTCTAGGTGGATTTTAAGAAATATAACTTACCAGTAGTTGAATCAGTCTTGGGTGCGGCGGTCGTGGAAACAGTTGTCTCCTCAACATTACTCTCGATTTCCTGCAGGAATAAAAAAATAACATTCCAAGTGATTTGTTCTTAAATGTATTTATTTCACTTTAATGCAACCAGCGATCATTTAATTTAATATATTTTGAACTGAGCCAGCAAACGCACCCTCACCGCTTCACCCGAGGGGAATTCGATACGCTTTCCGGCCCCTCTCAAATATAACTCAATGAAATGTACACAAAAGTCAGTAAACCAAATCCAAACAACTATATTTGAATTCAACTATGTAGATTGGATACCAACGAGAACGATGTGCACGCAAGGAGCCTCTAAGAGGCGCACTTTAATCCTTTCACTACACTGATTCTTTCACCGACGGTCATAGACCCTTTTTAGTGCCACCATACCTCAACCTGGTCACTGACATAATACACGTGATCAGTGACACGAAAAGAAGAAGAACCAACGATATAGATATATATTTAAAAAAAATTGAATGTGCTGCATTGCACATCCATTTCCTAGCCCCTCCCTTTTACAACAGCCCTTTCATATGACACCCCATGTGACCTGATTTTTGTTCACCCATTTTGCCACCCTATCTGAAAAACCAACCCACATATTCAAAAACCTCAGCAAAAATCAAATTATATTTGTCTATCTCTAAACAGTTTTAATTTCACGAAAGTCAAAAGAAATTGAAAGTCCTTCGAAAATCGTCGTACATATACTAGCTTCCGGCCTCGGTTTCGCTCGCGTACGTACATTCAAAGTAGCATTATATGCCATTCTAGGTAAAGAACTCTATATATTCTAAGTTTCAACGGACTCGGTTGAGCTGTTACGGCGTGATTGAACAACAAACATCCAAACATCCTCACAAACTTTAGCATTTTTAATATTAGTACGTTCACTGCTTCAACTCGGGGATCTGGTTCGCTTCGGTCGCTCGATCTCTATTCATTACCTGTTCATGATCGGCCGCCTGGTAGAGACCGCGGCGGATGCGCGCCTGCAACGCCTTGATTTCACCGTCGTAATCCTTCCATTCAGGAACTATTCGCATCGCTGCTGACAGCTTAGCCTCTTTAGTTTGCGGGTTGTTGCACTGTGAAAACGAAAACGCTTGTTTTGTAAAATAAGAAATATTTTAAGCCGTCCAGTTTTGCAATTCCGCCAGCGTCTTGGGGACGCGGACGGTTCCGACTGGTAGTGATGTGGATCAATTGAGCTATCTATAGATCGTTTGTTTTTAGATCGCTCAACTGTTTCTTGTATATTTTGTAAATATTTACTTGTATTAGTTTTAATTTTCTCTGCAAGCAATATTTTCGAATAGTTTTAAGGTGCGTGTCCATTACGCCCGTATCGAAGCGTATATGAAGTGTCACCATTTACAGATTTTCCGATGGTTCGCGTCCACTGCTCTGATTTTATATCAGCATTTTCAAACAAGGCGACTACTGCCACAACACATGAGTTGTGCGATGCGGACGCAGTGGACAAGCTCCCCAAGTTACCGATGTGCGGTAGTCCCATAAGAAACAATACAAAGTAACAAATCGGTACACTGTGTACGATGCGATGCGGAAGCAATGGATGCACTCCTTTAGTCGATAATAATTTAGACACTCTGTAAACGTAAACGGACAACACGATGCTACGCATTCGTTCGTCCGCTCCTTAGCTGACTGATTATTTATCAGTTAGAAATCAAGCGATGCTCCGAAGGTTAAATATAAATGTTCAACAAAAAGGAATAAATCTTACCAAGTCAATAGTCTTGGCGAACTTCTTGGAGGGTTCGTCGCACCAAGTCTCGCACCACAGCCACTCCTGCGGCAGTGACTTTATGGCCACTTGGTGTATCATGTTGTTGGGTAAATCTTGATCTGAAACAAAAAATTGTAATAGTAGGTATCATTTGATTTGAAAAGTTACTTTGGGAAAGTTTACCTATTGAGAAATAGATCCGATCAAGACTAAGTTTTTTATACAAACGTAATTTTTTAGGTTTACTGATGTTTGTGGTTCAATCACGCCATAACGGCTCAACCAATTTGTATGAAACTCGAGATAACGAGTTCTTTGCCTTTCTAGACAAACTTACTGTTTATCCAGGTACCTACCATGCGCGCAAAACAGCGGGCGGAAGCTAGTTACTTATAAAGAAAAAAACGGATTTTTTTTTTCGCTTAAATTTTTCATTTTGTTGCATGCATAAGCCCCTTTTGGGATGGTATTCATATAAAGGATCATCTTGTATAAGGTATATAGAATCACCTAAGTTGGAGAGGCTGTTGGGGTCCTGGCTGAGCGCCTGGTACTGGCCACGCAGGCGGTCGCCGGCCGCGATGCGGCGGAACCGCTTCAGGTCCACAACGTAAAGTGCGCTGATGTGGTAACTGCGACCTTGCAGGTGATTGCGCCAGTAGCCTAGCTTCCAGAACCTGCACGAAACACGTAAGTAGAATGGCATATTGACGGACACGTAATAAATGCGTACACATGCGTACTAGCACTGCCTTGCGTTTACACGGTAAGTTTACATACCAGTAATGTAAAGCTTTATGTTATCCGGGTGCTCGTCTACCCCGCACATGTTTATTTATTTATTTATTCATATTATAGCCTATTAAGACGATGTCAAACTGCGAGCGATAAGTCATCTGAAATTTATTTATGTACAAAGTCAATTTTGAGTTATCTTTGAGCTTGCTTGCTTGTCGTGTCACTGATTCTTTCTTGGTCATTCTGTATTAGTTCAGTGACCAGGTTGAGGTATGTTTGAGCTATATCGCACTCCATCATTTATATGTTCAAACTTTGTAATTTTAAGTAGACATAAGAATCGTATCGACCACATCGCACGCCGTTTGAACGCAGCTTAGGGTCAGCGCGACTGATTCACTAAACAATTGAAACTCAATCTTATTTACTTTAAGATACGACTGAACTCTCAATAGTAGGTACCTAATGTGAAATCAATACAAAGAAACAATATTTTTTTCTCAAACTGCAATAAAAGTAAGCTTACCTGAATCCTTCCATCTCCCGCCTGCTGTCACAGAACGGTGTGTACCCGTAAGGAGCGCCGCCCAAATCTAATTCCACCAATTCCTTCAAATCGGCTCTGACAATCTACAAAAAAATATATAAATGAAATGAAATGAAATAAATTTATTTTGACAAACACAGACAGAAGACACAAAAAACAATAGAATAAAGGTTAACGATAGGGAGATAGGTAGACTTAACACAGATAACACACAGTACAAACAACAACACATAAGTAGGTATCTATGTCGTCAACAATATTTAAGTGCTAATTAGTCTCCCGTGTGTGTGAGCCAAAACAGGCATGGTCTCAGCATAATGCCGCTACACATTAGGATAACATGCAGCGGCGCTGGTTTTCAGACCAAACCTATCATTCAACTCATTATGTCACTAGTTATTTCTTGAGCTGTAGATAAAAAACAAGCTTCAGGTATTTAGCGCTCTAAAATCCGTGTGATCTATGGTGAAACATGAATTGAGTGCGCCACAGAGTGATAAAGCAAAAAATTTATAAATCGTCATAGTGCACTACTGACTTGCAACCGCAGGTGCTCAAAGCCAATTTCAATCTTATTCCATAAACAATAGGGCTGAATGTTACCTGATCAGCGTCGACGAATATAATCTTCTTGACTTGCAGCGGGAATAAAACATCAAGGAACAGGATCTTGTATCCCCAGATAGTCCGTTGCCTGTCGCGCTGCTTTTGAAGCCAACGCGGCCATTGGTACTGAACTAGCTCGTATTCGAATCCGTATTCTTGGGCCATGTAAGGGAGGATTTCCTGTTGCGTAAGAATAATGAATCAATAATATTACAGAGACATGAATAGTTCTCAGAAAATAAATAAACCCTACTGAAAATACACATTAAATAAAGAAAACACATCCGCCATGTTTGATCTTAGTGACGTCACATGTCCTGTGACCTATCGACTTACAAGGCACGGAAACGCTTAGTTACAAGTAACACTAGCGGTCACCCATCTAAGTGTGAACCAAAATGAACTTTTATTTACCTAGTTGATCGGTAATGAATGCCGAGTACAATAGTATTAAACTTACCTTGAGTGAAGGACTCAAATAGTTCTTCAAGAACCAGAATTTGACAGGTGATTTGGTGTTTTTAAGCACCGACAGCATCATGATACGAAGGAACCTTTCGTAGAGATGTCCTGAGGCAACTGAGAACACGTTTATAGTTTCGTCTTGAGCTTCCGTCTCTTCGCCGCCGCCGAAAGAGCTGTGAAAAAAAAACAAACGTTAAAAAGATTTTTTTTTATACATCTGAGGTGGCAAATGAGCACACCTGTAAGTGGTTACCGTAACCTATGAACACTTGCAATACCAGAGGCATCACGCACGCGTTGCCGACCCCCAAATACCTTTTTTTTTTACCTTGCAATAGAGTTCCAAATCCCACCAGTGTTCTTATCATCATTCTCGACGAGCAAGTCGAGATGTTGTTTGTCAGCCTTCTTACTGACTCGCAGTTTGATCACGTGACTACGGAATGAGCTCATCAGCACTTGGATGTCTTCGCTGCCGGCGGGCGTGTCTGTGTTTTCGTGGCTGTAAAACATATTATACTGAAGAACTGTCTTTTAACACACTGACCTGTGAAACTTTTTATTTCTTTTTTTCTGACCGATACATGTGTGAACAGTTCAAACCATTGAGGATAAAGATTTATTTTTCATTGCATTCGACCTCTTTGGTTCAACTCTTAGTGTTAGAGTTAGGAACTCTTTTATAACACTGTGATAAAAGAGCTTTGTGGAGTGAAAGAACATGTGGTGATGAAGAACGTATTATATCATTACGCTTATAAAACGCGGTCAATGCACTGACTATATGCGTATGATACGGTTGAAAATTCTTGAATTGAATTAACCGTTGAGCATGTATGAGGAATGTCATGCGGTGAAGCGAAAGATTTGTGTTAGGATCGTAGCAAGTCGAAATCGGTGGTCGCTACCTACCCGTATGGGAAACAGGCGTGATTCTATGTATGTAAATAAAGTACTCACCCGACAATTTCATAAATATCATCAGAGCGGCCCGGCCTCAGTCTCAATATCCACGCACCAGGGTTAGCTTTCAGTTGGAAGTACCCAAGGTTGGCCATTACAATGGTGTCCATGAGTTCAGGCTTCTCTCGCGTTCCCAACACGAGCTGCAGGCCGCGCGGGGGCGTGCCCAGCGTCGTGTCCCACGCGTGCCCTTCTAGGAGCAGGTACTCTAGCTCGAATTCACTGGAAAAGGTACTGTATTGTTAGGCACATAAAACTTTAAATGCATTGACACATAAAGAGCTAATGGATTTAGCTGTTTGTGTTGTCATTTTGAGCCGAATACAATTGGGCCCTAGACGTAGTTTTGACTTTGTTCTGTATTATAAACTAGCTTCCGCCCGCGGTTTTGATCGCGTGGTACACTGTTACCGGCGACAAGGCAACTGTACTCGGATAAAAATAAGCCAACAACCACGTCGATCCTATGCTGCTTGAAAGAAGGACAAACAAACACACTTATCCATGTAAAAGTTAAAAAGTTAGGTTATGCATTATACCAGGCTTACTTAATTTATGTTGTAGAGAAAAATTAGATACAAAACCATAGTAAGACTAAGAGTGTTACCACACCAATGGATCGATAATTGATCGATTGGTGTGGTAACACCCTAAATTAGCGTGGTAGCAAACACGAATAAACACAAAACTGTATCCAAATAATGTTTATACGCACCTATGAACAACAGTGTCCACATCAGCCAGGCGTATATTATCGAGGTCGTATACAGATTTGACACATTCGACCAGCCAGTTGGGAGGCGTGCGCAGTTCCATGGACAACAGCGGCGCGTGCGGCAGGCGGGAGAAGCGCGCGACAGCGCCGCCCGTCAACGCGCCCTCTGAACTGAACTGCAGCTCCGGTTCTAGCACGTAGCGGTAGAAACTGAAAGAGGAAGTAATCGTTTATGCATGATCAATATACCTATCTTATTATTGAAATAAAATAAAATATTATTGAAATATTTTTATCTTATTATTGAAATCAATCGGGTGTTTATATAAATGCAACGCGTACATTTTTTGTTTTATTCCCGACGTTTAGACTGTGATAAGTATGCCATAGCGAATCATTTGGTGGACTTCCGACTTTTGCACGATTGTTGCAACATAGTCGTAACGTCGGGAATAAAATAAAAAAGGTACGCGATTAAAACCCGTTTGATTTCAATAAGCCATTTATGTCCGGTTCCTGTCTACAAATACCGATCGGTTTCTGTAGACGTTAAGCACCTTACATTTTCTTACCCTGATGACCTCGACAAAAGGACTCTGGGTTATAATTACCAACTAGTCGGATCTTGCGTTACCCAAACTCATTTATGTATCTTCTACGAGCGTCCGTAAAATAATCTGATAAAATACTGAGCTCTCTTGAATAGCTCCGTTGTATGCAGAAGTCAAGGTTATTGTAACCATCCGTAGCAAATAGGCTCGTAGTTTGAACACAGGAAACGGTTATTAGTATTTGTTACATTTTAAGAATCACATGAGCGTCGATGGTCTTGCAACCTTGAGAGGTTGTTTGGTATGGAATACTCACTACTGCAAAATGTGGGCACGCGTTTAATGTTCGCAAATATTTCATACCTCTTTAGCGGCATATCGGAGTTCTTATCCTGTGGGTTGACGAAGAGTTTGATACGGCAGTTTATGACACGACGAAGTACCAACAGCATCGGCGCCAATCGCTGCGCGGCGTTCGATGCCGGGTCCAGGACAGCGACGATCTGTTTAAAAAGACATCGTTCAACTGAGTGCATCTAAATGATCGAATCAGAAATGAGGAGATCCGTAGACAAACTATAGTCTTACACGTTTTGACAGTTAGGGTGCTGCCACTTTTTATAAAAAAAGTTACTCACCTCAATAGCAGCTTCATTCTCATACAGCGGTTTCAGTTCCACAAGGGAATGTTCGGTGCGTAGACCTGCTGGCAACGGGGTGCGCACTTTCGGGCTTCGAGATGCCAACACAGATACCACCTTCAACCGGTTCTCGGCTGTTAGCTCCGGTGAGTAGTCATCATCTGAAATTATAATATCAAACTAGGTAGCATCCGCGACTTCGTTTGCCTGTTGTTATTTTTATACAAACTATAACACCCCCTTAGGGGTAGAGTTTCGGGAATATTTTTTCTTACTGACTTTAACACACATTTATTTCTATTACCCTATTATCGTTTTATAATCATAATAGCTTCCGCTGATGCGTGAATAAAACCAACCAACAAACACACAATATATTTCATACCTCTACTTACTACATCACATTTACTACATTTATAATATTAATTAGGCTTTCAGCTCGTCCATACCATCATTGTCGTCTTCAATAACGTCGTTCTTTGATGACTTCTTCTTGTCCAAAACTTCAGATATTTTGTCACCGTATACTTGATTGCTGAACCTAAAGAAAACATAATGAATCCCCGATCAAATTTTGCTACATTAAAACACTGTTTTATCATTATCATCTAAGGATGGAATACCTACCTTGTAAAGGAGATTCAAGCTGAATGTCGCACTAATAAGGATCGTCGAGAACTCTTGTCAAAATATATAGTTTTTCAAAAATGGACTTTACTTGCTCGGTTTAAGGTTAAATTTGGCTTTCTGGTAAGACAGGGAGACTTCGAGTAATATACAGGTGAGTTTTTTTTTCAGGGCCACTTAGGCGAAATCCGGAACCGTGAGAGTAATCGAAAAGAAGTTACGGGCTCGATTTTGAAAAAAATAAGATCTGCATAATAAAAAGTTGAGATTTATTATCAAAAAAGATGTTTTTTGATGATTTTTTTTTATTTCTGTGTTCTATGTTTGATAATAAATATATGATAGCAATGTGTATAAAGTTGTTAAAACACCTTCAATCGATTCAATCGAAGGTTTATTAATTCGGTCTAAGTGAAAAAAAAAACTCTGTTGAAAATGTTCACCTACGCATGTAGCCTGAAAACACGCTCTGCGCTGACGAATGACTAATGAGTTTTCCTTTAAGTCAAGCCATACATTATGTCTGCCTCAAATTCAAAATTAGCAATCGAACCGCACACTTACCTTTCAAGCAGCATAAAGTCGTCCAAAGTGAACTTCTCGTCAGCATTGAGCGGTCCGATCAGCCTTGCGTTATGTACAACGGCGCGTTCACTCGTTCGCAGCTTGAGGCTCCGCGCGCACAGCACGCGGGCCGCTTTCAACACCCACTCGTATTTGTTCAGCGCTGGGATTAGTTCAGGCTACGGGGAAAGCATTAATCATTGTACAACTTAAGTCGAAATTTGAGTTTTGAGGTCAATTTTATAAGCCACACAGATTTTTCGGACCTTTGTCTATCCATCATAAAGACATTTCGTTAAGGTTGTAGCTTTTTCTTTCTGGGAAAATGACGCTTCTTTGAGACTTTTAAGAAAACTGAAGCGGAGCATACAAACATGTGCTTACTACCACAGGTGGGGTAAAATAATGGGACATGAAGGGCAGACACGTCTTCTTTTATAGTAAGAAAGGTTTGATTTTTAGGCACGTGTAACAGTTTTTAACACACACAAAAACATACCAAATCCGTAGAAGAACCAATGTTACCGACTTAGCTCTCAGAATTAGCAAGTTGAAGTGGCAGTGGCCAGGCCATATAGCTCGCAGAACCGACAACCGTTGGGGAGTAAAAGTTGTCAAAAGGCCATCACGAATCGGGGGACGCAGTGTCAGAAGGCCACCCGACGGACCGACGACATTGTGAAAGTTGCGGGAAGTCGGTGGATGGAAAAGGCTCAAAACCGTTCATCATGGAACTATTTGAGGGAGGACTTGTCCGGCAGTGGACTTCTACAGGCTGATGATGTGATGTAAATAAAATAAATAAATAAATATTCCGGACATATTCACACGGTCAACTGATCCCAAACTAGGCATAGCCTGTACTATGGGTACCAGAGACTGATATACATAATAGATATCTATTTAACACCCAGACACAGAACAAACATCTCTGTTAGTCACAAATGTTTGTCCAGTGCGGGAATCGAACCCGCGACCTCTAGCGCAGAAGGCAGAGTTACTACCAACTGAGCTATGAGGCCAGTCATACTTACCAAAACATCACAATCTTGTCTTTCATGGCACCCTTCGTTTTCGAGCAGTTGCACGACATACTTGCTGGCCTTGGGAGATTCCAATGCAGTGAGCGCGGCTAGCACGACTTTGTTCATAGATTGATCTTCGTTCGAATCACCGTCGACGTTCGGTATGAAGGCAACGCGAGTGCCGCCTGATTCTCTCTGAAATAAAAATAAAATAAAATTAAAAATAAAGTTAAACGTAATAGTAAACAACTGTTAGGGTGAAACATAATAGTCAGAGGGACGACTAAATAGTTTGGCACATTATAGCTAATACTAATATCTAATAAGCTAAGCTAGCTAATACTAGTTAGTTAACACAAAATTAAATGCCTGTAGGGTTTAAATTTTATAGTGGTCAGAATGTCAAATAGATTACAAAAAAATAGTAATACCATTAGAGTAAGAGCATCTCTCAACAAATCCCTCGATTCCTTCTTATTGAGATCGCCGGCTATCCAAATAGTTTGCGTAATCTTCTCAGGTTTTCCTCCCTTCGTGAAATATTTCATAACTGGCAAGGCGGTTGCCAGTGCATCTCGACCTACGAAATAAATTACATACTAAAAACAAACATAAACTGACCTACAAATTAATGTTTATTACAAACTGTATTTTTGTAAAGCCTTAGTTTCCTAGACGGCCAGCGGTCGGCTGTAAGCTAGGGCTGAACTTGTGTGGGTGATGAATTTCCCTGTTATTATGAAACCGGGTTTAGACGAGGACTAACTAAACCCTGGTTTTGTGACGTGTTATTTTATACAGTTTTATGTCATAATGTTAAATGTATGAAATGACACGTCACAAAACCAGGGTTTAGTTAGTTCTCGTCTAAACCCAGTTTAATAATAACAGGGATTTAGTTTTTTTTTTTTTTTTTTATACTACTTAGGTGGCAAACAGGCATACGGCCCTCCTGTTGGTAAGCGGTTACCGTAGCCTATGAGCGCTTGCAATACCAGAGGCATCACGCACGCGTTGCCGACCCCGAACCCCCCTCCCCCTAAAGAGCTCTGGCAACCTTACTCATCGCAGGAACACAATTTGAAAACAAATAATGTTATTTGACTGCGATCTTCTGTAAGGCGGAGGTACCTCCCCAGGCGGGCTGCTCCAATTCAGAACGAGAAAATTCAGAAAGAGAGTTCGACGCTTAACTTAATAAAAGTGCATCGTTATGAGATAAATGGACTCCAAACAAGTCCGCTTCGCTTACAATGGAAGCCGCGCGTATATATGCGCAGTTTACTTTACCAGTTAGATGTAGAAGTCGGTGGACTTTATCTTCAGTGAATAAATCAGTAGATGAAGGAACACCAGTCAGGTCCAAATATTGAGACGATTCCGAACCAAGGACGCGGCGATTCAATCTAAAAAATAATTATACGAAAATTTAAAATGGTTTATTATGCAAAAAATATAATTCAAGAGCTGTTTTCTTCTTGTTATGTCACTGATTCTTTCTTGGTCATCTTGTATTAGGTCAGTGACCAGATTGAGGTATGGTGGCCCTGAAAAGGGCCTATGACCGTCGGTGAAGGAATCACTGTAGTGAAAGGATTAAAGTGAGCCTAAAGATTTCATCAGCTAGTGAATATCGATAAATATAAGTTCGTATTATCTATTGGCCAATTCTGGTGATTGCCTCTGACCAGTCCAAAACGTATCATCATCACCATAAAAATATCGAGGGAAAACCTTCATACTGAATTCGTGAGGCTTCTCAGAATACTATGAAAGAAAAAAATATCCTGACTGCAGCAGATTTACCTTGGCACAACATGTGGCTGCTTCATAAGAAAGTCCGTAGCGTCGTCGGTATCCGCCAGTTCGCCTCGAAACACCGCGCGCTGCAGACGTCCCGTGTGACGCGACAGCGCGGTTACTAGAGACTCCTCGAGAAGCTCGACCGATGACGTCACAGTGGTGGCACCGTCGTCAGTTAAAGGTACTCCGTTTATTAGGACCTGTGGGTGACATGACAAACTTTAAAGAGATGGCTTTAACATTGTTCACACTTGTGCCACGTACGCGTTCCACGGGCGCGTCGGCTCCCATACATTTTGTATGGCGATTAGCTGCTTAGAGCTACATTACATCCACAATACACCAATGCGTGCCGATGTAGCGATATCGGACTTCTTTGGACGTTAGTGGGAAGAGCAGAGTGCGGACGTTAAGAGAAATCCAAAAGATAAATAGATGTTCTGCAAAGCCTTGAAACTGGGAGTGTGCTGTCATGGCAATTAACAGATACATAGAATTTCGACTAATATACCTGTGGGTAATTATTATTGCCAATTTTAGCTATAAACTCTTCGGCCAGTTGTCTGCCAAAGTTGTATTCAGAATCCTCTGCGACGATCTCATCCAGGTTAGCATTGGAAGTCGCGTATTTCTTGAGCTGTTTCTTTACGAACTCTATTGATAACTCTTCGTCTTCAGCAGGGTTTAGTAGCTGGAAATAAAAAATACTGGTGAGAAATATAATCCTACTATACATACATCACATAAGCTACTTTTTATCCTCCTAGGTACCACGCGAGCGAAGACGTGTGCGGAAGCTAGTTATGTATAAAAATACATAGGCAGGTATCATAATAAATATGTATAACCTCCAGTTGAATAGAGAAACACTATTTTTTTGTAGTGGTAGTAAATCACTTTATAACTTAGTATGCTTTAACATATAATGCCTTGAAAATAAAGTTGGTGGCTTATATAAACCTATCTATTTATCAGCACACTGCAATTATCTACACTTTTTGGCACAGCTAGCCCCTCTCTCTCTCTATCTCTCTCACCTGAGTCAAAAAGTAATAGGCTTCCTTGTTAGAGTTCTTTTCTTGCGCCACGTAATTGAATGCCGACCTCACAGCAGCTTCCAGCTGAGGGTTTTCAGTAGTCGGCGCTAGCACTAAGCCGACGCGCACTGGCGTCGCGTGTTTCAGAAGCGTCTCGCCGAGACGGAGGGGCGGACCTGACGCGAGAGATGTCGGGTCCGCGATGATTACCTGAATAGAAACCGATAAAGCCAGAATAAACGTGAAATTGTTCACTCAGTAAGGTAAAAGATATGCACAAATGGTATGGATGTTGGGTGGAGCAGATAGTTTAGAACCAACCGTGGAGGAACATGAAGTTCATTAAAATTCTATTCAAAAATTAACAAAAAAATCGTTTATACACTTACATAATTGTAAATATTCCTCCTCAAGTTCCGAAGCATTCCCGGATACGTAGGCCTCAGCAGTTCCATATACGATGAGGGCCACCTTCGATACCTATCATCGGATTCTAGGTCATTAAACCACGTGATGGCAGTATCGCGGATATCGAGCCCATACTCCTCCCAAGTGTATGACTCCCCCAGTTCGAGAGACATCAATGTGTTTATGAGCTTCTTGGAGATACCTGGAAAGAAAAAAGAAATCAGGATTTTTTTTTTATTTGTAACGGCACATTAGGACAGAACTAAGCGACACACAGACAATAAAAATTAAATAAATAAAAAGAAACTGGAAGAGTAGTTATTGATGACTTCCTGGGATAGGCACGGGGAGGACACACGAAAAGTTATCTAACCATAAACCTAATGCAACATTTTGATAATGTGTATTAAAACGACTCACCAAGAGCATGCAAAGTGTTCATAGGCCCGATATCCTCTCTCAGCGAGGTCAGCAACGCGTTAATATCCACTTCCTCGGCGTCATACTGAGCTCCTGATACCAGTAGAAGCGGTTCCGCAGCCCGTAAGCCCAGGGCAGAGGACCAAATATCCTGGTTGTAGAGGACTTCGTCGCGGAAGGCGCGTGGGACGTTCACGTGGATGAGAGATTTCGTCTGACAGGGAGTGACAAATATTTATTCTGTGGAACTTTATCTTACATAGTGTTGGTGCATACATGCCCTGCGGATTTGTCCAGCATATGATTTGAAACGTAAATTTGGTGTGGTGTTGTATGATCTAGTATGCATGCAGCGTGTCACTAGCGTTGCCATACGCGACCAAATTTACGTATCAGGCCGGTAAATCCAAACAAGCCACGTGTACACCGATCGTAGATACATCAAGTCAAATAAAAGATCCTCGAAAATAATAAATAAAAAATAAAAAAACCGGACATATCACACACGGTCAACTGATCCCAAACTAGGCATAGCCTGTAATGAGATGAACCGCAAGGTAACGCGTATTGGGACTCCATCGGGAGAGGCGCATGTCCGGCAGTGGACTATTATAGTGGAATGATGACAATGTTGATGTGCCAAAATTGTAGTCTTGTCTATTGACTTGGAAGCTAGGAATTTGGGTAGAAAAATAGATTATCTTGTGTCATCATCAGCCCGAAGAAGTCCATAGCCGGACATAGGCCTCCAAAGAGCGCCACGACCAACGCGGCCTTCTCATCTCATGTATAGATTTCTCTAAAATTTGATCTAGATTTCTCTTCTGTAAAACTGCCTGTACCTTTGGAATTGTACTTTTTGGAAACAGAAAATATTTTTTTGAATTAGTATTAACTACTTTTTTTTTAAAGGTGGTAAATCTGTTTAACTTACCTGCATAGGAAAGTTCTGAGCGATAGAAGTAAGCACTTTCAATGCTTCGTCCCCGCCTGCGTCGTGCGCGTCGACAACTGCGGCGGCGGCCTGCATACTCAGCGCCTGCATCTGCCATACCTTGAGCGGCGCCAGCTCTTCGTTGGTCTCTGACAAGTGGCGCCGGAACCGCTCGAGCGGTGTACGTAAGGCGGGGAATAGGTTCCTGAGAAATAAGATAGATAAAACTGTTGCGTTAAACAATGTGCGTTGACTGGCAATTGACGCACAACCTAAACTTAAAAGTCCTAAAACTATGAAATTTGGAGGGTAGCTTACTTGTCGTTTAGAGGTGCACTCAGAAAGGGATTCCTGAAATTGAAATGGTGCAGTGGGCGTTGATTTTTGTTTGAAATTAACACAAATCGCGTTGGCATCCACTGTTTAAATTAACGCATGTTTCCCAGAGGAATAGGCAGAGACCACGACTTGCTACAATCCTGACTATTCCTGACACATCGTTTTTGTTTAATTCACTCGCATCATATTTTTCATGCATGCTCATCAATGGTTCAATCGGATGATGATACTTGAAAAATGTCTCTGTATTGGAATTAAAAGTATGCCAAGGTTTTTTACATCCAATGATCCAATTCACTATCATATGTACCTGATAGTTAATTCTTTCCTTTATACTTTATAAAGCTCATAAGCCTACAATTATTATAAATGTATTTGGATCATACCAGTCTGGTATGATATAGATCTATTGCTCAGCATTATATTACAGGTTACTTATTCAGAGTTAAATGCGAGCACAGCCACAGGCTAATACATGTAGTATTATAAAAACTAACTGGTGCCCGCGACTTCATCTGCGCAGGATTAGTATTTCGAGTAGCTTATATAAGCGTGGCATTACAATTCACACAATATCTTTATAAATTGTAGCCTATGTGTTATTCTGATGTATAAGCTATATTATTGTAAAGTTTCATTAAAATCCATTCAGTAGTTTTTACGTGAAAGAGTAACAATCCATCCATCCATCCATCCATACTTACAAACTTTCGCGTTTATAATATTAGTAGGATTAGTGAGCATAGTTTACAAATGAAGAATTTTACTTCAGTCTTCCAAAATTAAATCCATCAACTTGATTCTGAGGGTCATTTTCATCTTCCTCTTCAGAGGCTGTGGGGGCCTCTCCCCCTTCAGTCTCCTTGGGCATGGAGTCATCCTGGCTCTTGTATTCAGTGCTCTTAAGTTGCAGTTCCACCCCATAGCCTGATAGACGGAGCTTTGGCTTACCACGAGGCTAAAAAACATAAATCTTAATTTTATTACCTGCCCATAATTTATGTGCTATTGATAAATAAATTAAATAAATAACACCCAACAGTCGCATACATAGTTCTGACCCCACACTAGGATTCCCTGTGTTGTGGGTATCAGAAACTGAAAGTAACATGGTACCACAACACCCAGACCGGGAACAAATATTTTAACAAAAACTCATCATATTTGAGAGACAGTAGAGTAGGCAATATGGAAATTAAAATAATTTGAATAGTTAATAAAAATTCATTTACAAACCTTTACATTCCACCTCACAACATAGTTGATAGCACCTTTATCAGCATACCCTGCCAAGATCTTGTGTTTATTGGCAAAATCATTGGTACCCAATTCTCCATACAGGATAGCAGTCAGGCTTTTATTGTCACTGCTTGGGTAAGAATGGTCCAATAGGTAAGTTGCTAATTGATGCTCTTCCTGAAACATATTTTACAAGTTTTTTAGAAACTTTTTTCTTAACAAGGTGTTTTTTTACTTTTATATATATATAATTCATAGGAAGTCTATGGAATTGAACTTACTGCTTTTAAATTATTATAGTTTTTGAGAACATCCCTCAGTGCATCATTGTCACACACTTTATGCAACCCAATGGCTACAAATGTGTCACACGGCACATCTTTAGCATTGTTTTGTGTCGCAACCTGGTCAAACATACGGACTGCAGGTGACATTGTGTGCATGGACAATGAAAGCTTAGCCATGCGAAGCTGCGCCGGTGCCAAGAGAGTGCTTGCAACTCCAACACAAGCATCATAGACTTCTTTATCAGTCCCTGAAATAGTTTAAGTCAGTATTAAATTGGATGAAACACCACAATACCTGTCCCTCTGTCCGCTTTGATACACAAATAATAGATGATACTTACTTAAGCTGTCTAAACTAGATTTCAACGAGTTTATTCCATCAACAAAGGACCAGAACAGGTCAGCGCTCTCGCCAGCAAGGTATTCGGCTAGCTCTAAAACTATAGGTGTTGTCTCCCATTTGGCACTGACGAAGGATGTAACTGACTTAGACTTTCTCTCATATTGACTTGAAGATTCATTGCTGGTAGCTAAACTCACTAAACAAGCTAAAACAACTAAAATATCCTTGATGCCGGTGGTTCTCATTTTGCACGTCAGCTGTTTAAATCAATTAACAAAAATTACTGGTTATCGACACATTTGTACGACACGTATTTTATCATAGTTTTGGTAATTGCTTTAATTAAAATAGCTAGCAAGAAATTCCAAGTTTTACAAGGCTTCAGTACTCATCGTCTCACCGTACCAGAGAAGCAACAAAATTGTAACCACCCACCAATGACCGGAGAACACGGCAGATTTGACGTTTATAATTTTTCTCAAAACCTGATTGGCTGAGATGTAAAGCCTTAGCCAATTAAAATGAGCTTAATTTTTTTTTTGATAGTTTGTAGACAGCTGTCTGCTTACGGACGTCACGCAGTGCGTCATGTGCGCTTACTAACTTCCTTGCGCTCTTCTTATTTCATCAGTGGTGCGCCTTGGTGCGTGGTCTGCCTTGCCGTCTGTCTACTTCTTCTTTCATTCTAAGCCCCTTCGTCCACGGAGGGACTCAAAAGGAACGCGACTGAAACTGTAGTCACTTATGAGTAGCCTGACTACGATAGCACTAGTATTTCAATGCGCGTCCGTCCACGGCGCTACTCAAAAGGAACGCGTTTGTAACTAGTCACCTGGCGACTCGACATGCTGGTCGCCAGGCGACTGGTTTCGAGAAACTGTGTGAAAAATGAACGAATAAACAGTAATTATATGTGATTCTGAACGTCTATGTGACTGGAGAAGTAATAATTCCATGTCATCGCTCGAATTATCACTAGTCATGTTAATTATTTTCGTTTTCAAAACTTTGTTTACATGATCGTGTACTGAATGACTGAGTTTCAGGAAATTCCAGTAGCGCCGTGGACGTGTCAGAGTTTCCAATCAGTCCGCAACTCTAGTTTCTAATGAGTTCCGTCACTTTTGCGTAGCGTCATGGACGAAGGGGCTCAGAGTTTCCAATCAGTCCGCAACTCTAGTTTCTAATGAGTTCCGTCACTTTTGGCTAAACGTCAGAATAACTTAGTCCCTTCGTCCACGGCACGACTCAAAAGGAACGCGACTAAAACTGTAATCACTTAGCCCCTTCATCCACGGCGCGACTCAAAAGGAACGCGACTGAAACTGTAGTCACTTATGAGTTGCCTGACTGCGATAGCACTAGTATTTCAATGCGCGTCCGTCCACGGCGCTACTCAAAAGGAACGTGTTTGTAACTAGTCTCCTGGCGACTCGACATGCTGGTCGCCAGGCGACTGGTTTCGAGAAACTGTGAAAAATGAACGAATAAACAGTAATTGTAAGTGATTCTGACGTCTATGTAACTGGAGAAGTAATAATTCCATGTCATCGCTCGAATTATCACTAGTCATGTTAATTATTTTCGTTTTCAAAACTTTGTTTACATAAAATCGTGTACTGAGTGACTGAGTTTCAGGAAATTCCAGTAGCGCCGTGGACGAGTCAGAGTTTCCAATCAGTCCGCAACTCTAGTTTCTAATGAGTTCCGTCACTTTAGCGTAGCGTCATGGCTTATGAGTATCCTGACTGCGATAGCACTAGTATTTCAATGCGCATCCATCCACGACGCTACTCAAAAGGAACGCGTTTGTACGACATGCTGGTCGCCAGGCGACTGGTTTCGAGAAACTGTTGAAAAATTAATAACAAGTAACGAATAAAAAGTAATTGTACAGTACGTGTGCAATCGGCTGTAATTGTCTATGGCCCCATAATGGCTGTCATGTCATGCTAATGTCAAAAAAACCAAAATAAGAAAAACCATAGACTATATAAAATTAAATTGAAAAATTGTTCAAAAACCAGGTATCAAATACTATAAAGTATCTAATCAATCATCTAAAAATGATTGAGTAGATACTCTACAGTATTCGCTTATAAGCGAATAAATACCTGGTTTAATAACCTGGTCGCGTAAATATACATATATATACGCGTAGTATTCTAGTGTAGTATAAAGTCTGTGCATACACGCCACAGAGTACTTTTGTCGCACCCTCCAAGATCATTTTTTTTTTATGTCGCACGCATTCCAATTTATTCCGCGTTTATTTTGCGGAAGACTGAAGAGCAATAGTGTTCTGTGCTGAAGAGGAAACTGGAGTGAGACGTGCGTGACGTGAAATACATTTTATTTTTGAAGTGCAGAGTGCGAGTTGTAAACTGAAAAGATATCAGTGGCGTAGATAAGTTATCTCAAATTATTCGGTGATAATGTGCTGTCTTTCATGGTAGACGTTCGTTTCACTGTTTTGCAAACAAAACCCAGAACAAACTATAATGGAACATTTTGGTTTGTCGCACATTTTACTAGAGCCCGATAAATATAACCCGGACACTCTGGACCTATTAGCTGACGAAGAAGCTAGAGAATATTGGCTCAATACTTGTGAAAAACTAGTCGAAAAATATGTTAATTTTGCCCTTGCCAATAGTAGTGATGACCCGACAGTAGAAATACGAGCTCTCAAATTCAAAACTTGCTACGTTGAAGCACTCAAAGAGCTAAGAATAAATCCTCTGTAAGTATTCCCATAACAATATAAAAATAGCATAGAGTCAAGTCACCGTTTATGTTATTTTTCGGCCCTGCTTTTCGTAGATTTTTTGTTCATATTTTGACATACTTTTCATCTTCAATCCTTACTTATACTAATGAAATTAACAAAGGTAATATTTACAATTTCTAGTGCTCATGGGCAGTTAACCATACGGTTGCTTCTTGACATCAACGAAACATGCCTTCGTTCTCAGGGGTTCTTTGATTTGTGGAAGCAACGTAAGAAGTTTGAAAATGAAGGAGCACTAGCAGCACTAAGGTCAAGATTGGCTGAGATAGATGCTTTGCCTGATGACCGGCAACGATGGATAGAGCTATGTAGAGGAGTTTTAGCAGGTAGTTCAAACTTCTAAAATAATCCCAATAATATTAAAAATGTGAAAGTTTGAGATGTTTGTTATTCTTAGCATATATGTAGTAAATAGCCTGGAATAACGCACAGGCTGCTTTTTATCTGGGTCCCACACGAGCAAAGCCGCACGCGAAAGATAGTCATTGAAATTACTATGGAATGCATAGTTATTCGAAGTATGAAACATTCCATAATTTTGTGTTGATTGTAATCCAATTCTATGGTGTTGAAGGTAATATGTTTGACTGGGGAGCTCAAGCAGTAACTGCCATTCTAGATTGTGGATTATATGAAGCCTTAGAAAAAATACAACAAAGGCCATGGCTGTATGATGGTTTAGATAAATGGCTTGAAAAACTGCAGGTAAGAAAAATTATCAGGTCCTTTTACATGTTGTATTGTTATTTTCAATTGTTTTAGTACCGTGAAATGTTTATTTCAGAATACAGTTCACCATTGTGCAGCCATATTTGTTGACAACAGTGGAGTGGATATAGTACTCGGTATTTTACCATTTGCTAGAGCGCTGCTGTTGAGAGGTACAGCTGTAATACTCTGTGCTAATGAATGGCCAGCTTTGAATGATGTGACAAATGTGGAGTTGGAGGAGATTCTGCAGCGTGCTTCCCACATTTGCCCTGTTATAGCAGCAGCCCTCACAACTGGAGACTTAGTAGTAAGATCAAGTGGACAAAGAGGCCCATGTCTCGACCTTAGGACCATTAGTGTAGGTAAGTATCTTAATTTAGCAATCATTTGAGAGACTTATGCCTCTATTATTGTACACATTACATATTTTCCATAAATATAAAATTTGATATCTTCTAACCAGATTATAGCTGTGTACCAGATAATTTTATGGAAAATAAAAGCTTTTTATTATTATATATTGTAACACTTCTTAACAATTTTCAGGACTTTGCACCGAAATGAAAGTAAGAGGAGTTGATTTAATCATATTAGAAGGAATGGGCAGATCTCTACATACAAACTTGAATGCCCGCTTTGCAGTGGACTCTTTGAAGCTGGCAGTTGTCAAGAATGCCTGGCTGGCACAGCGACTTGGAGGGCCTCTTTTCTCTGTCATATTCATTTATGAAGACAACCCCACCCAAAAATAGCAAATGAAAAAAACTAATCTATTTTATCACTAACCCTAACTTGCAACAATGTCTGACTGTCCCAGTATTCTCTTAGAACTTTTAAGACATAAATCTTTTGATAACTTAACTAGAAACTATCATGAGTATTCATATTTTTAGAATGCTTCAATAAACCTGTTTTGATTGTTCTTATTATATTACGAAATATATTGAGTGTTATCTGCACCTAAAGTTTGATCCTTATCCCATTCTTTATGCTCTATCTATTTGTAGGCATATGTTATATATAAAGATGTAATCATGGTGACTATAGTTTATTTGAATAAAAATGACCCTTGCAAGCATCTATCTATACACTAAAGAAAGGGCCACACAACTTTTCAACAATAATTCATAAAAGTAGATGAAAGGAAAGATAAAATCAAATATTTCCTGAATCACTGTACATAATAAGATGTTGCAAAAAAATTACATAGGGTATAAAAAAAGGTTGCCTAAATGCTAAGAAATAATATTTCAAGAACTTTACACTTTTTCCTTTCCTACAACCAGGACGTGACATTTCTACTAATGCTGTTTTGAAAACAGACATTTCATGAAGTCAAAATTACACAATATAATAACTTCATCTTATTTATAAGTTATGCTTTTTCTACTATTTGGTTAGTTTCTGTTAAGCCATGAGATAACTTTGAAAAGTAGGTAAGCTATACCAATAGCATACGCAATTTTCTCTTTCTGTTGTCGCTGCAACTGATCAGCCTCTATGGACATCACACGGCGGTTCAGTTTAACTATCTGGCGCCGTAAATGCACTAACTCTTCGGCAGCGGAAAGGCCCTCACCATTTCCCATTGGAGGGGTTGGATCTCTGCAAATCACCAAACATATTATTGTCACCTGACTGACACCTCTATACAATATTTTTCAATAAAAAAATTATAACGCACCTCAATACCAAGCGTGATTCAGTCATGGTTGATTCATTGAAGTTGTCAGGGCGAGGAGTAGTGGATCGAGCTCCATCCCCCTGGGATCGGTAGCTGCGCAAATTTCTCGGAGGGGAGTTCGGCACTCCCTGTGGGAAGTCATCAGCAGAAGGAAAATAGTGTTGGTCCAAAGTTATTACACGGGGTGGTGTGCTGACACGAATCATACCAGGGTCATTTGGCAGCACTGCATTGTCAAGCTGAATTTCTCTGGGTGTGGCTTTTGCACCTGAAATCATTCTTTTATTAGTAAAAACCCCGGCAACTGGGTTTACATGATGTTATTTTCATAAAAACTTCAACCGTCTTCACCCCCATAAGGGTGGGAGTTTTGGTAAGTCCTTATTTAGTGAAAATTATTATTAATACTTCAAATTTCATACTCCTGGGACTTTTGGTTCAGGATTGACTGCCAGTCAGTACATAGGAGTTACCTTTAATGATGAAGATTTATTCCTAAAAGTGTATCTTTGATTTTTTGCACAAGAATACCATAATCATTGCAACAAAAACAACAGCTACATAATCGGATTTGAAACCTATCAGTGCAACTTACCCATATGCTGGTCTTGTCCCACAACAAGTATTCTTTCAGGAACTTTCATATCAAATTTTTCATTAGCATAATCCCAGCCAACTCCATTAGGTGCACCATCATCATCCATAACATCCCCTGTAGCCTGAAATGAGTAAGTAAACCTTATAACAATAAGATATATATGTTTACAATACATAGTTGTTCTATCGCAATATTTAAATGAATCAACTTCAACCCACCTTGATCCTTTGCGGCACAGTCATGTTGTGGCTGATGAGCCTAGTGTATGTTTCTTCAGAAGGATACTGCATTGTGAAACTTGCTTTTGTAGGTATCTAAAATAAAAATAATTTCAGAGAAAAGTACAATGATCTCTTTACAATACTCTCTACAACAAAGCAATGATTTTGAGCATAGGATGTGGGTACGTTAGAGCTTTCCAAAACTTTACATAATTATTGTTCAACAAATACAATTTATACATACGCGATTATACTAGTAGCTAGCGCCAATTATTCCATTTGGTTGGATTATTTTTTAAAGGATTTATGTACTGCAAGCACACTGCACCCGTGTTTGATTTATTTATTCCTAAAACTTCACAGACATGGATTTAATACGACCACAGACAGACTATAGTAGTACAGACTATTAAGGAGTAGATAATAGGTCACATTTGGCATCTGTCAGTCTCAGCTTCATAGTGAGGTGACCTGTTTAAAATTATCGATAAATTGAATGAATCGATATGGCTTGCAAATCATAATGAGCAAACGTACCTGAGTGGATTTAGAAAATTGACGAAAAAAAATGTTCCAGCGTATAAAAAATTAAATGAAGATTTCTCGAGTGTGGTAAACTTTTTAAATGTTGGCTTCATAGTTGTTATTTATGGCGCTTTTATCGATATCTCCTCGAAGTCAATAGTTTTAAAATAAAATAAATAAAACACTCATAAAAATCATCACCATCCGTGAGAAAATGCGACTCTTTACGTTTGACGTCAGAAAAAAATAACAACCCAACGTGCGATATCGAATTTGATTTTATATTTCTGTGTATCCTTAATGTCTGTTATTGTATAGAAAAGTAAATATTAAATTCTTCGCTAAATAACTATACAAAAAAAATATAAAGTATTAGCATGAAAACTCGTCATCACCGTCACGGCAATATCAAAGTGAGGGTAGTTAGTGCAGGGAGCAAAATCACAGGGTGCACTACCCCGCCCCGTTTCTTCAGTTCAGGGCCAACTACGTACGAAACAGAACGTCTTTTCAGGCACTTTCTTTAACAAAATTTGCTGTGAGTGTATGAGTGAGGTAGTTTAGCCAAAGTTGCGTCATCACCGTCAGGCTGTGGTTCTAAATAAGTACATAAAATAACGTTACAATTTATAACAACAATAACGTAGTTATAATTGAATATGCTGAAGGGAATAGTGGTACATTATTAACAGTATTCGTTTTCTAGAATAATTGACATATCGTACAAATCGTCATACCATCACCATCATCCTAATTTGTTCTCATATTTTTCTGAAAATCACACTGTAAAATAGAAATTTATTACATTTTATTGTTCATTATTATATGGTAGTTCTTTTTTGTTTCAGACTGATTGTGTACCTAATATAGTAAAGTAGTATATTCAAATATGGAACTATTATATCCTACTTCCCGCCAATGTTATAAATTTTAAAGTTTTTGAGGATGTTTGGATGTTGGTTAAATCACGCCCAAACGGCCGAACGGATTTAGATGAAATTTATGAGATGATAAATACCCTGGAATAGAATATAGGCTAATATTTATCCCGTAAAACATCATTTATATTGTGTGTACATTAACTTCCATAGTGCACTATACCTTATTGTTAATAATACTTAGCATAAACCCTCGGAAAGACAGAACACCTACAGGCTGTCCATTTACTGGTAAGCAAAGCGAGCTTTATCCATTCACAGCACAAATAATTAACTACAGACACTAGCTGTAATACTAAGTTACTAGCCGGCGCGCTTAATTAATCCAGTCATATAGAAATAAATCATGCAAAGTTAGCTATACTACAAAGTTATCGGTGAGCGTAGCGAGCTTTCTTAATCTACGTCACGTGAAAGCAAAAAAAAGTAGCTAATAATACTACCAAGTAGCCAGCGACTGAAGTGCGCGAGAAAATTACTCTTAAGTTACTGCCTTACGAAGCGAGTCCAATGCATCGCACGTGGAATTAAAGAAAGTGCAGACAGAACGAACAACGAAGCAATACCACCAATACGTTAAAAATCACTCGCCTCTTTTCGATATTCGAAAAAGAGTAGCAACATGCAATGAAAGATCTTGCACCGATCGCTCTAAATTTTAGGGCTCGCTTCGCAACCTTTGATTTTTCTTAGTTCTGCATTTCTCGATCTGAACGGTATTTTTTCGGATCGTTACGTTTGCTATATACTTTTAAATAACTAAGTGTAGATTTTCACAATAAATGTCATCTCACATGATGTAAGGTAGAAGATACTACTATTTTCTGTTAACAGCTTGGGGATTATCTATCACTACAATTTATGTGTTTTAGTTAACTAACATTCTTCGCTACACGATAATTGAGGCTTGCTTCTCTCGCTAGTTGTTATGCTAGTCATAGAAATCAATCAATTTTTTGGTCTTTCAGATTACAAATCATCATCATCTCCCTGCCCTTATCCCACGTCATGTGGGGTCGGCACAACATGTTTTTCTCTTCCACTCCCCTCTATCAGCCGTCAAATCAGTATTCACTCCTTTCTTACTCATGCCGTCTTTCACACAATCTATCCATCTTTTCTTTGGTCTACCTCTCCCCTTATATCCTTCCACATTCATATTTAACACTCTTCTAGTCACATGGCATTCTTCCCTCCGCATGACATGCCCATACCACGCTAACCTTTTGCTCTTCAACTTCTCAGTCACAGTCTTCAAATAAAACGAAGGATAGTCGTTCAGCTACAAAAACAGAAATTAATAAAAATAAAAGAAGGAGATATACCACCATGAAGCAGGATACTTGACAATAGAAACCTATGAAAGTAATATGAAAAATAATAATACCAATGTTACGTATTGAAAGCCAAAAATGAAGTTCAGTCATTAGCTTTTGGTGGGAGCTGGAAATAACTTACTTTAAAAGTTATTTTAATCATTAAAAAGTTGATTTTCTTTAGTTATTTTTATTTTGAAATTATAAAAGCGTCATCACCATACTCATGAAATCATCACCGTCCATAGATAAATCATCACCATACCATAGTCGTCATCACCATCACACCTCTTAATATTTAAATTGCAGATAACTTCGTAACTAACGCTTTGAAGTTTCGTCTAAACACTTTAAATGCACATTGCAGTTATCCTACAATGATTTCATTTAGTTTTACAAGCATTCCAATGTGTTTTCAACTTCTTAAACTTCTTCTTCTTCTAAAACTTTTGTACGACGAAAAATATTTTTCCAAGATACACCCACCTATTGTATTGTTCGTATTCAAATTTTAAATTATAATCGTTACTTACTAGCTTCTGCCCACGGCTTCTCTCGCGTGGTACCTACATAAAAGTAGCCTATATGCTATTCTAGGTATAGAACTTTAACTATTCCAAGTTTCAACGAAAGTGGAGCCGTTACGGCGCGCGGCGTGTGCTCTTTGGATCTAGTGTAATAAATATAATCTTTCGCTCCCACCACAGACTAATAGGGATTACTACGTAAATACGTATTCCCACCAAGAGTTGCACTAATTAGCACTAAAGAAATGTCAATTATCTATGGCTAAATAGTAAAGGAACAAAACGTAGACCAAGAAGTTTACGGAACACAACATTACTGCTGTCTAGTCTATGGATTGAAGACTTTTGCTTTGCTTGCTTGCTCCAAGCAAGCTTGCTCTTGCTACGCTTGACGAGTGAGACAGTGAGACGAACTGAAATTTTGATCCGCAGTGCTGATAGTTTGCTGGAAAAATGTGTTTAAATGGTTAAAAATAATTATTTCTAAAAAAGACTGATAATTCTACATAGTGTTTATTGTTTTGACGTGTTCATTATGTGGTTGCTGTAATCAGTGTTGTGATTTTGATGATTGATATAACGTACCAGTGTAAGGCAAGATGGACGAATTGTCTAGAGGCATGACACAAACAGGAAGCACCGCTACAACTGACGAAATTCAAGAAAATGATGGTAAATATTTGAATTATTTTAGCACTGTTCCTAACATTTATATTACCTTTGTTATTAGAAGGTACGATAGTTATTTCTTATGAATTTGAGGGTGCTTTGACAGGTAAACAATAGGGAACAATCACAAAAAAATCATAAATTGGTGTCTGTTTTCTGTTTGAAATGTTCTTTAGGTATTCAGAAACCGTCTACCTTTCAATGACCTAAGAATACATATCATTAACATTTACTGTACCTACTAGTCAAAGTTATGTACTTTCCACTAAGTTTTCATCAATATCTTACTACCTACCTTACAGGTACTTACCTTACATTTAAATGTTGCATGTTTCTAATATTATGAACCTACTAGTACAGTATGGTCAGCAGATCTTGGCAAAAGAGAAGTTAGCCGCTTGGCTGGGCAATAGATTTTAGGAACTAAAATTGCCTTTGCACCGCTTAAAGGCTAAATTCACGTCTACCAACATCTGCCAACTGTACTGAACAAAACTGTTGAAATATAGAGATCATCTAAGATCTATGGCAAGGCGCTAGATTGTAGTGTTACTCATGACTAAGAACATTTTCCATTCCAAGGTTTGACCTATAGACTATCAAGATTCCAGACACAATAGCGAATCTATTGTGGCTGGTGCTCATCAGCATCAAAACTCACTTGCTATTGCTTAAATTCAAAGGTATTATTTTTTTAATAGAATCACTAGAATTACTTAGAATTGTAGTAGGAACTGACAATGTCTTAGAAATGTTGACCTCAGTAGAGTGATGAGCGAGTGCACAAGAAGCGAAGAGGTGGGGTTTCGATCCCGCAGCAGAACAAATGTTTGCATGGTCTGCAAATATTTTTTCTAGGTTCTGGGTCTAAGTGTATTGTACTAGTCTTTGAAACCCACAACACTGAATCCTAGTGTCAAGTTAGGATACTTAATCATGTGAGACTATTGGGTGTTAATAATAAAACTATATCATGTAGATAAGCTGCTGATGATATGTTAATAGTTAAGCAGTAACTATTCCAGTGGGTAACTGTTGTATAAAGTAATTGTTCTTCTAGGCAAAACTAACATAATGTAAAACCTTAACCAAACTTGCACAAATGCATGTAAAAACAACATTTGATACAAGGTCAGTTGCTTTACTTTAAATCAATGTCATTAGTTAATTTTTAATTCAGCTTAAACTTCTAGCTATTGTCTTAAAAACTTCTGAATTCTTATTTTTTGAACATTTACTTTGGTCAGTCAGTTCATTATAAAGTTTCAAACAATATCACTAGATGACACTAACCTTTTCACGAAATTTTTACAATCGGTACTCCTAACTACATCAGTTTCCTCACCACAAACAATGCTTTGACCTGGACCATCTATAAAAATAAAAAATACCATATTATCTTTGCTATAGTGTCCCAGCAGGTCCCAATTAAAACAAAAGAGAAGGATGAAAAAGGATATTTGGAAGGATTTGGGGAAAACCTTTGCCCAGCAGTGTATTTAAAATAGTTGGAAAGTAGTAAAACGTGATGTTTTTTTTTTTCATTTTATTCTATATCAGCAGTTAATAAAATATTAGAAGACATACACTTGATTTCCAATAAAGACCTGAGCAAACCAGATGCATGCTCGTGCTGTAAGCGTGCACGCAGCAGTTGTAATGTATAAAATTCTAAGGAAGATGTCAGATTGCTAGATGGCTAGCGCTTGTGCTTGACGGGTAATTTAATTTATAAAAATCGCTGCCTGCACACTCAGGTAATGCGCACGCCACCGTTTTGATCTGGCCTTAAATGAAATAAGCCTTATCATATAGGCTAATGTTATTAAATATTTATCTCAACAATTTTATATACTTTGATGACCTTAGTGTTATTGTAAATAGGTAGGTAATTTAACAAGATAACCTAAGTCATCTGATGGTAACATCATCGTCATAAATAGATTGAATTGATAATACCATTTTCTAGATAAGTGCCTCAGTAGATTAAAATGAAGGAGACAAAAACTCATAAAAACAACCTTGCAGTGATGTAGCCTTTTAACTCATTTACCTGGACATTGGCAATGAGAAATATTGTAACTAGAGCCGTATGTTTTTGCAGTCACTTCAATGCCAGCCACTAAAATCATGCATGCTGTCTTTTTTCTAATCTTTGGTTTGAAGTTCATTATGATGCATTTGAGACAGCCAAAAACTCATTATTGTGAATTGCAATGTACATGAGTGTTTATGAGTTGCAGCTTTTGCAGATGGCGTAAAGCGTGGTTATCCTCACGCACGCCAGCCATGCTAGCGTTGGTAGAACAACTGCGGTCATACCTCGGTGGAGGATGTGAGTGCGAATGCGTGTGAAGCATGGCATGCTCCCACTAGAGATCCATTCCCTGTTGAACTAAAATTTAATTGGTTCATTCAAAACCTTCCTAGTATCTTTCATTTCCATTGCTGCCATTTCCTGCAAATGTTAGGATCATTAGGGTTGTCATATTTCATTATGGTCCTCTCAGGCTGACATTCTCTAAAGTAGTGTGAGGATTATAGTCAGCTGTCGGAACCATTATGCAGAAAAGATGGTTGATTTGCCTACTCCTTAAATGCTATCCATGGCCGTGGTGGCCCTGGCTGAAGAATAGGCCCCTCCATATCTCCTACCCCACATGATGTGGGATAAGGGCAGGAAGATGATGATATCTCCTACCCGTGGATGTCGTAAGAGGCGACTAAGGGAAAAAAGCTAGGGGATGGGCAGCAGCGTCCCCTATATTCACAAAAATAGCTCTACTGCGCTCGCCAACCCGCGTGCCCAGCGTGGTAAGTATGGGCAAATTCCCCCCACATGATAGGAAGTCACTCCGGAAATCTGTCGGGGAGGCCGATGTTCAGCAGTGGACTTCAAACGGCTGGAATGATGATGATGATGAAATGCTATCCATTGAAATGAATACTGCATTTCATGGTTATCATAATTGCAAAGCAATTGCTTTCCATCTCATAGGATGGAAAGCGACAATGCGGTCGAAGATGGATGAAACTGGTTGGCCTTGGAAATACGTAATTCTCTCTTCATTCGAATGAAGACGTCGGATACTACCAATTAGGAAACAACGCGTAGAGTATAGTAAGATATCAATATCACAGACGTTGATATCCCACTTTCCTACTAATTATAACTGCGAAAGTTTGCAACGATGTGAGGATGTTTGTTACTCTTTCACACCGAAAGCACTGAACGGATTGGAATCAAATTTGGTGCAAGCTAAATATAACAATAATATCATATCAATAGAATATTATCAAATCAAAAGATGTCAATCATGAAAACACTTGTTGCTGTTTTAAGATAAAGCTGCTACATCTAACCTACCTGTTGGCATCAGCACCTTGTTAATGTTTTCGTGAAGTGTTATGCCAAGGGAGCCGGGTGTTCCCTGTGTCGCAAGCGTGAGTCAGAGACCCTGAACCATTAACGTGGGAGAACGCGTCCCAAAAGGTCATAGTAGGTACCTACATCATATTATATTCAAATGTGTAAAATACCTACTAGTACCTACGCTATCAATCGAGGACATGTGACCTATCTTTAAATCTCTTTTCAGATGTTTTTATACACTGAAATCCTTCCTATTTCAACACCAAACATGTCATTGAAACTGCCAGTTGATGTCCAGTTTTATGAGTACCTACAAAGTAACATACCGAAGACCTATGAATAGAGAACTTTAGATGACATCAGATATGGTATCTTCATGCGCGTAAGATTATTCGATTCATGTCACTATGAGAGTATTCTCGAATTTAATTGTTTAATAAACGAAAGCCATAAACTACCTGAAGTTGGCTTGTAAATTGCTACCGAAATAACAATAATGTGTGCCGATGACCGATGTTTACAAGAGTTTGAAGTCAGACTGCATACCACTGTCTGTAGCAAATTCTTGAAGGATCAAAGGAGGCGCTGTATGCCTGTGTCTGTTTCTTTTCAAGGGGAATTGTCGTAATCGGATAAATCGTGTTTTCGGCACACGACTTCCTTACGCGAAATGTATTAAACACCCTTCTTTGGGGATCAGACGTTTCTTTGGTTAAACTTAATCGTCGATGTAATTTGAGCGTAATTTTTAACGCTCTTATAATCTGCATCGACAAACAAACAATTCCTATAATCATGCAGGAAGTGTCCTTACCAGTGTAGATTTGAGACCGATAGCAAACTACGCCACTGCATTTTACTCTTTATAGACACGTTGTGAACTATCCTAGGATAATGATACTAAGAAGTAAATGTAAAGTATACAAATGATTGAATATAAGGTAGTATGTGTAGGAAGGTAGATCATTGTTAGTCTCTAAAATATTCAAAGCTACGTGCTAAATTGACCTATCGAACTAAATTGATTACCTATTGCCTTTGAGTCCAGTAGACATTCGCAAATTAAGTTTATTCGCCTCGATGTAGATGGCATTCGTGTACGTATGGTATGCGTCTAGAATTAATTGTTTGTATGACTGCACTAGCGGTATCTCTCCTACTACCGTACATTAAACTACCAGGCTAAACTAATGGCTCATTATAGTGGCCTTTCTGACGATCACATTAGCATTTAAATTACACCTATGTGTTGCTACTCATGTACTTATGTGATTTACCTACGGATGTATGTGACCAATTTATTTTCTCCACGATTCTTCTGAAATATGGAACATAAATTTCTCTTTATACTCGTAGATCCATCGCCTATGATTTCGAATTTTGTAAATCATTTTGCTTTTGAGTGAGTGAGTGAGTACAGATAATCTAGGTGTTTTTGAAAGGGTTTTTTGTCACTGACTTAATACCTAAGAAATAAACCTTGTCGACCCCTACTAAAATACAAACAGCATTTCCACCTGTGAATTTCTCTTTAGCTTAAAAGTATTTTGTTGAGGTTTTTTTATCACCCGCGGTGACTGTCTGATCTAATGTGGTAGCTGTATCGCTGAAAATAATAGCAATGTGTTTTATAATTTGCCCTCTGTTCAAATATAGAGAAAAAAAGAGATTGGTACTATTATACATATTTAACTATATGATTGTGCTAATTCGTTCTCTTCCACCAGGCTCGTCGAACCCAGTAGTGTACGTAAATGAGTCTTGCCTGGAGTGCGAGCGGGTCCGGGCGGCATGCGAGCGACTTGGTGCGGTGGCGCCCGCGCCCTGTCCCGAAGCGCTGCCCTCGGCCCAGCAGCCACCATCGCCGCCCGCCTACCTCATCACATCGCCCTTTGAAGGCGATCTGTTCGATACCGCACACAGGGCCAAATACAGGTAACGTTGTTTCGAGGCTTTGTCGGATTCCATTCCATTGGTATATTTTGCGTGCGAGTTTCCACTCTGGAACCTTTCTGCCCCAACGGCCGTCAATTCCACGAGCTTTGTGCTCTGCCCACTGCGACTTCAACTTGATAATCCTCTGGGCTATGTCAGTAACTTTAGTTTATCTACGGATCTCTTTATTTTTGACGTAGAGAACCAGCATCTCCACAGCTCGCCGATACGACCTTGAGCTTTCTTAAGAGGCCCACAGTACGAGATTACGTCTCTGTGCTGTATGTCAAAGCGGAAAGCGCAGCTTAGGATTGCCCGTGACTAGAACGAAATAGGTACTACCTAATAACATAAAACTGCGTGGGGTAACATTACGTGCTGTGCAGGCCGTACAAGATCAGGTGTTCGGGTGCCTATCTTCAACAGTGGACGTCCTACGGCTGCAATAATGATGATAACTTGGAGATTTACTGAACGAGAAAGGTCTTTCTCTACCACCATTTTCTAGTGCTTTTCATTCGACAACAAAGTATCTAAGAATGAATAAACTAAAATTCACGCATGCCAAAAATTACTATAACATGCATTCCTACAGTATGCCTGACCTACCTACTTGCTATACAGCTCTGTTATTCAAGTTCTATTAATCTTCTAGAATCAGAATGATCTATCCCAAGAAGTGGAAGTATAAACACGTTATTTTGTATGAGGAAATTTACTCATAGTCGTATGTTTTACCTGAACTCAATTCTAACCTGAATGATCCCCAAATAACTGCTATGGACCACTTTTGCAATTTATCTTTTGAGGAATACATTATTTGTCTCATTTGTGGAGTTCACTGCCTATTTCCTGTACCTATATTCGTAATGACGTCGACTGTTTCCACTGCTCATTTGGCATGCGTGCCCAATCTTGAAACTCGTACATTAACCGATCTTTGTCAGTTAAAACTTGAAGGACGTGTGCGGCAATGTCGTACCCAATGACATGAATTGTAGTGTATCTATGTACCTATTGTAAAACGTGTAAAAGTTTGCTAACGAGACGTTATTGACATTTATTTTGGCAAGTAAATGGCTGCTTGGCTACTAACGAGCGCGACGTATGCTTTGTTGCGCGTTTACATTACCGCTTTTCTGTCTTGCTATCACCTACGCTGCTGCTGTGTTCAAGTAGATACAGCCGCACGTCTCTGGTGACGTTCAGTCAGTCTAAAATAGTGCTCATTAAGATGAACCGTACCGATAAATCACGCTTTAGACTTGCTAATGAATCAATTTATATGCATTGATGGAGTTTTTGGATATAGAAAATACGCTTCTAGTACGGGCAAGAATGTTAGAATTTGCATTGTGTTCTGCTCCCAATCAACAGCTCTAGGAAAATACCTATAAAGGTATACCTATAAGTACGTTTCAATATGCCGAAAACTAGAGCAGAAATTATTTAATCAGCGATCCAGAACAATGGTCTGGTTCTATTACAGCCATTTACTTATTGAGCTCATAATAACAGTTTAGTATTGAAATGGTATCGTTAATGGTCGCAGCTCTAGTAGGTCTTTAACTTGAGATATTGGTAAATAAAGTCTGGTGGTTATGAACAGTCCGAGCGCTGCCCTTCGCACCAAATATTCATACCTAACTCTAGATTTCCACGGAAAACTTACTAAACGCTAAACCTAAATAAAATATTGTTGATGATATCACCCATTATCATAAGTATTTCGATTTCTGTGAAAGTTGATTCGGGAAGATTTAGAGGGAATACTAGAAATGAGCATGACTCAGTTGTTGTAACGACTGCCTGTAGGCGAGCAGTAGGTAGCCGCTTGACGAATTCGTAGCGAGCGTGTCGTGGAATGCCAACAAAAGTGCGGTGGCATGGCGCACTGTGCCACTGGATGCCGGGCTTATTGCCGATTTACGACTTCTATTTAAACAACAATTTTATCGCTCCTTCCTACTTCGCAATACTAATTTAACGCTGATAATATTGTCGCTTTGCCATTAATACAAACTAGATTTTACGTAGTAATTAAATTATCAATGTCTGCTATAGTCAGTTCATCAACCTGCCTAATTTTGATTTCTTTGTCAGTAGCATGTTCGCAGCAGAAACTACGATCATACCGCATATGATTTATGAGCGGCAATTTGGCCGCCCCTTATCGTTGACCGTGTTCATTTGCGTTCGTTAAATATGTGAATGTGTGTTCAGAATTAATGTACGTCTGAAAACGGCCGCTGGAATATTTCTCGTGGCAGCAATTCACCAGAATACGACATGCGTTCCATTCCATCGCGTTTGAAGTGGTACAGTCGGTGCATCATATTGTTTAAGATGCCCTGATGAGATTTAATTGTTTATTGTTTAACACGTCCCGTAGCTTGTTTACTCTGCGAAAATTAAACTTTGTGCAAGTTACTTATCATTCTTCTGAGTATCGCTGACTCATCTTTCATTTGGAAGGTGGAAAAATTAAGCACATCTACTGCAAATAAAGTAAATGCACTAAATTTAGCCGGGCATTCAACCATTCATCATTGATGACCTGAAAAAGGAGTTGCTTATGTTAAGGTTGATTGTTACATCAAACCAAATGTATTCAAAAAGGAAGTCCTGTCCTATTTTAGATCGAGAGGGGTCGTGTAAGTGTATTTTGGGAAACTGTTGGGAATTATTATAATTGTGATGAGATGAATCCTGAAATACACCTGAAATGGCCACATCGTACTAAACGCGTTCCACCTCGCCCTGAACATCCAAGTCCGCGGGGTTGTTTATACTTACGGGACCTTCCACTCATAAAACATTCGTATGTTTGGTGACTGTATTTCATGGAAGTATGGATGTAAATAAAGGTGTGTGTACGGTAGGGCGCGGAATATGCGCGGCGACGACGGCGGCGGCGCTGGGGCGGGCGGACGCGCGTAGCTGAGGGTCGCCCTTGTGGCCGCGCGACGCTCCTCGCTATTTTCGGCCTGACATTCCTCCCGACTGTTTTTCAATCTAACGTGAAACGCATAACGCGCGTGCCGCTTGTGCCTTTGTTTCCTCCGTTGCTACGATCGACTGTTAAACAGTTAATCTCGAATTCATCGATTTTGTACTCGTACAACGATATATAACGCGAAATATCACCTCGATACTGGGAAGCTGTGTTTGTTAGGTGTGTTGTGTGCAGTGAAGCTAGTGTTATTAATCACAATGTTTGGTGTTAGTGCTTGGATCTCTAGTGTCGTGAATGTGTTGAATGCGCACCGGACTAGTGCTTGACTGGCAGTGAATGTGATCTCGATGGGGCCCACGCGGTTACCTCCTACGCCTGAGGAAGAGGAACTTCCTCAAAATCTCTCTCTTCGAGCAGAGCCAAGAACACCGGATGCAGTCCAGTTAAAATGTGACTTGTAAGATCATTACTGTAATGTAAATAAACGTCGTTTTGCAAGAACAAGCATAAAATCACTTAAACACATAGACAAAAATGCTCGTTTTAAAATCTGTACGAGTAATTGAATGCACCAAAGAAGTAAATATCTTTTGTTCATGTCTAACTGTGGAATATTATGAGTAATTTATTTTTAATGTTTTTTAACTGACTTCAAAAACGGATGAGGCTATCATTAGGCAAGAGGGACGTTTATGACTTTTTTTATTTTAATGATTGTACACCGATGACTCCGTGTTATTTTTCTAGCTGTTTTCTACGGAATGGTCATTGCTGTGATAGTTTTCCCTTGTTATTTTAGTATAAATGCCATCAAAACATTCTACTAATACATGCATTTTTGAAAGACCCATCCATCGATATCCTAAATTATGGGGTTTGCAAATTAAAAAATAATCAACTCTATTTCAGATATATGGGAGAACCTACCCCGAAAAACCTTTTTTTTTGTTAGTATATTCTTTCTTTATTCTTTATTGTACACAGAAAACACATAAAAAAAACAAACTAAATGAAAGGACATGTGCAAAGGCGAGCTTAACCCTAAAAAGAGTTAGTATATACCTGTAGAGTTGTATTTAGTTTTGGCGAGGATTTGATAAAGATCTACGGTGATATGACACAAAATTCCTAAAACTTGAAGTCTTGTTTTTTTTCTTAGTTATTAAATGAATTATGTTATAAAACGTCCATGTTATTACTGAGTGTTTATATTTTTGATCAAATGGAATAATAGCTGTCATTAAATAATTAATTACAATAGCTCCTCTACCAACCACAGGTTTTTAATAACTTGTATTTGGGTTCCGTTCCTCCTTTGAAAAAAACCATTATAGGATTATCACTATGTTGTCCGTCTGTCAATCTGACTATCTGTCTGTCTGTCAAGACACTTAAAATTGGAACCAAATATAAGTAAAGGTCTGTCAGGACCTTAAAGTGCCATAAAAAAGTCAATTTTCTATCAAGCTCTCAATGCAATAAATAAATTATTAATTAATTAATAGTGCTCATGTTGACGAAAATTTATTTGTAAAAGCATTTATATTACCAGCTTTCATGCAATAAAAAGATATGGCAATAAATTAAGGGGCACATGTTCAGGAAATTTTATTTTTAAGAGCATTTATATTACCGACGTGAAACAATAAAGAATATGAATATGTCAATTTCATTTATTTATTTAATCTTTATTGCACACAAAAAACAATGTACAAAAGGTGGAAATGGCGAATTTCATGTATGGAAACGGCGAAAATTATAAATCTCAAGGGTAAATACTACCAGTACCTTACAATTCTGAAATTTAGTATGCTAGGAGCCCTTGTAATACAAATAAACAAAATGGCTAAAACTAAGGGTATTCGACTTTTTAAAAGGGGAAAGTGGCAGAAACTAAACAATTTTAAAGTAATTTACGGATTACAGGTTTTTGCGGCCAAAACGATATCTAGCTGAGATTTATTTTAAATCCCGTGTTTTGTTAGGAAACAAATTTATATTTAAGGTTAATATCATACATCGAACTAGTTGTGATAGTTTGTCACTTCGTACTTGTGATCTCTATTTTCCGACCCCGTGTACGGATGGTACATGCTGAACATAGGCCTCCCCCACAGATTTCGATAGCGACTTCCTATATATCGGGGGGAATTTTTCCATACCTACTCAGCTGACGTTGAGCACGCGGGTTGAAAAGCGCAGTTAGAGCTACCATTGTTAAAAGATATAGGGGACGCTGCTGCTTATGTCTTACGACATCCACGGGTAGGTAGATATGGAGGAACTTATTCTTCAGCCGGGACCACCACTGCCATTATCTCAGCCACGGTAATTATCTTACGTGTTCGATAAATACATAAATGAGCAATGCCACAAAAATGCAAGTTCAAAAATAATAGAACAAAATTAAAAATAAGTTGATTGCTATTTGAATCTCGGTCGTCTGTTTATACATGCTTGGAATCCGAATGTAACTCATCAACTATTTCTATAGCGACACGTAGGTTCAGTGGCAGTTATGCGGTATCCTGTGACGTCGACGGAGCAGCGGCTTGAATCGCGTCGTCGATTTACTTTTTGTCACACCAAACGCTCCACGTCTCCATCCACCGGACGTCACTGCGTGCGCTCAGCTTCCACTTCCATCTAATTCAGTTTCCTACTCGTACCTAGCGCCTCCTGCATTTTGTGTTATGAAACCAAAATATTCACACATATATTATCATTACTACAGAAAATTATCCCTTTCGTGGTACGAACAAGGAAATTGTGCCTAATTTTAAGAATAAACTGATGCAATAATGTGGAGAATAAATCGTGATTGGCCTCTATCATTTCCTCGAGAACAATCAGTTAAGTACGATTTCTGTTTTTAACCGACTTCAAAAAGGAGGAGGTTCTCAAGTCGGCTGTATTTTTTTATTTTGTTTTAATAATTTTTTTGTGTGTATGTTACTCAATATCTCCGCCAATACTAAAACGATTTTGATAATTCTTTCGCTGTTTTATAGAGTATGATCCCGGGGTGGTCCCATATTAATTTAATTCCAGAGGGATTGCTACTTGTCCCGTAAAACTTAAAGAAACGTCGTCAAATCACGACTTGCCGATTTTTTTTTGTCGACGGTGGTATGGTGTGGTTATCCCCGCGACTTCGTTCATCATCATCATCATCATCAGCCTGTAGAAGTCCACTGCTGGACATAGGCCTCCCCTAAAGAGTTCCACGACGAACGGTCTTGAGCCTTCTCCATCCACCGACTTCCCGCAACCTTCACAATGTCGTCGGTCCATCGGGTGGGGGGCCTTCCAACACTGCGTCGCCCGGTTCGTGGTCGCCATTCGAGAACCTTTACTCCCCAACGGTTATCGGTTCTGCGAGCTATATGGCCTGCCCACTGCCACTTCAACTTGCTAATTCTGAGAGCTATGTCGGTAACCTTGGTTCTTCTACGAATTTCCTCATTTCGGATCTTATCACGTAGTGAAACTCCTAGCATAGCTCTCTCCATAGCCCGTTGTGCAACTTTGAGCTTGACTTCGTTCGGTTGCTGCTATTTTTACATAAACTTTAACCTTAGAGGTTGTGTGTCGGGAATTCCTTTCTGTGCACCCTTACGTTACAACAGGAAGCAAATTACCCTGCAAATTTCATACTCTTAGGATTTTGGTTAGGCTCTGCGTTGATTTTCAAAGAGAATAAAACCACTACGTTTGATTGTCAGTCAGTCAGTCACAGTACCGTGAGTTATTATTGATGATGCATGGATTCATACTTACTTTTGTTTTTTATTCGATAGTGTAGGTGGCCAGTGTCATCCTCAGCACGTAAGCAAAACGCAAAGAGGTTGATATTAATCTTGTAAATATTCAGCAAATTGAAGTGGGTTTTTAGTTTTTGTAAAAAATATCTTATTGTGTATCCGATTGCCTTTTATTACTGTTAATAACAACCCAGGATCTTGTTACATCACAATAATGCAACTTATCAGATAAATAAACTACGTAAATCTCTATTCGTTTTTTAATTACTTTCGCTATCAGGACACTTATTCGGAATCATCATCGTCATCAGCCTGTAGAAGTCCACTGCTGGACATAGGCCTCCCCCAAAGAGTTCCATGACGAACGGTCTTGAGCCTTCTCCATCCACCGACTTCCTGCAACCTTCACAATGTCGTCGGTCCATCGGGTGAGGGGCCTTCCAACACTGCGTCGCCCGGTTCGTGGTCGCCATTCGAGAACCTTTACTCCCCAACGGTTGTCGGTTAGCAACGATATAGCTCGCAGAGCTATATGGCCTGCCCACTGCCACTTCAACTTGCTAATTCTGAGAGCTATGTCGGTGACCTTGGTTCTTCTACGGATTTCCTCATTTCGGATCTTTTATCACGTAGTGAAACTCCGAGCATAGCTCTCTCCATAGCCCGTTATGTTACGTTATTCGGAATACTTACTCTTTATTATTATTTTTTCGTAACACAGCCGAAAGGTCGTCGTCGGGAAAAGTAAAGAGGCTAAGCTTGGTTTCAATCAACTTGACGAGAAGCAACATTCTTCTACGCAAGCAAGCAATAAGGAAACTATTATTCTTGATAATAATCAATTAAAATATGAATTGTTATGTTGGTTCTTAACCGTACAGATCCCAACTTATATTATAAACTACATGTATACTATTCTAGGCGACTAACTCTTTTCTTTTCCAAGTTTCAACGAAATCGGTTGAGCAGTTACTGCAAACTAACGTTTGAACGACAAAAATTCAAACATCTGCATAAACTTTCGCATTTATAATATTAGTAGAACGCAAAAAAGTTTGTAAAGATGTGAGGATGTGAAGATGTTTGTTACTCTCCGCCGCAACCACTGAAGGTATTGTAATGATAAGCATGTACGTAACGGAGTAAATAGCCTAGAATAACAACAGGCTACTTTTTATCCGGGTACCACGCGAGTAAAGCCGCGGCTTGAAGGTAGAAGGTAAATTAACTAAGAAACGAATCACACTATACTACCTTAATCTGCTCCTCGTCGTGATAGCATTGTTACGGTCTTGAACCACAGAATAATAGTACACTTGAACCATGTACAATTCAAGGCACATGCTTGAACGAATGTCTTTTGCCTTGTTTTGCGTAAGATCGCGTGTGTCCTGACTCATTTTATGTTTTCACAGGTGTAGTTTACGTGAAACTACTAGTATGTCACGGTTTCTTTTCTGTACACTGTACTTAAATTACCCGATACAAGACACAATAAACATTTTTTTTATGACGAAATAATGAATGTCTCCTAGCACTAAGATAATAAAAAGTGTAAATGATAGAACTGAAGGAATTTTTAAATCGTGTCTAAACGTAAATCTCGGTTAAAATCCATTTTAAAACTGTAGTACAGGCTTTTATGATTCTCGGACTGTTATACATTATATGATTTATGAACATCTGCCATTTAGGCATTTGCGTCAAAATATCCGCAATCCAAGCGGGCAATATGTACTTTATCTGCATTTGAATATGATTGTTTTATTAGTCTTCGTTCATAATACATTTTTTGGCTATTGAACGTAAACATAAAAATGAAGATGTTTGGCTACATAAAATCAATAACAGCGTAGATTGTCTAGCTAGACTATTATTTGAAGTTGCTTTCGGAAGGTACTCGTTGCTGTCTAAACTCTTCCAGCCAAGTGCGTCGCGCCGTGCGTGGTATGTAAGGAAGTGGTTTCAGTTAGGTTTTGGTAAATTGTGGTACTCGTTATTTCTGCAATACTTGATTGCGGTTAGCACTATCCATCTGCCTACTTTATTTACATCTGTAAATGACTATTCCACTCACTGAATGATTGATTCACTCATCACGAAATCTCATAAACTACCAGGCCTAGAGTAGACATCTGTTTAAAAAATAATGTTACGAAAATTCACCCCGGCGAGGTGATGAAATAGTTCATGTTTCTTAGTTTAGAGACCTGATGTCTCTAAATTCAGAAACATAGAACTTAACCCGTATACAGGTACAGCCCGTAGGGGTATATCATTGGGGATGAAAGTTTGTATGGTACGGTACAATTTTATTTTCTACTAGCTGGTGCCCGCGACTTCGTCTGCGCTGGATTAGTATATAAACTTACTTGACACTTATCGTCATATTTTGGACAATTCACACAATATCTTCATAAATATGCTATATTATTGTGAAGTTTCATTGAAATCCATTCATTAGTTTTTACGTGAAAGAGAAACATCCATCCATCCATAGAGTACTACCAGTACCAGTAGGATCTATGTAAAGCCTAATTCAAACCCTAACGGGTGCAGCGAGTGTTGAGGTTTGTACCGCGTCGCGGTAAAAACCTCAACTTCGCGTCACTAGTATTATAAAATACGTAAGATTGTATTTTTTTTGTGGTTCTTATCACACCACAACGGATGAACCTATATTATAAAACTAGAAATATTTATAAGTAAAACGCGAGCGAAGCGGCCAGCCGATAGTATGATTATACATGTATGTATAATGTTTATTCGTTAGCAATACTTCCATTGCTGGACAGTTGACATAAAGCCTCCATAAATTGCGATGACTAAAGGTCCTAACTTTTTATTCTTTTTCTTTTATTCTTTATTGTACACAAGAAAAATACAGATACAAAAATTAAAAGAAAGGTATGTACAAAGGCGAGCTTAACCCTAAAAAGAGTCTTAACTCTTCTTCATCTACCAAATACTTTCCAACCTTTATAATTTCGTCCTCGGTCTATTCACTGCGAGCGAAGCCATTAATTGCAGCTTTTCTATTAGTTGAAGACACAATTATTACAAAATTTGTTCATTACAACCTACACAGACAATCAATTTTCGTAATAATATAACATAGGTTTTTTTTAATTCCTTGTTTCGAAACACGTATCGCGTAGACTCTTTCTTTAAAACTATGTATGCAGTTTTTATTAACTCTAAAGTGGATGACATGGTTAGTATACAATACTGTATTTGATCATTGATTAATGGTTTGTACATTGTGTGTTGGGCAGGGTGCTGGGTCCGACGGCAGTGCTGCAGCTGGCGGAGCGCGACCAGCCGCCGCCCGCGAACTCGCGCCCGCTCTACTCGCTGGCGATGCGCGGCGCCGTCATCTGCTTCTCCGGGTTCCGCAAGAAGGATGAACTTGTGAGTACCTGCTGTTGCTTCTGTACAGAATACCGAAAGCACTGGTGATGTGATGGTTGGGGTCACAACCATCACACGACCAATCCTCCGATCCAAAGGTCGTGGGTTGGAATCCCACTTGTGCACTGTAAAATAAAACTTGTAAAATACTTTCTACTCTAAGGCATTCAGAGACAAGACTCGAGCATTGATCTGTACTTAAATCTCGATTTGAGGCGAGATTCTAATTCTTGAACAGTGCTTATGTATAGATTCAATGATCACAGTTCACCTGAGTAAATGCTTATGCTGAAACGAAATCGGTGCTCGAGTTTAGATTTGATTTGACATTAATCAAATGACATTTTCGTTCCGTTACACGTACTTTGATGCATATTTATTCTTCACTTTATTGTTCTACCCTGGCTGTTTGAATTTCTGCGTAAAACGGATCGAAAATTATAAATAAATCAAAATGTAAACGAGAACATTTGAGTACAGATTTGAGACTTGATTCAGCTGAGAATAGTTTAAGTACCGTTCTTGAATAAAAGCTATGTTTGAGAAGAGATTCAATACTTAAATAGAGTTCAGCTGATCTGTGATTAAATCTATGCTTGAGTCGTGTCTCTGAATAGGAGCCTGAAATTTATGTGCGAAATGCTCGTGCTCTCTAACGGTGTAGTAAACATTTTTATGAAACCGTTTGACCACCATAAACCACCACATTGGTTCACTAACGGTTTTTTGCCTTATCAGGGCTACTATACCTGAACCTGGTCACTGACCTAATGCAGGATGACCAAGAAAGAACCGGTGACACGAAAAGGCAATCTTAGTATTAACATTTCTACTTTCATCGAATTTGACCAAGGCTCCAAAGGTTGCAGTTGTTGAGTGGTAGTTTTAGAATTGCTATTGAAAATGAAAACTTTATTCTGCGGCGTCCTAAAGGCCCGTATTTATAATCGATGGATTTTTTTTACTGTAGGTATCAATGTAAGGAAAAAAACTATTTCTTGAGTTTGAGAGTGATTTGTAAATACGAGCCTAAGAATGGTCTCTACCAAATCTACCAACCGCAATGAGTATGCTTTGGCCTTTTCATTTCTTAAACCGACAGCCACGTACCTACCTACTTGTTACATTTTTCATGTCGTAAGGATCCCACACTGTTTATGGTGTGGGCCAGTTGTTTTAGTCTAGGCTTACGTCTATTCCTCGCACGAGAAATAAACTGTTAGTCACTATGCCGCTTGTATTCATGCGTGTTCGTCCAAAGCAAACGGGACAATGTTTGCTTAGATTATATAAACATATTATTTTTTTATTGAAAAAGGTGTCTTCAGCCACCAAATCGAGTTCAGAGACGGTTCAAAGACTTCCATATTGTCTACGGTGCTTGCGTATCAGCTGCCCACCTACCTATCTAGATGATATGCGGCTATCGCTAGTTGGGCGGCCTCCAAGAATCGACTATCAACAACGACACATGCGTTCATTCATGAAAAATACTTATACGTATGCATGCCGTGAATTAGTTTCGCCTTATCTCAAATTAATAACTCATAACAATGATATAATACCAAATTTAGGAATTTCACATGGAATTTAACAATGCCGCTCATTACGTATTCTTTAGCGTACTAGTTTTCTGTGAAACAATGCATAGTAGATACTTCATACGTTCAACAACGGAAGCGAAGTGTTTTCACAATTGCCAGTGAATCAATTTGAAACCCTCCAACAGACGTACCTGATAACGCTGATACACTACATGGGCGGGTCGATCCGTAAAGACATGTCGAGTAAGGTGACGCACCTGATAGCGGCGGCGGCGACGGGCGACAAGTATCGGTACGCGTCCGGCTTCGGGCTGCCGGTGCTGGCGCGGTCCTGGGTCGACGCCTGCTGGGAGCGCCGTGACGACCCCGCCTGCCTCGCCACTGAAGACACTATCATTGTAAGTAACTGTTGTAGCCCGGCGCGAGTTATAGTCGCTCAGCTTAGCGACTAAGCTCGGGAGTTTCGCTGAAGGATACAATCCGAAACGAGGTTATCGTCGTGCAACTGTAATAAATGGTGGAGTGTCAAACCATGCTAATTCATATTTCCTATATCCTTACTTAGAAGGAATCAAAGGAAGTTGCCAAATAAGATAGAAGACATCAACTGATAAGTCCTTCATTCTCATTGTGTGTATGAATTCTAGCTGAGTGTATAAATGACCTTATATTTTATTTACATAACACTATCATATATCAGGAATAACAAACATCTATGCAAATATTCTCATTTATGAAGGAGTAGTAGAGGATTGTAGGACTTGGTAAAAGAAGGAATGAGCTAGGGGCCTACACTATATGAGTTTTAAGGCCGCCTGAAGGTCTCGATCGTGGCTTGACGACTTTTAAAGCCGGAACCGGCATCTTAACGTGCCCTCTGTGCACGGAAGCGCTCAGCTGTTAATGCCATAGCGGTCACCCATCCATTTGGTGACCGCGCTGTAGATTGCTTATCTTAGTTGATCTTAGGCAAGCTACGCCATTTGCGCTTTAGTTTGTTTTGTTATGAACAACACAATGCAGGGCGTTCAAAGTCAACTACGAGAAAAACAATATAAAGTCAAATAGGATATATTGTATTTGTTTTGCAGAAGGAGCACAAACTAAAAGTGTTTGCTGGTGCGCGAGTTTGCTTCGTCGGATTCCCCGAAGATGAGACCCAGCATATGGCGGAGGTGCTCGCCAGCAATGGCGGCGGCACCTGCCCTCTCGACGACCCCGACTGCACACATGTCGTAAGTAATATCACGTTTTACGGCAAATCACAATAAAATGTACCGTTAACAGAATAGACAGTAGACCTTGGCCGTTACGTAACAAGCGTAACAAACATGTAAACATCGACTTTCAAATCGGATGTGTTGCGTCTGGTAACGGCAAACGCGAAACACGTGTGCCTACCGTTCACACCGTAATAGTCAAGCATACACAAAGAAAACTCAATGTCCTACGGTACTTTATAGCAGAACGTTTACCTCAAAATACTTCACATATTTCGTTTATTTATACACCCCTTGCCACATTATGCATATTTAGTTACTAATTATAGCAATATGAAGTCAGCATGCACGTAGTACCCTTGGGAACACAAATCACTCTTAGTTGCTACTTTGTAGACACAATGATTAGCTGGTGGTATGTTAGGTGGTTTGAACAGTATATGCCCTACATCTAAATTCTTCCGATGCCTGCAGTATTTAGCAATATATGCCTTCAATGTCAGATGTTGCTTGTTTAGCAATTTATGAAAGCAAACAGCGATTGCCAGTCAAGTGGCGACTCAATGTCAGCGTTTTTACGTTTTAGCCAAACAAAAGGATGTTACGTACTCGCTCTCGCGTGTATTTCACACTTTTATTTGCAATTGAATAGCCGTTTAGTTTTGTTTTTAGCATTCCTCGTGTGCTCAGTACTTGTGTGCTCGCAGTCTAGAATGGCTGATATAGCTCCCCACCACGTCCCATTCCATACATACGACACAAAGTCGACCCATTGTTTGTCCGTTGTTTATGTTTCATGTCTTATATGTTTTAAAATAGTGCTTTACAATCAATTCACTATTCCATTAAATCACGGATTTCATTCGGCTTATGCGAAGACTACTCGCACCACTTAACATCATTCTAGTATTGTTTACATTTCATCGTGTCACATGTTGTGTAACGTATCAGTTTGCTTTGTAACATATCTGCTCTAGTTGCACTCTCTTAAGCACCACTCATCTATTAAGTAGTTTATAAACTCAATTGATTACATACTTTGAGTTCCACAACAACTCACTTTGAACGCTGACTATTTTCTGAACAATTAGCATCTACATACTATACCAATAGGAAGTACATCTTTGGTAGGCAGTCTGCTTTCCTGTGTCTAACTGGCTCTATCTCGATAATATTAAGTTATCGTTGTGCATGTCTGTATCGGAATGGCTTCATTACATCATTGCGTGGTGTGTTCACACATGTTTCAGGTAATGGCCAATGGGGAGACTTACGGTCGTTCGCTTATCCTATCCCCCCACCCGAGTACACCCAACTCTGCGAAGGGTTCCCGCCCCACCCCCAACCGCTCCCAGTCCACGCCCAAGAGCTCTCTGTACCGCCGCCTGTCGGCGCGCCTCTCGGGCTGCCGCTCCAGCCCCTCAAAACAAATCGATGACGCTACCGCCCAACACGCTCGAGACGATACAGAAAACCTTATACAATTAGCTCGGACTAGTCTCAGGGATAGCCACAACCTTTCCAAAGATCAACTAAATGACTTCAGTATTAGTTGTGTAGGAAGATCTATAATGGATGATATCAATAATAGCAAAAGCCCTTCGCACGCTGATAAATTGGAGCTACGAAAATATAAAATAAATGAAAAGGAAAACAAAGAAATGGCTCATATTCTACTTGGGTCTGTTAGAGTAAGCGGTAAAGACAAGAGGGAAGTTTTTAGAAATAAGTCAATGAATGTGTTTAACTTAGTCGATTGCCTGACAGAGGCGGGATCTCTGCATTCGTCTCTCACGAAAAGTTTGTGCGACTTAGATGCTAAAGATGAGCCGGACTTCCTATTGCCGGACACCACTAGAAACAAGGAATTGCAACAGTCAACGACAACCATTTCTTCGGGAAAGAAACGAAGTCGAAATTCGACAGACTCTACTTTTCAAATTAGTACTGTCGATGTTAATCTGTCCCCCGATAAAAGCGAGGAAAGCAATTGGAAATCGATTAAAAGATTGAAAATAAAAGACTCCTTCAAATTCAAGAATAGGCCTACGATATTCAAGAAAACCAAAAAAGAATCTGCTTCTAAAACCGCTGGTGAAATCGTCGTGGAGCCAGTCAGTCCCGAAGCGAGCAAACCAACCGATCCTGCAGGAGAATACGTAGCGTCCACATCGTCGCCCATCAGAGAGGATGACAATGCGTCAATTTGCTCAATGAATACAAGTAAGCAATCAGGGTTTTTCGACATCTCATTCGCCTCTAAAACTGTAAAATCAGCGTCCAAACTTCGAAGAAGTGTCAAATCCTTCACAGCATCGTTCAGAAGTGAACGGAAGAAGAAATATGAGAAAAGAGCCGAGCGCAACACTGTAGAGGTAGACGCGTGTCATCTCCCGACGGAGCTAACGAACGTGTCGACACCAAAGAGAGATCTCGATCGAATGAACTTAGATATATCGCCCGTGCAAGTAGATACCGTAGACAGTACAAATCTGGCGACGCCAGTGAGAGATCCCGATGTGGATGAGTTGGATGATTCCGCTGTGTTTAAAACGCCACAAAGTGTTTGGCTGAGGGCGCACCGGCACTCGATCTGCGGCGGAGCCGAGGTCCGTGGCAGCAGCGCCCCCTCCCCCCGGCACGTGCCCCCCTCCCTGCCCCCGTGCCCCTCCCCCGCGGCCCCCCGGCACGCGCGCGACCGCCACCCGCCGCCCGCCTCGACGCCCCCCATCCGTGACGTCCGCGCCATATCGCAATGCCATGGAATATCGCTGCCGGTACTAACACCATTTTATTCAGTAATACTAAACTAGTTTATCACGAACTCTAGACTGTCATCTTCTCTACTTCAGTTAAAATAGTGAACGCTGGTTCCCCCGAAATAGTCCTTGCATGCCATGATACACGAAATTAGGTGCTTACTAGGGCGCGCACACGCGAATGTGGTGCTATTCTGTCGCACGAATGTTAAGTGCTTAGGATCGCCCTTAGGTGGAGGGTATGTTTTTGAGGATAGTTGCAAATGATGTATTTATAAACCAGGTTGTCGACGAGCACAACACCGTGGTAGCGCCGGAGTGTTCCACGCGGGTGCACGTCGTCAAAGCCGAGTGGTTCTGGGCGTCTGTGCAGAACGAAGAGGCTCAAGACGAGAGGGATTATCTTTTTAAAGACGTGAGTATATACCGACCAGTTCTATACTACTATAATTGGTATCTAGAGGCAGTACCATAATAATCGTAATTTCTTCCCTCAGTACCTAGATGAGCTATCTCGACGGTCGTCCGTTGGCGGATCGGTGGCGGGCGCGGCGACTTGCAGCACAGACGATGCAGTCAGCGGCCCCAGCTCTGGCGCGCCCGGAGGCACGCCCGCGCAGCTGCAGCGGTTACGGAAACGCAAGCTACGCGGAGGCGAGTCTGCGTTGCACAAACGACGCTCGTCCGTCGGTGATGCCGTGCTGTTGAGTTTGTCTGGAAACCTGTTGGATTGTACGCCCTCACCTGATGGAAAGAATCTGCTTGAAGGTTGGTTTTATACTATAGTGCTCCGGTAATGGCACCAGTGTATGTCCATCCAATGAATATAGCGTCAAAATGAAAATAACTCTTATTTCTTAGCATTGTGAGGACTTAACATTTATTCTAGATGATTTAGACAGCGTGTGACGGAACTTTTTACTCACTTATAGGATGCTGTTGTACCTGGAACATATGTAGTTGCCCAGCACCAATACCATCCTCTCAGCTAAGTTGGCCTTAAAGGCATGGTCAATAAGTGTGGAGCTGACTAAGCCGCGGGGTTCCTCACAATGTTTTCCTTCACCGTTTTAAGCACGTGTTAATTCGCACATCATTTTTCGAATAGTAAAATCATTGGCGTATTTCGGATCGAAAGTCGAGGTACCTCGCGCTAGGCCCACGTACACTAAGCTAGGTACACGTCTTTATTAGTGTAAAGCTATGATTATTACTCGATCGAATCTCGCGTGCAAAAGTTTTGGTGATCATTTGATTTGAATTCAGTATCAATAATGTATTTGTTTTCTGTGCAGAATCAGAGGTGCCCGACAATGTAGTCCGTAAACTTATGTCCCCTCGGCAACAAGTGTTCATGGAACTACTACAGACAGAGTCAAATTACGTCGGGATTTTACATACCATTGTTATGGTAAGCAATCGTTCATATTTACTTTTGTTTTGTTGTTTTTAAATGGGGCTTGTTCTCTAAAAGGTTATTTCTCCTCTATTGTTTTCAGATGTTCAAACAACCATTAGAAGAAATGGCCGATACTGAGGAGGACAGTAATGGAAAAATTCAAGCGTTGCTCAATAATACAGAACTCAAAATTATTTTTGGAAACTTACCGCCTATTTATGAATTACATCAGTGAGTATGATTCACTTTTATTTAATTTTATCTTTCCACGTGCATAAACAAAACCCAATATAACTATTTAATTTATTAAGGTTATTTATAACCATAAAACGACCTGCTAATCGAATTTAAACCTATTTTTACCTTTCTCTCTCGACTCGCAGCATAACATCCTACCACTAATTAAATTCATCAGTTAATTCTGCGGCTAAATTATGATTCGTGAATTCAACGAAAACTTTCTACTTATTATCTTTGGTTCAACTCAATATAGTTAGTATGTTTTCGGAATGGGAAATCGGGAGTCGAACTTACGCCTTTTTGATCTGAAGGCCGGGCAAGCCACCACTCCTCCAGTGCTCTCATTATAATTATTACTACTATCAATAAAAACGTGTTATTTGTTTCGTAGACGAATGTTAGAAGACTTGCGGTACACGCAAGCGCATTGGAGCGAGGAGATGAGCATAGGCCGGCTGGTGCTCAGGTACACTCCTGACATGGTGAAGGCGTATCCGCCGTTCGTCAACTTCTTTGAGAACACCAAGGAGATGCTGCAACAATGCGACCGTGAGAACCCAAGGTAACATTAATAGCTGTCTTAATAGCTGGCTAATAGCTGGTGATTTATAACATGTATACCAACCCGAAAGGGGGTTATTCTATCGACAAAATGAAATAATATTAGCGAAAAAAAACATCAATATTTTCATTTCTTTTTTTTTCACAAACATTTCAAATTAGCTGTTTTTGGTATTTTTATCATCTTTAAAACCAATAACTAAACGTACAAGACGTTCGGAATCAAGATTGCTACATAAAACAGCTGATTTACGCATAGTTTTTCCAATGAAAAATGACGAATTTCCAAGAGTCGTAGAACAAACTTTATTGCCTATTGGTTGTAGAATAAGCCCCTTTCGGGATGGAATACATATTATGAATCACCTTGTATATATAAAGTATTCAGTTATAATATTTTTCCTACTACCTATTTGTTTCTTATTTTGGTACAAATTATTCCCTCTTCAAACGCAAGACTTATGCATAACTAGTGGTTGCCCGCGGCTCCCTTACGCGGTACCCGGATAAAAAGTAACATATGTCCTTTCTCAGGGTTCTCAGTCTATCAAGATCCGTTCAGCCGTTTACTCGTGAAAACGTTAAAAAGAGATAGGCAGAAAGAGTTAATACCGAATTTTTTTATATGAGTATGATAGAGATATTATATTTTCAATGGTGGTAATTTGAACTTACCCCTATATAAGTAATGGTACCTAATAGAAGGTAGCAATAGATTTTCCGGTGTTAAGATACCAAATAATTCAATCATACTATAAATAATTAACTCCTCTTTCGATATAATTCTAAATTCAAAGCCATTAAATAAACATTGGTTATATATTGTATATTCCGGGCTTACTTGTATGGGCCCTTGTTTCTTTGTAGAACAGTTTTTTTGTTAGCCAAAAGAATCGCCCCTTTGTAGTTCTATGCTAAAATAAACACGCTGTAACGAACCGTTCATTATAACACTTTATTTAATTACTTCAATGTAACTTTGTATTTTTGTTTTCAGATTTCATGCATTCCTGAAAATCTGCCAAACAAAGCCAGAATGTGGCAGACAGAGTTTACAGGAACTTTTAATAAGACCAGTGCAGCGATTACCTAGTATAAGTTTATTACTTGATGGTGAGTTAATTTTTTATTGAAATCTGATCTTAGAAAAACATAACTTTCTGTCTTTATCGTCATTACAAAATAGTAAAAAATATCACTGTGTTATTTGGCGGCCTCTATTTTATGCCATACTCGTAGTAAAATCTATGGATGAATGTGTTTTTAAGTCGTTGTTTTATTTCCACAGACATTTTAAAACATACAAATAAGAATAACCCGGACCACTCTGCGCTAGTAGCGGCGCTAGCGGGACTGAGAGAGGTGATGTCACACATCAACGAGGACAAGCGCAAGACGGAGGGACAGCTGCAAATGTTTGACATCTACAACGACATCGACCAGTGCCCGGTAAACATCAGCATTCACCTCACATGTACACAGCACCACACACACTTATTCTGATTGAGGGTGCTTACACCTACACCGACTTCCCGCTGTATGGTATTTTGTGCATTTTCTCCTGTGCTATCCTACCTATTCTACCCCAGCAAGCCCAGCTCTTAAATAGCTGAACAGACTTGAAAAGTGCATCTTCAGAGCTCGGTTTCATTTTGGAATAAACAGCAGAAGGCGTGGCCTAAAAAGGGCGGGGCAAGCAGGTTGCAAACGTTGAATGCACATATTTATGGATTCCTTTGAATGACTTCGGTAGGGCGTTTCCTGATTGAGACCGGGTCTGGGTGTTGTGGTACCAACTCATACTTTCTAGTACGCACGACACAAGGAATCCTAGAGTGTGGTCGGGATGTTAGAAGTAACTTTGGGTGTTTGTTTATTTATTTTCCATTCACAGGCCCATCTCGTCTCCTCGCATCGGTCGTTTGTCTCACGCTGCGAAGTAGTGGAGCTATCGAAAGAACTATCGGGTAGAGGGGACCACCTTGTTTTGTTTCTGTTCACTGACACTATGGAGGTCTGCAAGAAAAGATCTAAGGTAAGGATTACAACATATTTTACACCTATTTTCATGGATTGTGGGCTATAAACCCGATTGAAGAACTTCAAGAACTTCCTGTCTATAACAATCCTATACTACTGGATGAGGGTCAGCAGAGCCGACTGACGGAGTGGCGGCGAAGTGGTTCACTAGACACGGCTGAAATCATAAAATCACACTGGGGCTCGATTTTGTGATTTCAGCCGTATCTGAAATCAAATAAAGTTGTGTTTCAATTGTTTATGAAGCAGCCGTCCTTCGGCGCACACGTCGGTCGTTTCGTTTTCTCAAGAACTGTATAAATATAAGGTATAGGTATAAGGCGGTTTATTTTGTTTCAGGCTTTCAACAGTAAAAGCCCTACGAACGGAACTGGGACGATGCGAATAGGATCAAGCAAACCCTACAGACACATATCTCTTATGCCACTGAGCACAGTCAAACGCGTCGTCGATATTAGAGAGGCTGAAGGTAATGCCATTACCTAGCTATTTTCCAAACAATTTTAATCCTTTATGGGCTATTTCACACCTATGTCAATTGTTCTTAGTTTATTACAATTATTATGTATTATAGAATAAAAATAACACAGCTACCATTGTTTTGACCCCACTAGGATTCCGTGTGCCGTGGGTATCAGAAACTACGAGTACCATGGTATCACACCAAAACCTAGTGATGATTTTTATAATATCCAAAAAATGGACGTCTCAGACGGCATTAGAACCCGCAGGAAACCTATTTTTTCTTCTATAGTCGTTTACGGCACTTTAAGCCGATTGGAAGTCTTAAAGATTTTTCGCACAGTGATGAATCTATTATCGTATTCCAGATTGTCACAATGTGTTCGCGCTGATGTGCCGGAGCAATCAAGAGCTCAAAGAAAAGCTTTACTCTTTCATGATCACGGATGAGACGGTGGACAAATCGTATTTTCTACGGCAGCTGTGCAGGCAAATGGCCAATACCGTCTGCAAGGCTGATGCGGTAAGAAAAAACCCTTTTAAATTCGACCTTGGCTGGCACTACTTATTTTTGTTTTAATAACACAGTCGCCTGTTTATGGTAATAATTCTCAAACAAAGTGGTAGCATAGCGAACGTAGCTCTACACATAAAATATGTCCGATACGATTTTGAAAATTCTTTCACTGAAAGAAGTTTTCACTATTTCCGAGTGATAAACTATAGAGATTAAATTTTATTTTCCAAATAAAGAGTCTTGTTGTTGCTTTCATTTTAGATGTTTTTTAGAATATTACTTCCAATTTTTAATAAAATAAACATTGTTCAAGTGTTATCCCACATTAAAGGAATACCTACTAAGATTTATAATATCCCAATAACGTTCGACCTAGGCGGAATGCGCTTACCGCTGCGCAACCGAGCAATGGCCGAAATTATGTTCATCAGCACGAAGCGTACCTGTTCAATTGTTCATAGCTCCAACTACAGGTTGGGATATTATAATTCTTATGATTATTTTTCTTTTTCAGGACAAATTCTTGGCGTGTCTGGAGTCACATCAGCTTGATATCGACACGAGCGATCTAGCGCTCAGCACGCTCTCAAAAGTATCCAAATTCGCAGCTCGAACAAGAATCAAGGTATGCTTGTACTCAATATTAATCTTACAATTTGTACATAACGTAAACATATTATGTATTGATTTTTTAATAATCATGATATGTTTTCTCATTGAAAAAGTTAATTTGACTAAATGATGGACAACAAAGCATGAAATAAAAAATGTAGATGTAGCTTTAGCTTTCAATATGAAAATAACAAAATGCATAATCAGACAGTTTATTACTATGTACCTACGTAAAGGGCAGATCCTTCATATGTTTAGCACGATCTGTGTGATTATAGCATGAAAATATCATTGAAATATTTTGTGAATAAAACTATCAATCAGACATTGATAACAATCATACTGATATTTTACAGGGGTCGAAATTTCTGGGCGATTGAATAATACACACGTGCACTGTAATTTTAATTTAGCAATGTGCTATATGCTTGGACTTCACATAACATAATCAAGAAGCACTTATAAAATAGAAGTGCACATCAATCTATTCCAGCAATAGTTAATTATGGTAGATAATGTAATGTAGATCAGTTTTGATGGTAATTTCATTACACATTGTGTTAGAATACAATGAAAAATGCACACACAATAAATAGTAGGTAATAAAGGCGTTCACACCGGAACTTTATTATATTGTTTGAGTATGTAACTAAAATCGATGCGGAACTATCACTGACCAATCTTTTTCATGCAAATCAGCTTTTTTTATGAATGACCGACCGATGACGACCGTAAACGCAAACATTGAAAGAACGTTTTGACGTTCAAGGCCGGCGTTCTACTATAATATAAATTTCTAACTGTTATCTAGGTAGAGAGTCTCCCCGAATTAGAGTCTGTTTTGTCCTCATGAAAAGTCTATAAAGATAATGCCGTTCTTGTCAGCGATTGGACTCAGACTCACAGTCACAAAACTGCAGTTAGAGAGAACTCCCGTAAGTTTGCTGGTGAGAGGAACGCGTTTTCGCCAGTGGTCTGACATAAGTGGTTGACCCTGGTATAGTAGCTAAATATTTATTGGTAGAGATTCTGACAACCTTTGTTAGGTGAGATAAGTCTTGCGTTCAGCGTTCCGTAGGTTAAGTTAAAGGGATTGTTGTGAGCGGTGTAGTGGAGCGGTGGTTGTGTTATAGCTGGAGGCGATCGCGGGAGTGGGCGGCTGGTTGCGCGCCGAGCCGGGCGCCGGGCTGCTAGACACATGGGTATTGCGCGCTCACTTACTCGCAGTCGCACAGGTCTGACGCGGCTCTGACACACCTCTCGCACACTCCGCCCCCGCCCCTTGACCCCGCCCACTTTGTTATGACGGGGGTTATCCAGTGGCGAATGAAACAACAGTATTATTGTTTGATGTGGAAAAGCGGTCTTTTAACTAAGTTTCTATAGAGACTTCGTTAGTAACGTGAAAAATTATCAACTTTCCTGTCATTGGCACCAAAATATGAGAGTTTCTTTTATTCTGCGAGTTTAACGTGGGTATTATAATGACCAATGAGAAGCGCGTATTTTGGCCATTTCACAGGCAAGGTACCAAATCGGGACAGCAACATCGTCGTCTGACTCGCCTATGGATCACCCCTTATCTGCGCTTCTTCCTGTGTTACAATTTGATGCAGCCCTACTGCTATATTACGTTATAACATTTCTACTAACATTCCGTAACACAGGAATCAAAATATAACCTATCATTCCCTGTTCGTACGAGTTTCACTACAGCTTGTTTAATTGAATAACTTTGAGCGTCAATGTAGCCTTGTTGAATTAGGAATGGAGTGGGACGGAGTGACCGTAAAATAACGCTTCGCTTTGAATTCATTTGTGATTAACAGTTTTACGTGAGCGTGCCATACCTGAGGTTGTGATGTGTCATTCATCGTGATCTAAGCCATTATCGTATTCCTTTCATTCATTGGTATCTTTGTGTCTGGGACATGGGTTCTCGTTTGTACCGTATCTTATTATAATTATTTTTGTTATAAGCTACTAACATTTATAATATAACTTATCATTATGTCATTTCATCAAGTGAATTTCTGGTTTTAATTGTAAATAGTTTACATTGCACAAATGAACTTAGCATGATACGCACTTTGGAACTTACCAATTTACCTTCCTTCATTAGAAGAGGTCATGGATAATTTATCCCTATTCTTGTCTTGTGTTAGCTCCTTGAGGTTACGAATAAACGCGATGTAGCCTTGAAATAGTTACAGTATCTTTTTTTACTTTGACAAGCAGTTTCAAATTCTATCATCTCATATAAAATACTTGACTATTCCATTGTTACATGTGTCGTATATAAAACGAAATTTTTTGTGGAAGCACCTTTACCCCCTTATACAAGGTGATTCATAACATGTACACCATCCCGAAAGGGGGTTATTCTATCAACAAAAAGAAATAATATTAGCGAAGAAAAACATACATTCAATATTTTCATTTTATTTTTTTACTTTTTTTCACAAACTTTCTCAAATGAACTGTTTTTGGTATTTTTATCATCTTAATAAATGATAACTAAACGTACAATAAGTTCGGAATCAAGATTGCTACCTAAAACAGCTGATTCATTGAGTTTGACCTGATTTGATCCCAAAACAGCTGATATTCGCATAGTTTTTTCTATGAAAAATGTTGAATTTCCAAAAGTCGTAGAACAAACTTTATTGCCAATTGGTTGTAGAATAAGCCCCTTTCGGGATGGAATACATATTATGAATCACATTGTATAACATAAATCCTTACTTTGCACTTATACCATTTTTATCAAGAAGGATCAGTATTATCAATAGTATCTGTGCAGGTGGGCCGCGCGCTCTCGTTCAACAAGACGCCCTCGAAGCTGAAGCGCGCGATGTCTTCGATGATCTCTCCGTTCGGCTCGCAGGCCAACCTCACGCCCGCTTCGCAGCTCGCGCAGATGCGGCTAGCCAGTTGTAATAACATCAATGTAAGTATACATCGCTGAACTAGCATGGATAGTGCACGTACGCTGAAGAAAATAATCGTCAAGCAGAATAATCAATAATTCTTATCTAACAGTTAAGTAATTTATATGAGTGTTTCTCGCTCGGAACGTAGATAATAAAAGTCTAAATCGTGTAATGTAAACCTAGAAGTACGATCATCGCATTTAGAGTTTATGTTAATTGCGTGTATATCATATAATGTATCAATGCGAGTATCGCTTTCGATTTTATTGCCGCAAAGATTGCGAACTTTCTCAATGTGAATCGGTCTTGACTGCTTTTTCAATGTGAGCTTATTCTAATCATGTGGTTAGCTCGCGTTCTGTTGCTTTGCTCGCTAAAAATACTGGAAATCATCTAAAACATATGTCACGGATAACATCTACCATGGAACATTTCCCTATAGGTGTAACATGACGGCATGTTGCAGGAGATGGGCGCGAGCGGCGCGGGCGAAGGCGGCTCGATGCTGGTCGCGCCGCTGTCCGTGCAGCCGACGCGGAAGGCCACGGCGGGCGCGGCGGCCGCCTTGCGACGCTTGTGACGCCGCAGTTCGCGCCGCGCCTGACCGCACGCACACTAACGCCGGCGCCGGACGGTGCCCGTGACTCACCACAAATACGCCAACCCGTCGGACGGTGCGAGTGTACGCTCACCACACACACGCCAACCCATCGTATAGTGTGAGTGTACGCTGACCACACACACTAACCCATCGGACGATGCAAGTGTACGCTCACCACACACACCAATCCATCGGACTTTGCGAGTTTACGCGGACCACACACACACGCCAACCCATCGGACGTTGCGAGTGTACGTTGACCTCACACACGCGCCAACCCATCGGACAGTGCGAGTGAACGCGAATCGAACGCTCTTTCATTACGTGAGGTCAGAACGGTGCGAAGATTAGTGCAGCTTTTAGTGAATTACGCCTCGGTGTTTTGTTTTGCGATTTATCCAGTGCTAAGGGATGTGGTAATTCAGAGTTGTATACAAACTTTTGAGCCAGGCTCAGGTGTATCGATATGGAGTGCTAGGGAGTGCCTTTGATAGTATTGTACTGTGAAACGAGATTGAATTGATTGCGCAGGTTTAGTTAATTATTGGATAGTATTATTATTTGTTATAATCGATGTCCTATTTGAGATCGCTACGATTCTCGGTACAACAAGCGTGAAATTAGATGATGTTATTGCGAAGTATAAATTCATGAGCGTACAATATTTGTATTGATCAATATCGGTGTTAATTTATAGCTAGTCGTAGAACCAGTAATCGGATATCAATGGCCATTTAATAATCTTATGATTTTACCAAAATTTTTGGAGGTTTCCTCGTTTTTATCTGAATATCTGGTGATCCACAGGCCACCGTTTGTCACCAGTTAGAATGGGTAAATATGATATTAATGGGATTATGTAATAATTATTACCCCGGCCTATGTGTCACACAAGAATTTGATATTATTGATTTAGATTTGAGAATAATGTGTACATATTGTGATATTTTAATTTAACTGTGAAATAGGGTAAAGTAGTTGTATCAATGTTTCCCGTTCGGCCGTTTTTAAAGCGTTCCTATTTTGTATCATCGCTTTTTGGCGGACATATCACTCGAATGCCTTGTCATATTACGAACTGGTGAAGTCAGTAGTGTAAATAGTGCATCATCTACGCAGCTCATCTGTTCAATGCGTATTTCTAAGTTGCGTACCTAATAAGTTTATGCGAGTCTCAGTACGGCTATTGCGTCTAATCATGTGTACGCATGAATGCATTGTACAAAGATCTATATTTATAAATATTTTAAATGATTGATAAAATAAACATTTATTTTCAATCAGTGGACTTTTTGTTGTATTGAACCAGACCAGACACTTCACAGCACGAAACGATACACAGTAATTCAGACGCAAATCAACACTAATCAATCTTCCACTAGGCACTAGGTCCCGCGCCTAGGAGAGGGTCGTAAGAACACATACGCGTTGTGGCAAGCACGAAGGGGCACGGCCACCACCACGCCCGCTAACGGAGCAATCGCCAAATAAATGGCCATCTTTGGAAATTCTGCATTGAACAGCAAACACAATTTCATTCCTAAAGCAGCCTGGAACAAGATAAAAGACTATACAATACAAATATAATTTTGAAGCGATACATTGCGGAAACATGCTGTTCCGAGTGAGAAGAGTGCTCTCTACCTACAGTTTTTTTAGTCTCCCAAAAACAGCGCCCACGGTTTCAAACTATGATCTACAAACATTAACAAAAGCTATTTTATTGAAGAGGCCACTTATAAGCGGCCTTTCAATTAAATATGTAGCTAGAATGTAATGTAATTAATGGAATGAATGTAAAAAACGGTACGCTCATAGAATGTCTAACTGCAAAAGTGAAAAATTTTACTCACCAGTGTTATAAATGGAATAATCTGCCACTGGACGCCGATTCGGGTAGAGCAAGCGTTCTCCTCTGTAGCCACATTCATGTCAGAAACGAAGTCGTGGCTGCGATACACGTACAGGAGCCCGCCGAGCTCGAGGCAGCAAACGAACGCTACTGCCACGCCCGACATTAGGGAGTCCACGCTTTCGAGGAGCGCTATGCCACCCTGTTCACATAACGAAGCGATTATTATAATAATAATAATATTTATTGAGTAACAAAAAGAACATTGGTAACTAAAATCTAAGTAAATCCCATAGGTCCTTACTACTACACATACCTATCTGTACTTATATGATTACGCAGAAAATCTTATTTAAGGTTATGGTTAGGTGAAATTAGGTCTTATTAAAGTTAGGTAGTTCGGTAGTAAGGCTATGCGAGCCCATGATAGGCAAATTTGCTTTTAGAACTTCCTATATAGGTAGGTATCTCAGTTTCTGTGAAAGTTACAATCATCTTAATTGAGGATATGATCATTGATTTTACCTTTTTAAAATTGGCGAGATCGCGCTAGGCTCGGTCTGTGTAGGCCTCATAACACGACCGACGCAAGATACACCGCGCGATATATGGCTAGTCTTCTATGACCCATGACGCTTACAAGAGGAGAAATCCATAAACTGTTTCTACATACTAATATTATTTAAAGCTGGCTGAAAGTTTTGATAAAACTTACATTGGTGGCAAACAGTAAACTTAGTCCAATGCAAGTTAGGATCAGACCACCAACTACAGCTTGTTCCACGAATCTGTTATAAAACAGAGATCATTAGTATTATTATGTATACTTTTGTCTACAAGTCAAAAAACCATTTTTACTAACACCAATTTCACTTTGTACTCAAATATAGTGTGTAAAGCAGTCTTCAGTAGAATAAACGCAACCGCCATGTAAGAGAACGTAAGACCGCCGAAAATTAACGTAGACCTATAACAAACGAGTTTTATGATAAAGATGTTGTAGGTATAGAACCAACATAATCGTATACAGAAAGATTACTAACATGAGATGCGAATAGTCAGCAATAGATGTGCATTTTGAGTACATGGGTATAATCCACAAAGTACCTGCAATATAGAAATCGAATAAGATTTATGATAAGAGCAAAAAACGGCTCATTTATCACACAAAACCTCACTCTCATGCATATTGAAGGCGCCATCTGAATTCGGTTGAATATAATCAACCAAAGCGCAAAGAGCAGCTCCCGCAGAATGAAAAGCCGATAAAAGCAGCAACAATCCGGAATGCCATACGTTTTCGCCATTCAGTTGGGGATCTATGTGACCCGAAGCTGCAACGAAATGATTCAATGAAATTTCCTAATTAATCGTAGGGTAGGTAGGTGTACAGGTTAAGGAAATATGTGTAATTTTTTATAGTAACCATAGTGGTTCAATCCTTTGCCGTGGAGTATTTCAGTGCCCACGCTTACTGAATGTATATAGAGAGCTACTTCCAGAGCGTCTGCTATAGCCTAATCAAACAAGAGAGATTCAGTTTATAGATTGAAAAAAAACACGTGAATATAAATTTGACGAATGATAAGAATTGGGTACAAACGGCTACTACTTCTTTGGCACCGATTCTGAATACTTTTCTCAACGATCCATGTACCGAAGACAGGTTGACGGCGCCAGATACAGTCAGACAGATCACCCAAACCCAGGGTATTATCACAAACCAACTATGCACATTGTTCCAAATTAGCTAAAAAAATAGAGTACATAAATTATCTCTTTTATCCATCTAAAATCAGTGAAAATTAGGTTGCTTTTCAACGTACCCTACCATAGCGAAGGCGTTCCACAATCAACATGATCCATAAAACGCCCCAAACACAGAGGATGGACATTACTAAAGTTATATTGAAATGTCCAAAACTATGATCCGAACGTAATTGCACAACTTCCACGCTGAAAAAGTTATGAAATTAAGAATCAAAATCAAATCAAAGGAAAATCACTAGGATCACTTTGAAACGTCTTAGAAACTATGTGAAGCTACGCCTGTTCCCCGCGACCAAGTCTGGCAACTAAGGCAACAAACATGGCTTGGCATATCATTATTTTCGATGTTCCTTTTTCAAAAAATGGCAAGTAGAGCTTCAATTGTGGTGTCGATTGAACTAGGTGAGGCTCAAAAGAAATTATTCAGGTATTATTACAAATATTTCTACAGATTCTACAATAACTGTACCTAAATAAAGCAATGACTTACTAGAAAAAGTTGTAGGCAGGAGTACTGTAAAGAGGAGGATAGCCTCCGTCGTAAGTCTCCAGACACATTGCAATTTTACGTGAACCGTCCTGTCTTCTCGTATCATCTCCTTCGCTAGGAAGACGGACCATCATAGTCAATGAACTACTCGAAAAGTAAAGCTATTGTATGCTACAAACATTTTTTCATAACGAAGACTGGACTTTCTCCGTAACTGCTGAACGGATTTTATTCAGGTTTTCACTGATGAACAGTGTTTCTTGGGAAATGTGTTTAGTATATAATTTAGATATTTTTTCGAGTAGGTAGATTTGTAGACATTTTGAATAATTCTCAGCGAAACCAGGGTCAGCTTGTTTAAAAAAAAACCTTTATTATTATTTATCGTTCTTTCTTCACACATTGGTCTAGGTTCTTACCCAAAATAGGATACATTTCTCCATGCATTCGGATGCAAACCAACTGTAGTAGAGTATTCTTCCTCTTCGTCGTCAACCCAGCCAGTTTCCATTGAAAATCTAGACTATAGGTAAATTAATTAAATTGTTATCGTAGACGAAAATTTAATCGATTACAAATTTATTATTTTGTTTAAACTGTCTGTACTTACCTGTTGTAACATAACAGTTCTAAAATCTTTCATAATCGGAGCGTAAGTTTTTAAATCGAAGTCACTGAAACGAATTGTTAAAATCAAACAAATGCCTTCGCTTGTTTATATATAGATCATCAAATTCCCAAAACGCAAACTAATTACCGGCAATATGTGAAGGGTAGTTTGGCGTCAGTCACTGAATGCACCACGTATACAGCTGCAATAGCAGCAACGGCGCAACAGTTGATGGCGCGCACTATAGCATTTATACATATTGCTATGCCAATACCTGCAAATACACAAACAGTGCGACACGTTAGACCGTTTGTCCTCCGCCGCCGCCGTCACTGAGCCGTGACGGCTACGGTAACCGACCAATAGGTTATTTAACCGTTCTATTATTTTTTATGGATCACTACTGGCTGGCTGCTCGCGGCTTCGCTACCTACCGTAATGTAGCTCATACTTTATAAAAACTTCTACGTGAAGTTTATACACTTTCTAACTAGTCTTCTTCTTGTCGTGTCACTGATTCTTTCATGGTCATCCTGTATTATGTTAGTGACCATGTTGAGGTATGGTGGCCTAAGACCGTCGATGAAAGAATCAGTGTTGTGAAAGGATTAAAGCGCGCCTCTTAAGGCTCCTAGTATATCGGTGTTTATCAATTTTCCTTCATTTTTTTACCGTCGAGCATGGGTATGATTCTGAATGCACGTCCAGGACCACTAATACTCCATTGTCCGAGGTACACCTCAAAGTGACGCAGTGGATTCGCAAGCACGGCTACAGCCAACACAAGGAACATCATGTACACAACTGAAATAAAATAATAATAAAGCTTTTCAAAATGTTTTTTGTACCCAAATCATTCATTAAAAGCTAGGCCCACGTGATAGTGATACGGCGACCAATCGATTTCAACTTGTGCTGTAGCAGCAACTCTATAGATGTAAACCATGATAATTGCGAAAACCTATAAAATAGGAGCCAACTTCATTTTAGAATATAGGATTACTCACAAAATCCTCCAGTCAGCGCAGACGCAGTGACTCTACAATGCATCGTCAACAGGCCTCCTAGGACGAGGGCTCCGAGGCGAAGGCGCCTGCGACCGGCCACGCGCCTCTGCGGGCCGCCGCCGCCGATCGCGTTGTCCATTCCCGGGATATGTGTGGTCGACCATATCACTGACCATTGGCTCTGCGAAATGCAAACCACACTTTGTCTACGAGCGGCGCATAGGGTAATTTCTGTTAAATATAGATAAGTTCCTGGTTCGCTCAAAAACGTCAAGAATTAAGAAAACAAATAAACATGTAGACGTTTGAAGGACACTTACCACGTCTCTGTTTTCAAATGTGAGAATAGTCTCCAATGAGTTGAGTCTGTTGGTATTTGAAGCCATCGCTGTTTTTGCACTTATAATTTAGAAAAATCGTAAAACGCTTTCACATTTTCACTGACTTATCATATCACCCAGATTTGTTTGATTGACATAATTGTCACAAACTTATCAATGCCAGAAATTGAGTAGAGTTAAACGGACCTCGTTAATCTGAGTTTAAAACTTGGCGCAGATCTGATTCTACGATACTGGAGGTCGAACTCATTTTTGTAAATTCTGCCTAAAGATTGCCGATTGTGGTAAACATAGTATTAGTCAAAAATAATATAAGACCCTATGGTATCAGCTGCCTGGTTGAGGTCATCTCTAGTACAGGTAGGGTACAAGGAGCAAATGAGGCATGGACTGGATGGGAGTAGTTATGTGGATATAAAACTATTAAATAAAGTGATATAGAGTTATAGTAAACGTTTATTAATAAATTATCCTATCTACATCCGAAAATAAACAGAAGATTCAAAATCCAACAAAATAAAAAATATTAGCCTATTCCTACATGGATTACTTACCTACTACTATAAATTCTGGACCGGCTTTGATAACATTTAGTATTTACAATCAAATCAGTCGATTCAAGTGACTTATCCATTATATCTACGTACATTGATAAATAATCTGACTGAAGCTGATATCAGATTATAAAATGGTAGCTGTGAGCGAAATAATAACTGAATCTAACGAAATTACACCACAATAAGATACCTATGTATACACATGATATCACATACATAATTTCAAAATAAAAAGTGCTAAATAATTCCACTTTGGTCCTACAAAGTGTCCGATTACAACTTCTTTTCCCTTATTGCTACAGTTTAAGAATTAGTCAGTTACGTCACTAGGAACACATCACGGTTCAATGCACAATAGAACGTATATTATTATACCCACTCAATGTATGACGTCAGACAGTGTTCAATGCATAATATGAAACCGTCATCCTACTGTGCTTGCTCAGACAAGCTACTGTAGAGACGCGTAGATTATGTAGGTGTGTTTTATACAGACTTTAAGCACTCGGACACAATTTGGTTCTTTTAGAATTGGTCACAACTCACAAGGGGTCCATTTTCATGAATCACGTGAGGCTCGAAAAGGATTCGGATAAATCACGAATTACCACAAGCGAGGGTTGAACCAAAATTGTAGTCGTCGTTGACAGGCGATTTAAATTAGATTTAACCTGTAACATCACGTGATTCATGGACGACCCCCAAGAACCTTTATTCTCCACCATCACTGAACTAGCTTTATGACAAAGAATAAACAAAAATGATAACTTTTTGGGGCGAAGCATCCCTATTTCACGTTATACGGGGCCCTAGCTCTGTTATTTAAAAGTCGGGTATACCGACGGCATAGTTTAACCCGTTCTTTATCCGAGATTCCAGACACAAATAGTTTTTTATTGTCCAAGACTCTTTATGGAGTCAGCGGGTCTTCGAAGTCGGAACTCTGAACCAAACAGAAGCCAAACCAAACCGACGCTATAATACCGGAAATTGCAGGATATTTGGTAAACAGTTTACAGCACAAATGAATATGGTCTGTGGTTAGACATCAAGGTTCAGTGAACATGAGCGAGGTCCGAGGCGAGCGCATGTGTTATGGCGGCGGCGGCGCGGGCGCTTGCGGCGCGTCCTGCGGTAACGTGAAGTTGGTCAGCAAGTCGCGCACCGCCGGCCATAGCGTGCATTCCGAGTGAGACTGGTTGAACTCGTTGAAGCTGGAAGGAAAGTTATCTTTACGAAACTTGGTCGCAGTATCAATATTAACGTTCATTATCCCAGCCGTTGGAAGTCCACTGCTGAGCATCGGCCTCCCCTTCTTCTTCTTGTTGTCGTGTCACTGATTTTTTCATGTCATCCTGTATTAGGTCCGTGACCGTTAGGTTAGGTTGAGGTTTGGTGGCCCAGAAAAGGGCATATGACCGTCGATGAAAGAATCAGTGTAGTGAAGGGATAAAAGTGGGCCTTTTAGAGGCTCCTTTCGGCCTCCCCTAAGCACCCGCTTTTCATCCACTTCCCGAATGTCGATGTCGTCGGTCCATCGGGTGGGGGCATTCCTAAACTGGCATACTTTACAATGCGCATACGAATAAAATCACATTTGCCTCGAGTCGCCAACCGTACTCGCACTCACTGTTCTATCCCAACCACAGAATAGCACGAAGAAACTGAATGTATATGATATATTTACTGACACGTTATACATTGCGTACATGCAGTGCCGTGCGTTCACAGATTAAGCTTACATACCCGTAATGAAAAAGTGTAGTATGTTCCTGTTGGGGGCATCTACTAGTATGTATTATCGTTGGTGCGTCTACCCCGCCCACTTTGCCTTTCTACCTCGGTTCGTAGTAATTATGTGATGCAGAAATTTCTTACCGTTTGAGATGCAAGCCGACTGCTATAAGATGCGGCTGTGCGTTTTGTTTGTCGGCGAGTTGGGTGACGTTGAGCTGCATGTCATATACCAGCGGTAGCACCAGCTGTGTGTCCCCTCGCGTCAGACAGATCTACATGAAGTAAAGAAAATGTTTGAAAAAAAAACACTTCAGAAGATATAAAGTATATTGCCTACTAGATAATTACAAATAGCCTTATTGAATTTAATACCTTTATTGGGAGTTTGTTTAGTAGAAAAATGTTTGGTTTCTTCTAAACAAAGAGTGGTCTATGTATGAGATAACCGACGATTGGAAGCGAGTGCGTCATCATTCCTACCCACACGTGCAGCATAGAGGATTTCGTATTAATTTGATAACATTATGTAGTATCAGCTCTATAGACGGTTTGTTAGTAGCTGAATGCAGACATTCTGAAAAATGCCTAGCTACCTTAAAAGAGGGCGCGGCCTTTGCGCGAGCGCAAGCGGTTCTTTCACCGCCCTCATTAGCGCTACTAGTGTGTACTGTTAGATACTTACAAAGAATAGTATCTTGTGCTTCGCTAATAACACGGCTGGCTGTCCAGCTGGTACGATAGGCGGCGCCGCGGGCGGTATTCTCAGCGCCCACTGCAACTGCCACAGTGCAGGCGCGAGCGGCGCTAAGTCCGCCCTCATCAGCGACACGAGCGCGGGTAACGCCGCCCCGCCGGCCGCGCCCCAAGCCTTGCCCCAGCCTTGCAACGCCGTGGCGCGGTAGGGAGGTATCGCGACGCGCTGCTCGAAAAATTTCTCCATAACCTGTATTGACAAAATTTTGATAAATCACTGTTGCTATTGACGGATGCTGACGGCTCCAGTCGAAGGACTGACTTTGAAACGGTTGCATAAATTCTGTAGACAAATCAAGCTGAAGACAGTTTCGTGGCTTCAGAAAATAATGAGTCCATTACTCCCTATTTTATGAAGCCGATGTAAACATTGGAGTCGATTCTGTTCTTGCATTAGCAGTGACATTAATAACAGTGCTGCAATTGTCGCCGTCCTTGTTATTTCCTTCTAAAAGGGACAGCAACTCGCTAAAAAGTTTAAACTAAACCTTATTCACTTGTGTATACGGCTGTAATTACGAAATTGCACTGTGAGGCCCGAGGCGCTGCGCGCTTCGGTGGACAGGCGCGCTATTACAGCCCTATACAAAAGTAAATAAGGTTGAGTTTCTATTGTAGACCGTTTATCCTCGTCTTCACCTGCAAGTCGTCAGTGGACCAGGTGTCCTTGTGGTCGGGCAGCGGCGTGAGGTGCAAGTGCAGCGACTGCATGTGCTGCGGGTGCAGCGCGACGCGCGCCGCCAGCCCGGCGCTGTCGCAGCGGAACGTCAGCGACGTCGCTTCCACTGACACCATTGTAAGCTGAAACAATTACAATTATTGTACAACTGTGTACCAGAAGATAATGATTCGAAGGGATCTATGAAGTCATTATTTTTATCCTACAATCTTACTAATAATAATAATGAAAAGAACTGCCCCCTACAAGATGGAAAGACGCCTTAATAAAGGTTTCTAGGAGCTGTTGGGTGCGGACCGCACGGGATCGATCGTAGAGTTAGTAATAGTTTTCACCTCACGTGAGCATGTGACACGTGTTTTTGTATGTAATTCGAAACAGTGCCTCTAGTGGACCATTACGGCAACTCATTTAATCCACAGAAAACACGTTACATCATATACGGGCAGGCTGCAACCTACTCTTATTATATGAACAGCTCAGGTCTACCCAATATCTGAACAACACGCAATACAACACGCTATGGATACGTCAACTCATTACTTATGGATTACTTATTTGGGAGTATCATAAATAGTACATTTTTCTTACAAGTTTTAGACACAATAAATACTCACGTATTCCTCGGACTGCACAAAGCGCTGCAGAGTCCGCTTCATATAGACGCAAGCGAGGAACCGCTGCAGAGGCGCTAGCGCCGGGCCGGGAGGAGCGCCCAGTGGAGGATCGCATGGGGTACACAGTGTTTCCAGCTTCGAGACGGGAATGGGCGTGGCTGTAGCGCCCGCCCACGCGCGACCGCCCACTAGAACGCGGGATCCACTTGTTGAAGTTGGTTGAGGACCTGGATGTAATATTACTGATCAGTTTAAATTCCAGTATACATGAGTTAAAACGATATAGGCGGAGAGGACTGGTGGAGTGGAGCTAGTGGCCCCTCCTTCCTATTCACAGGTCGTGGGTTCGAATTCCGGTCGAGCACAAATATATTTTCCAGTTGGAAAATTTCTATGCGCTATACTTATGGTCTCAAACGGTGAAGACAAACATCGTGAGGAAACCTAACCTAAAAAAGAACCTAAAAATTCTGCGCGAATTAAGAGGCGCACTTTAATCCTTACACTACACTGATTATTTCAACGACGGTAATAGGACCTTTTCATACGACACTGACCTAACCTAACCAAAGGATGACCAAGAAAGAATCATCGACACGACAAGCAAGCAAGCAAAACGATATACATTAACTACAAAACTATTAAGTTCTTTCTAATAGGCAATGTGTACTCGTTATGAGACAACAAAGCGGTCTATGTACTAAAAGAGACATGTGTTATGTCCGTCACCGTTAGTTCAACGTACCTTTGTGGTCGACGTGGTGCCTCGGCGACGGGTGATGTCCGGGCGAGGGCCTCGGCAGTGACGGTGACGCGGGCCACGTGGTGAACGGCGAGGTGGGGGGCGGGTGCGGGGAGGCGGCGGGCGCGGCGTGCGGGGAGGGCGCCATGGGGGAGGCGGGGGAGGCGGAGATGCCGGCGCCGCCGCCCGACCCGCCGGTCGAGCCGGGCGGGGAGGTGAGGTTGAATGAACCGCCGCCCATCTGTTTGAAACAAGTCAATATCATTATTTTTAACAACGCAATTCTCCTTTTGTGCTCCGTGTACGAACACTTATACAAGGGAAAATCTCAATTCGGTCAGCAATAGCGCGACTGAAGTAGCCCTATTTAAAATGCATCATCAACGAAAAGCTCAACTTTATGCATCGTGGGGCCTACCATGACGCCTTATTGCCATTCAAATGCCCGACGTACGTTTGCACTAGCACGTCAGCGCTTACACGAATTTGAAACATAAATCTTTGAGGTTGTCAGATTACGTAAATAGTTGTCTTAGGACAAATCCCTGCCCTAATCGACACCGTTACCACATAACTATACCTTGGGGTCAAATAGTCTGATAACTACACTAAACAGAAGACAAGTAATACAAAAATGTTTTATAAAATTCAGAAAGCTTATTTGTGTTTTGGCTTGGAAAATGATAAACTTACCTGATGTTGAGCAGGCGAGGCCGGGTGCGGCGTGACTGGCGCGGAATGCGGCGTGTGGGGCTGCGGCGGCGTTAGCGGCGCGGGGAACCTAAGACCACCTGAACGATAATTTTGTAAAGTTTTATTTTTTTAAACAACATATGCGGCAAACAATCTCACGGCTCGTTTTAAGTGGTTACCGTAGCATATGTTTTTTTTTATTTATTTATTTATTTATTCTACACTTTATTTAAATAACGGTTACAATTTTTGTTTTTGTGCCCTAATAACCACGTAGGGTTTGTGTGGACACTCACACTCGTTAGAACCTAGTTGGTTCTTTCTCAAATTACACGAGCACTCAAACTGAGTAAGTATTAGGTAGGTAGTAAGCAATAGTATATAAATACAACAAAAAGTATGAATATAAACAGATCAATTAACCTAATAAACAGCTAGTGCTATATGGACCCTTGCAATAGCCAGAGTCGTTACGCGCGCATTGCAAACCTCTGAGACAGCCGTTGGTAACTCTCATGTGACTGTAATTTCACCATTTACCTTCAATCTGAAACACAGCATTGCAAGCATTGCTTCTTGGCGGCAGACAATTCGTACGTTAAATTCGCATACATGACAAAGTTCATCAGCTTAGATAATAACTAGCGGATGCCAACGGCTTCTCTCGCGCGGTACCCGTGTAAAAAGAGGCTTGAAGGTTTAAGCTATCTTCATGCCAAATCATTTCAGCCGTTTGTACATGAAAAACGTAAACAAACAGCCAGAGTTACTTTCGCATTTATAATATTAGTGTCATAGCTAGGACAAGTAGTCATATTTCAAGCTGGATCTAATAGGAAAGAATAAATAATTAAAAAATATTCCGGACATATTCACACGGTCAACTGATCCCAAACTAGGCATAGCCTTTACTATGGGTACCAGAGACTGATATACAGTGGTGGTCATCTAATTAGAAACACCTAATCACCTGTCATTTTTATAAAGTAACTAACATTATTATAGCATTTAATAGGAGGTAATTTTTTTTTCACTACTTTACAATGTACTTTAATATCTCTAGTTTAATTACAAGCAATAATATATGACAACCAAGACGACAATAAAAATAAATATCAGTGAAACAAAAAGTATCAATATCGTTAGGACTGGCAGAATGGACAACTAATTAGAAACATTGTATGACTTGGTTCGAAATTTGATTTTTTAAACTGAAATACAGTTCTCACAATTGTCAATCACATTGTAAATATTGCCGCCATTTCTAACTCATTACGAAAAGTTACTATTTATTGTTGTTTTATTAAAAATGGGTAAAAATAAGAGCTGTGATGCAGCAACGAGAAAAATTATAGTGAATTTTCATTTAAAACAAAAATGGAGTTACAGAAAGATCGCCGATTATTTGGAATGTTCCGTAAATATGATATTTAACGCCCTCGCACATTTCAAACTACACGGAACATCAGATAACGTGCCAAGAAAACTTCGGCCCAGGAAGACTACAGTTCAAGAAGACAGGCTTATGCTTCGATTAGCTAAGGCGGACCCCTTTAAAGGATCCAATGTTATAAGAAAAGAGGTATTTTCAGAAGACGATCCTCGACACGTGTCCACTAAACTAGTTCGTAGACGGTTGGTTGAAGGAAAATTGTTAGGAAGGATCGCTAGAAAAGTACCACTACTAACCAGGCAACATAGAGAAAATCGTCTAGCATTCGCTCGCAAATATGGCAGTTGGACTATTCATCAATGGAAAAAAGTTTTGTTTTCAGATGAAACTAACATTAATTTGATTAATTCCGATGGAAAACGATATGTACGACGACCAATAAACGAGGCTTTGAATAACAAGTACACTAAAAAGACAGTTAAGCACGGTGGTGGAAATGTAATGGTGTGGGGATGTTTCTCAGGGTACGGGATTGGTCCCGTGAGAAAGATTGAAGGGCAAATGGATCAATATCAATACAAAAAGATCTTGGAAGAGACAATGATTCCATAATCCGAGGAAAATTTGCCAGTAACTTGGATATTTCAGCATGACAACGACCCAAAGCACACAGCACGCAGCGTTAAAGCGTTTCTTACAGAACAATCCGTGACAGTATTAGAGTGGCCTGCCAATAGTCCGGATTTAAATCCCATAGAAAATTTGTGGCACACTATAAAGACCAACCTGTCGCAGAAACACGTTACTAATATTCATGGACTTAACAGTGCATTTGAAGACGCTTGGAGAAGTATTCCTGTAGAAACTTGTTATAAATTGATTGAATCAATGCCGCGTCGCTGCAAAGCTGTTATTGATAATAAAGGCTACCCTACCAAATACTAATTGTCTAAGGATGTAGTATTTTTAGTATTTTTCAAAACTATTGGGGTTTTGTTCAAATTAAAAATGATTTATTTTAAGTAATGATTTTTTTGCTGTTTCTAATTAGTTGTCCGGTTTGTATCTCGTTTTTAATTTTGTTATTAATATAACTTTCAGTTTTAGAAAAACAACCGTTGTTTTCTGTTATTAAAATGGTATAACAATGCAATATAATATCCGATACATCGATTTTAATACGTAGGAACACTCAATGATACGTTAAAATTAGTTCGAAAGGGAATTTGCAATAAAAATATAAACCCAGGTAGGTGTTTCTAATTAGATGACCACCACTGTATATAATAGATAAATATTTAACACACAGACACGGAACAAACATCTGTGTTTATCACAGAATTATTTGTCCAGTGCAGGGATCGAACCCGCGAACTCTAGCGCAGAAGGCAGAGTTACTACTAACTGAGCTATGAGGCCAGTGGAAGAAGGACTTCAAGCACATTAGTAAATGTAGGTTATAGTTGAATAATGAAATTACCTGGTGGCATTGGCGACATCGGCGATGGCGGGTTGTCATCTTCAGCAAGCAGTCTTGCGTTTATGTCGTCAACGTATTTTGATAGGAATGCCTGATCACAAAAATAGTCATTGTAAGCAACCGATCAAAAGATACCTATCGCTTAGTAGATAAAGTAAATTACCTTTAGTCCTTGAGCAGGCGCGAATTCGTCGACGACAGAACTGCGGTCGAACTTTGAATAGGAGCCGTCGCGAATGGTGACCATGCCGCCTCCGCGGATGCCCACTTCGATGGAGTACGCACCCGCGTAAATTATGCGGATCTGTTACGAATACATTTTTATTTAGCTATAGCAAAATAGTATGCACGAGATCAGCTAAACATGAGAAGTTAAATGAATCAGTACTCGCTATATTCTGAGCTAGCGCCATTTTGCAGCGCTTGCTCTATATTTGGTTAGGATATTACGTGGGATGATCGCGAACCCAGGCGTCTTAGCGGAAAAGCGGCTGAATGTGCCTGATGAGTTCGTGCACCGACGGAGGCGGGCCGCCCTATTGGATGTACCAAGAGGAAGGACCAACCTCCTGAACAAGGCACCTCTAACGCGTTGCATCCACACACTCAATCTAGTAGCGGAGAGAGTCGATCTTTTTTACAGCCTCCTGAGCGAATGTCGCAGGACGCTGTTATATATTCTATGCTATTCTAATTAGATTTGACTTTTTGTATTATTTGACATTATTATTGATTGACGAATTATTATTTTCTTTTTTAATTTTGCTTAGGTAGGACATTATGTAATTTGAATGTATTAATTGAAGATTTATGTTTGTTGTTTCTCAACTAGTAGGTATTATGATATGAATTAAAATTAATCTTATAAAATGTTAGATATGTATAATAATAATAATTTAAAGGATAATGGTACACTATTGCATTAGGTGCTCCTGTAAAAATAGTGTAACTTTTCGTAAATAAATAAATTTTGGTGCGTTACCTATCATACTGATTAATGTAAGTGTACAGGATAATTCCCTTCATTACAGGGATTGACACTACGGGAACCCGTAATAGCGTAATAAGTTCCATCCGACGAAGCGAGGCTGCGCTATACGAATCATCTATAATCTCAATACATATTTCATAAAACTCTTGCTTTTATCGATGTTAGAGACAGTTCAATAAAAGCAGGATAGGTTCAGGCTCGACTCACCTTTCTCCACGAGTGTGCGAGCAACGTGAAAGTGGGCGTGGGCATTTGCGTGCGCACGTGGTGTAGACCCAGCTGCGGTAACGTAGGCAGCCGGCTTAGCGCCAGCAGCGGCGCGTACGTCTCTCTTAGCACTACGCCCAGCGATACCAGATCCTTGTGGCTGGAAAATAAATGGCCTCTCAATCCACTGCACAGTAGACAGACACCTCGGCCCCTTAGTCAGGCCACGCCATCAAATGTTATACACAGTTATATTTTGATAAGTTTAAACAAGGATAATAATTATATAGTCTTTGGTTTAAAGCCGGCAACCATCTAATATAACCAAAGTTTACACTTCAAACCGTTAAAAAATACAATAAGATTTACTAGCAAAGAAATGATGAAGACTATACACATGCTCAAAACGGAGGAGGCAATAGTTGTGAGTAAACCCGCTGCTTAGTATGGGCCATGTATTTCCTTTCTATAAGGCCAACTGGGCTGAGAGGATGGTAAAAGTGCTAGCTGGGTAAGCCTACGCCATCTAATCATGTCCCAGGAACTACAGCGTCCTGTAAGTGAGTATAAAATTCCACCTGACGTAGTATAATTTATAAAAAACAGATGTAGTCAGGCCTTACCAGTTGATATAATGGTCTAGGTGATGGTGCAGCATGTGATGCGCATTGGCAGCCGGCTGATGGGCCGGCGTAGCTAGAGTGTAGCGATGCGAGTTCGCGCTCCATTGTAACAGCGCCGTGGCTCGCTGCGCTCCCCCAAAACCGACCACTAGCGAGCGGTACGTGTATGAACGGATGCATACGCCTTGCCAGAGTGATTCGCGCTCTGTAATTACATTCAGAATTAGTGGTAATAGTACCAGGCCGTAAATATTATCAATCACTGAAACTCATACATATGTGCTTCGTGTGACAGAGACGACGCTCTACAAATCCGAAAGGCGATTATGGCCGATATGTAATCTTTACGGCTGGGTAAGGTCCGTTGCTTTACGAAGCGTTCTAGTCTAGAGGTAAGTAGCCTATCCATCTTATATTATGCAAAATTCAGCACTTTTATCACTATGGCTGTTTAGGCTATTCCGAATCCCGGCTGTAAATCGTCGGTAACTCTGCCCCGCACGTGGCTTCGTTTGTAAACCATCTATACAAGGTGATTCATAACATGTATACCATCCCGAAAGGGGGTTATTCTATCATCAAAAAGAAATAATACTAGCGTAAAAAAACATCAATTTTTTCCTTTTTTTTTTTTTTTTTTTTTCACAAAATTTCTCAAATTAGCTGGCTCTTGGTATTTTTATCATCTTTAGAACTAATAACTAAACGTACAAGATGTTCGGAATCGAGATTACTACCTAAAACAGCTGATTCATTGAGTTTGACCTGATTTTACCCCAAAACAGCTGATATTCGCATAGAGTTTTTTCAATGAAAAATGTCGAATTTCCAAAAGTCGTAGAACAAACTTTATTGCCAATTGGTTGTAGAATAAGCCCTTTTCGGGATGGAATACATATTATGAATCACCTTGTAGTTCGGATCTGCAACGACTTTGGACTGTATTTACTACAAAAAAAAAACATATCGGACGAGGATCGTATTAACCTGTCTTACCTTGCAACGGCCGTAGTGTGAAGTCATAGAGCAGAGTATGAAGATGCACGATGGCCGCCCAGTCCGCTAGGAAAGCGTCCGCGGTGCGGCCCGCGTCCGTTCCCAGTTCGTATTGTAAGTACACACAGCGTCTTTCACCTATGACAATTTTATTATTGGGTTGATTGATTTTAGCTCAATGTCAAAGCTGAAAAATCTTTGTGACTGTACTGTACTGTACATTACGTCACCTAGGACTGTTACTTAAGTTCATGGTACAGGCCCATTATCCTGAATATGGAATTAAAAATCACTTGATTTTATCTTATTGTCTCATAATTATCCTTCATTGAATAAAATTTAATCGGAATTGAGTTGTATAATTTAATGTCAGAGTTTTAACGTTGAATTACGTTGTTACCTTGTTCCTTAGGGTTGGGCGTGCGAACAGGAGAGCCATGGAACACAAACTCCGCGGTCCAGACCCGCGCTTGGTTCTTGGTGGTGAGTCGGACGGTGGCAGCGAGCAGTCTCGCCCGCAGCGCGGCGGCCGCGGCTGGCTTGGCCCCGGCAGGCAGGGGTAATGCTACCACTCGCATGGCCAGCGCTGAACCGCTCCATTCTGGTTGGACCCCTCCGTGTGTCACGCCGCGTTGCGCCAACTATAATATCAGAATACGGTTTACATGACCAAATACTAACACTTTTCGAAGCAGATGGATTCGACCTGCGAATTCTGCTACAGTTTGGGTTCGACTCCCGCTGGTTCGAAATCTCTAGGTATAGTTTAAATTGAACTGACCCGCTTTCCAAAACAATACGCTATTTGAAAGTTATAATAAAAATAGGAGTTATTATTTAAAATAATTTGACTAGAATTTTAGTTATTTATTTTTAGTTCCTTAATATATGTATCAGCATCAAGTATTAGAAATCTTTAGAAACCACCATCTTGACCATCATTTGAACGACTAACTCCTATTCCAAGTGTGCCAAGTTTGTGAATAAATGTCTGTCTATGTCTATTCAAAGCGAAACTCAGCATTACAAGCGTTGCCGGTTGGCGGCAGAATTTATAGGTAAGATGGCAGTCCTTCCCGGGACAGAATCTGCACAAAAAGTCCTCCTGCTCTTGAAGATATCTGAGTCCTGTATAGGGTAAAACAATACTGAGATATGTAATAAAAGTATGTTACCTCCTGTGCAAGATTGACAAAGGGCACTCGTTCGTCAGCGGCCGCGACCACGTGCGCCAACTCCGGCAGGAAGTACGCAGGCTGGCGCACTCGCACCGCGCGTGCGTTCGCAGCAGACATCTTACGCTTGCCTGGCTGCATACCTGCGTCAACAAATGTTTCAGACAACTAGTGGGTTGGGTACCCATATAAAAGTAGCCTGTAGTTATAATTGAATGTAATGAGGATATCATACCAGGTGTATCGAGGGGCGTGAAGGGGCCATGAGTGAGCGTAAAGGTGTCCAACTCGACCAGAGAGTGTATTCTGAGGTAGGCACGAGCCGCGCCCGCCGGCACTGCCGCCTGGCTTGAATGCTGTATGACATTAGATTGTGTAGGTACAAGGAGATTCAAAATATGTATACTATCCCAAAAGAGGCTCATTCACACCCAATAGGCAAAAAAGCTTGTTCCACAATTTTTCATTGCAAACAATATTCAAAAATCAGCTGTTTTGGGGTCAAATATTTTCTAACTGTGTAGCAATTTCTAGTACAATTAATAATTAGTTATACTGATGATAAAAAGACTAAAGACAACTGATTTGAAAAAATAGGGAAATAACCCTTTTTATGTAATATTTTGCTATTATTTTTCTTTTTATTGATAGAATAAGCCCTTTTCGGAATATTATACTAGGTACGGAACACATTGTTTATTCAATACAGATATTCCTAGGCTCGTATTCAGAGACAAGAATCGAGCATTGATCTGTACTTAAATCTCGATTTGAGTCGAGATTCTAATTCTTGAACAGTGCTTCAGTATAGATTTAATGATCACAGTTCACCTGAGTGAATGCTTATTCTGAAACGTCAATCAGACGAAATCGGTGCTTGAGTTTAGATTTGATTTGACATTAATCAAATGACATTTTCGTTCCGTTACACGTACTTTGATGCATATTTATACTTCACTTTATTGTTCTATTCTATTTCCACCCTCGCTGTTTGAACTTCTGCGTAAAACGGATCGAAAATTATAAATAAATCAAAATGTAAACGAGAACATTTGAGTACAGATTTGAGACTCGATTCAGCTGAGAGTAGTTTATGTACCGTTTTTGAATAAAAGCTATGTTTGAGAAGAGATTCAATACTTAAGTAGAGTTCAGCTGATCTGTGATTAAATCTATGCTTGAGTCCTGTCTCTGAATACGAGCCCTAGTGTTCTATACAAATAGATACAGGTGTGAACGAATGAGTCAGACTCGTCAGCAACCTGACTTGCTTGTCGTGTCACTCATTAGTTCTGTATTAGGTTAGTTATCAGGCTGAGGTATGGTGGCCCTGAAAAGGGCCTTTAGTGAAGAAACAATGTAGTGAAAGGATTAAAGTGCGCCTCCTAGTGGCTCCTTTCGTACCTGACTGATAAGGTTGATAGGTATACCTCATCCTCGCACTCGTCGGGAGTGCATCGCCGAGCGCCCGCCAGGTGGAAGGAAAGCGCCACGGAGCACGCGCTACCGCTGTTGGACGTGTTGCTAGTTGTCGCTGTAGTGCCCGCAGCCACTTCTTTCATTTCCACTATCTGTCAATAAGTTTGAAGGTTGATGCACAATATCAAGCGACATAAGATCTGCATTGCCACACCTCGAAAGAAATGCAGGCCACTAACGTTCCCGAGATGCTGATGAATATGCGTTGCCGTATGTTTGATACAGTTAAACAATACTGAACAGCTAGAATTGAGGCGATGCTGTACGAGTGCTATGCCGGTGCGATATTTGGATTTAAAATGTGGAAGGTGGATAATGCAGTGGGCTACAATATTGTTATTTCTTATCATTATTTATTTACTTACCACTTACTTATATGAAAGAATTAAATTGTAGCTTCTGATTGTTTAAAAAAAAAAAATTAGTAGCTAGGTACTTACTATGGATCATCCATCATCATCCATAACATGTTTCTCTTATCCGACCGTTAGAACTCTTACCAATATGTGGTCAGTATGACGATGCAGCGTGACGTAGAGCCGGTCCGGAGACAGTTTGTTCAGAGGATGATTTGGTCCATGCAAGAACGGTAAATGTTCGCAAACGCTTGCCGGTAAATGTTGTAAGGTCTTTTCACATCGCCGTGCTACCAGCCAAAACCTGAAACAAAGACGGTTAGTGTGCGGACAAGCGCCCCCAGGCTTCCGTGCCATTACACGGGGACGAAACCAAATACTAAATGCATGAAATGGCATACTTATCATTATAACTAATTACTAAACGTTTTTTTTTTTTTATGTAATACGGAGGCAAACAGGCTTACGGCCCACCTGATGGTAAGTGGTTACCGTCGCCTATTGACATCTGCAACACCACCATCACGTGCGAGAAGTTCGGCATCAAGGTTGCTACCAAAAACAGCAGATTCATTTAGTTTGAACCCCAAAACAGCAGATTTTCAATGAAAAATGTAGAATTCGCTATAGTCGTAGAACAAACCTAATTGCTTTATTTGGGTGTGGAATAAGCTCCTTTCGGGATGGCATACATACATGCATTTAGGGTCGCAGCACGTATGACGTGTCACACGTCGCCGACGCTACGTGGTAGTAAATAGGTTTATTTTATGTATGTTAGACTAAGGTATATTTTTTATTCTTCTAGGCTTGGTCACGAGGAACAGGCATAGCTTCCCCTAGTTTCAAAGTGATCCTAGTGATTTTATTGAAATAAATGCCTTTTGACGTAGTTTTTAAGTATATAACATCTTGTACTAGACTAATGTTGCCCGAAATAAATGGTTATTGTTTATTATAATGGATGGATGGATGGATGAATATCATCATCATCATCAACAACCTGTAGAAGTCCACTGCTGGACATAGGCCTCCCCCAAAGAGTTCCACGACGAACGGTCTTGAGCCCTTTCCATCCACCGACTTCCCGCAACCTTTACAATGTCATCGGTCCATCGGGTGGGGGGCCTTCCAACACTGCGTCGCCCGGTTCGTGGTCGCCATTCGAGAACCTTTACTCCCCAACGGTTATCGGTTCTGCGAGCTATATGGCCTGCCCACTGCCACTTCAACTTGCTAATTCTGAGAATGGATGAATATGGATGGTGAGAATGTACCTGAGGTGTGTTAGCAGGTTCTTGATGAGAGGGATGTTGGTAGCAGCGAGCGCGTTGGCGAGGTCCGGCATGCGCGGGGTGGCGGGGTACGCGGGCACGCGCGCGCGCAGCCGCCCGCCGTGCGCGCCCACCGACACCAGCAGCTGCTCCGCGCGCAGGCACGGGGACACCACGGAGCATGCCAGCACGCAGGGCCAACCGCCGACACTGCATTCCACCTACGACAACGTTCAATGACGTTTTACGATTGTATGTAAAGCTTTTAGCCGCCCTTCTTCTTCTTGTTCTTCCTGCCCTTGTCAACATTATATGGGGTCGGCACAACATGTTTTCTTCATCCACTCTCTCTGTTAGCCGTCATCTCCGCACTCACTTCTTTCATACTCATGTCATCTTTAACACAATCCATCCATCTTTTCTTCGGCCTTCCTCTAGTCTGATATCCATCCACATTCATACCTAACGCTCTTCTCGTTACATGACTTTCATCCCTCCTCATGACATGTCTATACCATGCTAACCTATTATTTCTGAACTTTTTCCGTTTTTACCTATTATCTCAAAAGGTTAAGTCCGGCAAAATAAATGAGCGCGAGCGGCAGAGGATCATTGGTCCATGAACAAAATTCTTTGAACACCACAGAGATAAGTGATGACGGGTTATTGGTAATTATTTCTGAGGGTCATTGGTCCCTGAACGAAATTATTTTCACTTCACAGAGATGGACTAATTTACTGGAGTATTTTTACTCTAGGGTCACGTTTAATGTTTGGTCTAATTATCTATGCACAGTTCTTTAATTATCTGTTTCAGCATAAGAGAAAGGGATGGCATTATTTTAGTGCTGTCAAGTTTTCGTTTTAACACTTAACCTGTTATCCACAATCACTCATTTGATTGGCTTCATAACAAAAGTAAGTCCTTCTCTTTCATTTGTGAAAAGAAAAGGACAGGGCCAGAATTATCGAGCCGATAATGTTTATGATGGAGTTTTAATAATAGGGTTATACTTTTACTGCACAATGTTATTCTGCTGTTAACTTTTCTTTATTTGAAGGCCTGGCAATCAGGAGGAGGTAGGTTATCAAAATTAGAGCAGCTCTCTCGGGGAGGTACCTCCACCTTACAGAAGATCATTGCCAAATAACATGTTTCAAATAGTGTTGTGTTCCTGCGGTGAGTTACGTTGCCAGAGCTCTTTCGGGGGGAGGGGGTACGGGGTCGGCAACGCGTGCGTGTTGCCTCTGGTATTTCAAGCGCTCATAGGCTACCGTAACCGCTTACCAACAGGTGTGCCGTAAGCTTGTTTGCCACATCAGTTGTATAATGTTGTGTAGTCCTCACCCCCAGATCATTGAGCAGCACTTTCAAATCGTTCAACCGCTGCCTCGAGCGCACGTGCACGGTGTGTGCGAGCAGGCGCTCCATGGACGGCGCGTGAGGCGTGAGCGCCGCGGCCACGCGCTCGCCGCCGGCCAGAGCGGGCACGTGCCATACGCACAGCGAGTCGCCGTCCGCGCCGATGATCAGCCGGTAGCCCAGCTCACACCCTAGTTCCCTGTGCCAATGGAAATACAAATCAAATACAAAGTGTCTGGGTGTTAAATATATATTTGTTATGTATATCAGTCTCTGGTACCCATAGTACAGGCTATGCCTAGTTTGGGATAAGTTGACCGTGTGTGATATGTCCGGAATATCTATTTATTTATTATTATTTATTTAAACAGCCATACATTGGTGTTGATTTTCTTATAGACCGAAACAACAATATTTGATGGCTAAAAATATAGAGGTGTCAAATTAAGTTATTAAGATATACAGTGGTGGTCATCTAATTAGAAACACCTAGTCACCTGACATTTTTATAAAGTAACTAACATTATTATAGCATTTAATAGGAGGTAAATTTTTTTTTCACTACTTTACAATGTACTTTAATATCTCTAGTTTAATTACAAGCAATAATATTTGACAACCAAGACGACAATAAAAATAAATATCAGTGAAACAAAAAGTATCAATATCGTTAGGACTGGCAGAATGGACAACTAATTAGAAACATTGTATGACTTGGTTCGCAATTTGATTTTTTAAACTGAAATACAGTTCTCACAATTGTCAATCACATTGTAAATATTGCCACCATTTCTAACTCATTACGAAAAGTTACTATTTATTGTTGTTTTATTAAAAATGGGTAAAAATAAGAGCTGTGATGCAGCAACGAAAAAAATTATAGTGAATTTTCATTTAAAACAAAAATGGAGTTACAGAAAGATCGCCGATTATTTGGAATGTTCCGTAAAGATGATATTTAACGCCCTCGCACATTTCAAACTACACGGAACATCAGATAACGTGCCAAGAAAACTTCGGCCCAGGAAGACTACAGTTCAAGAAGACAGGCTTATGCTTCGATTAGCTAAGGCGGACCCCTTTAAAGGATCCAATGTTATAAGAAAAGAGGTATTTTCAGAAGACGATCCTCGACACGTGTCCACTAAACTAGTTCGTAGACGGTTGGTTGAAAGAAAATTGTTAGGAAGGATCGCTAGAAAAGTACCACTACTAACCAGGCTACATAGAGAAAATCGTCTAGCATTCGCTCGCAAATATGGCAGTTGGACTATTCATCAATGGAAAAAAGTTTTGTTTTCAGATGAAACTTAAATTAATTTGATTAATTCCGATGGAAAACGATATGTATGACGACCAATAAACGAGGCTTTGAATAACAAGTACACTAAAAAGACAGTTAAGCACGGTGGTGGAAATGTAATGGTGTGGGGATGTTTCTCAGGGTACGGGATTGGTCCCGTGAGAAAGATTGAAGGGCAAATGGATCAATATCAATACAAAAAGATCTTGGAAGAGACAATGATTCCATATTCCGAGGAAAATTTGCCAGTAACTTGGATATTTCAGCATGACAACGACCCAATGCACACAGCACGCAGCGTTAAAGCGTTTCTTACAGAACAATCCGTGACAGTATTAGAGTGGTCTGCCAATAGTCCGGATTTAAATCCCATAGAAAATTTGTGGCACTCTATAAAGACCAACCTGTCGCAGAAACACGTTACTAATATTCATGGACTTAACAGTGCATTTGAAGACGCTTGGAGAAGTATTCCTGTAGAAACTTGTTATAAATTGATTGAATCAATGCCGCGTCGCTGCAAAGCTGTTATTGATAATAAAGGCTACCCTACCAAATACTAATTGTCTAAGGATGTAGTATTTTTAGTATTTTTCAAAACTATTGGGGTTTTGTTCAAATTAAAAATGATTTAAGTAATGATTTTTTTGGTGTTTCTAATTAGTTGTCCGGTTTGTATCTCGTTTTTTATTTTGTTATTAATATAACTTTCAGTTTTAGAAAAACAACCGTTGTTTTCTGTTATTAAAATGCTATAACAATGCAATATAATATCCGATACATCGATTTTAATACGCAGGAACACTCAATGATACGTTAAAAATTAGTTCGAAAGGGAATTTGCAATAAAAATATAAACCCAGGTAGGTGTTTCTAATTAGATGACCACCACTGTATATTGCAGATATGAATCGACACTGCGTACTGATTATTTACTGTCATAAAATATCAATTTCAGTTAGTCAAATGCTCAAATTGATTGATGTTAAAGGGCGCGGTCCATTTTCAATTAAAGATATTAGATCCAAGGAGAAGGAAAAATTAAGAAAGAATTTTCAGCAATAAATTAAATCCTACTCTACTATATTATAAATGCTTAAGTTTCTGAGGATGTTTGGCGGTTTATCACGCCGTAATGGGTCAACCGATTTCGATGAAACCTGGAATAGATAGAGTTTCATACCTAGAATAGCATATAAACTACTTTTTTATCTAGGTACCACGCGAGCGAAGCCGCGGGCGTAAGCTAGTGCTAAAATATATCTTACCTCCAGTATGAAACCTGTAGTTTCTGACCAGGTACATATCTGTCCACCTGCAAATGCCGCGAGAGACGATCGCGGCACAGCCTCAAGGTCTGCGTGTACAGTAGTTCGAGTGACAGGGAGCGGCAGAAGTACCGCAGTGCAGTTAGTGCTCCGCTTAGTCCGGCGGCGGCTAAGCGCGCTTGAGCCACGCCGCGAAGCCACGCTAGTTGTGAGCTGTGTACCAGAGGTTTACCTTCTGCAAACATAGTATGTAAGCATGATTATAGCTATGGAGAAAGTTGAAAGGAAACAATTTGCAAAAGAATATTAAAGCCAGGTAGTGTTCGGGTCAGTGCCGATGGAGTGTGACGACCTGGTTTGCTAAACAATAAATCAGATCTTTTTCCCAGTTGGATAGAGACAGGGACAAACTTATTTACTTTTATGGCAAATAAAAAAACTTTTATGACAGAAACCACACAGAGAGGCTTGAAGCGCCTCATGCGCTTGGTGCAGAAGTTAATAAGGTTTCAATTGTTGAGCGAATCAATCGCTTTGCCGCCACTCATCCGTCGGCAAGCCCAGCTGATGAATATTAACTATGATTCACAATATTATAATTTGAGTTCTAACTTAAAACATGCTTATTTCAGTATTACTCTATTCAATGGTCTATTGATACAATCTTACCGCCAGTCTCATTATCTTGAATGAGTATAGCAATATCCAGCAACCTCCAAGGAACATTTGGGGCATCTCCCATTACGGTTAGAGACACACTGTATTCTTGCCCAACAGTGAATGTGGCACGCCCATTTTCCACCTTAATGCAACAAACAGATAATTATTATACAATTATTATTAGATTTTAGTCAAATATACATTTAATATTAAATTTTTTTTTTGAGAAAGGAGTGTTTTGAATCTATTTTTTTCATAGAGAAAATGCCAAGAAAATCTGTAATACATAATATGTATTACAGATTTTCTTGTACTACAATAAAGGTAGATTAATTGGTAATAAATAAAAATTTTAGGTCTTACCTTGAGATTACGGACATCACTTGGCAAAGATGCAGTGGTCAGTCTCTGTCGGACTACATGTGCCAATGAACGCAGAGTAGAGCGTCGTTCAGAGGCAGTCAATGTAGGTGGTGGCACTAGACGCTCCCGGACCACTGCTGGCAACCGACTGTATGTGCCCAGCGTAAGTACTTCCACTGCAGCAGCCATGTGGAATGTGGGGAGTCTGATGCATAAAATAATTGAAATTAACAAATAATGGTATTTATCATCATCATTCATCAGTTAGTTAAGATGTCTCGGTACCAGCTTTATAATTTGTTAGGCAGCTGAGGCTTTTGGCCAGCCTAAAAAACTCCATCACTAGAGTTAGCTACTAGCTTGTAAGAACTTTCTTTAGCATAGTAACCAACCACTGAGCATACTTTTAAAAGATACTTTTCATATTATGACATTTTTTACACTAACCTGGCATGAACAAGTGTCTCACGAGCTACTCTTGCTAAAACATCAGCTGTTTCTACAAACAATAAGGCTTGTTTATCCAGAAAAGCCATGATATGAGCTGATCTATCAACTTTTGTTGCGCTGCTAGCCCACTTAACCAAGGCCAAGAGACGTACAAATAGTTGGCGAGTGCGAGCACTGAATTTATATATTTCAATTTTTCGCTCCATATCTGTTTTTCTAGGCAACCTGAAATCATATATAATTTTGTTACATTTATGAAACATTTGACAGAATACTCAGATAAATCAGTTGTAGTGGTGGTGGGCAGGACACTTGGCAAGAAGGAACGACAGTGGATGCACCAAGGTCTAAGGCAGTGAAAAAGTTGTGACCATGCAAGGCCAACATTTAGCTTGTTGGTAAAAATCAAAATTATTTTATTACAACTACACAAATCACTTTGAATTGCCTTAGAAACTAGATGAAGCTAAGCCTGTTCTAGGCCAAACGTTGAAGAATCAGGCAACAACCATCGTAAAAACGGTGGAAAATCACTGGACTCGATTGGCGCAGAACCAGAAAGAATGGCTTACTAAAGAGGAGGACCCAGCAGTTGGTGTAGATGTTGGTGAATATAGAAGAGTAAGTCTTACAGTTCAGCCAAAACAGTGAGTTCATCGTAAGTCCTCTGCACGATGAAGTCTATGAGTAAAGCGAGTGAAATGGAGCCACCTCGAGGTCCACCACCTTCGGCGCCTTGGTTGCATCCTTCGATTGCTACTGGCACCATCGTGGAAGAAGCACTCTATTTTCACTCTCAAAAGATATTGGATACAAAGCTTTACATTGTATCACACACGGTTAAGCACGAATATGTTATTTTTCTATGGTTCTCCTAGTAATATTTCAAGCAAAATAACTATAAAATCCACACCAAAATCCAAACATTTCTCTTTCAATCGCACAGCCACAGACTACAGTACCATAGATGATAGACTATATAATACTAAACGTCAGTGTGCGGAGCTCGTAGACAGAGTATACATCCATCTGTTTTACTCTGCCTACGTCCACTGTTATTCTCTTTGGGGCTGGCTGTCAGTCAGCTGTGTGTCAACCAGTACTTGTGTGTGTTGTGGTGATGTGATCTGAAGAAGTATATTTTCCTTTCGTATTTTGTGAATCAAGGCTGATCGAGGTTGATAATTTCATTCCGAAACAGTCTGAACTGAGACTTCTTGTTTGTAACTGTGAAGCAGGTTAGGTATTGTGCTTCGAGTTCTAAAACAACCAACCACACTAACGCCCTATAATGTACTATTTATTTGTTCAGATTTTGTTCAGATTCGTATCCGGCTTTTAGATTTTCATGAACATTCTTCTAAATTTACGAGTGTTTCAATTCTGTGTGAAACCCATAAAGAGTTTGTGTAATTTCAAATATATTGAAAATTTTCGAAAAAACCCAGGAGCTAACATGGGTCTACTAACTGAAGGAAGCCCTCTTACTTGGGAAGAGACTAAAGCGTTGGCGGAGCATGTTCGTCAACATGGAATAGAGCAATTCATTAACCTGTATAAGAAGCTTCAGGACCGCACCGGGGATGTGCTTAAATGGGGAGATGAGGTGAGCTATAATAATCATTGGTACCTACATAGGCCTGACCTCACTTTAGGATTCCCTGGCTTGTGGGTAACACAAACTATAAGTCACACTTTACTGCAACACCCACACAATTATTTGTAAATTATGCAATCGCTTGTCTCATCCTGGTACAGGGATGGCTCCTTCAATTTTTAACCTTCATCTTAACCGGGCAATCCACACAATCAAGTTCATCAAAATCTGATCTATTTACTGATATTCTAAAGGTTTTATAAAGGAGCTGTGTTGGCCTAGTGGTTGGTCCCCAACTTTCGATCTGAAGATCGAAATGGTGCTTTCAGTTTTTCTATTCTAAAAATTTTGGTGTGCAATAACATTTGCTGGAACTTTGAAGGAAAAACGGACCTGCAACCTATGGAGTACTTACTACTGTAAAATGTAGACAGGTGCCAAATGTTGGGACGTCTATCTGACAACCCTCCTTAAACTTCAAGGGTCTGATTGCCTAGAGATCTGAGAGCATGTCTACCATGAGTGCGGATAAAAGTTGTGAGCCTATGTGTTCTGATCACAATGTCAAAAAAGCTAATATATTTTACTCTTAAAAAACTAGAAGTGTTGACTCATCCTAAGACCATAAAAATAGCAAGATATGAAAACCTTTTTCTTATATCATTTTGTGTGCCAAGTTACTAATTATAATTGCACAAATTTGAGCCACCTAGGTACTTAAACAGCTTGATCAAATCATTAAATGTTTTAGGTGGAGTACATTATAGTAAAGTTTGATGATGAAAAACAGCGAGCTACAGTCAGTCTTAGAGCCAGCGAACTCTTACCCTTGCTACAAGAAAAGGAGTTAGCAGACCCAGAGAGTAAGTCACTCTAGTTCTCCTAGAATAAATGTAATAGGCACAATACCTAGGCTATCATAATTACTAAATTGACAAAATATTTACTAATCAATATATTTCAATTATGGTTGTCCGTATATTTGCATTTTGAAAATTTTTCCATTCTCCTTTGGTGTGGAGATTAGTCGAGCTAATAGCTTAAACCCTGATGAAGGACATAGGCTTGTTTTTCATCAGGTACTGGGAAAGTACCAAGTGGCGTTTGTGAAGAATAATGAATTAGCCCTGTTATTTGCATAAGTATCATTATTGCATGTAATGGGAATGACTTCATCTATCTATTGCACCATTGTGACAATTGTAAGATAACACCAGCTCTGTGGAATATAACCAATTAGTTAAATTGCGCTGTATCATAATGAAACTCAATTTATAAAGCACATGTCATATTAATACTGGTATTTTTTTTAAATTGGCAATCGTTTTTATCAGTTGTTTGAAGTAAATTATAGTTGCTATCCTATTTTGATAACATATTTATTGGGTAGTAAAAATCCTACTTCAATTAAAACAAACATAAAAAATCTTAAAGTTTTTTGTTCACTACATTATAAGAAAAACTTATTCAATCGAAGCCTGTTAAAAGTTTATAAATTGTTCTTGGTTAAAATCATAACTTTGCAAGGAAGTCTCAAATTCCATGTTTTGAAACTAGCGATTATGTAGGTAAGTATATTGCACCGCTATGTGCAACAGTGGACCAAGCATGAATAATTCACGATAGTGTTTTGCTTACGATACGATATTTCAAAGTTAAATAAAAATAGCCAGTGGCATCAGCCGATGCTTTAATATGGTTGAGTTTCAATTGTTTAGCGAATCAATCTCATTCACCGATACTCCGTCCGTCGGCGCTGACCCTTATATTTTGATCTATGCAAGCTACCTACCTAACTACGTCACGAGCATGATCTTGTGTATATTGTACAGCTAAAATATTTTGAATAATTTCTGTTTTAGATGTAAAATCCCTGTGGCGCCCAGAGTATGGTGGTTACATGGTTGAAGGGACGCCTGGAAAACCGTATGGAGGTCTCCTAGCCCACTTCAATATTGTAGAAGCGAATATGCAATACAGAAGAGCCGAGGCCAGCACTTTGTTGAAAGATGGAGAAGTCATTATGAGCATCACTAACTTTCCTAGGTACCTAACTTTAAAGACTTGATTCTGAGACCGGGTATAGATAACAGTCCAAGCTCGGAATTATATCTTCATGCAAGTCTGTATTCTCTGATACAAAACACTTCGGCACCAGATCGGTGGAATCGGCATGGCCTCGCCTCAAAACAAATGCAGTCTGCTACAACATAGCCCGAGGCGAAGCGATGCCAATACGATGCTTCGTGATCGATACGTCTAAGTATTTGAAGAAAATATATTGAAAATTTTGATATTTTTTTCGTTTATACTCTTTCTTTTTGCGTATAGAATAAGACTCATTTGCGATATTCAGAATCACTTTGTTAAATTGAAATCATTTGCAGATTAGGATGTCCAAACTTCACAAGTCCGCCGTATCCACCGACCCCACATGAAGGAGTGAGCAAATCTCTTTATTTTCCTGATAACGCCATATTCGAGGGACACCCGCGCTTCAAGACGTTGACTTCGAATATCAGACAAAGAAGAGGAGAGAAAGTCTGTATTAATATACCAGGTAATAATATTTTATACCCTACATCATCATCATCATTATCAGCCTGAATAATTCCACTGCAGGACATAGGTTTCCCCCATGTTCCATGACTTACCGACGTGTAGTACCTACTTATAAAGATATTTATGTGTATGACATCAGAACTCTTATGATGATTTACGCAGATATACGAGTATACTATCTTTTAGATTCTAATAGATAGCAGAGTTACGAGTTATTATTTACTTGATAGAGAGAGCTTTGTTTGTTGCCTGCAGTAAATAAATCACTTTTATAGTAACGTCTTGTTTGCTATTTCGTAGTTGTAGTTTGTCACCAAATCAATGACCCGATTGAGGTGGCCCTGAAAAGGGCCAATGACCGTTGGTGAAAGGAATTGAGTGCGCCTCTTAGAGACTCCATATGTCACATACCTTAAAATCTTTAAGTGCTAGGTTATGCCGGTTTCATTATTTAACCATTTAAGCGCATATAAGTTTTCGGAATGGATAATTCATTGGTCTACGACCGGCATTCGAATCTACAAGATTTTGATTGGAATGCCTTGTGCGGTTAGACACGCTCCGATTAGACGAGATCGAGACGAGTCGCTGTGACCCTGCTATACAGGCTCAATAGAGACCTAGTGCGGGGGACAGAGCTCCCTCAGGTACAATAATTCAATCTCAACTTGTTAGACTAAGCTTACATTCATAAGTACCGCAAATATGTATTTTTGATACAAATAAACAGTTTTTTTTTTTTTTACTAATCTATTATCAAATCAGGAGCATCTTTAGACGGTTCCGATCCGGCTTTCAGAATAATAGGACCTGATAAAGGATCTGTGTTTATAATTGGCAGTGTTTCGCGACGTGAACACAAAGATCCCAGTAGACGACTCGAGCAAGCGCGACCAGGCGGCCGACCCCGGCTGCGTTTACATGGACGCAATGGGTTTCGGTATGGGCTGTTGCTGTCTCCAGCTGACCTTCCAAGCGTGTTGCATCACGGAGGCGCGCACCCTGTATGACCAGCTAGCGCCATTGTGTCCTATCATGGTGAGTTTGTATTATAATACAAGGTAGGTTTTAGCCCCGGTTTTATGTTTCGCTATTGGGCTTCGTAACTCCAGATTTTGTTTTTGTTTTTATACAACTGAAGTGGCAATCAAGCATACGGCCTACCTGTTGGTAAGCGGTTACCGTAGCTTATGAGCGCTTGCAATACCAGAGGCATCACGCACGCGTTGCCGACCCCGAACCCCCTCTCCCCTAAACAGCTCTGGCAACCTTACTCACCGCAGGAACACAACACTATTACAAATAATTTTATTTGTTTGTTTATTTGTTGCTGTGTGTTATCTGTGTTACGTCTACCTATCTCCCTATCGTTAACCTTTATTCTATTGTTTTTTTGTCTTCTGTCTGTGTTTCTCAAAATAAATTTATTTCATTCATTTCATTATTTGGCTGCGATCTTCTGTAAAGCGGAGATACCACCCCAGGCGGGCTGCTCCAATTTACAGCGAGAAAATCTCGCTGTGCCCTACCTCCTCCAATTCCGTTCCGGAGTTCCGAATGTAAGAAAATGATAGTATAATTTCCTGTACAGTTGGCGCTATCAGCTGCGTCGCCAATCTACCGCGGCTTCCTATCCGACGTGGACTGCCGCTGGAACGTGATATCCGCGTCGGTTGACTGCAGGACGCGCGAGGAGAGGGCCTTGGAGCCGCTTCGCAACAATAAGTTCCGCATACAGAAGTCCAGATACGACTCGATTGACTCTTATCTGGCGCCGGAGCATGAGAAGTACGCACTTGGCTTAAACCTGTTTGAATTGTTGTTACTTGTATTTACCTATACAGTTCATAATTTTAAAAATGATACCACTACACAGGTGATTTTGGTACGTCACAGTTTAAAGTTGATAAGGGAACTAGCTGGTACATAATTTTTAAAATTTTCTGTGTACGTAATTATTTTAGGTACTGTAGCGTCATTTAAAAATGATTAATTGTATACATCTTAGTGTAGAAAGTTTGCATTAGGTTTAGGCATTTGAATGACAATATGGTACGGCCCTATAGCGGTGAAAAATAACGGTGTATTTTGTGTTCGTTTACAGATACAACGACATTCCAATAACCCACGACCAGGCCATCTACCGGCGACTGCGTGAAGGCGGCATCGACCACCCGCTCGCGATGCACGTGGCCCATCTCTTCATACGGGACACTGTCTCCCTTTTCTCTGAGAAAGTCAACCAGGATGATAAGAACGATACTGACCATTTTGAAGTATGAATAACTTACACAGCTTACAAAACTTTGTTACAGTTCGGCCGATTGATATTGGCAAACGTAAAGATAACCTTATTATGAGAGCAGAGGTGAATGAAAGTTCCTAAAAAAATATGCACAACTAAAGAGTTTCACGTTTGCCTTTATCCGTCGGCTGAACTGTATCAATGGTGAGTGCGCGAAAAGTATGTCTGTGTATAGCAAGAATCGCCTCGTCTTTTATATTGGAAGATTCCGTCTAGACAAAACACGAAGCGAGTCTCGCCTTGCAATATGCATCGTTAACAAATGCACTTGGCGATAATAACCAGGTGATTATTGTCACGTAAACAACTTTTTGTTTACTGCTCAAGTGCTATGAGCGCGAAAATCTATTTTCGTTTGCGATAATCTCCAGGCGAATGCTAGTACTGTGCGTGATACGTAAGTTCGGAGATGTGTACGGCAATTTTTTATCAGCTTTCTTAAGTCCTTTAAAAAAATATTCTTTGATGATTATGAGCCTCGTTGGCCAAGTGGGAGACCGATATTCGATCTGAGGGTCATGGATTCAAATTGTGCACATTAACACGTGCTGAAACCGGTCAAGGAAAATATCGTGAGGAAACCCGTGGCGTAGTCAGCACGTATTGACCATGTCTTTCCTGTCGATAAGGCCGACTAGGCTGTGAGGATAGTATAGGTGCTGGACCAGCCCAATCCATATAAACATGTCCCAGACGCTACAGGCGTCCTGTGAGTGAGTAAAAATTTCCAGCTGACCCTGAATCATCTAGAATAGAATCCTATCCTACTAATATTATAAATGCGAAAGTTTGTGAGGATGTATAGATTTTTGGATGTTCGTTGTTCAATCACTCCGTAACGGCTGAACCGATTTCTTGAAACTTGGAGTAGATAATCTTTACCTAGAATAGCATATAGGCAAATTTTTATGTAGGTACCACGCGAGCGAAGCCGCGGGCTGAAGCTAGTTTGTAATAAGAACTAAGAACGTTTGTAATGAAACGTTTAACTTATTAAATAGTAAACATGACCTTGATCTATTCAACTGCAGTATTCCAACTCTTAGAAATAAACTCAATATCACATTCTTTGACCGGTAACCCTCTTTGTACATCTTCCGCACCTAATTAGTGACTAGCACTTACTATGCTTATTGATATCGTGACTGTGAGTGACCCTTAAGGTATTAATTACTCAACTTATCTTCTTTTTTTGTCGCCCGTTATCCAACTTGTATCTACCAGTGAAGACCTTTAAATGACCTTAAGCTATATATTTAAGTTTCCAGAATGTTTTTCTCAGGGCCGTGGTTTACCAAAAAAAAAATTAAAAAAAAAATAAGACCTTACTTTTGTTGCAGAACATCCAGTCAACGAATTGGCAGACGATGCGCTTTAAGCCGCCGCCGCCGAACTCGTCCATCGGCTGGCGCGTTGAGTTCCGTCCGTGCGAGGCGCAGCTCACCGACTTTGAGAACGCGGCTTACGTTTGCTTCGTGGTGCTTCTCACGCGTGTCATACTCTCCTATAATCTGAACTTCGTTATGCCGATTAGCAAGGTATACTTAGTGCAATAACTAGCAAATGAATTACTTAAAATGTGTATCCCAGTATTTCTGGAAAAAGTGTACATAACCTTGACTTCAAAAAAATTGCATTGACATGTGTGTTTCCTGTCAATATGCATCTTAATGATCTTAGAAATTTCAATGAACACATTGTTTATAGCTTCTATGGATTGGTGGGCTTGGACAGTTGCTGAGGTTTGAAGCTAATGTTTTTCTGTAATATTGCAGATGACAACAAAATAATATAACATTGCAATAGTAGAATTTTGCTAATATAAAATAGAATATTAGTGGAGATAGAAAACGTATGATGTGTTTCCATCTTATATGGATTGATTGTCCATTGTTGGTGCATGTTATTTTGTTTTCAATGACAGCTTTATAATGTGTACCTACTTCTAATTGTCATTATCATAAATAATATCATAAAACGTTCTAGTATTTTCTCATAGATCTAAAATGAAGTGGCATTTCGTACGTTTCGTACGTTCTTACAAATATAATCATATGTATGCGTACAATTTAATAAAAGATTGTCGACAACACGTCGTACCTGACGGCAACAAAAATTTAAACACAGCACGATCAAATGTTATATGCATGTGTTTGTATGTGTGTTCCTCAGGTGGACGAAAACATGCAACGCGCACAGCGTAGAGGTGCTTGCCTGAACCAGAAATTTTGGTGGCGAAGGAACGTAGGCGCGCCTAACACCGTCGCGCCGCAAGCCTCCGACACCTCGGAGGAGTACGCCGAGATGACCATCGACGAGATTGTCAACGGAAAGGTAGGAAACCGACCGGCTGCGCCAATTTTTACTTGCTGCGCCGGATTTTTTAATTTGAATGATTATTAGATTGTTATTTGCTTACACACACTTGCTTCTTGGTTCTTGCCTCGAGCGAATGACGCTATGAAAAAGGCTTAGTGCAGGTGCGTCTAGTCTTTAAACACCGTAAGTGTTTAAAGACTAGAAGCACCTGGTACAAAACGGTACAAAACGGTACGTATTATTAGGTAGGTAGGTACTAAAATAAAAAATAGGCTCATGACTTTTATCCCCAAACATGGTAGACAAACCATCAGTTGTTCGAGGTTCTCACCGTTATTAGCATTATTTATGTGCGTATAATTTCCCAGGACGGCATGTTCCCCGGCCTGATACCGCTGATAGAGTCGTACCTGTCGGGTATGGACGTGGACGCGGACACGCACTGCTCCGTGCAGCAGTACCTGAAGCTGATCCAGCGCCGCGCGGCCGGCGAGATCTCCACCATGGCGCACTGGATGAGGACCTTCGTCACCACGCACAAAGACTACAAGTAATCGTCAACACAAAAGTTCTTGCCAGTTTTTTTTTTTTAATCTCTGGGATATCATTTTAACGTCGCCAGGTGTGCAAACGCTCTGATAGTAGCTCGCCTAGCTGACAACACGTGCACGTTCAGTTCATACGGGTGACCCTTCTAACGCCACAGGCGCGTAAAGGCGCTTCCGTGGGCATTGAAGGGCGTGTTAAGTTGTCGAATTTCGGGTGGCATATATGCGCTCCATCGCCAGGGTTGATCATTATCTCATACGCAATTAATTCTACCCGCAGGAAAGACTCAGTCGTCACTGAAAAGATCAACTACGACCTCCTGAAGACAGCGCACGGCATCCAATCGGGCACGATAGCGGCGCCCTCGCTTCTCGGTGGCACCAACATCTCTAAAACTAACGAGGACATTCCCAAGGCGTTCACCAAGATGATGAGTAAGGAGTGCTAGCCATTGCACATTCTATTGCAAGTGTGTAGTGCCTTCTGTGTGTGAGACGCACTTGTTTATGTCGGAAGTGTAAGTAGGACTGGTTCAGGGCGGACGGAACTATCTGTGCGAAGGATACATGCGTTGCCATGCAAGTTTAAACCTTCTGTGATAATCATAAAGTTGAATAATCTTTGCTATGTTTTCACACGTTTTCCTATCGCTTTTAATTGACTACTGGCGTCTTCTGAATTTGGTCTAGGCTGTCCCTAGAGGATCTATTGTAAATTTTGTGGAATACGTTCAGTTACCCAATATACTCGTAACTGATTGGCTAGGACACCGCCTAAATGGAGCAAAGCTAAGCATTATTTTAGATCTCGATACGGAAGGGTGGTTGTGAAGAATGAATGATTACACGAGCATTTTATACGAAACTTGATTGTACGAGTGTGCGATACTTCATGGTACTAAAGCAGTAATATGTAGAATTGCGCTTGGCTGCTCTCCACTACTTACGGATCCGATGATAGTTATTGTTATAGTAGTCAGGGTTGCCTTACGTAGTTATCTTCGAGATTTAAAGAAAAGTATAAATAGTAACTTAGGAATATGATGACAGAATCGGTATGAGAGGTTCGTACTTAAAGTCGCGGACTATTAGCATTCCAGTGATATTACAAGGCATTTTACCAATGTTGTGGGGTTGCAGGAATAATTATAAATTTCTAATGCAAATGCAGGCGGCTTGGGCTGTGGATCAGATTTGAATAACCTTAATTTTGACAAGACATTTTATCCTCTTGTTCCAATTGGTTGTACAGAATCACATTGAGATTTTTTTAGGCAAAAATGATTACCTAATATGTTTGTATTTGCATGGAAGAAACAATTTATAAAACTGCATGTTACCACATTTAATGATAATATTTTAGCATTTTTCCACAAAGTATTTGATAAACCAGTTGAGAATGTTAACTTTTTATAACCATTCTTAGTTTATAATTCGTTTTATTATATATTTTACAATTCAATAGTATATGTAGGTACTTAGCAAGTACAATCACCGATAGTGTATCGGGATTTTAGATACTAATATTTGAACCTACTAGATTAATCATGGAAGTTATACCAGACTTCATAATTCAATGAATTTATTCATACGATATGGCAATGTGATAGTCCAATAATGTGTAAAGTATTTAGATGCTATGGTAATTATGATACTTTTTACTTACACATGGCTAAGTTTAACTGATGGAACCAAAAGGCATGTTTACTCTTATAGTTTTTAAATAATAAAATTACGATGTATTGCCAATGTGATAGAGGTGTTAGTGATATTATGTTACACTTGCATACAGTTATAAATAATGTCGCACTTTTTAAATCGACCTCGAATAAGACCTAAACAAAGTTGTACTCAAAAAGTGTTCTTGTGAAAATAATAAGAGTTTGTTTGCGCAAAATGTAAAAACCCCCGGCTAGGCTTTGCACCTGCCTTCTTTGGAAATGGCTGATCGGATTTTCATCAAAAATGGCTGAGAAAAAAACACTACCGAATTACAGCTTTCGATTATAACAAACGGCATCGAAATCGGTTGTCGTGTTGGAGCTACGATCTCACACACAAACACACATACACATGCGAATGCCTAAAACTTAAACATCCCCGTTTTATATTTATTTATTTATTCAGCCATGATTGCCCCACTTCAGGGCAAAAGCCTACCTCTTACACTTCGCGATTTAATGCTATTTCCGAGGCCCGATTCCGAAATATTCGTGAGTTACTAACGAACACGTAAGCTATTCATTTTTCATGTCTCACGGTGTGAAGTGAGTAACTCAGGTTTCAGGTCAAGAGCTCAAATAACCATCGATCACTTCATCCCTCTTTTTAGGGGTTAAAAAACTGACAGGTTTTTTGTCAGGTATGTCAGAAGAAGAAGAAAAATAAACAAAGTACATCTGAGGGTCTAAAAAGTTCACTGGAGGATTCGTAGTATGAATTGCGTACGATTCCTATTATGCAATTCATCTATTTGACTGTTTTAAAATTTATATAAATAAAATATGAATGTTTTTAATGCTGAAATGAATTAACGCGAATCACATTATAAATCCTCAAATCTATATGTTATTTGTTTATACTATACAGGGCGTCCCACGGATATGCCACATGGAGGGAAAGTACCTTGAATATTGTAGATGGAACATTTTACTGAAATAAGACATTATTTGAATTTTAAAAACAATTTAAACTGCATTCATAGATATTTAAATAATTACATGGTTGAACCGGAAATCGAACCCGTTACACGAGAAAAATAATCACCATGTAGCTTTATCATACCGATCGAAAGGCTTCATCATAAGGATTATTTTTTTCTAAATAACATAGTGTCACAAATAAAAGGAAGATCATGAATTTTGGGTTTACATAATTACATGGTTCAACCATGTAATTATTTAAATATCTATGAATGCAGTCTAAATTGTTTTTTAAATTAAAATAATGTCTTCTTTCAGTAAAATGTTCCATCCACAATATTCAAGGTACATTCCCTCCATGTGACATATCCGTGGGACGCCCTGTATACATCTTACATAACTTGTTTTTTTTTATTTCGTGTATTTAATTTTATTTCATCCGTTTTCGCGGTTGTTGCAAGTGGGCATTTTGGGAATATAGAGTATAAAAGTGCGATTTAGCGAAAGAACATCACACGCATCGATATAACTAGTGATTCCGCAAGTATGAGAGGCAAAAGTGATACATGGGATTTACGTTGAAAGGACCATCGTCTAATTATTATCAAGTCGTGTTTATTCGTTCAAGCTTGTTCGCGAAGAATAGGCGTATTTTAGATAATATTAGGTACTTTGAATTTAGCACATCGAATATTTTATGTAATTATACGGGCATCTGGGTTTGTAAATTAGTACTTATTTATCATTACAGGTTACCTATCAATTAAGGTAGATGTATTCAAAGCAGGCACAAAATCTTAAGTAATTTTTTTTAAGTTGTGTTTAAATATTCGTGTGGTGGTGCAATCTGTGACTGCATTATGCATTGTTTTTTAAACTTGTTGTGTATGTTACCTAGTATATTATTATGTTATTTATTGGACATTAATTCAATATTCATTCAATAAAGTTGTTGTACTGTTTACTTTTGCTTGTTTTTCTAATTTGAATTTCCTAGGTTGCTTGCTTTCTTACTTGTCGTGTCACCGATTCTTGGTCGGGACATTTGGTCAGTGACCAGGCTGTGGTATGGTATGGTGGCCCTGAAAAGGGCCTATGACTGTCGCGTCGGTGAAAGAATCAGTGCAGTGAAAGGATTCATCATCATCATTTCAGCCGTACGACGTCCACTGCTGAACATGGCCTCCCTACAGACAGAGCGAATTCCTTATCATGTGGGGGGATTTGCCCATACTCACCACGCTGGGCATGCGGGTTGTGAGCGCAGTTAGAGCTATCGTTGTTAAAATAGGACGCTGCTGCCCATCCCCTAGCTTTTTTCCCTTAGTCGCCTCTTACGACATCCGCGGATAGGTAGATATGGAGGGGCCTATTCTTCAGCCGGGGCCACCACGGCAAAAGGAAAGGTGAAAGGATTACATACATAAAATAGCTGAGCCGTTTCAACTTGAACACTCTGAAGTCTAAACTTAGCCTTTTGACAACGAGCAATCTTATGTGATGACAAAGTCGCTTTAGCGGTCACTGTTAAGTCACAACTTGTACATATTTTGTAGAGATGATTTATGAATAACTACAATGTCTGTTATGTTTAAAATGATGCTTATATTAAAATTGTAATATAATTTGCACACAATATAACACATCAAACTAGAACTTATCGACAAGTTGCAATATATGCTGCTGCTCCTGCTGGCGCCATTCCTCACTACCTGCGTCGCCGAGGTTACCCGCGTATTCTGTCAACAAAACGATGTATGAGTACACAGTATACATGCCAAAGCTCGGTGCACAGTTGCCGTGGGGATCTGGCCGGTGGTAGCCTGCTGGAAATGTCAATTTGACCCTTTATAAACGCTAGTTAAATTTAAGCGTTTTTAAAATTATCCTATAATAGTAAGAGATGGCAATACTTTAAACATGATTTTTATAAGGCAGTGTGAATGGAATGCACATTTTTCATACGTTTGCTTCTCCATGAGCTGTCGTTTGTTTCCTGACTATGTACTATAATATTGTCAGGTGTAGAAAAGGTCTTAAGGTGAGAGGAGAATGCCTATAGCTGCCCTACTTATTGTCGGATTTTAATGGTATTGTTATTGGCGGAGTTACCTCTCATAACATGCCGAATGATCTTTAAAGATCCGCCGCGCAGCGACAATACACGTTGTACACGCTGCTTTATCGCAGGGGGACCCGCGGTACAGACCTGTGCAAAAATTGACATTGTTTAATTTGTCATGCAGTTTGGATTGCTATCAGAATTTGATTAGAAGTACGTACCTCTAAAATGATCCGGTCGATCAGTTGTAATGTGAAAAGACCGCCCGATAATCGCTTTAGGTATTGCGCATCATCATCCAAATCTTCGTTTTCTTCCTGAAAGTAGAGAATATAAAATACTTTTTTAGGAACTAAAATCGCATCTGCAACTGTAAACAACTAGGTAACCACTATTCAAGCGGAACATAACTTCCAAACTACGAACGTGCATCCGTGATAGGTCCCAACTGTTATAGTACACTCAATTTATTTTACATAACTAGTGTTAAATTGAATAATATTATATTAATGCGCCATGTATTAATTCAGTATTTAAAAGTATATTATTAGTATTGTTTTCATGGAATTATTTTGACTTCCGTTTCATCTTTATTAGCTGGCGCCGACCAATCGTATTGTCGAACGCCTCAGCCAATAAGACGTTGGGTACAAATAATGGAGGAAGGTGGGGAAAGAGTTGACGTAAAAGGATTATGGTAAAATGTTGGGGAGTCGTCCGTAAGATATCAGTGTGCAACTATTCTAAAATAATACGTATTGTAGTGCTAAATTAAAGAAAAGTGTTATATTGTGTGATATTGCGGTGTTTATAACTACCACCCCGCCATCCCTGAGTTTTGGTTAGTAACGTAATACAACGGCGTGCGATATGTCATCTAAAATTCAATTGAAAATGATTCTTACGTCTTTTGAATAAAGTTAATTTTGTGTTTGACTTTTATGAGCTTGATATCGTTTATCTAATATACACTCAAATGTCAAACTTAAAATTGACCTTATTTAGGAAAGGTAAGTCTCTTTTTAAAACTAATTTTGTATGACATAACAAGGAATTTGTATCGCATGCCATTTGAACACGGTCCAAAAATGCCAACACCTAAACGAGCTTTCAAGAAGGTACTTTAAATATCGATATTTTTCCTTACCTCCATCTCTTTTTCAGTGCGGTCAACTTTGTCCATGTACTTGAAATGCAATTCCAATAGCCTGTCGACCTTTTCGAGGTCATTTTCTGTGAACTTCGCCAGCAGCCTCTGCCTCTGACCACCTTGGCAGTTCCGCAACATCGATGCTATTATTGACACCACATGCTCTGAAAATAAGATAGGTACGAAAACTGACAGTTAGTGTAACACTAAACATAGGAACATTAAAGCCCCGGATACGCATTTAGACCCGCAACATGACGCGCAACACTTAATCTACGTGACGCTGCAACGTTTCAGTGTCCCACAATATGCATTGCGCTTAGTAACCACTTTAAAAACAAATAACCATTTGATATGAAGTATTTTTAAACTCCTGAAAACCGTTATGCTCCTGTTTATCTTTTACAACGCGCAGTAGGTAACTAGTCGATTGTCATCTCAATCCTCTAATACCTTCATGTTGGTCCACAGTCAATACTCTCTTCCGTTTAGGCGTCTTCATAAAGAGCGGGAAGACAGTGCGCAGTCCTAGAATATCTACGAACTTATTGCAGTTGTCGCGACCGTCCGGACCCGCGAGCGCGTGGTCAAGCACTTTCAGCGAACCGTTGCGAGACATCTTCTTTTCCCTAAAATAAAACGTGTAGATGATTTTTATAAATTAACTAGAGGAAGTCCCCATCTTTGTTCGCGTTTTTTCATAAAAACTTCAACCCCCGCTGCACCCTATTTGGGGTTGAGATTTGTTAGTTACCCTCTTATTCATAATCAGTCACTAACTTTATATGCTCGATAACTGTCGCCCTATTCTTTTCTAACAGCAAACAAAAGAAATATGCAGTCATACTTTTATCGAGCTGATAAAGTTAATGTGTAATCCTACTATTCCTACTAATATTATTAATTGCAAAGTTAGTGAGGATGTTTGTTGTTCAATCACGCCGTATCGGCTCAACCGATTTCGTTGAAACTTGGAATAGATAAAATTTCTTTACCTAGAATAGCATATAGGCTACTTTTTATGTAGGTACCACGCGAGCGGAGACCGCTAGTACGCTAGAACCAACGATAAAGACTGCGCTTTCTGACAGTCAGTCAGTCAATATTCTTTATACATTACAGTCCTAGTGGCAACCCACGGCTTCGCTCGCGTAGTACCCACATAAAAGTACAGACAGAAAGTCAGTCACCTTCGCATTTATAATATTAATGTGATGATTATGATAACTTAGCTGTGATTAGGAGCTTTACATAGAGAGTCATCTTATGTTGTTTTGTGTTAGTGTATGTAGGTATGTATTAGTATGGAGTAGGTACCTCAACATAAGATTCATGAGCTGCAGCCCCTCTCCGCGCAAAAAACGGTCTCGATTCGCGGGCTCCATGAGCGCACAACACAATGAATCGAACATGTTCTCCATCGCTTCTTGTTCCTCAGCTCCTGAAGGGTCGTGTCTTTTGTAGAACTGTAAAAATATTATTCACATTATAATCCACAGGTGTATAAGGCGAGTGTGAATGGAACCGTTGGAAAAGGGGAAGACGTAGGCGTACGTTTAGCGACCAAGTCGGTGACGTCTTGGACAAAGGCCAGGTCAAGCTAAACCGACGAGCATGTATGAGGAATAAATAAATAAATAAATAAATATTCCGGACATATTCACACGGTCAACTGATCCCAAACTAGGCATAGCCTGTACTATGGGTACCAGAGACTGATATACATAATAGATATATATTTAACACCCAGACATAGAACAAACATCTGTGTTAGTCACAAATGTTTGTCCAGTGCGGGAATCGAACCCGCGACCTCTAGCGCAGAAGGCAGAGTTACTACCAACTGAGCTATGAGGAATGTGATGAGAGTGAATGAAGCAAAAGAGGTATGTCAGGATAGTAGAAAGTGGAAAGCCGTGGTCTCTGCCTACCCCTCTGGGAAATATGCGTGATTTTATGTATGTATGTAAAGAAATTGTATGATAAAAATTCTTACCGCAAGTTGTTGCAGAAGTACATCAATGCCATCAAGTTCTCCAAGCAGTTTTCTGTTTTCCGGTGTATGTTGTAGGAGAATTGACAAAATCTCTGTTGCATATAATTTATTACCATCAAATGGAATTTTCAACTGTAAGCATAATTAACATATAAAATATGAATAACAGATTTATAGATGACCACAAGATGTTCTTTTCTTACCTTCAGTCTTTTTAGTATCCATTGCATAAAGCCCTGTTTGGCTACATCTGAACAAAGTTCCGGTCTGAACTCGGTGATATTTTCTACAATACCTAGAAGGCCAACAACAAACGCTTATTTTAGACTAAATTTTAAAATATGTATTTGTAAATCAGGCTATATTTGCAGCCCTCAGAGATTGAGCAGAAAATAGGTCTTTAGAATTTGTCCACTACTGCTGTAGAAATGCGAAAGTAGTGTTGGTACTGTTACAGCATTATCCTAAACTAACTTAATTTGACAGCAAATCGTAGCTTAATTTGACAGATGAATTATGGATACTGCAATGGAAAATTGGATTTTAACTTAATCATATAATTATACAAATTAGATTGAACTAAATAAATAGGCTTGAATCCCATGGAGGAAGTTAGAGACAACAGATCCACTTGCTACAATCCTGACAAATATATGATTTTGTAGCAAAAAAAATATATCATAGTTACCAAGTGTATTGTGGACAGCATCTCTTTCATCTGGCACCTGCTCATCCAGCCGTGCCAGGTTGTGGAGCAGCAAGGCCGGTGCCTCAGCCTCCGCTAAAGCATTAATCAGATCCTCAGCTCCCTCCTCACTTTCATGGAGGATGTCTACATCAGTAAACTCCTGTAATCATTTGAATGATGTAGTTCGATTTTGTTAAAACTGGAACCACAGGATAGAAAGAAGTATTCAGAATGACCTTCTGCATTTATTATATTAACTTTTTTTTTTACTTTTTATAAATAAAATAAATAAATATTCTGGACATATCACACACGGTCAACAGATCCCAAACTAGGCATAGCCTGTACTATGGGTATCAGAGACTGATATACATAATAGATAAATAAACACCCAGACACAGAACAAACATCTGTGTTAATCACACAAATGTTTTTCCAGTAAGGGAATCGAACCCGCGACCTCTAGTGCAGCAGGTAGAGTTACTACCTGAGCTATAATTCTATTTGATTTGTATAAAACCAATGTCACCAGTAAATACAATACTACTATTAAGTTATGCACAGCAGCAATCTTCATTTTATCATTTAACTTTATACACTTACAAGAACGAGATGACAATATCAAAGACAAGATTTCTGAGGCGTATAACTTTCATTGTAGTACTGTCAGTATTAGCTCATATGGTATTATGAGAAGACTTATTCAGTTTTTTATATTAGTCACAGCCAAAAGGTGTTTATTTCTATAAACTGTCTAGGATCACTTTGAAACATCTTAGAAACTAGGTGAAGCTATGCCTGTTGCTCGCAACCAAGCATATAAGAATCAGGCAACAAACAATTCAAGCCTTGAATAGCCTTTTTTTTTCATTTATCCTTTTCACAAAAAGATTAGAGCTTCAGTGTGTAGCATATTTTACAAACCTGTAAAAGGTTAACAACTTTGGTTGAAATATCAGTGTTGTCATGAGAAAGCAGTTCCAGAAGGGAGTTGACACATTTCAGGTCCACAAGCAGTGGATATTGATCAGGTACTGTAGCTACTGCACTCAATTCCTAGAAACAAAAAAAAAATATGAATTGGCTCTAATCTTATGAAAATATCTTTCTAATAAGACAGATAAGGTACCTGTAATGCTTCATGAAGATCTAGTTCACTGTCCATAAACTTTTCAGGTTGGTCAGGAAACTTAATTCTCATCTCTCTGTTTTTCAAGGCTTTCTTCTCAAAGTTGAGAACCAGCTTTTTAACTGCAGTGTCATCTAGGATTTCACCCTGTAAACGTCTTATGTATCTATCAACCATGATTTAGTTGAAAACATATTTTAGAGAATAGTTGCTCAAAAATGCCAATTTTAAATTAACTAATGTGTGAGATTATACCTCTGTTACTTCTGTCTCTACATATCTGAGGATGTCTTCCCGTTCTTTATCAGTTATAGTGGGTTCTTTCACGAGAGACTGGCTAAGTTGTTGCATGGTATGCTCTCCTTTAGGATGCTTGCTGAGGCGGCGCATCTTCATCGCCCGGGATGGTTCCTCGTCGGAGTCACCACTGTCATCATCATTTGGTCTTTTGGGCGTAGGAACCGGCTAGAATAATTAGATGTAAAAATAAAAAACTTGCATGGTTGGGTCTACGAAAAGTTCACTATGTTCGGTAGTATCGTAATGAACAGTAGATCCGTGTTTACCTTAAACGAGAGAAGCTCTCCAACATCCATTTTAGTTATTAAAGGCTAAATTAGCCCTATTCTATTGTAATAATCTTGAACAGTTTTATTATTCTGGCTGGAACACAAACAATCAACAAAACATTCGAGGTTAGTATTGTTGTTTGACATTGGCATACGCCAAATTTTACAGATAGCCATAGATAAAGAATACTGCTGTCGGCGGCTCTTTAAACTGTGGTCAAAATATTATTAGAGTCAGGACCCTTGGACCAATAGACAATATGAGAATATAAGACATTACATCCTCGGAATATGATCGTATTGAAGCACAAAAATTTGTGGCGAATTTGTACTTGTTGGAAATGCTATTCTTTCAATTTGTACTTCCATAGATTCAGAGTTATAGGCCTTTGTATAAGGCATCACAACTAGAATCCAGGTCCCTGTGACCATCCATATCTCCATAACTAAAGACTCTAGAGAATCCGCGAAAGGCTAATGATTTTGTACTAATTCTGATATGAATTTGTACTGCTTTGCTTTTTTTTGTAACTACACTAAATAAGACAAAATTAAAGTTTAAAAAAAAAGTGAGGTTATGTGACGATTTTAATTTTTTTAAGGTTAGATTACGTTTTTGCCCTGAATTGAGATAGGGTGACCAGGTTTTCAAATTATTATGAGGAAAGGACGTTTAATATGAGTTTATTAAGTATATATGTATGGTTGTTAGGAAAGTGGCACTGTCCTACCTAAACTACACAACACAATCGAGGTGGTTCGTATTTACGCAACCAGTTTTTTAAACCAGGTCCTCGCATCAAACCACGTGTAGACTAGGTGGTACCTACATACTCTACCTACTTATGTATTTAGAACCTGTACCGAAATAGCAAGTACGACCCATCTCTACTACACAATGAGACTTGGCCATTATTCTAGAACTGAAAGATGGAATGAAATTAAATTCAGAACATAAAAAAGAAAGCCCTCAAGTTCATCTGAGATAGAACTGTATTCAATATAAACAAAGTCTTCCAAACAAAAAAAGCATATTAAGACGTTTCCGGACCTCCGGACTGGAACTTCCAGTATCCAAAGCCCTTGCGAAATTCCATCAAAATGATCTTGCGATATCGTTGAGTTACTTCGCACGCTGCTTGAACGGCATAAGTCACATCATATTATTATTGTAAGTAGGTACTAAAAATACTATGGTGCCACACATAGTACTATGGATTGCCCATACAAACTTTGCCTATTTTATTCCCTAGGATATAATCTGTGGCGGCGCAACACTAGTTGTTGCTACACCCATCACTATCGCCGGACAGCTGCGGGGCGAGGAAGGGCGCGCGGAGAGGTGCGGTGGAAAACCGGCTCCCAGACGACGACGGCCGCCCGCGCCAGTGCCACACTGCTACGTCCGTGCGCAATACATCTCGTTCCCCTAATACCGACCTTATAACTTTCTTTCGCTAAAGCTTCTTATTATTAGTCGCGTTAACCCTTGCTCTGTACTATAGCTTTCCTCTCTCTCGCTTTCGATTCTTCCACTGTGAACTGTAACTTTCTACTGTGCTAAACATTATATGGATTGTGCCTCAAAGTGAATACGAAGTTTTATTCAGCTACGCTCGCCCCGCTCACTCGTATAACACGGCGCATCCCCATATCTGGTGACAACGACGTTAGATATGACAAACGAACATGCAGCTACAGGTAGCAAGGAAGACGACGCGGTGTTTTTGGACGCCGCTGGCCCGACCGTTGGACGCGTGGCCGTGCGATTACCGCCATTTTGGCCGGAGGACCCAGAAGTTTGGTTCGTGCAAGCCGAAGCGCAATTTCAAATATCTGGCATTAGAGAGGACACTACAAAGTTTTACCACGTCATCTCACAACTTGAGCAGAAGTATATAAAGGAAATAAAGGACATCGTGAGAAATCCTCCGGCTACCGGTAAATACGAAAAGCTCAAACAAGAATTGATTAAGCGGCTATCAATTTCCCGGGAACATCAAATCACCCAGCTACTTTCTCACGAAGAGCTAGGCGACAGAAAGCCGTCGCAGTTTTTACGCCATTTGAAAACGCTAGCGGCGGACGGAGTGACGAACGAGTTTTTACGCAGTTTATGGTCGAGCCGTTTGCCACCTCATGTGCAGGCAATCATTGTCTCACAGACTGGGACCATTGAGGAGATCGCAGAGTTGGCAGACAAAATATGCGAAGTTACGCCGTCGCCGCCGGTGCAGCTGGCAAGTACAAGCGCCGGCGCCGTTTCAAATAATTTCGACGGTTTATTAAAGCGCATCGACGACATGATTGCTTCACGCATTCAGACTGAGTTGAAGCAGCAAATCGCACAACTTACCACAACCTCCCGTGGACGCTCTCCAGCTCGTCGTAGTTTCCGATCGAGATCTCGAAGCCGAAGTAAGACTCCAGGGATATGTTGGTATCACAGCATTTTTGGTACCAAGGCTAACAAATGTACGTCACCATGCAACTACAAGTCGAGAAACTCCAGCGGCAGTTCGTAGAAGCGACGGACGACTGTCAGGGTGTCACTAGTCGCCTTTTCATCACAGACAGAAAGACGAAGGTGCAGTACTTGATAGATACCGGATCCGACCTATGTGTACTACCTCGTCGATTCCTGAGACAGCCTAGACAGCCTGTGGACTACAATCTCACCGCAGCAAACGGTACTGTCATCAATACCTACGGGACCACAACAATGCATCTGGACCTTGGGTTGAGACGTGATTTCGTCTGGAATTTTGTGGTTGCTAACGTAGACAGACCAATCATCGGCGCCGACTTCATTTCGCATTACGGACTGTTGGTTGATTGTAAGAATGGACGAATACTCGATGGCGTGACAACTTTGTTTGCACCTGGAACTCTAAAAAAGTGCAATCAAGCTAGCGTCAAAGCGGTGTCAGGTAATACAGATTTCCATCAATTGCTAGCAAAATTTCCTAACCTGATCAAACCCTCTGGTGTATTTCGCGAGGTCACCCACTCCACTGTGCATTACATACATACAACGCCTGGTCCTCCAGTGTTTTGCAGGCCGCGGCGACTGGCTCCGGATCGTCTCAAGATAGCCAAGGAACAGTTTAATGACATGGTTCGAGACGGCACAGCGTGCCCGTCAGACTCACCATGGGCTTCAGCACTGCATCTGGCGCCAAAGAAAAATGGGTGGAGACCCTGTGGAGACTACCGCGCACTCAACTCGCGCACCATACCAGACAGGTACCCCATTCGACACATCGAGGATTACTCACACAGGCTTGCAGGATGCACGGTATTTTCAAAGATTGACCTAGTAAAGGCATACAATCAAATTCCAGTAGCACCTGAAGACGTGCCAAAGACAGCCATTACAACGCCATTCGGTTTGTTTCAGTTCCCTTTCATGGGATTCGGCCTAAGAAACGCTGCGCAGACTTTCCAAAGGTTTTTAGATGAGGTGCTGCGAGGTCTAGACTGTTGTTTTTCTTATATTGATGACATTTTGGTGTTTTCCAGGAGTAAATCAGAGCACCTGGAACACCTGGAGAAAGTTTTTAAGAAGCTACAGGACTACGGGCTCCTTATCAACGAAGGCAAGTGTGAATTTGGCCAGAGCGAGGTAACATTCCTTGGGTTTCACATTTCACAGCAAGGTACACGCCCACTAGACGATAAAATTAAAGCTATCCAGGAGTTCCCGCCTCCCAAGTCGGTCAATGGCCTACGGAGATTCCTCGGGATGCTGAACTTTTACCGGCGTTTCATACCACACGTCGCTGCCGATCAGGCGCCGCTACATGGCATGCTGTCGGGACCAAAGGTCAAAGGTACGCAACCGCTGGCCTGGACGGCAGAACTGCTTGAAGCCTTCAGTAGCTGCAAGGAAAGTATCATAAGATGCACTCTTCTAGCACACCCTGTGATGGACGCACCGCTCGCTCTCGTAACTGACGCTTCCAGCTCAGCCTTGGGCGCGGTACTAGAACAGCTTGTTGAGGAAGAATGGCAGCCATTGGCTTTCTTTTCGAAGAAACTCAATAAAGCGCAGCAGCTTTACAGTGCTTACGACCGGGAGCTTCTTGCCGTCTATGAGAGTGTGAAGCATTTCCGCTATATGATTGAAGGTAGACACTTTGTCATTTATACGGACCACAAACCGATCACGTATGCTTTCCAACAGAATAAACAAAAGTGCTCACCAAGGCAATTCAACCATCTCGATTTTGTGTCTCAATTCACCACGGATATTAGGCACATAGCAGGAAAAACCAATGTAGCTGCTGATACATTGTCCCGTATAGAGGCTGTATCATCGCCGCCTGACCTGGAACAGCTAGCTCGCACTCAGGAAGATGACGCTGAACTTCAAGATCTTCTCTCGGGCCAATCATCATCATTGAAGCTGAAATCAATACCTATACCAGGTGCGAACATCGCGTTATACTGTGATGTTTCTCTGCCGAGGCCCCGTCCTTTCGTAACCAAGGAGCTGCGTCGACAGATTTTCAACTCGGTTCATTCAATGAGTCATCCTGGCGTGAAGTCTACAACAAAGATGGTAACAGATCGATTTATTTGGCCCTCAGTTCGGAAGGATTGCCGTACCTGGGTTCAAACTTGCGAAGCCTGCCAGAAATCAAAGGTACATCGGCACACTTCATCGCCTCTGGGAGACTTTCAACTACCAAGTTCACGATTCAGCCACGTACACATCGATTTAGTCGGCCCACTCCCATCATCTAACGATTTCAAGTATTGTTTGACAGCCATAGACAGGTACACACGCTGGCCGGAAGTGCAGCCACTTCGGGACATAACAGCTGAGACCGTGGCGCGAGCATTTTACGAAATATGGATATCGCGATTTGGATGTCCCGCGACCCTCACGACAGACCAGGGACGACAATTCACAAGTAATATTTTTAAAGCTCTTACAGACCTTTGCGGGATCCAGCTTCGCCACACGACTGCATATCATCCTGCGGCTAACGGCATGGTCGAGAGGTTCCATCGCACGATGAAAGCAGCAATAATGGCCCATGATGAGCGGAGATGGACGGACGTACTGCCCGTTATTCTGCTCGGCATGAGAACGGCTTGGAAAGAAGACCTTCAATGCTCGGTGGCCGAGATGGTCCACGGTGAGCCTTTGCGGATACCTGGTGAGTTTCTTCAAACATCTCATACCAAACAACTCGCACCACCAGACTTTGTCTCAGACCTCAGACAACACATGTCACTGATAAAACCACAGAAAGCATCACGACATTCCACAAAACCTGTGTTCGTACATAAAGATCTAAAAACTAGTCAGCACGTTTTTATAAGGAAAGACGCTTTGCGAGGAGCTTTGGAGCCACCGTATACTGGCCCTTACCGAGTGCTTAGCAGAACAGACAAGACTATCACAATAGAATTAAACAGAGGACCAGTAAAAGTCTCAATAGATCGCGTAAAACCCGCGTACATTATGGCCGAACCAGAAGTCGTTGAAGAAGACACACCAAAGCCAGTGGCTAGAAATCATGATGATCCACGTCCGGTAAAAACCACAAGGTCCGGACGCGTAGTAAGATTTCCTAATTACTTTTCCCCAGGGCTTCCAAACTTCGAAGGGGGTGGTGTGGCGGCGCAACACTAGTTGTTGCTACACCCATCACTATCGCCGGACAGCTGCGGGGCGAGGAAGGGCGCGCGGAGAGGTGCGGTGGAAAACCGGCTCCCAGACGACGACGGCCGCCCGCGCCAGTGCCACACTGCTACGTCCGTGCGCAATACATCTCGTTCCCCTAATACCGACCTTATAACTTTCTTTCGCTAAAGCTTCTTATTATTAGTCGCGTTAACCCTTGCTCTGTACTATAGCTTTCCTCTCTCTCGCTTTCGATTCTTCCACTGTGAACTGTAACTTTCTACTGTGCTAAACATTATATGGATTGTGCCTCAAAGTGAATACGAAGTTTTATTCAGCTACGCTCGCCCCGCTCACTCGTATAACACGGCGCATCCCCATATATCTCCTTGCCAAATTTCATTACGATCCGTTCCGCTGTTTAGTCGTGATGAGATAACAAACTCACTCACAAACAGAGTTACTTTTGCTTTATACATAGGTAGGTATACATATATGTATATGGTAAGTATATGGATGGCCAAGTCTCATTGTGTAGTTTAGGTAGGAAAAATATATACTCACTCACACTATAAACTACATACCTACTCACTATAAACACTAACCTATTAGAATAATCTCACACTATACTGTACCATTAAAATTTAAAAACATGGCCACCTTATCACAAATTACGGCAATAGACTTAACCTAACCCCACTTTTTTTTTCAACTTTAATTTTCTCATTATTATGTGTAGTTACAAAAAAAGGAAGGCAGTACAAATTCATATCAAAACTAGTACAAAATCATTAGCCTGTCATGGATTCTCTAGAGTCCTTAGTTATGGAGATATGGACGGTCACAGGGACCTGGATTCTGGTTGTGATGTCTTATAAAAATGCCTATAACTCTGAAACTATGGAAGTACAAATTGAAAGAATAGCATTTCCAGAAAGTACAAATTCGCCACTGAAAACTAACTCAGGAACCAGTTCTTAGTTTACTAGTTTTAAATATTGGTATCGAAAATGATCACATAACCTCACTTTTTCTTTAAACTTTAATTTTCTCGTATATAATGTAGTTACAAAAAAAAGCAAAGCAGTACAAATTCATATCAAAACTAGTACAAAATCATTAGCCTTTCGCGGATTCTCTACAGTCCTTAGTTATGGAGATATGAACGGTCACAGGGACCTGGATTCTGGTTGTGATGTCATATTAAAATGCCTATAACTCTGAAAACATTGGAAGTACAAATTGAATGAATAGCATTTCCTACAAGTACAAACTCGCCACTAATTTTTGTGGTTCAATAAGAGCATATTCCGAGGATGTAATGTCTTATATGTCATTAGTCCAAGGGTTCTCTAATAAAATATTTGCTCCCTAATATATGGTCAAAATCATCATTTTTTCTTTGGGGTTGAATGAGCCGCTACGCTCGTACAACCTTATGAATGCCCACTTAATACGCAAGGAAAAAAATGCTCTGTACGATGATGACGTATTGCCGATTCCGTAGTATTATGTCGCCGGCTTCCTAGTGGTATTCCAATTCAGTATAGGAGGCAACTTTTGTACATGCGTACTCACAATCTACTTGTAGTCGTCTTAATCATTCCGATGATAGTAACTAAGCTTATTTGTGTATTTAGTCTGTTAATTAATACAAAGTTAGCTATCTTGGTGGTAAGGCCTAAGATGCCATAGCCAGTCCGAAAGGGGCACCATTTAAAACAATAAGTAAGCATAGACATCCGAAATCTAGGTTTTGTGGCGGTAAATTGTGTGGCGGTAATTTTAAATTACGCAACCAGTTTTATCTGACGATGTCTGAATATCAAGAAATAAATTATTTTATGCAGAAACCGGAAAGTTTTACTAGACAAAGTTTAATCCTAAAGGTTAGTTTGTACCTTTGTACGTTTCTTCCTACCTAGCACAGTACTCGTATGTACCTACTGTGGGTTTGCGAAGGGTTGCATTTCGTGTTATTTGCAGGGTTTAGCAGCGTCGTCAAATTGTGTAAGCAAATTGGATCTAAATCGATTATTGGAACTTCTTAACATCACGAATGATATCAACTTTCAACTCAAAGTATATTCAGCTCTATCTGCGTATTTGGTGTTCAATGTGAGTGAAGTCAGATTATCCTTTTTAGTTACCTACGCGAGAACTCTGTTTTACTGAGTCACTGCAAACGCAACTTACAATCATACTATTCCAATTTTATTGTGACTTACCATTTTCTTCTTACGAAATCTTTATTGTCTTATGTACTTATTGAGTTTACTATAAGTAAATAAAGGAATAACTCACCTATGCACCATATTTTGTCCTATAAAGAGAAGTTATTAATATGTAACTGTAGACAGACAGAATCCTAAAAGCGTTATGCTATGCTGGTCTCCTAAATCAATTACTTTAGCAAAACATTACAATAGGGCCCTTCAAAAAAAAATATGTTAATCTATAATGATGTATTCTGTGTTCAGGCCTCTAAACATCTATCACTCATTAGTTCGAACACATAGTAATTATATTTTCATGAAACAAATATATTTTGTTATATCATTTCTTATGGTAAGCATTACTTGTTTTATCTTTCAAGTTAAATTATCATTACAAAGTTGATATAATTGAAATAATAAAACATCAACAAGACTTATACATATAGATACCTATTGTATGTCTGTATACAATTATGTAGTAATATTTTAATGTAGTATAGGTGTATCTTTCTTTGTAAAATGTAGGTACCTTACCTACAGCAAATCTTTAGTAGGTACTTTTTATAGCTTTGTCGTTTTGATAACACGTTACCTAACATTGTTATTTAAATGACAATTATATAGTAAAAAAACGAATAACCGTATAGTATCCAACTATAATAGCAAAAGTTTTGAGGATGTTTGTGGTTAAATCATGCCGCGGCCGTAACGACAAAGCGGCTTCGCGCGCGCGGTATCTGGATAAAAAGTAGACTATATACTATTCTAGGCAAATAGCTCTGTCTATTCCAAGTTTCATCAAAATTGGTTGAGCCGTTACGGTGTGCTTGAACGACAAACATCCTCACAACTTTCGCATTTATAATATTAGTAGGATTATAGCCCTTCATTTGTAGATACATTTCCTTTTTCAGAAAGGGGCTAATATCGACGTCATTATCAAAAACAACGCAGTGTACGACAAAATCTACAACATACTGTCAAGGGGCCTACCGCGGAAGTCCAATGATGCTTTGAACTTCCTCTCGACATTGCTTTACATTGACGCCGAGGAAGATGGCTCGACGAGGAAGAAAACACTGGCTATCCACGCACGGAACATGACCAGAGTCAGCGGGTGTTTATCTGCAATGTGTGATATGTTCACTAACTGTATGCTGGTAAGACTACAACCCTCATCACCTAATCTTGCTTTGCTCGCCGCGCCGTTCATCGCTCAGAGGCCCGAATCCGCAATTTTCGTGACCTTCTCACTTGTTACCGTGAATAGCTTACCGGTTTTTGTAGGGTCGTTTTTATGACACTATACATAAAAGGTTAGCTTTTCAGTTTTCACGTCTCACGGTGACCAGTGAGTAACCAACGAACATTACAGACTAGACTCTTTGTTCCAGTATATTGATACGTGGAAAGCACTATGCCAGTGCCTGGCCGTAGCATGTAGTGACAGCGAGATGAACCAAAGCTATTGCTCGCATCTGATTCCCGTGGTAAGTGACAAGCGGAAGCGATTACCTAGTATTATTTTAATTTGATTAAAAATTAAAATAGGTTTATATTTTTTTTCAGTGTATCCAAAAATGCAGTCTAGTAAACATAGACACACTCTTGGTTCTCCAGAGTTTGATGCTTCATCATAGCAGGAATAGTCAGCTGTTCTTCGATTGTAACGGAGTGAAAATATTTACCAGGTTTGCAATTTTAACAACCAACCTACATACTTGCCTAAATACAAGTTCTTAAGTTAGTTTGATAATTTTATAAATCGATAATTTACTTTGGAAGTGTAATGTCCTTCCGAGAAATAATTATCTTATCTTATACTGCTCGAACTTCACTGCGTGATTAAATCCGAAATGAGGAAATCCGTAGAAGAACCAAGGCACACATGGCACAGCTTTCAGAATAAGCAAGCTGAAGTGGCAACCCTCCCGAGAGACCCACGACATTGTGAAATTTGCTGGAAGTCGGTGGATGGAGAAGGCTAAAGACCGTTCTTCATGGCACTCTTTTGAGGGAGGCCTATGTCCAGAGGACTTCATCAGGCTGATGATGATGATCAACCTACATACATTCGAAATCAACTCCCAAGTCAACTCTGTTAAAGAACTTGTAAATGCTTAACGTTGTATCTTTTCAGGGACCTGCTCCATTACGATAAGTGCTTGCAGCTCCTGACGACAGTAGTGCAATGTCCAAACGCACCAACGTCACTCGTCCAACAAACCAACGTGTTGGCAGACCTGCGTGATTTCCTACGCTTGTACGGACCAGACTCCCAGGTATGTCATTAAAATCTCCAAGAACAAAAAAAAAATCCCACTAATATTATAAATGCGAAAGTTTGTGAGGATGTTTGGTTATTTGGATGTAGGTAATCACGCCGTAAGTAATGACTGAATCGATTTCAATGAAACTTGGAATAGATAGTTATTTACCTAGAATGCATATGGGCTACTTTTTATCCAGATATCACGCGGGCGAAGCCGCGGGTGCAAGCAAGTCATCTATAAACTCGCACGCAATGATCTCGTGCGGTCTCTCATTTCAACGTGAAAATGTTATTAAATGTTATCATTTTTACAGTTGGGTCAAAAGGCATTTGTTATTTTGAATCACATCAGATCCCGTGCAAGAGGTTAGTGAGAAGGTTATGTCCTGATAGTAAATTTTTATGGTTACAAAAATGTACCTATTCGTTGATAGTAAATTTTCCTGCTTACAAAAAAAAACCCTAAACTGTTCGCTGTTCACAGAAAATAAACCTCATCAACATAATATAACGTCTGAAACTAAGCATGCGAATGAATCAATCATAGAAAATGAGAATGAATCAATCATAGAAAATGATCCTGCAAATAAATCTCCAGCTGAGAATGATTTAAATGCAAATTCAGTAAATGAATTGGAAGAAACAAAAGTTTTGATACAAAACGTTATGAAAGAGATTTTCAATTGGAAACAAAGCGAATTACGAAATTTAAAGAGAGGTGAATCTAAATCAGTTCGTGATCCGGTAAATAAAAGTATAATGCCGCCAATAGTATGTAAACAGAAGTTTGCTTGTAAAAGAAAGCCGCTAACAAACAAAACAAGCAAAGAAGTAAACAAACTGATAGTGGGAAAAAAAGTGGGAAGAACTAAATTGCAGCAAACAAAGAACATCGCGAGCGAACTTTCATTTTCGTTTTTACAAAACGACAAATTCAAAGTCCCAAAAAATAAAGATACAACCAAACATTCCTATAGATTTTATAAGAATGACGCTCAAAGACATACAACTCATGATACGCAGGCGAACGATACGAGCTTTCAAAGGACAATATCATACACGAGGAAAAACGACATACACCCAACATCAATTTTACAAGATTTCAGCCCAATTTTTGCGTCCACGCCAAAACATGCAACTGCAAACGTTGATTCCACAGGTGAAACTGTTAATTCATATAAAACGGAAGAAGTACAAACCAAAATAAATAAACTCAACAACATGAAAATGAAGAGACAACAAGCTAAAAGAGAACTGCAGAAGAATAAAAGTATGAAGAACCGATCATTAGGGGCACGGTTCTTTGGCGCAATCAATGACTCCTGTACGACATTCGTTAAGACAGTGAAAAACATTTTTAATAAGAAGGATTCTTCCAACGATTCTCGAATCTCAAGTTCTAGAGCTACGGAAAGCACAGTCGTAAAAGACAAACGGTCAAAAACATACAGTTTTATAAATTACATGCGAAAACGAGATGCACTCTTGAATAACGAATGGATGAAAAACAAGATCACTGATTCCCGTGCGTTGAGCACCGAAGCAAGCTTTTGCAAGACATGCGACGACACCGAGGTTCTGAAACAAAAACTTTCAAAAGACGAATTCTTAAAACAAACTGTAAAGAAACTGAAATTGGGAATAAACCTATATGGCTGTGATTTCAAGGTATGTTAGACAGATAAAAACGCCTCCGGAACAGAAGTACCATTGTACAAGTACCAGAATACAATTGGCACCGGTTTGTAACACTAGTACTCTAGTACCCATACACAAAATACAACTGTCACCCCCGGCTTCAATCGTAATTTCGAATAATTAATTTTACTTTCATTGCTATAACCAAAAACCAAACAAATCTTTTAAAATTATTTATTAGAAATTGTATACAAGACAAGCATACTCCTCCATGTATAATTGTTTGTACTAATGGGATAAGCCAGTGCCATTAAAGGTACTAGTCGTACAAATCGGTGCCAATTGTACCATCAATGGTACTACTCAAAGGAACATCCGGTCCGGGGGTTTTGTAAGATATAGTTTATTAGAAGCGAAACAAATTTTCTCTTTTCCAGAAAATATCCAAGGCAATGTGGCCTCGGGAAACATACATGACTCCTCTGGTCCTATATAATCTTTACCGAAAACTGTTACTGAAATAAACAATACAACCACCAATTTTCTGTTATTTTCTTGTCTCTATTATTCCTACTCAGATCAGGCAACATAAAACGTTTCTCTACTAAGATAGAAAGTCAAGAGACGAATGACTATAGTCGTAATAGTAGGTGTTCTCAATATCCACAGAAAGTAGCTGCTAAACCGAAAAAAAATTATTTCAACATGTTAGGAATTTATTGTTAAAAACTGTACTAAACTTTAACACTGTACTGCCGACGCAATAGAACATATTGTTTTTCTTGCTGCGATGGGTTAAGATAAATAAATACTACAGAATATAAATAACCTCACAATTTGCTATAAGCGGATTCGTGGCGTACCATGTCCTTGGTGATATCAGAGATCGTAGGGGTTCCTGGAACAAAAAAAAATTAGAAAGCAATACGTTTAGGCCTAATGTATTTCATGGTGTCAATAATGGCTCTTATGAGGGGAATTGAATTTTATAAACTTACCTGCTATTTGGAAGGTGTATTCAAGTTCAGTTCGGAATATGTTAAGCATTTTTTGAACACCTGCCTGGCCGCCAACTGCTAAGCCCCATAAAACTGGACGTCCGACGAAGACCTGAAACATTTTAGGTAGTTAGCAAGAGAACCAATTTTGACGTGATTATTTCTGAGTAGTTAGGGCCTCTAAGCAAACTTTTGCAAGACATGCGATGACACCGAGGTCTGGCCGTAGTTTTTTTTTTTGTACAACTGAGGTGTCAAACAAGCATAAGGCCTACCTGTTGGTAAGCGGTTACCGTAGCCTATCGCGCTTGCAATACCAGAGGCATCACGCACGCGTTGCCGACCCCGAACGAGCTCTGGCAACCTTACTCACCGCAGGAACACAACACTATTTAAAACAAATAATGTTATTTGGCTGCGATCTTCTGTAAGACGGAGGTACCTCTCCAGGTGGGCTGCTCCGGTTTAGAACGAGAAAATCTCGCTGTGCCCTACCTCCTCGTAGTGGCCCCGGCTGAAGAATAGGCCTCTCTATACCTACCCGTGAATGTCGTAAGAGGAGATGGGAAGCAGCGTCCTCTATTATAACAATGATAGCGCTAACTGCGCTCGCCAACACGCGTGCCCAGCTTGGTTTGTATGGGCAAATTCCCCCCATATGATAGGGAGTGACGAGAAGTCTATGGGGGAGGCCCATGTTCAGCAATGGACTTCTAACTGCTGGAATGATGATGATGAGGGCCTCGAAGTAGTTGAAATTCTCTTAATTCATACCATTTTAGCTCCGAGTGCTAGCGCTTTGTAAACATCGGTGCCCGTTGTGACCCCACCATCCAAATATACATCAATATTGTGGTTTTTGACAGCATCGATTATCTCAGGTAAAGCTTCAATCTAAAAAAAAAAAAATAAGGTTAATATTTTGATTTGTTTCGTAAACAATATGGCAATACGTCTTCGATAGTTCCCAGCAAAATAATTTGAGCATTATCAGTTTACCACAAATATTGTGTACGAAAGGCAACATTATCTACTGACTCTTTACGATAAAGTAATACGTACCGTTGCGGGGACGCTGTCGAGTTGTCTTGCACCATGGTTGGATACCAGAACGGCTGAGCAACCAGCTTCTACAGCTTTTAATGCATCATCGCCGCGAAGTATCCCTTTAGCTATGATTGGTAACTTGGTAATGCTGAAACCAAAGTAAGAAAGTTTTGGGTCGGCAACGCGTGCGTGATGCCTCTGGTATTGCAAGCGTAAATAGGCTACGGTAACCACTTACCAACAGGTGGGCCGTACGCTTGTTTGCTACCTTAGTTGTATAAAAATAAATAAAAATAAAAACTAAGTTAAACAAATTTAAAGATGCTCTATTGGACTGTATAAGTACCTCTTAGACTCTAAGAGGTAGTTAATATGCGGTCCACCAAAGGTCTAAGACTTAGAGCTTTGGTGGAGTGGTGGTAGTGACCTCGCCTTCCGATCCACAGGTCGTGGGTTCGAACCAGGTCGTGCACCAATGGATTATCCATTCGGAAAACTCATGTACGCTATACTAGTGCTCGCAAACGGTGAAGGAAAACATCGTGAGAAAACCGGCATGTCCTAGAACCAAAAAATTCGAAGACATGTGACATGTGCACGAAAGGGGCCTCTCAGACGCGCACTTTAATCCTTTCACTACACTGATTCTTTAACCGACGGTCATAGGTATGCCCTTTTCAGGGACACCATACCTCAACCTGGTCACTGACCTAATTCAGGATGACCAAGAAAGAATCAGGGACGCGACAAGCAAGCAATTACCTCTTCAACCATTTCACCTCATCCCAAGTTAGATTTTTGTCAAATAGGTCCTGTACATAATTATTCAATCCACTTCCTTCGCCTGTGCTTTGTATTTTCGTTGAGAGATTACCTGCAAAGTTCGCCAACCTGCAAAACAATATTATTAGATTACAGAAACTCACATTATGCAACATTAGAAAGAGTATGTAATAGGCATTTTGGAGGAGGTGCACGAGATTTTCTCGCTCTATATTGAACCAGCCTGGGAGATACCTCCCCCTTATAGAAGATCGCAGCTAAATAACATTATTTGTTTCAATCAGTGTTGTGTTCCTGCGGTAAGGCTCTGCCAGAGCTCTTTAAGATGTCGGGGGTTCGGGGTCGGCATCGCGTGCTTGATGCCTCTGGTATTGCAAGCGTTCATAGGCTACGGTAACCACTTATCTACAGGTGGGCCGGATGCTTGTTTGCTACCTTAGTTGTATAAAAAAAGGCATTACAAACTTACTTCAAGTGCTGAGGGAGGGTGAATTTGTTGCGGATATCTGCCCTTCGAAGGCCAAACATTGGAGTGTCGACTGTCAGTGCTATTGCTTTGAAACCCGCCTTTTCGGCACGTAGCACTAGGTTCTTAGTTACTTCACTGAAAAAAACGTCAAAAAGATTGTTCAACTTTGAATCATCTTGTGGCGGACCTGTCCCACTCAGTTGAAAGAAATCTGCCGTAACCTGAAAAATACAGGTCAAAAATATGAAAATAGTAACGATTCTCAAGTGGGTATCTCGAGCCGGAAGTCGCAGTGCAACCCTTACTCGATCAGAGGCCCGAGTTCGCAAGGAGCTTACGGTTTTTTATGGTGTCACGTCTAGCGCCCCTACAAAAACCGGCAAGCTATTCACTTATCACCACTCACTGTTGACTAGTCAGACGGCTCTTTAAATGTGGACTCGCTACTCTGACAGGAAGTACAAGATACATGACACTCAATGCTATTATCATGGTATTTTGGAGAGGCCTTGTCTAGTCCGGCTAATGATAATGAATCAAAATAATAGAAATGTTGACCTACCGGTCCTTATAAATGTAGAGCTGGAACCACTTGATTGCATCTGGTGCTGCCTCAGCCACTTCCTCTATCGAGCTCGTGGAAATTGTGCTCAGCGTGTATATGGTTCCTTCAGCTTGAGCGGCTGTTGGTGCAAATACTTGTCATAGGTATTTTACGTATATAATATTATTATGATTTAATCAATCAAGTAATAACAAGTTATTCGTTTTTAGCATAACGAATGTTTCAACTGAAGGACACATTTGAACTTACTAAATACTGACTCAGTATTTTGTGCCATAATAAGAACTATTTTCTTATACATAATGAAGAGTTCTGTATTCTTAGAATGAAGATTAGTGATTTGTTTGAAAAACACCAGATACGATAGGATACTCGTTAAGTTGACCACACAAGATTGTGGACAATGATATATATGCGAAAGATTGGACAGATGGATGTTTGCTACTCAATCATGCCAGAACCGCTGAACGAATCTGTATGAAATTTGGCAAAATAGATAGATTATAGTCTGGAAAAGCACATAGGCAACTTTTTATCTAGGTATCGCGCGTGCGAAGCCGTGGGCGCTAGCTAGTCTACAATATTTTTACAACTTTACTAAAATAGGGTTTATTTAGTTCAATTCAAATGCGTTGTCCCTCAGTTGAAACACATTTAATATTTACCCCTCGCACTAGCTAATTCACCATCGGGATGGGCCATTCTTTGCATTGCAGTGGGAGACAAGCCCAATGGCATAGAAACTTCGTTTCCCAGTACGTTTGTACGGAGATCGCAGCCGGTGACGCCTACGAGACATTTCGGACGAATTCGCAACCTATATTTTCACAAAATAAAATGACTTTTAGACTAATTTAAGAGTTCAGTCATCCATCAGTCAACATTAAAATTTATTCAGTTATACATAAATTAAATAAATAATAGCTTACCTTTGAAAAGCTACTTTGTTTTCTAATAGCGTTTGCTCGTCAGTAGCTCCACTTATATAATAATCCCGAGCAGTTTTCGGTAAAACTGCAATGGCAGCATCTTCCAAATCTTTCACACAGATGTATTTCTCCATTTCTCCGACAACTACTAACTTCGCACTCTGGGACTAGCTAGACGACTGTATAGATAATAACAATTACGTACGAGCGGTTTACTGTTTATCAGTGCTATAATGATGTGCTAGGTCATAGGTCAGGTATCGAATGTACAACTTTAATAATTTTTGTAGAAGTCAACAAGATATGGGAGAGTTCACTAATTACCTGACCTGCAGATGATTTTAATGTTTTGACAAAAAAATTGTTTTGCCGATTTTATCCTAAATACTCTTTCTGTTATTTATGACAATCGTTAGTCTGTTCTACGTTCCTGTCCTACTCCTAAAATAACTTACACTTAAAATAAAATTAGAATGATTTGTTTTATATTTTTATTATCGATTTAGTTATTATAATCTGTTTGGATGCTACATAATTAGCATTAACATGTTATGTCAATTGCTACATGGTGTTTTTGTCATAGAAACGTTATACAAAACTGTTTTTAATTCAAGTATATTTATCAGCATTTTTATTTGTCATACATAATGCTGCAAAAGTGATCAAATGAACATACTATTTATAGTTTACATATTACTTATAAAGGTATTTAAGTAAAAATCACAAGCTGAGGACCTCTCCTTCAAGTATCAAATTCATGTTAATAATGTCCCTGTCACCGGGCAAATTACGAGCTTATTAGCTGCACCTGTCGGTTCTGCTTTAGTCTCTCTATAACATTTCTGAACTCGTATTTTGTCCCAATATTGATGATCAACCTCATTTCATTTACAATTTTTTTATCGTCACACCTTTCTTCTATCTAACCTTAATCCAATCTATCGTTCCTCCATGCACGATATCATTGTTTTTGCAATTTATAAAAGATACAAAATATTCAATCATAACTCTACATTATGAAAAGGTTCCTCTAACTACTCATCTTTGGTAATACATTAACAACAATCAATGGTTAATCGACAAGGGTTCTTATTCACAATAATCATTCCTGTATTCTCTACCATTGTGAATTGTGATCATAATGTCTTTATTTTACAAAACATGTGATCAAAGTTTTACTTTTGTACAGTATTTTCTCAAAGTTCTTTAATAATGACAGTACATGCAATATCTTAGCTCGTCATTATTCTAGATCAAAGCTACATAAGAATATATTTTGTTAATTATATGAGAAGGTGGATATATTTCAATGATTTAGCATCTAAGTAATCAATGTACAGACTATCAGGTGTAAGCTTTGAGCAAATAAAAACTAAGGCACACGGTCTACAAGACCCCACACTCAAAACAATCTAAAACGATTACAAATATTAACAAAATATTCACAGAAAATCACGGTGGTTCTGCTTGGCGCTATTTACAGAAGTGGTAAAAGTTTAAATAGTATTTTCTGAATCTATTGCATCACTAGAAATCACATTAACTGTACAGTTAATAATTGATAGCAATGTGCGTCGCCTGATAGCCTGCTCAATATAACATTTGAATTCTTTACAATGGAAAGCAATTTACAATAGTTAATGTTACCTAAAAAAATAAATAACGTTTTTTACAAATCAGAACATTGACGAAGTGGCAACATTTTCCTGTCAGACTAGTTGTTGGTACCTATACCTACTCGACTAAAATAATATCGTAGTAATAAGAGGCCTATGACAATAAGAATTAACTTAAACTCATAGTCATATTAGGCCAACAAATAACGTGGCAAAACGTTTGATTGATAATCTTTAATAAAAAAAAACTGATGCCAGGTAGTGAGTAAAAATGTTATTTTGTGAGGTGATGATGGTTATCAGCAATATTTAACATTGTCTAAGCAGTAATCAATGAATTATATCAAGGTACAAATCTTTATCTCTGAATTAGTTTTGAATTCTAATAATATCTTAGTATTTTTTTTAATAAGTATCTTACAATAATGTGTCTGTAATGATATAATGTTTTTATAATTAAGTATTAACACGAAATTACGTTACTCATTTAATTTCTGACTAAGCTTTTCTTCGAGTTTTAACAATATTTTTGGTAAAAAAAAAAGCTTTGTCATCATCCCTTACGTTATTATGTATTTGAAATTGTTCTGTTTGTGATTTTTTATTTCTAATTTCTTAATTGCTAAAAGTACCAAAAACTATTTATCGATAAGACCGTATGGTCAAAAATCGCAAAGAATGTCATTATTTAAATGAACAGGTTAATTTCGAATCATTTAAATAAATAATAAGAGGACTATGACAAAATTATATACCAAAGCATTGCCATGTATTTTGTTAATTTTGAATACAGAATGAAGTTCTTAATGAGAATAATATATGTAATTGCAATTGAAATGCATACAAACAAAAACTGTTATTTTAACTGAATGCGTTATGTTGCGTTAGAAATGCGTGCAAATTATAACTACAATTTATACCTAATAAAAAATAACTAATTTTTTTATGAGCTGTCAGCAGCAACCATCTAGATATATTTTATCATGAATATTCTGTTCAAATGCTGAATGTAATGTCACTTCACTAAGGTCTTATAATAGTCTCGAAAATTAATTAATAACTCAATACGACTATTTTTTATTGAGACAACGGTTTAACTAGGCCTCTCTAAAGTAACATGGGAATGTTACTTTAAAGAGAGAGGCCTAGTTAAATCGGCAGAACTGTACTTGCGCGTACTTGGAAATCCTATAAAAACCGTCATGTAATCTTTAAAATTGATCACGAACCATTGACGCGTAGTCCTCTCGAAATTGGTGGACAAAAGGAACAGTCGTAAATTTCGTTTAATTGATTCTATTCATTTATCTGAGTATATTATTTAAGTTCATAAAAACTTTATAGTTTTGGATTAGTTTTTGAGTGCACTAAAATTGGCTTGGTTATAATTCAAAATAATTCTAAAATAGTTTCCAATTTTATTGAATATTAAATGTTTTAACTTCTGCCTGAGATCACACTTAAATGATAAGTATAACAGTTTATAAAAGTACAGTCAGGTCATACAGTACAATAGGTAAAACCATAGTTACTTAATAATAATAAAATATTAATTTACACGCTATGCTGCATGCGCAGTTGAATAAATTATTCGATCGAAAACGTAATATGAATAAAACCTTAATTCGAAAAAATAAATACTATGGTACTTTTAAAGCGAATCGTTAAATTACATAAATAACCAAAAACAAACGAGGGCAAGCCGTGACGCGGTCCGCCAGGGAGCCGTGACACCCGACTAATACTAAACGTAAGCGCCATCGAAAACAAACTACACATATCCTTAGCATCACAGAAAAAACTACGACTAAGCGGCGACACCCGGCGACGGGTCCGCGGCGCGCGGCGCGCGCGCTAGGCGCGGGCTAGGACTAGAAGTGCGCGCCGCCTCCGCCGCCTGCCGACAGCCGACAGCCGAGCGCCACGCACGGTTACAGCGACCACAGGCACACTTCACAAATAAACTGAGTTCATTTAAAAAGCCCCATGTTATTAATGTTCTCGGTAAAGCTACATATTAGTATGTATGCCATACAAAACTTAGCTTTGCAGCTATGACATTAAACCGCAAGCACTAGCCCATAAGAGAAGGCTATAACATCATCCAGGCCCACAGGCCTTGTTTGAAGGAGGCTTTAGGGCCTACGACTAGGACTGGCCACACTTTATTGGCGCAAAGACGCGGGTTAACAGAAACGGGGCGTTGCGCGGGCGAGTATCTTTGACGATGCTGCGTCGCTCTCATACATCACGCGTCAACTTGGCGAGTTGAATACAATGTACGTACGAGTTGTGTCCGGGTGGTTCAGAGCGCGGGGGGCGCGGGGTCGGGCGCGGCGGGAGGGGGCAGGCGGCGCGGGGGGGACTCCTCGCCCGCGCTCTCCTCCGCCTCGCCCCCCTCGCCCTCCGCTTCGCCGTCGCGCTCCCGCGGCGTCTCTTCCTCCTCCTCCTCCTCGTCGTCGTCGTCCGGACATAGCTGATAGGCCCTAAAAATAAAGAAAACCACGGCATTTGTATACAAAGTCAGAAAACAATTTGATTCATTGAATCTGTTTAGCTGATTTGCGTAATTTAATTTAATTTTAATCTTTTGCTCAAAGTTCGCATGAGTCAGCTTGTAGCTAACTAGAGGCCGCGAATTGAGTTTTGAACCTGGCGTGGCTTACTCAAATGTTTACAATGCCGCATATTGGAGCACAAAGCTCTTCTCCACTCTCTAGTAAATAACAGTAATCAAGATAATTGCTTACTTCTCTAGTGTTTTTCTAGCTGAATTACTGCGCTCTAGGAAGTATCCACTGGAAGTTTCGTTCGAAGTCCCTGGTGGTGACCACGATCCATAAGAACCGTAGCCGGTGGGGCCGTACTGTAGAAAAATCAAATAATACGTCATTGTTTTTAAACGAAATAAGAGCATGCTATAATATACGTTTTAATCCGCTCCGCGAAACGAGGCAGGGCGGAGAGAGAAGTATAAGCGTGGATCAAATGTGTTCGAGTAGACGTGCACATTCCACTGCATCACAATTTCTTTTTAATTTAATAGCTAAAGAATTTATATTTTTTATATATGACATTGTATTGATTGACGATTTTTTTATTTTTATTAGGTTTGACATTAAGTTATTTTGAATTTAATAATTGAAGATTTTTATTAGTTTCTATTATATCTTAACTAGTATGTACCTATGCTATGAATTTAAATTAATCTTTTTATGTTTGATATTTTTTTTAATGATAATTATATTAATAAGTATGTACACTATTGCATTAGATGCCTCTGTAAAAAAAGTTTAGGTACCTTTTCGTAAAAAAATAAATAAACATCAGGTTTGCTGCACTGTTTTCTCCAGGGCAGGGAACGCATTAGCAGTGCTTTAGGTGTTGCAGATGTCAATAGTCGACGGTAACCGCTTACCAAGGTGAGCCGTAAGCCTGTTTGCCTCCGTATAACATAAAAAAACAGTGGTAGGTACTCACTCTGTCCAGCTCGTCCTGCAGCCAGGCGAGCAGCTGCCTCCAGCGGCGGCGCGCCTCGGGCTGCGAGTGCACGGCGCGCACGGCGGGCGGCGCGCGGCACATGACGCTCACCACGAGCTTCACGCACGCGTACGCTCGCTTCTGGTAGTGGGATCGCGCCCGTGTCGCCGTCTCCAGTAGACCCGGTCGCTCGTCTGACACACCCTGGGAATCAACATTAAATTATTTTAGCGTCTAACTATATTTCAACCAAATTGAATCTGAAAAATGTTAGTAAATGGCCCATTCTTGACCTTGCTTGCTTGCTTGTCTTGTCACTGATTCTTTCTTCATCCTGCTTTAGGTCAGTGATCAGGGTGATCTATGGTGGCCCTGAAAAGAGCCTAGGATCTTAACCTAAAATTATTGATCAGCGTGGCGAGTTGGGGCAAATCCCCACAATTTATTGTTTCTGGAAATCTATGGGAGAGGCATGAACATCCTACATCGGCGGTTTGTTAAAAAACAGTTCACATCTAATTTGGCTGAAGTACAGTAACCGATCCTGGGGCGTGTGTTTTATCAGGAGGAGAAATAAATCAGTACCTTGATGACATTATGAATTCGGTGGTTCTGCCAACTGTCTTCCATTAGCAGGAGTGCAGTGAGTGTGTCCGAGTGTCTCCGTAGTTCGTGGCAGTACGCGTACGCCATTTGCCACAAAAGCTCGGCTAGCGCGATTCGCGACCAGCCCGCGTTCTCCCAACACATGAATTGTAACAGACGTATGGCCTCGTCGCAACCGCAGCATTCTTCTGTTAGCTTCTTCATGTATCCGCTGCAAACAGATAATGTCTTTCGGTCAGTTGAAGCTTAGTTAGTTCATATGAACTAAGTGGCCAACTCTGATGACGGCCACACGAAAGCGAAATAGCGGAATAGCGGTCACCTCGCTGTACTTTGCTTAACTCAGCTAAGAACAAGCCACGCTACGAGCCCTTCTAGATTGTAGATATTTCAAGTAGATATTTATAATATGACTAGACTGAGCTATTTTCGGGACGTATTGTAGAAACCCAAGTAACATACCCAGCGCGATTGTAGAGCACGTCAATAGCGGTGGACGAGAGCTGCGGTCGATGCGTCGCGGCGCCGGCTGCGCTCTGGGCCGGAGGCGGGTCGTTGTATGGATTTGGCAGCGGCGCCGTGCCGTCAGCGGCCGCAGCCGACACATTGCGGGAGCTCGTGTCGCAACACCGCACTAGCACGCAAATAACCTGAGACAAATACACTATTGTAATACACTGTCTACTAGTAAAAGCCCGAATAAATCTGTCCAGTAGTTACAGAGAACATCGTGCACAGATGAGCCGAGATGGCTCGAGATGTTTTTATGTCTCCGTCCTATGACGGAGACTTAGTTTTACACTAAGTAGAGATAAGGATTACGTTTACACTACATGTTCAAAAGATTTAATAACTTGAAAAATAACTTACTTGATGAATTTTGGCAGATTCCGGGTACTGGTATTTCCCGACATATGAACCCAATCCAGATGAATCATCCATGCAAATTGTGAGTAGGATGTCTAGAATCTTGAGCTGAAATCGAAAAACACATAAAAAAAAATCAAACAAAAGAAAGATGAACGACATCGCATTAGTAAAAAAAAAAAGTTGTACGTAAGTTGTATAAATGTACTGACCCGCAATAGCTGATGCTTTTCCGCCAACCCAAGCGAGGCGTACGTATAAAACAGGTTGAACAGCAACGGCAGATGTCTGTGGACGTGTGAGTCCGCGTGCGGGGGCGCGGCCAGCGCTCGCACGCTGCACAGTAATTGGTCCGATAGTGACAGCGCTTCTTCCCGAGCGCACCACGAACCGAAACCACTTGGCACTGCAAAACACGATGGTTCCTTGGTTTAGTTACAATTTGGCTTGATAGTGAATAATTGTTTAAGCAAAGAACGAGGCTCTGGCACTCCGCCCCCCAACCCGCAAAGGACCTGCGTAGTCCAAGCTTATGTTCAGCAGTGATTCGTCAGGCTTATGATGATGATGAGTGAATAATTGACCACGTTTTATTACTGCGATAATTTTTAACGACATAAACTCGAGAGGTTTCAACTAAAACTATGTTCTTTCCTACTTTATTTTGCCTTCCTACCTACAGCTACCTGGTTTGTGTACCTACCTAGTAATCTCTTTGCCCGTTTTTTTTTATTGTTGCCTTGGAACCTACCTAGTCAGGAAACAAATTATGTTGTAACTTGGGCTTGTTGTGTGTTGTGGGACAAATAAAATTGAATAGTTTTTACTTTTTTTTTACTTTCTGAAATTATAGTCTCAAAAAGGCAAATGCATTATCGAAAAAAAGAAACATATGCAATACCTTAAAAATTAGTATGTTGATAATGGACAAATAGTTTAAGGTCTGAAAAAGCATGGCTATTTAATGTGGAGGTATGAAAGTGATGAATCAAGTCAAGTGCGTTCTTTATGGATATTGTATTGTGCAGAAGATGAATTGGTATGAGATCTTCTTACCAGGTTGGTCATTCATGGCGTAGTGTGCCAAGAAGACAATAGTTTTCATGAAGACAATCCGTACTTCGGCGGAGGGGCATGACAGAAGATAGTCACATAACCTGAAAAACAGTTATTGGTGAGACACGTATTATATCAATGGGCCCTGTATTTGTACATGTACTTTGCTGTGTTGTCTGAAATAAATGAATTATTATTATATTATTATTATGAATGTCAATGTATGGAAATGTCTGTGTTTGATCAATATGAATGAAATATGGAAAAGTTATTGTTTATAACTTTGAATAACATTATAGACTTGTATCCGGGTCCCACGCGAGCGAAGCCACGTGCTAGTAATAGATATGCATGTATGTAAGGCCTAATTACATTGATTCTAGATGATTTATACAGCGACAGGATGTATTTTTTTACTCACAGGACATTGTGTGCTTGGGACATATTTAGATGGAGTAGGCTTATACCATCCTATCAACCTAGTCAACCTTATCCATAGGAGATACACGGTAAATATTTTTTTTATTTATTTATTCTATAACAATTTTCTTACAAATCGTATATGAATTTCCTAAGACTAACATAAAAATATACAATATGTGTGAAGCTGACTAACCCGAGGGTTTCCTCACGATGTTTTTCTTCACTGTTCTCGGACATAAATTATTCGAACAGAAAAGCCAATGGTGCACAACCGGGATTTGAACTATCGACCTCCGGATCGAAAGTCAAGGTACCTCCCGCTAGGCCAAAACGGCTATAAGTAATAATACGAACACGCTTATTTACCTGTGTGGATGTTGGAAGAGATCTGTGGCAAACCAAGCTCTCACGGCTTGTGAGCACCGTAAATGCTGGCAGAGTATTTCGTGCCTGAAACACGCATAGAGTTATAATCATAACTATAACAGGTATAGAAGTATTCGGTTTATCAACTATATAATTACCAGTCACTGGCTGGACCACGCAACGTTTTCTTTGTGCGAAAACCAACAGAGAATAAGAACCGTGTAGCTAGTTGTACTGTTAACATTGATATTTCTTCATGTTCCGGGCCCTAGAAACATACAAACTCATAAAATATGCCCAAAAATGTATATCACTTTACTTTTGTTGAAAATGCATACCCAGCTGCCTTGTGGTCCGTGTAGCAGTTGCAATCGCATACAACAAAGTTTCTTCATGAAGGTGAAATGCTCAAGACTGAATTGGTCCTGGTTGTGAGAAAATGCTATATTTCCACGACGTACGGACTGCCAGATGGGTTTAGGTATCACGCTTTCTCTGCAATCCAAATGGAAAATTCAATAAAAAGAAATATGAACTATTAATAAAAAATTAGTACATAATATAACTTTGAGAGAACGTACTTTAGACTCAGATTCTTCAATGATGTTTCGAGATCAGGCGAGGCGGAGGATATAGTGTCCAGTCTTGTGTAGAATAGCATGTACGCGTTCCACCATCTCTTTTGACGCTTGTATGTCACCCTCTTTAGCATCGGATCGAATACCTAAAACCAGATAAGACATTACCACGCCTCAAAAGTAGACTCGTAAGCCTTCCTAATTTAATTGACTTATTTGTTGGTATCAACAAAAGAATTTATCGTCATGTGACCGACTGACGACAATCAACGCAGTCTAATAAGAGAAGTAATAGTGAACAAAGCAACGCACAAATACAAATACGCTTTAGTAGCTAACAAATAAATTTTTAGGAATCATTTAATTTATCTAGAATTTATTATATCCTAAGTGTCTAAACTCAAGAAAAGAAAAATAATTTTGATAAATCACACTAAATATCTTATAGGAATTATCTCTGTCTCTGTGTCTGAAACGTTATCACGACTAAACGGCTGAAGCGATTTTGATGAAAGTTGGTATGGAGATAGCCTAAACCCTAAGGACGAAATTTATTTATCCGGGTAACGCGCGAGTTAAACCGCGGGCAGTAAATAGTAGTAAATAAAAGTGAAATTCACAGGTCAAATCTAACCTTTTGACCGCCAAAAGAGGAAAACTTCTCAAGATGATGGGACACCTCGCTTTGAAAACAAGTATGTAGATGGCTTTTATTTACTTGTACTGGGCTGGTATGCGTGGCGGGGAAAAGGTTAAGTGTGATAATCCATTTGGAAAGGATATCCTCACCTCGCCCATGTACTCGCCGCCGAAGCATTGCACTTTCATCTCTTCATCGTCATGCATTCCGCATTCTGATACATCGCCGTCGTCGAGTTTAACCCATCGACCCGTGTCGCTGCCATTGTCCCTACAAACACATAATATCTATACATATCTTTCAATAAACAGACAGAAAGAGTTAAACAGACGGCGAACTGTAGTAGTTCCTTAAAACACTGATTTACCGATGGTTCGTAAGTATCCATTAAAAATGAGAGCAGCGATTCGTTTACCATTGAAACAACAATCATTTTAATGTTTGTTTCATAGGAAGTTCTTGTAACAGAAAAACATCATTTGATATAGCGGTTGTACTGTTTTACTCTACGCATCGCCACACACTCATTTATAGTGGAAACCAGATCCTTAACTGTTAACTGTATAGTTACCTAAGCAGAACATAGGAATAGTAATGTCCTCCGGATGCCTGCCCCGAATGGACGACAATGCCGCTCAGTTGGTAATGCGTTTCTCTTGTACCTTCTTCCCCGCCTTCCCATAACGAGGCGTCTCCTTCGGCCCGAGCTAGACCCCAGGCTGAAACAAAGAACAGATTTATATAAGTAGAACAAAATAATCGGGAGGCTTTTTATTGTCTCATGTCATGTCATGTATATTGTTCTCATCCTTGTCTTTCAGGTGGCCACCAGTTTGTGAGAGACAAAGATGGGTATAAAAAGTGTACGTCTTTGCCCATTTAAAAACTTAAGGAAAGTTTGATGGAAAATTACCTGTGTAAGGTTCAACATCAAGTTCCCGCGGAAATTCGAAATAATCATTGAACTTTATTGCGCAAACTTTTTCGAAGTCGTACTCGAATCGTTTCAGCTGTATAACTAATACTGGAGGTAGTTTGTTGAGACACAATCGCTTCACTGTTACTACCTAGAAAGAAATAAACGTACAATGAGACAAAGCAGGCAAGTGAATCGGGATTTTAACATATTAGTTAATGTTATCCATACTTTTTTGTTACACTTATCACAGTGGTAAGCATCAGGACCTTCTAGTAACTCTCCTCTTACATAAGCTTCCAGAGATTCTTGTAATCGAGAAAGGTTCCTTATATCTAGAGACACCACGCTAAATGGCTCTTCCTTGCAATATCTGAAAAAATAGATGCGGTCAAGTGCAAGTAGGACTCGCGCCCTGAGGCTTCCGTACCATAACACGGGGTCGGTAAATCGAGTTCCCCAAGTGTACGAAGTGACAAACTTATATTGCGGTTGATTAGCAATATAATATATAGATAGGTATGAACAGCAAATTCTGGACTTCTTACTTCTGGATAATTATTTCAACTTGATACCTACTGTTTCTGAGCAAACCCATGACACAATCTATGACACACGGACATACGTCACAACAGACAGACGGACAACAAAGTTATCCTATAAGGGTTCCATTTTATCCAATGAGTTAGAGAACCCTAAAAAGTTATAACTTTACAAAAACAAGACAGCATTTAAAAATAGCCGTGGTGGCCCCGGCTGAAGAATAGGCTCCTCCATATCTACCTATCCGCGGATGTCGTAAGAAGCGACTAAGGGAAAAAAAGCTAGGGGATGGGCAACAGGGTCCCTCATTTTAACAACGATAGCTCTAACTGCACTAGCCAACCCGCATGCCCAGCGTGGTGAGTATGGGCAAATCCCCCCACATGATAAGGAATATGCTGTCTGTGGGGGAGGCCATGTTCAGCAGTGGACGTCGTACAGCTGAAATGATGATGATGATGATTAAAAAATAATAAAATATAATTTACCTGTGAGGGCAGCCTTTACAGATCTTTTGATCGGAGTAAGTTCCTCCCATAGTTTTTGCCATAAGCTGATCCTGATTCAATGATTTTAGGGCTTCGTCTAAGGATTCAACCAATGACATAAAAAACTCCACTGCATCTTGCTGTTCGCGTAGATTCACAGGTTCACCTTGTAACCTTAAATAAATAGAAAATTGTTGAATGAAGTATACAGGTGAGTTTTTTTTCAGGGCCACTTCGGGCGAAATCCGAAACCGTGAGAGTAATCGAAAAGTGGTGTTAGGAGCCACGGGCTCGATTTTGAAAAGAATAAGATCAGAGAAATCATGTTTGCACAAGAATCGGAAAATAACTGTAACTTACTTGAAATGCGCCCACAATCCTCTCGGAATGTAATACTGTAATTTGCTGTAGTGTAAGTGGGCAAATATGGCTTGAACTTGCTTCAGAATCATAATATTGTAGTCACTATTATTCTGAAATTCGACAAGCAAAATATACTTTATTTTCATAACAAGAAATCCCGTTATCCATACGCTTATTTATAAATAATGCGAAAGTTAGTAAAGATATTGGTCTCATGCTCACTCTTTCATGCTGCATTCACTGAACAGATTAGAATGAAATTTAGCATGCATGTAGTAAATAGCCTATAATAACATACATACTACTTTTTGTCTGGGTGCCACGCGAGCGAAGCCGCGGGCGGATACTAGTTTAATATAATTGACAAATGCATAGCTGCAAGTACTCACGTCTATGTTATTTTCTATGACGCTGTGGTGGTGGTGATGATGGTCACCGGAGAAATCTTCATCCGGGTCAGTGGCTGCTCCTACATAGACAAAGAACTTTACATAGCCGAAGGAAATACAAGATTTATTTACAAAATCAACAGTTATGTATTTGTCATCATCGCATTACAATAACACCCACTTTCATCCAAATCTTTGTGTGATTTTGGTCTTACTTGACAACATCAGGTATGGCTCCTGTTTCTCCCATGGTATTGATGACCTGTACCAACACTTTGCCGTTTTTAAGGCGATTATATTGTCAAACACAAAGATTTATAGTTCCAATTCGTGTAAAATAATGCTGGCAAGCTTGCATTTGAATGGTAATAAGACGTCATGGTAAGGCCTCTGAGCAATGATTATCTTAAAAGTTAGTGGCAAAGACTATTATCGAAGTTTTAGGCCGCCTGAAGGCCTATGTCGTGGCCTAATAACGTAGGAATCTCTACAAAAGCCAGCAGATGCACTAACCTTGTACAGTGAGTAGCACATCACGTATCGCCGGCACGCAGTACAATTGCTGCAGAACTGAGTTCATGTAACACGTTGCTCCCGCATTCTTCAGGCCGACTAGGCCAGCCGGCTGACGCGGACCCACGCATGGCATATACTCCCATTCAGAGAGTGACGCACTCTTTTCTGTGGAAACCATACGACAAATTAAAATAACATTAGCAGCAGCTGCAGATAATGTATTAAAAAGAAGTAAGTAAGAAGTATTAGTAAGAATTTGATGGAGATTTGAAAGATTAGGTATCAAGCTTATTAATTTGTTGTGTACCTGTCTGTATATCTGTATCCTTTATAATTATTTCTTGTATTCTATATTGTGATTTGTATTGAGTGCCAAGTTGGTAAATAAATTAATGTTTGTCTATGTCTAAGTTAGTTGGAAATTGGTTTCATATGCAAATTCAATTTCACGCGCATGTACCCATGTTTATGCATACCATAGTATCTTGCGGAAGGTGTCCTAACGTTAAAGTATAATCATTAAAAACTCACCACTATAAAACATCTTCTCAATAAGAGTAACAAGAGCCGCCATATTAGGCACGCAGCCGTGCACCAGCGACAGTAAGAGGTCGGAGGCGGCCGCGGCCGAGGCAGGCGACCGGCAGAGCGGCGCGGGCGGCTCCGACTCAACTACGCTAGAGACCGACCCGTCCCCGTCTGATCCCATGCGGCACCATGCCCACGAATACGGCCATAGAAACTCCGTCAATATTTCCTGAAATATTACAAAATTATCAATACATACAGTTTTTGACTAGTTCAGGAGTCTATGCAGCGCTATTATCTGCTCACGCCTTTTCAATGACCGCTGTCATTAGAAGGTGGATTGGCATCGCTAGAGCTCAAATTTATAGCAAAATATATTCTGGTAACCCCGTTTACTTACCGTTATCAATCCGCTGTCCTTATGGTCGGGATGTGCGCCATACTGGTACTTGACTTGGGCAGCGACGTGGGTAAACAATTCCTTGGTAAGGTTCAGATGCCCCTCTAGCAACGTGTCGTCGAGTGTTGCGGGGTTTTTTCGAACAGCTCGAAGCCAAGCCACCTGCAAAAACACATTATTATAATCGCAATTGTGCAGCCTAACGCTTAACTTCGCGTTTGCGAAGATCCACCGGCCGCACTTTACGCAGGCCGAAGAGTGTTTTTTTTTAATTTATTGTACATTATACAGAAAGGCTTTGTCGCTGAGCGACAACATCGCCCAATCGGAACTTAACTAAACCACGAACACAAATACTTAAAACAAAAACAAAAGAAAAAGTGAGAAAGAAGAAGAAAAAACAATTGATTCATAACATTAAACTTAGTGGTCGAAAAATAAAATTGTTGGGCTTTATGCTGTTTCATCGCCCAACATCAAACATTGTTCTCATCATCACCTGACCAAAAAAAAGTAATTCTTCGCTAGCGTTCCGCACACATTCCATCACAGGCCGAAAAGACAAAATGATCTTACTTCAAGCGCTAAATCGCTAAGGGTGCGCGACGTCGGCCCAGCTAGCGAGACTAGTCTACACAGTAGCTGCAGAAATTGCTGCGCGTTTCTCGCATTTCTCTGCAGCCTGGCGCCGCCCGCCGCTATAGCGCCCGTGTCGGGTGTGGCGTCGGAGCCCGCCTCGCCGAGCGCCCGCAGCGCCGCGCGCGCGCCGCCGCCGCCGCCCCACGCGCACATCGTCAGCACTTGCTCCGCTGACGCTATTCGTACCTGTTGCACAAACCAATTCACTATAGAAATAACAGTAGGCGGGCGCTGACACTACGATACAGTCTTTAATTTAACTAATGTTTTTCAACGTGTTTCTATTGTTTTTAACATGTAACATTTCGGCGGTCTGGACTATAATGTGACTGTTGGGTGTTATTATTTATTTATTTATCATCAGCCTGTAGAAGTCGACTGCTCAACATAGGCCTCCCCCATGATTTCCATGACGAGCGGTCTTGAGACTTTTCCATCCACCGACTTCCCGCAACTTTCACAATGTCGTCGATCCATGGGTTTGAGAATGCTACCATTGCATAAAGTCGAAGTAAACTTGCTATAAGGGGTTCTAACATTTTACTATGGAGCCTGGTATACCTCCAATTCAAACCTTAATACATCGATGGAGGACTTCTATACAAGCAAAAAAATTCGCGGCGGACTTTAGGTACGTTACAAATTTGGATTGCTATGCCATAAATCTTTTGCACTACTTTTTCTCTTCAAGCCACTAGGCACTGCCGATCACCATTAGCACTTACATTAGCATTGTTGCAATCGATCATGAGATAGAGCGCGGTGTCTTGCCACCACGATTCATGAAGTAGCGTCTCCAATCGACAGCCGCTTAGCGCCGTACATATCGTTACCACTTCCATGCATTCCCGGACCACTGCAAACGCATAAATAGAGCATAAAAGCATGTCCAGTTAGAATTTTACGCAAGTCATTGAAGAGTGGAATTTGTTGGTCCAAAGAACACTTACATACAACATCGTCAGGATGGATCATTCCGTTGTATTCATTGGGTTGTGCGACAGTGTACGCGAGCGTATAAAGCGCTTGTGCAGTGTTAGCAGTAGGAACGCGCCAAAACCTGTTCGTTGGCGTCTCAGTCTCACGGATATCAACTAAAACCTAAAAAAAAATACACATTAGCTCATGAAGTTCACTGAACAGTGCTTAAGCATGTACAGTCAGATACTAACAATAGCGAATAGAAGACGGCGAATAAATTACCTGTTCGCCCAAAATCGTCGATAACGACTCAGCAACGCCCTTGAGTAATAATTCGTAACTCTGATTTGGCACTGTTTGTAGGGCTTCTCTCAATATTGAAACATCCAACCTGAAAAATAATCTCATAAGTCTGGCATTTTTCGATTTCTACTTTGTTTGGTAGTTCTTGATTATACAAGGGGATTTATTCATAAAATGTATACTATAGGTACTGAAAGGGGCTTATTCAACACTTAGTTGGCAAATAAAGTTTATTCTTCGACCTTTGGAAATTCGAAATTTTTAATAACGAAAAAAGAACACTATCTGTAAATCCAGCTTTTTTTGGGGCTTAATTATTTTACTGGTAAGTAGAAATCTTGATTTGTGTACTGTACATACCTGAATTCTGGGTTTTCTTCGTCCATGGTTGGTGATATATGGTCGTACAAATGTCCTAATGTAAATAATATCAATTTTGCCAACCTTACTAACGCCAAATAGCAGACTCTGAAAACAAGAAATCAACATTTTAGGCTAGTTTTATCTAATTAGAGATATATATTTTTATTTTGAGTTAACACTCATTTACCTACCTTCTTGTATGAGGCGCAGCGCCTTGCATAAATTCTGGATCACACAAGCACTTCACTAAAAGTGGCGCTTTTTTCACACAAGCCAGTTGAAAGCTACGATTTCTATCGAGTTTCGAATCCAACGCCGGCATTATAATGCTGTATAGTACCTGAACAAAAAACTGTATCGTGATTCGGCTTGTTCACTTGCTTGATCACCGAATACTATAATATAATAATAATATTATAATTTGTGTGTCGATTTTGTGAATCTTACCTGCATGTTGTAAGCCACAGTGGGTGGTTCAGGACCATAAAGCATATCCCTTAGTTTAGCGTCCTCTCTGCTCAGCAAAGCTTCCGTCAGCCTCTCCACCGTTTGTTTGTGAGGAGGGCATATTTGCGAGAGTAAATGAGCCGCTTCAGTCAACTGGTCGTATCCTTTCGTTATGCCGATGTGTTCCAATAACAACACAAATGGCAAATACCATGATCCTTGAGCAAAAAGCTGAAACCAGAAAAGAATAATAAAGAAAGAATAAAGGCTACCGCTAGCTTCCGCCCGCGGCGTAGCTCACGTGGTACTGTACTCTCACGTCACTATCCGGCTCCTTAACTATAGCCATGCAAAAAATTACTTTGGTTTGTTGCTGCGTAAGAAGGTCAAATCAACTGACAAAATAACTAATTGTCTAGCATGGGTCTACGTTTTAGAAGGCGCCGTGAGAAAAAGTAATGAAAAAGTATTTGAGGTGGGTTAGCACGAGTGCGATACTTACTACACCAGGCAAAGCGTATTCCGTCACCGCCGACAAAGGAGGCGCTGACGTGCTAGAGTCACTACTGGTATCATTGGACGACCCGCATCCACCACTGCCACACACTTGACCATCATACACCTGAAAAACATCATTTTTCATAAAACATAATATGTGTACAGTAAACTATAAAATCGCTTCGGAAATCTCGTCTTTCATAACGGTATCGCGTTATCTCAAGTGCATATACTCAAAGGTAAGGATAAAACGAAGATAGCCGAGGCACATAGCTTTTATCGTCGTCCATTATAAAATTTGTGAAAAATAAATTTACCTTAGCAATAATCACAGATTTATCACGGAGAGGAATTTGCGAGAGTATCTTTCTATCTTGACTAGAATCCAACAGTTCCCCATTTGCGTATAACTCTAATTTGTTGATGTACATTTCTGCTTTCGTTGAAGTCTCTATGATGCTTTTTATCCTGCAACACAAGATAATGCATTATATAACTTTAATTAAAAGGCCAGTAAATGTTTGGTTTAATCATAAATACCTTCTTTGGACCATGTGCCGTAATGAATACAGTGTTTCGTTTGAGTGCGAAATGAGTTCGACGTCTTCAATTTGCTTCTGTCCAGTCTGAAAGTTCATCCTGACTATAATGACGCACTGCCTGCCGCGGGCACACCTATAAACGGGCAGTATCTGCCGGTCCGATGAGTATCTTCTATCACATTCGTTTATGTATTCTTGTATGGCACGAATAACTCGACACATCCTTATGCAACCTTCTGTTCCTCCTGAAAATTGGTACTGTTTTAAACATACTTGTCTCAGAGCAACACAACGAGATGCTTGCTATGAAAATTACTCTAGTTTGAATTGAATATCGATTTATATGAGATAAAGATAAATTTATTTTGGTAACAACAACAGGTTTTGGTATAAAATGTAATTGTTGAACCTGGTTGGAAAACACAGTTACCCAAACTAGGAAATATTGTGAGATGGCGTACCTTTTTTTTGTACAGCAGCTAATACAAATTGCGTAAGATGTGCGTCTAAAAGTAAAAGTTTAATATAACAAAATAAAAATGAAATGTATCCACGTGTGCACAATGTATGTGTGAGTGTTAATTATGAACACCAGTATACGCTAAAATGTGGTTATACCTTCCTGTTCCATTTCCTTCTGCAACCGCTGCATCCGCGCGAAGCACTGTGTCAGGAAAGTCTCGTAATGGTGCGCGGGGGATAGTTGAGGGCCCGGACACGTGCATACTTCGCGCAGGAGCTCAATGCCACGCAACGAAATCTCGTCTTCACATTCCGTTATCACCTGGCAAAGAAACATAGAGATGAGTTTTTGAGTCTTGAGTGAATACATAAATTTTATAAAATAATATACACACCCTCCATAAATAATCTAAACCTATGAGATCAGCATCATTGAGTTGAAAACTTCGTCTTCTCGCTTTAAGCTTCCCTTCCTTGGAATTAACAGCTTTGAAAAATCTGCAACAACAAACAAAATGCAATATAGTATCAATAACACGCAATTAAAAATATGCACGAAAATACATTTCTTACTTACTTTTCAAAGCATTTGATACCGGAGTGTGTTAGTAAATTCGGTGGTAGCGTCATAATGTTGCGCCGAAAGAAATGCAGATTGACATTGGGGTCCAAGTCGGGTTCGTCGCCCATCAGCTTACCGAACCAGCGGAAGCAGGCTTCACGGTCGCCCATGTGCGCTGGTTGTTCAGCGAGACATACCCAAATCTGTTTTGCCTACAAGGAATTAAAAACTTAATTTCTTTTAGATGAAAGCAGAAGGTGTGTAATCCTGTCATTTTTTCCACAAACCTGTTCAGCGCATAGCCATAGCTGTCCATCTTTCAAGAGAAACCTCAGAAAACTCAATCGCTCGTGGACTTGCGCGGCGTGCGGGTATCTTCCATCGGGTAGCCAGTTTTCCCAGTCGATCGAACCATCCTCTGAAAACATTACTACATAATAAAACAAAGTTCCCGCCGCGTCGGTCTGTCTGTCTGAACGCGATAAAAACTCAAATAACTCTACCTAAACAGGATTTTCATAAGGGTTTCACGAGTGATTCACTAAGTTTTTGCCTAAATTGACGATGATTGTTGAAATGTCAGAAAAAAATCATGTCGACTGAGCGTTCGCCGCGTAAACCAATCCTACTAATATTATAAATGCGAAAGTTTGTTTGGATGTTTGTTATTCAATCACGCTATAACGGCTCAACCGATTTCGATAAAACTTGGAATGAAAAGAGTTCTTTACCTAGAATGGCATATAGGCTACTTTTTATGTAGGTACCACGCGTGCAAAGCCGGGGCGGCTCGAAGGTTTAACCTTATGAAATCGGTTAACAAGAATAAGAATAAAATAAACAAAGTTTACCAGCAAGTTTATTACGGACTCCGTCCATATAGCAGGTCAAGGAGTCTGTGACGAGTATGACGAGAGAATGTTGAGTCTGCAGTCGATCAATGAGCTCCTGCCTTGTGACGTGCGGCCGCACGCCCGTGCCTCCGCCCGCTTCGTACAAACAGCAGATGTCTCGTAACATTTTGAGCGCGGGGAGCACCCACTTTTCTCTAGCTTTCAATTCTTCAACGCACTTGTCCACCCAGAGGGTCTTCTGTGTGTCGCGATCTTGACTGCAGCTGTAATCTAAAATCTTCACAAGGTTTGACAACGCCATATCTACGATCTCTGTGCAGGCTTCTTCTGAGTGAGAAAGATTCCAAAATAGCACCAAAACCTGAAACGCAACATTATTTTTGTACTCATCATCCAAAAGCCATTGTCAAGTCAATCAGCAGATTTATTTATTTCAAACCTTGTTTGCCATAACGCCATCTTTATCATCTTCTGCTAGCCTCCTTATCACTTCTAGAAGTTTATCACTTTGTTTCTTGTTACATGTAGCCCAACTAGCCTGAAAGTATGAAAAACTGTTTAGTAAGTTCATCGCAATGACCACATAACATTTATTTACAGAACTATCACATACTTTGAAACAGTCAAAAAGATGATCCAGCTGATCAGGTGTGAAGTCCCACGCGAGTTTCGCAAGCAAATCATGGAGATTCTTGACAATTGCTTCGTGTTTCCCATGCTGAGCCTTCCATATCGCGTCCAAATCGTCAAGAGTGAGTGAATTCTCTTTGATCATAAACCGGAGCATTTTCTCCAGTCGGTCTACATATTGTGGTTGGTGAAGGGAGTCACGCAAAACGATGTCTACAACATTGTTCTCGCGAATCCAGTTCTGGAAGAGAAATAATATTTGTGTCTTCATTATCATTAATTACTTTCTCGTCGGGTTCTCAGCCCCACACAAAACACACGCTCGCACTTGATAAGTATTGGAAAAGTAAGGGAAAATAAGTGTAATGTCTTACAGTAATGACAGCAGGCGTAAGCCACTCAGGCTTAGGTTGTTGTGAGAAGGTGGCGATAAGTTGATTAATTTCGTGCAGGGCTGACATTTTGCCATTGAACGACGACATTTGTAGCAACCTCAAAATCATCTTTAGCCGGAACATTTCTAGAGCTGTAAATACACGATAAATAGTAATTCACGAAAATTTAGTTTTGCAAAATACTGTTTCTTGTGTAAATGTATTTTGAACTCATAATACTCCATACTTAACAATTAACATGATAGGTATACAACATAAAAACAAAATCCGGACACAAAACAAGCACATAATTGAATATAGAAAGCGCATAAAGTGTAGAACCACAGATGATGGTGCAGCGTTGTGATGATATGGATACGGACACAGACGATGTAGAAGCCGAGAGGCGGAATAAACCACGCCCCTTGGCAGCTACAGGGTTTGCGACCGCTCCGTGGTGAGGCGCCGGCGCCGTTGATCCAGTTGCGGTAAACAGTAGGACAACAATGACATTCCACACAGTAAAAAAAGATGAACAAAAATGAGCTATGAGCTCTGATCCAACCAATGCAATTCCCGAAATGGATTTCCCCGCAGAATTGCATCCATGGTGGCATTAGGCGGAGTTTAAACGAGTTGAGCTTTCGCGAATCGCGTTGTTTAGTTTAGCGCTTTATACATAGGCGTGGATAACAAAACAATGTTATGTTTATACATTTATGAATTCTTAAGAATACTTGAATATTGAAATGTTGTATTGTGATTTGCATCAAATTGATTGTCCGAGAGTTAACGACGGTATCCATAATTAAAAACTGGTTTTATTGAACATTGAAAACAACTATCTAAATCATAACTTAAATCAGAGGGTTACTCAAAATATTTGTAATAAAAAATGTAATAAACTAGAAACAAAAGTTTACTCACATTTCAGCAGGCTGTGATGACACGGCGTCTTTATTGACACGTATTTACAAGCGCGGATCAAACAAGAAACAGTATCAGTCTTATTTTCACTCCCTCGAGCTTCCCTTTTCAACTCTTCGTCAGTTAAACTTTCCAACAATGTTGGTATGCATTCCTAAAAAAGGCACAAACTGCATGATTGGTCCTTTTACTCATATAAGTCGTTCCGTATAGTATAGATAGGTAACATTATTGATATATATATAATAGTGTATATTGAACGTTCCCTAAAACTTACTAGTACTGGAGACAAGTAGGTGGTGACAGTGTTAGTGGTAAGAAGATCGTGACAGAGGCCGAGTGGCCGCAATAGCTGCCAAACCGCCGCTACCCGCGATTCACCAGTCATGGATTGCTCCATTGAAGATGGCTCAGGACGAGAAGGGGTTAGCTGAAATCGTAAAAGTTCTTTAACACTGCAAGTTCACTCACTCGTACCTGAGTTCATAGACTATCTGATATTGCGATCATCATGCAACATCCTGTTGTCAATTAAGATACTTACATCAACATTTTCTGCAATAACTGGTACACATTCTATGGTATCAACCGTCTCGGACTTTTCTTCCTCCGATTCCTTTTCAGTTGTATCGGTGGTGACCTTTTCAATGGAATTAATGGATGCAGTGAGATCAGGCTTCAAGCCTCCCATAATGGCTTCAAACCTCTCCCGCAATCTAACAAATCCACCGTTTTGACCAAATCTAATACAAAAAATACGTTAGATAGATAGATAGATAAACTCTTTATTGTACACAGAGATAGAAAATAACAATAAGGAGAAACAAATAAAATATTACGTACAATGGGCGGCCTATACGTTATGTATGAGTAATGATAAATTTTAACAAAAAAAAAGACATGTCTTTGATAAAACTTACATATTTATCAGATGGACCAGCCATCCTCTTGGCGAGCGATGGTCGTGCGACCTAGCAAATACTTCCTCCTGTGATCCCTGGCCAGCAGGAGAGTTGTTTGAGGATGAGGACACAGACAGTCCTTCTGAAGTGCGTGATGCGTTGAACGTATGAAATCTAAAAGAAAAAAAAGGGCATGATTCCTCTTAGACCTTTGAGAATCCCAAAGAACAATATTATGTTAATTCAACTCGAATTCTATATCATGCAGATATGCAGTTTGTTTTAAAAATGAAAATAAATTTAATTAGTTACTTGTTGTTTGGGTTCAGAGCCATTGAAAGTAAGTTCAGGAATCTAGGATCGTCCATTTTCATAGCACACAGTCTGACAAGCTTCTCACAATTTGTGCGTACACATTGTTGTATGTTATTCTTCCAGGATGAAACAGCATCATCGGTCAATATTTTCGTGAACGATAGCGTCAATGCGTCATTGTAGAAACGCTGGCATGCCAGATGGTTCAAGTCTTCACCTAATAAAAGATTTTACATTATTAAAAATTACAACATGCAGTTGTTTCTATTACGCTAATCCATACTAATATTAGAAATGCTAAAGAACTCTGTTTGTTTGTTTATTACCTTTTCACAACTAAGCGGCTGAACGGATCGTAATCAAATTTGGCAATGAGATAGATTATATTCTGGGGAAGAACATATCTTTTGTCTCAAAAAATAATCTTGAAGGGGTTGAAATAGGGTTTGAAAATTCGTTTGGGCAATCCATAATGTCTCAAGCTAGGGATCTGAAAATTCATATTTAGCCTTTTGGTAACAAATTCAGAAATACTAAACCTATCAACCTTTTTGCAAAATCCTACTCATATTATAAACGCGAAACTTTGTATGGATAGATGGATGGATGGATGTATGTTTGTTACTCTTTCACGTAAAAACTACTGAATTGATTTTAATGAAACTTTACAATAATATAGATTATACATCAGAATAACAAATAGGCTACATTTAAAAATATATTGTGTGAATTGTAACGCCACGCTAATATAAGCTACTTGAAATACTAATCCTCCGCAGACAAAGTCGCGGGACCAGCTAGTCATCCAGAAATGGGGCAATGTAGGTAGTTAACATTATGAGGTAAATAATTACTAGCTTTCATATAAATGCGGACGAAGTCGCAGGTAACAGCTAATAAAACATAGCCCTGTAATATTTACTGCTTGTAATGAGGTAAAGTTTTATCATCATGTGCCTTTACATCTGCTAAAAGATGAACTAAGCAAGTGAAATACCAATGTACCAATTCTCAATAGGAACCCAAGTAAATAAACCTTATAAAAAAGAATTACAATTGGCTGAAAATATTTTTGTTTCTTGGTGTTGTAAACATGTATAGCACACAATATACCGGTGATTGTCAGTGGCTTTGTATGGGTGTGAGTACAATTTTTGAGGGGAAGTCCCTTGTTTGCTAAATCTGGTTATTATGCAACGATAAAACACAACATGTTGGTCACACTTTTATTTTAATAAAACTACCTACCTTTTAAAGCAAGCTCCGTACTGGCAACCAGTAGTGCCTCTAGCTCTTGCTCTGGCAACACCGGCACTACCCAACGGGGATGTGATATCTTTTCTTCCAAGGCCTTCAGTTTGCCCTCGGGGAAGGCCATCTGAAATATATTCATCACATTCAAAACTAATTCTCAGTGGTTTTCTGAGACTCACTTATACAACATGATTGAAGAAATGGATGTAGCACAAAATATTTCATGAAAGAATCTTACCTCCCCGGGCATAAGGTCTTGTTCTTTCATTGATATAGTCATTATTTCAGCAAATGATTATTCATTGCCTCTTCTGCAATTAAACAAAAATAAAAAAAGGTAGGTTATTTAGTTAAATTTACAATACAATACAATAACTTTATTTCAGGCAACAATAGAATAAAAAACAGATTAGCTGTTGGCTATTTGAAATCAACAATCCTATTTACTCTGCTATCACATACATCCAAATGAGATTTGAAGATATTATCCAGGGTCTTAGGAGCATGATCATGAAGCTAACCTTCATTCATCTTATTCAAGCTTCAAACATTTAAACAAAAATCTTATCAAAATCCAGCTTATAGAAGGTTATGGGTGTAGTTGTCCTTTCTTACATGTTTGAACTTATGCAAATTCATAAATAAGATTGACTAAACATGTGCATGTGAATGAACTATTACGAGTCAATAGGATAGGTTATAGGGTGCTAGCCAATTTGCATGGTCTACACTAGGTGCCTAAGGATTTAGGTTTGTCTTTTTATTTAATAATTTTACCAAACACCTGGATGGAATCTCTCCCAAATCAGGCAAACACTTTCTAGGTATTTTATTTAGGTACAGTAAGCATCACCATATTTGTATCTTCAAACATGCAAGGGTTAAAAAATAAACAAGATTAGATAACAAATAAAAAAACCTATCTTAGCACAAAGCACTATTTCTAGTACCTACTTAGTGATTTTCTGGCTAGGTTGCCTGCCATTTTATGTTCTTTAAAAAATCACATCATACACTCTTCTGCTTGGAATTATGATCATCTGAAGCGCGACCACAACACAAGAAGTTTACGAAAAAATAAAATAGCAAGCTTAGCAGTAAGCATCAGACACTGCACCAATTACTGCTGAAATACCCAGGCCTAGAAATTGATGCAGGTATCAATAATATAAAATATTGGAATGCATTTTTATATGAGTTACATGCATGTACGAAATAAACACTAGAGAAGTATCGTTACAGGATGCAAGAAACGATTTCGGCATTTGGTTGGGTGCGACATAAATCAATCAACATACCTCGGGCGAAGGAATTGTTCACAGCATCGAATAGTTTTACGTTGTTTATTATCATAAAAAGCTTTATAATTGTGAAAACGTTCTCTTGAGACTTAGTCTATAAATAAATAATTACAACATGCCCTACCCACAGAAATTGATCGAAAATAATAATTCATAGGATCAGCCGGCGCGACAAAATGGCGTCATTAACCCAAACAAGACAAAGCTTATATAGAACTTCTGGGCTTTTTAACGCATTGGATAAGCACTTTTTATTTAGATAATGTAGAACTTACCTTTGCTTTTATCATAAATTCCAATCCAAGATTAGTTTTTCACATTAATCACAGAATAATTTTCTAATCACTTTTGACGTAACTTGAAATCACCGAGGAATGAATGAATGAAGGATTGATTGAAAGTATTTATTTTTTATTTTTTTGAAGGAATGAATGAACGAGTACATGTTTTGGTCGTGTCATTGGTGAGGATCGTAGCAGATAGAGTACAGTACCATCAGTACCATAGATTAAAGAGCCGCTCATAGAGCATAGACCTCTTACTCGCTAGAGCACTAGAGCAAGCTAGACTAGAGCAAAGCATGCGTTAGCATCTTATTTCGTAGTGGTCTGTGGTCGTAGCACTAGTATAGTGGTCCGTCCACGACGCTACTCAAAAGGAACGCGTTTGTAACTAGTCACCTGCTTAATAGGGAATACTAACATAAATGCTCTTGTAACGTAGACCGAGGCTAACATACACGTCACGTTAAATAATAATACCAAGAAAGAAAATGACAGAAATATGTATATGAAACGACGTATGAGTAAAGGAGAAAGAACTGTTATCTTCCATCACTGTCTGCGTATGCACTTTGGGTTTGTTGTGCACCAATGATTGGTGACCAAAGTCAATGGTTGTGAAAAAGTGCAGTAATTACTAATTTACAAACTAATATTTTTGTGTGCCTGGTGTAGCAGGTGTAAAATTCAACTGGTAACATGGTACGTTGCAGTATTATAGGCTCCACGAGCGATAGTTTAAGGAAAGTGGAAAATATTACCTTTCACAGGTAAGTACCGTTTTTGTTTCTATTTGCAATTCAAAATTTATGCTGGAAAGGGATCTGGCTTTATAATTGAACAGGTTATTATTTATTTAGTTTTCCAATGCTTAAATCATTGCCATTTCTTTAAATTTTATCATTGGTTTGTTAAACTGCATAATTGCATGGTTATTCTCATGCCTAGAGCCACGCACAAAAATATCAATTTCTAATTGGCTTGATTATACGAACTTTCGCTTTGCTCGGATATACGCGTTAGCCCGGTCTATAATATACTCTGTTTACGTCTTGTAATCACTATACTACGTAGTAGTTGTTTTTAATTCTCTTTGACTGATATTTGGTACATACTCTGTCTACGTTTGGTACACATTCATTCTACATACTCATTCTCTCTATAATGTTATACTCTGTTTACGCTCTATAAACAATCATTCATTTTGGCCGTGAAAATAGCGTCCTCACTCCGTCTGTTCTTTTTTCAGCTCGCACAGATTCCACGAAAAATAATAAATTTAACAAAGATTATCACTCGCTGAAGGGAAGTGATCGATGTATAATAGTTTTTTATTTATTAAATAACAATTTACTCATGAACTAAAAGTGCATGAATAACAATGAGTTTTTCCAGTGATGAGGTCAATTTCCTTGTTTACCGCTACTTGCAAGAGTCAGGTATGGCATATTTACCTAATCCGTGACAGTTCATTGGACGCCACAAGGTTCATAGAGTAATTTTGACAAGCTTTCATCTGTAGCACGGATCTGTAGCTGCTGGAGCCATGCCCGAGCCCTACCATACAAACACGCATACTAATTTTCTTACTTGAAATTTAAAATAGCTTTTCTTCTGAAAAAATATAGCCATAATCTCCTTGTAGGCATGAAATATATTCATAGCCGTTCTTCTCAAAAACTTGTAAAGATGATCATGAAGTTGGATCTCAATAGGTATCATTAATTGTATTCCTGTAATAGTAAAGCTGATAGTTCAGCAAAACACAGAACATACACCTAGCCCCCAATCTACTAATTCAATGGCTTCAAAATGACAATGGTTCAATGGCAAAATGACTACTTTTGACTCTTTTGTTTTTCTGCTATCACAGTCGTATTTCAATGGCAGTCATTGTGGAACCAATGGAACAATGAAATAAAAAAACGAAGGTGGTGACAATTGTAACTGAATGATAATGGTGCGATCATTATCATGCGTTTATCATTTTCAAGTCATTAAATAAATATTCCGGACATATCACACACGGTCAACTGATCCCAAACTAGGCATAGCCTGTACTATGTCATTGAATTAGTAGAATTGGGGGCTATGTAAGTGCTGTTTTTTGCTGAACTATGAATTTCCTTTATTTTTCCTGCTTAAGGAGCCACTACCATTAGTCAGTCACATAAACTGTAATGCTCATCAATTTATGTGATGTGATTAGGTTCAACAAAATACAGTAGGTAGGTAGGTCAATGTAGAGTCAATGTTATCCATTTCCTTTTCCTGCTGGCTCTCATTACTGCTTTTAGTCACCGTTAGTCAGTCACTTAATGCTCATCAATTTAAGTGGTGTGATAAACTAACCTTATTAATTTCAGGTTTCCACCACTCAGCATACACATTTGGCATAGAGTCGCATATTTCACAAAGTAACATCAATGGAGCGTTGGTACCACCAGCGGCACTACTGAACATACTACAAAAAGGCTTACAGTATACTGAAGCTGAAATTATCATTGGAGATGATGGTAATATTTTTTAACTTGTATTTATGTAAGCTTAAGTGAAATAGGTAGACTACAAGGACAGCCTATTAGTCAGATGATCATTGATATCAATAAAACTAGGAAATCACTGGACCCAATTGGTGCAGGATCGGCAAGCATTGTGCGCTAAGAGGCCTATAATATACATTGGGTGGATGTGGGCTGATGAGATAGATAGGAGCTAAGTACATTACATAGTACATTTTTTGTTATTTCATTTTCCAGGCACTGAAACACGTCTCACAGAGAGCCTCAGTCTGATTGATGCAGTCACACCTGACATAGTATCAGCGAGGCAGAATGCTCATAATACTCAGAAGCAAGCTGTCAAAGCTGAACCTAGCTCTGGTAGTGAGCAAAATGGGGTTGAAGTAAGTGTCACAACGAACATGTTCTTTAGTCATTGATACTTTTGTAAAGAGTGTATGAATATTCCTGCTAGTATAGGTGAGCCTATTTGAGCCCATAATATTAGATCAGTTTATTTTGAAAAAAAATTCAATGAATACTTAAACTGTCAATAATATTTGGTTATCCATACAATTGCAGGTCCATTAAATGGTGGCATAAAACTGATTCCAAACATATTCCAGATAGTTTATTATCAATCCAAACAGTTTGTAATATAAAATGGTGTTTTTTTTTTCTATTTACAGGCCACAACTTGTACAACAACAACTTCCATCACAACAACCCCTACGACCTGTACAAGTACTGTCACAACTACACCGAGTGCTCCCCAAGAGACCATGGAGGTGGACACATCCATAGAGATCCCTGCCAGTAAAGCAACTATTCTTAGAGGTCATGAGTCTGAAGTGTTCATCTGTGCCTGGAACCCTAGCACTGACTTGCTGGCTAGTGGGTCCGGAGATAGTACTGCCAGGTAATGTAACACTTATACATACTTTTACTGTGATCTTATGTCATGATGAGTCAGAGAAGTGCCTTCTATGAGTAAGAGTTATTCCCAACATCACTCATATAAAAATTCCGTTATATTATAGCTTAATTTGCATGCATGTTTTCTTTCAGAATATGGGACATGTCAGATAATCCTGCAACTGCTCCCAATCAGTTGGTACTAAGACATTGCATTCAAAAAGGTGGTGCAGAAGTACCCAGTAACAAAGATGTCACATCACTGGATTGGAATGTATGTTTTTATAGTTTGAATGATGCATTATTGTATACATCATTATTAACTTTATTTTTTTGCAATATATTTTTAGTGTGATGGCAATCTGTTAGCAACAGGATCATATGATGGCTATGCAAGAATTTGGACAACTGATGGCACATTGGCATCAACACTTGGTCAACACAAAGGACCAATTTTTGCATTGAAGTGGAACAAAAGAGGAAATTATATTTTGAGTGCAGGGGTATGTATACCTACCATACTTAATACATATAATAATTTCGATCGTATCAGCTAATTCTCACTGCTGAATTAAGGTGTCTTAGCCTACTGAAATAAAAATAATCACATATAAGTCTGAACATTTTCATTTTTTTTTGTGCAGGTGGATAAGACAACCATTATCTGGGATGCCTCAACAGGGCAGTGCACCCAACAATTCTCTTTCCATTTGGCCCCAGCCCTTGATGTAGACTGGCAGACCAACACATCATTTGCATCATGCTCCACTGATCAATGCATTCATGTGTGCAAGCTGAATGCTGATAAGCCAATCAAGAGCTTTCAAGGACACACTGTAAGTACACCTCTACTTTGTAAGATTAATTTTATGCATAAATGTTACATATGCTTGAATAAAGCTGTTTATCTTTTTCATTATAGAACGAAGTAAATGCCATAAAGTGGGATCCGCAAGGAAAACTGCTAGCATCATGCTCTGATGATATGACATTGAAAATCTGGTCAATGAATCAGGATACCTGCGTCCATGACTTGCAAGCTCACTCAAAAGAGATCTACACGATAAAGTGGTCACCCACTGGCCCAGGGACTCAGAACCCGAACATGAACTTGATCCTGGCGAGTGCTTCTTTTGACTCCACTGTCAGACTGTGGGATGTTGAGAGAGGTGTCTGCATTCACACACTGACTAAGCACACTGAGCCTGTTTACAGTGTGGCATTCTCACCAGATGGAAAATTTTTGGCAAGCGGCTCCTTTGACAAATGTGTGCATATTTGGTCCACTCAGACTGGAGGCCTCGTTCATTCTTACAAGGGGACCGGTGGCATTTTCGAAGTATGTTGGAATTCCAGAGGCACAAAGGTTGGTGCCAGTGCCAGCGACGGCAGTGTTTTCGTCTTAGATCTGCGCAAACTCTGAGATTTGTAGACATTTTTAGTTGACTTTTTGATTATTTTAAGAATGATTATTCTGTACCCATTACACATTGTTCGTCATTTCTATACTTGAACTGTGTTGAAAACAATGTAATGCTGTGCTGGTTTTTTAAAGTCAAGTGTCAAGAATACTAATTTTAGAGTATGTTTTTAAATGATTCATAGTATTATTGAAATATATATGTACTAAATCCATATTCCTTATTAGTATCTTAAATATGATATTTTGGAACTACATGTTTCATTCTTTATTACTGGTAGTAATATCTTTAAGTAGGTATAATAATAAAAATAATAATTTTGTAATTGCTTTATTATTTAATGAATACCTTTAGCACTAGGTATTTGTAATTCAATTCAATGTGTTTTAGGTCATGGGCCTCTTGTAGGCTAGTAAGTCATCATGTCTATAGAGTCTATGTAATTTCTCATACATGTATTTGAAGAAGTATAATAAATTATCATATTGACCATTGTATGGTTTGCAGTGTGGGTGGTCTTCATCTTTATGAACAGGGTAATCTCCAGTGAGATCTGATTTGTAATGTTCACTGCGACCCCAAGCACATAAATGTAACTCCAACATGAGTTGATGCAAAGCCTCCACAGTTGAAAGGTACCACCTGGGACTTCCTTTTTGGTGCCTCCAAAATTGAGATGGCCTATTTTGTAATACTATTTTGGGAATTTTCTGTAATCTTTCATCTGAATAAATGCCTCTGCTTTGATTCCAAGTACTATCTATTAGTACAACTCTATTGATTGGCAGGTTTTTAACATGGAATATCTGATTGTCTATATTTTTATTCATTATTTTTGTTCTAAGAGTGCCTATATTATAACCAGCTGGCAGTTGTGAGAGCATGAACTCAGAGTAGGTTGGCTCCTGTTTGTTTGTAAATAGTTCTGGTACAGTTTTTGCATCAGCTCCAGGGTATAATAGTACAGTTCTGTCATCAAGCACATAATCAGGAACATCAGGGTAAGTGTACACATTTATATCATGAGGGGCGAGGACCGCCGCATGCGCTGCTGTGCTTTTACCATCGATTTCTCTTCTATGCTTGATTATATCAACTTTTATTGGTAACTGGAAAGTAAATCACATGATGTCATACTAAACAGTACCCTACTCAAAATGCAAGTTCTAATGTCATAAAAGAACAAAATATCATCTTACAGAGCATACTGGAATTTGGCCTTGTAGTAAAGACACAGGAACGAAGCAAGTGTAACAAAAATACATTCGCGATTTGCCGCAACGTGGACATGGACTTCTCGCGTTCAACTTTTCAAGTGGTTCGGAGTCCCCGATAGCCATGCCTTCAAAAGGTTTGTCATCGCGGCATCTTGCCTCCTCACACTTGGGATTCATCAGTGCAGATTTTCGACTTTCAAAGCTTAAAATTTAGTACCCCAATAAAATACAAGTCTGTTTGTCTGTCAATCACAACAGACCACAGACAGAGTACTTTTGTATAAATACAACAGACAGAGACAAAAGTACTCTGTGCAGAGCGAGCACCACAGACCAATAGAATAAAGCACGTCACACACGGCAGCTATAATGTAATTTATAATATAGCACGATACATCTCATTACATCTTACCATAGAAACCGTCAGGAGACCACACACGGCAGCTATAATGTATCTTTTTTACATCTTCGTATCTTCTGACAGTTTCTATATATTATACTAGCTATATTATACATTTTTACATTATAGCCACAGACTAGGAAGATATGATTAAAGCTGCCGTGAAGATGTTTCGTAAACAAACAGCGGTCTACGGGATGCTTACATAATAATGTCATGCATAGCATCACAGAACACTATTACTCCCGAGCATAGCATATGTCAATCAATCAACCACAGAGTACTTTTTTATAAGTTTAGCATACCACAGACGTTACAAAGGCTCCTATCTTAATTACAAAAAAAACACTGCTATTCTTTGACGAGACAGCTAAACCATCTGGACTGGAACTAACAAATTAAGAGTATTCCTTGACGAAGGAAGGTGCCATATGGCTGGCTACATAAGGGCGGGCTATAGTTGATAATTATTGGATTATGGTAGGTACCGCAGCAGGCAGGCATGCAAGAAGGAACAAGTAAGGCTTGACAAAGGACCTTGCGATTGATGCTTGAAGAACCTGGGTGTTAAAGGATTATATTCTAGTGCCTTAGTTACACCTTAATTTTTGGGCACAAATATGACGAGGTTTTTCCATCGTGTTGCTTCTAGTATGTAAATCCATGAATTTACCAGCCCGGCGAAAAAAAAAATGAATGAATGATAGTAACGAAAATACAGTAAAAAATGTCACTATCATACAAAATAAAATGTCAAAATAAATTCAAACAAAAGTTGTTTGCCTTTGTCGAGTTTGTAGGTGGTTTGAATTGATTTCAATGTACATATCGCGATTTTTTTCAATAAAAAGTGATTGACTACCATTAAAACACAACTCACAGTATCTAATTAGTAAAAGGTATAGCACAATGTAAATTTAATCTGCTTTTTTATATTATCTCCTAGAGAAGTACACTCTCTAGAAACATAAAAATTATCATTTGTTGAAAGTTTAGCCAGTGCTCAAGCTCAACTACACCCGCCCAAGATTATGTATGACAATTGGCAAACGTAATTAGTCTAAATCTAAAATATGGAGTCTTCGAGTGCTATAGCCGGTCATCTTCGAAAACTGTGCTTGGGATTATCAGCTGATCCAGGTAGTCATACAAATTCCATTTTCAAAACATGCATTTCAAACTTTATCGTATCTGTCATCCAAGTCAAATTAACCAATTTATTGATATTTTCCTTAGTTTGTGTTTTTGTATCATATGAATAATATACAGGATTATTTCAAAGGTCTTTTATCGAAATACAAAAAAGGTGAATTCTGATAGATATTTCATTGACTTTTCATCTACACAGTACTCAGAGAAAAATGTTTTGCTGCTAGGGCCACCCCACCTTAACTAGTTCAATAAGTTTGTTCTATCTGATTCAGATGGAGCTTATGAACTGGCAGTTTCATACTTGTCTTCCTTTGGAGAAAAGTCTCGCACAGTCCAAGATGAGAAACTGTTGTGTCAGAAGATCCAGACAAGGCTGTCAAATCAATCGGCCAGGGATGCCGACAAATTCCATGAATGCTACTCTAAACTAAAAAATTCTGTAAGTTTTTTAAGCTGACAAGCATGGGCTATTTAGTCTTATCTAACTGAAGGAGTACCTAAATTGTTTTATCATAATCGTGCTGCTAAAATGCATAGCAGCTTTGTATACAAATTTATGGTTTGATAATAATCCCTTGCAGCTGGAGCTTAATGACTCATGACTCACTTAAATTTAAGATAAAATCAACTAATGAACTTATTATCATGAAATTCCAAAAAAAAAAAAAATTTTACTAAATGCCATAATGCATGTCTTCATTTCAGTTTATATTGAAGCAAAGAGTGTCCGTTCTAGCTCTGATGCTGGCTCTATCTGAGACGCCCCAACAGTCGGAGTCAACTCAACAGCTGTTTCCAATACCATTTATGGCTACAACTGTAAGTATAAGTTACTACAGTAACCTAAACTACAAAGTAGTTATTTATTCATATAAAATCCTTTACAAATGTTGTAGAAACTAGGTGAATAATGTTCCACAGTAAAGAGAACATAGGTGGTTAATTAAAGACTGTAAATTTATTGAGCTAACAGGTTATGGCCAAGAGAAAGCACAACCAGGCACCAGGTAGACTATCAGCCAGATGGGTAGACTACATGAAGGTTGTAAAAGTGAAGACCCAGATACAAATAGCACAGAATCCTGCATAGTGGATTGGGGGCAGGAGGTTTATACCTAGCCAAGAGCTATTACTTGAGCTTCCTATGATCGCAAATCATTTTTAATATAAACCTGTATACCACTTTGGAAATATGTACACTTTGTTTATGTTATTAGCTTGTGCCTGCAAATTAGCTTGCATGGATGGTACCTAGATAAATATGCTAGTTAATAAATATTTTTCATTTATTTTTCATTTTAGTTAAAAAAACTGTAACAAATATCAAAAATACTTACTAAATATATATTTTTTTACTCAACCAGAAATCAGCAATAGGTATTTCTGAAGGTACTTCAAGCACAAGCAAGAGCACAATAGGCTCAGCAAGCTGGGGCGGGAGCAATGCTGTCAAGCCACTGGGTTCCAACCAGAGTCTTCCATCTAACAACAGCAATATGGCTATTGTCTTGCAATCTGCCAGTAAGTCTATTATATTCTATTTACTCTTTTTTAAGAACCTGTATTAACAGAGTGGCTCAAATAATAGGACATGAAGGGTTTTTGAAAATATATCTAGTGGTTTTATTTACTCATTTCATAATCATAAGGTAAAAGTTTTTCTGATAGAAAAAGAGTGGATTGAGACCAAGTTTTTTTAGAATTTATCCAAATATGCAGTTCTTTTTTTTTTCTTCAAACTTTTTATCTTTTTAAACTTTTTATCCCTTTTCATCCTCTTATTATTTTGCCCAAGCTTTTATTGCTATCAGCAGGTAGGCCTAGAGAGGAATTAAGAACCATTAGTCTGTGATCAAAGTGTCAAACAATACATTTTGATTAAGTGGTCCCCTTGTGCATAATTCCCGATGAAGCATGCTTCTTTTAAGAGTTTTTTCTTTATAGAATAAATCCTAATCTGGAAGATTGGTCAGCCATTAACAAAGTCGTGCATGTTGCGTGTTACAGCAGATAGCAGCAAGGAGCGCGCGTGCGTCCGAGACGCGGTGCTGGCGGCGACGGGCGTGCGCGCGCGCGGCGCCGGCAGCTCGCCGCGCCCGGCGCAGGCGCTGCACGCCAGGATCGCGCACCTCGGCTTCCTGCACGACCGACTCAAGGAGTTCATTGATCCTTCCTCCGGACTCATGCCTCAGGGTAAGGGAAGTTCTGGGTTAACTTTTTTGAGAACTTTTGACAATTTTTTTGCATGCTTGTACGAATGAATTAAATGTTTGAATGCTTAAACACCAAATAAAAAAATAACAGAAACTTAAACTAAAAACCAAAGATGCACTATGGGCGATCTTATCGCTAATAAGATCCAGACAGCTTTAGGATGGAGTGAGTCTAAGATGAATGGAAGATGTTCGGTGCACTTAAAACATAATACATTGTAAATTTAATAGATACAATGAGTAAAACAACGAACGACGTATGACTACTACAGTAATATTTATAATTTTTTCATGTCTATGTTTGAACTACCGCGACTTCATCTGCGTGTTGTTATTTTCATTCACAACACAAACTTCAACTCACGCTACTCCCCCTTAGGGGTTGAGTTTTGGAAATTCCTTTCTTAGTGCACCCCTACACTACTACAGGAAGCTATCCTCCCAATTTCTTACTCCTAGTACTTCCGGTATAGGCTGTTAGTAACGTAAGAGTTTTTTATACATAATTGTTTATTGCATATTTTTAATAATCATCTTTTTATGCAGGTCTAATGGGTGAAGGTCTCGTATCTTCCATACGAGACGAGCTGACTGAATACTATCGCAGCATCGCCATGCTACAGTCACAAGTAAGTCATAATTAAATTTATTATATGTGTATAATCTGTTTAATGAAAAATCGATTTGGGTTCCCTAATTTCCTATCTGTTTTCCAGGTTAGATTAGCTCTTGATGAAAAACAGTCCCTATAACTATTGTTGTAATGTTGTGTAGGCATGTGATGGTGACGGCGGCGGCGGAACACTTAGAAGGGTGTGTGTTTGGGCGCAGGAGCCATTGCATCGGTTGACATGGCTCGCTAATATAGCACATGCTGCCCACCATAAGAAAGGTATCTTACAAAAGTATAGTCCTTAATATTCATCCAGTCATTAAAAAAATAACATTGAAAATTCAAAGCAAATATTCGTACTGAGCCTTGTCTGTGAAAATGCGTGGTGTGTTTACATTTTATTAAGAAACTAGTTTCCGCATGCGCGTATAGATAAATAGTAGTGTATATACTGTTCCATGTTAAAAACTATAACTGTTCGGAGTCCAAATTGGCTCAGACGTTACAACGTGATTGAATTACAAACATACAAACTCCCGCGAAAACTGTCGCAAGTATAATATTAGTAGTACCTAATAGTTTTAGTGTTATAGAGTATTACGTATAATAATCTTCAAAAATGAACTGTTATTACAAAATAAGGCCTTCAATAACATGACGCACCAGACCTTTCTTCAACTTAAAAACTTCCAAATGACCTATATTTATTTTTATATTAGAACAAATGGATGTTTGCTCTTATAGGCGGAGAATTGGCGTCGTGCGTGCACCGTTTCGTTCGTCACGGAGACGAAAGGGTAGCGATGTTAGCAAGGCGTCTGCTTACTGCCCTCACATATCCACTGCTGCTGATGCTGACGAGATGGCTCTTACACGGTAAACACACATTGGATGAGTGAATTGAGTGGCCACATAGCACCTTTCATACCATGAATAGATATAAAGAAAACTCTATGAGGATTAGTATTAGAGTTATTTCAGTATTTACTCAATATTTTGCTATTTTCTGTTTTCGGGCATAGTTTAATAGGATCCGTGATCTTTAAATTTATGATTCAGAACTAATGAAGCATCCAATAGTCGGGTTCGTATTGGTGTTCGTGGGGTCACCCACATCATAGGTTCGGTGTGAAAACCAGCGCTGCTGCACATCATGGCTCATGTATGTGTAGCGGATTTATGCTGTACTATTTGACCCGCACAGCACGGGAGACTAGTTTTGTACAATACACCTATTGTTTTTCTGTAGCGGGTGTTTATCTTTATATTGTTTGGTTTATTTCTGTGTCTTCTGTCTGTGCCTGTCAAATAAATTTATTTCATATCATTTCAATAGCTTTGACTAGTTTCTTTTCTTCAGGTGAGATTGATGATCCGTTCAACGAGTTCTTTATCGAAAGTAGGAGTGGTGTGTCGATTGACAGAATGTGGCACGATAAGTACAGAGTGAGGTAAGATAATAATGAGAACTGGTGTTTGACCAGAACGTCTTTAGAAAGTAACTAGCCTTCGCTCGCGTGGTACCTACGAAGATAAAAGTAGCCTATGTGCTATTCCAGACTATAATCTATCTCTGTGCCATATTTCATCCAGATCCGTTCAGCCGTTCTGGCGTGATTTAGTAACAAACATCCATCCATCCATCTATCGCATCCAAATTTTCGCATTTATATTATTAGTAAGATAATATTATGTAGTAAAATACTAAGGCATATACGTAAACCGTAATAGCAATGTTAATAGTACATTGTGGTACAAGTGTGTAAGTTTAGCGATTACCGCTGAGGCGTCATTGAGGCTCGAGCCGTTAGGCGAGGGTCTTAAGAGAGCCGAGGACGACGGTAATCATCAATACACACGTGTATCATACGACGTTTTTCAACACACTTGAGATTAAAATAATACTAAAAATAACTGTTAAAACGAGTTGTGAATTTTATTTCGCAATGGCGGGAAAAATTAGTCGGTTTTCCTATGCGCGCATCTTACAATGGCTATCGGACATAGACTCAAGTCAAAGTCAAAAGGCATTTATTTCAATAAAATCACTAGGATCACTTTGAAACGTCTTAGAAACTAGGTGAAGATATGCCTGTTCCTCGCGACCAAGCCTAAAAGAATGAGTTTTTTTTTTAATTTTGCGCATGATCTTTTTTGTATCGAAACTTTTTTAAGAACAAAGCATCTCAACCAATAAAATAAAATAACTCACGTTTTTTTTATAAAAGCAATGAAAAAGTCACAGTTTGATTACAGGTATCATTATGTGCCTAATTGCGGTGACCTTTGAGCCACTTTATGAGCAAGTGTGTTGAAAAAATAAATAAATAAAAACATTCAGAGAGTGGATGGTGCCGTCGTTCATGTCGCGGGAGCAAGCGGCGCAGATCCTGGCGACCGGCAAGAGCGTGGTGTTCATGCGCGAGGCGTGCGGCGACGAGCCCGGCTCCAGCGACCACGCGCACCACTTGCACGCGCTACTCAAAGCCCACAAAGGTACCTAAAGCGTAACGCGCATCAACACATTTAATAAATCGCGACTCTATCTACGAAGCAATAAAGTGAAATTATATAATTTTATTTAATATTATATACAGGGACTTGAAATGGTTGTTAAATTTCGATATTTAACCAACCTAAATTAGCGATATCATATTCTCAACCTTTTCATTGGGTATCGTTATTTAACCCATATCTAATTCCGGTACCGAAATCACAAGACGAGAGCGGACGAGAGGCACCGCTTGGGGAGTGTCGTCGTTTGAATTGTAAAATTTTGTCGTCGGGAGTTAAAAAGAATATTTTTCCAAAGCCAAGTTCACTATAATACGCATCGAGCGGGTGTGCGCCACTGCCGTGGGGGATGCAGGAATATTTGGCTTAAATAACGGTACCGTTATTATATCAATATTTTTCGGTTAACCTCTAAATAAATAATAAAATAAATATAAATAAATATATATATTCCGGACATATTCACACGGTCAACTGATCCCAAACTAGGCATAGCCTGTGCTATGGGTACCAGAGACTGATATATATAATAGATAAGTATTTAACACCCAGACACAGAACAAACATCTGTGTTTATCACAAAAATGATCGAACCCGCGACCTCTAGCGCAGAAGGTAGAGTTACTACTAACTGAGCTATGAGGCCAGTCAATTTTTGGTACCCTTATATTTCGATACCATAATTCAGTCTACCGATATTTTTTGGATACCGATATATTATTGATATGACGTCATATCTGAAAATAAGGTTATCCCAGTTTTGCGGTAATTCAATCCCTGATTATATGTATGTTAGTCTGTAAGGTATTTATTAATATGGGCCATGGCATATTACACATGTTTGTGTAATATGTCGAGTAGCCTGAAATAAAGATATTATTATTACAAAACCAATCAAAATGAATTAAACATACTAAAAGCTAGGGGGGCCACTGCATAAATTCTGCCGTCAAGCAGCAAGCGTGCTTTGCTGTGTTTCGGTTCGAAGAGTGGGGTTGCCGTTGGAGCTACAAGCACATGAGACTTGCATCCATAAGGTCCATAGGATACATGGGATGCTAGTCATCATCCATAGGGCAACTACTTACCAACAGAGTAGCGAGTCCGCATTGATATGAGCCGTCTCACTGGTCACCGGTGAGTGGTTAAAAGTGACTTAATTTTTCACCAGGACGTTGAATCTGAATGCTATGAGATGAACCCAATATTTTAAAATGCAATTATGAGAGAGCCCTTCAATACTAGGGCTCAGGGTTGATTAATACTATTCGAACGGAAACGGCTGCACCGATTTCTACTATTATAGCTAAGAACCATTCTAAAATAATGAGTTATCTTACAAAAAAACAGCATTTAAATTGGAGCTATGAGGCCACAGACAAACATACAAATAAATATATATTTTTTGGCTAACAACAAACTAAGGCATCAAACTTAAAAACCGCTAGTTTTAGTGGGGGTTAAAAGTATTTTATGAACAGGAGGTGGTGCAGAAGAAGTAGGCGGCATCGCGTGGTGGGAGGCAGAAGGGTTGCGCGCAGGCGTCGAGGCTGCGCACGAAGCCGCGTCGCGCCGGCTACTAGCCGCCCTATCCACCCACCACCACCTGCTGGACCACCTGGCTGCCCACCGGAGGTACCTCCTGCTGGCACAGGGAGACTTCCATCACCACCTCATGACCCTGTTACAGTGAGTACTGCGTTCAGTTGATGCCAGGTTACCAGCCGCCCTGTCTACCCACCGGCTACCATCATTAGAACTTCGCCAAAATCAATATGATAGCCCCAAGGGTCAGCGTATATAGAGTGGTGGCAAAGCGTCGGTTTTGCTATACAATTGAAACTCAACCTAATTTACTTTGAGACACAACTTAAATCGCATGTGCGATGATTTTTGCTTCGCCATCACTCCGTCCGTTGGCGCTGAGCCTAATGCGGTAGACACAAGCGCGTTATGCGAGAAAGAGAGAGAGAGAGAGAGAGAGATACATCTGTCCCTCTATCACATAGCGCACTTCATAAATTTGGCTTGACCTGTACATTCGAAATTATTTCAGAGAGGAACTGAACAAGCCCGCTTCGTCACTATACGTGCACAATCTGTCTTGCACGCTGGAGGCGGCGGTGCGAGCTACCAACGCACAGTTTGAGCCACCGCACGTCTTGTCGAGGCTTCACGTCAATTTATATCCCAATTGTAAGTTATACTGATTGTACAAGTGCTTTGGATCAGCCATCTTACACTCATCTCTAAAATCTCTCTCATCTATGCTCCCGCGTGGTGCCCGGATAAAAAGTTAACTGTGTCACTCCAGAATAGTGTAGCTTTCTATCGGTGAAAGAATTTTCCTATTTTCCCCTATTTTCAGATATTTACCCCTTACTACCTACTCCTACAGATAGACCCCCCATTGTCTATCAAGTTGTACTGTCCACTGTCGCTATAGCTTTTACCCGTATATTTACATAATATTGTAGTGTTAAGACCATGATCTACAAGTTTTATATATAAAAAAAAAGATAAAAGTTTGAATTTTCGTTACTCCCTAAAACACAGTCACAGTGCTCTTGCATCATATTGTAACGGTTAATGTTTGAGCGGTCTTCGACTTATTTGGGAACGCCTAGTTTATTTTCTAATAACTTTGATGTTACCGGACGGTACCTACCTAGTACACATTGGTCAGAAAAAACGTTTATTTAAAAGAAACAGTAAAAAAACGATATCCTTGTGGTATAAAATAAATTGTTTTTCATCTATGTTCACCCAGGTGACGGACGTGAGGATTCCGGCTGGGACGTATTCGCCCTCCAGTACCGAGTGGACGGGCCTCTCGGGACCCTATTCCCAGCTACAGCCGCCGCGCGCTACCGCGCACTCTTCACGCAACTCTGGCGCGTGAAGCGAATAGAATACAGCTTGCATGAGGCGTGGCGCGAGCACACTATACTGCATAAGCGGCTCAAGTATATGTCTGGTATGTAATACAGTTTGTTAAGTATCATATCAGTCTAATAAATATAAGCAAGAAAAGTTTCTTACTCTGTTTTTAAGATTACTGAAATGAACATTTTATTAAAATCGAAAGGAATGCGGTGCTTCAAAATGTTCTCTTGACTCATAGGTGCTGTTACTTGTGCTGTAAAGCCCCTACACAAGTTACCCTCAGTTCGATTTTTATTCTCTTACTTAACTTGTAGAAAAACGATTTTGTCGACATTTGCCCCCATATAAATTTGAGTGGTGACCGCGTCTAGGCGTCTAGGCAAACGTAGTCTTGGTCTAGGTGGAGCGATGACCTACGAAAGGCGGCAGGCTATTTCGATGAGAAGGGCCAGACACCGGGCTTAGTAGCGTGTATTGGGGAAGGCCTATGTCTAGCAGTGGACTAATGTGGTCTGATGATGATGATGCCCCGATACTGCCTCTGATTACGGGGAGGTTTTTTATTACGGATTACTTTCGTCATCTTGTTCAAATACGAGTCTTGCACTTCCTTACTTGCACGTACCACAATCTTCATATTTCCTTACTTATACAAGGTGATTCATAACATGTATCAACAAAAAGAAATAATAAAGCGAAAAAAACATCAATATTTTCATTTTATTTATTTCACAAACTTTCTCAAATTACCTGTTTTTGGTATTTTTTATCATCTAAGAACTAATAACTAAACGTACAAGAAGTTCGGAATCAATATTCCTACCCAAAACAGTTGATTTTCGCATAGAGTTTTTTCAATGAAAAATGTCGAATTTCCAAAAGTCGTAAAACTTTATTGCCAATTGGTTGTAGAATAAGCCCCTTTCGGGATTGCATACATATTATGAATCACCTTGTATGCATATTTGTACAGCGGAGGTGGGCAGTATAATGCGTCGCGTGTCGTGCCTGCGCGCGGAGGCGCTGCGGCTGTGCGGCGCGCTGCAGGAGGCGGGCGGCGTGGGCGCGGAGGGCGCCTGGCGCGAGCTGCTCGCCGCCGCCGCCAGCCGCGAGCACCTCGACACGCTGCTGCAGCTGCACACGCGCGCGCTCGACAAGCACTCCATCCACGCCATGATACACCACACCACGCAGGTAACTATCACGACCTCGGTGCCGGTGCCGGTGCCGTAGCGGGGTAGTGCCCGTCTGAGACGCAAGGGGTGTTGGGTTAGCCGCGGGCACCTCGACACGCTGCTGCAGCTGCACACGCGCGCGCTCGACAAGCACTCCATCCACGCCATGATACACCACACCACGCAGGTAACTATCACGAGCTCGGTGCCGGTGCCGGTGCCGTAGCGGGGTAGTGCCCGTCTGAGACGCAAGGGGTGTTGGGTTAGCCGCGAGCACCTTGACACGCTGCTGCAGCTGCACACGCGCGCGCTCGACAAGCACTCCATCCACGCCATGATACACCACACCACGCAGGTAACTATCACGACCTCGGTGCCGGTGCCGTAGCGGGGTAGTGCCCGTCTGAGACGCAAGGGGTATTGGGTTAGCCGCGAGCACCTCGACACGCTGCTGCAGCTGCACACGCGCGCGCTCGACAAGCACTCCATCCACGCCATGATACACCACACCACGCAGGTAACTATCACGACCTCGGTGCTGTTGCTGGTGCCGTAGCGGGGTAGTGCCCGTCGGAGACGCAACGGGTGCGGGCTCGAACCCCGCTGTGGGTCAAATGTTTGCATGATCTGCAAATATTTGTTCCAGGTCTGGATGGTTGTGGTACCATGGTACTCGTGGTTTCTGATACATAGGGGCTCATAGTGTGGGGTCAGGACTATGTAAGAGACTGTTGAGTGTTATTATTATTGTTATATTAAAACTAGCTGCCGGGTAGACTGCAGAATCGTGAATTTCAGTATCCTAACTTAAACATGGCGATTAATAATTGTATACTATCCCGAAATTGGCTTATTCCACAGTCAATTCTACTAATATTATAAATGCGAAAGTTTATTAGGATGTTTGTCGTCCAATCACGCTGTAACGGCGCAACTGATTTCGATGAAACTTGGAATAGGTAGAATTATTTATCTAGAATAACATATAAGCTTCTTTTTATCTAGGTACCACGCGAGCGAAGCCGAAGGTAGCTAGTTAGAAAAAAAGTTAGTTCTGCGACTTTTGGCGTTGGTCATTAAAAAAAAACAAATCATGTAAATAGTGTTTTTGGTAACCATCACCTGAATGAAAATTGCTAGATAGCTCGATTTTTTTAATGTGAAGTGTATAATTTATCCCAACAGGAGCTGCAGTCGTATCTTGGCAACGTGTTGAATGAGACCCTGGCGCTGCGCAGTTTCGAGGCGTCCCTCCACGCCGGCATACACGCGGAGCTCGAGCGACGAGACGCTATTGAACAAATGAAGGGCGAGAGGGTTGCAAGAGGTACGCATGTCCATTATCTCTATAAAGTATATATCAAATCTCTCTAGCCTCAAAGGTTTGCTGGAAGAAAACTCTTATTAGGGTTAAGCTCGCCTATGTACATGACTTTTGATTTAACATTATTATGTATAATGTTTCTGTGTGCAATAAAGAATTACAGAATTGTTCATAATTGACTGGCCTCATAGCTCAGTTGGTAGTAACTCTGCCTTCTGCGCTAGACGTCGCGGGTTCGATTCCCGCACTGGACAAACATTTGTGACTAACACAGATGTTTGTTTTGTGTCTGGGTGTTAAATATATATCTTTTATGTATACCAGTCTCTGGTACCCATAGTACAGGTTATGCCTAGTTTGGGATCAGTTGACCGTGTGAATATGTCCGGATTTTTTTTTTTTTTTATAATAGCCAGTCCATAGCATTCTGGAAGCACATTCAAAACCAGACTGTCTGAGCTATGAGGCTGAATTCAAATTCGATAGTGTTTTATTTATTGAAATCACGGTGTATTCCCGTTGACCCCATTGTCATTGTCCCCGGGTACGCATCATTGGGAACAACAGGAATGGTATAAAATACTTCCCACTGTCCCATTTACTATATCCTTATCCATTTATATGCCGACCCTATTAAAGAGCTCTTTAGTAGGGTCGGCAACGCGTACGTCTGTTTTATTGCAAGCGTCCATAGGCTACGCATACCACTTACCATCAGGTGGGCTATATGCTTGTTTGCCATTTTGTCTGTATAAAAAGACTTCACAAATATCATTTTGAATCTACTTAGAAACAAGATGAATTTACAGCAGGTTCGTAAGACATTGCATAACTTCCAGGTGAATACGCGTTCACGGCCGCAGACGATGCGGTAGATAAAGACAAGAGAAAGATCTTCCTTCAGTTCTTGGCCGCGCGCAAAGCGGATCTGAATGTTTGGGCTCGATCGTACAGGTTAGTAAACATTATTTGAATGCCATTATTTTATATAGGTTGTTCCCGAATGTGTATAGTAAGGCGAAAAGGCCTATTCTACTCACATTAGGCAACAGCTTTTTGTTCTACGACTTTTTGGAATCGGATATTTAAAAAGTACAAAAAAAATTGCTGATTAGTTATAAATCTGTTTCTAACTCAATTAATCAGCTGGTTTACGTTGGCAATCTTCTCAAATAACAATTTTATATTATTTGAAAGTTACTTCAAGAAAGTACGGTTTTACGACGATTTCCTCGTTCTACAAACATTCATACTTCTCCAAGAATTTCAAGAGGTATTTGACCTACAATACTAATGCTTAGAATGCTATGGTATGATATAAACCACAATTAGTCTGTGTAGGAGGCATCGCGAATGATGTTTACGTACAGTCGTCTGCACTAAGATGTATACATTTCATAATTTTCAAATCGATGTCACTGTACTAAATATTAAAATATGACTGCAATAACTCAAAACTAGCCAATCAACTCGTGACATTTTCAACCATTTTTATCTGTATTATGGTACCATTATAAAATGTATGCATTTTGCAGACTGTACAGCAGCAGCGGTGAGACATACAAGATTCCTCAAATAAGTTAAACTAAACCAATCATCAGAATGAGTAACTCTGTATTATCTTTTTATATTATTTATGATTCGTTTCGTTTGAGCCGTTTTAGACATCAATATGAATGTAATTAGGTATGGGGGTAATTTTCGACTCCCATACTAGTTAGGTTAGAGAGCATCATGAATTGAAATAACCGTACACTATAACATTAAACAATAACACTAGATTAGGTAGCTGTTCGAGCTAGTGGCCAATTTGGTGACGTGGAGTTTTACGGCCGCTCAAAGGCCTTCGTCATGGCTTAACGACTGTCATCCCAATTATCTTAACGTGACCTCTAAATCGCTCATTTGTTAATGCCAGTAGTGGTCACCCATCCGTTCGGTGACCGCGCCGATAGTTACCTTAGCCGATCTATTACGCATGACTAGGCAAGCTTCACTAGAGCTTACATAGTAACATTTGCAATGGGTGATATTATTGCGAAGAAGTGATCTCTCCAAGACAGCCTAACGATCATGTGTTTTTCAGAGGCCACGTGACCACGCTGATACTAAAGCTGGCGCTGCACGCAGAAGTTTCTCTACAAACGCTAGCGTTCCGGCTGGATTACAGTGACTTCTACAAACGCGGCAACGCGAAGCTGCACGAGCCACTCACTTATCAGCACAAGCGGCTCAGCGAGATCGGACTCAACTTAGCTAAGGTAAGTTCTAATGATCAATCGGAACCACAACTTATGTATAGAATATTTCATGGCAAGAGTCACTCACTTATCAGCACAAGCGGCTCAGCGAGATCGGACTCAACTTAGCTAAGGTAAGTTCTAATGATCAATCGGAACCACAACTTATGTATAGAATATTTGATCTTTTTCACGCCTTATCACGAAATGGGTGAGAGTGCTGTGATTACGGCTAATATAGGGAAATTGAAGAACACATAGATAGACAGATAGTTGCGTCTACGATCCCACATGAGTGAGATAAGGCCAGGAAGATGATGATGTCTTTTACATTGAAAACTTAATTGTTACTATTTGGTAACTTTATAAAAAAAACTGGTACCCCAACATGTTCAAAATTCGATGACATAATGGCATGGTGCTCATAATAGCAAGCGTGTAACAAAACATTCTCTATATTATAACATTTAATAAATAATTAGTACAGCCTCCAAGATAAAACTTTTCATATTTATTTCTACCAATTTTTCAGAAGTGACAGGCAGAGATGGTCCGATAAACTAGACGTACCTTTATACTTAAGGTGATTGAGTTATTTTACTACAATATTATCTATGTTTTTGTTTCAGAATAAACTGATAGGCCGTTCTAAGAAAAAGTGACAGTTTATACTCGACAAGCCATAAGGAACCATTTGCTAGCTGCGTCTCTCCTCGCGCGTCTTAACCATTCTAATGTACCTAACATGCACGCGTCACACGCATAGGATTCCATGAGACCGAGGCATTTTCGATATCCTATCTACAGATCCATAATGAGAAATACTGGTTAGTTATCAGCAAAGCTAAGTTTTGCTTGACCTATTGAATATTATTGAAATCTACAAAAGTACTCGAATTGTCCCATGAATCTCGGTGCGATATATCCACTCCTCCAAAGATATATTTGTATGAAATTAATAACGCTAATAACAGCTAACTGTTGTCAAAATTGTTGCAATTTTACCATGACATTTTGTAATAAATCTATCTCGAATGTATGATTGGCTTTTTTTATGCCCTTTTTCCAGCTATTGTACTATACATATACATTAACATACAATATTTTCAGTAAGGTATGTAGGAAAATTAAACGAAATTTAAAGCTTTTATTTTATTTAATAACTAAAAAGTATTTTTGGTACAATCTTTTACGTTTTACAATTTTTACATGCTAGTGCTTATTGCGGTATTATAAAACACTTGTAAACTGCTGTTGCTCACACTTACATCATAAAATTGGAATGTCCATAAAATACTATAAAATAAAATTAATTTTGCTTACACACATTGGTCGTTTACCTAAATACTGAATTATATCTGTACAAAACAAATAAATAAATACTAAGAACATTTTACGCGCTAAATCTCAACAGACTAATCGAAATGAACAGATGCGATGACATTTCAATGAACTAACGTAGATCTTTGAGATTTATTTCCGCTTTGAAATGCAATTTATAGAGTAACTAGCTTTCGCTCGCGCGCCTTGACAAAAAGTTGTATTTATGTTAGGCAAAGAACTATATCTGTTCCAAGTTTCATATAAATCGGTTCAGCCTTTACGGCGTGATTGAACCACAAACATCCTCATAAACTTTCGCATTTAAAATATGAGCAGGATGAGGGAATAATGGCTGGAACATTGCTTTCATTGATATACTTAGTTGGAGAGTAGGAAGTGGTGGGTGGCAGGCACGCTCGTTGCCGGGATCTAGGATCGAAAGTAGCACGCGTGATAACAATATAACAACTCACGACGACGGTTTAATAGTTAAATCCTGTGCCAGCAGTATTTCTGTCGCGCTATAAATCAGGTCATGACGGAATCAGCAGTTTCGTTTACCCTAAAACTTAGTTACCAGTGGTTATTTACGTTTGAGCGGTGCGGATCTTCAATAAATTATGCACAAAGCCTCGCGGTCAAAGGTAGTTGCAGGTTCGTTGTTTGGAGTGTTTCTTCTTGAGAGCGGCTCTGACTGCCTCTTCGAAAACTTGGTCCATGTTCAGCCTCTCTAGCGCTGAGCACTCTACTAACTGGACGGCACTGAAACAATAATGATTAGTGTGTTATATTCTAGCAGTCTCTATCTCATATACATAGAACGGTGCTGGTGTAGAAGGATTTGCGATCGATTGGGGGAACTCATTGGATAATAAATAAGGGAAGAGGTAGACCAAAGAAAAGATGGATAGATTGTGTGAAAGATGACATGATTAAGAAAGGAGTGAATACTGATATGACGGCTGGAAGTAGAAGGGCTGAAGGGGAGTGGAAGAGAAAAACATGTTGTGCCGACCCCACATGAAGTAGGATAAGGGCAGGGAGATGATGATGGGGGAACTCGTTGCCTTGAGTAAAACTACCCCTACACTACTGACTTTTATTCAATGCATTTGTAAAGACTGATCTCTACCTCCTAATGAGACATTTCTATGGATCACAGCATAACTTAACTTAGGCACACAGGTGAAATAAAAGTACCTACCGATTGTAAAAGTCATTGTCCTGCACTAACGTCATGACGTGGTTCACCTTTCGGTGCGGAAAAGGGCAGAGAATTAGAATAGGTACCTAGGAATTCAATGGCGTCACGAAAACCGATTCATCGACGAAGCGTTGGTTGGGATAGTAGACTAGGCATAGTACAAGGTGATATATAACATGTATACCATCCCGAAAGAAGGGTACCTATTCTATCAACAAAATAAAATAATATTAACGAAAAAAAATCCATATTTTTTTTCCGCAAACCTACTCAAATTAGCTGCTGAATTGAATTACTAAACGTACCAGATGTTCGGCATCAAGATTAATTCCTAAATAAAACAGCTTTTTCATTGAGTTTAAGCTGACTTGACCACAAAACAGCTGATATTGGCATGGTTTTTATTCAATGAAAAATGACAAATTTCCAATCAAATACAGTAAAAAATTAAAAAAGTCGTTGAACAAACTTTATTGCCAATTGGGTGTAGAATAAGAATACATATTATGAATCACTTTGTATAGGTTCCATCCGCAGTATCCCAGTTTATCCCATTTAAAACCACGAGGAAAATGCAATACCTACAGTACTAACAATCGTAGAAACAACCGCGGGAATGTCCATGTTTATTTCCAATCGCGAAGTACAAACAAGTTTGCAAATATTGTTTTGAGATCGTGTCAGTGTAATCAGTTCTGCATTCTGGTAATTAGTTGACCGGCATTGTTTAACGAGTCCCTTTCATCATATCGGGAGTTTGTATTATCAGCGCTTGGCGAGATAAGGGACGATAGCGCAGCTGCCGACGCCCGCGCACGATAACTCTTGTCACTTTTCACTATAATATTGTTAAAAAAATATTATCACTTTATCGTTAAAGGTTTGTGGGGGTTGCTTATATCCGCTTAAAATCACCGCGTTGATTTTTTTATAGTTTTCTAAATGTTTTTTTCCATATGAGAAGCCATCCATTCCGTAGTAACATACCAGCTGCAAATTATCATTTTGCCAACGCTAAGTTTAAACTTTCAATTAGTTACCTACCTAAATTTGTTGATTACTTACCGAATTTTCTTTTTCAACTTTTTTCCTTCTTGTGTTGTAATTTCGGACTGTGAGTTTGGTGTCCTCAAATCAATTTTCGTCGCTAAAAATGAAAACAAAAATTTCAATTTTAATTTAATTAATTTGAGTCTGTTGGTCATCAGTGTATCTCGCACTAAAGATGTGGATTATGTAGGGAGATAAAAAAGTGTACAAATTAGTCCATCCTCATTATCACATTCGTTTGCCTAATGACTAATTAATGCTCTTACAAATTCTAAAATTGGATTGTGCTAAATTGAGTGAGCTCTATTGTAAAACCGCGGTGGGGAGCTGTGGGCTAATGGAAGAGCCAAATGTTGTGGGTTCGATTATTGGTTATGAAATCCAGAAATGACCTGGACTGATGAAGACACCTACCCCTTTATTCCGCAACAGAACAGCATCCCTGATGCGGCGGGTTAGGGGCGGTACCATTAGCTATCTGAAACTTATAGCTGGAAGACACAGACTGCGCTTTCATGAAGCACTGGACGCGCACACATAATACCATGCGTTTGTGTGTGTCCCATTAAGTTAAAATGTTTTGAATTCATTAATTATCTACCTACCAATTATTATTATTATTATTTGTACTATGGCTGAAAAACACATTGAATTGAATTGAATTTATTACCGTCAGCAGTACTTATGTCGGTATCACTTGCTCGTTCTTTTACAAGGTGATTCATAATATGTATATTTATACCGGGACTTATTTTATGAACAAAATAAATAATAATAACGAAAAGAAAAAAATTGGCAATAATTTTTTTATAGATTTTTTTCAGATTTGCTCTTGATTTTTGTTAGATTGCTACCTAAAGCAGCTGAATAATTGAGTTTGTTGAACTGATTTAACCCCAAAACAGCAGATTTTTGTATTCTGTTTTTCAGTGAAAATGTCTTATTTCCATAGGTCGTGGAACAAACTTTTTTGCCAATTGAGAGTAGAATAAGCCCTTATTCGGATAGTATGCATATTATGAATCACCTTGTAGGTACAGATAACAAAAACATCGAATGTTAGCTTACCTACTAATACTGTTGGAACTGCTTGGCTAAAATGCTTCAGTTCAGGATACCATTTGTGGACTACGTTCTCGTAGGACGACCGGCTGCCGACCGAATAACAGACCAGGAAACAATCCGTCTGAAATACAAAATAGTTTTAGGATGTCCCATCAAGGAAAAGCGAACCGTGCGATGATTTAAAATATTAACCGCTTACCAAACAATAGTGAAATAAATGCTTAGTGTAGTAACCATAACACCACCATGCATGACCTAGCTTCTTTCTCACGATTTGGTACTACAAGGTATACTATCCCGAAAAGGGCAATTAGCAATAAAGATTGTGTTCTACGACTTTTGTTTTTTTTTTCTCTTGAATAAACACTAGCAAAAATTCAAGTGCTTTGTATTCAAATCAGTTCAAAATCAATTATGTAGGTAGCTGTTTTAGGTAGCAATCTTGATGTCGAACTTTTCGTACATTTAATAATTAGTTATAAAGGTGACAAAAAGATCAAAAACATACTGGCCTCATAGCTCAGTTGGTAGTAACTCTGCCTTCTGCGCTAGTTCGCGGGCTCGATTCCCGCACTGGACAAACATTTGTGTGATGAACACGGATGTTTGTTCTGGGTCTGGGTGTTACATAGTTATCTATTAGGTATGTGTATCAGTCTCTGGTACCCATAGTATAGGCTATGCCTAGTTTGGGATCAGTTGACCGTGTGCGATATGTCCAGAATATTTATTTATATATTATTTTTATATGATTTGAAAAAGTTTGACAAAATAAAGGTAAACAGATGTTGGTCAACTGAGGTCGTAAACTTACATTAGTGTATGAGAGCGGCCTCAGTCGTTCGTAGTCTTCTTGGCCCGCTGTATCCCACAGCGCCATTTCAACCTCTTCCCCATCAACAGTGATGTGCCCCACATAATTGTCGAAACTGGAAACAAAAATACAGGTAATTTACTTGCTTGCATGTCGTGTCACTTATTCTTTCATGGTCTTTATTAAGTCACTGACCAGGTTGATGTATGGTGGCCCTTTTCAGGGCGTAGTAAAAGGATTAAAGTGCGCCTCTTAGAGACTTCTTACGTGCACATGTTTTGGATTTTTTTAAGTTCTAGGAAGTGCCTGTTTCCTCATGTTTTCCTTCACTTGAGAGCACTAGTATAGCGCACATAAATTTTCCGAATGGAAAATCCATTGGTGCACAATAGAGATTCGAACCCACGACCTGTGGATCGGAAGGCGGGGGCGGGGTCACTACCACCACTCCACCAGTGCTCTCTCAGTAATCTACTGAGACTTATCAAATCACCAAGAGTTTTATACTGCAGTTTGAGGCCAAAATATCTAGGTTGGCTGGAAAAAGCTCTCAAGTCTATTTAATTTATGAGTAAATAAAATGCAATTCCATACACTTCGATAACATTGTGAGAGTTCAACCTCACAGCATGATTGATGAAGTTGTTTATGCGACGTACGGAACAAAATAAACACAATGTCAATAGTGGCCGCGTTGAAAGTTGGCGATCGAAACAAATCACAACAGTACGATTGCATAACAGCCGAACCAAATTTTTTTTCTGTCATATCACACTGGTCAACTGATCCCGAACTAGGCATAGCCTGTACCAGATACTGATTATACTCATAGATAAATATTTAACCCAGCCAGACACAGAACAAACATCAGTGTTAAATCACACAAATGTTTATCCAGTGCGGGCATCGAACCCGCGACCTCTAGCGCAGAAGGCAGAGTTACTACCAACTGAGCCATGAGTGTCAAAATTAGTAGTAGTACTAGTATAGTATTATGTTATCTGTGGTAGTAGGTACTACCGTTACCCATAGGTTCTTTATAATCTGTGATTTATTATATATAGATTATATATTTTACCTTTCGCGTATACAAGGTGAATCATAATATGTATGCTATCCTGGAAGGGACTTATTCTACATCGAATTGGCAATAAAGTTTGCTCTATGACATTCGGAAATTCTAAGCTAAAACTATGCTAAAATGTTTGGGGTCAAATCAGTTTTAACTCTAATAATCAGCTGTTTTATAAACTTGATGTCGAACTTCTGTGGTTAATAACTACAAAAATATATATAGCTATATAACAACATAACATATAAAAATATAACAACAAAAACATGTCAAAAAGACCAAAAATATATAGGTAATCTGAAAAGTTCGGAAAAAAATACCTACATAATTGATTATTTTGTTTTTTTTCCACCTAATATTCTAGCGAAGGGGTTTTTATGCCCGTGCTGAAGTTTAACTTAGAGTTACCGATGAGACCAATTTTGGGCACTTACCCCTATATTAAGAAATAACCGCTTCTTTATTTTGTTTACTCTTAGAATAGGACAGGGCGAGAGTTATCGAGCCGATAAAGTTAGTCACTGATCCTACTAATTTTATAAATGCGAAAGTTTGTGAGGATGTTTGGATGTTTAAGATTCAATCCCGCCGTAACGGCTCAACCGATTTTGATGAAACTCGGAATATATATAGGCTACTTTCCATACCTGTTATGTATTGTATACCCGAAAGCAAGTTATGAATAAGAGGGTTGGGCTGTTATAATACCATTATAATATGTCTGTTATAGTATGTATATAATGTGTTATGTTGTTTGTTCTGTGTCTGGGTGTTAAATATATATCTATTATGTATATCAGTCTCTGGTACTCATAGTACAGGCTTTGCCTAGTTTGGGATCAGTAGACCGTGTGAATATGTCTGGAATATTTATATTTATATTTAATATAACATGTCTGATACATAGTACTATCTAGGTATATTTCTTTCTAGCCTCTCTCGTCGTATTGCTTTACATATAAGCTACGGTCCATTGTTATTTGCCAGACATAGTACATAGGTTCATACTAGGTACTAACTTCATCACAATACACAAGTAGGTAGGTACAGTAAGGAAATCAGGCTTGCCGAAGGCGACGAGAAGGAAGCATCGATCGTGCAGTTACAATACAACAATGCTATCTAGCTATTTGACTTTATAAATAGTACCTACAATTACCAATGCGAAGCCGGTGTTATTATTAGCAGGGGTTGCCAAACTTTTGTCTCAGGAATGATCTGAATGTGTCAACATGATAGCTGATGTCGGTATTATAACTTGAAAATATAGTTTAGCAACCTATGTCTCTCTTTGTTTGTTATCTTTTCAAAATAAACGGCTGATCGATTTTGGAAAGGAGATAGCCCTGAGGGACATAAGATACTTTTTATCCATCCCGGTAGGTACCTAGCACGCGAGCGAAATCGCGCGTGGATGCAATTTTTTTAAGTTTTCTCTTTGAGTATCATCAGAAACTTTTTTGATTTTTCAGTGGGTATAAAGGTACCTAATATACTCCGGCAAACTGACCAAAAAAATAATATGTGAGTGTACCTAAAATATTTTGTTTTATTGATTAAAGTAAGTAGGTACCTATGTAGTATTTTATTAATGTTTTGGTAGAACTATTCAAGTTAAGAACTTACTTGAATAGGTATCTATTATGGATAGGTGAGTAAGTATACTAAACTAATTAGGTACCTAACTATCGATTTCCTGAAGGTGGTTATTGATATTAGTCATACTGATGAGCCTAACTTAACAGATGACGTAAGAAATAAAATAATATACCTACCTACATATCACTTCCTTTTCAACAGCGATGAGCAAGGTAAACTCGAATCAAGTTTACTAAGGTACTTAAAAAAATCACCATACTTAACACCCATAGTTACCTGCACAGAACCGTTCCAATATTACCGCACATGAGTCAGTTTACGTGATAACCGGTTGCTTGTTGTTTGTGAATCGTAAAGGAAAACATTACTGTGTGTAAACTCCACTATATAACCTGCACAGACATTAAATATCTATTTACCCATATCAATACATGTAGGTAGTTATAGAATATAACGACCATGACGACATGAAATTAATCGCACCGCTTATCACACAGATGATAATGATAACGATGTTACCGCATCCAACCGCTAAACGAGAGACGCGACCGCCCTAATGACCCTAGACGTGTCACCGTCACACCTGCTTCAAAGCCGCGGAAAACATACCGTAGCTAATCAACTCCAAAGGCCTTAAAATAGGTACTGCAGTACTCACACTGTGGGAACGTATTCCTCTGGAAATTCGTTTCTAGTGTACACGTAGAGCAGGCAGGTCTTACCGACCATACCATCGCCGACGACGGTAATCTTCAATCTCTTCGCCGTCCCCATAGTGCGTGCCGCAACATAGATCACACAAATAAATTAACACAGTATTGTTTTAGCGCTGATCGCTAAACATAAGAAATATTCAATTAACTGTTCGAATGTAAGGTGATCCTTGACGATTCTTATCACAGTGATATAATGATCTTATCAATCTTGAAACATTCGCGATAGCGCAATGGCTTGAGTAGAACAAGGCGCGCGCGCGGTTTGACGCGTGAGTGCGGAATGATGCGGCTGATTCACCGCGCGAGTGCCGATGTTTCACGCAAATGTCCACAGAACCCTGTACTGTACACTAGCTCATAATTAATTCCATGAGCGTACAGTCTGATTCGGCGGACACACGCATTCAATTGTGTTTAACGTCATCACACTATAACTCTATTAAACTTCACTATTGTTAAAAGCGACACAGGAATTTAAGATGAGGAAGGAACTACATAAAGTTTACAATTCCTTACTTAAAAACGCTTTTGATTAAAGTTTATAATTATCCCAGTCACTGTTTCTCATTATGTAATAGTAAGACATAGCAATACTATTATAAGTATTGTTAGTCTTATTCAGAAAGCCAATACCGTATAAAAATAAATGCTCTCAAATAAAAACAACAGTAATTAAAACATTGGTCTAATAACATTAACATTTTTAGGAACAACAGTGTTATTAAATTAAGGCGCGTGTTAGTGATCAGTCTGTTCACGATTATTAATAGCTACCAAACTAAGATTAAAATAATAAAAATCCCTGGCAATTCTAGGGATGTTTTAGACACAACCATTATAAAATTATCCTCTTAATAGTCAAGCATGCCTAAAGACAGTTAGTACAGGTAACATGTTACAAACATTATCACAAAATTATTAGTAGGTATCATAACTTAAACTAAGATGAAACATGGCAAGTACATTTTCACTTATTCTAAAAAACAGATAACATGAGTAATACTGATTAAAGATTTTTTATAAAGATCTAATTTTAGTAAGGTTAATAACAGACATATTTTTGTCTTCTTGTCTTTCTTCTTAACACTACATTTTCTGTGAAACTATGTATTTTAGTCAAACATCGTACAAAAATAACTTGAAGATTAATAAAATTAAGATAGTTAGTGGTGGCATCACTAGTACCATTAATGGTGGTAGTTAAATAGATAGGTATGTCATAGTAGCGTGGTACTCTTAGGTAACATTGATATGGTTCATTCTCACCTTTACAACATACTTGTAACTTCCATTATTTTAGAAAATCAGAGGACCAAGGCACTGGATTTTTTTAAATACCCACTCTAAGAAAAATCCATAAAATTTTATATTCTAAAAAAAATTGGAATATTATATTCAGCCAGGTCGTGGGGTTCGCATTTGGACTGAGTCGGATTTTTTTGGGATATTTTAAGAATCCAAGTCAAAAGATTATTTCTTAGCAGCATCATCGATTTTATAATGCTGAAGACCCCCTAGTACGATGTCCTCCTTCATGCTCAAGAGCTCCCTGAGCAAGTCTTGGTTGTTTCTCTGCAGTTTTGCAATAACAACCCTCTGATGCTTTTCCTTTTCCTTCAGTTGATGAAGAGTCATGTCACATCCCTCACTGCAGGGTGGTGAAGCTGAAAATATAATTTCAATTAAGTATAGTCAGCATCAGAAGTGATGACTTTTTCATCTACTTACTTCTTGGTTTACATCTAGTGTAATTATTCATCATTATGGCGCTGAGAATCATATTAAACTGTCGAGTGGGCGGAGTGAAGAAAGTGACAGCGCTACGTACTATAATTGAATGCGGAAAGAGATGTATCTTGGCTTTAGGTACCCAATGCTATTGTCTAACACAATATTTAAAAAAAAGTTATTTATGATTGATAGTTTCTGAGTATTTTCGAAAAAACTGTAGCAGAGGACCGAACAACCTTTAAAAAATAAATCTATCAAGAAAAGTTTTACCAATCGCCTTTCTGTCTTGGATTTAGGTAAATAAAATGCTCAAGTTATCTTTGTCATAAAAATCAAAACTGTGCGGTTTTGCGGTTATTGAGAAAAAACAGTTCAAAAATCATAAAACAATTTAACCCTCACCTTAACCTCATATCTGCTTTGTCCAGGATCCAGGCGAGAGTTAAGTATTAAAATATATTGCTCCTTGAATCTTGACATCCCAGCTTCTAGAAGTTAAGAATCAAATAGAACTTACTTTTACTCCTAACTCTGTCAAGTAGTTTTTCATTCTCCAGCTTAAGCCTTGAGATTTCATTTTTCATGTTCCTTTCCCCAGTGTCTTTCTGCTTAGTGAGCTGTGTCAGTTTTGAGCGGGTTTCGGTCAACTTGTGCAGCATCACATCTGAGTTGTCAGCTATCCTTTGAGCAGAGGCTACACAGGCCTTTGATTCATTTTTCTCCAAGCACAGTTTGCCCTTAATATTACCAAGCATAGCCTGGGGACAAAACAACATAATTGTATTTTGACATGAGTATCTAGTTTAGACAACCTCAGTGGCGTAGCAGGCGAGTGCCCGTCTGAGACGCAAGGGGCGCAGGTTCGATTCCCGCTGCAGGACAAATGTTGCATGATCTCCAAATATTTGTTCTTGGTCAGGGTGGTGTGGTGCCATGGTACTCATAGTTTCTGATACCCAACAACACAGGGAATCCTATGTACACTAAAATAAACCTCTTCAGCAAGTTGTATAAAGCATGTATATGTACCCACATTCAATTGTTTGTTTTTCTGTTCAAGGATATGGTTCTGCTCCATTAAACTCTCAGTCTTCTCTGATATGTTCTTGTAATAGTGTAACAATGTCCAGACTGAGTTAATTAATTTAACAAGAGCATCTGGTCGCAGCACTTTGTCATCTAAATCAATGTGTGGATTGAACACATAGCTTATATTGAGAAGACCTAATTCCTGAAACAAGAAACATGGTAGCTATGAAGGTACCTAAGTACGTCATAATATTATGGGATAGGTTACCACACTAGAGATAATCCATGAAGCACTGGTGGTGTAGCTTGCCTTTCATTCATAACAGATCAGCTGAGCTAAGCAACTTTTAACATAGTCACCAACTCACCAGTCAGACAATAGATGGGTGACCGCTAGTGGCATTAGCAACAGAGCGCGTCTGTGCTTTGGCGGGTACCGGCTATTAAAAGTAGTTAAACCATGAAGGCCTTCAATCTCCGTAACTAGAGTTGGCCACACTCATCAAACATGCAGGAAAATTATTGTACTTACTTCACTGAGACCAACTAAGCATTCTCTGAAGTTTTTAAGTGTACACGGTTCATATATTGTAGCTTTTTTATGTTTGTAGTTTTGTATAAGTTCTTTTACTTCTTCATCCAACGATTCTAACTCATTGATGAAAGACATTCTTTGAGTGGTATAATAGTGTTTGAAAATCTGATCGAAATGTTGACAGCAAATGAAATAAATGTACTAGTTATCATAACACATCCAATCAACAAATAGCACTGGCTGGCTGCACGCTCGTCGCTCTAATCTCGTAAAACAAAAACAAAACAAACAAGCAAAAATCCACTTCACTTCTCAAATCAAACTACAACGGAAATGAAAAAGAATGAATGAATGATTATTAATTAATGAGGATTGATTGAGGCTAGAGAGAGACATTAATGTAAGATACTGTACGATATAATTATATTACACAGCCTGATAATGCACGAACCTACAATATACAGGCCGTAAATAAAACGAAGCCAGACAGACACGAATTATTATGCTGCTATATAATGGTTTGATTAAATGCCTGATAATTTATGAAGTGAAGAAACTTACATACCGAACTACCGAAAATCAATAGTCTAGATGAGGTTTTAGTGATAAACAAACAACCTCCGAAGCGCCCAGAAATTAATACGAGAAGTGGTCCTGTTATATAATGCTTTTTACCATCGGTCTTTATTATTTTTATTGCATCCAAAGTATTGGTCCAAACCGAGAATAACACCATTCTCGGTCTAGGGTCCAAAGCGTAGACAGATGTCTACGGTCGTGGTCCAAATAGAAATGACTTGAGCACTACGTTACGTTATTGGTCTGTGAATAAGTAAGTACTTTGTGGTCTGTGATTCATTCATTCATTGTTGTACGTCGTGTAGTGCGTGTGTGATGTTGCTGTTTCATATTTTATTTCGTGGAAGTTTCGAATTTTAAGAGCATTTTTCAATATTCTACAGAGGATTCATAATATTAATACAACCGTGCTAGTCCTTGGCAAATATTTACAATGAAGCGATCATTTGATGCTATGAACTCTTCGGTAGAAATAAGTTCCTACCGTGACCAGCATTTCAAGGTATTCTCTTCTTTCTTTACATTTTATCTCTTTGAGCAGTGCATGGTAAATAACCGGGATAAAGTTTGATTCAATCAAGGATATCGGGAATAAACTGAAGGATGCACGAAACAGCTGCTTCTTTAGTTTCTGTTCTGAGACTTGATAAAAGAGCAACATGTCCTTTCCACCACATCTGTACAGATTGGATATACATAGTACATTATTTCAGGGTTCAAGAAATGAACAAGAGAAACTATTACGATTAACATCTACCCTTTATATTGGTAATTTGTCATTTTACACCACTGAAGAACAGCTTTATGAGTTATTTTCGCGAACTGGAGACATAAGGAGAGTTATAATGGGCCTAGACAAGTATAAGAAAACACCCTGTGGATTTTGCTTTCTAGAATACTACACAAGAGAGGATGCGGAGAACTGTATGAGGTTAGTACGCTACACTTTTTAGGGTACTCTTGACCAGACCTTTTATAAGTCCTATCATACTTGTCTTATTATTGCTTTTTTAATGAACCAATATCATAATGACATTATTATGATGTCTGGTAGCTAGACCAGATCTTTACTCAACCCTAATTTTAACAAGTTTATGTAAGTTTTAGTACCGGTGTACTGTTTTTTAGAAAGTATTATAATCCAATTATTGTTCTGCTTCAGGTACATAAATGGTACAAGATTAGATGATAGAATTATAAGATGTGACTGGGATGCTGGTTTTATTGAAGGCCGGCAGTATGGACGTGGCAAAACTGGTGGACAGGTATGCAACATATTTAATTTTACTGTATGTTAAGAGAAACAGTGTCGGAGCAACTTACAATAGATGCTTAGGTATTAAACACAGAGCACTCTGTTTATCTGTGACAAACATAGGTTGTGTTCTGGGTGCCGGAATCAACTGTTGCAACTCCACTTGCTAAGAGGGTTCATGAAGCACAGGGAATGGGAAGAAACTTCCAGTCTACTCCCTGCTAGTGAATCCCTGAATTAAGTAGTTTATCTACCTATTACCTTCTAGACTGGATTTCAAACAAAGATTTCCTATTGTGTTTCATCCAGATCTTTGTTAAAGCAGCAATCAATTGGATTAGATAATTGAATTTCATTCACATAACAAACAGTTGAAAAATGTTTTTTTATTTCAGGTGAGAGATGAATATAGAACTGACTATGATGGAGGCCGTGGTGGCTATGGAAAAATAATAGCTCAGAAAATTGTCCCTAATACAATGGAGCGCTGATTCTTTATTAATAAGTGTGTGAGATAATGTAATATTGATTAATTTCGTTAACAAACTTTACATTGTGTAAGACTGCAAAAAAATGTACACAAATGTATTCAATATTTAAGATTATTAGCTAAATCGTTATGAATAAAAAAAACGAACATATTTTAAACATTTAATACATAGTAAAAGCAATATAAAAATTATACCGAAATCTCTTATGTATGTATTTGTTGGAACTTAAAATATAACAGATGATAAATGCTAGAACTTCTTATGCTTCACTCACACAGAAAATGTGGCCCAAAACTAAAAGTTATTTTTTTTTAAATGAACTTACGGTTTTCCATTTTTACTGGATATGCTAATAAACTCATTTCAACGTAGAATTATTGACAAATCAGACTAAAACCTTTCTATTCTTCCTAAACTATTTCTTTTTTGAATACGCGATAAGCGATTGTTTGGGCCACATTTGTTTCGCCGGTGAGTGTATGTAACTTCATACAAGTACTGATATAGTAAGAATCCTCAAGGAAAAGTAAAATAAATCTAGCATATTGACATAATCCACATACAAAAATAAAAGCATATAATATTTTATACATCAACAAACTTTATAATAAAATGAACTACAATTTGTGTATAACAATGATTTCTATAACAATTAATAGTTTTGCATAAGAATCTCATGTGAATATGCATCAAAAACATTTCATGTATAAAAGGCTATTCATCATTTACTTAAATTATTAAGCATGTACCCAGCTAATATGTGACTAAGGTTTACATATTTAATATAGTTATAAGTTGTAGCATCAGATCAGTTATGGCAAAAGCAATCAGATCCATAAAACATGTTAGGACAATAAATAAAGATCATAAGTACCACAGCGCCTATTACTAGAACATGCAAATTAGTTAATTGGTGCTTCAGGCATCAAGTCAAACCACAGAGTCTTCGCTTCGCGGAATTCGTATTGGTTCAGGTGTACAACAACCTGAAAAAAAAATACCACTATACGTCTTGCACAAAGTTCATGTTATACTGTGTCTGTGTCTTTATGTTCCTGCTGCATGGAGAAAGAATCAGACAAAGTACCGGTCCGATGATGAGACTGCCTTACCACAAGTAATGAAAGGGACTGCTTAGTGCTGTCCTGTCTGGTGATGAAACTGCCTCACTGCCTGTACTGACTTGTCCGATGATGGGACTGCCTCACCGCCAGTGATGACTGTCCGATGATGAGGCTGCCTCACCGCCTGTACTGACCTGTCCGATGATGAGACTTTCTCATTGCCCGTACTGACCTATCCGATGATGGGACTGCCTCACCGCCAGTGATGATTGTCCGACGATGGGATTGCATCACCGCCTGTACTAACCTGTCCGATGATGGGACTGCCTAACCGCCTGTACTGACCTGTCCGATGATGGGACTGCATCACCGCCTGTACTGACCTGTCCGATGATGGGACTGCCGCCCAGGAAGCCCTTGTGCGTGCAGACGGTGACCTCCACCTGCCGCGAGTGCAGCTCCGCGTGCGGGATCACCCACTCGAACTGCTCGTCGTATTCCGGCTGACAGTTATCTTTTATCACCTAGAACGAACATTGTGTAACTTAGGCCACTGCTCACCTACATTCATTAAAGCCGTGTTGACACTACTTGACGCTACTTTGATCGCGACATCAGTGGTCAAAGCTCAATTGGACGTCAGTTAATAAGTTGACTTGGATGGCACAACAATTGATGTTAATTCACATAAATCTAGTCCCTCGTATCTCTAGCAGGTATAATTGAGAAGGGTGGAGAGAAACAACAGTTGCATAGACAATTTTTAACAGAAGCCCCGCCTGGCTGTTTTATACAGAGGTTTAGGTCACTTGAGGTCAATGATAGCCCAGAGTCAAATGTAATCAGAGGTTAAAGGTCAAGAAAACTGGGGGTCCATTCCATGTGGTCTCCCCACCCTAATACTCCCACATCCCGATAGTGTGAAAGTGTTTTGGAGTATATTTTGTTAGTAGTATCCTATGATATACATAGGTACCCACTGATCGATAAGTGCATTTGATTCGTTTGGTTTTCGATTGCTGCTCATCTAGGAGGCAGTTGATCTGTTTGACCGCTGGCTGATAATAAAGAAATCTTCCCTTAATTTAAAAACTTACCGCAGTCTTACGTTTGGAATCCTTTGAGCGTCCAGGCAGTAAATACAACTTAACATAAGGATCAGGCACATTGGTAGGGTCTTTAAGCGGTATGTTCCTGAAAAACATAATAAAATCAACACATATTTTATTATAGCCGTGTTGGCAATGTGCTTCGACTATGATCCAAGGTTGTAGGTTCAATCAAATCCCGAACACGTTCTCAAAACAATGAAAAAAAAAACGTAAAATGTGGGCATGTGCAAAATGTATTTTTGGAAGTGTCTCTGACAGATTCATATAGACATATTCAAGGATCTGGCTACCCGGAAATTCTTCTTTTTCTTCTTAAATAACACCCAACAGTCACATACATATTCCTGAGCCCACACTAGGATTCCCTGTGTCGTGGGTATCAGAAACTATAAGTACCATCGTAGGTACCACAACACCCAGACCCGGAATAAATATTTGCAGATCATGCAAAAATTTGTCTAACAACAATCGAACCTGCCTGCCTCTTCCTTGCCTCTTGCGTAGACGGGCACTCCTACGGTACGCCACCGAGGTTCTCATTATTATTAAGTAGCGGCATTCTCCCAACTTTTTCACTTACATAATTTTATGCACAACAACAAACAAGGTTTGGTTTTGCATGCTGTAACGAAGCGACAGCAAGATGCGGCCCAGGCCAGCTTCGCCAGCAGATCTGTGAAAACAAGCTGTATTCAATCTATGTTCTTAGACGAAGCAAGGTTTATTGTATGGGTTTTGTTACAAACAGACCAATTTCGATTTCGAAATGAAATAACTTACGTAGTAACTGACGAGATTCTGTGGACTAGTTTTGGAGTATCGTTTGCGGACGGCGGCTGAGATTCTTGAGGGACATCTGGAAACAGGTGACACTTGAAAATGCATTCGGTATAGCGAGGATATCAAAATGTGCCCAAATACAATTGATCAAGATCATTAGTGTTCATTGCAGAATATTGTTTCTACTTGCCGACTATATTATTTATGTAGGGAATGTCATGGGAACTAACCAACTTGCTTCTCAATGTGCTCAACCGGAATAGAGCTTTGTGACGCGTTGTCCGAGACTGGATCATCAATGTTCTTCAAGTCAGCGGTAGAAGATTGTAGATCTGAAAGGCGATATAGAAGGTGTGAAAACGATTTCAGGGCGAGGACGCGGCCGGCCGGGCTTAACTTCCATTTGCACTTCAATCTCGTCTACTAGTTCTGAAGGCTTGTAACTAACCTGTCCTGAATGGCGCGAGTGGCGCAGTCGGCGGGAGGTTAGCGTCGATAGCGTCTGTAGTGAGCGGCGCCGGCGACGACGACGGCTGCGCGACTTCAGGCGTGGGTGGAGGGCTCGGAGCCTCCATTTGCTCTTCTATATCTTCTACCTCCTCCTCTCTTACAGCTTCCTTCAGAATCTGATTGAAGACAACTTAATAGTTGGTAAAAAAACATTCTGGACGCCATATACAAGGTGATTCGAAATATGTATAGGAAGGGGCATCCCGAAGGGACGCATTCTATGATAAAAAAGAAAGAATATTACCAGAAAAACTACACTGTGTGTTCCAGATTATGGCCGCCACAAGATGGACCATGGTGGCAGTTGCATGAATTGTAACTGCCAGGCTATTGCGTAAGCGAAATGGTAATGAAGATCGCAATTTTAAGGATGATATTATCAATTATGGCGACATTTGTAGTTTTTCAAACATGAAAAGGAAGAAGCTAAGGTCTTGAAGTTTCCCCTTGTCAAGTTTGAAACGTTTTAAATTTGGCTAAGATTGTTAAAATTACCCTCAAAGTTACGAATTTCATTGCCATTACGCTTACGCAATTGCACCACTGGTCTATAAACATGCGACGACCATTGAGTTATTAATAATGAAGAGAATATATCACTAGTTTGGGGGCTGGAATACATCCAACCCGCACATCTCTGTTGTCGACGAATTTAGGTTTAAGTTATTTAAACGGTTGTCTGGCAGAAATCGCAAACCGCGATAAGACCGCCGATTGTAGGACCTTATCTTAGACTTATAAGCCATTTTGTATAAACTGTGTTTTCTTTTTTTAAAGGTCCTCAATAAAGTTTTATTTCATTTTATTTCATTTTTTCATTTCAATATGTAACTGACCTTCAATTGTAGCGACATGATGATCTTGGACTCGGGGCCGGATTTCTGCAGCATCAGTGGCTGCGTGAGCATGGTTAGGTCTTTCTGCTTCAGCAATGCAGAAAGGTTGTACGTAAGCTGGCCCAGTGGGTTCCCGGTCTTCTGGTCTAATACCTATAGAAAGATTTTTAGTAGATTGTTATCTAGCTTTTGCTGGTTCGATTTCCGTTGCGGGTTGTATTATATCAATTACTGTAAACGGGCGCTGGAAACTGCGACACTGTTTTTAATTTAACTAATGCAGTTTTCGGCGTATTTCTATTGTTTTTGGCACAGGGCATTAGGATTAGGTACGTAGGATTTTATTATTTCCTAATATCTTTGAAGCTGTTGGTATTCAGTGGTGAGTGAATGTGAGTTTACGTTACCTGTATCTCCAGGTTATCTATTTCAGGGTTCTGCACCAGATATGAGTATCCTATCTCGTAGACCGGAGAGTCGGTTCTCATCTGCACACCTGTGTTCTCGGTCTTCTTACCAACCGTTACGGTCAGGTATGGATCGGGCTTGGACTGCGCGCGACCGTTCTGTGCATACAAAAAAACAACGATTTAAAAGTACATTTACGCAATCATTTATCGAATACCAATCGATGGGCAATATAATAGATTGAAAATTCTGCCACTAAACAGCAATGCTGTGTTTTGGTTTGAAGGGTGATGTCGATGGTGAAATTACGAGTTTTACCAACCCATATCTCAGCGTCTCTTTAACGGTATGTCTGAGTAAGAGGAGGTAACTTACCGGCAGCTTCTTGCAAGAGTCAATGTAGACCGACAGCACAGCAGAACTGATATCGCCGGTCTTAATGAGAAGCGTTTCAGTCAGAGCCTAGAATTCATACAATTCATCAGTAAATAAGATAGTTACTCAGACCCACTTAACTCAGCATTCTCATAACAACATTTAAACTAATGTGGCCTCTATCTATCATCCAGATAAGTAGCTGGTATCTGTAGTGTGAGTACTATGGTGAGGGGAGAAAATGGAAGAATTAAGTAGGTATAGATAGCTCTACGAAAGTAAAGTAAACGGGAGGCTGATTCCATAACACCATACACACACCATGTGGTAGCCAGAAAGAGAGTGTAGGAAAGAGAAATAAGACATCATTTACTTACGCGGCTCAGCTCGGTCACGTTCGTGGTCAATCGGTGCCAAGAAAGGCGCATATGCACTTTCCCATGCTTTGCTTGCTGAAGGGTTTGTATCTAAAAGTAAAATACAATGAGTTCTTTGTTGTAGTTTTTAGGCTTGTTATTCAACGCTGACCATGTCCTGTACTAACTTTGCGGTTTGTTTAGGCGTGACGTAAGTTGACAGTTTGTTGAAAGATTTATGGTTCAAAAACTTTTAGAATAGTGCTCACATTCGAATTTGAATGGCAAAAAGAAATAAATATAAGTCATGGACGCATCTATACCAATGACTCCTTAGTAGATATACAACCATAAAGCTACCTACAGTGCAAATAGGGTCTAAACGAATTTAGCAGAATTTTACCATGTAAAATTACCATTACTGGTAATTTTACATGGTAAAATAGTAACTTACTGTGTCCAAACGGCCGAAGCGCACTACTTGGGAGATATCCAACGAACATCTGAAATCATAACTTTTTGTGTGAGCACGTTTTGAATATTGAAATTATTATTTTTTACATCAATTTATAATATAGAAACTGACTGACTGCTTCATAACATAGAAATAAAACGCGCCCGCGGCTTCGCTTGCGTGGACCAAGATAAAAAGTTGATTTATGTCACACTCTAGGTAGATCGGAGTCTTAACTATATTCATGTAAAAAATTACGTAAATCCCTTGCTCAGTTGCTGCGCGAAAGAAAGACAAACTAACCAACCAACAAGAAACATACCTTCGCATTTTTTTTATACTTTTTAGATTAGTGATTTTGAGACTCGAAAAGGTTTATCCAAGGTTTTATAAATTAAATAAATACATGCAACAGACCAAGACATAGTAAAGATTACTACGTTTACACAATAAACAGTAAAATATAGCAAACGTGAATAGCACACTCAGTGAAAGCAAAGCACATTTTGTGTGATCCTAGTAAAACAAAACAGTGAACAAAAAAATAAGGGTATTATCAATTTTTGATATTTTAAGGAAGATATACCTAATCTACAAAATGTTAGCTATTTTGATCAGACAGAGCGTTAGTCGTGGCATTTTTGTATCAAGCAAAGTTATAAAGCTTTTAAGAACAGTAAGGGTTTATAGGGCATTTGGTTCCGTTTGAACATCAAACTTTTTGCGCGAAGTTACTGTGCTGTTAGCCCAGTCATTTAATGGCAGATTGACCAGAGATATATTACAGTGTAGGATGACTATACACGAGTTTTCTTATTGGTTAAATGTGTACTCTATGAAAACCTACAGGTACTTTAGCAGGTGTTGTTAGTAGTTAATATTCATGGGTGTAGGTAGAGTGGCAGTCAATATCAAGCTTCTGTGCAGTGCTTCATTCGGTGTTCTAAACAATTAAAGACTATTATTTTGTACAATCGTATCTTGATCAACATACAGTACCATGACCGGCATGGCATTGTCCAGTCGGGCTTGACTCTTCGGAATGTTTATGATGTGTTCTGAGGAAAATGAAATCTTGAATTTGTTTATCCAAAGATTACTTTGACCTTGGTCAGAAGTTTGGGGATCATGCGGTAAAGTAAACATTGTTTGATAAGTAAATACGACCGGACTTATAGGTACTAAAGATGATATGTAACAAAAGATCGATACAAAAAAGTTAATAAATCATTATTATCGCTTGGTTTCATTATGGGCTCGCATAATTAAAAATACATAACAAATATATGAATTGAAATTAATTACTCAGAAGATTCTTAAGAATTTGATTCATTCCGAAGAGATAGCACTTTGAACGCTCTGGCGCATTACTCAAACTAAATGTGTATTTCTAGCATCATACTGTAAGTTGCGTAAACATGTACCTACAGTAACATTATTATGTATGTATAACAGTAGGTAGTATGGTGTAAGGTACGACCGACCTGCCGAGGTTTTCGTCCCGGCCCGCGCGGTCCCAGTCGAAAAGCCTGACGTCTAACCTCGTTGCGCTGTTCCGAAGCATTGACTGTCACACACACACAACACACCGCATTTTACACACACACATAAATATATACACCTAAGTTAGTATACATTAGGCTTTATAACTAGTATTATTGTTATATGTCAGGTAGTATTTACATAGATAGTAAGTAAACGCTTTTAGATATTTGCAGTGTTGTATGTTAGTAGTTTTGTGTAAGATATTTAGCCCAAACTTGCCACTCTGTTGTAAATATCGTATAGGTACTTAGTCGGATCTATTGTGCCGCTTCGGTAACTGGACCGGATAATCACAAAAACACGCCAAATTAGAAATAAATAAACACCCAGATGTTAAAATTAGACTTTCCAAAATAAATATCATAGTATCACCGTTACAACCCAAAATATAAAAAAAAAACACATCTACGCTACGTGGCATCTAATTTCACATATTTTATTGCTATCGGTGTAGATACCGGTGTTACTAGGATTATGCACAACTAAATAAAATAGGGAATGAAATGTCGCTATTGTGACCAAGCACATGTGGTAGCGAGGACGGACCTGCCAAGGAAATCGTCATTACGTATTCCCATCCCGGGATCCCAGTCCCAGACATCGCACTGGAGCACTTGACTCTTCCTTGAGTTTATTATAGCCTTGGGACAAATCATAAGACATGGTTTTTAATATTTTACATTATACAAAGAACATGTAAATGATTCTAAATTTTGAAACGGCGGTCACTTTACATCTAACCAAGTTTTACTTACTTTATTTTACAATATTTATGAGATCTAACATTAACACAAAAAGCAACAAAAGAGTGATTGTAGACTTCATGAATATTGTATAGTAAGATTATACGAGTGTAAACTTGCCAAGTGAAAATAGTAATACAGTAATTGGGAAGAGAGATGATATAATATTAAAGTATTTTAAAGAAAAAAATTAAAAAATGTTTTGCAGACTTACCTTGTTGCATAAAGCAAAAATTGGCTAAATCTAAGTGCAAATAAATAAAACATGCATTTGAAGCAGTAATGGTTTTAAATAAAAAGACCATTCTAAATTTAGATTTATATTATTTTATTAATTTAGACTATGGACACGATCGTTGTAGCGAGGGCTACAACTATCGTGTCCATAACGTCTGCTCATTTTAGAGCGTTAATCGACACTCAAGCATTTTTGACAGTTCTCAATACTTGTCTCGATTCAGTATCAGTAAAGCGGACCTAAAAGAAAAGTCCTTTTATTTATGGCGCACCAATGACCTATTATGAATGTTGATTATAATTATTACCGCTACCAATGGTATCTCGACACAACCCTCCGTTACCAATGGATCTTTACCCTTTTCGTAGCTGAAACTAGCATCTACCATGCGCAAGCGTGCGACTACAGCTACCCACCGCCACCTAGCTCGTACAACAGAACCCGCCCAACTCCCGTGGCGCCGCCCCCTTGCTTCGCGCGCGGTGTACACTCACCTGCCGAGCTTGTCATCGTCGTTGCCTTCGTCTTTGTCGAACACCTCGATTTCCAACGCTTGACCCATAGAGTGCATTATACGCGCCTTTACGCCAAAAGTCCCGCGCAAACATAAGTAAAAACAAAAACTTATTCGCAACTACTTCAAGAGACAATACGATATTATTCACTAACACAGAAATAAATTGCCGCGTTTAAGCACACTTGTAAAGCGATAAAAAGGTTATTAAAAATTGGCAAAATAATATTAGTTTATTACAAAATTACAACCTGTGACCATCAAACCACATTTAAATTTGGTAGGCAGAACTAAAGTATGGTAATTTTGGGACAGTATGTACAGATTACAGTAGGTATTTGAAAGCATGTTTTGTGTGAATACCTCAGTTTGACACTATTTCTGGTTTATCTGCTATTTCTGTTTATTGCTACCACAATCAGAAAAAGTTAAAAGGTTCTTACTATTACAATTTAGTAGATAAAGGTCACTTCAAATAGGTAGCCATTATTTTCTTAAAATTTTAAAAGATTTTATGAAGATTGCTTACCACTCCCAATCACAGAAGATACGGATGTAAGTATTTGTTTTATAAAATAAAAACATCAAGTTAATTATTTTAACAGGCAGATAGAGAAAACACATTTACAAGCTATCATCACCCAAAACAAATTATAGAATTGTAAACAAACTTCAAAAAATATTCAATAATGGAATATGCTTGAACGCACGACATGCTCATTCCTGATAAATTAAATGAAATAGCAACCCTGAAACTACACTTCTCATCAAAAAAATCGAGCCATACTTGCAATTTTCATTCAGGTGAACCTACATCTAAATGTAGGTTGATTTTTTTGATGAGAAGTGTATTTTAATTCGTCTAGTTTCAATTTTGAAGGCTGAACCAATTTGAATCATTCCAATGATGATGGATTTTAATCTCAATGCAAACAAATGCATTGATTTCATGAATAATCTAAAAACATTACCAGAAATAAGCTACAAATTCAAACAAATTGACTTACCAAACAACACGCCATAACCTTATATTCGATACTAGGATAAGCAAGCGTATAAAATATGTATTAAAAAGTGTGCACACTACAAATCGGTAAAAGATTAGTAGAACTAAATAATGGACAGAAGTTAAAAAGGTATAGGAGTAGGGTTTGCTCGTAGTGACTTAAGCTCAGAAATGGTCGTCGTAGCGTCTTAAGTTAGCTCAAGTATATTTGATTTAATTCAAGTTGCTTTTGAACTTGATCAATCTTTAGTCTGAGCATCAGTTTTAAATCAGTTTGTTTTATAGAGCATCGGCATAGGGAGTGAGTAAAAAGTCTGAACCGAAATTCATGATATAATTTTGCCGACATTTTGTTGATGCAAACCGGGCTGACGCTATTGGTTAGGATGTGCAATACCTTATCTAACTAAAAAGACCTCATTGTTCGGCACAGTTTGGACTAAAAATAAGGAGCAATGTTAATGTACCCGTTATACCGGCGCGGTATGTCACATCTCGACGATTTGCATCTCTGGAATGTTTAGGCAGTCAACTATGCGAGTAGCCCGACCTCCATTTTTTAGTGTTAGAGTCAACGCAGCAGACCGCTGAAACTGCTCGAGCATCTTCCATATGATAATACATTGGCTTATCCAATTCAAATAATCCGCGTTGAATCCGCGCCTCGAAGGAAACGCTTCGGGCGGTGTCACTCAAACTTTGTTCTACTGAATTTTGCCAATGTAACGTTATTATACGACGTGTTACGTAAATATTATGCCATCCCAAAGGGAGACCCAAGAAGAAAAAAAAACAAAATTTTGATTATTTTTTTCTGATTTTAAATGAGCTATTTTTGCGCGTGTAACTTTAGAACCAATTTAATTATCGTAACGAAAAGCACGTCAAGATTGCTACCTAAAATGGCTAATTTGACAACAGCCGATTTTTTCAATGCAAAATGTCAAATAGTCGCAGTTGGGTGTAGTATAGGCTACTGTTGGCTTAGTACACAATATATTATGAAAAACCGTGCATTAGTTCCTCCAAATAATTTATTTAAACCCTACTTGAATTGGATAAGGTTGATATTTCATTGTCCGTGGATAAATGCTCGAGCAGTTCTCCGCCCCACAGAAGGTAAAGGAAAGTGTCCTACCTCGCACCAGAAGTCCCAGCGCGGGTTGACGTCGTTATCAATATGCTTCGTCTTCCATTGCTGCGCGCCCACTGTTAATATGGCGTATGGGTCCGACTTACCCTTACCTGTAATCAAAACTTTTAGTATAGAGGTAAAGTTCATTTTTAAAAAGAAATAAGCTGACGAGTCACGTCTTTAATCCTTGTCACTAAGGGGTAGCGGTAGACAAGTCCAATCATTATCTGTCAATGCATTTAAAAACAATTAACTATTTGAAACAAACAATGTTATTTGGCTGCGATCTTCTGTAAGGCGGAGGTACCTCCCCAGGCGGGCTGCTCCAATTTAGAACGAGAAAATCTCGCTGTGCCCTACCTCCTCCTAAAATAATACAATACCTACAATATCTTACCTAGCATAGAAACGTCTTTCTTCATAAGATTCTCTCCCTTCACGAGATGTATTCGTAGAACTCCCTCCGGTTCAGGCATGCGTAGATCAACGGTGGGTATCTCATCGCTCAGTTTGATGGGCAGCTTGTTCGGTAACACCATCATATTTGCGATCTGTTCGACTATGCAGCGGCGCAGGATGTCACTGGAATAAAGCAGGTATTACAAAATCAAAAACGAATAAAGCTTTTGCCGTAGATACTATAGAACAAAACAAACTCTGTCAAATGTAGCTTTACAAAATACACCTTACCGTCCTCGCTTTAAGGTTTAATTTAGCTTTATGTACACTTCAATTTGTTTTTTATTAAAGCATTAATACTCGAGTTGTCAAGGCGAAACGCTACCTTAGTGTTTAATAGACTTGTATAGTTTTGTAGATTAGGTAGCATTTATAGAAAAAAAGTAGTTTTCAGTAGAAAAAAAACATAATTTGGTTTAAATGTAAAATACAAAAAATGACAAACGCGCCATGAGGCGAGATTGGATGTTATGTGCGATGTACGCTTTTGATCCGAAATCTAATGTTTCTATATCGATCGCTATAGGATAAAAAAATAATTTTAGCTTATTTATTTTTACCTGAAACCGGGCATGTCGAGGACATCAGCCACCCCGACTAAGTTGAAGTCGATCGAAGGGTTGTTGAGGAAGAATATCTGAAGACCTCCGACTAGCGGCATCTTGGTGATTAGTGGCTTCATCACGACGCGCAGCATGCCGTGTATCTGAAACACAGGAATTACTTGCTTGCTTGTCGTGTCTCTGATTCTGTCTTGCTCATTCTGTATAAGGCCAGTGACCAGGTTGAGGTATGGTGGCCCTGAAAAGGACCTATGAAAGTCGGCTAAAGAATCAAGTGTAGTGAAAGGATTAAAATGCGCCTCTTTCAAGGCTCCTTTCGTGCACACAGGGATTAATTTAACACTTTGAAAATCGATACAGATTTAGTTATAGTTAACAGTTTTTTGTCTAGTTTGACTTGCCTTCACGTTAATTTTACTGCCTGGAATTGCATGAATTGCTACAAATTATTTAGCTAGCAAAACTAGAAGTTACTGACTTGAGCACATCATTTATTTGTGTTCTTGTGTTATGGTCTTACCTGCAGATCTTTGATGCCTCCTCTGATGCGTTGCAGGACGAACGAAATATCACAGTCACCAGCATAGCTGGAAATATAAATAAAAATGTTATTTTAACGTATTCTTGGCTCGGGTCCGTTCAGTAACTACGCTTCGATTGCAACCATTCAAACAACGAGGTCAAGTTTGGCCGCTGGAATTTAGCAAAAGTGACGTTTTGTACGCAATAGATTATTTAGGTACTTAAATCGTCACTGATTTGGTCCACCCTGTATAGTTCCTCCAGACGACGCCGACGCTCACGGGTTTTTTGACATTTTTCCAATAAATTTAAAGACATACAATATTCATTTATTTAATTGCAACACACATTTGCAAAAACATTTGCAATAAAAATTAAAAGAAAAGAAACACGAGGAAAAGTAATAGAAGTAAAAATGGTGTGATGGCAATTTTGCTGCTGCAGCGCATTCAGCAGCAGCAAAATTGCCTCGGCTCAGCGTTATGCCTACTGTTTTGCAGCAGACGCTGGTATTCTGCTGAAACCATTACCAACACATTCATTTAACCCTGTGAGAACAGTCTAATTAAGTCTCATTATTTATGTACTTACAATAAATCAATATCCATGATGATTTCATCCCTAGAAAGGTTCTTGTCGTATACCTTCACTCCGCCGACACGAGGCGCCTGGAAGCGAAACACACATTGCCATTAACACGTTTATAGTCTCGTAAAGCGAATCTTACTACTTTCTAGATTACGAGTCTAAATGAGAGTGCACTGTCGTGGGTTAATAGTCTGACTATAGAACAATAGTGGTTTGATTTTACATTTAATTCAAAGTAAAATATCAAATAGAAGAAGTCATAATAAATCAGAGAATTATTTCAAGTTTTAAGAAGAACATCTGATCCGGTGGTACCAAAATGTAGCTATAGCGACCGTCCTAATTTTACCCACTTTATATCAGAAAACAATAAAACTCAGAAATCTTTACATTATGAATATTATAGATGCGAAAATAACTTTACTCTGTCCGTTTGCCATCTTTTCAAGACTTAACGGCTGTATCGATTTTGATGTTTTTCATGGAGATAGCCTAAACCCTGAGGAAGAACACAGTTTTACCGAAAGAAGCCGCTATAATAATTATAAGTTTTACTGAAACTTTTGTTCATAACCATGACTTCAATTAAAAACTGAGAGCACTGGTGGAGGGGTGGTAGTGGGGCCACTACCACCCCTCCACTTCCGATCCTCAGGTCGTGAGTTCCAAACCTGTCTTGCACCAATGGATTTTCCGACTTGAAAGCCTAGTGCTCTCAAACGGCGAAGGAAAACATCGTGAGGAAATCGGCATGTCCTAGAACCTAAAAATTTGGAGACATGTGCAAGAAAGAAGCCTCTTAGAGGCGCACTTTAATCTTGTCACTACACTGATTCTTTCATCAACGGTCTTAGGCCCTTTTCAGGGCCAGCATACCTCAACCTGGTCACTGACCTAATACAGGATGACCAAGAAATAAACAGTGACATGACAAGAAGAAGAATGAATAACTTAAGAGTCTAATGCACTTACAATAGTACCCAGGATCATTCTCTCAAACTTGAACCCGGTAAGTTTGAAGTTAGCGAGGCTCTCTGCCACGGCTGGCTCGATGGTTTCCTTCAAGAGGGTGCGCGCGTAGTGATTCACATTGGGCCACACTTGCAGCAGGATCTGTAAAACCACAAGAATGTGAATCTTGCGTTGTTGAAGTCAAAGTCAAGTCAAAGTCAAAAGGCGTTTATTTCAATAAAATCACTAGGATCACTTTGAAACGTCTTAGAAACTAGGTGAAGCTATGCATGTTCCTCGCGACCAAGCCTAGAAGCTGTGGCCGAACTGATGCGAGCAAAGTGGTTGCAACGAAGCATCATCATCACCAGTCTAAAGAAGTCCACAGCTGGATGGACTGCCGGACTCTTTAGACGCCTGCGTCTAAAGAGTATCAACGGTCTAGGAGCGTTCTTTCTATATAAACTTCCCGCGCCCTCTAAAATGTTATCGTTCCATCGGTGGGGAGTTTTCCTACACTGCGCCGTCCGATACATGGTCGCCATTCAAGAACCTTAATTCTGAAAGACTATACCTATGGTCTGCCCACTGCCACTTCAACTTGCATATTCTGAGAGCAATATCTGCAAAGAAGCAGAAGCGTCAAATGGGTCGTGGGTATCAGAAACTACTAGTACCATGGTACTACAACACCCAGACCCAGAACAGCTATTTGCGATTAGGCAAGCATTTGTCTCGCAGCGGTAATCGAACCCTTGCGTCTCAGACGGGCACTCGCCCGTCGGAGACGCAAGGGGTCTACGCTACCGTGGTCGTCAGGGAAGTATTATTTAAGCATGGTTTCGATCATTTTATCATGGATTATCATAAAGATTCTTGTTGCTTTATCTTTCACTTTTCACTGCATTCTCTACGCTACCTGTAAAAACTGGGTCACTATGTGCATTCCTCTCTAGATTATAAAATAGCTAGAGATAACTCAGACGGTAGGTAAATATAATGATGTAATGAAGTGGCTCAGTTTTAGGTGGTAAATATTTGAGGTGTTAGTGACTGTGGGCTGCTAATCTCGGCCTCTATTCAATTAGAACTTAACGACTGTTCTCGAGGCATTACTAATCGTAGTTACTTTTATCCACGATGTTCGTCGTCATCGTCTGACAGAGGCCTCGTAATATTTAGGTACTTACTTACCCTTGATCGATCAATATGCATACATTTTCGAATCACGTACTGTGATTGCTGAAGCAAATCCTAAAACGATTACAGATGGTATGAGAGGAATAACTTACCCTGTTCAACCACTCCGCGCGTTCCACATCAGGGAAGAAAACCTGTTAAAGAAAAACAGTTTGGAATTAGTTTTTTTTTACTGGTTCAATTTGTCTACTTGTTGTAAATGTAAAGATTCTTTTGTATTTTGTAATATAGTGCTGCTTTCTTAAATGCTTATTACCCTCTCTACACTGATTCTTTCATCGACGGTCATAGGCCCTTTACAGGGCCACCATACCTCAACCTGGTAACTGACCTAATACAGGTGACCAAGAAAGAAGCAGTGATACGACAAGAAGATAAGAAAATGCTAATTGTTTCTGAGGATTGTGGTTCGTTCACGCCATGGACGGTGACTGCGAGTAGCTTAAAGGGTATGTTTACCTGACCGGGTAAAATAATGAATAATGGCTATAGGAAGGTATAAATATAAATATATAGGTAATAACAAAACGATATTCCTCATAATTATAATCACTTACAAAAGAAAGAGGACTGATAATGAATAAGGGGGTAATATAAGATTAGAGTAAGTAGTCTTACCCAAGAAGGCAAGTCATCAAGCTTGGCAAGCACGAAATCCTTCTCCGAAGAAAGTGCAGCCGCCTTGGCCAAGTCGCGTCGATACTCGCTCTCCTTGCGCCATTGGTCGCGCATCACGGATAAAATTATGGGAGTGATGAGCCAGGCCACGCTCCATTGCATGTAGCCCACGAGGTAGACCACGCCGACTACAGACACCTACGGCAATGGATGGCCCACCTTGAGATGTTATCATTAACATATAACCTACACGTTAAAATAGTTGAAGAAATACTAGAGATGCACAAAGGACATACACCGAATATTTATAACCTGGTCACATCATTACATGCTTAAGAGAGTTCGGTAGCAATGTGTAGGCTAGTAATTGTGTGATCAATCCGAATTTGAATAACTGTGATAACTACAATAAATAGACAAAATTAATAGTTCGTTTCATTCTTGAAATCAGAACCTATTAGTTTTAGGTTCCATACAACAAACCGGTCCCTAATCATAGTGTTCTGATGAGAATTCTGAATGTAGATTTAATACGGTTTTCCATATGCATTAGACTTCTCCACAGTCCACTGCATTCAATAAATATTTATCACATAAAGTTCCTACTGCAGAAAATAAAGTTAGTATTAGTTATTAGTATACAAGGTGATTCATAATAATAGGTATACCATCCCGAAAGGGGCTTACACACCCAACTGGCAATAAAGTTTGTTGTGCGATTTTTGTATTTCTTAATTTTTCATTGGGCTGTTTTGGGGTCAAATCAGTCATACTACTATTCAGAAGGCTTAGACAGCAATCTTGGTGTTGAAATTCTCGTACGTTTAATAATTACCCCTTAAAAGTTCGCCGCCCCATTCTAGATCGAGATACATATTATGAATCATTGTAGAAGATACCTAAGTAAAGAACTGAAAGGTCTTCCTTCCTACGCTCTTGCGTTAGGCACGGAACTATGGTCCAATTGGTCTACAATTGAATGATAAGTACCATATAAAGGAAGATAGATAGGTATATTCAGCCGAGGCGAACTAATGATGAAACTAACGGGATTAACAGGGACAACGTACAACTTCTAAAAAGCATAAATTCATAGCCAAATATAGCATGGAACATTTGTGACACATATTTACCTTAACAAGCAACTCAAAAAGCATTTTAGCTTTACCACTGTTATCAAATGAGCAAATGTTGAACTAACGGTCGTCGTCTATTTCCTACAATATTGTAAAAAATTACTTTATTTTATTCTCTTAGGGTTTTTTTTTAGGTTAAGATTACTTGCTTTAGGTCTACTATATTTTATACGTAATGATGGAAGTTACTTACTTTACTCAAAACGAACAAAATTAGGTACACGTAGTTAATACCACGATTGACTGATAAAATAAATTTTGATAAGAGATAAGTACTTTTAGGCAACTTTGATAAATTGATAACATCAAAGATATCCATTCAGGTGCGTCTTTAAACAAGTTGTTAGGTACTTTAGTGCAAAGTTGATGTTATTAATTTGATCCAAGTTGGTTTAAGGTTTTAACAGTAACTAAAGATGTGGATAAAATCTGACTTTAAGTATGTAACCTACTTTTACTGTTTTAGTTTCTTGTGTAATGTCATAAAAATAGGCTGTATTATGTAAAGGTATGTTGGTTAAAGGTACACGTAGGTACCTATTATATATAGCTCATGGTGTTTTGCATAATAGCGGAAGCATACAAATTACGCCTGAATGACGCCATTGAGATCAATGACTTCAATGTTATTATTAGTTCATCAACGAAAACAAAAAAGCTTAACTTAAGCACAGAATAAAGTAAGAACTTCTGAAACTAGGCTTTAAATCTATTATGTAGCTGAATAACATAAATTAAATGTAATTTTTAGTTTTTCTATTAATCGTTTTGTTCCTACTGACAAAAAACCACATAAAGCTTATTTCCTGTGGGAATATAATTTTGCTCACATGATGTCATTGTTATCAACGCGCCGAACAAATTAGCATGCCACCTACCTACCTCTTAGTCATTTGTAAGCGTATAAATTAATGTGAAGTTATCCCTCTTCAATTGTTTACCATGTGATAGGCTTACCTCATAACCAGCTACACCTGTATTATTTATATATATTTATGGTCTGTTTGGCTTTTAGGGAAAACAGGTTTGATTATGTTAAACATAAAAAATATAACTTAAGAAACTTTAAATATTGATGGATTTATTTATAAACTACTTTTTTTATAAATACTGTTGCCACATTTAATTAAGACAGCCTCCTACTTATTCATATTTTTAGTGACTATCTTATGGGTACTTTAAGTACCTACCTTCTATTATGACTTGACCATGCATGCACTATCAAAGTTTATTGACATGCTAATACAGTTTATGTATTAAACCTATACAAAGCCACCTTTGCAGTTCCATTCTACATATCAAGGCATCAGAAGGTCAAATCTTATGATTCAGAGTAGTCTGCTCCAAGGTCACACTTGACTCACATGCTTACTAATGATAGAGAATTCTTGATGCATGATTATATGCCACTCAAAAGGATTTCGAGTACCTAGCGTGCAATGTTTGTGAGATGAAATTTGAATTGGCTTTTGAGTCATAGAATAAAATCCATTTCATTTGTGCTACATTTTAGTTCCCACATAAGTATCTTTAGGTAGTAAGAATGATGAATCAAATACTTTAATTAATTGACCCATAATGCACCTGTCATGATTGTCCTTTCACTTTAATCACATTCTTGCTGTGTTCTATATTTAGAATTACATGTATATTGGCGTCAATTCTGTTGTTGCTAACTAAATAAATTTAAAAAGCTCTAAAATTATAGCCATCCTTGCTGATCCCGCAATATTTTCTGCAGTGTCATATTACGTTAGTTTGTCATAATTTATCAACATAATCAACACCATTCGATCACAATCAAACCTAAACACACATTCAATTTTATTAATAATCGAAGTATTATGATTAGTTATTCTATCGGGACTAAACAAATTTAATCATTTTTTGAAATAATTTTCTTTAAAGGCACTATTTATAAAAAATAAAAGCCCTTACCTTTTTGAAGAATCTATAGATCATAGTCAGTATGGTATTGCTTTCATCGCTGCTTGGTGGGAGAGCAGTTTTGCTTGAGGACACCATCTTGTCCCCTGCCTAAAAAAACATTTCATGGGTTAGTTAATTATGACAAAAATTTACTTAATTGAAAAGTAAAAAGTTTAAATATTATTATAAATATGAAAATAACACTGCTACTCTTTCTATATGTTTGTAACCTTTTTACAACTTAACTGTTGAACCAAATTTAATTAAATTTGTTATGAAGATAGCTTAAACCCTAAGGAAGGATATTGGAAGTAAAAATGCTGGAAGCCACTAGAAGAACAAAAACATCATATCATATTTTGCTAATTGTATACATGATAAATAAAAACTACCTGTGGTTTTATACCTATTTCAAAGAGGACTACACATTTTCATTTATTCTAGGGAATATACTATTACACATAGGTACATATTATTGCAGTATGTGCCTAACCCAATATCAGAAATAATGAACCTAGATATCAATGTAATTTAGCATGGCTCTTCTTGCAATATTATTCCAGTGATCGCGATCAAGATGCGGTCACTTTTATTAATAGATTCAATTTCAATTCAAAACAAGCGGACGCGTATCCCACACAAATCACATCCACTTGTAAAAAATATACAAATAGCAAAATATAAAATGCCCAGATACACATACCATTTTCAATGAGTGCCGCAATATTGTACTGTACTGCGGCGTGGGCCGTAGTCGAAACGAAAAGCGAACAACAACTAAAACACTACACGAAACATGAGCTATTACCAAAAGCTAATTTCCTGATGAGTGAGAATCAATCAATTAGAGCATTGCAAATTGATTCAGGTACGGATAATTTAGCGAGTTATATAGCCGTTTATAATTTTACACGTTTGATGGGAGATTCGTATTACTTTTTTGTAAAACCTGAAATAAACAAAAAATTCAGCACCAGGCACCACATTGATTTCAGTTCAGCATTTTGAACAGCTGCTTTTTTTGGCTGTCTGACATTGATTGATTCAATTGATTGACTCATTTCATCATTTGACTAATGACTTTGACAACCTAACTGTTAACTGTTTTTTTAATGTTTTTAAATTTTGGGCTGGCTATAGCATCTTAGTCCTTACCGCCAAATCTTAAGTATCTTTTGTTCTTATTTACTTTCTTTCTTCTTACTTGTTTACGTCTGATAGAGGGGAGTGGAAGAGAAAAACCCAAACCACCCAGAGACCCCAAATGAAGCGGGATAGGAGCAGGGAGATGATAATGACGATGATGATGATGATTTACTTTCTTTCTTCATTAAATTTTTTAGTCATGGCCAAGTCAAGTATAGTTATGATGATGGTTATTTTACTCAAACGTCGACGCACCAATGAGAATCAAACCACTTCTTGTCACTGTTTTTGTGTGTTTTTTAGTTCCTACCTTTTGAAGTTCTTGAATGTGTTGTATCAACTCAGAATCGTGTATTATCGCGTATCCCTCTCTCCAATGAGGTTACAAGTCAGTACTCTCTCTCTCACGCTCATGCACGTTCATCTATTTCCTACATCGGGAGCTGCTACGATTTCCTATTACTAGCTGTAGCCCGCGGCTTCACTCGCGTGGTACCTACATAAAAAATAGCCTATAAGCACTAGGTAAAGAACTTTATTTATCTATTCCAAGTTTCAACGAAATTGGTTCAGCTGTTACGGCGTGATTCAAAAACTTTCGCATAGGATAGGTCACGCACTCGGGTTGGAGACGCTTAGTTCCGTAAGGATATTGGTATACTGTGATAGGTCTATACACACAGAACACTGCGCATACGTCTGTTTCTGTATGCGTGTGACATTTAGCACTTAAAATAGAGAGAACACTAGTGGTTGCCTTGCGATGCAAAAGTCGTGAGTACGAATCCTGGACGTGAACGTGATGCAGACTCACCACAAATTAGTACATAATCTTATAATACCTAAGAGATTACAAGTAGATAAAGAAATAAAAACGAACCTTGGGAAAATTCAAATATATATTCAGTTCAAACAAATGCAATCTATACTAAAATTATGTTTAATCATTTCTTTTACATTATGATTTTTTGATGCATCAATTGATTAGGTAGTACTTAGTAAAGCAAGCGTCAGAAGCAGAATAAACACTGACCTCTTGGCTCTAGAATCTCTTTGTAAATTAGCTGAATAATAACTGGTTTTGGAATCCATTTGGAGAAAATTTTACTCTGCTGCTAGTGTTATAATTATGTAGGTAGTACAGTCGATAACAAAAGTAAATGATGGATCAAAATATTTTCTTTCAAAAAACTAGCTAATTATTATTTTAAGTTACTAATAAGCATGACCGATTCTCAATGTAAAATAGCGTTAGAACCTTAGGGTAGACCCTAATTTCGGTAGGCAAAAGTGCCTGAAAATTATGTGGTGGGGGCGTCTTCACCGCATGAACTTCACATGCATGAATCTATGTTCACGTAAGTTCACTTACAATCACAAACCTAGATGAAGGGTAAACTTTGTTCATGAAGCTGTTCATCATTTAGTACACACCTAAAGACATCAATAATTTGACGTCAAAGTACACAATTATACATTACATGAAAATGTAGATTTCTTTTAGAGCAAATTCCACAAAACGTCAATCTCAGTTAGCAAGTTAGTCTATGATTCTTTCCCGTGAGTTAGCGCGTTTCAGGATTTGGTAAAATTTTGTATCGCCATCAGTTCTCTCTTGCACACCAGTGTTAATAAGTCTACCAATAGCTGGTTTGAATACATACAAAATAACACCTAAAATAGTTCAAAACTATTAATCAAGCATTTGCAATAAATAACCTCTGAAGCTGAATACTTACCTTTACTCTCTACCTACTCATCTATGTCTACGCTTGGGTAACGTCAATGTTTAGTGAATGGGCGTTCTGTTTTAGATTAAACGATTTCTACCTATATTTTACTATTTCCTTGCTTATTATATAAAATTTATCTAGCGTTAACGTCTACAACTTAGTTTACAATAAAATTCAAACATGTGGAATGAAATTACAAATTTAAAATTAACAGCAATTTATAAATTCAAACTAAGTTAAGTACACATAAAGAGTGTTATATAAGGTATTCTTATATCAGACTTCTCTTTTGATATCAACAATGATAATCAAAAATAAATTAGAAGACCTAAGAACAGATATGGTTTCTCAAAATAAGAAGGGGAAGAATATTGAAGCTAAATTAGTTTTATAACATCTCAATTTACAGCAATGGAATGTGAAGACAAAACAGCAACGCTCATACATTACTTACATAATTATTTGATAAGTGTATTTACATTTGTTATAATTTGTGTTTTTAAATGCTACCCAAAGTTATCGCGGTGCTGAAAACCAGCATATAACAAAAAAATCTACTAGTCACTAAGTCCCGCGATCATCTTACAAAGATTTTTAAAACCAGCTTCATTTGTAGAGCTTAAGCTCGGCTCCCATATCTATGAGTTTCATACTGAGTAAGCCCGGAGAGGTTGCATGCAAAAATAATCCCATCTCTATTGGTACGCCACAATCAAACAAAAAAAAATAATATCTTGGCAACCTCCGATCCGACCATGACACAGTCAGTTATCGCTTAGCGCATTCTTAGCGAAGATGCGGGTTCGAATCTCAATGGTTCGATACTTTTGGGCAGCATTTGAAAAGCGTATTTACATTTAGAACAATCTTATTACAAATTTCATGAAAAATATATTTAATTTATATAGTATTAAGACACATTTTAGCTCTAAGTTAATTTAACTATTTATTACCTACCTATCTATAATTTCATTCCAATTAAGGGTCGAACCAGGCTAAGTATCTCGCGCGGCGATCGTGCGTCGTGTTACGTTGATTAATTAAATACAATTTTCTAGCGCGGGCACACCACGATGTAATGTCAAGCATATTACTTGTATGATTGCCGCGCATCTTGCACACGCTAATTCGTATGGTTCGATCATAAATGCTCTTATTTCTTGACACCAAATTGTATCGTACAAAAAGAGATAATAAAATCCTTATTCAGTCTCACAAAACACATTCACCTCGTACTTACACAATATCATAACAAAAGTATGTACCCATTCTATCTGAGTAAAAATAAATATTATGACATGCTTTTACAAAAGTTAGCTTTTAAATCTCCTTAAATCTCAATATGAATGATGTTGATTCTTTATTTAGGAAGCAAGATGTTTGACGCGTTCTAGTAGCGCATCGCAAGTCTTCTTAGCATCTCCCAGTAACATAGCTGTGTTCGGGTTGTAGAATATCGGGTTATCCACCGCAGCGTATCCCACGCCCATTGACCTTTTCATTACAACCACCTGAAAGATAAAAACAATGCTCAAATGACAAGAGTACATTCACATAGACATCACGTCATTTACAACCGATTTTATTGGTTGTATCAACATTTTACTAACAACAGCTCATGATAATAGTAGCTTTCCTACGCGGCATAGCTCGCCCGGTAGCCGGATAAGGGTTCAAGTTATCTCCATACCACCCATCCAGTTTCAATGAATTTTTTTTAGATGTTGCTTGCTTGTCGTGTCACTGATTATTTTTTGGTCAACGTGTATTAGGTTAGTGACCAGGTTTTTAGGAGGAGGTAGGGCACAGCGAGATTTTCTCGTTCTAAATTGGAGCAGCCCGCCTGGTACCTCCGCCTTACAGGAGATCGCAGCCAAATAACATTATTTGTTTCAAATAGTGTTGTGTTCCTGCGGTGAGTAAGGTTGCCAGAGCTCTTTAGGGGATCGGGTTCGGGGTCGGCAACGCGTGCGTGATGCCTCTGGTATTGCAAGCGCTCATAGGCTACGGTAACCGCTTACCAACAGGTGGGCCGTATGCTTGTTTTCGACCTCAGTTGTATAAAAAAAAAAAAAGGTACGGTGGCCGTCGGTGAAATATTCAGTGTAGTGAAAGGATTTAAGTGCGCCTCATAGAGGCTCCTTTCGTGCACGTGTCTTCGAATTTTTAGGACATGCCGGTATACTCACGATGTTTTCCTTCACCGTTTGAGAGCACTAGTATAGCGGACATAAATCCATTGGTGCACGACCGGGATTCAAACCCACGACTTGTGGATCGGAAGGCGGGCCACTGCCATCACTCCACGTAGTGAGAGTAGTGATACGCAAAAGATGTATTCAATGACTAGTGGTAACAAACCTGATTGGACTTCCAAACTTTGAGTACCGGCATTCCCGCAATCGGAGAGTTGGGATCATCTTCCGCAGCGCTATTCACAGTATCATTCGCTCCTGTAAAAAGACAAACAAATGTTATTTAACAAAATTACACACCAAATTGATAAGAAATTATATGTAGTGTTGCCGAACTTGGAAATGAGTAACAATATTGATAGTGTGATATGCGACAATAGGTATGTACTATCGATCGATACTATCGATGTGCCTGTCGATACTATTGATTTTCGTGGACTATCGCTTGACTATCTATCGGCAACAATAATTATAATAATTTGAAGTTAACGGCGAAGTGTTGCCTGTCACTGCCAAATGTTCGGATATGCCTTGACTGGTGTAGTCAAGACTTGAGGCTTGTACAAGGATCTGATGACCTGAGAGGATGTCTACTATTCTTGGGGATAAAAGTTGCGAGGCTTTTATGTACTTACCAATGACTAGGACAAGGTCGGTTTCGGGGAAGTCGTCGTTGATTTCCTCCATTTCGAAGACATCATCATATGGTACCCCAGCTTCTGCGAGCAGCACATTCAGTTGGCCCGGCATGCGTCCTGAAACAAAATTAATACATCATCGAACCTCCTTCTTCTTGACGTGTCACTGATTCTTTCTTGGTTATCCTGTATTAGATCAGTGACCAGGTTTAGGTATGGCGACCCTGAACCTGACTAAGCTTCTTATAAAATAGGAACTAAAACAAATTGGCTCTTCAGCTGGTCCATCAGATGATTATAAATTACTTTACTCAATTTATACAAGGTGATACATAATATGCATGCTATCCCGAAAGGGGCTTATTTTACACACATTGACAAGTTTGATAAACGACTTTTGGAAATTCAAAATTAATTTTATTGAGTATTCAGCTTTTTTAATTAGTATTCTTGATTTCGAACATCTAGTACGTTTAATAATTCCCTATAAAATGATCAAAAGACCAAAAACAGCATGTTAAAAAGTTCAGATTTTTTTTAAATATTTTTTTAATAGTTTTTTCCTAATATTCTTTTATTTTCTTGATAGAATAAGCCCGTTTCGGGATGTTATACATATTATGACAACATAAATACCACCCCACACACAATATTGGTCGCTCTGAAAATCTATAGGGGAGGCCAATGATAATGATGAAATATAACATAAACAATGTATCTTACCAGCAACTGGGTGAATGGCAAAACGAACTCTCTTTCCAACTTTCTTCAGGAAATCCACCAACTCGGCAATGGGGTATTGAGCTTTTGCAACGCAGAGACCGTAACCTGCGAAATAAAGTAATTATTTATATAAAACATAAACATAAAACTAATCTTGGATTTCGTCACCTAGGACCACAGCTAAAAACATTGGAAAACAGTGGTGATCTTGATTTCGAAATAAATAGAACAAATAAATAAAAACTGGAACAAACAATGAAACACCGAGGTAGGAAACTGACTGGTTTATTGCATATATCGCACCTACCCACATTATACGGTAGATGACAACACTACATTTTTCCCCCTTTTAAATACTAAAATTATACAATGAAATCCATCACCCTTAAACTATCCTAACCCAGTAACATTCATATCAAGCTGCCTTAATCTTACTGCACTAATACATTCAAAATAGATGCTAAATTATTGTTTAGCTCGGTTGTAGGCTCGCACAGCACGAGCTGATGCGTCTTGCGGCGGAGGCGTCGGAGGGCGCGCGGCCGCGGGATCCGGGGGCTGACTTTTAGGACTTTCGGGATTATCCACTACCTCCGACTCCTCCCCCGCGGCATCTTCAAATGTATCGTCGACATCGCTATCCAGCTTTGGCAAGCCAGCGGGGTCATACGAATGGTTCAAATTCGGGCGCGAAAGAGAATACCTACTTTTACGATTTGGGTTTAATGAAATCACTTGATCCTGATGCCTACGCCATTGCACGCCATCTCCCACATTGACTTTATACGATACCGGTCCTGTTTTTTCTGTCACGTTACCTTCGACCCATTTCTGACCCTTATTAGAGAAACCGCGGACAAGTACAGAATCACCGACTCCGATATCTCGGTGCTGTCCCCCCTTATTCGCTACCTGCCGTTCCTGAGCGGTGCGCACGACGGCCGCCACGTCCGGCCGCAGCGCGTCTAGGCGGCCACGCAGGCGGCGGCCTAGCAGCGCCACGGCCGGCGGTACGTTCGTCGTCGCATGCTCCACGTTCCTATATTGAAATAAAAATTTACATAAGGCTTTAGAAACATTTTCACCCTCATGAATCGCGCGTTTAATTACTTTTTTAATTGTTTTAACAGCATTCTCTGCTGCACCATTACCCTGTGGCCTGTACGGTGCCGACGTTACATGTTTTATACAGTTTCTTCTACAATACTCCTTAAAATCTAACGACATAAACGGTGGGCCATTATCGGTAACCAGTTGTGACGGAAGACCAAACCTCGAAAAGATGGATCTCAGCACTGATATGGTGGATTCCGCATCCGTTCGGTTCATCACCATCGCTTCGATCCATTTCGAAAATGCATCGACAACAATAAGGTACTTTTTCCCTCCACACTCCGCAAAATCAGCGTGAATGCGATGCCAGGGCTTCAGGGGAAACTCCCACGGATGCAGGGTGGCGTGCGGAGGCGCATCCCGCACGGCGCGGCACGCCTCGTCTCGACTTCGAAGTCAAGAGGCTGACGATCTACCAGCACCGTAATAATATAAGGTCTGTCACCTGTACCGTCAACCTGGATGTTGAAGAAGTCCTCGTTCTCGTCGTCACTTACGTAATTCTGCCGGGTACCTGCACGTCCCTTTTTACACATCACCTTTAAGTGGCCGCGCACACCACACTCATCACAATTATACTGTGCGAACCGACACCGGTCCGGCCGATGCGCCTTGCCGCACCGCCAGCAGTGCGCGGCAGGGTCGGCAGCGCCGCCCTGCCCCGGCCGCGCGACTGCTCCGCGCCCGCCGCCGCTCCACCGCCTCACGTTCGCCTGGTGCAAGCCCTCGCCTGCCGCGCCGCCGCCGCCGCTTGCAGCCGCCCCGCTTGATGCCGCGCCCGCCGCCGTGGCGCCGCTCACCTCCGCGTGACGCTCGGCAGCCTCCAACGCCAGAGCCAGTTCCACCGCCTCCTTGTACTTGATGTTTTTCTCGGCAAAGATCCGCGACCGCATCGTCTCGTTACCTAGCCCGGAAACGAACTGGTCGCGGAGGTTCTCCTCTAAGGTTGCTCCAAAATTGCAAGTGCTTGCGAGGTGCTTGAGATTTTGTAAATACTCCGTGAGCGATTCGCCACCATTTTGCCTTCGCAAACGGAACATATGACGCTCAGCGATCTCTGATCGCTGCGGTTCCAAATGATCGGTTACGAGCTGCACTAAGTCGTCAAAAGTTTTTGTTTCTGGATGCGCAGGTGAACACAAATCACACATAAGAGAATACGTCGCTTCTCCGACCACTGTTATCAACAATGACACGCGAAGACCCTCCTTGATTTCGTTCAACACAATATACTGTTTTACACGACGAATATAGGCGGGCCATTGTCTCGAACTAAGGTCAAACGGTTCTAATTTGCCTATCGGTATTTTGTTTGTCGTTTTATTACTAAAATACGCGTAAATTCTAATCGTCGCCAGTGGAACAAACAATGAAACACCGAGGTAGGAAACTGACTGGTTTATTGCATATATCGCACCTACCCACATTATACGGTAGATGACAACACTACAAAAACAAACTGCGTTTGTGTGTACTGCAGGGTATTCCCTGTAGTTCGGGATAGATAGACGCTGGCAGAGTTTTAAAAATAGCTTCTTTCGAGAAATGATTTCATGATAAAATAATAATAAGTACTCATGTGAAAAATTAATGCATAATTGTTTGATTTGTTACCTGGCGTGATGACAATATTGGAAGCTCGGTTAATAAGGTCAGCTACTGTGTCCACGTTCATTTCCGTGTGAGTCAAGTCAGTGGGTCGCGCTGAGCTACTTGTAGTCACCCCGTAGCCGCCCAGAATCACGTTTGGCAGAGATCGGTTCATAGCCTAAAACAAAGATATTTTAAGAAATCCTACTAATATTATAAATGCGAAAGTTTGTGGTTCAATCGCGCAGTAACGGCTAAGCCGATTTCGATGAAACGTGGAATAGATAGAGTTCTTTATCAAGAATAGCATGTAGGCTACTTTTTATCTATTTAGCACACGAGCGAAGCCGCGGGCGCAAGCTAGTTTAAAATAAATGTTCTCTGCTTTTCTAGGATATAACTGATAACTTGTTAGTTATTACCTTATCTTTTCTTGTGACCTTTTATTCTTTATTCAGGAAATATATAAATTACGAATACCATGCATAGTTCTAAGTCTCAAACAAGAAACCACATTGAAATTGAATAGCAGAGACTACGATACGACAACGCTATGTGAAACCATAACTTCAGCATCCTGATAAAGAATGAAATAGTTGGGTATGTTCTCACCTTGCACATAATATACGATAGGATAGCACCAGAGCTGCCAATGAGCGCTCCAACGATGGTCATCAGGGAGTTATTCAGCATGAATCCTTCAGCACACAGCGCCCAGCCCGAGTAGCTGTTTAGTACGGTGATCACTACTGGCATGTCAGCGCCTGCGCAGAAAATAATGAGCCAGTTGCAATTAAATAATCAAATGTTGTTTCAAATTTGTGATCCGAGTCGCTGATTGGTGGTTCTTTCTATCTAATTGACCCACACAGCATAAATTGTTAAGTTAGCAGTTTGTTAGCGCAATAGATTTTTTGGGAACTAAAATCGCTTTTTCGTATCAGAAGGCTAACTTCACGTTTTGCATCGGTGGAGCTGTAAGTAGGCACGAGAGTTGGCTTGGCATGATATGCTGTTTACTTTAAATATAAGTCGACACTAATAAAATGAAGCCCCGGCACCAGATCGGCATCGTCTCGGTCCGGAACAAATGCCAACTTATCCCGAACGTAACATGTTCAGCAGTGGACGTCCTACGGCTTAAGGCGCTACACAAATCATAATAAAATGACGAGTGGGCGGAGTGAAGAAAGTGACAGCGCTATGTACTATAATTGAATGCGGAAAGAGATAGCAAGCGTTAGAAGGCGCTCGAAAGTAATCTACGTAAGCGAAATATAAGAAAATATCGATTATCTTAAATACTATCTATTTTTTAAAAAAAGTGTCTTGGATTTAGGTACCCAATGATATTGTCTGACAAATGATTTAAAAAAAAAAGTTATTTTTGTTAGATAGTTAAAGAGTATTTTCGAAAAAACTGTTGCAGAGGACCCAACTTTAAAAAATAAATCTATCGAGACAAGATTTACCAATCGCGTTTATTTCTTGGATTTACGTAAATAAAATGCTCAAGTTATCTTTGTCATAAAAATCAAAACTGTGCGTTTTGCGGTCATTGAGAAAAAACAATTCAAAAATCATAAAACAATTAAACCCTCACCTTAAATAATGATGTTGATGAAAAGCGCAGGACTAACCTCCGATCGCAGCAGTGAGCGTCAGTCCCTGGATACCACTGAGCGCAGCCACGGCGCCCAGCAACGGCAGGCCGGGCGCTTCGGGGAAGGCGAGCAGGGCGCCGCCGCAGCCGAGCGAGCCGGCCAGGAGGCTCGCGTTGATGGCGTGTCGGCCCGGCAGCATCAGCGGCGCCGACGACAGCGAGCCTTGCAGCTTGCCGTACGCTACCAGTGACCCACTATAACAAAAATCCGTGTTAGCGAGCAGCAATATCAGCTACAACACGCAGAAGTTAACTAGGCACCTCGCTGTAATGTTGTGTCTCGTTCTCACTCGCGAGAGCGGTAGGCGGTGGGGTGTGGTGGGAGGCGAAAGCACATTCCACGCAGGTGCAGAGTTGATTTCTGCGTGTTGTATGTTGTTCCTTAGTTCCATTAGGATTCCGACTTATCCCAGCTAGTTATTTTTATAAATGACTTGTTTCCTACCTGCCTGCGACTTCGCTCGCGTGGTACCTACATAAAAAGTGGCCTATATGCTATTCAAGGTAAAGAACTATATCGATTCCAAGTTTCAACGAAATCGGTTGAGCCGTTACGGCGTGATTGAACCACAAACATACAAACATCCTCACAAACTTTCGCATTTATAATATTAGTAGGATTAGCAACCGCTAGCGGGTTTGCTGGTCCTTTACCGGTCCCTACGATTCAAGCATCTCCATACCAAATTTCATGAAAATTGACTCATACACAACCTTTCGCATTGATTATATTATATTTTTAGAATCAATTATAAAGTATCGGACAAGCAGATTGGAGAGGTAAACACTGCCCAATACAGCTGCATTAGGTACGTCCATTTATCTGAGATATGATTACATCGGCTACCAAGCATCGCCGCTTGGTGGCTGAATTTATAAGCATTGCGTCCCCGGACGTATAGGTACACTGCGCAAAGAACCCTCCTACTCTTAAAATAATAATAGCATTTCATAAGCGATACATGATGTGAGCTAGTTCAATATTGATGTTAGATATAAAGGAATGAGTGAATAAACACCGCTTCGCAAGGTACAATAAGATTGCTTATGATTAAGGCGCTCGCTATGAGAATCTTATTAAACTGTCGAGTGGGCGGAGTGAAGAAAGTGACAGCGCTACGTACTATAATTGAATGCGGAAAGAGATAGCAAGCGTAAGAAGGCGCTTGAAAGTAATCGATGTAAGCGACATATAAGAAAATATCGATTATCTTAAAAATAAAGTTTTTTTTAAAAAAGTGTCTTGGATTTAGGTTCTCAATGCTATTGTCTAACACAATATTTTAAAAAAAGTTATTTATGATTGATAGTTTCTGATTATTTTCGAAAAAAAAAATTGCAGAGGACCGAACTTTAATAAATAAATCTATCGAGAAAATTTTTACCAATCGCGTTTCTGTCTTGGATTTAGGTAAATAAAATGCTCAAGTTATCTTTGTCATAAAAATCAAAACTGTGCGTTTTGCGGTTATTGAGAAAAAACAGTTCAAAAATCATAAAACAATTTTACCCTCACCTTAAGATGAAAATTTATGTTTTTTTTACCAGGCGCTCCTAGAAGAGTTTCTGATGTAAGCAACATCAGCTTTGAATCTATTTAAATAAAACTTACGTGAATGTAATTCCACCGATGTAAGTACCCAGGAAAAGGGAAGTCTTTAGCGTAGCGGCTGTGGGATCCAACGCCATTGCTGGGAAGTCGTGCATGTATGTCGCGATACACGTCAAGACGGCAGCCATTCCCACCAGACTGTAAAGAGAATGCTTGAATATACAAGGGGACTCATAATATTATTATACTTATCCGAAAGGGGCTAATTCTACACCCAAATGGCAATTAGTTCAAACTCACGGTACGTAATGGGAACCGCGACATGATCAATATGAGCCGAAACACTAGTCTCTACCGTTTGATAAGTATATGTTGTGACCATAGAGATGCGAGTAAGAAATATGGTTTTGCATTTAACCTCTTTGGATGTGACACGACAAACAATCTTAGAACATTTGTTAATATAGATAGAGTATAAAGAACACTGAAAACAGCTTCTTCTTCTTTACCCCAAAAGCTATTCAGTTTATGACTATTTTCGTTTGGGAATGGAATTGTCAACGTACCTGTGGAAACCAGCTACAAGTTGCGGTAAATCAGTGATATCAATCTTCTTGGCAATGGTGCTTCCGAGAAGACCGCCAATACCGGCCACTCCAATCATCTGCGCCAATACTTCGGCACTCGGCGTTAACGAACCAAGCGTTGCTGCAATACCGCCAGCTACACCGATCTGCGGAATTTTCAACCTTATCACACATCACATAAGGATGATAATAATGTTGGTCTGGAAAGAAACTGCAGCCTCATATTACTAAAGTATCATCAACATTGTAGTGACGAGCTGAACCCAAGTTGCCTCGTTGGTTAGAGTCTGTACAATAAAGACTGAACGAACACTGCTGTTTACTTTACCAACTAGTGTTATTGGTTTAGTCAATATTGAACTGAACAGGACAAAGTTACTGCATCGCGAACAAACAGATTTAAAACGCATTTACAGAATAAAATATGAGTTACTACTGCAACTTAACAAGGAATAAGTCGTGTTGTTGAAGACTTATGATGGAGTAATTTTGTTTCTATATTCAATACTGTCTCAATGCCTTTACAATGGTCAAAAGATCAAGGCTTGTGCCATCAAGATTACAATGAGCGGGTCTTGGGTCGAGTCTATAGCTACGTGCACTTTATAGTTTACTTTATGCACGCCTTTCCAATCATCGGTTGCAGATAATTTCAGTACAAAAAGTTCTCACACAAAATTGCTGAATTTCCAATGTTTTTCAGGTATTTTGTATGTGAATCATTAAGGCCTTTCCCCTATACCCCGAACCATAATATGACGGTGCTATGAACGTATCAGGCATGAAAAAAACACAACATACACAACTTCACGCACTAGAACGTACCTATTTTTTTATTTTTGATTATTAGGCGTTAGACCACCATCTCACTTTACGATTATCGGTCCGATTATGGCACGCTACGGTGTTGGACGGTGACGAAACGGTCTAGTGGTCGTTGTTTCATATTAATTTATACAAGGAATATTTTTTTGAATGTGCCGATACGGATATCTATGTTCATGGTATGGAACGTTGTAGTGGGAAAAGGCATTAAAGGAAATTATTCTTACCATTCCAAGATAGTTTCCTTTCCGGGCTGTAGTTTGAGAGGATAGTCCGGCCAAAGCTCCTACGCAGCATAGAGATGAAGCCAAGTACGCAATCTGATGGACTTCTGGGTAACCCTAGAAAGAGACAGAAACATTGTTAATGTACCAAAATCCTACAAATATTATAAATGTGAGGATTGAGAGAGGAGATGTGATTTGTGAGGATGTTTGGATGTTTGTGGTTCAATCACGCCCAAACGGCCGAACGGATTTGGATGATATTTGGCACAGAGATAGATTATAGTCTGGAATAGCATATAGGCTACTTTTATTATCACAGGTACCACGCGAGCGAACCGCAGGCGGAAGCTAGTGTACGAATATTTTTCAATTCAACATAGTCAAGTACTCAAGTAGGTAATTACCGCTGCAGCAGTAGCAAGGTATCCTCCCATTAGAGCCGCAGCAGGGATGGCGTAGAGATATCCATATTCTGGCGGGTCATCAGGCCTAGAGAAAACATTTATTCTATTAAATATATTCAATTAATTTTTCAATAAAATAGGAAAGATTACATACCTCTTGAACATATCAAGCATCCGCTGTGTCACTAGGAATCCACCGAAAACGTTGACGAATGAAATGAGGGCTGCAGTACTCGCCAACCACTACAAACCAAAGAAAATGAATTATTGCAAGAAGTTGGAAAACAGTGAATGCGATTTGCACAGGAGAAAGTACGAAGCCCAAATCCCCAATATTGAGTTTCTCAGCCGTGGGTAGATGTAGGTACCTAGTTTATTTCACTTTGTTCACCCACCCTGCCAATTCAAATAGGATTTTATTCAGAGGTGAAAATAAACTAATTATTTTACTTGAAGCATCTACATACCTCCCAGCAAACGAGTGACAATATCGTGTTCAGTGTTGCCAACTCGACTAAAGCAAACGTTTTTTCGTTTAAGTTTAAAAAGAGAAGAAAAACCTTGTCAGCAACTTTGGCCACGATAATTGCCTCTGATTGTAGCGAAGTGTGTAGAGGCTTTAGTTCACCCAGTTGAACGGAATAAACCGGAAATGTGAGATAGATATATTAAAATGATGACAGAGATTACGAACCTCGAAGAACACTAGAAAAGGAGGAATATTCTTTTACAAGCCAAGACTACCCACACAAAACCTGGCCCCCAATTCCACTAATTCAATGACTAGAAAATTAAAATAGCATGATAATGATCACACCATTATGATTCAGTTACGATTGTCGCCACCTACGTTTCTTTGATTTCATTGGTTCATAGCGAAAACAATGACTGCCATTGATATAATTACGACTGTGATAGCAGAATACCAAAAGTGCAAAAAGTGGCCATTTTGCCATTGAACCATTATCATTTAGAAGCCATTGAATTAGTAGAAGTGGGGGCCTGCTATAGTGTTAATTATGAAGAAAACAAAGTTAATTTAAGAAAACAAAATAAAATTTACATTATATACAGAAGTTGTTTTACCTGAACGGGAGTCTCAGGCACATAGCCGCCCCCCATGAGCAGCAAGCCTCCCACAGCCGTGATACCGGACACGGCGTTTGTGACTGACATCAGCGGCGAATGAAGCGCCGGCACAACGCCCCAAACTGTGTGATAGCCGACCACGCCTAGGACAAATAAAGATTAAGATTGTGCACGTAAGGAACCTCTAAGAGGCGCCCTTTATATCCATTCAGTACACTGATTCTTTCACCGACGGTCATAGACCCTTTTCAGGGCCTTACCTCAACCTGGTCACCGACCTAATCCAGGATGACCAAGACATAAACAGTGACACGACAAGCAGCCAATTAAGATTTTCTCATTAGAAAAGAAAGAAAGAAAGAGCATTTACATGTCCCCAAATAAAAAAGTTGGTACAAATAACAGAACAAAAGAGCCAAAAAGCAAGATAAAGCTATAAACACAAGTGATGAAGCATGGGGCCTAATATTATGTACCCGAACATAAGCTAAAGCATAATTTTACCTGATAATGCCAAAGTTGTTGTCATCGTTGTAAATGCTGGATTGGGCGAGGCCATTCCCATTCCGATCAGTGACGCTAAGCCTGTGGAGAAAGAACGTTATTAAAATATCACAAATGTATTTCTATATATCAGCTGCAGGACGTCCACTGCTGAACATAGGCCTTCCCCATCTTGGGGATTCACGGATATTGTGCGGCTTGCACCCAACGGCTCCCAGCAACCTTTATTAACAACAGTTCGGCCGATATAACGTTAACTTATTTAACTGTTAGAATGCGGGAGGCGATTTTCACAAAAATCTACTGAGCGCCCAAACGGCTAAGTTCATGTCTCAGTTGATTTATCGGCCAAACTAGGTCGTCCTTCTATCTAGTAGAGGGCCATCCTACGGTATGCTTTAAAAAGTGCAGCTTGCGTTTTGAATGGCCAACTTATAAGTATCAGTGCACCTAGAGAATTAAGGGTATGTATGGCTATAACCGCTGTGGTGATCCCGGCTGAAGAATATGCTCTCCATTAATTACTACCCGTGGATGTCGGAACAGGCGACTCAAGGGAAAAAGCTAGGGGATGGGCAGCAGCATTCCCTATCAACAATAGCTTTATCTGCGCGCACCAACCCGCATGCCCAGCGTGGCGAGTATGGGCAAATCCCACCAAATTTTTGCTTTATTATTATTGCAGGTCGTACAAAGTCGGTTGCGCTAGAAATCTATGGCGGAAGACTATTTTCAGCAGTGGATTTCCTACGCCTGAAATGATTATGATCGTAATAACATTTGTGAGCCTATTTATTTTATAATTTACCTGTTGAATACAAAAAGGCATCTTTCAACGTCTCATTGAAGGGATTTGGCGGTTCAGGCTTTGCCACAGCTGTCGGCTTAGCCGTGGTCTGAGCGAGCGCCATGCTCGGTGGCGGAGGCGCCGGCCACAGCAGCTCTCCGGCCTTTAGGACCACAGCGCCGCGGGTCACCTCGTCCTCCAAGTTGATGTGGAAATGGTCGTTTGTTCCTGGAATATATAATGCCGTGACAATGGTAGGTCTTTCATCATAAGAAGTAAATGCTTCTTAGTAAAGAGATGGCTCCGCTATAGGAGACTGTTATGAGCTTGTTGATTGCTTCATAGTTGATTCACAGTAAAACGTTAAAACTTGTAACAAAAATCTATGAAAGTTTAACCCGAAATAAACTTGATGTCCTTTTTATTTTTTTGTCTTTTGCTTTTTTTTAAGTTTTAGATATGTTTATGTTTTTAATGACATAGCCATGTTTGTAACATGTTTTAGGACTAAATGTACACGGGTATTGAAATGACTTTTAAAATTAATAAAATTAAGTAGAACCATCAATTGTCTATTTATGATTGACCCAACAATTGGAGTCGGTCTGATTTCCAGTCGTCAAAAATTACCTAGGAGTAGCTTCCACGAAACATAGACCCGAATTAGATGAATTACCTAAGCTCAACAAGAATCCAGAGATGTTATTAGCATACAGCGTAGAGGCGTGCGCCGGCATTCTACTCGGCAGGTCTGTCAGACCGATGTGAGTTACTCCATGCACTTTGGTGATCACGCCTTTCACGGTCGTCTGAACGTTGCCTCCCATCTCAGCGGCTAAATCCACGATCACGCTCCCGGGGGCCATATCTCGGACAGCATCCTGGAGGAAAAAGACGGTTAGTCGCTTGGTATAGAACTAAAAGCTGTATATGCAAGCAAATAAGGTTGAGTTTAAATTGATTAGCGAATCAGTCGCTTTGTTGCTGCCACTCCGACCGTCTGTGGTGATCCTCAGGCCGGTTTTTTGTTTATTCGTTTAAATACAAGTCAGTGACGCCTCTAGACATCTTGAGGGATCGAGCGCCTAGAGATCTGTGAGGATATCTAATATGCCTGGGAATTATAGCTGTTAGCTTATTTCTTTTTGAATTATTATAATTTTACTAGCTGACCTGCCAGCTCTTTCATCCGCGTTTTTATAGTACATTGTGGTACAAGTGTGTAAGTTTGGTGATTACCGCTTAGGCGTCATTGAGACTTAAGAGAGTCTTAAGAGAGCCGAGGACGGTAATCATCAATACACACGTGTATCATAAGACGCTTTTCAACAAACTTGAGAATAAAATAATAAAAATAGCTGTTAAAACGTTGTGAATTTTTTCGCAATGGCGGGAAAAATTAGTCAGTTTTCCTATGCGCGCGCATCTTACAATGGCGATCGGCCATAGACTAAAAGAATGAGTTTTTTTTTATTTTTGCGCACGATCTTTTTTTATCGAAACTTTTTTGAAAACAAAGCAACTCAACAAATAAAATAACTCACGCTTTTGAATAATAGCAATGAAAATGTCACAGTTTGATTACAGGTTTGATATGTCCGAAATATTTATATTTATTTTATTTAGGTATCATTATGTGCCTAATTGCGGTGAAATTAGAGCCACTTTATGAGAAAGTGTGTTGAAAAGTATTTTATCTTACCTTAGTGCCAACTTAGGTGGCCGGTGCTGGTGTTATATGAACCAATGCAGCTAATAATCTACTAAGGTTTGTAGGTACTTCTCATAATACTACTTCTACTATACAATCCATACCATAACATGATGATGCTCCGTCATACACGTGGCAATTGATTTTTATTTATAGGTTTCATTTAAATAAGAGATCGCTGCCATGTGATGATGTGAACAAATCAATCATTAGTTTTTCGTGTTATTTGATTACTAGTGTTTTTGTTCGTGGTTGTTTCCACAAAATATACCAATAACCACGTTTAAAGATAAGGTGCAATCGGTAAAACGCAGTCATCGTAGGTAGGTAGTCTAGAATCCAGACTGTCAGACACCATTATTATCTTTATGCCGATATTAAATGTGCCTACGGAAACGCCCGAAAATACCTACATGTTTGTGTATCGTATAGTTTTTAAAATAGCCGTTTGACAGTTGTTTGTTTTAAGGTCAACGATCTCGGGTCAAGATAAGTTATTCAGCGTGATATCGTTTGGAGAATGAATAAACATGTGGCACATGAACGCTATGAGCGGAAAGAAATTCACCATAATACTATGGCCGCTGGGCTAAGCCAAGGATTATTATAATATTATATAGTATTTGTTTAAGCTTTCTGGACGTCTGGACTAAATTATCGGCAAAAGGTAGGAATATAACTATTTTAAATATGACTATTTGATTGGAGATTTTAAAGTTGCCGATCCCCGGCGGTACTGTTCAGTTAGTAACTGGTAGAGGTGGTGAGCACTGGTGGAGTGGTGTTAGTGGCCCCGCCTTCCGATCCACAGATCGCGGGTTCGGATCCCGGTCGTGCACTAATATATTCAGTCAAGCAAGTCAGTAACAATTTGTGAAAACTAAAAAAATCTATTGTAAGGTTTCATAAGAGTTTACTTACCTCTAAAATAAGTACAGGAGCAGTTTTTCCAGGAATAAGTGCAGTACTGATAACGACGTCGGATGTCCTCGCTTCTCTGCCAAGAAGCGCTCGTTCTTCATTCAGGAACTCCTCACTCATCTCTTTGGCGTAACCGCCTGAGCCGGCACCTTCCTCCTGTATTCATTTAAAAGAGTAAAGCCCCGTTTACATGGAGAGAGTTACTCGCCTCGAATATGTGATTAACTAAGTGAGATAAAGTTGAATCATTGCAGAAGAGCGAGAATCGCTGCAGCTTTGAATAAGTATTGGAAGAATTGTCTTTTATGATTGTGTATCGTAAGCGAGTATTTGTTTACTGCTTCAGTGTAAACAGATAATCGCCTGAATATTCTCGCTTGCGATGATCTCCAGATATTCTCGCCACAAATGATGCGAGAAACTCTCTCCATGTAATTCGTTCCTTAGTATAAAATATTATGCATTAAAAATATATGATTGACGACTTCGGTTCGAGCGGGCGAGTGCCCGTCTGTGACGCAAAGGGTGCTGGTTCGATTCTGAAACCCAAGACACAGGGAATCCTAGTGTGAGGTCAGAACTATGTCGGTGACTGTGGGGTGATATTTATTTATTATATTAGGTTATATTGATCGAAGAGAATTTAAAATTAACATTTCAACGCGTTCAAGGTTACGACCGTTAGTTATCTTAGCATATTATTAACTACCTATATCCAATAGTTGTTTTGTTATTCACAAAACATGTTTGCAAATAGCGCTTGACAAGTAACATATGAACTAGAACATGGCCTTGAAATTATTTACTTTTTCAATGAGAAAGTATTTACGGTGTTATCTGCGATATCTTGATTAAATAATGCAATTTTGTTACGTTCAAGTCATGAATGTCACCTACAAAAAGAGCCAGCGAGTCAAAACAAAACATGATAAAATACGAGAACAATAATACGTCATGTTTACCTATTATCATTTCAAAGCATAAAGCCGTGTTCAAACGGCGTGCGATCATCTAAAATTTATTTTAAAATGATCCTTACGTCTTCTGACTAAAGTTAATTTTGAGTTTGAATTTTGGAAGCTTGCGATATCGTTGAGCTATATTGGCAACCAAATGTCAAACTCAAAACTGACTTTGTTCAGTAGAGGAACGGCTCATTTTGCAACGAATTTAATGTGATATATCAATGACATACTCATGCCGTTTGAACACGGCGTAAAACACACATTCATAAACTGTTTAGCACTTGCGGGGTGCACTGCAAATGATACAAATAAACCGAGAGCGCTACTACGTATCTAACTAACTTCTAAAGTAGGTTACACTAATGGTTTTATCTAGAAAATTACCATTGGCGAGCTGCCAAGGCGTGGGAAGCTGCACCCCAACCACTAGGATTAGGGTACACCCACCTCTGAAAAGCAAAAGTTTAATCAACAACTTTCATTCAACATATTGTTTACGAAAAGATGTTTCAGTTGGCTACAATAATATTATCAGGACCCAGTTGCATAACCAACAACATAAGGTATAAGGTAGGTACATAATGTTCTATGGTACTAAATCGATAATAATAGATAACATGCAAGAACTTATGCAACAGGATCCGGTAACTACAACGCGTTCCGTAACTAGTATACTATACCGAAAGGGACTAGTCGACATACAATAACATAAAAAAAATACTAGTGGTTCTACATACAAAAAGAAATAATATAATTTAGCAAAAAAAAACTTATATTTTTACGCGATATTAAACAAATCAGTTTTTTTGGTCTTTTTATCGAATTACTTTATAATAAACGTACTTACGAGAATTTCGACATACAAAACAGCTCATTTTGAAAAAAGTAGAATTTCCGTACAACCGTACACCTAATTTTATTGCCAATTGGGTGTAGAATTACCTCCTTTCGGGTTAATATACATATTATGAATCACCTTGTATATGCCTCAGAATGACTGATCTTGTATTCTGAGCGTTAGACTAGAGTAATGGTCAAATGGCGGTGTAAAATAATATGAGAGGACTCAGGTTGTGGTTACACACTACAATATTATGAAACATAAACCCTGTCTCAGTCACATAATACAACATTACGGTAGGACCACAGCGTAAATTTATAAATATTACTTGTGTTATAGCTCAGTATGGTTACTGAAATCTGACCTGTATAAAGACAGCTTTTATTCTTACGATGCATCAACAAAAATCAACCATTTCAAACAGTAGGTAGTTGAATATCTACGCAAACCAGTCAGAGAAAGAATAAACAAACATTTGATGAAAATAAATGAATATTAAAATTGAATAACCTTATACCATTACCCAATATAACATTACCCAATACAGCAGCAACAGGCAAGGCTGATAAGTATAAGTAATAGCAAGAAATAATTGTCTATAGCGAGCGACCGAACCTAGCTGTAGCCATTTTGAACAATATTTGTACTCTTAAAAGATTTAAGTTTATTTCAAATAGGAAAATCGGTTAAAATGGAATGATCCGGACCTTCATCTCCATAGTGATGAACTGCGCCCCCAGACTCTCGATCTGCTCGCGGACGGCGGGCCTGGTGTCGAAGGCGCGGACCGCGGCGCCCATGCAGCGCGCCTGCGCCGCCGCCGCCAGCCCCGCCACGCCGCCGCCTATCACCAGCACGCGGCATGGAGGCACCCGCCCAGCTGCTGTCATTTGACCTACGAAAAACAACCATTATAAGTACTTCATCATTTAGGCCGTTGGACGTCGACTGCTGGACATCATCATCATCATCCACAACCTGACTTCACCCACTGCTGGGTATAGGCCTTCCGTTGTATGTGCCATTCTCCTCGCTCGGCCCGCGATGCTAGACTGCTAGACATCGGCCAATAGATTTACAAAGCGATGAATAGTGCGGCCTGCACCCAACGACGACTTCCAGTAACCTTTATTAGATCGTATTTCCATCCAGTTCTAGATGGTCTAGTGGCGGGCAGTCCTATGTTGCGCTTAGCGGTGCGTAAACTCCACTCTAGGACCATTCTGCCCTAACAACCGCCTGTTTTCAGAGCTATGTGCTGCTCCAACGCCATTGCAACTTGCTAATCCTCTAGCTAGGCTAAGACTTTAGAATTTCTGTCTTCTCTGATTGTAAGCATTACTAGTGGAAAATCTATTGGTACACAAGCTTCCGATCGGAAGGCAGCGCTTCCACTACGGCCCATGCTCGTCCATGCTCTGAGGAGCTTGGTTACATTAATGATTTTTCTCCTCGGATCAGGTAGAAAAGCAAAATAAGCATGCACATAAAGCCTCATCTTTGTAAGTCTACCAGGAACGTGATACAAGGAAGCTGAACAGTTAAAGTTAAGTGGTGTTTCTAGTATCTATTTCTTATCGGCAACAATTTCAACCTTTAAGCGACCTGAAACATCAGTGAAAATATACTATAGTAAGTATACACACACGTCGTCGACGTCAAACGTTGATAGCCAGACAATTAGTTGCATTGAGGCAGACTTAATAAGTTAGTAGAAATGTAAACATACCTTCGATCATAAGTCGATTTGTCCTTGTTACATGACATTGAACTTCAAATTATTGTGAGCGTGAGCTAAAACCTAGTAAAACAGGTATTGAGCGAACGCTGATTTACAGCGTCAATTTCAAAAGTTATTTATTAGGACATAAATTATTTTTGTCGATTACCTGAGAAGAATCTTGGGAAATTAGCAGCGGCTTCGATGACAGCTCTGTAGCCGGCCACGTTAGCCATCGAGCTAAGGGCGTCGAAGGCTTGAGCTCGGCTAATACGCGGGATGCAGTCCATTGCTGGAAGACAATAAAATCATCAGCGACTTATATTCTCATTGCCATCAGCTTGCATTTGAAACAAAACCGTTCCATTTATGAATTTTAAAAATTTAAATTCAGCTTGATCTTATTTTAAAACAAAAGAAATTAAATTATCGATTTAACTTACCAAATGCATCAACTTTCTTAGCAGCCAGTTTTTTTATCAATTCTAGATTTTGAGCTGGATACAAGAATGATATAAGGGCGCCTTCATCTCTTACATATTGAACCTCGCTGTCTGCTACTGGGCGGACTTTTAAAATAATATCTGAAACACAAGTTCCTAGTTGTAATAGAAGCTTTTCGAAGAATCCGGCTCATTTAATTGTGAAAAGAAATTATAACCAGCCAAATGTAGGTGTACTATCTATGGACCCAAGTAATAAGGCATTTCCACTTTACGGCTCTTTGAGCCCTCAATTTTGGACTAGCTGAAACTACACATACCTAAGTAATAAATGGTGCTTACCTACCGCGGCGATCTTGTGCCTTTCTACCTACTGAAGTGGATTTATTTATTTTATCAGCATAGTTCATAGTTTTTTATTAATAACATATACGAGTTACAGGTCAATAGGTAGCATGAGTTATGTAATTAATACATACATAATTAAAACTATGACAAAGCAATAAATTCACAATTAAATTTAAAAAAAAAAAGAAATTATAAATCATCAAGCATCTACACTACAATATATACTTACCTGTACTGAACCAATTTATTCTTCAATTTATTTGTGTGTATTTATTTTTTTATTGATTTGAACTAATAATCTCGGAATATCTTAAATTCTAGCACTTACTGGATTGGAATGTATCTTTCAAGCTGGTAACTTTCGCGCCTGCTTCCTCGTACGCTTTATTCGGAAAGTTCGCTAAAGCTCCGGCATTCTCTTCTATGTTTACGCTAAAGCCTTTCTTCACTAATTTGCTAACTACTGCTGGTACTATGGCCACTCTGAAAAGTAGACATTCTTTAATTTTATTCGAAGACAGATTAATTATATATCTAGTCTTTCTATACTTAGACTATACTAGAGAAGTAAGCATGCATTTGTGAATCGTGCTACTCGTAGCTTCGAGTATTTTCTTGAGGTTCTTACCTTCGCTCATCCTGGAAAATTTCTTTGGGTACTCCTATGCTAAGATTAGTATAAGGCACGCCTGGCGTCGGCGGCCCAGCAGCCGCCGTGCTCGACAGCCGGCAGTGCCATTGCCGACGCAGCGGTTTCGAAGCACGCAGTATACGCACGCAACCGCACATCTTGATTTATCTACAAACTGAAAAATATCATCAAATCATTTTTTTGACAAAATACCAATAGTATGATGCCTAACCCTAGGTGAGTGTTTAGTGCGGTCAAGAGGTGTGAATTCGATCCCAGCGACGCAAGACAAATGGTTTTTGCGATCTGCAAATAGTCAAAATAGAATTACCAAATAGTATGGTCCCGAAGTGAGTGTTTAGTGCGGTTAAGAGGTGCGGATTCGATCCCCGAAGCGCGAGACAAATGGTTTTTGCGATCTGCAAATATTTGTACCTAGTGCGGGTTGGGGTGGTATTCGCAGTTTTTGATACCCATGACCCAGGGAATCCTAGTGTGGAGTACACTATGTATAGGTATATTATGCAACTATGGGTGTTATTTATGTTAGGTATTCATCGTTGCCGTTAGTTATGCATCGGTTGTGCTAAATCCTCGGCCTTGCGGTCTTACTTCGCTTCATTTTAGATTAAATTACAGGGTTTATTTAAACGTAATAAATACACACATCTGTAGATTTACGGTAGCGCCTATCAATCATCATTTAGTAAATATTTTTTTGATATCCTAATCATGGGTGAAAGAACGTTTAAGTGGCACCAATTAACGACAAGTACAAATATTAAGTTCGTAAGAGCAAGAAAATAAGTGGTGACGTAGATTCTAGGCCGCCCGAAGACTTCCATCATAGCCGGGACAAAGCACGAAAGCGCGGTCACCCATCCATTCGATGACCGCGCTGAACATAGCCGATCTATTAGGAACAGCTAGGCAAGCTACACCATAAGATAAGTGCTCAATCGACCACATGTGGAAAATTAACTCGACTCAACCGAAGCTCCTAGATAAAATCAACATGCATTCGCGATACGTGGCAGTCGTGGTATTTTCAGCTGTTGTTAATTACAAGACTGTTACTCGTTTGGTTCGCGATAAACACCCGTTTGATTTCAATAAGCTACGACTGTTACAATAGATGCTATAAAAATTCAATTTATTTTGTTAGTCTGCCTGCACTCACGTCTAGTTTTGGTACATACGTGCGTCATAATAGCAGTTTATGTTATTATTTGGGCAATGCTCGCTTATCATTGCCACGGATATTGATAAATTGAACGAAGTATCTACCTACATAATATGCATGTAATATTATATAAAAACAACACTAAAGTAAGCGTAGACTTCTTTCTTTATCATAATTTGACCAAGTCTGAAACAATATATAATCTCTAAACTAAAGCGTAAAAGAAATGACCACATGCCATTGACAAGTCTCAGATAAACGCAGTGGACGAGAAGTGTAAGTGCAGTAATTAGCTGAGTTTAACCAATCTATCTTTAACCATGACCTGATTCAATATTTTATCAAACTAGCACATCCCTAGAATTAACACAACCTAGATAAACAATTTGGAAAGGAACATGACCTATTTAGAACTCATCTAATCATTTTACACAACCTGCAGCCAGATGGTATGGATGGTATATTAAAATAGCTATTATTTGGAGCATGCATTTATTTTTACACCTACTTACCTCGACAGTGAGACAGCTTTTGTGTTAAAAAAAATCCTGTTTTGTGGAGGATGCGGTCTATGACCGAGAAGTCAAGTCAAGATGCATGGTGGATGTGTTGGATAACCCGTTGCACTGTCAAGGTACGAGTGACGGGAGCTCAGCTAGGGATGAGCATCTAAATGTTATTTATGAAGTAACGGGTACGATATCGGATGGCTTCGTTCGTGCGTTTTGTGGTTAATAAAAACCGCAAAGCAGAATTATTTTATTAACTTACGTATTCGCGATAGTTCCCGGCTGTTGTGGCCGGCTGCACTACACACTACAAAGATTAAAAACACACACTCGCAAGTGTACCGGCAGCCGGCCGGCGACGAGTGGGTTACCTACCTACCTCGGGTGGGGGCGGGCGGAGCGCAGGTGGGGGGGGGGGGGGGGGAGGAGCTCAGGCAGGCAGGCCACAGTCTAAATTTAAAACGAAGACGACATGCGAATGATTTTTTGGGGAGGATTTTGTTATATTGTTTTTACTTATTTGTAAGTGACATCCTGAGCCAACAAAACGACGTGAGTTTGTTATATTCCTGGTCAGAAATTGTGATGTTCCTCCTCTCATCTTCTAAGCTAGGCTCCTGGCTTTTTATAAAATTTCTCAAAGTTATATGAGTATTCTTTTGCAAAGCGGTTTTATTCTAAATGAACATGCTAGATCTCTTTGATTTGACTGTAGTGTATACTATACATAAAATGTGTTCATCTAGTTTGCCTACTGGTCTGTAATCTGTTTGCACTGTGTGCCAAACTGGTATTGACAAGGGTAGGGCGTGAGTAGGTAGAATCGAGTTACGAATTTTATGTACCAATTCACCATCGAGTTAATAAGATTTGTGGTTATAATGTAGGCACTAAAGAGGTCAACATGGTATATTGGTAGCATTTATCGTGAAATAAATACCATGTACTAGAAATAAAACAAAAATTGTAGGTACCTCGAAGTTTAAGTACTTGCACCAGTTCTGTAGGCGTACACATTTAACTCACTAAATGACGCATGTAAATAATGTTAACAAAAATATGTTAATGAATGAAAAATAATTCTCATAAATGATCTCAAAGTATGTCCAAGTGACTACTTTAGCTTTTAGTACACTGAATTTACCATTAAAGCGGAATTTGGTTGTAACTAATAGGCCATGAATGAAACCAATCGTCAAGCGAATCTTGGTTGCCGGGGACCACGCGATCCAGGCCACTTTAACCTTTATTACTTTAAGCTTCAGTGCGTTTTAGATTTGCAGCTATGTCTACCCGTGTTCTTAGTGAACAAGTTACGTAAAAACGATGTGTGGTTTCCAAAAAAACCCATAAATAAAAAATAAAAAAATTGAGGTATGACCAATGAGGATATAAGGACGACTTTCGCTTGTCAGAAATGTCTAACGGTCTATGATATTTTGACGTGATTGATTATAGCATTATTATTACGGAATAATACAATGAAAAATGAGTGTAAATACATGGTAAATACATTCTTTTACTAATAATCCTAGTACTTTGGCAAAGGCGCACTTGTTTAGTGCTCGCTCAGAAGTATTTATTGAAAATGCAGAAGTCGTGTCAAAAGTATGAAAAATCTTCCACATAAGTTTCTGCAGTGGCGGCGCTAGTTATCGATACAGCCAACAAGAGAATCGATACCTAAAAAAAAGTCGACGGTTTTCAAACTCGCGTCCTCTATATCTATCTCACTCGCCCAATAACCTCTCGCTTCATCTAGTTGGTTGGCAGTCTGATCATTCTGTACTTTACTTGAGTTGAGCGAGTATTGCTGTGAATGGTTGATTGTTGTGCACGAAATAATATATCGCCACGTTACCTCCAATCATGTCTGGAAACAACGCAAGACAGTTATTGAAAAGTGTGACTGAAATCGGTCTCATAAAGAGAAATTGTGAGTACACAAACCCTATAGTTTTATTGGTTAGGTAATTGATCTTATAATTTTTAAAGCATTGATAAAACAAGTAACATTACGGGCGCAACAAGTGGGTAGCAATTGGCCGCAATTAAATTTTAGTGAATAATACATTGCAGCAATTTATAACTGTCCAAAGTCCAAGTTATAAAATTAGAAGTTTTATATAAAAACAGTAGCCTACCTACTTCTATTGGTTCGTAAAATAAAATGTGAGAGTCCATAAATCTGCTACAGGTTGCAGCAAATTTAAGGTTGGAAGAAATAAGTCACGCACAAAATAAGAGTTCAAAAATGACCCTAATCTCGAAGGACATAAAATCTCATGTAACCTATTCGGTAGATTCATAATTTTTTATACATTTTTAAGTAGTCTTTAACACTACCAAAAATCGGTAACAGGGAGTAAAAATCGGTAAAATCTATTAGGGAGGAACAGGGAGTATTGCGTAAGCGAAATGGCAAATGAAGTTCGCAATTATGACGATGATTTTATGAATTATAGCGACATCTGAGGTTTTTCAAACATGAAAAGGAAGAAGCTAAGATCTTGTAGTTTTCTCTTGTTGTGAACGTTTTGAATGTTGCTAAGATTGTTAAAATTACCGCCAATGTTACGAACTTCATTGCCATTACGCTTACACAATTGCACCACTGTTTGTCAAAATTTAGAAAAAAAAATTTGCAAGCCTATTAAATCAACGTCAAGCAACTTGCGTTAGGTACCTATGTCATCTTATTTAATATGTTTAAAACGTATTTGAAAATGATCCTCAAATCTACTGCTGAAAGGCAATTTTGAGTTTTTGGCATATAAGGGCGTACGATATCGCAAGCTCCTATACGTCAAACTCAGAATTGACTGTATTCAGTAGAGTTATGGAATTCGAAATAAATTTCAGATGACAATTTATCGAATGCGTTTTGAACACGACTTGAAACTAGAGACTCTAGATAGGTAGTACCTACTACTCTCAAGGTACTTACATTTACAAACCCGTTTATTCTCATAGATGGATCAGCCAAAAGAGTGGTGGCTGCGAAGCCCATCGTGGAGATGGATGGAGACGAGATGACCCGCATTATTTGGGCCAAGATCAAGGAGAGACTCATATTTCCCTATGTTAAGGTAAATAGCTGTTCAATGTCAAAACATACTATCAAACTAACTGATCCTTCATAGATATCATGTAAATATGCATTATTTATCGTTATAGTCAATTAAAAGGCATTTCTGCATTAGCACGAAGTACAGATTGCAGAGTTTAATTTGTTTAATACATCTAGCAGTAGGTTATCATATTGTTACTATTTCTCTACTAATCAACAGTCTATGTGGGTCAATGGTAATTCATAGCTATGTTTTGGATCGTGTAAGTGTACCACATAAATAGTGCGAATCACTTGTATGTGTTCATAAAACTCGTTTGATTACTACTTTTATTGGTTTCTTTCATGGTTATGGATTCGTTTTGCTTTAGTTAGGCCACTGGACTTCAAGTTAAGGATGTTGAACTTAACAAATACAAAATCGTCAATCAAAGATTATTGTCATAACAACACCTACAATCGTACAATATGATACTTCGAATATTCAAAGGCGTACGTGTAGGTTCCACGATGAAATTTTATAGTTCCTTTCGAAAATAGCATCTTCGAGGCGAGAATCTATCTCCCCTAAAAAAGGCTTTAATATCATCAATTATTTGAACACTCACCGCACATTCTATACATCTGAAAATATCCAACTTCCTTACATTGACTAGACGTTCATTAAGAAAAAACTCGCAAAATGTAACTCGCAAAAGGGGTGATCCGGGGGTTATAAGATAACAAGCAAAGATTCTGACGAAAGCCGCGGGTTATCGTCAAATATTCAGTAAAATAGCTGAAACTCACCGTGCTCTCTGCCAGCTGGACTGCCTGTACTTCGACTTGGGCTTGCCTCACCGCGACGCCACCGACGACCAGGTCACCATCGACTCCGCTCATGCGATGCTGAAGCACAATGTCGGCATCAAGTGCGCCACCATCACCCCTGATGAGCAGAGAGTTGAAGGTAACAGAAAAAAAAAACTAATATTAGGAGCATAATCTAGTGCGTGAACATAGGCTTTCAGGGATTGCGATAGCGACCCTTCTGTTAAACCGTGAGAGCGAAGAGCTGATGCATTTCCAATGCCTAGATGTAAACTTTAAGAAAAGAATGACTATTTTCCTTCACCATGATGATTTTTCAAATATTCTGTAAAACCACAAAAATCCAGTTTGCCATATACTCGTATATGATACGCCTCTAACAATGTCCACGGGTAATATTTATTTTATTCGTTTATAGAGTTCAAACTAAAGAAAATGTGGCTCAGCCCGAACGGAACGATCCGTAACATTCTCGGAGGCACCGTGTTCCGGGAACCCATCATATGCAAGAGCATTCCCCGGTTGGTCCCGGGATGGACTCAGACGATGGTGATCGGACGTCACGCACATGGTGACCAATATAAAGCGCAGGATATGGTTGTTACTCAACCCGGGAAGGTAAGTTGTAATATAAATAGTCAAATGGAAAAGGCCTTAGAAAAAATCTTTGTGAAACGCTTTAGTTGTAAGTTTCTATAGATCCGGGACTACAAGCTTTTACGATAGGGTTTTTTGATAACAACTTTGTAAAATTAAAATTTTGACCTTTATAACTAAATTATGAATGTAAGTCAACGATAAAAAAAATACAATAAAACTTATCTAAGGCTGTTGACGTGTCTACACAAAGATAAAGGTGTCTTTGAAGACAAACAAATGTGCCTTTTCTCTTGATAACTAACTGCTTACTTATTATTTTTACCCAAACAGGTTGAACTAGTTTTTACGGCGCAAGATGGTTCAGTAGACAAACGCCTTTTGTACGATTTCAAGACCCCTGGTGTTGCTTTGGCCATGTACAATACAGATGAATCCATCCGTGCATTCGCACACTCTAGTTTCCAGGTAAGAAACAATCAATCTATAGCAATGTCTAACCCATATATATACAACGTAGGTACACCATTATCGCCATATATAATATCATATGAATCATAACAATAGTTTATTTATACAGGTTGCTCTGCAAAAGAAATGGCCGCTATACTTGTCTACAAAAAATACAATTCTCAAGAAATACGATGGTCGTTTCAAGGACATCTTCGAAGAAATATACCAGAGGTCAGTATACCAAAACAAGAACGAGTGAACCGCCTAAAGCCATTACAATTTGGGTACGTTTAAAATACGTAACCGGTACTATAAGAAGTAACTACATTCCTCATAACATCTCAATGACATTTGAAGGAGACCTGCAGGTATGAATCGTTTGTAAGCCTATTGTACAATAAATGCACGCGATTGTAGATGAATGAAAATTTAATTTAATTATCCAAGACCTTCTGTTCCCCTTATAATCAATTACATACAATATCTACATATTGACAATACTGAAGAAACAAAAACTTTCCATTTAGTCGTGTCTTTTTTTTGTCTATAATGTATAGCTAGCTACATAAAATATGGTCTAGTAGGTGCATGTTATATTTAAACATACCTATTGCAGTGACTACAAGAGCCAGTTTGAAACGAACAAGATTTGGTACGAGCACCGCCTGATCGATGACATGGTCGCTCAAGCGATGAAGAGTTCTGGAGGATTCGTTTGGGCGTGTAAGAACTACGACGGAGATGTGCAATCTGATGTTGTTGCTCAGGTAATATTACTGTAGGAACAATCCTTACTGAATAACAACCTTTTCTCATCTAACCAGATGGCCCAATGAATCCATTGTTATCCATATAACTTTTCTGAGCAGTTCAATTCATCGACCATTGCGATGACATTGCGTTTGTTTACAACTTGTTACTATTAATGACCTTTCTTGATAAACTAGGGTTACGGCTCATTGGGCATGATGACGTCAGTGCTAATGTGCCCTGATGGACGCACGGTGGAGTCGGAAGCTGCCCACGGGACCGTCACCCGGCACTACCGCATGCACCAGCAAGGCAAGCCGACGTCTACCAACCCCGTGGCTTCGATCTACGCTTGGACCAGAGGACTCGCCCATCGGGCTAAGTTGGACAATACTCCTGAGCTGGACCGCTTCGCTAATGCTCTTGAGGAGGTCGGTTAAATTGATTTGTTTTTAAATTCTATTCAGAATTAGTGCTGCTTCGCTTATTTTGAGCGATGATTTGATTAGTTCGATAATACTGGAATTGCCTGATTACATCAGCTGGATGAAAGTTAGAATTTTGATTCAAATACCTACCTGTCTCGGCAACGATATGTTAATTATGACAAATAGGTAAATACATATACAATTTAAGAAACTTGGGGTCGCATCATCTCAGATTTGACATAACTTAACTAGGCTGGTTGGTATTCAAAACTATGCAGTTGGTAAAAATTGAAATCATCATATTGAATATTATGATAGCGACGCAACAGCGGAAAAAACATGTGAAATATGTCAATAAATTTATCGTACAATCACTCGTTTTATCATATCTACCAACTGGGTCGGCAGGGGATATTAGCTGCAAAAAAATGATTACTTGAAAATCCGCGATAGCGGGTTATTGTTTGTAAATTATCTTTAGATGACGCACCTTGATTTGTTAAATTTCATTGCAGGCCTGCGTCGAATGCATCGATAGCGGCAAAATGACCAAGGATTTGGCGATCTGTATCCACGGAATGAAAAATACTACAGAAGCGATGTACTTGAACACAGAAGATTTTCTTGAAGCAATCGCTGATACACTAGAGCGCAAGCTCACTAAGTAGAATAAGCTCAATTACCAAATGTATGCTTCATGCAACAATAAGAAATCTGAAAATGGAGATGGTTTTGATAGTGTATTAAACATCATATAAAACCATGTGTTACAGTGAGATCAGTAGGTAATGCAAAAATTAAAATCGAGATCTGCCAGAAGGCTCGCTTCGATTCATTTAAATAATAGCCAATTCATTACCTTTTTCAATGCAAGTACTTATTTTGACATAGATAGAGCATATTATATATATTTAACCACGCCATTTACCATTTAGCAAAGTCAATAAGACGTAGTACCATCAGTTTTGCGGTTTTGTTTAGCGACGTAAGACATTCTCAAAGATTTATGGTTCAAATTCGCGTAAAATAGTGCTGACACGCTTGCATTTCAATGGCAATAAGACGTCATTGTAGGGCCCACTAATATTACTCAAGTAGCCAGTGTATAATAACGTCTACTACAACTTATTTGGCACGAGTGACTTGGCATTGAGTAGGTAGTGCAGCGTTTATTGAGCCTCATAGGATTGTCCATACCATAGTAAAATATACTTTCTGTGATAATAATTTCCCATAGATATCATGAGATACATAAAAGCATGCTAATATCATCACAATATGTTATGTTTGGTTATTCTAATTCTATCAATTAACTTTTATATCGTTTTAAAAATTCACTGTGACTTTTTAAATCCTTTTTGGCATGTTAAAATGTTATTTTTTGTGCGTAAACAGGATGATGTTAAGGATATTGAGACTGAAAAAATGGTACTGATGATTTGTAATTTTTAAATCTTAAAAATAAGAGTCACAATTTTTTTCTGGATAATATTTTTCACAAACTGATGATTAATGATTAGACCGAATATTTTTCAGTTCTTAAAAATTAGTTCAGTAATGTTGATCATGTGATTCACGATACTTGAGATTCTTATAAATAATTTGTTTATTACAATTAATAAAATATTTTTGCTACGATTATTAGCCTTTTAATTGTGTTTTAGTAAACTCTACATATAATTTAGTAATTCGAGGGGTTTTGTAATTCTTTAAATCATACAAAGATGGTCCAAAAATTTTGATTTTATGGTATATAAAATAATAAAACAAATTGATACAAAGCAACAGATTTTAATCAGAGAGTTACCTTACAGCAAAGCCTTAGTTTATTAAAATAAGATCTTCATCCTTCACCACCTCATATTTCACAAGTTTAGTGTAGCTCTTCAGCAACTTTCGCCAGTAACATGTCACATCTTTGTCTGTGAGATTCTCCCAAATATGCTCAAATCCCCTCTCTGCTATCTCCTTAGCTATTGAGTCATGTTCTTTAAAATACTCAATATACTTCTTGATTTCCTCTTTTGTTGCAGTTGGACTGATAGGCACATAATGGACCCAAGGCTTCAACGAGGGGTAGAAGAACTCAAGCCATGTATCACCTACATGAAAGACTAAAGACTTGCAGAGGAATAGGTGTTTGAATCTGAAGCTAGCAGCAACTCCTCTGTAGTTGAACAGATATTTATACTGACAGTGGTCTTCAAATGAGACCTCAGATGCTGGTGGTGCATACAGAGTATCCTAAAAGAATAATCTGATTTTACAGAATGTTTGTGATGCAACTAAGCAATACAAAAAAATATTATAGACAGTCACTTACAGCATCAGACTTCCATGCTTGATTTTTAGTGTACTGTGCATCAACTAGATCCGGGTCTGAGCGAGACAAGTATACTAGAGCATCTCTCTCTTCGCTGGTTCTTGACCCTCTGAAGAAAGCTTTAGTTTCTTTCTTTTCCCATGGCCATCTAGAAAATACAAAATATTTTTTTTAGAATTTACATAAATGGCGAACTTGATTAGGAAAAGTTAGGTAGGTACTTTCAAACCTTTGATGTAACCTACATGATATGAAAAAAAGTACTTTTTTTTAAATAACACCCAACAGTCACATACATACTACTGATCCCACACTAGGATTCAACAATTCCGTGTGTCGTGGGTATCAGAAACTACGAGTACCATGGTACAAACCTGGAAAAAATATTTGCAGATCATGCAAAAATTTGACCCGCGGCGGGAATCGTACCCGCACACCTTGCGTCTCAGACGAGAACTCGCCCGCTACGCCACCGAGGTCGTCGCATAAATAACAGATATCCATTAAAAATAACACAGTCGAAGGATTGTTCTACTTACTTCTCTGCTGCTGCAGATATGCTGATGCGAAGCTTATCCCACCGGCCTATGCCTGTTGGGTACAAGGATATGGCAGGGCCACCCTCCCAGAAACTCCAGGCAGGGTACATTATATCATAGTAATCACTTGTCTGAAATGATAAAAGGTATTTTGTCTTATTATCCTTTCAAATTTACTAATTTTTTATGAAGGAATTAAAATAAAGTTTAATCAGAAATTCCACTGGTATACTGAGCAAATGGTTACAAATAAAGCTAGAATGGTATGATTGTATTGCGATAAGAACCTTACTAAATGACAGCACTGGAGCTTTAGCGTGACCCCAGGCCCGGTTCAACTGTGGCCAATCTCTTGTGTTGATGGCCAACTCCATATCTGGCATCTTTGGGGCTGCAGCAGTAAGGTAATATTCTATCCCCACACATCTTGCTGGGAAATGACAATCTTTCTCCCTGAGTAGTTTACCCTGGATTATCTAAAATCACACTGATATTACAATCCAATGAAGGTAACTCACTCGCTGTTTGTTTCAATCTTGATATATTTTTTAACAGAGATACATTAAATCCTGAGGAAGGACATGGATTCCTTTTTATCATGGTACTGCTCTTAAACCCTGAGAAAGGACATAGGCTACTTATTGTCATGGTACTAGGTAGTTTTTATCCTCTATCATTTGAAGGTGCAGGTGCAAGCTAATCAACAGGTGGGCCGACAGATGGCCGTATGCTTGTTTGCCAACAAAGAGGTTTAACAAATAACGAAAAATTCATACCCGACTCAAAAGTTATTTTAATAAACATCTTCAAACTTACCTGGTACTTTGTCCCTTTACTCCGAGCAACATCAAATTGTTCTTTTGTTATGCCATCCTTGAATGGTGCCAAGTCCAAGTTTAACACTGATTTGTGGCAGCTGCAGTTATCTCGTTTACAGGGAACATATTGTTCCAATGCAGAGGTTATTTTGGAAGTCAATAAATTAGATTCTGTAACCATGATAATCAATGGAAAATTATACATACCTAGTCTTTCAAACAACTAGGAACAACTTTGCTGCAAGCTCTAATCTTCATTTTAGCTGTCTGCATCAAGGAGGATAAAACCACGGTCTGGATAGTTATAAACCTACCTTGGTTATATTTTTCATTATTTTTAGCAGCCTTACAAGATGAATCCTCAACAGAACAGTATTCTTCACATAAATGAGCATGTATCAATGCTGTAAATAAAATAACTGTTGTAAAAGCACTAACCATGATGACTTCAAAGGTGGCTATTATTAATTATGGTTGTTTATTTATTATTCTTAATAATCCCCCGTACATCTAATTTGTTTGTTTGTGATGTGATCGGTATATACAAAATTACTCTATGATCGGTATTTATACAAAAGTACTCTGTGGATGTGATCAACGGTGATCAGTATCACAGTCACAGACTAGGAAGATACTATACTCTGAGATCAGTGATCAGGGATCACAGACGGTGATCAAGAAGAAAACATCCACATCCACATTACGAATTTACGTTACGAACATCAAATCATAGACTATTTAATCAGTGCTGCCAGCCGGGTCTTGTCAAAAGTTACCTGAAATGCATAAAAAAAATAACCTTTTAGTGTGAAAAGTAGCCTATTAGATAGATAGATAGATAACACTTTATTGATCACCATACGGAAATAATACATAAGATCACAATTACAAATTAACACGGCAATACAATGGGCGGCCTTATCGCTAAGAGCGATCTATTACCTACATTCCTACATTATTTCCTACATTGGACCTGGATTCTGGCTGTGATGTCTTATAAAAGTGACTATAACTCTGAAACTATGGAAGTACAAATTGAAAGAATAGCATTTCCAGAAAGTACAAATTCGCCACTGAAAACTAACTTAAAAACCGGTTCTTAGCTTATTGGTTTTAAAAAAAAAGTGAGGTTATGAGATCATTTTCGATACTACGAAAATGATCTCATAACCTCACTTTTAATTTTCTCGTATATAATGTAGTTACTAAAAAAACCAAAGCAGTACAAATTAAAATCAAAGCTAGTACAAAATCATTAGCCTGTCACGGATTCCCTACAGTCCTTAGTTATGGAGATATGAACGGCCACAGGGACCTGGATTCTGGTTGTGATGTCATATAAAAATGCCTATAACTCTGAAACTATGGAAGTAAAAATTTAATGAATAGCATTTCCTACAAATAAAAATTCGCCACTAATTTTGGTGGTTCAATACGAGCATATTCCGAGGATATAATGTCATATATGTCTTTGATCCTAGGGTCCTGACTTTAATCTTTTCACCGTAAGACTAAGATAATGCGACATTGACATTGGTATCACCGTGACGTCAACGTGACGGCAGTACGACATGACATTATATTTTCGTTGCTTTCGTTGATCGATTTCATGCTCTTCTCTTGTGATTTGATTTGTTTTGTTGAATTTGGAGAATATTTTCTAGACTTCTACTATAGTTTAAACGGTTCTTAAATTCCCGTGTGATCAATTAGTTTTGTTATCCCTACATAATGGGAGCAGTGCTAGGTCTCTGTACAGCGGCACAGGTAAAGGAACAATGAAAAATGAATCCGTGTTTACAAATCTATGCCATGACTGGCTATGACGATGGCCTTTGTTGGAAGGCTTACGAACTCCGTCACCATGGTTGGCATTGTCAATTAGCTCATACGAACTTAGTGACCTACTTAAAGGCCCGACTTTTGACTTTTGATTTACCTATATTTTCCCATGCCATGTTTATTTCCTTTGTCACCAATGTAATGGCAGTTCATACCCACTCAGTGGAATGCACTCATAGAAAGCCTGCGGGTTTTATTACAGCATTGTACAATTTATGGAGAATTGCTTACTCATATTAATTACATATATTTAATACTTTATTCTATTGGCACTTTGGGAGTTAAACTCGCGGAAATCCTCCAAGGAGTAGGTACTTATTACTATAGGTGTAGATGTTCCTTCTATCCTTTAATGATGTGCCAGAAAAACACTAGGTAAAAATAAAAAGAAGACCAGCCTATTTTATAAAATCGATTTTGTCTGGAATATATTATAAATTCGTCATAATCAGCTTGTTGCCAATACCACAGAGCCTCTAGTTAAAAGTCTATAATCAGCACATGCTCCATACATATATTGCAGATAGTGGTGATACATGCATTATGCATAACCTACTGTGTATTTATCTGTGATCTCTACAATGATTCTGCAGCTGGCATGTTGCTGTGGCAGTGCAGCATGCTCTCTGTGCTGTTCGGCTTGCCCATCATGTGCCAACTCCACATCCACCCGCCTCATGTATGCTGTGATGCTGTTACTGGTGATGGTGGCAGCCAGCGTCACCCTCGCTCCTGGACTACACGATGAATTGAAAAAGGTAAATGACTGATAGACCAGTCATATTGCTCTTATCTGTTTCTATACAAGCTGTGTTTGTTGTTTTTAACAAACTCAATGTATCCCATCCTCGTCACCAATGTTGTATAGGATGCCTACAGAGGTGTTAATGTAAAGACGGTATAATTCACACTCGTTTATTGGTCCGTATACTACACATAATATGCGGCGCAGTCGCATCTACCTACTTATAGATATACATACATAACAGTATGATACTTCTATAAGATTAAAAATGTATTCATGAAACATTGCTTTTAATGTTGAATATGTTTAAATAAAAGAAAACAATCTTATCTTATCTTCACCTTCATGAATATTCTGATTGCTCTTTGCTTAAATATTTATTCTATTTATGAGAGTATACTATTGATGTGCTCATCTTAGTAAATTATGATAAACCAGCCTCCATCCGCTTAGCTCGCGTGATACTGGGATATGGTATATTACCCTAGTCCTATTCTAGGACCTAAGTTCCAAATAAGTATGTACCAAATTTCATGAAAATCTGTTCTGTCTGTTTAGGAGTTAAGTGGTACTAGATATACACATACACACACAAACTTTTGCATTTATAATATTACTAGCTTCCGCCCGCGGCTTCGCTCGTGTGGTACCTACATAAAAAGTAGCCTGTATGCTATTCTAGGTAAAGAACTCTTCATATTCCAATTTTTAACTAAATCGGTTGAGCCAATACGGCGTGATTGAATAACAAACATCTAAACATCCTCACAAACTTTCGCATTTATAATATTATTATTAGGTAGGATTAGGATATTGGGATAAAGTACAATACTTATGGCCAACACAAAAATACCTAAAATGAAAAGGCTGTACATTTTAATAATTGCTTAGTGCATTTTAAATGTACATGAGAAAAATAATCATAATGAGACAAATATGCTGCATAAGTTTTGTTGGTTTTCATGGTGTTTTTTCAAAATTTCAGGTACCATTTTGTCAGAACTCTACGGCGATGGTGCCAGGTTCCTTTAAAGTGGACTGTGACCAAGCTGTTGGCTATTTGGCGGTTTACCGGTAATAAACGCATCATAATCAAAAATCATTAAACCATGTTAATAATTTTTTTCACACAATAATAAATTGAAATCATTGTTACAGGATTTGTTTTGCAACATGTCTCTTCTTCGTATTAATGGCACTGATTACAATTGGCGTAAAGTCTTCTAAGGATCCACGGGCTGGAATACAAAATGGGTGAGTTTCTTATACTGTACTTTACTGATTATAAAAACAGCATTATTTTGAGTTTTAAAAATGGTGGAGCCATTTTTAAAGTTATATATAGGTGAGTTTTTTTTTCAGGGCCACTTAGGCAAAATCGGAAACCGTGAGAGTAATCGAAAAGTGAGGTTACGAGTTACGGGATCGATTTTGAAAAAAATAAGACCTGCCTTAAAAAAAGATGAAATTTATTTTTAGATTTTCTCAAAAAAAAATTTTTTTGATGGCTTTTTTTTGCATTTCTTTGTTTTATGTTTGATAATAAATTAATAAATGTATGATAACAATGTGTATAAAGTTGTTGGAACACCTTCAAAACTGCAAATTTATAAATTAAACAATATTTATTCATCGAAGGTTTATTATTTCGGTCGGACTATGTGCAAGCAAAGCAATTATTAGTAAAAAATAACCTTCGGTAACTAAATATTGTAGAATTAAAAAGAATATATAATTTTGAAGGTTTTCCAACAACTTTAGACACATAGTTATTTTACATTTATTTATTTATTATCAAACAATGAACCCAAAATAACCTACATTTTTTGAAAAACTGTAAATAAATTTCAACTTTATTTATTGCTGATCTTATTCTTTTCAAAATCGAGCCTGTAACTCCTGACATCACTTTTCGATAACTCCCGCGGTTTCCGATTTCACCTTAGTGGCCCCAAAAAAAACTCACCCTGTATAATGTGCTATTATAATGATAGCGTAACAAGAGCTCATTAAAACGTATTACAAAATGTCTGACTAATATGATCCTTAGGAAACATGTGTCCCTTCAAGTTTAATTAAAAAATGAAGACAACAGCATCAGTCGGCCTACAATAACATTAAATCACATATTTATTTCAGATTCTGGGGCATCAAGTATTTGCTGGTCATTGGCGGTATCATCGGTGCGTTCTTCATCCCGGAGGGGTCGTTCGCGGCGACCTGGATGGTGTTCGGAATGATCGGCGGGTTCTGTTTCATCATCATACAGCTGATATTGATCATTGATTTCGCACACACTTGGGCCGAGAGCTGGGTTTGTAAGTATACTTTTAAGAAATCGCACTTACGCAACACTATCTGTTTCTCACTTGTAGGTATTATAAATGCGAACGTAACTCTAGTCTCTGTTTGTTACCTTTTTACGACTAATCAGCTAAACCGTTTAGGATATGGGCTACTTTTTAGAGTGCGGACGAAGCCGCGGGCGTTTGGCAGTATTATTACTTACGTGGACTGTACACATGTCATCATCAAAGGCATCACCCAAAGATTTCCAGAGCGACCATTCTTGTGCGGGCTGCACTCAACGGCTCCTTGCAATCTTTATCTAGAGTCTAGAACCTTTCTGCCCCAACGGCCGTCGGTTCTCAGAGCTATGTGCCCCGCCCACTGCCATTTCAACTTGCTAATCGTTGCTTATCGTTATCAAACCGCCTCAGAATCAGTTTCAACTACTTTGCGGTGAGGGTACCGATCGAACATCTTTCGACCTACTTAAAAGAAGATCTCTGGCCGAAGGGTGTTGTGTTTCGTCTACCTACTGCCACGGACAATTTGCGTCTCACGTCGCAATTACTACGTGGCAATTAATTTGTGTTATTTATTATTTATATGTATGATAGTCTTTAAGGTGTGTCTTTAAGATAGTCTGTAAGGTTTGTTATTCAATTGTTGCCTGAAATAAAGTTATTGAATTGAATAAATATCTTGGTATAGCGAAATATGAAGAGTCGGAGTCTCGCGGCTGGTACGCAGCGCTGCTGCTGGCCATGCTCTCGTGCTTCGCGCTCGCACTCGCCGGAGTCGTGCTTCTCTATGTTTACTACACCAAAGTAAGTTCAGTATTACGAACCATTTCTTTGACTGGCCTCATAGCTCAGTTAGTAGTAACTCTGCCTTCTGCGCTAGAGGCAGAGTTTTGGAGGAGGTAGGGCATAGCGAGATTTTCTCGTTCTAAATTGGAGCAGCCCGCCTGGGGAGGTACCTCCGCCTTACAGAAGATCGCAGCCAAATAACATTATTTGTTTCAAATAGTGTTGTGTTCCTGCGGTGAGTAAGGTTGCCAGAGCTCTTTAGTGGGAGGGGGTTCGGGGTCGGCAACGCGTGCGTGATGCCTCTGGTATTGCAAGCGCTCATAGGCTACGGTAACCGCTTACCAACAGGTGGGCCGTATGCTTGTTTGCCACCTCAGTATATCTCACCTCAGTATATAAAAAAAAAAAAAAAAAAGGTCGCGGGTTCGCTACTCGCACTGGACAAACACAATGTTTGTTCTGTGTCTGGGTGTTAAATATTTATCTATTATGTATATCAGTCCCTGGTACCCATAGTACAGGCTATGCCTAGTTTGGGATCAGTTGACCGTGTGAATATGTCCAGAATTTTTATTTATTTTACTCAGACCACTCCTCAAAACTTGATTTGATTCGAATGAATTCTTTTTTTTACTATACTACTATGCGGTTGTCATAGCCGATGGTTATAAATAATAACCGTACATTTCTGTGCTTTATATATTCTTGTTATCCACAGTCCAGCGGCTGCGATCTCTCCAAATTCTTCATCTCCATCAACCTTATCCTGGTTGTGGTAGTGAGCGGTATTTCCATTCTACCGTCGGTGCAAGAGTACCAGCCCCGCTCGGGGTTGCTGCAGTCTTCTGTAGTATCGCTATACGTGATGTACCTGACGTGGTCCGCGCTGTCGAATGCGGACGGAGAATGTAATAGCATCACTGGGGGAACCAATCAGGTGAGCTATGAACCTTTTCATTGTGTTTCTTTTTATTACTGTGAAGCGCGCGTAGCCTACTAGCTTACCTAGTCGTTTTATAACACAAAAGATTTTCTATTTTGTCTCGTCCAGTTTTAAAATGAGTGACCATTTGAAGTGATGAACCGAAATATGATTTGCGCATTTATTTATACAGTTTTATACGGAGATTCGTAAAGTCAGTTTAGGATAATGCGACGAAATTGAGCCTGCGTTACTGTCCTCTTACAATTATTTAGTTTAATTTAATATAACTCATAGAATAACATAGTTGAACCAATTTCACAACGAAAATTTGCTGAAAGTACAATCTATAAGTCTAGTAAGATCTAGTTTGTTTGAGAGAGTTTACTTAAAATAAAAATGTGATTAAAAAATGATTATTTGCAACTGCTTTACCAGGATCCGAAAGATGCCACATATTATTGGGTATGTGTATCAAATTGTGCAAATCCATCATCTATTTTTACTACTTCAGTGCATCTTCTCACTTCTCACTATTTTTCCTACTTCAGTGCATCTTCTCACCGGTTTTTTCCGCACGTCTTTTTGTCCAATTACCATAAACCCAACACTTCATTAAATTATTTTGAACTTAATTATCTTGTAAATTAATAAATTTGTAATATTTTATTATGTTATGTGTTCCATCTCCATCTGTACATGTGGCATAATTTTTTTCATCTGATTATCTAAGATCCTTAAGATTAGAGAAGAAGAGAGAAAAAAGTATACATATATCATGAAGGTCTAAGGCTCCAAACAATGCTCGACCGACACGGCGATCTACCGAGTGTAGTATTGTAACACCAAATCTGTATAGAGAACTATGGCTTTAACGCCACTGCACTTCTTGGTTCGGTTATAATCCTACACTTACTCCCCTATCGTCCTTCATTATTATTACTGTCTCAATTTTCAAATACATAAAATACCCATCTCATCAAAAAAATGGAGCAACCCTTACAATTTTCATTACAAAACGCAGAAGTTAAATCGCTGTAATGTTTTTCTCATTCTCACTCGCAAGAGTGGTGAGAGGCGGTGAGGTGTGGTGGGAGCGTGGTGCCAAGTTAACTTCTGCATGTAGTAATTAAAAACACGATTTGAATTTAGATTTGGAATATTAGTATGTCGAATATTCGAAAGCATAAATCCTCTGTTTTTTTGGTTTATGTCACATAACTTAGTTAGCGGCTCGATTATTTTTGATAAGAAGTATATTGTTATTTGTGATTTTACATTAAAATGTGCAATTGTTTCGTGCAGGCTTCCTTCGACAAGCAGTCGATCATCGGGCTGGTCATCTGGGCGTGCAGCGTGTTGTACTCCAGCATCCGCACCGCCTCCTCCTCCTCCAAGATCACCATGTCGGATCGCATCCTCGCTAAGGAGGGCTCCGGAGGTGAATATTGTTTTGGTTTTACTCCGCGGCTAATGTGATGAAATGATCTTTACAATATGAGTAGAGACGTAGTGAAGGGATGGGGGAAGGCCGAAGCCGTCAAACTGTTTAGAAATTAGCTAGCACATTGGACAAAATAATTAAAAAAAAACCAAGCATCCTCTAGTAAACATCCTCTCAGATCTCCAGGCGATCGGATCCTTGAAATGTCTTAGAGTCAGAGGCATCTCTAAACATTGCTTTTGGCACTTGTCTAATATTTTTTTGTAGTATTGAGTATTCGATAGTGATAGGTTGCACATCACTGCTTACAAGAATACTTCTGGTTTCCTCACGATGTTTTTACTAATTTTTGTATTAATAAAGACTCATTATTGTTGCACTACTATTATTCTAAACGATGTCCAACCATTACATAGGGAAAGCAATAGTCGGCCTTGTCAGGAAGGTCTCTTCCAGCAATCTTTGGCTAGTCATTGCTTTGCTGATCACAAACTGGGGCAGGACGCAGAAGGCAGAGTTACTACTAGCTAGAGGTCGCGGGTTCGATCCCCGCACTGGACAAAAATTTGTGTGATAAACACAGATGTTTGTTCTGTGTCTGGGTGTTAAATATGTATCTATTATGTATATATCAGTCTCTGGTACCCATAGTACACGCTATGCCTAGTTTGGGATCAGTTGACCGTGTGTGATATGTCTGGAATATTATAATAAGGTAAACTCGACTCGGTCGATGTATACATTTCACAATTTGATGCAGGCCGCACAAGATCGGTCGCTCTAGTAATCTTTGGGAGAGGCCTATGTTCCTCGTGTTTATTATAATAGTCTCATCACATTAGCCATAAATACGGAGTCTTGATAAAAAATATACTTTTATTATCCACATCCTTATAATTATGCAATTTATCTTGAGATATCTGGATTTTTATCACTATGGTTAAAAATTAGTTTTAAATAAACTTATTCATTATTATTACAAACTAACCCGATTGTGCATTCCTTGCGGCGAACGCGCGACCCCGACTCTGCCTGGAGGTCTCATTGCTAACGAAGGTATGAAACTGAGCATTTCATAACATTACTAACGATCATGCAGTAGTTTATACGGGGGAGAATGGTGGCAGTAAGAGTAAGCTGGATTGGATTGGTGTCTTCTTCCATCTCGGAATCGACCGCCCTAATGTAGACTTTAATAATCAAATAACATTATGTCGTCACCTAGTTTTCTTGCTTAGTAAACACCGTAACATTGCTTGCGCCCTGTACAAAACAGAATACACCAACCAAGTAACCAAAGAGTAGTCGCATTTCGTCTCAAAGAAGGCTAGTGTTCACCAACCTGTTAACTGGCGGTTTATGTCAAGTAAATATTACCTACACATATAATATTTTTATACGTAATTTCCGTCATTGATGACCGGTGAATAACAGTAACCGCCCGTATGTGTTGGGTTTCTTTAGCCTGGTTTTCATAAGCACAATCCTACTAATATAAACGCAAATTTGTGAGAATGTATGGATGTTTGTGTTTCATTCACATCGGAACGAGTCACTCGATTTCGATGAAACTTGGAATAAATTAGAGTTCTTTGCTTTTTTTACACGAGCAAAGCCGCGAGCTAAAGCTAGTATGCTATGATCAAAGCATTTGATCCCATTTGGTTTTATACGATGTCTTGGTGATGTTAGCGTACTTAAATACTTTGAGGCCTATTTGCAGATTGCGGTTTAAATGGCTTACTTGAATAGTCAACATCTAAAGTGATGATCGGATAAATTTAAAAAAAAACATTTTTGACGATTAGTGAAAACTAGCATTTTCATTTTGGTATAAAAATAAATATTGTACCTTAAAAAAGTACAATAATTTAAAACAATGTTTAGAGGCAAATAAACAGTTTCTAAATTCCAAAAAAGAAATCAACGTCGGATGCTGACATTTTGTTTTTTCTTCATCGGCTTTTGTATTTTTCAGCGGTGAAAGAAACGCCAAGTAATATCTCCAAGAAAAAGTCAGGTTCAAATGAAATCACGAATATCACATTTTAGTTATTGACTTTATTTTCATATTCATGCGTTGATTTGTATTTCATCCCACGTATCCTATTTATCTCATGCTTTTGATCATTTTCTTTTCGCTTAAAACCCTGCTAAAAAGTAACCATTGTTTATTTATTCATGTTTCATTGGCAAATCAGTCCTAGCGTCATTTCCGCGAAAAGGTTTCGCTTATCGTCTGTGCAGTTCTAACCAGCCATCACTGTTATTCAGGCATTTGACGATTGCGTTGGAACACATACACCAATTGGTCCACGAGAAAGACATACAAATTATCCAAAGGAAAGTGGTGTGTGTGTCGTGACGGTTATGGATCCATACATTGTATGGTAAGGTACACATGACGAAAATTTAACAGTGAAGTAATACAATGAACAGCTGATCTGATGAATCAAAATCATTGAGCCAGTTCATTGGTTCACTAATCGTGGGGAGTCACGATTGTGAAGTCTGTCTACAGTATACGCGAACGGGCTACGTTCATCGCGTGTTTTTGGAAATCCGCTACGAGGGAGTATCACAATTTGTGCTAATCCACTTAATTTTAGGGCTATAATGAGGTGATTATTTATTGATCTGATCTGTTATAGCACTGACGGTCTAAATGTTGCAACATAATTACTCGATTTGACAGACTAAAATGTCCACTACTGTATGGACCCGGTACAGATCCGGCGCGTCAAGATACACCACACCACAATCTTAAATGAACCCTTTGATTTCAACGGTGTTAGAACTACACTGACGATAGTTACTGCTGGCCGATCGTGAGTTCCACGTGACTCTCAAATGAAGATATTTCTACCCCATTTATAGACTGAAACTTTTATTTAAAATTGAAATAGTTTTTCTATCAAATACTTATTGATTGTGCTATACATATTATGTGCGTCGCGTCGGGGGAAAAACTCAAAAGCTTAATAGCTTTTGATTGTTAATAATTATTTTGACTCTGTTCTCTTCTATCTTCAATCGAAAGCCAAGTGGGGCATCCATGATCGGCCTTCTAAGTAATAAATGCAACAATTTTAATTCTTGCATGCATGGCTCGTACTGAGCGCAGGGTATGATTCCATAGAGGGCGCTGATGGCGGCGAGGCGGGCCGCACTGAGGAAACCAAGGTGTTCGACAACGAAGGGGAAGGCACTGCATACTCTTGGTGCTTCTTCCACTGCGTGTTCGCGCTGGCTACTCTGTACATTATGATGACACTCACCAATTGGTACAAGTGAGTAGTTTTGAAAATATTTATTATTACGTACCTAGTAACATTTTTGTCCCTGTGACGAATTATGAACACTCGTTCATCATTCGATACAGGGATATATCTGTTTGACTTACGTAATCGTTGTCATGCCGTGTCATACATAGATAATGTGTATAGCTCAAGTAGGCATTACATTTTGCTCTCACGGTTAGCATTCCATACGCGACAGGTTGTAAGATCATCGCCGCTTTAAATAAATCTAACCGATTACACGCACGCTTTCCAACTTTGGTTTCTTTACCTGTTTTCTATAACTATAGTCATAAACAATATAGTAGATTTTTTCTTAATATTATGTATTGTCTTTGCTATAGTCTAACAAATAATCATATTCTCGTGTTGACAGTTAGGATGCTGCCAATTTTTGACAAAAGAATAATAGTGAAGTGAATAAAATGAACAGTTAGTCTGATGAATCAAATCATTGAGTCAGTTCACGGTTCACTGATCGTGGCGAGTCAAGAATATGGAGTCTCTCTACGGTATACAGTTCGTCGCCTTGTCGCAGTTCCTTTATTGATCTGATCTGTAACAGCACTGCCTCACTGAATGTGGCAACATTATTACGCGTTTTGACATTAGAGAACTGTCAAATCGGGATTCTAATTATTTGTTAGACTATATGTATGTTGTTGGCCTCATAGCTCAGTTGGTAGTCACTCTGCTTTCTGTGCTAGAGGTCGCGGGTTCGATTCCCGCGCTGGACAAACATATGTGTGATGAACACAGATGTATGTTCTGTGTCTGGGTGTTAAATATGTATCTATCATGTATATCAGTCTATGGTACCCATAGTACAGGCTATGCCTAGTTTGCGATCAGTTGACCGTGTGTGATATGTCCGGAATATTTATGTATTTATTTTATTTATAATAGTGTTCCTTGGTATAGTGTAACAGCGTGTTTATTTTCCAGCCCGAGTTCGCAGCTGACGAAGGAGAACGTTGCCTCGATGTGGATTAAAATGACGTCCTCGTGGCTGTGCGTCGGCCTCTACGTGTGGACCCTGGTCGCGCCGGCCCTGTTCCCCCACCGCGACTTCAACTAAACATAACCACAACGTCACCTGGGGCGCTACTATTGAACCCAATTACAATAACAATAGCAATTACAATCCAACCGCATTACAATGTTGACAAATACTCTTGAAAACAATTTTGATAATCATGTGGCTGGGAAAGTAGCGCCAAGGGTAGGTTCCGTTACGGATTGAACAATTTTAATTCCAGCCGCAGTTACGAGTAGTTATCTCAATAATATTTACTGCATAATATTTAAATTAAATTTGCGCTCCTACGCGCTCAAGAGTAGAAATTTCAAAATTACAATACCGATCTATTGAAATCGCGTTAAGAGTAACAACCCCTGATATCCATTTTGTCTGCTCCATGAATATACACAATGCTCGTATTACAGAATTAAGGTATGCACACATATGGCTCCGGCACCAGGTCGCTATCGCCTCGCCCCGAAACAAATAACGTAATAAAACAACAAAATATTATCAAGTCCCGAGGCGAGCTGATGCCTATACAATACTGATGAGTGTGCATTGCCGTATGAAGATTCATACAAATAATTCTCATGTCTACGAATAACCTTTAAACTAAAACAGAATCTATAAGCTTACATTTATGCCAATTTTCAAGGAAAATGTTATAAATGTTTTGAAATTCACGTTTGTGCACAGATTCAGGCGTTTAAGAATACACGTCTTAACAGAAAACTTTGTAGCTCGGATTTTTAGTCCTGGTATTCCGTTTCAAAAGTGCATCTTTTAATTTCGTATGGCCAGTGGGGCAATTCCGTTACTTTATTGCAATGTGTTTCTATTTGAAACCGGTAAATATGGTGGCTTTGCGATTGCATATAATAGGCAATTGCCCCCCTGGTCAGTCTATTGTTTGGCGGCTTTGCGATAAACGAATAAAGGTTATCGCAAAGCCCGCCATATATACAGGTTTCAAATAGAAACAGATTAAAACTTATTGCTTCTAAGTTACGTAATTTGTCTACATTTATCATTATCAGTCACGTATTGTTCATATAATTCGTAATTCGTTAAGAAATAATATAAGCGCAATTTTTGGTTCTTTGTATTCTACAACTTCATTTTACCTATAATTTTAAGATCTCTTTGTCTTTCTTTTCTGAATCCTTCTATTGTACTTTGAACTTAAATTGCTAAATATAATACACCTTGTGTATAAAACTAATTATTATTTTAATTATATTGTTTGTAAGTTATTTTTAATACACATCATAAACTAGACAACTTGTGTTTTATTGGCCTGTTACCATAGTATGAACATATAAAGAATGCGCACAAGAGTGGCTTCTCATTGACTTTGGATATGTCTGTACGTATCCTCGTAAAGTAGTGAACGTACTAGTACCAGTCTTGTCCAGTACATACACTACTCTTTGTAAAAATGAAATTATTTTTGGAAGATCTGTGTTGCAAAATGAAATAACGTTTTCAACGTGAAAGATTGGATCACGACTGTTTTCCCAATGTAGCATCTTCTTAGATCTCGAGGCGCTCGGATCCTTGTAGATGTCTAAGGGGGTATTCAGAGGCACGTCCAAATATGGCACTGAGACTTGGTCGCTAACTATTGGCCTTATACACAAGCTCAAAGTCGCCCAACGGGCTATGGAGAGAGCTATGCTCGGAGTTTCGCTGCGTGATAAAATCCGAAATGAGGAAATCCGTAGAAGAACCAAGGTTACCGACATATCTTTCAGAATTAGCAGGTTGAAGTGGCAGTGGGCCGGCCATATAGCTCGCAGAACCGACAACCGTTGGGGAACAAAGGTTCTCGAGTGGCGACCACGAACCGGACGACGCAGTGTTGGAAGGCCGACGACATTGTTAAGGTTGCGGGAAGTCGGTGGATGGAAAAGGCTTAAGACCGTTCGTCATGGAACTCTTTGGGGGAGGCCTATGTTCAGCAGTGGACTTCATCAGGCTGATGATGATGATGATGATGTCCAAATATTTCATTTTGGCAAATGCCCACATTCCATACGTGACAAGTGTTCATGCGTTCATGCGCTTAATTTTTTGGAATAAAAAAACCATTGGCGCCATCAGGAATCGACCTTCGGATCGAAAGCATCCAGGATCCGACCCGGGCCTTTGATCCGAAGGTCGAATCCCGATGATGCCAAAAAGGTTTAAAACCCAAAAATGTTGCATTGTAGTAGTATCGCGATACAGAACTCTAGCTAAGATTTTCAAATCATTTGAGTATTTTTAAGTGAGCGAAACTCTGCAATGTTTTGGCGTGTATGTTCAGCAACTTACGTCAATGACTGTACACTTTTCCATAGAAGCGATTGTATGGTTTCCGCCGGCAAAAGATGACCCGGAGCTCATTTTTCTCCCTTTACCTATCAGTAAATAGAAAGAACATTAAACCGAGGATCATTTGGTGTGGTCGGCAAACCGGGCTTTAAATAACAAGGTTTATTTATGTGATCAAGCTAGTAAACCAATGATATTTTTGTCGTAAGTACTTGCTTGACTAGGTACTAACAGGAGCCATTGTTCGGATTTTTCAAACAAAAGACATCAACGCGCTACGCGCTACGTGTTGCTACAAAACGCTACGCGGATATATTTGGCTAAAGAGCAAATAAGCGTGACCTGTAATTTGTGTACCTCTAATTTATATTCAGAGTACTTTGGACACACCAAGCCAAGTGTAAGTAACTAGTGGACATCGACTACTTGAGCCTGTCTTAAAGCAGAACTAGCGCCGCCAAACTAGTAAAGGTGCCGGTCGAGTGCGGTCCTGGCCAAGATTGTGCCTCAAGCACGAATAGTTAACGATAGCGTTACGCTGACGATACGATATCAAATGTCAGATATGAACCAATCAAAACTAGAAGATTTCAAGCATCGTCGATGTCAATGGTTAATATTTGACATTAGAAAGAAACTGTCCCTCCACAGTAATGTCACAGTAACCAGTTCTTTCGGTTATTCCTGCAGATACCAGCATTTCTAGTGCTAGTTTTAGAGACGAATCAAGAATCATCCTCCCCAACCTCTCATATTGAATGTAGGGGCGAGAAGATACATACATACATACATAAAATCACGCCTATTTCCCAGAGGGGTAGGCAGAGACCACGGCCTTCCACTTGCTACGATCCTGACATACCTCTTTCGCTTCATTCACTCTCATCACATTCCTCATACATGCTCGTCGGTTTAGGGTACTCTTGACCTGACCTTTGTCCAAAACGTCACCGATTTGGTCGCTAAACGTGCGCCTAGGTCTTCCCCTTCCAACGGTTCCATTCACACTCGCCTTATACACCTGTTTCGTCAATCTTCTTTCGTTCATCCTCTCTACATGACCAAACCATCTCAGCATACCTTTCTCAATCCTCATCACTACATCTTCTTTCACTCCACAACGTTCTCTTATCACACTGTTCCTCACTCTATCTTTCAAAGTTACTCCACACATACTTCGCAAAGCTCTCATTTCCACTGCATTTATCCTACTTTCATTCTTTTTCTGCCATACCCAACTTTCACTGCCAAACATTAGTGTCGGCACTAACACTCCTCCATGCACAGCCAGTCGTGCCTTTTTGGACACTTTCCGACTGCTCATAAAGGCATGTAGTGCCCCATTCACTTGATTTCCAGCATTCACTCTCCTTTCGATATCACTCTCATGCTTCCCATCTCTCGTAAACAAAGTCCCCAGGTATACAAACTCATTCACTTGTTCAACTCTTTCTCCACCAATCAGAATATTACAAACTGTCACACATTCCTCTCTTTCAAAAACCATTACTTTCGTCTTACTTACATTTACTTTCATTCCTTTTCTTTCAAAAGATTCATGCATAATTGTTACCATCTCCTGTAACTCCTCCGCCGATGATGCAAGTATAACCTGGTCATCAGCATATAGGAGACACTTGACGAGTAACTCGTTCATTCTTAATCCACATTCAGTATCTTTCAAATCTTGCAAACAACTGTCCATGAATAGATTAAACAGCCATGGTGACGCTACGCATCCCTGTCTAACACCTTTTTCGATGTTAAACCATTCAGTGTATGACCCATGTATCCTTACGCAAGCACTGGAATCCTCATAGAGAGATTTCAGAGCCCGAACAAGGTTGCTGCTTACTCCATACAACGACAGTACCGACCAAAGTTCATTCCTCATCACTTTGTCATAGGCCTTTTCCAAATCCACGAATGTGCAATAGACCTTTTGACCCGTGGCCAAAAATTTCTCGGCTATGCATCTCAAGGAAAAGACCTGATCCGTACATCCCATTCCCTTTCGAAATCCCGCTTGAGCGTCCCATATTTTCTCATCGGTTTCTTTCACAACTCTTTCAATCAACACTTTCGCATACAGGGGCGAGAAGAGTGAGACGATAATATCCACACTTTTCATGCAAACTTATATTACCCCTATTTCCTCCCAAGATACATGCAAATTACCATTCGCTCGTTGACTGGCTTGCGGCTGGAGTAGGCATGTGGCTCATTACAAAACTTAGAATATGGTAGGGTCTACGTACTACCGTGACTTCGTACCTAGGTAGAATACTTGAGATTAAGTATTCGAATCCCATTGTGTTTTATTAGATGTCACTAGACCAATATTTTTTATTCTGACCGAGTCCTTTTAATCAATTACCGGTCGGGTGTCGTTAGGTGGGGTTGAATATCCTCTATCAAGGTAGATTATGTGAAGGTAAAGATTTTGAGAAATAATACAACTGTAATTCTAATATTTGAAATATATTTTTCAAGACACACAAAATTCCTATTAAACTTATTGAGGTATAATATTTCAGGCAAATAGAACTACTTCAAGTAGCACGTAATAAAATAATAACATTTTTCTCTTTTATATTTCAATAAACTGTTTATTCATAATTTTTCGAGTTACACATATGCACAGTCAAATTTCGTTCGCAATGAAATGCAATAATAATAATAATGTTATTATTAATAATACATTTAGAGAGCTCAAGATACGCGATGTATAAGGCTGGTGATGTTTGTTGCGTTCATTAATTGATTTTCCATTGTATAATCATGGTGATAAAATTTACTTTTACAATTTTATTTTATATATTAAACATTACTTAACAAAAAACGTCTCAATAAAATTGTAATATTCAAAATCAAATATTTGGAACACATGTGGACCTTTCCATTGATACATACCTACATTATAAAATAGCATCATCTATTCTACGCCAATTTATGTTCTAATGTAACATATTTTAACTTTAAAGATTTATAGTAGCTATAAATAATTTAGAAAATAATAAATAGAATTATTAATATCACAGTAGAATAACTGCCAGCATGTTTCTACCACTAAAATGTAGTTTGTTTCTTTTATACATTTACATACGTGAGATATTTCGATAAATGTGATGAATGCAAACTAAAAATAACAAAGTAAAAGCTGACAGTATCAATAAAAAACTGCTGTGATATTGACAATAAATAAGAAGAATTTATTCAATCAAAATCAACACAAAGTTTGATCATGCTACAATCTTAAATCTACTGGTAACTATTTAAACCAACACGACATCAACCCTTTCTGGCTTCAGCAAAAGAGAATCATAGACTGGTGTTCCCAACTGATTCAATCTGATGCTGAGTAAGTACCTATCTACTTACTTAATATTAGGTATATTATACCCAATTCTAAGTTTGTAAACTGAGTCAATCAAGTCAGATTTAATTCAGTTTATAAACGAGCGAATGAGTAGGTATGTTGGTAACATAAAAACTTTCAACAAAATGGGCCTGAATTTTTTGACCATAATTATGTTGGCTACATACAAACTGCTACAAATAATAAATATATATATACATTCAAATGTTTAAAGTATAATTTATTTTTTGAAAAAAATGTTTTTTTCTGGTGGTGCTGAACATAAACATAGGTAATATTAAAGACACATACTTAGAAAAAATATACGTTAATAATGTCGTATTGTAAATACGCATATACCTACTCCATAATTAATTTGTGGTCATCGATTAACGGCGATAACTACATTTAAAATAATGCCTATTTTGGTATCTACATAACTGCATTTAGGAGACATATTTTTTATAAATAATAATTGCCCACATATATTATATTAACTTAATCGTATTTGAAAATATGTAGGTATGTGTTGTCTTAGACTAAAATTATGTAGTTATGAGGATTCAAATGATAGCACACAATATTGTAGAGAAGCAAACTAAGTTCAATAGTTTATATTTACAGAGCATATTAGTGTTTTATTAATTATCATAGATGTGAATAGGGAGTTGAATATATCAATAATGTGTACAGTGTTCCGTAGTATATATGGCCCCCGTGTAATGGTAAAGAAGCCCCAAGGCGCGAGTCCTTCTCGCACTTGACCGCCTATTATAAGCTTCAGGTTACCATACTAGGTACTAACGGAACACGCTGCATAGTTTATTTTAAATAAGGCAAAAATCTGTAGTTAGTCACCGCTACCGGAACGCGTCTACTCAGATGAAAGACCTCTGTCACCTCACATGCATCAGTATTTTAGAGATGAGATGCTGATGAGTAGGAAAGTACCTACTATTAACGTTTATTATCTGTAGGTAGATGAAGGTGATAAGAAGATCAGATGTGAGATTGAAAACATATCTTACTTATAAACGCTATTTAAATGTAAACAATGCTTAAAATTGACCGTGTCATTGTTTGTCAGTATGCAAAAGTAAGAGATGGCAATACTAATAAGCATTGTTTATCTTATCTTTTGACATATTTTTATAAGTAAGGCCAATACTTCGAACTAGTAAGTCCCTAGCAAGAAAGTATTACATTTTATTAATACCTAATATGCGTATGATTTGGTGTGTCTGTGAAAAGTACCTAAGCTTTGAAAACGAAGTAGGTAATGTTTCTATTATTTAGGAATTCAACTCAAATGAATATTTAGTAAGCAATAGTTATGTGAACCTAAGTATGGATAGCAAGGTAGGTACATATTAATATAAGTGTCACATTGATATCGAAATCTAAAAAAATGTAAGGCGACTAATATAAGTACAACAGCGTAGAAAATCAAGTGTCAAGTACAATAAACAGTAGCAATTACAGGAAAGGCTACAAAAGTACTTAAGATAATATTATGTACAAGCAAGTGATTAACATGATATTGTGCTCTCCTAGCTCTTTTAGAATGAAGTTGTCCCATCAGTGATAGAAGGCCTCGTAATTCATAATACAATAAGTAATATTATTTGATTCTTAACTACTTTAATAATTCAATGTACAACTATTTTTAGTGTTATAGGTAGAACCAACATCAAAACAAATGAAGACTTTGTCGCATATGTGCATTAACTCAACAATATCAGAACGCTTATCCTACTCGTTGGATTAGAGTGAGCTATTGAGCTTTGAAATGTATATGCATAGGTTGGAAAGTAAATAACCGTATAAAACCAAATTCTTTACTTAATTAACTCACTTAAAGATCAAATTATTTAAGTAAAATACATTACCTATGTTGTTAGTAATATTAAACGAATACATTTTTAAGTTTTTAATGGCTGTATCAATGTATTACCTATATTATGCATAACACTCATAAAATTATGCATTTTGTACCTTGTGATATACAATCATTTGTTTATGACTGTATTATGACTTTGGTGTTGGTTGATTGAATACAAAATTGAGCAAAATTTTGGCTATAAATTAACATTATTACGGTTCGTCATTAATACACGGTATGTACATTTTTATACTAAACTAAAATAATGTCTTTATTAAAAATAAAAATTATCTTTTTTATATACTATTTTTCTAAATAAAAATATAATAAGAAAAGTCTATGAAATATGTTTATAAAGGTTTTCATACCTAGATCACATATAAAATCTAATAGCTTCAAAATAATATAATTGAGATCGGTATCGTGTTTTATGTAAAAAGAAACGTTGTTGGTACATGAATGGGTTAAGTTAATATGTCATTTTACTTAGATATCAATTCACGCTCCTCGAGAACTTTGTTTAGGTATAGATTATTTTGAATAATGATATCAAAAATAGATACCCTAGTGGCATATAGGTAATTATGAAATAGCTGCATAAGACAAGAAGTTGCTTATTATATTCGTAAAGAATAATGTTTTTAGTAACTCTGTTAAGTTATCCAGCGCCTACAATCAATGCAGTTCTATTAAGTTTTGTTCAATATAGCTAGTCCAGTGGCTTTTATTTCACTACCTAGGTCTGTACTTAACGTTATAAATAGCGGCCAAGAGGCATAGAGTTTATTTTCGGTTGATCATGCGAAATGAGCCGATAGTTTTTTACATACCTAACATTGCTTAAGATTTATATAATGCTTCCTTAGCATGTCAAGTACGAACCCACCTATATAAACTTATTAAAAAACTACACTTTGTATTGTACCTTACGTTATTAAATACTATTATTATGACTTGAAATAATTTATAACTAAGCTACAATTTATGTAAGCCGTTGTTACATCTAGAACTTACAATATGGCAGTTGTCACTAAAGTTAGCTGAGTTGTATCATCTCTTACTATCTACCGTTATCATTTGGTATGGAGCGCGGAGTTTCAATGTTTCAGACAGTACCCAGTTAATGACAACTTCTTGATGTTTTATCACAACCAATATTGCAACGATAAAATGTATTTGGTAATGTTTATAGGTAGGTACCTAAATCACGCCAAAATCACGAATTATGTGGGAGAAATGGTTTCAACACCATTAAAAAAATTGGCAAGATAAAAATCTGAGTTGCAAATGAGCTTCAAATGTATTATTATGTGGTTAAATAGTCTCTAATAGCAATATTGTAGTTATCGTGAATATTTTTTAGAATCTTTTGTAGGTATGTGCTCAGTGGTCTTAGGTAATTAAAATTTAAGTTGTAAGTAATCTAAAAAATAAAATTCTGGCATTTTAATAAGAGAAAAATTTAGTATTATCATAGTTTCAAAAAATATTTTATTACAAATGATAAGTTATAAATAAATTATTATTAAATATATTTATGATTATATTTATAGAGTTGGAAATAATATATTTTATGCACAATTTAAACCTAAACAGACATAGATCCGCAAACGCAATTGAGTAGTGCGCATGTCATTATTAGAAACTATATTCAAATTTATCTATTACAATAAACAAGAAGGTTTTGGTAGTAGGTATAGGTAACGCAGAGATCTAAAATGCACTCAATATTCTAAGATTGGCACAATTTGAATTTAAACAATGAACCTATGTAACTTGAAGTAATGTCATTCTTATAGACAACATTTTTGCATTCATGTTCGTTATTTTTGATAGATTTAATTCTCTATGTTGTTATATGTCAAAACTATAATAAATTTAAAAAATACAGTACTGAACAAAGATAACATATACAGATCACACGAACTTACCACGAAGTTCGTTTGATGATTAAAATATGTATATTCTAGCTAGCTGCATGGCTTTGTCCGTTTCAATTTCGGTGGCGTAACGGGCGAGTGCTCTGCTGAGACGTTTGCGGGTTCGATTCCCGCTGCGGGACAAATTTTTACATGATCTGCAAATATTTGTTGTGGTACCATGGTACTCGTGGTTTCTGATCACGACACTAGTGTGGGGACTATGTATATTGTTATTAATTTTTAACACTTTTGAATCACATTTATGTCATGTAAAATTTAATCATGTTGAATTAAGCCTTTACCAACTAAATGTGATCGAACCTATAGAGTGGAGGGTGATTTCGATTAATTATTATTTTTTTGTCTTTCTGTACCTATTTAAAAGAATGTTACAGCGGGTCTTGTCTTTTTAACTTGATTATGAATCGAAAAATATTTATTTTATCCAGGTTTACCGCGAAATGAGTCAAAAATAAAATAAATGAGTGTTTGTTACACATTCTAAAACTAAAATACCCCTATTTATATCACTAACTTCACCTAACATTAAAAATTCATTATGTCACAGTATATATTTCTTTCGATTTAACGATAATTTTAAGTAACAATTTAAGGTACTAAGTATAACATTTTCTTGATCCATAAAAATATTTACACACTCAAAAATTGCTTAGGTACTTTCAATAATATAAGGTACCTACCTATGTTACGAATAAAATGTATATAATTTACTATTTATTTAATAAAAGATAATTAAGTATTTACATTTAAATCATTAATACTTAGTCTTAAAATTAATATTGCAGTTCGCAATCGCCTTCACTTACTTTTCTTGCCTCCTACATAGTCTCTATAACTTTCCTTACGAGCCCCGGTAGAGGCAAGTTGACGGAGGCCGCGTGTGCTACCTTTCAATATACGTGTGAGAACTCACCAAGATTCTTCAATCGTTTTCACCATTCGTGCCGGTTTCCGCGTTCATTTTTCCAACATAGGTACTTAACATACGTTGGCGTTCCTCGTAAATCGGGGGGCATATCGCCCTGCCCCTGTTGTCACACGCTTGTCGCAGCGAGCCTCGTCGTGATTGGTCCATTATGACTGCTCTGAAGCCTCCGACAAGCTCACCATCCCTTGACGTCATAGCCATCTGTATCTCTGCTCGGTCGGCGTCTGAGTCACCTCAGAGACCCTACTCCATATCGTTCGTACGTGTGTGAAACGCGAAAAGTGAATAGATCGCCTGTTTTGTATGGTGTCACGAAAAGCGCTCCTACAAGAACCGGTATGCTGCTCACGTTTCACGTCTCACGGTGAAAAGTGAGTAACTAACGAACATTACGGACTAGAGCCCTGCCCTTTCGTTTGCGCGAGAACTTTGAGTATTTTCTCCTTGTTCTAGTAACCTCACCTTTGTATACGACGCAGATATGTTCATAAAAATTTAAATCTAAACATGTTTATAGTCTTTTAGTCGAATCAGAGATAGCTTACAAGTCTAGTATCATATATTACGTGGTTTTCTTTTATTATCTAGTTATTCAGTCGATACGCAAACATTACTTTAGTGATTAATATCACCGAAGACATCCAACTGGATTTCACAATAATTTATCTTTTGTAAATCCAGTTGATTTTCAATGTATGTCAGCTTATGCATACTCGTTGAAGATAATATGCATCAGTGTGAAATCATTTTTGCAATTCTTCCATCAAAATATTGCACATTCGAAAATGTGGACGGAATAACTTGACTCATCATAGTAAACTGTAGTACGTCATAAGTTTATACAAATACGTATGGAATATGTAATCACTTACCTATTGGTAGGCAGGAACCCCATGTCCCAAACTACTAGGAAGCTAACCTGCTCAGTCGATTCCTTCGAGCTATCTCACTTGGCTTTGAGATAAAACAGTATCCACCAATAGGTACGTAGATAATACGTATTCTTAGAACATAAAGGTGAATTATAATGGAATACAGCAAAGCAATGATTTCACACTGCTTATGTCAGTCTATCATAAACCTAACCAACTTAAAACTAATATTCACAGTCTCCGACTGACATAGTCGCAATCCGCATACAACTCGTAGGTACTATGTGTCACAGTAAAGGCGAATCTACTGCGCTACAAAAATACGTGGGCAATGTCGATGTAGTCAAAATACCAGCCACATGTAAAGAGCAAAAATATGTCTCCTTTTAAAATTTATAGGTAAATCATAATACCTACCTTAGATAAAACTCTCATAATACCTCCATAAAATCTACTCTAACCACTCACGCACTCGGAACAGTAGCACACTGCGAGCGTTCCCCGGAGTCTGCTGAGGCAAACAGTCTGAGCGTATCTGCTATAGCGATAGCAAGCGTTCATTTGTGATGCACGGCACGCGCGGCGGCGTGGGCCCGGCGCGCGCGCTAGTCGCCGAAGCGGGTGCACGCCTTCTTCCACTTGCACTGCGTGCACCACAGGTCGCGCTGGTCCATGCCGTACACCTTGCGGCACTTCTTGTTGTCGGAGCGCGGCCGCCGGCCCGGGCTGCTCGGCGAGCCGCTGCCACCTCCGCTGCCGTTCGTCAAGCGCATGTGCTTCTGCAATTAATTATCCGAATGTTTAAAATAGTCGCATCAACGAATAACCTAACTAAACCCTTCGTAAAACTGTAGCGTTGATTACTGACTTACTGATAATAAACGCACAGTCTAAACCCTTGGTAAAACTGTTGCGCTACTGACTGACAATCAACGCACAGCCTAAAACCTTCGAAAAACTGTTGCGTTACTGACTAACTGACAATCCGCACAAAGCCTAAGGCTTCCTAGAAACTTGAAATATTTGAGGGTTTTTTTAGTCTAGTTAAAGCATAATGAAATGAATTCCCAGAATTACCTAAATCCTTAAAGGATTTCTACTTGTTGCTGACGAAGAAATTACTGCAAGGTAACGAAGGAGCTAATGCATCTTGCCTTAAATGTTGCTACACAAAAGTATATTATGTAAATAATTAGAAGTCGACACTTACCGGCGAGTGCGAAGTTGACCAGGAATGCGATACAGGAATGCTTATGGGCCTCGCTGTTCCATTTTGCATTAGCAGCCCTTGCCTGAAGATAAAAAGTGTAGTTTAGTACCATTAAGTATTCATAATAAACACGTACACGAGTAATAAATGTAACCCTAAAGTCTAAGTGGATATAATGTTCGTGAATTTTACCTGTAGGAGCCAACGAGCTGGCGCTGGTACTCTGGGTCCTCATGGGGCGGGCGACACATGTCTCGGTGGGACAGCGTCGGTGGCGGCGCTGGCGCCATAACCTCACGCTCTGTGTAGTAAAACTCCTCTTCGTGGTCACTGTCACCTTCCTTCTTCGGTCTGAAACAATACAAACCCACCATATAACCGAAATCTTTCACAAGCACAAGGCATCCCGTGTATTATAATAGTAGAGACCTCATTCATTCGATCTTGATCCCTTCAACCCAGTTCATTGTTGAGCAATTGATCATTGAATGCCTATCAACTTTATGTTTCCGTGTTGAACATTTTGACTTCATTTGCTGTAGAATTCCTGCGCTCTGAACTTCTTTGAACCGACAACCGTTGGGGAGTAAAGGTTCTCGAATGGCGACCACGAACCGGGCGACGCAGTGTTGGAAGGCCCCCCACCCGATGGACCGACGACATTGTGAAGGTTGCGGGAAGTCGGTGGATGGAGAAGGCTCAAGACCGTTCGTCATGGAACTCTTTGGGGGAGGCCTATGTCCAGCAGTGGACTTCTACAGGCAGATGATGATGAACTTCTTTGGTGAGCAATAAACACGGCACTATCTGGCGGCACCGAGTAGGGCGTAGGCTCCAATACCAGGATCCACATGCTCAAAACATAATGTACCTACAGAAGTTTACTCCCAAGTAGTTACTACTCCGTGTTTATTCTTTTTTATTAATGTTCGATTATCTACATGCAACTTGGGAAATAATGATTATGATGATGATGGCACTATCCTATGATTAAGCCCATAAAGCGGAAAAATTATAGGCTGATGCCAAGCTACGATCACGTAGAGTAGAAATATTCCTGTAATTTCAGATAAAGGCCAGTAAGTCCAGCAGGTTAAAATGGCACGTCAGCCTTGTTATTGAGTAAATAGTTAGATGCATCATCATCGATATTAAAAGAACTGTAGGGCAGAGTTACGTAAGCGGGCGGAGTGCGGGGCGACCTTGTGGCGTCGTCGCGGGGCGCGCGGGCGCGGGCGCGGGCTCTGTGCTGCAACCTTGTCGCGGAGCCCGCTTCCGGGTCACAAGGGCCGGCCTTTCAGCGTTCTGACTATCAACATTCCCTATATAAATATCAACTTTACATTTCATTTCTGACTATAACCACACCTACTTAGTAAAGGTGGCTTGATTTTTATTGCATTTAATAATACATTTACTCGAGATTTTTATCACAAGCTTATGAGCTGACTAGTGGAAACCCCGCGATTTCGTTCGCGGGATGTTATTTTTCAGGGTTCGATTTTTGGGAATTCCTTACTTGGTATACCCCTACACTAGAACAGGAAGCTACCTTCCACATGCCATACTCATAGGACTTCTGGTTTAGGCTGTGCTTAGATAACAGTCAGTCAGTAAGTAACGTAAGTTTTATATATAATGATGATATACTGATGTAGATTATGATGATTTCCTTATTTAGCAATCCGATTCAGTAACTCAAGTCGTAATGCTTGACTCTATGATGGCACAGACAATTCTTAGAATAGCGTTAGATTCCGATGCGTTTTCAGTATTATTTGAAATGTATACTCGTAATAATTTAGGCATCAAGCAACCAGTTGCCGCCGTAAAACAGTTAGCGATAACAATAACTTTCTTATTATTGATGCAGGAAATGAGATGTTTGAATGTGAGCTGCAACCTTGCCAGCTGGCTGCCATTGCGCAATTATTGTTGTTGGTAGGTGCACTTACACGTGTAGCCGCACACATACGCGGCTAGGGCACACGTGACCGATGCATTACGCTATTTGTCGAGTTATCTACTAACATCCGTGATCTCCATATTATGATATATTTATCATCATTGAAGTTGCGTCACCGGGGAAAACACAAGACAATTAGGTGTAATATTTATGTTTATCTCATAATTTGGACTTACCCTAAGTGAGTGTTTCTTATGTGCGCTTCAATGGATGAGCATGTGTTAGTATTGTGTCCGCATCCTCTCCAAGTGCACACGAAGACAACGCTGTTCATCTGAAACAATCAAAATGAAAAAATAAATTCAAGCATTAGCATTTTTTTATTAATTCTATTGGGAAGTGGAAGGTTGTCCTTGCGAAGCGAGCCTTCTGCACCTATTGCTACTCTATTCCTGTCGTACCATCTACAGACCGGCACGTTCGAAAGCCAACCAACGTGATTCGATAGAACGTGCCAACATCCTAGTTTCTTCCTTGACACAAAATAGAATGCCTACAGATGTAGGTGCTGTACATACATAAATAAATGGTTTTAGAGATGGAGAGGAACAAGTAGGTACGTACACGAATATAATAAAACAAAACAATGTATAAGGCCTCGCCGTGCGCCACCCTGGTAGGTGCGGTTGCCAAAGATTTCTGCATTGACCTTCTGCTCAATGCCACATCATTCCAAAGTTGAAGCGCACACATCTGTATTTTCTGCTGTTACCCTGAGGCAGAGCTAAAATTAGCAATTCTCGCTTGTTAAACTTGTCATAACAAATATCTTGAAATATCGTCGGATGCAGGGAAACTTTGTAACGTGTTATTTACAATCATATCGATAGCTGATGCCCCTAGTACCGCAGCCTGAAAGCCGAGGCTATACCTATATCAAGTGCATTACGAACTAGGTCAGGTCACGGGAAAACGAGGTAGCGGGTGTTGGCGGGGAGGGAGGATGAGGCCGCGAACTAGGTCGCAGCACCACGGCCAAGGGTGGTCCGCGAAGGTTGCGCTTCTTTGTCTTCGACGAGAGCCACTTCTCGTAAAATTTAATTGCAGCATATGTGAATAACTTTTCTGCCTAAATCCTTATCTGAACGGCAAGAAAACCCACATTAATGTGTCAGGGCACAGCGAACATGACTACAAGCATCGCCTAGCTATACAATTACTTCATGAATGCTGCGTTCCCAATGAGTTATTGGGTTGGGTTCCTCCACTAATTTGTCATCGAAATAAGTAGAGCAGGGACAAAATAAATGACGTATTGATGAATCACAATGGTCAACCATTAGGGACGTGACGCCATGATAATTCATAGAACGTTTTTACTATTTTAAACGGGAAAGTACAGGAACATTGCTGGAGCAGAAGGTTTTGCTGTTTAAAGAGCATCTACAAAGTAAAATTTAGTAGGAGTTATTGTGTTGAAAAGGCGTGAACTTTGCAAGATTGTCCCTTCGGAATACCGTGTCCTTCAACTTTCGCTGGAAACATCGATCGATACTGCGGCAATGTCGCTGAGTGCTGTTCGCTCGTGGTCAAATGGAAAAAGGCAAGACATTAATGAAAAATGGCACGCCATGTTTGTACTTAGTAATATATTGAAAGTTAAATTCATGTATTTTAATGTTTTTAGCGGAAACATTTGGTAGTAACTTGTTGGACTGGCTTTTCCAAAACATATGTATAGGATTATAAATTGCAATGCTTTTGACTGGCCTCATAGCTCAGTTGGTAGTAACTCTGCCTTCTGCGCTAGAGGTTGCGGGTTCCATCCCCGCACTGGACAAACATTTGTGTGATTAACACAGATGTTTGTTCTGTGTCTGGGTGTTAAATATTAATATATTATGTATATCAGTCTCTGGTACCTATAGTACAGGCTATGCCTAGTTTGGGATCAGTTGACCGTGTGTGATATGTCCGGAATATTTATTTATTTTAAATTGAGTTATTTAAGTACCTTTATCGTTGTGAAGATTTTAATGATCAATGACAACGCCTGCTCATCATATTGTAAATCAGGCGCTTAACACATTTCATTAATACATTTAGTCATCCCGTATATTCGTGGTGGACGAAATGGGGGCATAACTCGGTTTCAGGAGGGGTCCCTCTCCCTCCACTGCAATGTTGACCTACTTTTTGAACCGTCAGTAAAGTTTATCAATCTATGAAAGTAGCTACCTGTCTAGCGTACGCGGGATATTTACCATCAGTTCAGTCTTTTATCTTTCTATTGTGGATATATCCACAAACGTCGATCAGACAAAATAATTTTGCCTTTGAGAGACCAAACGAACTAAATTGTCATAAATACGAGTAATAAGCTAAAACAATCTATCCCATAATGTTTGTTTACAGTTATTTATCTAAGTAATTCCGCATTTCCATATGCACGTGAACAAATCATAATGTAAACTGTTAGAATAGGTCCGTAAATCGTTGCGGGATGGCAGCAGTACAGTGAATAGGCCACCTTGTGCGCGGTTGTGTGGGTGTTGTGTAGACAGCTTACACGTGCCGGTTTCTAGCTATGTGTGCAATGCAGTCGCTTTGTGCCAGTGTGCAGTGGTTATTTGTGCATTCGAAAGATAGACATAAAAGTATAGACATAGAATACTAATGCTTCAACACATAGACCATATAACTATCATCGCAAGCGCATTAAAAAACTATTACCCAGGGGGCTATAAAACTTGATGATCAAATCCATAATATTGTGTTTTTGCACGAGAATTCACTAAGTAATATTTTATTATTATGAAGATTTATCAGCCTCCAGCTGTTTTTTCTAATCAAGACAGGAACTGCAAATAATGGACGCGTCTAATGAATTTTAAACATTTTGTTTATCGTCGATTATAAAAAAACAAGCGTAAATGGTTTTTTTTCCGATAAGGAATGAACACACGTTTGCAATCAATCTTTTATTTGCTTCCGATATGTAGTTATAAGCAACTAACATTGTTTTTTTTTAAATAACCCTTTGTTTCCTAAAGCCATGCACTGACGGACAATAGCTTTGTGCCATAGCAATTGCTTTTGTAGCAGGTAGGTGGAAATAGGTTAGTTTGTGCTGAGGGGGCACTGGGAGTCCACACGTGTCGCAGTGGGGGATACTGACACGCGGAAATAAGGTTCGGTAGAAGGAAGGGGGACTTGGTAATTTGTACCTATTGTGTTTGTCACGCTGCAGAGTTGCCTATTGTTTCAAAATGCATAAAAGTTCAACGATTCTGATCCGAGGTCCTGTTTGTAGTGTAGATGATTGGTTTCGGTACAAAAGTGCGGAATTTTAGGCAAGTAGGTACTACTATTAAAAAAAAAACTTAATTCTGTATAAGCATGAATTCATTGGCTTTATATTGATTTTATTCCATTATTTATCAACGAAAGCAAAATGTCAATGAAATATGCAAAACGAGTGAAGGGTGAGATATAATCTGAGGAGCTTGCGAGTTTGCGAGTATTTTATAGCGCGATATTTACCTACTTACCTACCTACGTATCAAAGACAGAACTTAACCAAAGCGTTCTTCGTTGAAATATGTTAATAGACAGAGTTTAATCGAAACTATACCCAAGACGGAAGCCTTAGAGCTCATAGTCGATTAAAAGAACATGTTTTTAAAACGGACCGGCACAAAATGCCGGTTTGTTGTTGCGCTATCTCACTCTACCGCGAACTGTGTCGAGATGATATTGATTTGTTTTCATTGCGTCTCTCTTTTGCCCATGAGCGCACATGGTATATCGGTTTCGCCCGCGTGACCTTACTTATTCACACATACGATCCCTCACTCACACAAGCATTGCTAGATAAGTTGTTTTTCCTTCATCTCCTAGCGCTCAGAAAGAACGAGGAAGCGGGGCGGCCGGTACATTTATGCGTACCATGCTTTAGTTAGTGATCATTATGTAGGCCAATGCACGACTAGGCCGGACGGGACTCAACCGCTTTGGTAGACACATTTTGAGTGGATTTTCGTTCCAGTTTCATTTTTTATTTCCGTTTTTAAACTCTAGCCAAGCCAAGTAGTAAAAACAAAACCAACTAAAAACCTTATTCAGTATAAGCATGAATTCATTGGATTAATATTGATTGATTGATTTATATTAGGAGGAGGTAGGGCTCAGCGAGATTTTCTCATTCTGAATTGGAGCAGCTCGCCTGGGGAGGTACCTCCGCCTTACAGAAGATCGCAGCCAAATAACATTATTTGTGTCAAATAGTGTTGTGTTCCTGCGGTGAGTAAGGTTGCCAGAGCTCTTTAGGGGGAAGGGGGTTCGGGGTCGGCAACGCGTGCGTGATGCCTCTGTAAGTCTAGGAGGTCATATAACAAAGTAGCCCATTAGATGTACAAAGTTCAAGGTTTGTTTAACACCTGAAACCAATAAGTAACAAAGTTGAAAATACTTTGCTAGAGATGCAGAGCAAGAAGAGTAATCACATAATCACGCCACGCGTCGCCGCCGCGCCGGCGCCGCGCCGGCCTCACAGCGAAAACCGACGTTGACCGACGACGCCGACGCCGCTTTTCCAAACACGCTTTGTCAACTAGCTGCATGTTTACAAACAAAGAACCTCTAATAGTGAGCTGAGTTTTGCATTAGCCTTCCGGAAGAGATATGGAATGTGGGTACCTACTATTTTTTTATATAGAGACACTCACTTGTAACCTTTATGTTTGTTTATATTAGTAAGAATTTATACAACCGATAGACAAAGGGATCAACTTTTCACACAAAGAAATTAGATGAGATAGCATGATGCATCGAGTGAGAGGGCGGCAAATGCGCCATGCGGCGTGCACCCCATAAAGCCAAGGGACTTTGTAGTTCACTGAACTTTGGATAGTTCAACCCCTCGCGCCACAAAGTTTGTAAAAATGCCATGAAGTTAGCCTGGTAAGGTTCTCAATGAATGTATTGTTTCATGTTTTGGAGACATTCAATGAAACCTGCACGAGTGTGTTCGTTTGTTTTCCATCATAATAGTAATCAGACGGTTTTTAGAATATTATACTCGCCCATCTACAGGTGGCGTATTGAATTGAAAGCAATGAACCCAAGTCCGAAACACGGCGAAGCCTGTTCCCTCTCGCCCCCTTCCGCGGCGGGGGTTCACCCTCATCACTTGACGTTTTTCTCTCAACCATCCAGCTGACTCACACAAACAACCCACAATGTGGACTTAACACATGAAAATAGCCGGTGGGTGGTGAAAGAACTACGCAGCTTAGCGTTCGTTCGCCTCATCTTACTGTGAGAAGTAAGCTGTGTGTGATAGCTATTGTTCTCTACGATGCGATCGAGATTATCGAAATTTTAAAGACTGCGCTCTCTTACTCTCAAATATAGGCCATGGTGGACCATGGTAATTTTTGTCATATAACCGTGGTTATCATAATATGCAGATAATAGATACATGTTTATCTCCAAGACATTGCATACCATCCATCACTCATACACTATGCTAATTAGTAGCATGAAATCATGCTAATAAGGCATATTAATTTCAAACAAAAAGTTTAAAGTTTTATCCTGATAGACATGCTTTGAAGCGTAGACATGCATTTTTTATTTACTTAGTACATAAAACCCGATGTTGGCTTCAAATTCAATAACTAACATCTTCATATTATCATTAATTTTAATTAGAGCACCGCAAATACAAATACACGTGGCCGAGTCAAAGGTGACTGGCGTCATTTGTCCTAGCTAGTGAAATGTGTTTGCGAATGTGCGTCACCGTTACCGTTGCCTATTGCGTTGTATATGGGTCGAGATTGTTTTGTCGTTGTAAAAGATTACCTTTCGGCAGCCAAATATATTAATGTTTGATATGACAATGACAAACACAAAGTGAGTTCCATTACTATGAGTCACCGGTTCGAGTGCCTGACGGCAAGGATCTTGGAAGGTGGTTAGATGACGAATCAGTTGCGAGGGGCAGTCGACTGGCCATTCGCTGTAGAGCCGGGGTGGAGCGCCGGCTCTTGGTCACCGACCTCTACAGGTTCCAACTTGTTACAATTTCACTTTTTCTTTCTACCCGAAGGGATAAAAATACTGGTTTCTTCGAGGTGTCTATCTCTCTCACTCCTCGAAGGAAATTAAGATTTTACATCTGCACGTTTAACTTGATCGGGAGTTTAAGAAAACTAACATTGCGGAACGAAAAGGAGTGTAAAGACAGTAAAATATTAAACGCTTTACTGTTGCAACGAACCCTATAGTAGAAAGAAGTTATGACATTATGAAGAGATTTGGCAAGGTCTCAAGGTATGCAAAAGACAATTTAAATTTTATTATGCGAGCCACACGAAAAAATCCCCGTTACAGTTTCTGATTGCAATAAACATGATTTCGTGAAATAGGGAGTTTGTTGAACCCGCGGGACTACTCATTATCACGACTGATGAACTCGTCACTGCCATTGTTCCAGTCTGGCCTTTTCGATACCTACTTAAGTTCGCCATTATACCTATGTTGTCGTATCTGTTGGTATTGTGTTCAGTCACAAGCTATCATAAACCACGAGAGTCGTTTTAAACCAGTGAATTCCATTCGTCTATACCTATTTTATAATATGTAACGGATTCGCGTAGAAAACCTACAGAATACTTACTACTAAAAAATTATACCTATTCGAATTCATCGATTACTGTAATCCATGTTACGGTCCCATAAGCGACGTCAATACATTCCTGATTTGGAGCGATCTGAAGTTAACAGCAGAAGACATTAGAGCATAAGTGTAAACAGTTGAACTGTCAAGAACGGACAGTGAACCGGGCTCGGTGTCGTTGCCCTGCCAATGCCGGTTAAAAAAACGCATGCTCCTTCTATCTATCCGGCGACGATGACGCGAGACGAGAGTTAGATAGAGAAAAAGCGCTGCCAATAACCACTTTTCACTTACGTGTGTTGAAATCTTGATAATTATAAAATACTCGATCTCAAACAAAATATAAAAAAAATGGTTTATTCTTAAAAAAATTTGCAATAAATACATAAAAGTTGCAAAAAAATAATTTTAGGACCGGAAAACTTTGTCTGTTTATTTCTTCGAGCAAATCTCAAAAGCTACTGCACGGATTTTTGTGAAACTTTACAAAGTTATTGATTAATTGTTACATAGGCATGTTGATAATGGCACAAGCTGATGGTTAGGTACACAATTTATAAGTTTTTCTGTGGACAGCTTTATTTTCGGTATTGTAGCATTATTTATAAAATGAATTGTATTCATCTTAATGCTTTACATATGACTCCACGCGAGTGAAACTGCGCGGGTACAGCTAGTTTGTACAGAATGAACGTGAACATTCATAAATTGCATAATTTATTGTAATATCATTTGCAACAACTATTGGTAAAGATCTAAAACCTTTATTAAATAAAATTGCCATTGCCACCCACGGCTTGTCGTGTGACACGCAAAACGGTAACTACCTATAGTGCTTCCTTTGTTCATATTAATTGTGCAAGGTGGTATAAATAATTGCCCAATGTGGTTACACACCCATAATGACCGTAACCGCATCTGGTACCGTCCTACAGCTCGATGCTGGTCAATGTCTCCTTGGTCGGTGCTTTTGACCGTACCAAGGCCGTCAGGATAGGGGTAAGTGAACTTTATGATGTCTTAACTATATGCCTATTATTATTTGGAAACATGTTATAGTGCGTAAATTAGGACGCGATTTGTACGTAGGTTTTTATTTGCAGTAAAGAAAATAACCTATTGCCATGCACACTTGCACAGGGTTATTAGAACGAGGGACATGAGCGGTGTGAGGACGATGACCTGTAGAGAGAGACAGAGCGACAACAACTGTGAAGTTCGTGCGGGTCTCTGAAAGGAGACAAAAGATTTCGTTTTCTTTCTACATTATTTTAAAACAGGTGAGTGACTGAATCATGAAATTATTGTATGACGTGAGTTTTGCTCTATTAATTTGCAAATATAAGTACTGTAAAAGTACAAGCGAATTATCATAAAATCTAGCTACACTAAATCACAAAAAGAAGTGTCAATCCAGTTGCTGACAAAGTTTCTGTAGAAATGAAAGATTATAGATGGCTACTCGAAGGTATGCAAGTGGGTTATCCGTGGCTATCAAGAAGGCATACGAGATTAACCTATTTTGCTTGTTGCACAACTCTATCCCATTAGGTAGTTGAACTTGCTAATTCCTACGTGTGTTCACGTGTGGCATCTATATTGCTAACTAAAAATGCTTTGATTATGAAATGATTTGAACCCTAGCTAATTTTTGCATAAAGTTTTTCAATGAAAAATGACGAATTTACTAAAGTCGTAAAACAAACATTATTGCCAATTGGGTATAGAATAAGCCCATTTCAGGATAGCATACATATTTTGAATTACTTTGTATACGTACGTTCCTATTCTCTACCTAGAATCTGCACAAAATTTTATAGAAAAGACTTCAACGCACATACAAGCATAACCTTAATGCCATTTAGGAAGTTTTTTGGTATTTAGGTAGGCGCAAATAGAAATCTAAGAGTTTATGCATCCGAATACTTTTAAACGCGCTGTCGTCGGGGGATTTTGATACCGCGCGTCACTTGAACGTTTGTAAAGGTATACAACTTGCGACTGCATCGCGTTTGCTGCGAGTCTTAGTTGCGTTCGATGCGCGTCAACAGCGCGTTTGAAAGTCATGGTGTGCATAGCATAGGCACACACAAGACACACACACACTACACCTAAGACCTCTTACCGCAAAAAAATCCGTGCAACTCTAAAGCAAATCGAATAGATGCTATTAGCGTATTAGTTTGGTGTTTGATGTAAGTACTTCTACTATATCCTAGATTCATTTTAATCATGCCCTAAACCTAGAGTTGTATCTCTAACGGAAATAATGGTAACCAAGTTAGTATTTATAATATATAAGTAACCGTTCGTATCAATTGTGTTTGAGACTGTGCGACCTACTTTACGCCACACAATGATACTGTAATCGCTCAAAGTCTCGTGTTCCATTTTTTGACGCCATCCAATGAGTTATTTTCTTTATAGTTAGGTTAAGTTTTTTTCATACAAACTTCAATCTTTGCTGCACCCCCTTACGAATCTAGTTTCGGGAATAACTTTGCACTTTGTAATTATTTAGTACACTACCACAGGAAGCCACTCTCCATTTTCATACTCCTAAGACTAAGAAAGGTGTCTTTGGCTGTACGTTGTGACAGTAGCCACTCAGACAGTCATGTAAAGATTTTATATATTTAGATTGTAAACGTCAGTTCTGATTAGCACGCGTACCTTGCTTTATTTTTATATTTTGTACCTACTTACCTAGAGCAGGGACAATCGCACGAAATACCCCACAGCGCGGCAGCGGGAAGAATGTATGAATGAGTAACATGATTTTGTTTGTTTGTATTCAAATATTCATGATGAAGAGGTATTAGATATTCAATCATATCGCAATTTGGTTGAAAGGAGGCATGCTGGTCTATTTACTAGGAATCGCGTGTGCCGGACTGAGGGATCAACGGAACGGCAGATCACCCGTACGGTATACACCATACATCCACAGTATGCCGGCAATGGCGACAGTTCAAGTATCAGGATCACCGATTTTGTAGATATATGTTAATTTATTTTAGTCGCCGCGCCGCGCCGTAGTATATCAACGAGCGTTGGTAAATAAAGGGTACCCAGAATATTAAAGTAGAGACGCCGCGCCAAGAGCCGGTTGCTATCCGGCTCAAAGGATCATCAAACGTTTGATAATTTTATTGCTTATTAAATCGAAGCAGTTGACGAGCGGATGGAGGTCACAACATAATACACAAGCTAGTCGCGTGACAACGAGGCTGGCCACGGAGCGTGGCAGGTTTGCCCAGCTAGCTAGGCGACTAGTTCCGCCATTTGCACGCCTAAACATGTAGGTAACTGTTCAGCGCGCGGCCGCGAGGAGCGATCTACGCTTCTACCGCACAAACCGCTGTGCCTTCCGCGTTCTAAAATAGATGCACGAAGGTCGTGCCATTATTTAAAACTTACCGCTATCATTGAATACAGCGTAAACCTTGAATCAAAACGTACACACGAACATAAAATATTATTTACCTACATATTTTTTACAACTGGAAAACTAACGGGCCATGCATCGAAGCTGTGAGCGAGCAAGTACCGTGAGCTGAGCTGTTCATAGTAATATTTTTTTGGTGCTATTTCAAGGTCTTTATGAGCAAAATAAACAACGCATTGTCGTGTGAGGTGCCTGAATTTAGGCAGAGTCATGTACGTTGCGCACGCGCACACTACCAATATTTCTCAATTCACGTGAGTATCGCTCAGCGTTGCCATCTAGGTAAGTATAAAAATATTTATCTAGAACTAATGCATTTTTTTACACAGATTTACAAATGGAAATCTACTACTAAAACACCATTTAAAATTAGCCCATTTGATTTTACCTTTGAATACACGGTGACACAGCAATAAAAGCACAATAAAAATTAAAAACATTTTGTTATCCAGACACCAATGAAAAATTGTATTTTACAAAATTATAACTAAACTCTGAACCTTAACCAGATTCTCAAGTTCTAAGTATCAGAACTGTTGCTTATTTTCTTTTATTTTATTAAGAAATAAACTCCATCTGATTTATCTCATCACAGATATAAAGTATTATCAACAGTCATTTTTCAGAGTTTGTATGTGTTTATTACATATTTTTTAAACTACTGTGTCAGATCTGCAAGTATCTACCTTCGGTGGCAACACTGGATTCGTTTGCACGGTCGCCTGTGTCGGTGTTTATCGTTGCTTCACGTTATCAGCATATTTTAGAGATAGATCACGATTATAAAATTATTGATTTATTGCATTGTAAATGTAGAAACTAAATGTATGAAAGCTTTTTCTAATCTCTCAAACGTGTTCTACATTATCAATATGAAACTCATAGATTCTTATGTTATTTTTATATTATCCTAATCAGTGGCGGCATAGCAATGCACATTATGGAAAGATTGGTAAGTCACACTGTTTGGCACACTGTGGATCTTAAGAAAGATTTTATCATTTTTAGTTTTGAGAAACTTCTGATCTGATCTAAAGTGGCTACTAATCTGCGCGAGTGAGTTGTCACCATGTTATCACCCCTTCATTCGGATGGATTTTTATGTTGCTGGGCTCTTACGACCGATGCAGCATAACTGGACTATAATTGTCAACCCTTGGTGTTTGGCACCCGGGGCGGACCGCCCCCACCGCCCCCGCTTTACGCCGCCACTGATCTTAATGATGAAACTGCGCTGTGACACGATACTGACAAGAAGTATGTACTGTAATTACAGTGACCGTGAGTACGCGGAAGTCTCCTTGCCGCTTCACAGATAACGTTTGCCGTACTTTATCAGCATTGAGCGATTATATGACCTTCGTGTAACACGTACTTGTTTGTTTCTGTCACAATGTAACACTTACAGATATCAGTATAGTAACTTGGTTCGATTTTGGATTCTATCTGTTTAGGTAATGTGGATTTGAGTCAAAGATCTCAATGGAAATACATGCCGCTCCACCCACTGCTCTGTCAGGGTGTTCCACAGCTCCAAAGCTACTTCACAAATCGATCGATTGGTCGATTTGTGTAGTAGCTTTGGCGGATTGACGGGTACTTGTCGATGAATTTTACAGTCGGTGTTACAATGGTGTGGAACAGTCGACATGTTCCATACTTTCATCTATCGATCGACGATCGATTAGTGGTAGTAGGTACCTGTCGTTCGACGTCGACTGTTCCATTCTACCATAGATCCATAGTATGGATCGATAGTATTGATCGATTGGTTTAGTAACACCCTTAAACAAATAGTTGTGGTTTAATCTTCTTTGTTGGAAATGGTCAAATCAATAAACATAGCATTGGTTAACTACTATCATTAGAGCTTAAACAAAATTACGATACTGTGATAAACGCAGTACAGCAGCTGTTGAATTGTCTTGTCTAAACAATCTTCTTGTTTATAAACGCTATCGGCGCGGTGGTATTGTCCAAACGACGAATTAATTATGATAACTCATATGATTGTTAAAATATACAGTAAGATGCCTTGAGAAAGATCAACTGATGTTGCTAAAGTTAAAAACCAGAGGAATAATGAGTAATAAAAACGAATTAGAAATTGTTGAGTTCCGTGGAGAATAATTATAGTTTTAATGATAAACACCCAGCCTAGCCTACGGTCGCTCAAGCATGATCTATTTCCCCGCTATCCGGACTTAGGTACAGTACGCATCACTTTGTTCCGCTTAAAAGTATGGAAGCTTTCCGCTCATCGATTACTACCCGTGTAGATTATAGGCTTCTAGGTATTGCCATGGAAATTTATTACGTGTTTAGTTGGAGGTTACACGTGTGCACGATAATGCCACTCGTGCAATTTTTAATGTTGCGTGCACTGTAATCTCTCGATTTACTTTATCAGAAATGTGTCTCGGTGCCGATTTCTACGGTAGGTATATATGCACTCAGCAACGGCCGTGTGGTGACATTTCCGTAACAACATCGTAGGTAATGCATGCAAGGTTGTAGCGCGACAGAAAGTAGTTTTGATATTTTTTCAATACAGATTTAAATATTGATGAGGTATTTTGTTGCTGTTTATGAAAAAAAATGTAATATCGTTCACTTTTAATAATTTACTTTTAAAATGGATGCATTATTCTTTATATGAATATAACTGTTGACAAGTGAGTTATATACCACGTATTGGCAAAGAAATTATGCAAAGACCTGCGCTCTAGTACGCATGAGTCGTGATGCAACTCGTAGGTATATTGTTACGCTGGTAACCAGCAATGACGTCATTACCGGCTGGCACAGTCGAGCTCCGAGAATGCACCGCTCACCAGCAATGGGCACGAACTCGATATTATGACGCCTGCCGATAACTAACGACGCACGTTATCTGCTGATGCCTGTTGTTTAATGTCTATCACCTATCAGACGCCCATTTATATATTTCCTACGCATACCTTGCTTGAACATTTGAAAGAAGAATAAAAATTAATGTTAAACACGATGACATGAAATAATGAGCGCAACTAATAATAGCTGCGAATGCATTGCAACAGTTGCGCCGGCCGCGGCATGGCAACTCGTTCTTGGAAATGAAAGAATTATTGAAGCTAGGAGCGAATTGCGCGCGGCCGCAGAGCGCGGGCGACCGACGGACGGTAGGCTGCTCACATCACGACAAACGCTGTCCGGTCTTATTGCAGTGTTATTGCTGTGCACTTTTATGCAGAACAAAGGGCTCCTGGGAACTATTACCGCGCCAGACATACTGCAAAGACTGTTGCCATCGTTTATAACAACTATGCAAGTGCATTGTCTGCTTGATTAACGCAGCTATTCTTTTTTACACGGGAATATTAACTAGTTGCAGAAATCAGTTTCCTTGAGTTTAGGAGAATTATAGGTTTGGATGCGGATATACAAACTGAAAGCGCTTATAATATTTGCATCGCATGCAGGCAGAGAGCTGGCAAGGCCGCGCCTCGCTCTAATAGCTGTGTCCTCAGCCAAGGTCTGCGAGCTGACGTCAGGCACCTACGCTCGGTAACACGAGATTTTGCACCTACTTATAAACATTACGCTGCATCGGTTGCTAACTAACGCGAGTTATAAAAGGCATATATATGGGAAGGTAAATTTTGAACCTATGAGACTTGTGGATTGAAGTCTTGATATTATATGGATCGGGCAGGTAGAGCGATGATGGCGCTGGGAGCAGCCGGTTGGCGTAAGTGGTACGCAGGAACAGGTTCCACACGGAACACATGTGAGCAGGTCGCCGACCTCAGAGACGATAATCCGAAGTGGCACCCGCGCCGGCCGGCCACAGGCCACCACCGGTATTCCGCTCGGTTGCTGGCACTGAACCCGAAGGTGAAAATCAATTTATCAACGCAAAAAATAACTAATTTGTTAATTTGAATTTGCCTTACCTCGTAATATAAATATTTATTAAGGTTGATCATTCAAATTGTACCTACAAGTAATGGTTTTCTTTTCCCTGAATCAAAAGACCCTGAGACGTTTTGGACAAAGGATGGTAGTTTACTAGTAAAAGAAAGGAAGTGTTTTCTTTCGAGTTAAGTTTCTTTCAAAATAACTGGAAATGTCTAGATCGTCTGGGGTCAGATCAAAATAATGATTGAGGCTGAAAATTCAGTATCTGACATTGTAAAAAAGAGCTAAACAGTTGGCAAAGTAACGTGATTATCTAGTCCGGCGACACAGCGTCTGGGGCATACCATTGTGTTTTGCAGGACCAATAATACCCGGTGAGCAAAGCCAAACGCTTGCGTGGGTGAGAGACACCGGTGCGAGCTGCTAATAAGTATTCAGATATTATACAGATACCAGGGCTCTTTGTGTGTTTGTTGTCGGGAAGTTCCAGAGCATCACAGCCTGTCGCTAGTGTAGTGCAAAAAACCATTATCTCGGATAGTTTGAATTCCTTGATGGCAATTTGTTTTTCGTGCCTTTTCCAAGCAGATTGTTAGCAATTAGCGCTTCATAACTTGTTTCCATTTACGCAATCAGTTATTACTATTGTTTGAAAACCCGTTCTCGATTAACTTCTAACGTAACGTTTTGTTTTTTTTTTAATTATCTTGTCACGTCTCAGTCGGCAAACTGTTTTGGGCGTCGTAGCACTCGTAGCTTTTTCGTAGCATTGCAACAACTCATGCACTGTCTCTATCAATTCGGAAAATACTTATTATCACGCATTTCCACTCCTTTTTAGGGTTCCATACCTCATTAGGAAAAACGGAACCCTTATAGGATCACTTTGTTGTCCGTCTGTCTGTCTGTCCGTCTGTCAAGACCCTTTTTCTCAGAAACGGCTAAAGATATCAACTTGAAATTTATACCAACTATTAAGGTCTGTGGGCTTATGGTGCCGTATAAAAATCAAAGCTCTAGCCTATTGCATTAAAAAGATATGGCAATGAATGTATAATTTTTGTATGGAAATGGCAAAAATCTAAAACCTCTAGGGTTCTTCCAGTTATCTCACAATTCTGAAAGGAATGCTAGGAGCTTTTGTAACACAAGTAATGGGAAAAGTCTAAAATTTCGAAGTTTTTTAGGAAACAAAGTTATATTTGCGGTCAATGTCATACAATGACTACATGATTCATTATTCTCAAATATAAGTTTGTCAATTCCTACACTTAGAATTTTTATTAATTTTTATAAATCCATTGGTGCACGACCGGGATTCGAACCCACGACCAATGGTACGGAAGCATCAGGGCGCGAGTTCTCGCACTTGACCGTCTTTATTGTTTAGAAAACTAGTAGGTACCAACTAGTTTGGTATAATTGGCTAAATGGACAAGTACTCCGTCATCGTAAACAGGCGTTACGCAATAAGTGTAACAGTGAGAAGAGCCGCCGGTCCACCCACCAGCACCGCAAGCGTTTGGCCGCCAACAACGTGTACAAGGTTACAGCTAGTCACAGATTACATAAAGTTCACTTCACGCGTGGGCTTGCCAACACAAGAATACAATACATATACTAACACGACGTTATTTTTAAACCACTTCTGTGTCATTCACAAAGAAACGGAGAATGTAAAGTTTTAAAGGTGCCTGGATAACATTACTGATAATTATGGCATTAATACATATGTATGTAGTTGCAAACGTGTGTGTTCTGACCCACGCATGGATATCAACACGTTTCTTACTGAAATAATATATTTAAAGACAAAGAAATATTCATTATTATCGTCATCAGCCTGTTAAAATCGAATACTAGACATAGGCCTCTCCTAAAGAGTTCCATGACGAACTGTCTTGAGCCTTCTCCGTCCACCGAATTCCCGCAACTTTCACAATGTCGTCGGCCCATCGGGTGGGAAATATTATAAAATATTAAAATACATATTGTGTTAAATCAAAAATAAATATTTTGAAGTAAACCGAGGTACTCGCCTGTAATCTAGATTTGACAAGCCCTATCATCGTGGCTAGCGAGGCTAAATTAATACCAAGGATCCAATTGCTTTTCATGGTCAGTAGTACTGTACTGCGAGGGCCGAGCGAGCGTAGGCGTTCGGCATAACTCCACTCGGTCTTTTCCACTACGCAATACACATCGCACTGGTTATGTGTGCTTATAAATACCATTCTAGTGTCACTCGAAAGAGGTGTCAACTGCTACAAGCAGACCTGTTTCTATTTTTCTATCAGCTGGAGGTGAACGCGTGACAGGCTAATGCGTTAGTAACGAGAGGTGTCATAAAATATCAGTGGAGCTGTTTGCTGCGGTTGTCGATAACTCGCGCAGCAATAAACACATTTATGTCAATTTTACAATGGTGTTGCATAACCAGCCGCTGCGCCTTGACATTGTACGACACAGTGAACTGCGCACGTGGATCGTAAATCATAATATTATGTGCACACGCGGGAATGCTATTTATCTGCGTTTCAGCGAGAGAAGGCAGTTCAAACTGTTTCACGTGCACGATAACTGTGTGCAGTGTGCAACCATCTTAATTCTGGAACTAATTTATGTTGCGAGATATTCCTTATAATTCGGTTCACTTGGCATGGTTTCAAGTAGGTACATTTACCTTAATTACTTGAAATAAAAACAGAGTTTATTAAACTCCTACGATCTTTGTTCAAAACAAATGTTAATTCAGCGCATCTACAATTATTTTTATAGGTATGCGTTTAAAAAATACGTTAGCAAAGGTTTTTGTTTAAAAAGCTGCAATACGAGGTGTATTAATTTGTCAATAGTAGGTAAAATATTATCATTATTTACACGCCTTGCCAACATAGGTACCTATGTGTGAGCGTAAGCAGCACTTGCTATCAACAAGTGCACAATGTGTCAGTGACTCGTTATCTTGGTATTCATGACTTTGGAATACACTATACCGTTTTATTCGATTTAACTGCATGTAAATCACACAAAGTAATCTAAGGCTGAAGATTAGCTAAAGAAAAATCATAATTTTATTTAAGACTGTAGTTGCTCTACCTAACATAATGACGGGCACAAAAACTTGAAATTGAATTGCCGGTTTTTTTTGTATCGGTTTGTAAAATTAAGTGGGTATGAGGGCTAGGTAAGTATTAGATATCCTACATTAGCTAATCCGAGTTGTGATGTAATGGCATTTAGTGGGACGTGCACGGGTATGACCAACGAACACCTGTTGCGAGAGAAAGTTGCACCAACGACCATTATAGAAATATCGCGCAAAAGGCAAAGCTTATATACTTTATCTGCAAAGGAAAATGAACAAAGGAAACTGATACATAATTACCGGTTGCAAGTTTTGCAACACAATAGATTATGAGCTAAATGTCAGGAGTTTGCGATTTGAAGTGCATCTGTGGATTGAGTCATGCATGCGTCACAAAGAGTTGTAGACGATAAATGATTGTCGAGCGTAGCAGCTGAAGTCCAGGGTTATGTTTCAGTGATCATTGTGTAATAGGTAGGTACTTATTATTTTCCACTTGATATTCATCACAGTTAACAGTCTTACAATGCGGAATTCAAATATAGCGTAGATAGCAACTTTTGTTGTTGTTCAAGTGCAGTTTTATGTATTATATAGTATTCTAATTACAGAAGACATCGAAGGCTTGGAAACAAAAACGAAAACTGCTAGATGTCAACATGGTAGTGGATTGAGCATACGCCGCATGTCCTAAGAAAGCGAGGACAAAGTGTGTCACGGTCTAATTGAAATTGTAACCGGCCACGTTCCGCGAGACATTTATATAATCAAATCTAATTACTATCTCACCTGCATCAAAGCACGCTAGAACGATTACATAAATTATTCCAATCATAATTGTCTCGGCAACTGAAAATTTCCATATGTTTCTTTGTTCATGGTTCTGCTGTAAATTCAAAGGCAGTTTCCGCGTTGTAGCGGTACATCTTTTAGAGCGAGGTTTAAAATGTATGCAGCTGTACGTACAAATAGACTTACCCGCTTCTTGCGCGGGTGGAGATCCTCGTAGTCCATGGCGATGCCTTCGTCGCTGAAGGAGGAGGAGGCGGGCGGTGGCGACGGGGTGCCGGAGCGCCAGGATGAGCCGGAACTGCTGCTGGCGCCGGGAGACACCGACGAGCGCCCTCCCCAGCCCGCACCTGTGCACAAACATCTTGTTTAACCCTTATTGCTTTTAGGTATAGGTATTATCACCAAAAATTCCGCCTTACCACCCTAAGGGTGTATTTTGCGTGAAGTGATCTGTGCCTTGCTTGCGTAAATGCGTAATCATAAAAAGTACCGTTTTCGTCTAACAATATGTTCGTATTGTTTTGGTTGCAACTGAACAACAGACTGGGTAATGAAAGTCATAAAATGAATGGTTCACCCTCAAAGGATCACAATAAATAAAGAGATGGGCCGGACAGGCTTACTTAGCCGGGTACAAGCGAAACAGTTTCAAAATTGGTAAGGCGGAAATTTTGGTGATAGTACTCTTTTTCTATAATCGACCCTCCCAATGTAAATCCAAGATTATGCAGGTCAGTTCAATCAGCCAAATTATTTGCTGAATGGCCTTGCCTGGTATTTTGTTTTACTGGTTTTTCAGAAATTTCCTATAGAAGAGAAATAAAAATATAATATTTTATTAGAAACTATTACTTTTTGGTCTGGAACTGTTAAAATATGATTGAAAAAGAACAATAGTAGTAGTTTTCTTAGAAGAATCATAGTTTTTGGGAGTGTGTAGTAAAATTGAAAGTAAGGATGAACACTAATAAGTGGTTATGCAGATTAATGTCGATGCATGGTTTTAAAACAGTAAGTTTGGCTTCTTTCTACCAAAATAATGAATCTAGTTTGAATAAATTTTGCTGTACGAGTTAAATGTAATATCGAAGCGGAACTTACAGGCCACTTTCACTGAGATGGATCTGGCTATTTTCTAGCGCACATGTGTAAGCAGAAACATCAGTTGCAGTTCTCAAGAGGAATCGTAAAGTTTTATGGAGGCATGAACTGACGAAACTCTGTATTACGATTACATAATCGGCCCAAGTGCATGTATCCAAATTAGGCTTATGATTTTTATTTATATCCATAGCTATATTGGAGGGTTTCAGCTGGTGCCTGCGTAAAAATGGAAAGCTTTCAAACTACAATATTTATTTATTCATTTAAATTGCAAGATTAATTTTGACGTCTTAAATCTAGTTTAATTTACGCCTTTTATGTTTTTAATTAATAGTGCAACTGGGATATTACTATTATTTTATTCAGACCAACTGTTTTATGAACGAAAGGTAACAGAAATACTTAGCAAATATGTTAAAAGCAACGAAATCCAACAAATACAAAATGGGTGAAAATTGTTTCAAATATGCTAGCCAGCATGAGCACATTTGATAAGTACTCATCATGAGAACAGAGTTACACGAAATACCTGTCTAGACTGTGTCTAGACGTCGTCTAGACTAGCTATCCAGATTTTACACAGCCACCACTGGTCTGCTGTTTTAATGAAATGAATATTCCCTTTAGCGTTACGCTACTTCATCCCAGACAGGTGTTATATTAAAGCTACACAAGACACAGCTTGGAATTGTGCTATTTTCATTATGTAAGTAAAGAGCCACAGCTACCTGTGGACGACTGAATTTACGGACGCATAACATAGCATGACGTGACGTGACGTAACGGTGATGTGATAACAATGCTTGTAAATGTGGGAATAAGTGAATGCCGATGCTCATACTGCTCTAGGAATAACAGGTGAGCGGTGACCCGTATGTTCTAATATGTGACAACTACGCGCTAATTTAGTCCGTGGTTTTACCACAGTATAATTAATAGTATTTACCAAGGTTTTACAGTTAATTTTTAAGAGAAATCCATTTAAAAATAAAAACGGTGAAGTGCAAGTAGGGCTCGTGCTCTGAGGCTTCCGCCCGTCGGAAAATCAAGATATCAAGTGTATGAAGTGAAACGAGTCAAGCTAAGAACATACTTGAACACGCGGACGAAGTTGTGGGCGGATGGGTCATGTAGTTTTAATTATGTTTGCAGGTACTTACTAGGACGCGGTGAGTTGGGCGAGCAGCTGAGTGACATCAGAACAAGGGCTGCGTTGCACTCGTTCATCTGGTCGTTTGGCTCACCGTAGCCTAGATCGCAGGAGCTGCTTGGCCCTCGCTTGCGGGACCTGAAACAGAAAGATATTATTAGGAAAATTCACACACACACGCAGGTGAAGTTCCTGAGCATTATTATAAAATTCAGTCAAGTAGCTTGCCTGATTTACAGCGGCAGAGAAGCAGCACACCTAAAATGCTAATCAGGTTGATACCAGATATGGCTGTCCCATTTGTAACAGACTCCGTTTGCAATATTTAATTAACGAATTCTATTTCGTGTACATAAATCCGCTTTTAAGAAAGTGTTCGATAAGATAAGAAATTGGAAAACTACATTTAACTACATAAAACAAAGCAGCAATGTTTGACTACTTGGAACTCGCTAGGAAGAAACCGGGAATACTGTGGTTGCCAGACAGGGCGATCGATATTTCGGAGAACGCATTATCCGACCTTTCTGAGAAAAATCAATAAAGAATTTCGTTAGGTCTCTTCACCCGCTTCTTAGTCAGACAACAAATACATGGTGGGAACGAACAATCGAAGAATTTTGTTTAAGATTTAAATACAAGACTATGCACAAACACAAATCTGATATTCTTATTCGTAAATATGTTTTGACATTAAACTCAAAATAAAAATACTCTCAAAATCCCACTCACAATGATTAAAACACGAGCCGAATTCTATGTCAAAGTTAGTTTCAAGAAACCTTTGAGACCGCAAATCAGGGCTGTATAAGATTTAGCCAACCCTCTTACGAAAAATGTGCCGCAATCAACAAGTCTAGACTAGGTCTAAACTCGTTTGTTGACCCTGAGAGATAAAGTTTTTGGAGGCTCGGGTCGATGAGCTAAGGGTGGAGGCTGAAGAGGGTGCGTCAAGGTGTTACGTAACCGGCGGCGACCTAAAAAGAGTCATTCTATCGAGTCACATAAGGACGAAGGCTTTGCACGGAGCGATCACCCTGCGCCACCTTCGGCAAGGAGGTTCGTTCAACTCGCAATTCGCGAGTTTGTTGAACGACCTACAGCACAGGTTATTGTAACGTCTAGTCTAGGCGTTTAAACCAATTTCTAAATAGGCGTACTATTTCACGCGGACCAAATGTACAGTACACACGCGGTACACAAAACCTATAATCTTTGTAACCTTTGCAGATTTAAAAGACCCAATAAGTTCGTTATTTTAGAGATCCGAAGTCCGACTAGGACCCCTTTTAGTCGCCATGTCCTTCCGTCCGTCTGTCAATCTTTTCAGCACGTCAGCCGCTCTAGTTGCAGACTTTAGTGGACGGTGATAAATAATTTTTAATACATAATGTTTTTGGGAAGATTTTTTTTATTATTATGTGAGGTAACGTATGTTAGGTTAGGTTAACTGAACTAGAATTCATTGAAACTTTACCAAGTTTTCTAAAGTAAGTAGGTATTTTCGTTGCATATTGCAAACCCTGCGCCCTGGAATAAAAATAAAAAAAGTGTTGGAATGTATGAACAAGGCTTTTTCATGATACCCCACTTCATGAATTTATATGTTACCCCTATTTTTTAGGACCCCTTTTGGACCCCTATGTCTTAGATCTTACGAGTAAATCTTGATAGTACAACCTATTGTCTACTAAATTCCATGCAGATCGGATTGGCGTTTCGAAAGTTATGCTCTAACAAATAAACATACAATCAAACATACAACGCGAATTCCTCCAAGTAGCTTGAGATATCAATACTCGCTTCGCTCGCTCTATCAATAAAGACAAGGTACTATTAAGCAACGTAGAGGTTAATGACTACGCACTCCTATAGAAGATTTCAACGCGCTAGTGATTCCAATGATCTTTCGTGTGACTTTCATGAAGCAAATTGCATTCAGAAATGTTGAGAATGTACTCGTGTGTTTATAACATTGGTTAATAATAGTTCGTTTTTCAACAAACATATAAAAACAATGAATATCATAGGTTGTTTGCGCTGCTAATGACTTCTGATGACGCAGTTATGAGTCCATTCATTCGACGCCGACGGCAGGTCTGTTAACATACCGTCAAAAATAATACTATACTTACTTAGCCCTAACAATCTATCTCCTTAACTACATTGATGTTAAGAAACTGAACGGCAAGCAATGACCGCGGTGTGACGAAATTGCAGGCTTTGAACTCGATTCTGTTGAACTCGTAGGCAATGTTCGGGAGACCGGGAGGCGGGCGCGGAGCACCGGGCGGCGCCGGCGGGAGCTGGCCGGCCGGCGCACCGCCTCTCCAGCCTGATCTCGTAAGCCATTGACTTAGCCTCAGCAACCTAAGGTTCGTGACCTAAGTACGCCCTTTTCATCATCAAAATATATAAAACTCTAGGACTGATGGACTGACTGACTAACAATCAACGCACAGCCCAAACCATAAGTCCTAGGAACCAGACATTTCGTATGTAGCATCATTTTGTACCTATCCTTCCTTGTCAATGACTTTGCTTTCAAATTCGGAGAAATAAATAGATTTATTCAATGGCTACTATTTGGAAAAACAGAACAATGTAACAAAGTGTTAATTTCGCGAGTCGGCCGAGCAGGAATCCTAATAAATTTATAAAAATGTTACACACAGACGACCTACGAACGCACCCTAGATACAAGGTATATTCACCCCGCGCCTCTTTGACCTTCCATCAGGTTCATTATCCGATCTTAAATAGATGATGATTATGTACGGGTAGCTCACCGTAGGTCGTGTTTACTATTCACTCCTTCCTACCACAGCACGCATTGCAAAAATACTCATTTTAATTTATTTACAGGTTAATCACCGATTTACACCATGAAACGGTCCATTTTTGAGCGTTCGCCTAACCAGATGCTGTGTCCCTGTTAACTAAACGTTTTGTTACGGACTCTATTTACATATTATGCATCAATTTAAAATGACGTTCTAATACTGAACTCTTCTCTACATACAGAAGATATTTCAGAGAAGAAGAGAATAGATATTGTTTCCAGTCATCAGTGGTTATGATAGATCCATAGCTGGAGGTGAAGCGGGCGCAGGGTCGTTACCGAGTGCCAGTGGACGAACGTCTTGGCTCGTGGAGGTGACTTTACATTCGTTCGCGATAATTGAGATGCTTGCCGGCCGGCCGGCGGCGGCGGCGCGCCCGGTGCCGCGCGCCCGTCACAAATAGCTTCGTGACGTGATGCAGCGCTGACGTAACGCACTACATTCTGTTTGATACTATGCACGTCTCGATTACTCATTTCAATTGAGAAAATTAAATTTCGTTTTGCTTCATCAGAAAGGACTGACGTCAAAGTTTGCACGTCAAGACATTGCTTCGAAACAAAGACGTCAGTGTTGGTTCGCCGCCTTGAGTTTTATAAACTTACGCGTTTTGTTTTTGAAACAGCATTTACTTATATGTTTCACCACGGTCACCGGCCAGCGCAGTGGCAGCTGTGTACACACTTGCCACACGCTGTGGCGTATACACATGTAACATTGAGAACGGCCTTCCCGCTCGTTGCCAACTTCGAAACCAACAGATTGTACATGCGTTTAAAAGTTTTAATTATGTGTAAACATGTTATTGGTCTTATCAACTCAAATCCTTTTTTGAGCTTTACTTATTTGTCAGCTTTACCATGTAACTTTAATTACTGATCGATCACTCTTAATGTGTGTGTTCTGTAAACGTATTTACCGGAGTAATTTATAAATATTCCCATTATAGCAAAATATGTCTTGATGGTTCTAATAAGGCCGAAGCGAACGGAACCTAATGGCGATTTCTCTTCACTACGTCCGCTTTCGTAGATTTTCTTTTACACCACGCTCCGTGCATATCTACACGGTGTCGTTTAATGTATAGTCATCATAAAATCTCACACTGCAAACATTCCACGACTTACGTAACTTGCGGACGTAGAGAGATAAGATGTAGACGTAGTTTCACAAACATTATACCTAAACGTGCTTCGTTTTAAATGAGAACTACCGCTAATAGCTCAAGAATTTACATCATTATTTCCAACCGGCATTACATAATGTAATACAAACGCTTCCTCGTAGACTCAATGTCATATTATGATAATGAATTTGAAAAATAAACTGAAGACCTTCAGTAGCCTATTGTTCGTGCAAGTTGTTTGTCAATGCTGGTGATTGTCGTTTCGTTCGGACTCGGAGCTAATGTCTTTTTTGTTACATTGATGTAGGTCGGGAGCGCTTTTTGCGTTATAAAAACTGAGATCCGCTGGAATCGAGCTCACCGCATGCCTTCAGCTCGTTGCCCCCTCCCGCGGATGACATCACCCTGCTCACAACACTAGCTGCTATTTTGGCAGGAGATCATTTAATGAAAAGCCATAACACAGCCCATACGATTGAATGTTATTGAATTCTTTCTTCTCACGATATGCATTAAAATAAGTTTCTAGTAAAAAAAAAACTCTGTTTCATTTTGAAGCTTTATGTAAAACGAAAATAAACTATACAGAGGCCAGTTAAAAAATAACCCAAGCAGTCAAAGTCAGAGGTTGAGGTGACCTGTAATATAATAAGCCCGGGCGTGCGAGGGCATAGAAGCGATATTGGATTGGCGTTATTAGTACTTGTCATACCGTGACGTACAATCACATGAAACAGCAATTAGTGTACAAAACGACTCGGTTCTCTGAAAATTGAAGAATAATTGACGTTCAACAGTTTTTGTTCCCGCGATCGGTGGAATAACCTGCAGGTAGGTCGGCGCAAAGTCAGATTGCGGTGGATGTTAGGGGTGAGTAATAGTTCCCGGTATTTGACGTGAAGTCCTTTGTTCAATGCCAAATTCATATTGGTAAAACCTGATTTCATGCCAACAACTTATTTTACTTCTTCATATCTCGTGGAAGCCCGTATTCAATAGCTAGATAGAAAAGATTTAAAGAATATGAATCTGTTGCATAATGTTGAATACATTTTTGTAACACTTTCCCAAGGTAGCGGTACTAGCGGCACCTGCCAAATGAGATAACGGGCCTCCATAGCTTCAACGAAAGCAAGCGTATACTCAGCGAGAAAGTGGCACCCCACCACTGCCCGCGGCCAACCCGCCCGCAGTCGCGCGTCGCGCGCCTTCTCTTTGCATGTTGCGTAAACGCATGCGGAATGTAATTCAATGTCTTATAACTTTATTTATTTTCAAGCTGCGAAATGGTTTCGATACATTATTCCGCATTATTTGAGTATCAGTTTAGTAAAATTGAAATCACCTACGCTCCATAAGATATACCCAATGGCATGTATGTGAGTCGGGCCGTCATCGTAGCCGTCCGTGACACTGGAATAACTCATTACCATACAACAGTTCGCATTCGATAATCAGTCACTGATTGAGACTCCAAAGGAAATGTTCATCACATAAGGGCCTTCAACGGTTATTTATTCTATGGGTGTTCAAATATCAATGGATAATTTGATGCTCTACATGGACAAATCTCGTCCATTTACATTTTGAATAACGCTGATCTGATATGCCAGTTTAAATCAATCTTCTTGATAAGAATTTGTATATTTGACATGGAGCTATCGATCAATTCTCGAAGATGTATCTAGCCATTTGCGACATTGAAATGCGAGCCGTGGTGCTGCCTTACTGCGCGTCCTCTTACACCTTATTTCAGTTAACATCTTCAACTGCTTCACTATGGTCTATAGATACCATAACCTCAATTCGAACATTCAGAATCTGTTCTATTTATTTTATTCAATTGATTACCCAAATTAGGTGTTGCTTCGTTGTTGCGTTCGCGGATATCATTGTATGCGGTATTTTTCTAGTGTGTGTGCCGTTCCATTTCGAAACTAGGTCACCGTGTCACATGGCGGCCGCGCCAAGTACTAGCCGAATGCGACGCCATCTTTGAATTTGGTTGATTCATAGTCCTATCGAAATATGTTAGAAACTAAGCCTTGAGCTGGCACACAGGACACTCCTGGGTTTTCCTTAAAAGTCAAATGTAAATAATTAAAAGTAACGTTACTTGGCAGCAAACAGCTAAAAGAAAACGAATGCTTGCGAACTTTCACTTTGCTATGGTCCGGTCCGTGATTGCGAAGTTTGTTCCAATAGCCGATGGAATCGTTATCGAAGCTTCAACCATGAAAGCTATACAACAGTACTACTTCCAAGTATCCCTTTTATAATGGATCCATAGTTGATGTAACTATTTTATCCGATATCCGATCATTCTCTAATAAAATTGGAACGACTCTACCATTTAAGCTTATGTTGTGCTTTTGTGACGGATTTTTGATAACTTATGACAGCGTCATTGTAATCTGATATCAATTTTCATAGCTTAGGTTGCAATATAGCATTTTGTGTAATTCAAGCGTGGATACTTCTGGAATGTATGTTCCATTCTAGGTGGTTTGCATAATTCATAGAAAACACTAAGCAATCTTAATTATATTTTGTAAATACATTAAGGACACGATGAGCTTCACTAGATTCCATTGTTAGTTGGTGTGGGTGTCACATGTTTCATATACCAATAAAATGTAGAGTATTGCGAGACCGACCTGTGGTACAATGTAGAGTTAAAATCACAACAAGCGTGTGTATAAACAAACTACCTGCCACGCGAAATACCTATATTGTTAGTCTTTTGGGTGTTTACCAAAGATTCGTTCGCACGCATCGTCGAGTTAGAAAGTGTGTAACGTCGTAGTAGCTAAATTAGTGATGTAGATACTGCGATCTGAAAGCAGATTACTCCTATAAGCGTCTGTTTCGTTGGTTGTTGTGAAATTTGGACCGTGAGCGGAGGCCTCGCCTCTCACCTCGGCGTGATCACGATGAAAAGTGAAACTGCGGCGTCGACAGGCGTCACGTCTCTGCCACTTGATGTCGTTTGTTCCGGTTCTACTGCATTAGCTACATTAAAATGTTCCTTTTTACCACTTAAGCTTATGAAAGCGTTTTGGTTCGCATACAAAATAATAATTTGCACGGTCACACTTTTAAATTTTACAAGTAACAGTACTGACGACGGCCGCATCTGAGCTGGGTGGCAACAGGGTTTCAACTTTGTTATTCTAGCTGCATCTGCTACTCCGGCAACAAGGTGTAATTGAAACTTTCGCTGCATTGCACCGTTTTGGTAATAAATTATGTAGGTAATCTAATAGATTTTTTAATCGTTCTGACAAAAATGTTGCATTGTCTGTCCCTGCTTGAGGCGCGTGGAGGGGAGAGCGGCGCGGGCGGTGGGCTCCGGCCGCAGAATGTAGGCAAGTGTGACAAGGACACGCCCGTACTCTGCGCTAACACTTCCATCCAGTTTCTAACGTGTTCGGTGCGCGTTTCGCAACGCTCGCCCGCGCCCGGCCCCACTTCACCCGATGCACACTGTGTACACTCGTGAGCGATTACTCCTACCTGCAAGGTAACCGCTACGCCGCAATACATGCCGCTTAATACCACCTCGAGTGAGAGGAGCCTTTTCGTACTTGTATTCAGAAATACAACGCTCTATTCTGACAACTCCGGTTGGTATACGCAGCTGAGTTACCAAGAATAAAAATTCAATTGACATTTACTGAATAGATATTTAATGAGGTCGGTTTACCTTGGTAAAGCAGAATCGTACGATGACCTATTTCCTGTTGTTATGGCAAGCCGGTTGGTAGAATCCAGATAGATTTTGCAAGGCAGCGAGCGGGCATTAGAAATGCGATGGCCTTCCTTCGAGCTCGCGCCGAGGTGAGCCACTAGCTCAAGGCGAAATAGCATTGATATTTGTTAATTAAGCTCACTATTCTTCTGGCTTTTCGTTCTACCAATAGTCGTGATTATGGTGCCCTTATTATTGTTGATATGTTCACGCTCAGTGTTACGATTGCTTCGATTGAAACTGAGGATCGCCTTTGATGTAAGTATGCTGACTTACCCTTGTATATGATGTGCGGGTGCTGGTGGTACTTCGATGGTGGCGGAGACGCGGCGGCGGTCGCCAGCCATGTCCGCAAGTCGGGCAAAATCTGTGTCCACGTCTGCAAGCCTCGCAGATTTACGCGACTCCAGTAGTCTTATTTCATCCAGCCGCTTCTTTAGCTCAATAGGTGCCTGGTGACAATAGAGAAACAAGTTTAATATCACTAAGTATATGGATAGCCTTAGAATCTTTCATAATCTATTTATTAGATCCATGTTAGTGTAGGTAACGTGAATCGTAGGTAGTTATAATCATGCTTTATGCAGTTGTCCTAGTGACACACTTAACACAATTTCGCTGAAGACCTTGTTTTAACTTACTTATTCTATTTCAGTATGTGTAATTTGGTCTATGTTCTGCATGGCAACAATGGCTGGAGATCAATATAGAGCGACCTTCGAAACGGTCCGTGGTTGGGTGGACGTGACGTCAGACCGGGTGGAAATGGAGCGAGTTGCATGCCGTGTCAGGGACTCGGCACTTTGTGCGCTGCTTCATATAGATAGATACTGCCGCTACGTAACACAGCCGTTCACCGATTTAGTTTTCCAGCTGACCGGTTTTATAGATATTATTTCTAATATGGGTAATATCCACCTCAGAACAGGAAACGCATACCACTATATAGGTGGTTGGTAGGGGCAAAATAGTTCATTTTCACAAGTGCACATTAGCTAAGAATATGACACGTTTGCAGCTTGCATCAGTGTGTGGACACAAAGCACTGCTGTTCCGCATAACATGCCATGTTTATTAAAGGTCAGGCAGTTCTGTCTACAAATGGAGAATTATCAGCTAGAGACCTTTTTAAAATAAATCGGATTGACTTCGCGTTAGCGGAGCTAGCTAGCTACCTAGCCAATATGGCACTAAAACTGCAGTGCAAGATATGAACTAAATAATAATAAATAATACCCAACAGTCACATACATACTCCTGACCCCACACTAGGATTCCCTGGATCGTGGGTATCAGAAACTACGAGTACTATGGTACAACAACACCCAGACCCGGAACAAATATTTGCAGATCACGCAACCATTTGTCCCGCAGCGGGAATCGAACCCGCACCTCTTGTATCTCAGACGGGCACTCGCCCGCTGCACCGGAGAGGTCTGATAGTTTCTCATACCCACGACACAGGGAATCCTAGTGTGGGGTATGTATGTGCTATGTATGTGACTGTTGGATGTAAAAAAAATATAATTCTAAGTAATTTAGGTACATAACTTTCGAATCCTATAAACCAATTCCGGTTATGATGCTATAACATAACACCCAGTGAACTTGAAAGGCTTATGAAACTCGTGTGCGTATGACGCATAATGTAACACATATCACACCGGTTAAGTTGTTCCAACCGCGGTCGCTCTCTCGGTCAATTATCAGAGCGGTCGACATTGGCTGCCTTTTCGTCAGCTTCCTTCTACAGGCTTCTCGTTCGCGTGATTGACACGTTACAAGACTATACCTACCTACACGTATAGCTACGTTACTACGTCAGCAACCTTGTATAAGCGCTGTTTCTTTGATAGATGGATTGGCTGCCGTCAAAAAGTCAGCTGTATTTTTATGACCAGCTAATTTTAACTTTTAGCACAAGAAACGCGACATTTTGAACATCTTTTATTACCAAGTACTATGGGTAGGTACTTAAATTACAGGACCTTAATGTGCCCTAATGGGCCGTATTTAACCTCCTTAGCTAACGTACGCAGTGACCCTATTCTGGATAATTAGCCTTAATCTCTCTCTCTACTATATCTTTTTCAATTACCTATATGAACCCGTTCTAGTTAAATAAATAAATATTCCGGACATATCACACACAATCAACTGATCCCAAACTAGGCATAGCCTGTACTATGGGTACCAGAGACTGATATACATAATAGATATATATTTAACATCCAGACACAGAACAAACATCTGTGTTCATCACACAAATGTTTGTCCTGTGCGGGAATCGAACCCGCGACCTCTAGCGCAGAAGGCAGAGTTACTACCAACTTCTTTTTATATTCTAGAGAATTGTTCAGGAAGAGTTGATTAATGGAAAATAAAGGTTCAGAATTTATTGGATATACTCAGGTTCTCGTATGCAGTTATAATAGCAGTCGATCGTCGAGTAGCTGATCACATCATACTTTCACTTTTAGGTGATTTCGTGCAAGTGTGGCCGTCATGAGACGATCGACGTCGGCCCCTCACTCGCACCGGAACAATGAAAGTTGCTTTAATGAGCATCTTTGTGATCATTGTCTGACACACATTCGCTTTTCGTTTAATTATGTACACTATTAAGCCTTATTTTTGTCTACGTTCCGGTATTTTACTATGACACGTATTTATACTTCAAATCATATACCGAAGACGGGTTTCCCAAGCCTTTGCACATTTTATCACCAATGATTTGCAGTGGGGTTATGAAAGTTTTCAACACAACGCAACGTCATAAAATATTAATACAAATGTTTTGAAATACAAGGCTATACTCGCTATTGATAGAAACTTCTGCGCCGTCTTGTAATATCTCATAGGTATTGTCCGGCTGCAGTGGTTCTATCGGTTCTCGCACCCGACAACACGTTATGTAAAAAGCGACAACTATTGCACAATTGCTTTATTCGATGGCGAAACGGCCGCTTTGAAATGCCAGTGAAAGTCACCGAGTGACTTTGGCACGCAGCGATAATGCAGCCGCCGATATTTTTATTGTAACGTTAGTTAAACAAATCGATAGACGAAACACATATGTAAGGTAGGTACTACTTGATTTTATTAACTTTGGAAGGTGAATAGCAAACCTAGTTAAATTGATATACGTTTTGGTTATAATAAATTTCTACCTACCTAGTTTCACGTAATTATATAAAATGAGAATCATGGTCGTTAGGGCCATTGTTATTCGGTAATTTGTAAAGTCATTAAAGCTGACAAAAGAATGTCGTTGACTTATCTATTTCCGGTTTGGCAAATAAACTGGAATTGTACAGGCCTTTCGTGATGGCTCGTCTCTACAATGCAATTCTGGCGGTTGTCTTGGTGCGTATTGCGAAAACGTTTGCTCTGCTGCGCATTAAAGTTGCCGCAGAAAATTATCTACGCTGGTAACACCTCTATGTTGAAACAGAATTTATATTTCTCGTCAATGTTGGGTCCAAAGATTTTCCAGGCTAAAAGGCGGGTCTAGCGTGACAAATGACAAAAGTTAGTTCCAGTGACTTGACAAACGCAGAATATTATGAAACCTTTTTTTGGTTATTGATTTTAGAGACATCAAGAGGCTTACTTGGTAGATAGTAGGTGTTAATGTTGAAAGTGCTATACATCACGTACATGTGGCATTGACTGCGGGGTGTCAATGGCAGTAGCCGTATAGCTTTTGGAGGCGTAGGAGGGTTGAATGGATCCGTTGGGCGAGATCAAAGATGCGCGCGCGTGAAATTATTAGAACGGTTCAAGACCCTTTTGCTGGGTATCATTTGATCATACACTTATTCGGTATATTGACCTAAGGGTTCTAATTTATCGTGTAGGGTCATTGTTTATAAGTAGGTACATACTACACCATACAATAGGTAGCGATGTGGTCGGGCTGGAGTGTAGCTATTAATAGACGCGAAGCCAGTCGCCCATAACAACTCATACGGTTAACACAGTATTAATAGAATAATTTAATCAAGTAATAAATTTAGTGTTTCGATATTTCCGCGTTTTCATTTATACACCTAATAGACTATAGACTTTGAAAAGTCTGAGCAGCATTACGTAAACCGAAATTTAACCGTGTATACTCCATCGCGGTATCGGATATCTGTCCGGTTTTGTTATAGCATTGAGAGCTCTATAGTCCCCACACGGACGAATTTTTCCGTCTTTTTTAGGAACTACATGAAGTGGACTCGCCCACTCGCCTTGTAAACCTTTGAACACAACCGTCGTATTAAAATACCGACCGTTCTGTTCTGGGTAGTCTAATGGCAACTTAACAAACTGATTGTTTAATCCAACGCCAGTCCACAACCGTTGCAGTACCTACTTGTAGAGAAATCGCCGCACTAGTTCACTTATCGGCCGAACAGGACACCACTCTATAGCAGGACAATGCACTTGGAATACATTACGTTGTCACAGGGAGAACAATAGATCACCTCAAAACAACGACCGATAAAGTTTTTGAATCATTTGTGTTGCGAGAAACAAGACAGAAAATTTGGTGACAAGCTCGCTGTCACCAAGGTCTGATGATGGGATTAGATTTTTCCACGGAATTCCTCAGCGAGAGATAACAATTACATTTTTTACAATTTGTAATTATACTATCCGTTTACAGTAAATTATCCGTGTCTGGGCTCATCTTACTGTTCTTCTTGGTTAACAAGTAAAAGCCATCTGATTTTATAAAAAACTTTTTATAAATACTCTACCACTCTCTACTTCAACTAATCATGAAAAATAAATTCGGGTAAGTGCCAGTCTGACTAACATCAAGGGGTTTAGTTGTCAAAAACAACCAGAATGCACATCTTGTGATAATCTATGATGGCCATGATGATAGTAAAATGGTAGAGCACATGTTTATCGTAACTTTCAAATAGATAGCTGCTCTATCAGGGTGCCATCTATTCCGATTTTACCTTCATTTGATATGCAGCGAGGCTGCAGTTGGAGTCACGTAGGCACGCATGCATAAGCGATTCGGTAGACGGCGAGCGATCGTGTTCCGATAAATAGATCAAAATTGCCATAGTTCTTACATTGGTACCGTTGACAAAGCTTAGTAATGTAATCGGGATGAAAACCCTGTCTTCTCTAATCATAACAAAAAATATTAGATGGAAGTACCTAAAGGTGCTCGTTACAATCTTTTTGATGGACATTCCTGACCTTTATTTAATTGTTGGAGTTTCTCAACTCAAGAAGATTCATTTTAGAAGATTTTCAATATAGAAAATTTTACGTTTATATTTTTAGACACTGTAGCTTTGATAAACACAAATATCTGGCTAAAGCTGTCTGAAATAGATGCGTGGGAAGGTCTACATCAAATCGCACATGATAGCCATCTATTGGTTTTACACATATGCCTACATCTCAGACACCGAGTAGGTAGTAAAATATGCGCAGACTGTAAATATCACGGCCCCAAATCAAATAAAATAAAAACAAACATAACGTGAAATAAATCAACGTTTTAATTTTTACTCCCGTTGAAGAATAAGTATTATGCTTGAATGTGTGCTCATATTGAATAAGTTGCATGTGTTGCAACTTAAATTTGTTATAGCGCGTAGTCACGTATACAATATTTAGATCGATCGTTGTAATAGAATTAGCCATTCTATTCGGATGTGTGCGGTTAGGCTGATCAATCAGTCGGCACGGCGCAGGCGGCCTTGTATGATTAGTGAATACAAACAGCGAGTTGCAAAGCGGATGCAGTGGAAGCAGGCCAGGCCACGCGAGCGCCCCGCGAGCCTGCCTTATTGCAACCAACCTTGCTCCAAAAATCCGTGACCTACATTTATAGTACGGCAAAATTCAGTCAACGTTTTTATTGCAGTCATTCTCCTCACAAAAACCGTTTAATTCGTTTGATACTTACCTACCAAAAAATATAGAGCTACCATTTCTGCATGGAGAAGTCAAGCAATCTGAGCTAGAAACATTCACTTGTTTCACTAGTTGAATTCATTATAGGTTCAGCGTAGTCGGTAGTTTTGAGACTTCATTAGTGCAAGTGGGCTGTGCTCATCGATTGCACAGGACGAACTAACGGTGTGGTTGGCCCAGTTTGCGAGTGCAGGGCACGCAGGTCGCGATCCCCGATCTAGGCGGCCTGCATTTGCGACCCTGCTCTATTTCTGGATCTAGCACGGTCAACGATTAGGTACCAACTACACTATTATACTTCAATTATCGCTGTAGTAAAGCAAATTACACATTTACCCACAATGATCTATTCACTAACATCGAAATCTGAAAAAGTAAAGCATTGAAAAGATTTGAAAAAAATATGCTAATGACTGATATCCTCTCAGATTTCCAGGCGATCAGATCCTTGAAGATGTCTAACAGGGGTAGTCAGATTCCGAACATTACATGCCTACATTTTGCAGTAGTGAGTAGGTATTCTATACGTGACAAGTTGCAAGCCCATCGCCGATTGGTGTTTGAGGTCTAATCATAAAATGGCATTAATAAGAGGGCGGGCGTAGAAATTACCTAATAAAAAGATGTTAGGTATTTGATAATGGCAATGTCAGAGACGTGTGATTAAAGTTTATAAATGGTGACGTCATACGCGTTGGCGGAGACGTAGGCGTAGGCGCGACGCGACCGCGTCACGGGTAAAATGCTACGCTTCGCCAAGCCGGGCGCGCGCGGGGGCGCTCTGGGCGCGAGTAGGCGGATGCGCGTAGCATAGCGCTCACGTAAATTATATCGCGTCTCATTACGTAACTGAACGTGAAATCTGCACAAGGACGCGGCGCCGGTGTTTCGACACCGTCGTCGACAACCCGCTGCGATGCCATAATAGCATCGTTTACGTGCTAAGCTTAGAAAAGTGAGCGTTACACCTCCCTGCAAGCTTGGTCACCTCTCTATTCTTAGTTACCGAAAGAGCGCTGAACATGCTTGGGGGAGGACGGCGAGCACGCAGGCGTCGTGACCCAACCTGACCCAAAAACAGAGTGCGACCCACCGCGCCCTACTCACCAGTTGATAACGGATACGAGAACCTGTTCGCTATGATACGCAGACCAACATACGCATAACCAATAGGCAAACATTTACCGTTACTGTGACGACTTGTCCTACCCTCAGCGTTTCAATTTCCCATTTACTTTGGCCTTTCGAAGAACTTATTTAACTCTTATGTCCAAGAAGAACGTTGAGTTTGACTAATAATTTCAGCGATTACACTAGTTGTTAAACTTACGCGAATCTGGTAATGCAATATAAAGAATAGAAATAAGAAGAAAACGCAAGTGGAGGTCGGATTTCGAATACGGGCTGTGCGTCGTCACCGGTTCAATATCAGCGATTCTGGGTCAGTGGGTCACCGTGCCGAGAGGCCGCTCCCCGCGCGTCTCGCGTACGTGCAATTAAACTCGCTCTTTATATATGTCGCGTTTGCACATGGTGATTGGTGAGATGACGGTCGAGTCAGCCGACTCATAGCACTGAGTTGCATCGGTAATTTCAGAGTCAACGTGTGCCCTGACTCTTCCACCATGAACAAGTAGGCAATGACAATCAATCTCTACAGCTTTCATTGCGTCGACGCAGCACAGGTGCTGCGTCGACGCAATGAAAGCGATAAGTTTTAACTACAAAAATTAAGTCTCACGGTCTTAGCTCACCTTTGACCAAAACACAAAGCGGTTAATCTCATCCATTGTTTACCAAATCGTGATTGACCTTTGTTCAAGAACAAAGCCATGCGTTGTAAGTAGCCTCTTCGACGTAGGGAGGATGTGTATAATCGTAGATGAGCGGCGAGTGTCGCTCACGCAGTAACGGTCACGGTGTGTTACTGTTACCTCAAACTACTGATACTACTGATACTGAGTCAGCCCGCAACAGCTCGGCATGCGTGACGCTAAACACTGAATATATCTCAACCAGTTATCCTACTTCAGCGATACTTTATAAGGATAAACTCACCTAGTCCATGCATAAACCAAATAATTCAGCAAGTCTTTAGCGAAAGTATTACGTGCTTAAAGAATCTAAACAGATGCGTCCTAATTCAAACATAGAGCATCGAGATTCACGCCTCATTCTGCCGGCTGTTTAGATAAGAGGCTTATAAATCATGTAACTATTCCAAGGCGAATGCAATGAGGTCACTCACAAAGGGCCTTGCCTTCACAGCCGACTGGTAGGAGGAGAGTCCAACTTAAAAATACAACAAAACTCAAATAAGTACATAGCGGTTTATCTTACATTTTCCTTTCCATACACGACCAAACGCGAGTTTTAATATAGTTTATATCTTCAATAGAAATATTTATAAATCATTTGTAAAAGAGATTTTCCATTGTCAAAAGTAAAGCATACAAAAACATGTCTTAATACACCGAAATCGAAACGGTTTTTGACGACATTAAATGGTCAGTCATCTCTATTCCAGCGTTGAATTTAGGTCGAATATATTAGTCATACTATATTATAACCAAACAGAAGATTTGCCTTTTAACAAATGTTTGCAAGCGGGAGTTGATAGAGATAAATAAGCATAGAATGCGGACAAGACTTAACTATTGAGTAGTTAAGAGAACGTTAATTTAGTTACTATAAATAGGATACAGGATAGGATACAGTCGACTGCTGTTTATTGCTTTCGATACGTTACTAAGCACTTACATAAACCATCAATAAAGACTGTCATTTTCAAAATATAGAGGCAAACGAGCAAATAATTAAGTCACACGGAGAACCACCGTTATGTTTTGGAGCCATCGAGATTTGAGGTTGACCGACTTTAATTAACATAAACTTACTGTTGTACGACTGTCAGTGATCGGCCTATTCGAACCTATACTGAATAACTTAGTTTTATAATTACAAGTAGTTTTACATGTGCAATGAAATAAATAAACTCCATTATCAAGCTGTTTAGCGAATCTTTTATGCAATTACGATTGTTAGTAGGATGACACAGCGGCGGCCGGCGCGCTGCGGTGGGTTTCAAGCCCTATGTGAAATATGCCCGCGGCCACGCCACGGTTCGTTTACCTATTTGAGTAAATTATTTAAATAATTTATCTGCAAACATAATATTAAAGTTGATACGAAGTATGGTAACTGGTGTAGGCGGGCTCAGCTCGCGACCTACATATCAGATACTAAGTAATCTGAGTTATCGTCCCCTACTGGTTGTCTTGAACAAACAAATCTGTGTTAACTCTGTTCTGACAAACTTAATTTATAGACGTGCTGCTTACCAGCATTACGGTCAACGTCAACTGAAAAATGTAATAGTGAAACATAGGTGATGTAGAAAAGAAAATGAGCAGGCATGCACGCTACGCATGAATAGTGGAGTGTTAGTGCATAGGCTCGCAGGGGCTCGGGTGCCGATTTCTCTTCCCATGGTTTCTTCGCGATAAGTCGAACTGCATTTGAGTGAGAGATCACATCCAATTCAATGTACGGGATTATAGGAAACCAAAACAATTTCAAGGATTTATGCCTTGACTTCCTCGTAAAAGCAGAATCAATGTAACTACATATGCAATTTTGTATCATATATGGGAGTAAGGATTCCCAGAGCAATAAGGAAAACCTCGTCTTCTCGGTATTATTTGCTCGGTAAGTATTTGTTTTTAGAGCCATTAGTCGCAATCAAGGAAAGCATAAATAAGAGGCATAGGCCGTATAGTGAGTATAACTTTATCGTCGAAGTGAAATTCGCGTCGAGCACGCAACCACTCCACGCAACGCTAAGCGCCATTCAAGTGTCTTCAGTGCATCGGAAAAAACTTAACTGGACTGGAAACTCTGGATAACGCACTTTACTGCTAAAACCGGCAATCAGTGATCATGCATTTTCTATGCTTCACGTGTCAATATATTGTCGACTGGTAATTGCACTTAATATAAATTCACCTTATTCAATTTATTTTACACTAGCAGTTACCCGCGACTTCGTCCGCCTGCATTAATAATTATTTTTAACCCCTAATAAGTTATTAATTTTTTATGTATTTTAAAGTGACAGCAACGCTTATGGATAACATTAAATTTAAATGATACCCAAAACTTTGGGGAAGATGCGGGTTCGAAACCCGCTGTTTCGAAAATTTTGGGTATCATTTAAATTAATTTCATCCCCTACTTTGCCCCCTTTAGGGATGATTTGCGAAAATCCTGAAACACGTTTTTCTTTATTTCTAACCAAAAATTTATTTCTTATGAATTTTAGGAATTATGGATTGCCCATACAAACTTTCTAACCCTATTACACCACCTCGATTATTTTTTGAGACAAAAGAATTGCCAAATTTCATACTGATCCGTTCATCCGTTTAGCACTGCTTAGGTAACAAACAAACATAATAACTTTCTCATTTATAATATTAGTATGAATGGATACTTAAGATTGGTAAGCGATGTTAATTATTCACTTATCATGAAATATCAGATTTTAACATAAGTCGACAATGAAACAGTGTTATAACATATAAATGAACTGATGAATATTGCAGCCGTTAATAAAACAACATTTTAATTTATGACGCCTACTTTATTAGCTGGTTCTTCCTAGACTTTATCGTGCCCGGTAGCGCAATTGTATCTAAGTCAATCTATTTTATACGAATAATATGAAAATATAATTTTCTTTGTTTGGATTATTCACAAATCTTCGTACAGTTTGCCCCACCAGAGTATTATTTAAATAAAGCGAGTCTGAAACAGTTAACTGTGTTTCCACAGCTACTTCTCTATATGGACAACACAGGTGTGAGTGGAGTGGTACTTTCACACTTGAAGCGGGCGAGTGATCGTCACGACTACCGATATTAAAAAATAAGGTGAAATCATAGCTAATAATCTGCAGTCTCGTAAGAATAACATTGACATCGTCATCACGCCCGTCACAAATATGAGCCTACAATTACGACCTCACTCAAATAAACTACCTCAACTTCACGAGATCAATTTTACAAAGGAGCCATTTCATTCTGGGCCTGGTCCATGTACACTACATAGAAAAATTAGGAAAAAATAGGAGATTACAAGAAAAATACAATTTCATTAATTTAAAGACAAATGCGATGGTACAATAATAGTTCTTCTGGTAAGTTTTTTACTATGTGAACACTATTTGAAGGCCGCCACGTTGGTTTATAATTGGCGTTTGACATGACATTGACATATTTTTCATGTCATGTTGTTTGATTTGATGTTTTTGTTTTGCCAGATAAATGTAGGTAGATAAATGTAGGAGGCCATGTTTTCCAAGAGCTCTGCTGCGCACAATATCTTCTATCATTAAGCATTTAATTTCTTCTATTTTTTATTTTTTTTATTTTATGTGTAGTAGTTCTTAAGGAAAATAAAAATCTTTCTTTCTTTCTTTCTTTCTTTAGGTTGTCAAAATGACATTTCACGCACGTCCATCCGCCATACTTTTGTAGCGCTGTGTGTTGCTCTCTTTGTTGTGTCGATCACAATAGGCCAGTTGTGGCCGCAGTGACACAATAGCCACAATAGCTGCTCTCTTTGTCGAAGAAAATCTTAATGTACCTTAGAACGAAGTCAATTTAAATAAAATAACCAATTAAATACGTTTACTTTATTGCTTAGCCATATTTTAGAGTAGTGTACACAGTGCTGGCCCAGGCTCCATATATTGGTGAAACGTCTCATTTTACAAACTTTGTTATTTTATGACGCCCTGAAATCGTTGGAAAGCTTTGTCCTTCTGATTGGAGCTACCGTAACGGATTAAGCTTTCCTTAGGTATTTGCGATGTCCCACTTAGCGAACGAGTCTGCGGTAAGGTTAGCCAGGCTGCCCCATCGCCACCAGCTAACGGTACGCGTGCAGGCGCCGCGCGCCGCGCCGCCGTGCACGTGAAAATAATTCTTGACGCGATTTTGTAACGAATACCGTTACTCGGTTCCGGGCCTGCTGGTGACCTTATTTCTCAGGCGAGCACTCTTTATTTTTATATCTTATTGCTTGACATAAATAAAACTCTCTGCTTCGAAATAAAGAACTTAGCAATATGATGCTCTTTAGGGGGAGGGGGGTTCGGGGTCGGCAACGCGTGCGTGATGCCTCTGGTATTGCAAGCGCTCATAGGCTACGGTAACCGCTTACCAACAGGTGGGCCGTATGTCTGTTTGCCACCTAAGTAGTATAAAAAAAAAAAAAAAAAAAATGATTTAAGTAGGTAGGTAGGTATATGGTACCAGCTGTAAACATACATACCTTCCAACCTTTCTTTGAAAATGTGTTTTTAAAACCTATCGCTGTTGATGATATTTTTGGTAGAGTCATCTTTTTCTTTGTTTAGTACGAGTAGGTTCGAACCAACAATGTTGTTACATATTACTTTAACAAGTATTACGTAGTTGTCCTCTTTTGCCGGTAGATATCCAAATGGTTGTTTATACCGGCGAGCTATGACTAAGCGAGCGGATTTGATCTGATTTCAAGCGCAGTGGATTCACCGAGTACATTGTACTGTAAATAATGTGTGACGCGATTCTGTACCTCCTATTTTATGTACGGGTAATACCATGCGTCATTTTGGTTTTTTACGAACACAAAAATACGTTATTCCCAATTTTGTACAGCCATACCTTTTTAATATCAGGGAGTTACCCTGTAACTGCATGTCAACCATGGACATCTATTCAAATCTACTTCAATTGTTTTTGTTTCATATAAAATATCATATTGTTTTCTTTCGCATTGCTATCTTTATTTGTTTTGAAGAAGTACGCGTCCTGTTAAGCGTGCTGTGTGATACAAAAATATAGTTTGCTATCGTCGTAGAGACGCTATGCGAGTGAGGTACAGTGAGGCCAGCGGTTCACTACATGAAATCGGCGGGAAATTCTAGAACTCTTTAGATGACAACACAATATTGTAGTCAGAAACCCCTTATTGATAATTTATTAACTTTTATTTGATTTGGGAAGGGAAAAGTTGAGATGAAACGAATATCCACCATTGCAGGAGTAGTTTTGAAAAACCTTGACACACGTATTTCATTATAATGCTTGGATAATTATTTGTACACAGTTTCGGATCAATCACGTTGCGCGTTATCCCATACAATCGTTGACACTCCATTAAACTGTTTTTAGGTATTAGTTTTGTAAAAATCAATGATGCAGTGTTTCATTATTATTTTTTTTTGATGTTTTTGCTAAATTTCAAGTTTGTGAGTTTAAGGAATAAGAGTTTTCATACAAACGTTTTGATCACTTTTCAACTCTTTCATCAAAGACTGGTGGTTTTGTAATTTGAAGAAATCCCGTCTAAATTTCAGCGTTCTAGCTTCAGCAGTTTGGGCTGTGCGTTGATTCCACAGTGAGGCCTTGTTCTTCTAAGTACTATATAAATTGATTGATTAATTTGTATATGCTCACAAGTATCAGGGAAATAAAAGCAAATAAAAAATAAAAACATATTGTGAGTGTTTTTCCTTAAAAAGGAATAGGGTCACTTTTATTGCCAACTATTCACGTTTAATACTATTTCTTTCGAACTTTCGCGATCTGTATACATAGCTTATTGAAATCAAACGGGTGTTCAAAAGGTACGCGATAAACACCCGTTTGATTTCAATAAGCTATAGGTATTTTAGTACATTTTAATGCAAAAAGTAGGGACCTAAGAAAGAAAAACCCACTGACCAGACTCTACCTCTCTAGCATCAGAAGCAGTCAACAATAATGGAGTAACTTACACGAAACTTCCTTCCTATTAGGTCATTTGTAAATAAATTATAGAATGGAGAATCATAATTAACATTCAAACAACAAACTAGCACAAGTGGTAGATATCACGAGTCGGTGCGCGTCACGATAGTACAGCCGCGTGCTACGTCACAATTTACGCACAAAGAATGGCACAAGGCCTGCGCACGCGCAGTGTCGTTTCCTTATTTTGCTTATTAAATGTATCTACGTAGCTTTTTATCTTTGGGTATTTCAAATTTGATAAGTACCTACTTATAAAAAAATAGTTATAGTATTAGTAAACGTAATCGTGTGGTCATCAACTAAAACTTACGTTGCTGACTGACTGTCAATCAACGCACAGCCTTAATAAAAAGTCCTAGGAGTACGAAATTTTGAGGGTTGCTCCCTGCTGTAGTACGAGTGTGTTTCATAATTCCTTTTTTAGTGCACCCCTAGTGCACTAAAAAAGGAATTCTGAAACACAACCCCTAAAGGGGTGCAGGGGTGTTGAAATTTGTATTACATCAAGCGAAGTCTCGGGGTTTCCACTAGAATTGTTTAAAGGTGACTGTGCGCAATAACTGTTACTACCTATACCATACATGATACTTAATGAAGTTGAACGCTTTATGCGGTTAACTATTTATCGAACCTTTGCAAACAAATTGACGGTCAGTTAGTAAAGTCGGGTCAATCTTATTATTATCTTGTTTGTAATCGAATATATTGTGCACAAACAATGTTTAATGTTATGTTAGTGAGCACGGTGTAAATGATGGATGACGCATGGTTTAGCCGACCGACGACGACGCGACGCTCTGCGCGCGCATTGCCGCCGGCCGGCCGGCATCCGCGCTCAAATCAAAACAAGAACAAGACAGCCGTGCTCGCTCTATCTGCGAGTAACAAAGTAACCTGTGGCACAGGTACCAACCAGTATCTGCCCGGTTACTTTAATATGAACCACAATTTAGAACCAACCGACGGAGGTGATTATTGTAATCTTCACTCCGGCTACTTGTTACATTGAACACAGTTAGTTATACGTAGAATAACGGTGCGGCCGGATTTAAAATTTAGCGCATGCGTGAAGCCCAGGACGTCGAGGCCAAGACGTGCGACCTATTAACCCTCGTTTGATGCGCTTTCAATTGATGTAAATAGATACATCCATTTAACTCTAAGCAGATGATTACCTAAGCAGGTAGTCCATTGTTTATTTAGTCGCTAGCGCTCGCTCCCTGCATGCAATTGTATTTACTGGGCTCATGGTAGCTCAACGGTAGCTCCTTTTATCTAATCTATAATTGTATCAAGAAAACTACGCACGTTTTTAAGTATGTAATATTTAGGTAGGTATGCGAAGATAATTACGACATTGCTTCGTCTGTATAACACTATAACCGCTTTCGATAATGTTATCAGTGCCCTTGATACTAAGCCGTTTTGATTTCCATTAATTTAACAGCCAACAACTCTGTTACAAATTACATTAAAGCTGTTGATGATACTTAGGTACTTCTCTGCTTAAATAAAACCTTTCCTGTTTGGCTAATGACATTGATAAGCCTGTTGTCTGTTTAGTAGAGAAACCATTAATAATCGTGACGCACGGACGTAAATAACGCTGCGGATTTACCAATAAAAACAAGTCGGTTTAGCATTGTTCCGGTATCTGTAGAGTGCGAGGAGTTTTTTACTTTCAGCAGCGTACACAAATACATGATGCTATCAAAGATAAAACAATCAGCGTATCAGGAATTAATAAAAGAGCAACAAGAGGTCACCGAAACCGCGTAGAGGACAGTGCGATCGGGGGAAGCGGTGCATAGCGGTGTGGTGGCGATAAAAGTGGCGTGCGATGCAGTGTGTACGATGTTCGGACACGATGCGTTGTTACAGCATACCATAAACGTAGATCCAGTGCGCAGTACTTCGTGATGTGCCGGGCCTGGACGCCGCACACTGCACGTGTAGGGGTCAATAGCTCGCTGCACGCGCTCGCCTCCGCCCAACATTACACAACAAACCTTTGTCTCAACGCACCATTTCAGATTCACTTTATAACATTACAGCCTACATTTGCTGGTAAACAATGCTTTCTTCAACTTATGCATGCCGGTTGCCGCGCCGGCTTTAGCTTTGCAAGAGCTGGTCCACAAACTATGGAGATATAGAGGCCATTTTTGTGCCAAAAAACGCTCGTTGAAGTCTTTTGTATGGATATGAAACGGCCTGCAAAAAACTTGACGCCCGGATTTTTTTTCGTCGATAGTTTATTGTAAGGATACGGGGCTTTGTCCCTTTGTGTGTCGGGGATGTGGGGGACGGCTTGCGGCGTGGAATGCGGTACTAACCTCGGCGGCGGGCGCGTGGACCTGGACGCGCAGCTCGTCGGTGTGGTGGTCGTGTGCGAGCACGTCGGCGCGCACCTCGCGCCCGTTGTACGTGAGGAAGACGCGCTGCGTGGCCTGCAGCTTGACGCCCTGCATGCCGCGGAAGCCGGGCCCGATGAGCTCGGCGTCGCGGTACTCGCGCGTACTCTTGCCGCCATCGAAGCGCACCGTGTAGCGCGTGTTCGGCGTCAGGTTAATGCAATTGTTGTTTTCCGGGAAGGGAGCAGGCGTCTTCACCGCCTGGATCATTCCCGAGTAGTATAGTCCATCGTCACCGAGCGCGGCAACCCGCGTCCCGATGATGGAGCGCTTCGCTAGACGCTTGCCGGTCGACATTATCACGTTTTCGTCCTCGCTTTTAACGATAAACACACCGGCGGGCGTCCGTGGCCCGCTCGGTAAACTATTCTCACAAAGGTTCACTGAAGAATTTCAAATCGCCCGGCGAACTCGCTTCGCGGGATAACCGTCACAGAATTTAGGGAAATTGGGAGAATTTCGTCGCGTGTCCGTGCGCTGCGCGCGGTCCGGCTTCTCAATAGGCCGGGGCTGATCGCAGCACTCACTCGGAAACATAATACGATGGCAGGTCCTCAAAGATCGGGACGAAGGAGAATCCTTTCGAGGTATTAAACTTCGCAAGGAGCTCGCGGCGAACGACCTCGATACGCGCGGTCTCGAAGAGAACTGAGAACGCGAGTGGATCGCGGCGCGCGGCGGGACGAAGCGGTGCGGGGCGGCCGGCGACACCGGCCGGCCGGCGAGTGGGAGCGGCGACCACCCGTCTCGCTCCTTTGTTTTGATACTCAGCTGTTCGAGCGAACGAGAGGAGCGAGGTGTGCCGGTCGCGTGCGAGTGAGAAAATGCGTGGCGGATCGGTCGCGCTCGGTTCGTGATTGTAGTTCGGCTTCGGGCGGACTCGCTATTTTCAGCGGGCGGGCGGGCGGTGAAGGGCGGCTTGCCGCCCACGGGCGACATTGAGGCGCGTCGGCTCGGTTCGCACGTGGAGCGCTAACGGGATTGCACAACGCACCTCGCGGCCGACCGTCGCCTCGCGCCGCGCGCCCGGTACCCGCTGCCGCTGCTTAATTCGTGACACAGTTTCTATTCGGATTCGGGGTCGATTCAAATGTCAAGCAGATGCACCCACTTATGCAACGCTCGTCTTGACCTAACTGCATCTAAATACGTACAAACAATTAACATCAAACTCAAAACAAACCAGATATGCTAGCATCATTTATAAAGATATTAAATACATCAGTCCAAGACGTGTCACGCCTATATTAGGATACCTACCGAAGTTCAAGCCTCAGACAGATTTAATAGAGCTATAGTCGAAAGTCCGTGAAGCATTTTTTTGATGAGGATTCTTATCTAATGCTTAATAGTATTTTAACGATCAAAAACATCAAATCAAAATCTGAGCGAAATAGAGGTTTAAAGCTTTTGCTTTTCGAGGCCCAGATAAGAGAGGTCTACAGAAAGAAAAAAATATAGTTTCTCTGGGACTTGGATCTGGGAAAATACTGGACTTTAATCAAAGATCTTTACAAAAATAATCCATACTTTTATCATTTCTAACCCTGAAGAGAAGGTTTATAGACAAAATTTGTAATAAAAAGTTGTTAGCAAATTATATATTTATTTATCTTTCATCAGTTCATCACTCATTGATCTGTCATTTTTCCTATAATTTAATAGTATCACTATTACTCTCTTCAGCTTTGCACGCGTAATATCTGAATATTATCCACCGTCCTACCTTCACCCGTAGTCTCTCAGACCATGGCCCTCCAAACATCCTTTAAACATTTCATGAAATAAATTCAAGAAAGCTTAAAACACTATTGCAAGGATTTCAGCCAGTCAGCCAGTTAACTAAGATGGTCATAGAACATTTACTTTTAATTCTTGCTGCTGCTTAAATTTGTACATTTACAGACTCAGCAGAAAGCGGCGCGGCGCTACGACAGGGAAAATATTCAAATGATTTCATAAATAGAAGCTGTGTCACGCATTCACATGCTTTTATTGTCTATTTAACAATTTGATGGTCAGTTTTGTTTATTTTCGACTACACTCATTTGCGCAATGCATTTCGTCATAGCGTAGTAACTCTATTGTGTGGAGGTCAATGTTTGTATAACGGCTGTGAAAAGTTCTATACACAGCCTGTGCTTGCTTGCTGGTCGTGTTACTGGTCCTTTCTTGATCATCCTGCATTAATTACGACTCCGACGGGATTTGAACCCGCAACCGCAACTAAGCTACGGAGACACTTCCCCATATTTAGGGGAAGGTTGCGGGTTCAAATCCCGTCAGAGTCGAAATTAATGCAGGATGATCAAGAAAGGACCAGTAACACGACCAGCAGCACGATATTATAAAAAAAACATAGTTACCTATATATATATATAAAATATAAATCCTGCATTGCGTCAGTGACTCCGTTGAGGTATGTTGGATCTGAAAAGACCGTTTGTGAACGAACCAGGGTGTTGTAAGGATTAAAATGCGTCTCAAAGAAGATCCTTTCGTGTACAAGTTACACATTCTTCGATTTTTTTGTTTCTAAGACATGCCGGCTTCTACACGATGTTTTCCTTCACCATTTGAGAGCATATAATATAAACAAGTACAGAGCCAGTCGGAAATTACAAACAAGATGCCCTTCCTTGATCACAAAATTAAAAAAACTCCGTGTTTGCGCTATTCAGCTTCAGATTCCTTCTTAGAGTGAATGGACGTCATAAGTTAGTACCTACGAGTATGATTAAAGTTTTGTAATACTGGAATATTCAAAAGAAAGCACGTCCAAATTAAAGTCACGTCCACAGAAAGTGAAATGCAATATAATCACGTTTGGTGCAATGTAGATCATTAACACGTGTGATCCAATATAGGTACCTAATTACAAAAGGATTTTTATTTCTTAAAAGTTGCAATAATATGAAGATATTGATAATATCTGAAAACTGGGAGTCCAGTTTCTCCATAAGTACATTCTTGCTTTTGTCCCTGTCAAAGCACTAAAACAGAGAACATAGCGAAGGAATCGAAATTTCCTCGTTATGAATCGTTTACATGGTTTTTAGTTATTTTAGTTAGTTTAGGATTACTAAGTAGTTTACTATCACTGTTTGTTTTACTAAGAAATAAAAAAAAAACCTAGTATGCAAGAAAAAATAGGTAATGGCACCTTTGCTATTTTACATTATTTTTCTTCTAATATTTTTTAAAATCTGTACATATCATACCTGTCTAGTTTCATGACAACATTATGAAGCAGCTTGCCAATCTTATACTATACTAGCTTACGCCCGCGGCATCGCTCCTGTGGTACCTAGGGACAAAAGTAGCCTAATGCTAATCTAGATAAAGAACGTTATCTATTCCAAGTTTCAAGGAAATCGGTTGAGCCCCTACGGCGTGATTGAACAACAAACATCCAAACATCCTCACAAACTTTCCCATTTATAATATTAGTAGGATTACACATACAACAAAATTATTGTCTTTGGGCTCATTTTGATCGACTTCCTTCAGTTCCGGTTACTCGTTTTAGACATGGTTTTCTGAATAAAAAGACTGTAATGCTACGGTACTGCAACTATCAATATAAACATCGTCTGGTAGAGTACCTCTACGAAACCCATATATCTATGTAGAACTGGGGCTACCTTTTGAAGTCCTGTAGATTGCCTTAACATCGAACCAGGAAGTTTAGTTGGTGACCATAACAGTGATGGCCAGGAATGCCGATGTATCAACTATCATGTAACAGTCATATAGGCAGCGCTTGGCTAGCGTAGTAGAAATTTGACCATGGGACTAGCTAATTAGTGTTTCAAAGCATGATGCCATTAGCAAACGATAAACTAACTCGATTGCTAATGAAGTAGCTAATGTTATATCCACACTTTATCTATAGGTTTCACACCACGCTAACTTAGCATGGCGAATTTTGTCTAGCAGTTTTGATTGCAAGGCTTTACAATATTAAACAATTAAACGGTTTTAGAACCATCGTCATCATTCATCATTTTGGACGTAGGACGTCCACTTCTGAACATAGGCATCCCCATAGATTTCTAGAGCGACCGATACAATCATTTGGGGGGTTTTGCCTACCCTCACCACGCTGGGCCGTGCTGGCCCCGGCTGAAGAATAGGTCAATTCCTGTGGGTGTCGTAAGGGAAGAGGGAAAAACAGCTCGAGGATGGGCAGCATTCCCTATTAACAACAATAGCTTGATCTGCGTTCACTCACTCGGTTTTAAACAATTCGCTGTAAATGTACATATATTTATAGCTCTAAATAAATAATTCGTTAAAACGTTTCAAAATTTCGCAGTATTATGTTACTGACCTCGATATTTTATTGAACAATAATTATTCAGAGCCAGTTATTCACTGTTATTCTTTATTCTGTGGTAATGCCGGTTTAAATTGCTTTTGAGACAGAACAATAAAATATAAAGATTGATGACGTACGCATTACACCTTCTACGCAATTAACAATCGAATTGTAATTTATTATTGCTGCTAACTGTTGCTACCATTATAGTATAAAATGAATTGATTGTTGAGCATTGACATCATTTTGTGTTATTACGCAATAGTTACTTAAATAACTTTTGATGTGATAAACATAATTATAGGCACCAAGCTGTGTTTGTTGCCTGATTCTTCTCGGCTTGTTCGCGAGGATCAGGCGTAGCTTCACCTAGTTTCTAAGACGTTTCAAAGTGATTGTAGTGATTTTATTGAAATATAAACACCTTTTGAATTTGAGTTTATTCTAGTCTATAAAAATACGTTTTTATAGACTAGAATAAATTGTGCTCCCGACTTTTAATGAAAAAAAATATCGTTCTATTTAGTTGGTTTTCTTTAAACGCCTGTCAAATTGTATTTAGCTCAATGAAAGATAAGATACGAACGGTAATTACGACAAATTACTTAATTCCGAATAAATTTAATTAAATTAACCTACATTTTTGCTTTATGCGAACTAGTCTTACGACGGGCTGAGACCGGAATAAGCAACCTCGAATTTTAAGCATAATATAAACAAAACAATATCGCGTCTCGACATTTGATCGTTATGTTATCACAACAAAATCTCAATGTCGATCAGCCTACAAATCCATCTCTCTTCCATCAAAGAAACCGTTTTACTGGTTATGGCAATATTGTGTTCTTTTTTCACTCGACTTCATTAAAGGAGGAAAACGTTTTTCGGTTGTATGCATGTTATACATGTGTTCCTTTGTGCGCCAATGTAGCCTAAACGGCTTGATGAATTTTGGTAAATAAGGTTTATCAAGCGAGTGACAAGGAGGCATAAATCCTATAGGTATGGCGGCTATAAACCACCATAACAATTTTTTATTTTTTTTTATTTAGGTGACATAGGATACTTATATGTGTCAACATTTCCAATATGGCGGCTATAAAGTCGCCATAATATTCGATTGATGATGCAACAAAAACGACCTAAACTTGGTGGATTTTATGAGGTATCATTGGATTCGTCTTAGTGTAGACACAGAAAATAATAAAATATCATGAAGAACAAGGAGTTGCCCGCGACATAATCCGCTTCCTTCGACTACGTTTAGTTTCAAGTTTATAAGTTACAGGAATATGATTTTCCATACAAACGTACATTTTTGAGGGTAGAATTTATAAAAATACTTTCTAAGTGCAAAGCCTAAACTATGAAATGAAGATGCCCTCTAAGTTTCATGCTTCTAGGACAAACAACGCAAGAGAGAGACATATGACACTAAAACAATAAAACCTTTAGAGTGAGTTACAACGACTACAATTTCCTGGAGAAACTATTCCTTTGATTTTTTGTCAGATTTAATACCATCGATTTCAAAAGTTTTGAATAAAAATAAGTAGGAAGTTTGAACAAGGTAGAGTTTCACCTAAAATTGAATTATGCAGAGGAAGCTGGCGAGGCGCATCGGTTCAATTTTATTCAAGTTTTATTTCATGAAGCATATTTCGAGCCAGGAAACGTGTAACTACGAGGTAGCGTTTTTTTATTGCCTGTGGGGGATCAAACTCGTTTCAAGGGGTGATTTGGACCAATCAGAGTGCGGACATTTCACGTGGATTTGTTGTCTGGATCAGCTGTTCGGAGAATGTAAACAAAAAAATATCAACAAACCTGCGCCGGTACAGACCCTAGCCAGGTAAAGAAAGTAAAGGGAATCTTATAATAACACTTCAATAGAATTCACTTTTGTGAGGGATGCACATTATTGGGAGAAATGTTGAGGAACAAAAGATTAGAAAAAGATTTTAGTGCGGCTAGTTCAAACAAAGCTTCAAATAATAAGTTTTTAAAAGATTGACAAAGCCGCGTTCTACGTCTCTGATAGTATCTACCAAAATTATATGGAAGGTAGGTACATTCTCTCTGATTTACAACTTTTCGAATAAAATGAACACTGAAAATAGAACACAAACAACCAAATCAGCCAAATTGTGAAAGTCAAGCGATGATGTAGTTTATTATGTTTTATGGAAAGCTACGATTCCCGCATACATTAAATTTATATGAGACAACCATGGAGGTAAACCTTATTGCAGAAAAAAAACTTTGAAATCGGTTTGAAATAGGCGGAGATATCGCAGAATATAAAAAAAAACCGAATCTCTTCCTTATTTAAAGTCTGTTAATAAGACGAACGTACAGAGATAGTAGGTAGAGACAGGTACTTCAAGCAGAAGGGCCTTACGTACCCTTTTTGCTTGAAGCTTACAGATCATAGTTGAGTTGAATAAGGGGTAGCATAAAAATATACTCTGAACGTAAACGCACTTTTTTGTATCCATAAAATAAGTTATAAACTCATTTAGATTCACAAAAGTTTAAATGGACATTTTTTGTTTTCTATTCATGGAACTAACAAAGGCAAAGCAGCGGTTGTAATCTTTTAAATCCTTATGATTAAGTAGCAGTATTAAGTAAAATTCAACCCGAATAGGTAATTTTTGCTAAGATATGATTCTTGAATTTAAAAACGTACTAAATTAATGTACTGCCAAAAGCTGCCTCTATGTAGTTTTATTACCCGACTACGGATGGTTGTGTTGAACAATTTATGTCACTTGTAGATCCTAAACTGGTCATATTTTGACGAATGAGGTGTCAAATGAAGCGTCTTATGGCCTATCATATGCTTTATATGACGTCACTCTTAATCCATTATAACGAAAAATAAACCCTAATTTCTGACACAAACAAAATAATATTTAATTAACACTTCGTTTTGGCATCATACAAAAGTGCTTGGCGATTACATACATCAAAATATATTTTTTAAAACTATTAGGTAATTACTTTATCAATAAGCTATAAATAAAATCATTCAAAAAGAACAAGCTTTTGCGAAGTTGGTTATAAGTTTTTAAACGTATTTTATATTGTTTACTCTTAAGGTGAGGGTTAAATTGTTTTATGATTTTGAACTGTTTTTTCTCAATGGGCCGCAACTGGATGAGGCTTGCACAGGATAGAGGTGAATGGCAAATACAAAGGGAGGACTATACCCAGCAGTGGATGAAGTTAGGCTGTGGATGATGATGGATGATTTTTCTCAATAAACGCAAAACGCACAGTTTTGCGATAACTTGACCATTTTATTTACCTAAATCCAAGACAGAAACGCGATTGGTAAAATTTTTCTCTATAGATTTATTTTTTAAAGTTCGGTCCTCTGAAACAGTTTTTTCGAAAATACAAAATATCAATCATAAATAACTTTTTTTTAAATATTGTGTTAGACAATAGCATTGGATACCTAATTCCAAGAAACTTTTTTTAAAAAAATACTTAATTATTAAGATAATCGATTAAATGATTATTTAAGTTTTTTTAATTTCACACAACAAAAGATTATGAGAAACACGTTAGAAGCAAAGTAATCGTTGTTATGCCGATACCTATGTATGTTACAAATAAAATTATTTTCTTTCTTTCAAAGGGGGAAATAATGTTTTATTTCCACTAAACCGCATTGAGATAACACTGAAGTGAACTAGCAACTCTAGAAACCGCGATAAAAATATGTATCAGTAGGTACATAACATCCGGTACCTTGATAACTGACCTGGCAGACGACGATAATAACTTTTTCTCACCACATAGGTAACCGCGAAACCATAGCTCTTTGATAATTTTAGATCTATTTATTTTTTATCGTAGTTTTATAGTTGAGTTTTATGTAGAGCGGGTGAGTGAGGGGGAGATAAAGTGATTATTATTAGAGTACAAAACAAAAAGAATTGGAGGCGCCGGGTATCGATCCCGGTACCTCTCGCATGCTAAGCGAGCGCTCTACCATCTGAGCTACGCCCCCGGTGGAGGTAGCCGCGAAATGACCGCTAAGAAACTAGAGCACAATTAAATATTTAATGTTTTGATACGTTTAGCATATCTGATGATTTGCAATTCAGAAGCTTATTACTCTCCTTGAACTCGTATCTACCTACATAGATAGCTGCAAGTTTCGGCACGATTATAACCTATCTTATTAGGACGTTGCCCACACGTCTAAAGAAGCCTCTAAGCGCACCTAATCTAAACTGATTTTTCACCGACGTTCATAGGCCCTTTTCATGGCCACTATACCTCAACCTGGTCACTGACCGTATCAGGACGTGGACAACATAACATTGAGCACGAACATTACGTCTTATTGCCATTCAAATGCACAATTTTACACGAATTTGAATCATTAATCTTAGACGTCAACTCACGTCACCGCCTTAAAATATTGCAAAGTTGCGGGTACGGGCGATTTCGATTGGAATTAAAAGAATGAGAACTAACAGTATGATTCAGTATTCAGTCCACTGCTGGACATAGGCCTCCCCCAAAGAGTTCCATGACGAACGGTTTTGAGCCTAGTCCATCCACAGACTTCCCGCAACCTTCAAAATGTCGTCGGTCCATCGGGTGGGGGGCCTTCCAACACTGCGTCGCCTTGTTCGTGGTGGTACATAATGAGAATTATTAACGCTAGTTTGTCTAAATAAATCAATATATCAATGTGTAAATAATGCTATCTAAATCAATAAGAGCAAGGTTTTCTAATGCAAAACACATTACGTATTTATACCAATGAAAAACATGTTTTTATTTAACAAAACATTATAACTATATACAACCTTCATAAATTTATTTTGATTTGGTCAACATACCTACACCTAAATTATCTTATTTAAATAATTTGTCAGCTTAATTGGCTTCCATAATTAGATATTATGAATTCATAAATCAGAATATGCATTTATTATTATTTTTTAGTCATAGTATAATTTTTTTTGAATATGTTTTATTATAGATAAAGAATTTGAAATGCATTTAGGTGGATGATCTGTTTACATAGCATTGTTATGAAATATCAAGTCTTTCTAATTAAATAATCAAACTTAAACCTACATAATAATAAGGTCGGTTCTTTGTTATTTGAATTATTTTGTCCTTACAGCTAGTAATATATAAAATACATAAAAAATATGCAATTATTGAGGAAATCTAAACACTATTTGGAATGACGACATACTACATACATATGAATTTACTACACACAAAGAGAAAAATCAACTATCACCTTCGAGCAATACAACGTGCGCGCCCTTCCCGACGGCATCCCCAAGTTTGAAAGGCGCCAGATTTGCGACAACGCCATCTCTTGGCGACCGTACGACGTACTCCATTTTCATTGCAATTACCACGAATAGGGGTTGTCCTTTCAGCACCTGAGGAAGAGGAAATGTTACATGGTTCGCTCAAAAATAAAATTTTAGCGTAAGAATTTACCTAATATTATCCATTTGTTTTGTTCATTTGTTTATTATCCATTTGTCCACAGAGTGGGGAGAACGACATTGACCTCGTGTACCAAAGGTTCTTTGTTTCAATTCATTTTCAGGCGTATGCCTGCCAAAATTATCAAAACCACTTCCGAGCCAATTCTAAAGATGGCACTACTTGCTTCAGTATAGCGCATAAAATATTTAAAATAAAAAAGCGCTTTGCGCTTCCAAGTCCGCCCAAATAAGTGTAGATAGTGATACAGAACTACACAATGGTAAGCCCTGGTAAGCATGGTCCGGGAGGTACTGCCACCTTGCCTATAAATTCTGCTTTCAATGCAACGCTGCGTTCCGGCTTAAAGCGTGAGGTGGCGTGTGAAATTACAGGCACATGAGACTTACCAACTCATGTCTCAGGGGCGGCAATGCGCGCGTGATGCCTCTGGTATTATAAACGTCCATAGGCTACGATAACCACTTTCTATAAGGTTGGCCATATGCTTCTTTGTCGATTCAGTTGTAGGTATCTAAATAAACAAAATAAAATTTGCGTAGTGCTTACTTTGTCTCCCTTATTGACTAGAACGCGTTCCAATATTCCATGCGTGGGTGACGAGGCACTGTTGACAGCTGCTGTTGTGTCCACCGCACTGGCCGCTTGGTATTTAGCCTTAGGGATTTCCACTATTGTCTGACCTGACTGCAAAATCATTATCATTGTCATCAAAAATTGTCTTTGGTTGTTGAAGTCTTTAAGTACGTGGCTTCAGAATATGGTACATGGTTTTGGAATAAAAACACAATAAATATAAATAACACACCTATTATCTTTTACCTATTCTATATTTTTTTTGCATTTTCTACAAGTTCAATTTCCCCCTTGACTGCCAATTTTGTTTTGTATTCACTTCCCCAGCATTGGTGTGTGGTTGTTTGTTTTAGGCACACGTGTGTCAGTGCCGTTCAGGCAGAATCGAACCCCATTTTTTAGTTTCCATCTATGACGTCACTCTCATCCCTTGAACATGCTTACCTCATCATAAACGTGGACTTGGTTCTCATGTGTGAGCAGTCCAACGTTGGTCCTCTTGTCTTCTATCGCTGCATTCAGACGCAAGCCGAGCGGAGATGTTTGTAAATATGCCTCTACGCGCCGCCACTCGCCATCGTTCACTTTGACCTCGTATGTGTTGGCTGTGCTCTCGTATTTGACAGTTACATTTAGATCTAAAACGGGGTAAAGTAAGATGAACGGCGGTGGTGTTTTATAATTGCTTATTTATGATCTAAGCAAGTTTGTCACGTATTATATCAACAATTCTACTACTATTATTCAGTAAGAAGGGTGTGTGTATGAGAGACCTATTATTATTAATTAATACGTTTATTTCAGACCTAAAATATATATAAAATGAAGTGTGCTTTCATAAAGTGTGTAAAAGATGTTACATATTTTATAGGAAAATTAAAATTATTTGTTCGAAATAAACTAAAGTTAGTTAACTAGACTCGGGCAGGAATAGAATCCAAGCCTTCCCTACTGCGTCCTAACCGAAATTCTTTGGAACGTTCCCGCGTTCGACGCGCCGACATCCGGCATCCTCCGGCGACTTTGCTCACGCTGAACATTATAAAACAAAATAAGTCCTATGTTTTGTTTAGATCGATAAATTCAGTGGAATAAACTATAAAAACTGTTAAATTTGTAATAGAATTTGCTATAATTAAAGTCTAATAAATTACCTTTCTCGTCGAACCTCAGCGGTATTATCTTTTGCGCATTATAGTTGGGTCTCCACGCCGTCGGCTCAACGGAGATTCCCTTCCAAGAGTCATTAGCGGAGCTTTCACTTTTACTGACCAGCAACTGTAATAAAGTTGTGTCATTGATTAATGATCCATGATGTAAGCGCAATGTGCTCTAACACAGACTTTATTGATTTATTGGAGGCTGATTGGCTATAATTTATAATGGCTTTACTTGTATCGTTCCCAACACGTACCGGCATGGGCGCAACATGGGCAATATGGGCATTGGACATAATATTCGTCTTAGCGTTGTTAATTTTAAATGTATTTAGTGCACGAAAGGAGCCTCGAAGCGGCGCACTTTAATCCTTTCACTACACTGATTATTTCACTGACGGCCCCATACCTCAACCTGGTCTCTGACCTAATACAGGATGACCAAGTAAGAATCAGTGACAAGACTAGCAAGCAAGGTATTGAGTATTGTGCCAAGGTCCTCCCGCGATTCTGTCGTTATGACTACATCATCGGCAAATCGAAGGTGAGTGATGTATTTGCCATTAACGTTGATACCATGTCCATCTCGAAATAATACTTACATGTCCTAGAGCCGCTTGGATCGCCCGATGTTCGGTGAGCACAGAGTCGGATGCAGGAAACAGCTCAGCCTCGTGTTGTGGTATGAATGCGGTGTGCACATCGCCTGATACGAACGCACTCGCGCCGCTCAAGCGAAGAAGGAAGTTCACGTTGGTTTCTAATCCTGCCACCTGAAGTGAATTCATAAGGAAACCTTAAGTTTTTTTTAAACCTCGTCGAAAAATCTTTACGCTATATATGATAAATAAATTAATTAGGTGTATATTATAAATACCACCAACCATTAATACGGTAACCACTTAACAACAGGTATGCTTGTTTGCTACCGTAGTTGTAAAAAAGATGAAAAAAAAAATTAGGTATTAGTTATGTTTTTTTCCCGAACTTTTTAAAATAAGTACTGTGATTTGAACCCAAAAAAGGCAAATTTTTGGCGGTTTAAAATGAAAAATGAAATGTTTAAAAGTTGTATACTTTTAAAAATAAAGACCAAAAAGTCTAAAATAGAAGAAGAATAGGCCTCTCCATATCTACCTATCCGCGGATGTCGTAAGAGGCGACTAAGGGAAAAAAGCTAGGGGATGGGCAGCAGCGTCCCTCATTTTAACAATGATAGCTCAAACTGCGCTCGCCAACCCGCATGCCCAGCGTGGTGAGTATGGGAAAATCCCCCTACATGATAAGGAATTCGCTCTGTCTGTTGGGGAGGCCATGTTCAGCAGTGGACGTCGTACGGCTGAAATGATGATGATGAAAAGTCTAGCAGGTTGTTCAGTTAAGAATACTTACTTGGTATTCCTGAAGCTTTGTTCTAGTTTTCGCTAAAGCTTCGTTGCGGTCGCGGCCCCACACCACCAGCTTAGCAATCATAGGGTCGTAATGCACCGATACTTCTTGACCCTCTCGTACGCCGGTTTCGACCTACAACATAAAATAACAGTATGAAATAAATTACTTTCCAGAACAGATTGAAAATAAAAATAGATATCAAGAAAGTGAGCTTTGTGATTTTATTGGATAACGCCAAATAACGCTCTGTGGCAAAGCTGCATAATGCCGGTGAATATCTGGAATAAAAATAGCGACGCGTCGCAATAAAACTAAGCGGAATATTGACGACCTTCGATACCCGCATTGCGGAAGAAATGTTTGCATGATCTGCAAATATTTGTTCCGGGTTTGAGAGTTGTGGTACCATGGTATTCGTAGTTTCTGATACCCTCGACATAGGGAATCCTCGTGTGGGGTCAGGACTATGTATGTGACTGTTGGGTGCTATAATAACGTCTGGATTTTGCACCTATATCGGAGAGCCACAAGATTAACTGGATGGTATCATTGATGTTATATCGAACCCAGCGTCTTACAAACTTTAGCGGTGAACGCAGTGAGGCGATCCAGCGAAGCTATATAAAAGAAACGTATGAATTTGCAACGCGCGTCGGCACATTTTCAACAGACGCTGATGCGCCATCATTGCCAATAATTTTTCAGGTTTTTTTGTCGATGTAACATAATTTAGTTTCGACATTTTAATGCTTTAATACTCACCCTAACAAATTCTTCAGGCAAGGGTTGTGTAAGTCTATGCAGTGTGCCCGCGCGCGGCAAGAATCCCGCTCTTGGTTCTTCTGCGTAAATTCGACATTCTACTGCGTGTCCGCGACGAATGATCTCTTCCTGTGACAATGGCAATGGCTCACCGGCCGCTACTCTTAGTTGCCATTCTACTAAATCCGTGCCTGTAGACAAAGAAGGTAGAATTTTTGAGCGGAAGGGAATAACGATCATCAGTGTTTGAAATTGCGGGATGAGACGAACTTGAAACTCGAGTACTGCGTTATTGGAACACTGTTTTTTTATACAACTTACACAACAACACTTTCTATGCAAAAGCTCTTACCAGTAATCATCTCTGTGATGGGATGTTCGACTTGCAACCTTGTGTTCATCTCCATAAAATGGAATTCGTGTGTAGCGCGGTGCAGGATAAACTCTACAGTTCCAGCGCCAACGTAGCCTACCGCGCGAGCCGCCCGCACCGCGGCCTCTCCTAGTGATCGGCGGGTTTCTTCCGATAGTCCTGGCTGCGAAATAAGATGCAAATTATTTACCAGTAGCTTATTCCGGCAGCTTTCACTATGCTCTATCGAAAGACGGCTTATCTCATCATCAGCCTGAAAAGGTCCACTGCTGAACATAGACCTTCCCAAAAAGTGCCACAACAAACTGTCTTGAGCCTTCTTCAGCTACCTAATTCCTACGACTTTAAAATGTTATCGGTCCATCACGTGGGGAGACTCTCGCAGAAGAACATTACTTACCAAGCTGATCATCATATTCTATTAGTTACATTTACATTATACTTACTGCTGGAGCTTCTTCTATAATTTTCTGATGGCGTCTTTGAACCGAGCAGTCCCTTTCAAAAAGATGAACGGCGTTTCCATGCATATCAGCAAACACCTAGAATAAAAAATATTGAAAACAAAACAGTGCTGGCTGAACAGGCAAATTGACCTAATATCTCACTAAAAAAATCTCATTATTTTGATTACTTACATGAATACATTGTAGTTTTTTCAACAAAAGAAAAATAAATTAATGCAATAGATCCAATTTCATAAATGTTTGTTTTTGTACCTGAACTTCCACATGTCTAGGGTCTGTGATATACTGCTCCAACAGCATATTGTCGTCACCAAATGACTTCAGAGATTCCCTTTTTGCTGATTCCAACTGAGGAAGAAAATCTGCTTCTGTCATTGCAATCCGCATTCCCTGAAAAGAAACGAACGATTTACGTCAAGTGGTTAAGTAGGGACCTAAGTGAGCGTATGATTTAGTGGTCAGTTCTGGTCCATGGGCTACAGGTAATGCCTGGTAGCTATAGCCTAAAAGCCTGGATACAACTTAAGTCCGGTGTAAGTATAGCACATGGTGAATATTTCTACATTGGACGCCGCAGCGGCAATTCCCTGGCACTAAGCACCGCACAACGCATATTATGGTCTGGCTCTTACGATTTGTATTTGATCTAATACTACTACTGTGTACTGGTAAAGTTATGATAAATCTTAAATAGTTGCCACTTTGTAGTAATTTGTTGCTTTTCCAATAATCCAGAATATAATAAGAAGATCTCAAATCAACCTCATTGCAATCTTGTTTTGGGTACACACTTTTTATTTGAAAGCCCCAAATTGCCCTGTTTTATATGCTTTGACTTACTTTTCCACCACCTCCGCGCACAGCTTTGATCATGAGAGGGAATCCAATTTTCTGAGCTTCCATCTGCAGCTTCTCAATGCTCTGCTCTTCTCCATGATATCCTTTGACTATTGGCACTCCTGCTGCAGACATTATTGCTTTTGATGTGCTGGAAATAGGTTTGAAATTTTAATTGGACTTTGTATGAAACATTTTCATTGCAAATTAATTGCAAAACAGTTTTTACTAGCTTTTTTCATATTTGTGAACAATGTTAAAACCCCATAATCTTTACCTTTTGATACCCATATCCCGTATAGCAACTGGGGGAGGCCCAATAAATATGATATCTTCCTGGGCACACTTTTCACAGAACTCTACATTCTCAGAAAGGAAGCCATAGCCTGGATGTACAGCCTGGCTGTTAGAACGTTTTGCCACCTCCAGTATTTTCTCTGCATTTAGGTAGCTCTGGGTAGCTGGAGCTGGCCCAATGTGGTAAGCTTCATCTGCCTATGAAATGTCAAAGAAATATGAAAATGTAGTACACATACAACTGCTGGTAGAGACAAAAACTCAGTGTATATTCAAGAGCATTTTTTGTTCATAAATTTATACTTGTGCTCTGCAACAGTGAAGGAAAGCATTGCTAGGAAACCCACAGATCCTATAACCTAATAAATTAAAGATGCGCCATGTTCCTACAAGGCCCTCCTTCTATCCTTATACCACAGTGGTTCTTCATCAACAGTCATTGGCTCTTATCAGGGCCAACATACTTTAGCCTGGTGACTGACCAGACACCAAAATATCAAGATAGAGCCAGTGACACCACAAGCAAGTGTATATGAACTCTGGCAGAGAAACAAGATATAAATCTACTTTGGTTTTGCTGATATCAGTAATCTACTTCTATCAGTTATCAGTTTTGATAGTACAAATTTTTTACCAATTCAACATGCATGGAATGTTTGTCAGCATCGGAAAACACAGCAACAGTCCTAATGCCAAGCTTTTTGGCAGTTCTCATGACTCTGCATGCTATCTCCCCACGGTTAGCTATCAGCACTTTGCTGATTTGCCGTTGGATTATTTCTTCTTTGATATTTTGTGCATGTTTGAATCTTGCGGACAAGGGAATGCTTGTAGAAATGCTGAAAGATAAGGGATTTACATACCAGTATATTTACACATGTGTACAGTACAGTACTACAATGAAAGTTATGCTAGGTGCACAAAATTTCATTGTTTATATCATGCATTAATTAAAAGGAAATCAATCATTTGTTTTGCCATGTGGAATTGTGTGTACCTATATTAGCAATTATAAAGAGCACAACGATCATTTAACTTGTTTTTAAATGTGGAATAGTGTGTGTACATAAATAACAGGACTATGATTGAAGTTATGCATATATCTGATAATGCTCTCTGGTAGAACAATACATTTGACTGAAACAGCTTAGGAGCACCACTAATCGCATTATTATAGTTAGTTACAAACCACTCACCATTGTCGGGATATATATCTTAGGTACGACATACTGGCTAACCCGTAGCTAGTGGGCTACTGACTGAATGATACCACGGCTTTATTCGATAAATAAATCAGTGTTGTTTTTACTTGATAACGCTAAGATTACGTCAGCTGCCAGGCCTCTAGTAGTTGTTTAATTTTGTTACAATCATGAATTTTAATGCTGATAACATTGGCAGTACATAGTTTTATCAACGAATTAGCAATTATAAGTAAGTATCTATCCACTCGGGACATGAACTCTGCCGGTTTTATTTACCTACCTACTGTGATGAGCAGCACACCACGATTGAGCGCTATTTTTGCCATTTTAATTGTTTTTAAATTATAGGTTCTATTTATTTGGCCTTGTACGAAAAAAATCTTTCTTTCTTGTTGTGAAATAGCATGTTTTTTGTTTTATTTATTATTTTTTTGTTGTTTGTTTGTTTTGTTGTGGATTTTTATTTTCGTTGACGCAAAATGCAAATTGACATTGACAATATAATTGACAGATTACGACTTAGCTTGAAAATTACTTGACATTGGCAATATTGATTGTAATACAGCAGAAGCCCCCTGTAAGCATTGTAAAAAGAAGAAAAGGAAGGACTTCTTTCTTCTTTGTAGCTATTTTGGAGGAAGCTAGCCGTTTTATTTTCTTTTTCTCGTGTTTTGTTGAGTTTCTAAGTGTAATCTAGGTGGTTTTTTAACCACAAAGCTATATATAGCCCCTATACATGTCTGGCGTTTTTCTCACGTTTGGCAAGTCTACGCAAACTATTGCAAGTTGCCAACGTACACGAGTTTTCTGCATAGAGTAATTTTGTGGGCCAGACCCTCGGGAGTAATAGTGTTCTGTGGCCAGACCACTTCCTTCCTAGTCTGTGGGCCAGACGCCTTAGAATGAAAAAAAAAGTGGGTTGTTTTGATTTGAATTTTTTAAACACGAATATTTTTTACCGCATTTTGTTCTTCATGTATTATTATGATATGCAAGCAAAGCTCTAAGAGAATATAAACACTACAAAGCTATGGGTATCAAGGGCTTGTGGACTGTTATAACGCCGTTTAGTGAAAAGAAGTCTCTACACGAAGTATGTAAGCCAATCCAAAATGAAACCATCCTTTCCAGGATAGAAAACAGTAGTGGAAAGAAAAGTATATAATTACTAATGTAAATCCCCGCGTGATGTTATTCCGGGAATCCTTTTAGTGCACCCCTACAGAGTAAAACAGGAAGCTACCCTCCAAATTTCATACTCCTAGAACTCCAAGCCTCCTGCTTTTTTATGATTCTAAAGTGAAAGCAACACCGATGGATAACAGGCTACCTAAGTAGGTACCTACCTAGGTCCCCAAAATTATTGAATCATCCCCAATCTTAGTAATGATTTAGTTGGTAATAGCATTGTATATTTTCGTGTTATAATTTAAAAAAAACTGAAACAGAAAAAACTATTTATTTTAGATAAGAGGAGAGACACTTGCTGTGGACCTTTCTGGTTGGGTGTGTGATAGTCAGAATGTTACAGAATACTATATCCAACCGAAATTATATCTCAGGTAAGGTAATCCTATTTTAATTGTTTCACATAATGGTAATAGAAACATATAATGTGGTTTTAAAATTTTCCTCATAAACCCTGCTGGGGCACTGGTATAGTTAGCCATGCTCGGAATACAGTTGAAATAAATAATATTGTACCTCCGAATTGCATTCGCTGAATGAACTAGCTTCTGTCTGCAGTTTGGCTCTCATGGTATCTCATTATATCTAAGACTTTTGCCTTATAACCTAAATTTTTTTTAGGAACTTATTCTTCCGAACAATTTACTTACTACTGGCTGATATAACTCCCATATTTGTGCTGGAAGGCGAAGCACCACAACTGAAGCAAAATGTGATGGCAGCTCGTAATGCTATACAGTTCCGAGGAGCAGCACCTAAGGCTGATAATGCTAAGACTAAAAGGCCCGATGTGACTCGAAGAAGATTTGGAGGTGTTCTTAGAGAAGTATGTTACTTCTAGATATAACCATCTCTTTAGTCATCGTCTTTGATATTAACTGAACTCACAAAACCACACTGAGGCTTGAAGAGCCAAGTGCGCGCGTTTTTGCAATTTCAGCCATGTTTTAAAGTTAATAAGGTTTCAATTGCTTAACAAATCAGTTGCTCCACTGCCATTGTCTATCCAGTGCTGAGCCTGACTGACTTTCATTTCATAACTGTACTTGTTGTAATTTTTTAACAACATTGACTTTTGATAATATTTACTTAGGACACAAAACATAATACAAAATTAAGTAGAGTCCATCTAATTGAAAACTGAACATCCTTCCACTAAAGATTGCAGGGAGCGTTGATGTTTCACAAGCGATGTTACACAGTGGAAGGGAAATCGGTTTTGGATTTGATGGACTCTTATATAATTATTACATTTCATTTCATTTATTCATGCTCCATGTACATATTCAGCTTAGATGGTATTTTTAGCTTAAAGTAGGTAAGTACATAGACCCTGTAAGGGCGCTGCAAATCTTGAAGTCATATATTTTACAAAAAATTATACTTAAATTATTACAATTATCTAGAACATATTTTGTCAATTAGAAGGTATGTCAAAATTTTAGAAGAGATGTTAAAATTAAATTACGCACTTGATATAAAATAATAGGTATGAAGGCGTCAGAACTTAGCTCTTTATAGTTTGTCTGTGATGTATTCATCAATCGAGTAATAACATTTATTGATTAGTAGGGATTTTATTATTTTAATAAATATTTTGTCTTTTTGTATGGCTTTACATAGATATGATATGACTTTTTGATTTTCAAACACTGGCATGATTTTGTTTCTGTGTTCTGTTTTCAGTGTGAAACTCTTCTGAAGTGTATGGGTGTGAGTTGCATTAAAGGAAGAGGAGAGGCAGAGGCGACATGTGCTGAGCTCAATGCACAAGGTGTTTGTATTTATTTAACCTTTTCTTGGTCATGGTTCTTTCTTGGACACTGCATTGCGAGTTTTCCATGTTTCAGCAATGTACCAGTCAAACTTATAGGCTCACGAATGTTATCCCCAAGCATGTAGACAATAGATCCAGATCTTCAATTGCTCAGATTATTGAAGATCTCTAAGAGGGTTAGTCTGAGGAACGTCCGCAACATTCAAATTTTGCTGTAACTAGCAGTCCATGCGTGACGACCGCAAGCCTGTGTACTTATAAACGGCGATGGGCATGCAACCTGTGACGTATGGTATACACACTATACTGCAAAATGTCGATTAGGTACGCATCTTCAAGAATATGATTTCCTGAAGATCTGAGAGGTTGTCTACCATGCTTGGGGATAAAAGTGGAGAGCCTTTTTTTTAAATAATTTAAATCAAAATTAATTAATGAACTTTATTGAACAGGTAGTAGACGCAGTGATATCACAGGACTCTGACTGTTTCGCGTATGGAGCGCGTCGCGTTTACCGTAACTTTAGCGTGTCGAGTGCAGCCGGAGGCGGCGCTATGCAGGGCTCCGTTGACTGCTACGATGCCGACAAAATGTTCCAAAACAATGGTATGTTACTAAAGGAACGTATTCTACACCCAATAAGCAGTAAAATTTGTTCTACAATTTTTGAAACTCAACATTTTTCGTTGAAAAGACACTGCAGAAATCATATGTTTTGGGGTCCAATCAGATCAACTCAATTATTCAACAATCTTGATGTTGAACTTCTCGTAGTAATAATTAAATAAATATTCCGGACATATTCACACGGTCAACTGATCCCAAACTAGGCAAAGCCTGTACTATGGGTACCAGAGACTGATATATATATATATGTATAACAGATAAATATTTAACACCCAGACACAGGACAAACATCTGTGTTTATCACACAAATGTTTGACCAGTGCGGGGATCGAACCCGCGACCTCTAGCGCAGAAGGCAGAGTTACTACTAACTGAGCTATGAGGGCAGAGAATTAGTTATAAAGACGTCTAAAAACAGGTGATTTCAAAAAGAGGGGAAAAATATGATTTTCCCAGAAAAAGTTTATTGCCATTTGCACTGTAAACGATGAGAAACTGTGAACGCTTTTTCACTATCTAATCTATTATTACTTTGGTCTAAGGTTTTGGGCGTAAGAAAATGGTGGCATTGGCACTTCTCTGTGGATGCGATTATGGTGTAGGCGCGTGTGGTACCTCAATCAACACAGTGGTTACGTTTCTACATACTGTACCTGAAAATGACGTCATACCCAGGTAATACCAATTTTTTTTCTCAGTCCACATTATGAAACCAAAATATTTTCTTTTATTATCAAACTAACATTTAAGCTGGAGGTTTACCTACATTCGTTCCAAATATTACATGCAAAGCATGCTTGACCTGAAATCTCATGGATCATTTTGAAACGTCTTAAATCTAGTTGAATTTATCCTCTACAGCTTTCTAACTCATCGAGTTGGAGCATATTCTGTCCAAAGTTTGTTTTACATCTATATAGTCGGATATTTTGTAATAAGATTTTAGAGAGTTTACTTTAAATTACGTTTTTAAATTTGCTTATTCATAACTTTAGCACGTGCATCGCTTGGAACAAGTGTTTAGCAAAGTAGCTATAAGTATACAGTAAGACTGTTGAAACGACTGTGTTGACTGATGTTAATGACGAGCCAACTAGGCTTGGAAGCTAAGGCGGCCAGAGGATCCAAATAGTTTTTTTTTTTTGTTATTCCCAGAGTACAATATTTATTATACTCTACATATTATTACAATCTAGCCAAGTAGGCTAATGAGTAATTTGACTTTGACATAGTTTTATAAAGAGCAGTGCAGCAATCGCCCTTACTTCGCGACATTACTCGTCCATTTAGATGGAGAAATGCACTTGAACGGCTGTTGTGTAAACAGTCACTGTCTAGACACGCACTAGCCACTGTACTTTGATCAAACACTTGACTAATCAGGCTTTATACTATGTTCCCAGGCTGCTTTCATGGGTGTCCGACGTAGAACACTATGAAGAGAAGACGCGATGGGCAGCGGCGCCCGGTCGTTGCGACCGCTGTGGTCACGTCGGCCGAACGCATCTGAAGAAAGGCTGCCCCGTCTGCGCCACGAATAAGGGCTGCAACGATTACGGGCATAAGTAAGTCGTCTGTTATTCTTAACTCGTTCTAGTACTTTTTCGCACTGCGTCACATTTGAAATTTGAGGGGCGTACGATATAGCTCAAAGATATCAACAAGTCGCTAAAAGTTAACTCAAAATTGACTGTTTTTCTTAGAGGAATACATTTAAAATGTCATATTGCATGCCGTTTGTGAACATTATGGAGGCCATCAGGCGGCCTTAAAACTCTTTCACTAGAGTTTTCCTCTAACTCATAAACCCCTTCGTCCACGGCGCGACTCAAAAGGAACGCGACTGAAACTGTAGTCACTTATGAGTAGCCTGACTGCGATAGCACTAGTATTTCAATGCGCGTCCGTCCACGGCGCTACTCAAAAGGAACGCGTTTGTAACTAGTCTCTTGGCGACTCGACATGCTGGTCGCCAGGCGACTGGTTTCGCGAAACTGTTGAAAAATGAACGAATAAAAAGTAATTATAAGTGATTCTGACGTTCTGACTGGAGAAGTAATAATTCCATGTCATCGCTCGAATTATCACTAGTCATGTTAATTATTTTCGTTTTCAAAACTTTGTTTACATAAAACCGTGTACTGAGTGAATGAGTTTCAGGAAATTCCAGTAGCGTCGTGGACGAGTCAGAGTTTCCAATCAGTCCGCAACTCTAATTTCTAATGAGTTCCGTCACTTTTGCGTAGCGTCATGGACGAAGGGGCTAAGAATTACTTAAAGCTACTCTTTCTCCAGGGCGAAGGTAGCAGAAGTAAAGCGGGAGCTATCATTGCGTTCACGAGCGCTTTCATGCGGTACCCTGTTCCCAGAGCCAAAGGTCATGAAGGAATTCTTGTATACGGCCCCAGAATCTGTTGAACTGAACACCTTAAAGAAACCCACGCCTAGCTTGATTCAGTTTGTAGTAAGTTCATAATTATCTTATTGAAAGTTTGCAAAGACTTCTTAGTTTTTAAGTTTTGGCAGTGCTTGTGCAAAGTTTGGATCCAGTTTTAAACAAGACTCGCGTTTTCAACTTCTGAAGTTTAATATTATTTCAAAGAGTAATATCTTATTGTACTCGTATACTTTAATTGTGCTTACCTTACATAAAAGATACGACTTTAAAAAACGTGTATTTTTTATACTCAAGTGAACAACCCAGGTTCCGGCAAACTTTCTAAAAGAAATAAAGAACCGAAGATATTCAAGTCAAAGTATACAGTGATATTGTATACTGGCTGTACCCGCGCGGTTTCACTCGCGTAGGGTCACAGTTTAGAAGATACACGCCTTTAACTTTTGTTCTAATTCAAAATTCATTACTTTTTTTCACATCTTTAAACGTGGATATCTAGAAAACACTGTCACCCGTATCTAATTTATAATATGTTGCAAAGTTCCAAATCAATGATTGCATTAAAATATTTTTTAATTCAAACTTCGAACCCCTCTATCCCCCTTAAGGGGTTGTAGGGCGATATAGCCTATTTAATAACTTAGACGATAATCAATAACTTTGTAGATTCATAAAGATCCGTTCAGTGGTTTCTGAGATAAGCCTGGACAATTAAACAGACAGACAGTCTCTCTCTGACGATTCAATAATTTTGTACCATGTTATTTATTAACATTTATTTAGGTCGGTAGGAAGGAATTTGCTCTGTCTGGGGGAGGCTATGTTCAGCAGTGGACGTCGTACAGCTGAAATAATGATGATGATGATGATCATATAGGTACGTATTTGAAGGAAACATGTGTTACAGTATTTTGGATTTATTATTTTATTATATGTGTAGATTTTATGCTAGTTTCGTTTTGAATTATCAAGAACTATTTATAGGTAGCTATTTCCATAGAACCAGCTTATGTACATATAATTTTTTCCTGGCTTACATTAATAATGATTGTTCTTTCAGAAAGCTATGTCAAACAAGCTGGACTGGTCTGAAAGATATAGCGTGGAAAAGTTCTTACCTCTGCTGACTAAGTGGCATTTACAGGAAGAGGTCCCTTGTAGAACTATCAAGCCCATTACTATCAAGAAAAAAAGAAATCCTAAAGGTTAGCCTCTCAGGGTATGCATTAACCATTTGCGGCATTGTTATGCTAAAATAGTATTTTCATCTTGCTAAACGGATTTTGGATAGGATGTTTAACGCTACAAAGATCCTATAATTAAAATTAAAAAAAAACAGAACTTTCATGTATTTTCCTAATAATATGTATTAGGTCCATTAGGTTATCCTCTGTTTTCCGTTTTCGATTTGAGAACGTAAGCTATTATAATATTATATACTAGCTTCCACCCGCGGCTTCGCGCGGTACACCTGTAAAAAGTAGCCCATGTCCGTCCCCAAGGGCCAGGGTTCAAGATACCTCCATACGATATTTCATGAAAATCCCGTTACTGGGCTGAGTGGTCACAAACATACTTAAAAACTTTCGCATTTATAATATCATAGGCAGGAAATAGGATTCTGGTGAGACAGAAAAAAAATATGATTTCATCATTACAGGTGTCCCAAGCTTTGAAGTCGTATGGACCGATATTGATGGGCAATATGATGCGTTGATTCCTGATAACCAGTATGAAGGTACCTTATATATGTTAAAATGTTAGTATAGTTATTCCATTTCACGATCACTTGTTTGGTAACCTTTAAGTCATTGATATAAGATTCAAAATGCAAAGATTCAAGAGATTTCATAAAATTGAATAAATATACCTTCGCTCTTCTTTGTTTATGATTCTACAATTTTCTAAGCAAGAATATTATTTTAGATGGTGAAGATCGATCGTTGCCCTGGACCTCCATTGAACGCCAGGACCTAATGCGCCAATACTATCCAGGCATAGTTGAAGCTTACGAAGAGTCTATAAAAAAACCACATAAAGAAAAGAAAACTAGAGGCATGAAGAAGAAAGTCGAAGAAAATCCTGACAAACCAAAACGGAAATACAACAGAAAACCTAAGAAGGTTGACATTAAGAATATGGATGATTCATTGAAAGTTCTCGAGTTGAACTCTAGTAAATCCAATGTCAGCGTTAGTGTGACTAAACTAAAAAGAAAACTTAAAAACACGAAAAAAAGCTCGCAGAAAACGATTGACAGCTTCATAGCTAAGAAACGGAAGAAATCTATCATTGACCCACTAGTTTCACTACGGCACAGTCTTGGCGACATGTCACTGAAAGATAGTCCGAAATGGAATTCTAAAGACAAGGAAAACAAACTAACTACAGATAATTGGCTCAGTATCTTAGGTAAAAGCGTTGACGAAGAGAATGAGAGCGATTTATCGGACGTTATCGAGAGAATGGTAACGAAACCGCCCACCACAAAGACTGTAAAAGTAGACAACAAACTAGTACGACTTGTATTTGACAACTATTCAACTCCTAGAAAGCCAAGGAAAAGTATATTGACTGAAATCTACAATCATTGTTCCACGCCCAAAGATAGTCCGAGACGACAGTCCGTGGTGAATTTAAAATCTAGAACAAATAGCTTGGATAATTCTGTGATTTCTAAAGTAAATACCAGTTTCTTCTTTGATAAGTTAACGGAGGATCGTGACGCGTTCGAAATGTCCTTAGGACACAAAAGTGCAATTTTAAACATAGATGAGACTGTGGATTATAGCTTACCTGATGTATGTTTGTAAAGTTATGCAAATAGAATAAAGTACCCTCTTTTAATTTTCATTTTTCATTTCATAGTGAAAAACTGTACGAGCCTACGCCCGCGGTTTCGCTCGCGTGGTACCTAGATAAAAAGTAGCCTTTATTCTATTCTCGGTAAAGAACTCTATATATTCCAAGTGTCATCGAAATCGGGTGAGCCGTTGGGTAATTCAACCACAAAAATCCAAACATCTTCATCCTAATCGACGAATTGAAAACCGGAATAGCTTATTTATAAACAACACTTACTAAAATAGTCGTTTTTTTTTAACTAGTGGTTCGCCCTGTACTGACACCAGGCGATGTCCTGTAAAAGATGGTGCATTGGTGATCGCTAAGGCACAACTTATTGACTTACTAACAAATAAACATCAAAATCAAAATATTTTTAAATATTTTTAGCTCGCTTTGTGTTTGTAACAATTGTATATTATTAAAAAATGAGAGTGGAAATAAATTCTCAGAAGTGTTTAAAGGTCCTTATTCAGTAGTTAGAGATTTAGGAATAAATGTAGAAATAATGAAAAATGGAAAAAACTGTATAGTACATAAGAATAGAACAGACTAAGTTATTTAAGGCTTAACTTTGGAAGGAGGGGTACCTACACCCAAACCTTTTCGGGGAAGATGAGATATGGAAATAGATACATGATTAGATTGGTCTAGATCGGATTAGATTGGTGATCTATCTGACGATAGTTACTGCGATAACTAATGTATTGATAAATGATACTAATAAAGACACGAGATCACGTATGACCTAGTATATAAGATGACAATTATTTAGAATAAAGGATTGTTCTTACCGAGATGTAACTGTGTTCTCATTAGCTCCTACCCCTCATATAACAACGATATTACAATCCGGACTTAGTCTATATTAGATATGTAGCTTCTTATGAGTAAAAAAATATTTAGTACTGATTCAGTACTTCCAGAGATTAACCCTCTTCATACAAACAAATCATCATCATAATCATTCCGGCCGTTTGATATCCACTGCTGAACATCGGCCTCCCCGATAGATTTCCGGAGTGACTTCCTATCATGTGGGGGGAATTTACCCATACTCAACACTGGGCGCGCGGTTTGGCGAGCGCAGTTAGAGCTATCTTTGTGAAAATAGGGGACCCTGCTGCCCATCCCCTAGCTTTTTTCCTTAGTCGCCTCTTACGACATCTACGGGTAGGAGATATGGAGAGGCCTATTCTTCAGCCGGGGCCACCACGGCCAAACAAAACGAAACTAACAAATACCTCTTCATAATATATGTGTTTTCTTATTATATGTAGTCCGTATGGGCCATGGCATGTTACACATTTTTGTGTAATGTGTCAAGTAGCCTGAAACAAAGATATTATTATTACAATATTTTAAGATAGATAGGTTTAAAGAACTTTATTCTCATACAAACACAGGGTTTACTTAAAATGAGATACATAATGAGCGATATCTAAGTTTTACAATATTCTAGCCTCTGGTACCTAACCAAAATTATAACTAGTTAATTAACATTAAAAATGTGCGATAACCAACTAAATAATACATGTATTATTATTATTCAATTTGTAAAAACGAAACAGTAAATTAGCCAGTAGGTAGGTAATTATGAAAAAGGTATGTTTTTATTTTAGTGTTACTTAATATTAGATAGGTAAGCATTGAAAGCATAGTATGTATTGTTACAGAGTATGTACGTGTAATTTAAGATTATTTTTAAAGGCATTCAAATTTTCACATTCCTTTATGTTGTTTGGTAAATTGTTAAATAATGTAGCTCCCTCTGATAGTATTGTTTTTTTAGTAGATAAATAATGTTATATAAATATTAAATGTTGTTATGCCTAGTTCTCTAATATTCAATTTGAACGTAACTAGTCCGTCGACGGCTGTTAATCTTACAAAGTTTGTGAATAACTACTCACTATTGCTTTTAGTTGTGGTCGGGTTCGCCGCAAATCCATTTGAAATGCTGATTGTCGAAAGCTGGAAACCACAGTGTTACGTCTCGATTCGCACCGCCATAATTAATTCATGTTTTACTATTATTATTCGTAAGCGTGCCAAATATTCAGTGCGTAACTATGCTGACATCATTTTTACAAACAAAGAAAACTTTGTGTGTCCTTTTCTTTTATGCCTTTTTCGTGTTAAAATTGCTTTGAGTGCTCGATATAGGTAACGTCTTTGATTGGGTTCTTTTTATGTTAAACAAAATTTATTAAAAAAAAAAAGAAAAGGAAATAAATATGCTCACGAATTTTATCCCCAAGCATGGTAGGTAACATCTCCAGGTTATGATTACCTTTTGAGTTAGTTAATAAGGCCGATGTTCATGAAATTTATATCAAGCTAACAAGATCTTGCTTCATATAAATAAACTAATCAAACCCATGTGTGATAAAAGCACTTTAGTAAATTATAACGCAAGCAGAATAATCTTACTACTTTTAGCAGCCTGCCTAGGGAGTAGGTATTGTTAAGCTCCTCGCCGGGATTAGCAGCAGTATAAACAAGCGTATCTAGTACTATTGAGTTTAATGCCAAAGCTATGAAATTTACAACTTAAATGCAAACAGTAAAAAGCTAGGAATAAGCGCGCGCGCGGGTCGCGAGGCGGACAGCGGAGCAGTGGTGGTAGGCAGCTGCGGGGCGAGGCCAGGGCGCGGGGCGTGTGCCGGCGCGCGGCAGGTGCGCGGTGCGGCGGCGGCAGGGGCGAGGAAGCCGGATCACGCCACTCGATGACGTCGCAGGTACTGCAGGCGGGCTGAGCTGACGCGCTAGCCGCAAAAGGTGCAACGCACGAATTGTGATCTGTTGGGTTAATATATAAACGCGAGCATAATATGTGTGGGGGTATATTATGGACCCCACAGGACCCCCTTACGAATAACACGGAGTGTTAAATCGTACCGGTAATTTCACTACCCGGCCCGACCTTGTGGTCCGTGTGGTATTCGTACTTGGGTCCGTATTCAAAATTGGCTTCGTATCCGTATTCAGTTTCGGGTTCGGGTTCGAAACCAATTTTGCTGGCTTGACGACCTCTTGTTGTGACTTTTCGTTATCCCTCTGACTAACAAAGGCAGGTTTCACTCTGTCGATAGAGACTTTCATAGTTTTATCCCCTATTTGGATGTCTATAGTTTTAGAAGTTCTCGATACTACTTTGTAGGGGCCTGCATACGGTGGTTCTAGTGATCCGCGTAACAGATCCTGTCTTAGAAAAACGTGAGATGTCGTGGATAAGTCCTTGTGTACGAACACTCTGTGCTGTCCGTGATGAGATGCTGGACTGGGACGCAGCTGGATTATCTTCTGGCGAAGGTGACTAATAAAGTCTGGATACTCGACCTCGGTAGATGATGAGGTGAAAAATTCGCCGGGAATTCGTAGCTGCTCTCCAAACACCAGTTCTGCCGATGAGCACTGCAAATCTTCTTTCCAGGCAGCTCGCAGTCCTAAAAGAACTATAGGGAGTGAAGTAATCCAGTCCTTACCGCCATGAGTCATAATGGCCGCCTTCAACGTACGATGCATGCGCTCGATCATGCCGTTGCACGCCGGATGATAGGCCGTAGTTCTCGCAAGTTTGATACCGCATAACTTGGCTAGACTGTGGAACAGACGGGATTCAAACTGCCTGCCTTGGTCGGTGACGATCTTCTTCGGGCAACCGTAGCGGGAGATCCAATTGAACAGGAATGCCTGGGTGACTGATTCAGCTGTAATGTCAGTAAGAGGTATTACTTCCGGCCACCTAGTAAATCTATCTACTGCAGTTAGGCAATATCTATAACCCGATGAAATCGGTAGTGGTCCAACCAAATCAATGTGAACTTCTGAAAACCGTGCATCTGGCAGTCTGTAGTTGCCAACTGGAGCTATAGTATGCCTAGTTACCTTAGACTTTTGGCAAGGTATGCACTCTCTGACCCATACGCGGATATCCTTTTTAAGACCTGGCCAAATAAATCGTTCACTCACCAATCTGATGGACGATTTGGCACCTGGATGGCTCAAGCGGTGTATCGTCTCAAAGACCTGTCGTCTATGGGCAGCTGTCACGAATGGTCGAGGCTTAGGCATAGAGATGTCGCAGTAAATAGGTACCTCCGAACATAGTACCTTCTCCAGCTTCAGGGACGAATTACCCTCCAGAAGACCAAGCAGCTCAGAGTCGTCTTCCTGTGAAGCAGCTAAGACCTTGACGTCCACTGGCGAACTGACAGCCTCTATACGGGACAAAGTGTCTGCGACCAAGTTTTCTTGACCTGAGATATGCTCGACATCTGTCGTAAACTGGGAAATAAAATACAGTTGGTTAATTTGACGAGGGGAACCCTTCTGATCCTTCTGTTGGAAAGCAAATATTAGTGGCTTATGATCGGTGTATATCGTGAAATGACGAGCTTCCAGCATATGTCTGAAGTGTTTGACGGACTCGTATACTGCAAGAAGTTCACGATCATAAGCGCTATAGCGCTGCTGGGTAGGACTCATCTTTTTGGAAAAGAAAGCTAAGGGCTGCCAAGAGTCCTCTACGCTCTGCTGAAGAACGGCACCTAGTGAAATGTTGGACGCGTCGGTAACCAGTGCTAGCTTAGCTTCCGGAACTGGGTGGACTAGCATTACTGCATCCGAGAGACTTCGTTTGCAAAGTTCAAAAACCTTAAGTAGATGAGGAGTCCATGCAACGGGTTTTGAACCTTTCGCGTCGCTTCCGATCAGGAGATTATTGAGCGGTGCTTGCTGTTCAGCTGCATTCTTCAAGAACCGCCGATAGAAGTTGATCATTCCCAGAAACCTTCTCAAACCTCTCACAGTCTGCGGTGGTGGGAACTTTTGAATAGCTTGCACCTTCTCATCAAGTGGTCGTACTCCTTCTCCAGAGACCTGATAACCAAGAAAAGTTACCTGGGGCTGGCCAAAAGTGCATTTCTGTACGTTCACGACCACTCCGTACTCGTTCAACCGTGAAAACAGGGTTCGCAGGTGCCCTTCGTGCTCTTCTTTGTTTCTAGAAGCTACAAGGAGGTCATCTATGTACGGGAAACAAAAATCTAGTCCGCGTACCAGGCCATCGATAAACCTCTGAAAGGTTTGAGCTGCGTTACGAAGTCCAAATGACATAAAAGGACACTCAAACAGGCCGAAAGGTGTGGTAATAGCAGTCTTCTCTACGTCGTCTGGATTGACTGGAATCTGCTGGTATGCCTTCACCAAGTCAATGACAGAGAAGAGAGTGCATCCATTCAACTGTTGAGAAAAATCTTCAATATGACGTACCGGGTATCTATCGGGAACAGTCCGCGCATTCAGAGCACGGTAATCTCCACATGGCCTCCATGTCTGATCTTTCTTCGGCACAAGGTGAAGTGCTGATGCCCATGGTCCACTAGAGCAGCGAGCAGTTCCTTCTTTTAACATCGCCTCAAATTCAGCCTTTGCTATCTTCAAGCGGTCTGGTGCTAGTCTTCGTGGTCGGCAGAAGACTGGTGGTCCTGGTGTCGTGTTGATAAAATGAACCGTAGAATGCCGTACCTGTCGAGGTGCTCCTGGCGGACGAATTATATCAGGGAACTCTTTCAGTAGCTCGTGGTACTCTGTTGATCCGGACATGGCTTTGATGCTGGGTATATTCGACGTTACTGTTGCTGCTGAGACTGACAGGTTGGTTACTCCATCAACCAGCTTGTTGTTGCGGCAATCGACCATGAGGTTATAAAAGGACAGGAAATCATACCCAATGATTGGCTTCGACACGTCCGCAACGACGAACTTCCAGCTGAAGTCTCTCCGGAGTCCAAGATTCAACTGCAGGTGAAGGTAGCCATAAGTTGCTATGGTGGTACTGTTCGCTGCACAAAGATCGTAGTTCACTCTTGCACGACGCTCACGTAGGTAACTACGGGGGTAAACACATAAATCAGAGCCTGTATCTACGAGAAAATTCTTCTTGGAATGGAGATCAGTGACAAATAGACGGCTGGAAATACTGCAACAATCGCTTGCCGTCCTTAGCGACTTGCTTTGGAGTTTTCCGCTTGCTTAGAGAAGTCACAGGGTGGTTGACAATGGTGAGCGTCATTCCTATACTTAGAATGATACCAGCAGATGGGGCTGTTGTTTTCCATTCTAAAGGGGCGGCTCCTAGACCTGCTGCGGGAACGGGAACGATACCTGCCGCTATTGCGGCTACGGCTCCTGTTGTAGCCACCTTGATTCCGGTTACCACCGTCGACTCTATTAGACAGCTCGCTGACTTTCTGAGTGAGTGTAGCTATTTCTTTGCGCATTACCTCGAAAACATCCGATGATGCCGATGAGCTGGCTACCTGGGCTACCGGGTTCACCGGGACGATCTCCATTACCCGGTCAGCCAGTCCCGCCACTGCCTCCAGGGATGTGTCAGCTTGCGACGCCACAATTGTCTGGAGGTTGGTTGGCAGTCGGCTCGTCCAAATCGTGCGCAGGAAATCTTCAGGGACGCCCGGACCTGCTAGGCTCTGCAAGTGCCGCATAAAAGCTGAGGGCTTGCGGTCCCCGAGCTCCTCGTGAACCAAGAGTTGGCGTACTTTCTTTTCCTGCGAAGCTGACAAACGATTGATTAATTCTTGTTTAAGTTTCTCATACCTGTTAGTAGCAGGGGGGTTGCTGATTACATCCTCCAGTTCAGCGATTATCGGAGCATCTAAATTTCCTACCACGGTGTAATATTTGGTGGAATCGGTGGTTATTCTAGCCAACTCAAACTGGGCTTCTATCTGCGCAAACCACACCGCCGGTTTCTCACTCCAAAATGGTGGAACTTTCACTCTCACTGTTTCAACTTGCTTGCCTAATGCTTCCATAAGCGCGTCCGTCAAATTAGGTGACGAAAAAGCTTTAGTTCCACCGGATTTATCTTCGGTCGTCATGTCGGATGAAAATAATAAAAACAAAAACTTGCACTTTTCCTTTACGAGTTATACCGCTGGGTCGTAAACATCGGATTCTGGAAAATTCTTGAGATGCCTGTTTCGGTTGTCCTTCTGGCACGTGAGCTTCTTTGTTCTTGAAGGTCCTCAATTTTCCAAGAACGCGTATCTGACAGCGCGTTTCCTTTGTCTAGGGTCACCAACTTTTAGCAGCCTGCCTAGGGAGTAGGTATTGTTAAGCTCCTCGCCGGGATTAGCAGCAGTATAAACAAGCGTATCTAGTACTATTGAGTTTAATGCCAAAGCTATGAAATTTACAACTTAAATGCAAACAGTAAAAAGCTAGGAATAAGCGCGCGCGCGGGTCGCGAGGCGGACAGCGGAGCAGTGGTGGTAGGCAGCTGCGGGGCGAGGCCAGGGCGCGGGGCGTGTGCCGGCGCGCGGCAGGTGCGCGGTGCGGCGGCGGCAGGGGCGAGGAAGCCGGATCACGCCACTCGATGACGTCGCAGGTACTGCAGGCGGGCTGAGCTGACGCGCTAGCCGCAAAAGGTGCAACGCACGAATTGTGATCTGTTGGGTTAATATATAAACGCGAGCATAATATGTGTGGGGGTATATTATGGACCCCACATACTTTTATAAAAGCGAAAGTTTTCGAAAGTAACTCTGCCTTCTGCGCTAGAGGTCGCGGGTTCGATCCCCGCACTGGACAAACATTTGTGTGATGAACACAGATGTTTGTTCTGTGTCTGGGTGTTAAATATATATCTATTATGTATATCAGTCTCTGGTACTCATAGTACAGGCTATGCCTAGTTTGGGATCAGTTGACCGTGTGAATATGTCCGGAATATTTATTTATTTATTATTTATTTATTTATTTTAGACGAGATATAAAACCACTGCAGGTAGATAACGTAATCAAGTCACGTCCGTAACTATAAATTTATATATATATTAGTAAAAATATTCGGAAAATCTTGTAAATGTAAAAGAACGTGTACAAAAATGTATGCTAGAAAATGACTCAGAAATTCGTTTGTCATCCCCACGACGGGAAATCTAGTGTAGTGTCTGATATTTCGCCGACAATCCAACCCTTCTGAGAGAAACATAGAAATGCCAAGTATGCGTACATTGTAACTGAACTGAAATGGACAGGCCCGCTCTAGTAGGGTCTGCAAATTCATAAATCTTGTAAGATGTTACTCCAAGTTAACTATGGTTTGTATAAAACAAAGGAAAGGCGATTCTGTTTCGTCTGAAAATGATAAACATTCTTACGTTCTATCTTACGAAGTTTGCGTTTTCTCTACTAGCTATGAATTCGTAGCTTTGTGTGCTACGAAGTCGTAGTTTCTCTGCGTGCTACGAAGTCGTAGCTTTGCGTCCTATGAAGTCGGAACTTTGTCTACGAGCTACGAAGCCGTAGCTTTATCTACGTGCTACGAAGCTACGACTACACAAAATCGTAGCTAAAGCAGTAGCGTAAAAGAAGTCGTAGCTTCTCTGCGTGCTACGAATTTCTCTATGTGCTATGAAGTTGTTATTCTTCGTAATTCCAATTCTTCGCACTACGACGACGTCTATATTTTTTTACTATATCTACGTGCTACGTCATGTCTACACGCATAAACCCGTAGGTGGCTCTAATGTACATTGAAGTTAAGTGCTGACGTGGAAACGTCCTGGAAAGGTTTATTGAATTTTTAAAAGCCAGACTAAAATTCAAACTAAGTATAATTAACGAAAGAAAAATCCGTTTGTTCCAATTGGATAGAATTTCAGTCAAAAAAAGATAATTTTGCCCGGGATTCGAAATAAATGAAATGTCAGTCAAATCATCAGAGGTCTTAAAGGTGTGTCCGTCGATAATACGTTATCGTAGCACATAATTATGTCGTCTCATCGCAGGTCTCGAAACTATACCCGCAAAGTAGCAATTGTAACAAACCGTAATCATATCCCAAAGAAAACATTTTCATTGTATTATAGAAACACTGAGCGCCTTTGTTTTTATTCTTTTTTCGTTTTCTTTGTGTAGTAAGCGAAGCTTTGGTGCAGTGGTCTGTGTCTCAACATTTAATTCTATTTTTAACCGACTTCAAAAAAGGAGGAGGTTAATAATTTGCGGCTACATATATATTTTTAATAATATTAAGTTATTATACTTTGTAATTAGATGGGTCCACCCATTTTTTCTCGTATAGGGAATGACTACGAGGTTAAAGTTGTGTTCAGACGGTTTACGATTAGCGTGTTTAACTGCGTAACTCTAGGCAACACAACCAAGTGACGTCACGTCAACTTCATTTATGCCAATGCACCAATGAGATGAATAGAATAGGAGAAATAAAAAAAAATACTACCGCAATTTTTGGCTGTTGATCCAGATCGCTCCACACTGGCTCCATTTCATTGCTCCCGTAGGTATAATAGCCATTAATTGCTTGAAAAATTGCCCATGCATTAGCATCTTTATAAAAAAAACGTTGAGCTATTTGCTACAGTGAAGGCCGCAATGGTCGGCGGAGCGGCGGCTGGGCTGCCGGCACTCGGCACAATGCCCGTGTTTTTGCTGGAGCGCACGTCACCTGCCGCTTTCCCAGGGATATCAATTTGCGCCATTTTAATCGTTTTCGAACAGTTTTATTGATAAGAATTTAAACTGTTCAAATTGGTTTTTGAAGACGGTTTATGTTTAAGTAAAAGCTTGGCCTAACTGGTCTGTAATTTAGTTGCTGTTCGATTTGCATACTCAAAGTAGTTCACTTAATTATATGGCCTGTAGGCGCTTAGTCTTATTGAGTTTTTAATTCATATTTCGTTTGCCCTCGTACGGAAGCACGTCTAATCTCTAATTAGATATTTAAGCGATTAGGGCTACTTCATTGTGCGCTTGCCACGCGGCGCGGCACTACTGCTATACCGGCCGCTATACGTCTCATGATAGAAGAAAGAACTTTCACAAACAACTCCCAACTACGATGTCTAGATTTTCAATGTGTTCAACATAGAGGACGATCGAACCGTAAAATGCTACGAGTAAGTCTAAATCCTTTTTAACCTCATCACTGAGTTAGAAGGAGAAGCGTGGCGGGTTTGTTCACCCCAGTCGTGAGATATCGCGGAGGGTCGGGGTGGTTCGGGAGGCTGCGGCGCAGAGCGCGCGCGCGTACCCGGCCGTTTCGTCATTGCGACGGAGGCTGTCGTGTGTCGGCGCTGGTCCGTGCGAGCGGCCGTCCTGAGCGTCCGTGCCGAGTGCCAAGCCTCCGTGCTGCCGTGCCGCGAACACGCCCTCGTGCCGCCGCCGACCGCCCGAGCCGTGCTAGCCCGTGCCCGGTGCCCGCGAACCGCGCAGTGCTTGTTTCCTTCCTTAGTGACCACACTCCCCGGACCGGCGGTTCTGGCGCGATGTAAAGGACCCACGACCGTGAATTCATGTGTAAGTGGGTGGGTTGCTTTCATTATGATACCCCCATGGCGAGTCGGTTCTCCGCTAGCCAAGATCTTTAGCAAATGCCATTTGCAAATATTAATGAATTATGAAGCAGCTCAGAGGAGGAATGGCCTTTGTATTTTAACCTCTTTCCGCAGGGGATAGAGTCGCGCACGTGCGCTGTTGTGCTCGAACAAAATGAATATGCGGTAGGGCGCTCTCATTCAGAAAAACAATATTTTTTTTGTCATTAGGTCTACAGAGAGCAGACCATATTCGAATAGTAACGTACCACTTGGTACCACGTACCACTAATGTAACAGGTGTTCAAACCGTTGCGAATAAAGTTTGACATTGAATCGCGGAGTTACTTTCATAAAATCAATAACATTTCATTATACAGACCGAGGATTCACAGAGATACAGCCTTGTAATGTATTGCCAAATCAGAATAAGGGAGAGGCACTGAGAATATTAAATAAGACTACCAAGAAGTCTCATTGATTATCCGGATTTCTTCTTGTCTCTTAATAAATTACATCTTAAGGACTCCCTTGTTGGGTGCAGTGGAACATGATGGACGTCCTTATTATTTGTAATATGATAAACATATCGTAAACTCTATTTTCCTGTCTGTTTTATCTCATGTTTCCTAGAAAAGCTGTAAACGAGGCTCTATGTAATGCGATATAGCTGAGCTGCTGAGGTAAGGATCGGATAACGTTTCAGTTGATAAAGGCTGACTTGATATCCCCTATCATAGCCGATTACTTCAGATAATTAAACTCGTATTATAGTAATGCACGAGATTCACTTATAAGAAACAAGTGGGAAACTTGGACCACTGTTGACTAACGCATAAACCAGGACGTTACTTTAGACACATTTTTTGGTTTTCATTCTATTTACTCTCCAGATTATTCGCCTAGTAGTCAATACTCAGTCGCATCTACTCTCTCGCTGTGTAATCCAATTTTCTAATTGCCTACAACAATATTATTTCAATTTCATATTCATATTCTTTATTTTTTCACGTTTGTAATATAAGTGGTCTTACAAATAATTTTCCTCAACATGAACCTATTGAACAACTTGCTAATGTGGATAATCATGTTATTGTCTGTCAAATTGAGTATTTTGGAAGGATATTCCATGTATAGATGTTTTCACGAAAAAATTCTTGCGGAATTAGCGGAACTAAAAAGATACTACGGCAAAATTCCGTTACATGAAGACTACAGCCCTCCTCCAGGGATGTCTTTCGTGAAAAGGGCTTTATCCACATATTCAGTAGTACAAGATTAGGAGGATACAAAATGTAAGATACCTGAGCACGAATCTTTCCGTTGGATGTACTGTATCGGTAGGTTAGTAGATTTTAGAAAAGCTTTTAGCGGAACCCCGTTGAGGTGCCCGGCTATCGCCTAAGCCTGTACTAGTAAATACATGTCATGGGTAAATGGAATATCGTTAAACGTGCAGATCAGCTATTAATACATCGTAGCAGCCTTGATGGGGGCTCGATACTCGCGTAGGTATTTCATAATGTCACGTAATAGCATTCTTTGAAGTTCGCAACGGCCATTACCTTTGAAACTTATGGTGCCAACATTACCGGTATAAATATGAAGAGGACCGCGGTGTGACACAAATAGATTTCCTAATTTTACAGCGACTACGCGAATGGCATTTAATATAAGGAACCAGGAACTGTGAAATGGTAATGTGAAGCGAAAGCTATTTTCGAGACCGTTGCCGTACATTAAGAAGAATGGCACCCACAATGGGAGCAGTCAAAGAAATGACAATATAAGAATGCCTGCCAGCTCGCTAGGCTGGAAAGGTTTTTGGAGCACGCCGGTTGGCGTTTGAAAAGTACATCGGGAATTGTGGAGTCCGTATCTTCCGCGGCGGCGGAATGTGACGTTTCTACATCAGAGGTCTCCCTGTTTCAGTCTCGACTGTCCAACGAAAACATTCGGAGAATTAGTACGTGTCAGTTCCCACCAGTCTCGGTAAAAATAAATGACGAATGTTTCGCATGTGACAGTCGCAGAACGAGCGAAACAGAATTTTAGAAGTTTCAACGTAATAACTATTTTTTTAAAATGGGGATAAAGCGTTTGAACGGTCTGATCATATGTTGATCAACTCAAGCCCACTTCCGGGAGCAGGTAGGATTATTAATAATTTTCTAAGTATCTGTTTTGCTTCATTTGATAGAATAATCATAATGAAGCAGATACGGTAGCATCACTGTATAGGAATAATGGTTTTGTAACAGAATAAAGGAAAGTTCTAACGGGACAATTGGGAATTACTAATAGTCAAGCGATATTTTATAGCGACGTGTACGCTTGGAAACGTTCATAAAAAATATCTCGTCTCAGTAATAAACGGCAAGGGGACATAAACAGTAAGCCCGCGGAAGACCGTAATAAAAGTTAGAAGTATTCGCTCTATATTACACAACCTACCATTTTTAAGTTGGATGATGAATTTATTTTTCCTTTGTCTCTTTGAACACGGAAGAATTTCTCAATATCGTTGTCTTTATTGCCTGCTTAGTTATTACGTAGGCTTGACGTTGTGCTCTATGTCCTCTGTAAAGGAGATCAGACTAGATAATGCGTGGATGGATTTTTATAAAGATTAGGTAGGCTGGGGAACGTTTTGCTGTGCCATGGGCTAACCTCTTAAATATGTTATCATTCCATTATCAATTGAATGGCATGTAATCTTTTAGTGCAAGAGAACATTTCTGAAAATGTATGAACTTGTACGCCTAGTCGTCATGTCGTTGCCGATTACAAATGTCCTACAATCGAGTTGAAATTTCCTATCGCAAATTTTACAGAACTAGACACACACTGTGGAAGCATAAAATATAAATTCAGCAAGTGTGAGTTCAACTCGCGCGCCGGGGGTCCTGTAACCAATTACCGAGTCACTGAAATAAAAGTCTAGTTGTGAATCGAAACTTGGGAAAAACTAAAAGGGAAATTCTGTTTTATCTGGAAAACTATAAATGTCAGGATAAATGTTGGGAAATCTACAAAATCCTCTCTTACCTAGTATTTTTTGTTGACTGGTGTACTATGGATATAAGTAGGATTGGTCTTTTTTTTAGTCATTTTTGCCAATAAATCTGAGGGTGTGTAACATATTATGCAAAAAACTAAAATACGTTTGAAATCTACAAGCCATTTATATGATACCTGCTCGACCTTTACTTTAAAAATACACAATTCCTCTTTAATAAAATGTTAACCAAAATTGCGTACAGAGACAGACAATTTATTGGTACACACAAAACAATGAAGGCTCACCATAGGGGTTTTGAAGTTACGAACGGCGGCGTCCTGAAATGGACCCCGTTGTTTTGAACATTCTAGGCACGTCTACGTGGTAATAACACATCCTGACTCCTGTGCTAATTGCTTGTTATTTTTGTCTGTCTCTCACGGTACATTCTTATTAGCGGAAGAGAGAAGCGTGTATTTCCTGCTTGTTAAAATGCTCTGTGAAAACAGCTTTTTTGCCCATTATGGAATGGAGTTGGCATATGCATTGAAGTTGAAATGTGTTTTGCGTTTTGGTTAACAATCAGTCAGACAATGTTGTCTGTTTTTTTTAACGACTAAAGAGTGGTTTTATACTTATGTTTGGATCATGTTGAGGCAAATCACTTTTCAAGGCGATTGTAGTGTCGTTTTTCAAAATTCCTTTGCGCTACAACAAGAAACTAACCTTTTCATGCACCTTGGACTTCTGGTTAAGACTTTGTGTTGATTACAAGTCAGTTAGTCTCGTAATAATTTTAGGTATTTAATCAGACAGTGTAGGTACTGTCTTTTGCCTGCGTTCGTCTTCGTGATTTCAGTTCCCGATAGAAACATGTAAAATATTTTAAGGTAAATGTTTGATCCAATATTTGACTTCCACTTACCTACATACAGGTAATACATTTCAAAATCGAGCCCGTAACACCTAACATCACTTTTCGATTACTCTCACAGTTTCTGATTTCGCCTAAGTGGCCCTGAAAAAAAAACTCACCCTGTATATTCATTGCATCTCCATCACAAGTCACGTAGGTAGTCCTAGTTGTTATTCTAAGCATTGACTATTTGCTATAGCCTGCCTTCCTTTATCATATCATCTCGATAGGGTGCAAACAATCGGTGGACTTCCATAAACAAAAGGCATGGAATAAGAATGAGTTATCTGCAAACAAAGTTCCTCCTACCGCATGTTTCACCACAATGCCCACAGCTTATGGCAACGGACAGCTTGCTCAATTGAATAAAGTTTTACGTTTGAGTGTGCTTCCCAATGCGAGTACGAGTTTCACTGCTCAGTTGATCGGGCTCTCCTATTCACCCCTGAGTACATGCATTATTTTTAAGGGCTTTACGTTTATTTACTGGTTTTTTTTTATGATTTCTTGTAGTTATCCAGTAAAGTAGGTAACAGAGTAATACATATCAAACACAATCTACCCGGAAGCATTATACGGAGAGTGACAGACTACTTTTAATTCGGTTAACTCGCAAGGAAAGCCGCCGGCAGAAGCTAGAAAGTTTATAGCATTTCAAAATCATTGAAAAACTGAAGCTAGTAAACTGAGGTTATGTTCAGCAATATGTAACCATCATACATAATATTTAAAAACAACCGTAAATACTTTGTATTTAAGGTTCCGTACCTCATTGTGGATATTACAGATACAGTGAACTACGCGAACGTCTGCAATACTGCGTAGACTTGGGGATCGCGATTTTTGACCTCGAGTACCTAATATTACCTACGGAAGCCTTGGGGCGTTAGTTCTAGTCACATTTGAAGATGTTTATTTAATTCCCAAATTAAAATAAGTTTTGTACATAGGTACATTATAATGTTCGGGACTGTACCAACCAAAGATAGTAGAAAAATGTACCAACAATCAATAACTAAATCTTCATTAGCAACAGCATTACATGCATGCGAGACGTTTCTACATTGGACCAGCTCTTCTCCTGAGCCGTGTCACGACCGCGGCAGCGTGTCAGTGTGATCTGTGAACTTTAGCTATTTCCTATTCCACCTACATGTGTTCGCTAGTTAAAACTATTTGCTGTTTTAATTGAATTCAGTTCAAACCTGTTATGACTAATTAGAGGTCCCGCCAAAAGTTATGTTTGACTCGTTTAAACATTGTTTTGTGAAATTAATTTTATGTTTGTATTGTTCTTACTTTTGGTTCCACCTTCACCAAATTATGAGGAACTTTTCTAATACCTACTCTTATTTATTCGCTGGTTTGACCTAGCAAAGGAACTCCAATCACCCTTGTGCGAATTATAATAATGCGAGATACCGAGTCTTACTTGCGCTTGAAAACGAAAATCGGACATCTACAGTTGTATATTATATTGAAGGCCTATTGCATTGGGCTAAGGTCTTGTCCCTTAGAAATAAATCTTACAGCACCTGTTTGGCTTTGGTGTAAAGAAATGAGCATTGTATGAACCCTAGGATTTAGAAATCGTAGGTGCAGTCATACTTATTTTTTTTTCAACCACCTTGGACGAATCTGCGTTGTATGTTTGTATGTTAGAGCATAACTTTGGAACCGTCGTCAATCCGGTCTGCTTGGAATTTAGTAGGAAAATAGGTTGAACTATCAAGATTTGCTAGAAAGAATATGAGTTAAATCGGCCAAGAGGTTGCTAAGTTATAGGGGGATATATAAAAGGGGATTTAAGAAAGAAAGTAATACAAATACATGAAGTGGTCCTAATATGAAACAGCTTTGTTCATACGAGGTACGTGAAATGGTTTTTATTTTATCTTAGGCCAGTATGTTTAGGTAAACAAAGTAAATAGTAAGATTTTTAAAGATTGTCATGTCATCGTAGCACCAACTTTTACCAAACATCGCGAGGTCCTAGTTCGGAGCGAAACACTAGTAGGTACCTATAATATTTTTTCAATAAGAAATATATTTTATGGTGTACGTATGTAATCTTATACACGTGCCTATCATTGGTTGTATTATTAAAGAGGTGATCGATCTGGCAAGCCACCTCCTGTTTCAAATAGCATGCATTCGATCGGGCTGCATTTATTTATATACTGCCTCTCGTGCGCTATTTTGTTTTTATTTATTTTCAGCTGCAGCATATAGTCGATTCTACATTTGTTTTTTTACGTTGAAACTAAAAGGGCTTTTATCTTTGTGATTCATAATTTTATAATACCAACCCTCTTAATTTTTCAGTTTACCTAAATGTTAATATTGCGGGATATCTATTTATACCGATAGCGTTCTTCAAAGTTCAAATTTTTATTATATTTATTTACCTGTATAGCTGGTTAACAAACGACTGCAGTATAATATATATATATAATACTGCAGTCGTTTGTTATTATATATATATTTTTATATATTTTTTTGTTTATATATATACTTTTAGGATTGATCTCTCTTGGGTCGTCTTCTAGCGTGAAAAATCCAGTCTTGCACAACCAGGACCCACGACCTTTGAATCGAAAGTCGATACCGCCCACTAGGCCAAAAGAGTTCATGAGTGTGGGTGAACACTTTAAAAAAATACGCGCCGTCTTGAATGCTTCCTCCTCTTTGTTGACAGCAATTCATAGATATCTACTTAAATTAGATAGGATCAGTAGACTGACATAAGTTGTCTTGTATACATTTGAAAAGGGTTGAAATGGTCGGCACTACCGATATCACTCGTAAAAATAATAATACACGGTGTTCCGAAATGGTTACTCGAAAGGGGCTTATTCTACCCACAATAGGCAATGACTATTGCTCTGCGACTTTTGAACATTCGAGTTATTTCCATGAAAAGAAAACTATGTAAATATCAGCTGTTGTGGGTTCAAATGAATGAAAAGGATAAGTAAATATAATATGTTTGTGCAGACGCAGTGCGGTGAGAGACAGCGTGCGCCGGCGAGATGGCTGCGCCGGCCAGCTGATAGCATGCGGGCGGCGGCGCGCCGGCCCGCCCCGAGTTAGCCGATCCCACCACGAGCGACGTATCCACGGGTAAATGTTACACTACCTTTAATACTAGAGCGTACGGGGAGTCGGCAATTACAGATTGTCGATAAAGTGCGACCAATTCAGTTTTCGCGTCGGTATTTTCATAGAGCCCGTGACACGAAAAAACTCTAGCGAAAATTGGTGGAACTTAATAAATACAATGGCAAAATTCCGTCGCACAAAGACTACAGCGCCTTTCGTGGCGCAATCTCTTCGTTTTAAATTCCAGCGCAAATCTTTATGTAGGTATAGGTTGCAAAAAGAAACAAAAAAGAAAAGACGTTCAGTTTCTCATTGATCAGTTACCATCGAAGTAATAAAACGTTTGTTAAAGATGTTCAGATTATATTTTTGACTTGGTCGGTTTTCAAGGGCAAAATTTAATGATTTTTCGTTATTTATAGTAACCTCTTATTTGTATAAATTTTCTCGACCAATTTGATCGAATTTGGTAAGGCTCCTGTCGATCTGGGGCAAAAGTGTCTGTCTATATCGGTAAGACATGGCTTGTACCACAATAAGAACAACCATGTGCTTTGATTGTATTCGTTTTTAACGAATTCTGAATATCCAATCTGATGTAGATATGACTTCAATATCGACGCGCGCGTTAATTACTAATTATTAAAAGATCAGTCACTGGAAGGACCACTATTCGAAAATGTATTCGTCGATCGGAAAATGGAACCATTAAACATCGTAACTTCGCATGTACTGGAAAAACATTTTACGTCGCAAAACCTACGAAATATGGTGAAAATTCCTTTTATGTGGACTTAGCAGAATCACCCGTTGCAAATTGAGAAAAGTGTAAATGCTGTAAATTAGTTCACTTTAGTGGTAGTTACTATTATGCCTTGTCTGCATTGTCGCTCGAAGCTTCGTAGCCTATCACGCTAAAGATTCGTGTTTCTTATGCGAAGCGAGTGGCTACATGATCACGCAAATGTGTCACACGATACTTTTTATTCTTTACTCAATAAATACAATACTCTAAATATATTTGGATTTGCAAACTTAGGCCACGCCCGTAGCTGAAGGCTGCGTAGGTATACTTCAGGGAGCCTTTATCGGGAACATAACTTTCCTTTAATACAATAAACTCACTTAAGGGATTTGATAATCAATTCAAAAGTTTGCACATTAAACGTACGTTTTCTATGCTATGGTTATAAAATATTGGTATCTAACGCATAAAGCGTGTAATAATAACTAATGTGTTATGAAAGTAATATATATTAAATTAAATATATATCTTTTATGTATATCAGTCTCTGGTACCCATAGTACAGGCTATGCCTAGTTTAAGATTAGTTGACCGTGTGTTATATCTCCGGAATATTAAAAAAAAAAAAGTCATTCAATGATTGCACGGCAGTCAAACTTTACTTCCAACTTAATTTTCTTCGGTTTCTTCTGAAGTTGCAAAACACCGGGCTAAATCCATACCAAATACATAAAAACTACTCCGTCCACCAGCCTCAAGGCTCATGGGAAATTGTCGAATTCTGTCGATGTTTAACAATTTATGTATGTATGTTTATAGTGTTAACGCAGCCTTGCTCGCACACTCGGTAAAAATAAAACATTGAGACGGGTCGACCGGACCCGGGGGAAATCGACGATCATTTGTGTCAACGGACTCGTCTCCTCATAGATACACGTGTCGCTTAGTACCGCTTCTCTTGATTGACGCTATATATTTCAATAAATAACTATCCGAGATCCACAGATGGCTATAACAACAAATGAAATAATCAGCACAAAATTCCTTCTCATTTGTGCAAAATGTACAACTGTCACACAGAACGCATTCATTCGTAAAAACAAGCGTTGCACAACAAATACATAATGCATAGTCTCCAGCTGTTTCAAAGTGGTTGCTTTGTTTGAATAGAGACATATCCTTGTTTAATGTTTCAAGCACGCATACGATCTCGCAGCATATCTGATGTTTAAATATTCAATCCCAAGGAACTTGAGTAAGCCAATGCAGCACAAACATAAACCGCAGAAGATCGCAGCCAAATAACATTGTTTCAAATAGTGTTGTGTTCCTGCGGTGAGTAAGGTTGCCAGAGCTCTTTGGGGGGGGGAGGGGTTCGGCAGGCAACGCATTAGCAATGCTCCAGGTGTTGCTGATGTCAATAGGCGCCGGTAACCACTTACCATAAGGAGGGCCGTAAGCCTGTTTGCCTCCGTATAAATTAAAAAAAAACCCTAGATCCGAAACAAATACTTCTTCTTCTTTTCGTGTCGATGCTTCACACATTTTAAATTAATTTAGAGTAGTAGGCGGCCACCTCAATCGCCCTATCCGTGGCCGCGTTGAGGTCCTCTCTCGTACAGGTATTCGGGCACAGGGGACACTCCAGCAAGTGTGGCATGGACTGAACTGGAGCACCACAGTCACACTGGGCTAGGCTCGAGTCCCTAAACCCCCATTGACACATACTGTATCTGCAGCGGCCCACCTGCGTGCGAAGTCTGTTCAACGACTTCCAGATAGGCCACAGCAGGTCGTGTCCAGGGAAACAAATACTTGTCGGGACCAAATATTTGCTTCGAAGAGGAATTAAATCGGGATCCTTTGCATGCATAGTGTCTCTGCCGCATGCGGTTGCAAGCCATCCTGTAATCTGGTGTTGTTAAATGCACCTTCTCATGCTCAAAGGCGATTGCTATCGGGCGGAAATAATAATGCTTTCATTCAGAGAATGGCAACGCTTTGAAATCATTAATTATGTTGTCAGACAATTTGTCTAGCAGTTTGTAAAGGAGTTCCTCTTTCTCATTACACTCAGCCTCTCATTAACGTCCATCGGTGAGAGCTCAGCGATGCTTATTAATTTTTCTAATGAAACGGCTCATGGCTTAATTAGAACGGGCGTTGTACAAACTGCCTACTGAGAAAAGTTTGGAACGTTCCCATGACGGGTCCTGTGTCAAGCGCAACTTAATACGAATATGTGTAAAACAAAAAGTTATCCACTCTCTAGAGAGCAGTGTACATACATTGTGAATTCTGTTTTAATTACAATTCCCGTTTCATTACCTATGTCAAGGTGATAAATTGGGGTTTGTACCTTTGTTATTCCGGATGTTATTCGCAACATTCGCCTTCGTATAGATTCTTCTATTATGCACTCGTACTTCTGATACATTACATATGAACGAATATTAAATATAATTATAGCCAAAATTTTCAAACCAGCAGGATCCGAATCCACTTCTTCGCCTTGAATCGGCAATGTTATAACCCAATTACGTCATGGAACGAATGACACCGTATCCGTATCGTATATATGAACGAATTATACACATACAATTATATATTTAATCTTATAGGCACGTTACTTTGGAAAAAGTATACCTGATGAGAAAAAGAGTCTGATAAGACCATATTTTTTTGATAAACGCCATTTTGCGCTGATTGTACTTTTATCAGAGAGCCAAAAATATAGTTCTTTTTACTCCAAAATTGACCGAATGTTTTCAAAGAACTCCACAATCATCTTATCATAAAAGAAGAGGTTCATTTCATGGTTTATCCCTTCAAGACCTATTATTTTGCCCTATCCTGTACATAAGAAACAAAATCCGTACTGACTGACTAACTGACTTAAAGACAAAGCACAGCCTAAACCAGTGGTCGTATAGACTTGAAATTTTATGAGGATGTGTTTGTTTTAATGTTTTGAGGTAGGGGTGTACTAAAAAAGGAATTTTGAAAATTCCCATCCTAGGAAATCGATGTAGGTTTAGGAAAAATCAACTCTTAATTTTAACAACCTTTTTGAAATTCAACATGTGAATTCATTTGATGGTGATTTCATGTCGGAAGGCGCGCATCGGTTCTCCGCAAAAGGTTAGTTGTGATACCACGCGATCAAAGTAGCGAGCGACGTATTTCATTTAATTAGGCATTTATTTCGAACCTCGCAAAAGAAATGTCATGAAAACGTATACAAGGTAGGGTCAATACTGTTTGAATTAATATTCCGGGGGCACTTTTGAAAACTTATTGAGCAAAGGGCATGCACGAGCGCACCCTACCAAACGACAAGCCGCCTTTACAACAAGCGTACAACACGCATGAATAAGTAAAGGCTCTAGTCGAAGAAAATGAGGGATTTGCTGGCAGTTCAGTTTAAAAGCGGTACACAAGTAGTGTAACTTATGTTTGTACAGGACGGAGAGCGACCTTACTTCTATAATTGGCATTGTTAACTATTTTCTCGGGCACGACCCTTTTGGAACATTAAAAAGTGCCATAAAAATAAGTGAAATGCTCCGGATGTGGGCTTTATTTGGGAGATTTATGTAATGCTTTCTATAAACGGGTTTTTGGTGAAAGAGGGGAATGTAATTAAATCCGCGTTGCTCTCTTGTTTGCAGAGGACTAAGACGATAATGCAAGAGTAAATATATTTACAACCCTTTCACTCTATTACGTGGCGTGTCATTTTGTGCAGGTATCCGCCGCTCTCCATTACTTCCAGTGTTTGCATATTAAACACAAAATTTTACGCATTCGATTTAAATCGCCAATTTAGTAAAATTGGCTTTATTCGAGCTTATAATTCAATTTCGACCAGCTTTTACATAACACGTAATCAGTGAAAGACCCCGCGACTTTGTTCGCGTGAAGTTTTTCATACAAACTTTAACCCCCGCTGCCCTATTAGGGGTGGAATTTTAAGAATTTCTTTCTTGTACCCCTACACACTAAACGGGGTACATCCTCTAAATTTCAAGTCTTTAGAAGCAACGCAACAGCTTAGGTTCTGCGTTGTCTGTCAGTCACTGTTTTTAATAAGATTATAATATGATTTTTTTGCTATGTGACTAGTCACAAAATTCCATATAACTATTGATTTTTAACCGACTTCAAAAAGGAGGAGGTTCTCAAGTCGGCTGTATTTTTTATTTTTTTGTGTGTATGTTACTCGATATCTCCGCCAATACTAAACCAATTTTGATAATTATTTCGCTGGTGTAGGTATAGAGTATGATCCCGGTGGTCCCATATTAATTTAATTCCTGAGGGATTGCTACTTGTCCCATAAAACTTAAAAAAACGTCATCATCTCTTGAAATCACGACTTGCCGATTTTTTTTTGTCGACTGTGGTATTGTATGGTTATCCCCGCGACTTCGTTCGGTTGCTGCTATTTTTTCATAAACTTTAACCTTAGGGGTTGTGTGTTCCTTTATGTGCACCCATACGTTACAACAGGAAGCTATCCTGCAAATTTCATACCTACTCTTAGGACTTTTGGTTAGGCTCTGCATTGATTGTCAAAGAGAATAAAACCACCACGTTTTATTTTCTGTCAGTCAGTCAGTACCATAAGAGTTATTTATTATTTATGATGAATGAATGTCATACTTACTTTGTTTTTTTGTTCGAAAGTGTTAGTGGCCTGTGTCATCAGTAGGGAGGTAAGCAAAATGCAAAGAGGTTGATAAAAAAAAATTAAGGGTTGGTCTTTATTAATCTTGTAAATATTCAGGAACTTGAAGTCGGTTTTCAGTTTTTGTAAAAAATATCTTATTTATTTATAATTCGTATTATATACGTTATCAATGAAAGCTCGTTTGGATGCATCTTAAAATAAACTTTTCTGCAATATGGCGAAAGAGGAAATTAAAAATATGGGATAAATATACGCTTCCGATTGTTTAGTGTGTTTTTGCACTATAAAACCGTTTTCATTGTTCAAAATGATCCTTGTCTCTACTGGATACAGCAACTTATATATATTTGTAGGAAAATGTTTTAGAAAAACCGTATTATAATTCAACTTTAAAAGTAAGTAAGAAATCTAAAGCAACAAGAAAACTCATTGAATAATAAAATGTTCATGTGCAAGTAAAGGTATAAATCTCAGCTTTACTTTAGGTAACGTGTTTAATAATGTACCAGCTACAAGGGATGCTGCGAACCGTACGGTTCCACAAAGGTGCGACGCTTTTAATGATGCCAAAATAATGCAAGCTCCTGTTTGAGAATTTGCCAGAATGAAGCTATACAAAAATTTACTACCTAACAAAAATATAGTTATGTGTAAACGAACTCATTTTCTTTGGATGATTGAATTTGTTTAGAAGCACAATGAATGTTGAAATGTCGCATTCTTGAGTTCTCTTTAACAAAATTTTGCCAAGCGCCGGGCTATCCAAGGGTGATATTCATGACTGCAGCCCGCACTAAAGGCCACACAAGCCTGAATGTATGGCATACAACACTCGTCGTAAACTACACATGTTTACGACTGTACCAGTACATTCACTCGTAAAATGGAAATAGGGCCGCTTGATTATGCGTTACCAAATGCCTTTTTCAACAATTGTTCCAGTTGTAATTGAAAATGCGGCATAGATAGGTACTACCGTTAATTGTATAGCAACTGCTGTTGGCTATTAACCAGCCATTCATGTCGGGCTATTGTTATTAACCCTGACACATAAAAATTGCGAAATAATGAGCGCTCGGTTGCTTGCTTTTCGTGTCACTGATTCTTTCTTGGTCATCCCAAAGAGATTGAATGCAAAAAAAAAAAAAATCGTATCTCTATGATTCACCTGTATTAGGTCAGTGACCAGGTTCAGATATAGTGGCCCTGAAAAGGGCCTATGACCGTCTATGAAAGAATTAGTATAGTGAAGGGATTAAAGTGCGCCTCCTAGAAGCTCCTTTCGTGCACATGTCTCATGTATTTGAATTTTTAGGTTCTAGGACATGCCGGTTTTCTCGTTTTCCTTCACCGTTTAGGAGCAATATTATAGCTCACATAAATTTCCAAATTCAAAATCCTTTGGTGCACAACCGGGATTCGAACGCACGACCTGTGGATCGGAAGGCGGGCCTCTACCACCACTCCACCAGTGTTCTCTAGCGCTCGTTGAAGTTTCACAAAGGTATTTTAAGCTTCAAATCTATATTTATTGAAATCAAAATGATCATCATTAAAGAACTAGCATAAGCATGTGGCTTCTCTTGCGTGATGTTCGGAAACTAGCCTATACGTTAAATTCCAGGTCAAGGTCTATACCCTTTCCGAATTCCCTACAAATCGGTTCAGCGGTTACGGCGTGACTGCACCACAATAAACATCCTAATTTCTCATTTACAATAGTAGGATTTCTTACCAAAGATTGCCTCTACCAGTTGCGATTGCAATTACTCTCGGGTCATGTCATGTCAGGTTGACGTGACTTAACCCTACGTGGAATTGCATTACTCCCGCCTTGACAAGAATTGTTTAAAAGAACCACGTTACTAAACGTGTAAACTGGCCAACTGGTGTACATCATGCATCCACTCGTTTCTCAACCTATGAAAGTGTTGATGAAAGAACATAAAACATAAAACCGAGTATGGAATCTTCAGAAAACCGGCGTACTCCCACTTATCTGAGCCCAAATAGCTGAAAATGTCACCGTTCCGCGGTCCCTTCGTCGGTTGACCCCGCCCACGCCTCACCATCCCCTGGGTCGAGTTAAAGTAAAGGATGGCAATGATAAAATCAGGACATAAAGCTACGACAGTTATTCCAATAAAAACTTACGTAGCAGCAAATAATATATAGTACGTAGTAGAAAACTGAGATAACTCCGGAAGTCGTAATTTATCTTTGTATTCAAAGACAATAACCATGTCTGTGGTGTATGCCTTACATCTCACTGGTTCCTAGCAGGACAACTCTCTCGTTATTATTATATCGCATTATATCTCACAGTGAATTCCCGCGCGCCTGCTCGTGCCGGCTTGACCACAGACTGACTGACTCCCAGAGAGTATGTATCCATCTCTCCATCTCAGGTGTCATCTGTTATCTGTCACTGTCAGTTGTCCCCCGGAGACAGCATAAGTCACTACATCGTCGATGCCGTATCGCGGGGTAGTTAGTATACACTTCATCGACTTGTTTAAACGAAACTCACCAGAATGCGAAGCAAGCTACGAGTTCTGTGGGTGCTACGCGCTACAATATTTTTTATGCATTCGCTTAGCTTCAGACGTTGTGAGTTACGAGATTGCATTGCGTTCTGGGTAGAATTTACTTTTGTTTATTAAAGTTACTAGCTTTTAAATAAATCACTTGCTCAGGATTTTCTCTATGCAATATTGGCGCCTAAGTCAACAGATTACTTTGTTGTTTCTTACAAGAGAATATACACGTAGATCAAGACTACCAATCAACTATTTGAACGCGGTAAAACTGACTTACATATTAATAATACAGCCAACTTGAGAACCTCCTCCTTTTTGAAGTCGCTACGTCAGAGCATTGTATATAGTATGTTATTATTTAGCTATTTTAGGGTAGCAACCTGATGTAAAACTTCTCGGTTGACGAAAACTTATTTTTTTTTTATACAACAGCGGTGGCAAACAAGCTTTCGGCCCACCTGATTGATGGTAAGCGGTTACCGTAGCCTATGATGCTTGCAATAAAAGAGGCTTCACGCACGCGTTGCCGACCCCGAACCCCCTTCCCCCCCTAAAGAGCTCTGGCAACCTTACTCACCGCAGGAACACAACACTATTTGAAACAAATAATGTTATTTGGCTGCGATCTTCTGTAAGGCGGAGGTAACTCCCCAGGCAGGCTGCTCCAATTCAGAACGAGAAAATCTCGCTATGCCCTACCTCCTCCTAAATAATAAAGATGGTAAATTGGCGAATATAAGTAATAAAAATTAAGGAAAAATCTCATAATACATATAATACTAGCTTCCGTCAGCGGCTTCGCTCGCGTGATTACTACTTATTAAGTACTGCTGCTACTGCTATTCTAGGTAAATAACTTTATCTATTCCAAGTTTCAACGAAATCGGTTGAGCTGTTAAGGCGTGATTGAACAACAAACATCCGCACAAACTTTCGCATTTATAAATTAGTAGGATAGAATTATTTGTTTCTATAATTTTTTACGGAATACATCATATGTATACTACTGTAGGGATACTACTGAGATAAAAGCTCTTTGTATGGGATGACATCTGCAAAATGCGATGGGGCTACTCTGTAGTGGGTCCAACCATTACGCGCGACTTACCACTCGGCGTCAGCGCTCGGCGTCACATCAGCGGCGTCAGAGAGAGGACGTGACGACGCGACCATCGTATTTATTCAGAGCTCACTGCAGCAACCGACAAATGGTATCCACCATTTGTCTATTGCCAATTCTCGTATTCAAAAATGGTTCTGGTGTAGCTCTAATTTCAAAATGGAAGTGATATATTCTAAATTAACAATACCACAATTCGGTCCGTTAAAAGTTCAAGTTATAGGTTTATATAAACTAGACAAAAGTCTTAACGAGAATTTATTACGATAATTACAGGATACGTTACCTGCATTTCATATATAAAAAACTCCTCCCGTACTTACCCAAATCATAGTTTACTTAAACTAAAACCTGACTGGATTACTTATCTTTTTCGTATTGGCCTAACGGGATAATATTTGCATATGCTCCTATTCTTAGGTGGTATTCAAGCAATTTCAAGGAAAAAAGAGTGAAGCGTCATAGCATTTGCAATGTAAATCAGATCATTCAGTGAAGTGAGCGAACAATATTCTGAAATTTAAGATATCAGGGTTCTTCAGTTCTTTGTCATAATACGCTATGGCGGCTAGAACGTTCACTGTTGGAGTCTACACTAAAGGTTGATACTTATTCAATTTTGAAGAACAAGCTCATATTTTAGAGCTTTGAGAGAGACGTCTTCCTGATTCTTTGAAAGATATTTCTCCTGTTTTTTACTAAAATTAAATAAAGAGATAAGGAACGCTAAACACAGACTTGCCTTTGTCCGGCACTAGGCCGGTCTTGAAAAATAATTCTTCGTTACCTGAAAAATCTCTATCTATCCGCTTTGACCGGAGCAAAATATAAGGAATCTTATGGAGTTTCCAAGACAAAACCTTTAAAACAAATGTTGTTTCTCAATGGGTCAATGAGCCTCAGCAACACTCGACAAGTGTGCGTCAGACGGCACGTGATGTGATCGCGACCTTCCTATTAAGTCGGCGCTCTGCATCACTTTTTAAACGCTCATGTTTCGATGTTTATTAGGCAGTTGGAATCGTTTATCGATGCTCATATTTAAAGTGAGAAAACTCAATTACAATAACTCATTTCATTCAATCGTAAACCTTGGCTTCTACTCTAGACGTTATACATGCAACTGACTGGTGTTGTTTTAAACATCACAATAACATCATAGGTAGAACCCATCCATAGACTTTCAAGAGATCTCACTACAATTCGCTGGACATGTATACATTTGGTTAGGTACTTTTTCTAATTTTTGCTGTGTTCATGTTTATCTTTAGCACTGTGGTATGATTTTGAAAATTGTGAAATGTATACATCGACTGCGGTAAAGTCACAGTTGCTTTGCTATTTTTCCCACGCAAGATGAGGCAGGCTCTAATAAAGAGAATAAACTATGACGTTCCTTCAACACCACTTAGCCTTCGTTTACGCATGTTACAAGAGGGATAAAACCGCAACCTGACATATAAAACAAAAATAGACTCGCCCAGTCGTTCGCAGCCGATCCATGTAGGTGTGTCGTGAACTTTTTGATAGTAAAAGTTTGTTAGAATGTATACTGGAACTTCGTCTTCGATACGTGTAAAACTTTTTCGATCCCTTAAGAATAAAGGTTCTTCGCACGATACACTGTTCGTAAAATTGTTTAATAGGTCTATTAAACAATTTTCTATATATGTTTAACTTGACTATAAAAGTAAGTTTGGCAATTAAAAGCCAAGCTATTTTTTTTTTACTTTACTTTTTATTAAACATATAATATTTTTGATTAATGTAAATTGGTATAGGTACCTAATACATTATCTGTGAACTATTATCGCACATTCTTCGAATAAGTTCATTATTTAATTTTGTCAGTCCTTATCTTGTTAAAAGTTAAAAACGTGTTCCGTATGCTATGAGGCCAGTAATTCTGCCATTAACTCTGCCTTCTGCGCTAGAGGTCGCTAGGGGTTTGATTTCTGCACTGGACAAACATTTGTGACTAACACAGATGTTTGTTCTGTGTCTGGGTGTTAAATATGTATCTATTATGTATATCAGTCTCTGGTACCCATAGTACAGGCTATGCCTAATTTGGGATCAGTTGACCGTGTGTGATATGTCCGGAATATTTATTTTATTTATTATTTATTTATTTAAATAGCTATGCTAATCCGGAAGGGGCTTGCTCTATTCATAAAAACATCTAATCTTAGTACCAATCTTATCACTAAATAATTATCAAACGTCCAAGTGACATCATGATTGCTCACCTAAAACAAATGATTAATTGAGTTTGAACTGATTTATCCCACAACAGCAGATAAATTGCATCGTGTATTTTAAGATTTCAGAAGTCGTAAAATAAAAGTTATTGCATATTGTGTGTAAAATAAGCCTCTTTTCGCTTACTATAACTACTGATGCGCAGAGTGCGTGATAGCCCCAATATCATCCTTCAAACGATTGCTGGCAGGATCAACTCTCCCACGTGGCACTGCTTCGTGAGGAGAGTGATCTATTGAAATGTTTAGGATTATTTAGCATTAAGTACTAACCCTAATTATAAGTTCTTTTATATAATGTTACAAACAAATTATGGATCCAAGTCGTCCGAAATAAAATATTTTTATTTTTACATTATTTTAATTTTTTATTTTATAAGTATATATATATATATTTCGGAACACTCTGTATAAGTATCGCGGTCGCAAGAAATGTTTGTAAGTTTTGTAACTCGTGATCCGTGAAGCTCCTTCCACGAATGTTCAGGTTCAGTGGTTCGGGAGACGCGATAAGTGACGTCACTGGATGTACAGGTTAATGGGTCCTCTTTCAAAGACTTCGGAGAGTTGATTCGAGATGTCTGGGCTAGTTCAACTACTTAGTTCTACTATTTCGTATATACTTAGTATGACAAATTAGATTCGAAAAAATTGAAAGCGACCGTCCACCGTCAGTCTTACTACTATTATAAATGCGAAAATGTGGAATTAATATAAAATAAAGCTCCATACAAAAATGTCGTTTCCAAGTAATTAGAGGGTGCTGATCACTAAAATGTCGTCCATTTTGAAATCCAAGATGGCAGATATAAATTTATTTCAATCCGAAAAATGGATATGGGTGTCGTTTTCTAGTTCTACAATACTCGTAAAACAGAATGGAAAAAATGGTTCTACTCTTACATAATTTCTGGACAGTCCTTACCGCAATACAAATAGTAGGACTAACTAGTCGGACTAAACCAGATGTTTCGGCACACCTAACCAGGTATCCAACCGGATAAGTCGTGTTTTGGGGTAGACTGCTGAATGAACACAGTAATGCATACTCGGCATTTCTACTTTGAACCCCGTTTTTGAACACAGTATTTTTGTGGTTTATTTTTGTGATATTCTTAAAGAACGTTTGTCAAAATGTGGGCTACGTTGCAGCGATATGTAGGCAGAGTTTCCATTTCATAAAGTAGGTATATATGCCTATGAACATAAAACTATTTTATTTTGAGTATATTTCTCTTAATATTTAAGCTGATCTCTCGATGCATCTGACAGCTAATATCCGTTTAATTAAATGCCAAGATAGCCAATGAAGAGGTCAATCCACTTGCTACCGTCGACTAATAACGTTGTGATACCTAAGAGTATGTTGCATGTCAGATGCTGCGGTGTTTCTAATCAACGAAATGCCGGAACGAATACGGAAACTGTCACTTGTCTTGTTTTCAAGGTTTTGATATTTTCATAGTTACCGTTAACGTTTTTTTTTCGAAGTATGACTTCATTCAGTTGTAATCAAACGGTGTGCGATATGGTATTTAAAAATGATCCTGATATAGTTCTGAATAAAGTTAATTTTAGTTAAACTTTAAGAAGCTTGTGATATCGTTGAGCTATATCGCACACCCTCTAATATTAAACTCAAAGTTTAGTTCATTCAGTAGAGGCACGATAACATAATACTTTACTGTAGAGATTTATTTGGAACTAATTTTATATTATATATCACGGACATATCGCATGCCGTTAAAACACGGCTTCAGCCTTATACGTTAAATTGTATGCCACTGATGTAGTCAGTACGAACAATTTGGTCCGCCAGAGAGGAGTATTTCCACAAATATTTGAATTTAGTCTCATTAAAAAATGTTGTGTATCACCTAGAGTTTATTTGTGCTAGCGCTTTTCACAAAACAAAGACAAACAATAAAGTAAAGAAGAAACCTCAATCACTTAATTTAGCATTAAAGGAATTCGAATTGAATAAGAGAAATCCGGATAATCAGATCGAATATAAATTAGTTCGGCCGAGGCGAGCGCCCGGAAGTAGGCCTTTGCGACTCCAATTGGCGTCCATTGTAAAATGAGCAGTATCGCGTTGCATTTAGGTTCAATACAGCTCAAATACTAGAAATGATACTAAACGGCACTGACTGTCTAGCTTTTTTATGAGCGTGTCACACTTTGTCTTATCTCAAGTTTCTCATATCCTATAGCAATGCACAATACTGTGCTTTAGATTAAAATATCGCTTGCTTGCTTTTGTGTTAGAGTTGCAGTGAATGAAGCATAACGCATACTTACTACTATACCTTCTGTATCGGAAGCTTATTCGGAGCCTGCGGTAATAGTGGAATTTCAATTTAATGTCGAAGCCAGAATATTTTAGTTGGATTCCGATGTATTTGCAACTTGGAAATGCTCTTCGATTAAATTAAAATAAATAGTGTATTGTTGATTTTACATTAGATAATTTTAACTGTATAAAATGGAGTGAAGTAGGGTAAGATGGGTGCTAAGATGACGGCTGATAGAGGGAAATCGAAGAAGAATCATAATGCGCCAACGCTAAGAGCTCTAACTCTTTTAAATGCCTATGTACACGAGGTCCAACATGTCGACATCTTTAATGATAACATTTGTATAATATTTAATTCGCTAAGAGTATATTTAAGTTTTAATTTTAGACAGTAGGCACTTTGGTATATACTGTAAGCTTGCTGTTTTAACTGAAATAAATAATTGTAAGCCGTGGTGGCCCCGGTTGAAGAATAGGCCCCTCCATATCAACCTATCCGCGGATGTCGTAAGAGGCGACTAAGGGAAAAAAGCTAGGGGATGGGCAGCAGCGTCCCTCATTTTAACAACGATAGCTCTAACTGCGCTCGCCAACCCGCATGCCCAGCGTGGTGAGTATGGGCAAATCCCCCCACATGATATGGAATTCGCTCTGTCTGTGGGGGAGGCCATGTTCAGCAGTGGACGTCGTACGGCTGAAATGATGATGATGATGATGAAATAATTCTAATTCTAATTCTAAGAATACATGTTGAGCCGACCCTAATAGTGTGGTATAAGGATGCATTTGTAGTAAAGTACCTACTACAACAGTCAGTCTACAATTTGTGCCTTTAAAATACTACGATTCGTGTAGATAAAACTAGAATCAAAAGTGTAGTTGGATACTGTAGTAAAATTAAGATGAAATAAAAAAAACGACGACTCGACTTTTATTGCCAAGAATGGTAGACATGCTCTCAGATGTCTAGGCGATCAGATCCTTGAAGATGTCTAAGGGGGTAGTCAGATGTATGTCCGAACATTGGGCACGTACTCACATTTTGCAGCAGTGTTACGTGCAACCTGCAAGCCCATCGCCGCTTTAAGAATACTGACTGGTTTCCTCGCGATGTTTTCCTTCACCGTTTTAGCACTTGCTTACATTTTTCGAATTAAAACATTCGTTGGTGCACAACCAAGTTCAAACCCAGGACCTTCGAAAGTCGGGGAACATCCCGCTAGGCCAACACGGCTTCATTTATATTGGAGAATTAGACAAATTTTTAGGACAAATTTAGATAGGAGACCAGTTATTACCAGTTGGCTACTGTGGTTTCATCACTGTAAATTTAAATGTTTTTTTACCCAGATTTCATGACATACCCTGGGTGCAACTGACTCCGTAATTTATGCTTTAATCAACGGCCACCGTCCCACTCCGGATATGATTGACATCCGCTGCGAAAGCGCCAATTCATTTTAATTTCTATTAAAATTTTAAATTGCTTTTCATGCTTATGTATTTATTAGTACCTAATTTATATAAATATAGCCTTTTAGAATATGGTTTGTATTAAAACCATATTAATTTAACGTTCGCTTCAATAAATTTGCATTTTTTGCTCACTAACCTCCTGTCGGAGCCAGGACCATTAGTCACAAAACGTACATTTATAAACGTGAAAATAATTAGAAAATAGCTCTATCTAAGAGCTTACTGTATTACCATTACAGAACACAAGCAAGCTCTTTGTGTAATCCTCTTATGAGTACTGATTCGGATCACAATAGGATGATAACAATCATACCACATTTTTTACAAGATTGCGTTCTTGCAAGTCACATGCTCATACGTACATGATATTAAGTTCTTTTAACGGCTGTTGGCTCGTAGCCAACAAGATATTTAGGGGATAAAACTTTGCAGTCACTAATCAACCGCCTTCCTTTTCTGGCGTCCTATAATAGTGATGCACCAGAAAACATAGTCCGTAATCGCCATATGAATTATAATGAAAGAGTGTCTAACAATATTTTATTTATTTATGGTAAAAAAACAGTTAACAAAGAATCATCATCATCATCAACCTGTAGAAGTCACTGCTGGACATAGGCTTCCCCCAAAGAGTTCCATGACGAACGATCTTGAGCCTTCTCCATCCACCGACTTCCTGCAGCCTTCACAATGTCGTCGGTCCATCGGGTAAACAACAAACGAATACATGGCCAAAAACAAACTTATTAGTAAAAAGTTAAATTAAATCTATTAACCCTAAAATTGTACACGATATTCATAAGAAACAACGTTTGTTGCAAGTAACGTAAAAAATACACATGATCTAATTTTTAAGAAAAGTATAAACAAAAGGTATAATCCAATTCTAATTTAGGTTTTAACAAACTTGCTTTGAAACTTCTATTAGTTAGATCAAAAATATATGCTCACATGATTCAAATCTAAGATAGCAGTTATATGAAAATAATGGGTTATATATATATATATTTATTTATTACACAAAAGGAATACAAATGAATGGTAGTAAATGTCTTAAAACCTATGTTAGGTTTGTCTAGACATTAGGTTCTCGATATTGAATGTAAGAAAAAATTGTAAACAATCTTTACTTATTTTCTATGAAGAGCGAGCGCATGTAAAGATAACACCATCACAGAACAGAAGCTTTAATGCTTGACTTGACTTGATTTGACTAGATAGCAATTATGACTAAATCGCTTTCCGACTAAATCTCGATATGACCAAATCGTGCTAGGATTACGTAGCGTTTGGACTAGATCAGATTTTATATCGGCAAAAAAGCATTTAATCAATCTTATAACATTATTTGACAATGTAACTTTACATTGTCAAATAAACAATAAACTTTTAGTTTTTAGCCAAATACCACAAAAAGTAACCAAAATTCAGAACCAGTATTTAAAAAAAAAACTATCGTATCCATAAAGTACCGAGGTTTTCGTTGAATGATCACATCTCTAGTACAGTAAGCTTCGAATATGCTGTTATCAAACGTTAATGGTTTGAGTGGCAAGATAAATCATAAAAAGAAAGCTTTTGTTCGCTTTTGTTTTATTCGAAGTAAATTTGGTGTTTTGATATCGTCGTATATAACCGTAGGTATGTTGTCTTACTTGAGGATGTAAGGGGTTCCAAATGACAACCCTCGGAACCCAAGCCAACCTCACCGACACGTGGTACACCCTGCCGATCAGCTGACGAGTCTCTGGCGCTCCACCCACCAACCCGTACTGGACCGGCGTGGTGGGTTATGGTTCAATCCCCCCCTTATGATAGGTCATAATGTCATGGAACTTTTAGGGGGAGGCCTATGTCTAGCAGTGGACTTCTACAGGCTGATGATGATGTGGTCTTACTACTATTATAAATGCGAAGGTTTGGATGGATGGATGTTAGTTACTCAATCAATCCAGAAAACCGGATGAAATTTGGCACATAGATATATTATAGTCTGGAATAGCACATAGGCTACTTTTTATCCTGCAAAAATGTACGATTCTCGTGGGATATCATTGTTTTTGTTTTTCACAGAGCAAAGGATCTATATAATTTCAAGGGGCGGCAGTTCTCAGAAATACCTGCACATCAAAACTTCCACGCGAACGAAGTCGCGGGTATAGCTATTATATAATATAACGAAATTGTTATTCTATTAAGAATTCTTGGATATTTTTATCATCTTCGACCATTCCGCGGACAGCGGCTTTGTAGAGCATTTAAGTGACGTAACCGCAGAAATTCTACCCTACAGAGCCATTGCTCGGAAGATATTAGGCGTATCGACTCCGAAGCAGCCCGAAGTGTCCTTTTCCCCGACTCACGTTCAACTTTGACTATAAACTCAAATATTTGTCGATTTGTACTACTAAGCACTTCAACATCTCTATAAAGCGACCATCGCACCGTGAACTTACACTACTGTTTATGATGAGTGCCTCTTAATGTTTATTTAAAGTTCAGCTTTCGCTTTAATGCCGTGAAATGTATGCAAAGCTCGTGCACTCGTGTGCCAAAAGATACTAAAACAAGTATCTTATATATTGTTACCAAGAAAATCAGGCATAAGTTCCGGAAGAATTCATCATCACCTGATATTCTATTTTTGTCTAAGTATAGTGAACTGTTGTTTACTTACCAATTTCGATATAATTCCTCGGCTTAGTTGCGGTGTATCTGGTGAAGTTTAAGTGCCCTTAAACTTTTCCGAGATTGAGGTCTGAGACTGTAGTGAATATATTATGAGCTTGTACCTGTGGCAATTTCGCGGCCGATTCTGTGGTAAGGGTTCGTATGTTCCATGGAATTTGGAGACTTTTAGACCGAAATGACCGAACCTTGGCACGATTAATTCATAATACGGGAGGTTTCAATATGTAAACCGACATACTTCGGCAAAGAGCTTTGGGTAATTCCCGATCAGCCGACTCTCTGCAACCATCACAATATCATAGCTTCAATGGTCCTATAACCTAATGGTACCTACACTACAGTAAGGCCGGTGGATCTGGGCGAACGTAAAGTTAGATAGACAGATAATATATATAGATAAAAAATACTTAATTGCACACCATAAGTACTAAAGGTAATCCAATAAAAAACTAAACTATGTAATACAATGGGTGGATTAGCGATCTCTACTAGACAAACTTCGGATGGAGTGGATTGTATAAAAGATGTAATTAAATATTGTAGTTAGCGTGGTATGGGCATGTCATGCGGAGGGAAGAATGTCATGTGACTAGTAGAGTGTTAAATATAAATGTGGAAGGATATAAGGGAAGGGGTAGACCAAAGAAAAGATCAATAGATTGTGTGAAAGATGATATAGTCACATAAGTGACGTCACGTATGCGAAATAGCGTGTACTCTGTCTGTAACATTTAATTACTTACTGTGCGAATTATTGCAGCTTTGCCCTGTGGGTGTGTGCTATATATTGGCTATCGTTCAATACGCGTGTGCGAGTGTTTGTGTCAGTGCGGAGGCTGGGGAACGCTTTATTTTAGGTAATTGAAATTGGATTGCATACTCTCTATATTTTTATTGAGAGGGTAGTCCTATCGAACACGCCTAATTAATCACCAACACTTCGTAATAGAAACTGTTTAGTGGGGCCATCTTCTGACGGATAGCGGAACATTTGTGACCATCGATTCAGGACCATCGGGTTCTTGTTCGCCGCCAGCGCCATCTATCGCCGACAGCGTAACTTTTGCTAGTGCCATCTGCCCACGTTCTCAGGTACTTGCCGCGACACTATACACCATGCCGAAGTCTTGCAGTGCCTGCGGGAAGTATTTGTCGTCGGCAGGGGCCGCCACTTGTAGCGTCTGTTCGGCTCTTTATCACAAGGCTTGTGTGTCGCTTCCTGAGGGGTCTCCTGTCACTAAGGCCTGGGTGTGTCCGGGATGTACCACTCGGACACGGAAGGGCGATAATACTCCTGTAAGGGCAGCCACGCAGGATGCGCTAGCGACGCGAATCACAACGCAGCGGGCCACCCCCGTAGCTTCGCCAGCCGGCGCCGCACCCGCCATTGACCTGCAGGATATGCACCGGGAGCTTGCCGAATGGATGGTAGAGATGCGAGAGTTCCGTCGTGAGATGGCAGAGTTTCGGACTTCCATAAAGGGGCTTTCCGAGCGGGTGGACTCCATCGAGCAGCGGCTGGTAGCGGTTGAGCAGCGGCACGAGGAGTCCCCTGCCGCGGTTACCGATCTGCGGTGCAAGGTGGCGTTGCTGCAACAGGAGCTGAACGATCGCGATCAGGATGCCCTCTTATCGGACCTCGAAATCGGGCATCTTCCGGAGGAAAAGGGGGAGAGCGTCGTACACACTGTCACCGTGCTGGCCGCGAAGTTGGGCGTTGCGCTGGAGGAGCGGGATATTGTTTTCGCGGAGAGAGTCGGAGTGGCGCAGCTGGCGGGCGCGGCGGGCGGGCCGCCGCCAAGCCCCCGGCGTGTTGTCGTGCGCCTGGCGCGGCGCAGTCTGCGTGACCAGATGTTGCAGGGCGCGCGTGTGCGCCGCACGCTGACCGCCTCCGACGCTGGCCGCGCCTCTACCGCTGCCGCTGCCGCCCCGCGCATCTTCATCAATGAGCGGTTAACGCGCGTCAACCGCCAACTTTTCCATCGCGTGCGCGAGGAGTCTCGACGGTTGCAATGGAGGTTCGTGTGGACCAAGAGGGGTCGTGTGTACGCCAGGCAGGGGGATGGAAAACAGGCGTATCCTATCCGATCTGAGGCGGACTTGGCCCGGGTTTTTGGGGCGTGTCCAGTCTGATTGTCCAGGCTATAAATTTCAAATATTGCAATTTTTCTTATTTTTGTATATGTGCTGAAGTTCTGTGTATAATAGATGTGTCATTTTTTATTTTTTGTATGTTTTTTATTATTTTTATAGTGGGCGTTAAAAAACACCATTTTCTAATAAATGTTATATTACAATATAGTGTAAATTATAATTTTTCATATTTTTGTCTATGTTCTGAAGTTCTGTGTATAATAGCTGTCTCATTTTTTGTCATATGTATGTTTTGTATTATTTTTGAAGTGGGCGTAAAAAAACACCTTTTTATGTTTAATGTTGTATTAGTATATTATTATGTAAAATATACCTTTAATTTCATTTTTCTTTCTTGGTATTACTGTGTGGTCAACTTCTCAGGATGGCATCGTTTCGGACATCTATCTTTTGAAATATGTATCTATGTTATTATACCACTTAATATATTAAATTACACTTTATTTGAATATTTAGCTAGTAACCTAATTATACTAATTAATCATATCTTAAATTATTATCTGAGACCAATTCAACAACTGGCTAACATCGGAAAACAGCATGCAAATAGAAATAAAATCTCCTAAATTAAATTTAAAAGTTGGTCTATTTAACGCATGGTCATTGAACACCGGTCATGACGAATTTATAGTTGCCATGGATAATTTGAATCCAGATATTATGGCTATTAATGAATCTTGGTTAAAAGTAGGGCAAGAGGATAGCGCTCCAAAATTGCCAGGGTATCGTTTATACCTAGCTCCTAGGCCTGATCATATAAAGAAGGGGCGAGGCGGGGGAGTCGCCTTTTATGTAAAGAGGGGCATGAGAGTGCATGTTGTTCCACATCCTATCGTTCCCACAGTAGATCAAATGTGGCTACGATTGAGTGTTTGTGGCAAAACAATTGTTATTGGAACTGCCTACAGACCTGAATGGTTAAATGTCAATACATTTCTGGATGCCCTATCCGATTCTGTTTCCTCATTTATGCATTGCGATAATCTCATTTTGTTGGGGGACTTCAACATCAACATGTTAGAGCCTGGTTGCAGTAAGACCAAACTGTTACTACAGTTCTTAGATTGCTTGAATCTCAGTCAAATAATTACTGAGCCTACACATTTTACGTCTCATAGTCAGACACTAATCGATGTTGTTTGTACTGATGCTGTGGTGAGTGATGTGCGCGTTAAATACAATCCTGACCTAGGAGCGCATGCCATGTTGTTGGTTGAATTTTGCATAAAAAAAGATAAGCCTTGTCCACGGTTTGTTACTTACAGGCCGCTTAATAATATTCTTATGGACTTATTTGCAAATGATTTGGACTCTATAGATTGGGCTTATTTTATGCGAAACAGGGATGTTAATGTTATGGCTTCAGAGTTTACATATTTAATCACAACCATATTTGATCTTCATGCACCTCTCAAGACAAGTAGGTTTAAAAGTCCGCCTCACCCATGGATTACTGACACAGTTAAGACTATGATTAGGATTAGGAATGATTATCATGATGAGTTCAGGGCACTTAAGAGCAATGATTCTAAAAATGATTACAAAAATATGAAACAATTAGTTGTTCGAGCCATTGAAAGTGAAAAAACAGCCTACTTCACTCATCATATTAACAGCAACATAAAAAATTCTAAAAAACTGTGGAAGAATCTAAAAGATAATATATTAACGAACAAAACGCAAGCACTTGAACTTCCACCTCAATTTGTGGATCCGAATATTATTAATGCTCATTTTCTAGCTGTTCCTGGTGAGGATTCTGTCGATATTTCTCTGCTTTCTTTTTTTGAGCATCATAGACACGGAACTGAGACTTTCTCCTTGAGCCCTGTAAGTGAGTTTACCGTTTCAAAGATCATACAAAATCTTAAATCTAACGCTCAAGGTATTGATGGTATTAGTTTGGATATGGTTATTATGACTTTGCCAAATTCCTTGCCCACCATCACAGCTATCATAAATGAGTCCATCACTAGTGGCATTTTCCCAGATTGCTGGAAGATGGCAGTCATAAAGCCAATTCCCAAGAAAAGCAATCCTGCATCTGTCACTGATCTTAGGCCTATTAGTCTGCTACCCTGTCTGTCCAAGTTACTAGAGAAAGTGGTGTGCTTGCAGCTAATCAAGTTTCTGGAGGAACATAGTATCTTGCCAAAGTTACAGTCCGGATTCCGCAGGGGTCACAGCACTTCCACAGCCCTTCTTGATATAGTGGATAACTTGTTAGCAGCTCAGGACCAAGGCATGTGCAGCATATTGGTCTTGTTGGACTTTTCTCGAGCATTTGATTCAATCAATATCTCCCTACTTCTGTCGAAACTGGCATTCTATGGTTTCTCTCTTAACTCTATTCAATGGTTTAATAGTTACCTCAGTCATAGGAGGCAATGTGTAGAATTAAAAATGACAGATGGCTCATCGCTTCGATCTGCCTCTCAGCCGGTTCCACGTGGTGTCCCGCAGGGTTCGATTCTCGGCCCAGTCCTTTTCATCCTTTATAGTGCCGATATCATCAAGGCTATTGCTCATTGCCAATTCCACCTCTATGCTGATGACTTACAGCTGTACCATTCATTCTTGCCCCGTGACAGTCTCAGTGCTGTGAATGATATTAATTTTGATTTGAGTAATGTTTATAAGTGGTCTCAATCTAATTCATTGGTTTTGAATCCTAAGAAATCAAAATTCATTCTTAGTGGTTCAAAAATGAACATTATGAAACTTGATCCCAAGGATTTTCAAATCATAGTAGGAGGTGAGCCTGTGGAATATGTCCCTGAAGCTAGAAGCTTGGGATTGATAATTGATGCTCAACTTAAATTTGAGAGTCAGGTCTCTGAGAGTGTTCGCAGCTGCTTCTACAGGTTAAAAAAGTTGTACCAGATCCGTCATTACCTGAGTGAGGAGGTTCGAATTACCTTGTGTGAATCGTTAGTCTTATCTAAGCTAAATTACTGTGATGTGGTATTTGGACCTTGCTTGCTTGGTAGGACGGAGAAGCTTCTGCAGCGTGTTCAAAACGCCTGTGCTCGTTTTTGTTTTAACATTCCTCCCCGTACGCATGTGTCACCCTACCTCAATTCTTCAAACTTGCTGAAAATGAAGGCGCGTAGGGACTTACACTTAGCAACCCTACTATTTGGTGTTATCAAAAACAAATCTCCCCCATACCTTTTTAGCAAGTTGGAATGGATGCGAGAGAAATCTCGCTACCCTAATAGGTCCTGCTCCCTTGTTTTTGTGACAAAGAAACACAGAACTGTTGCCTTTCGAGGATCTTTTCGCTTTGCAGCTTCCCGCTGCTGGAATGATTTGCCCCCGCCGTTACGTTCCCTGAAAACATTATGCACTTTCAAACTAAAGCTTAGACAACTACTTTTGTCTATTCAAAAAGGCTCATAAAATGGGAGTAGGTTGACACATAAAAATACAGAAAATGGCTCCACTTACTTTCCTTTTGTTCACGCTTGGCAAGGGGGCTTCTTCTCCTTAATACGTGTTCTTTTCGCTGATCCATAATCCATGTTGTTTTATTTGATTATAAATTTTGATTCTAACCTAACCTATCATGTAATGATGTTTTTTATTATTATTATTTTTTATCTTTACTCTGGCCTGCGTTATTGTCTATGCTTGTTCTGTTTGCTTGCAAGATTTTAACAGCCACTACATATTTGCTCACCACAACTTATTAACAACGTATAGAATTACAGTTTACTCTAGTAGGTAATCTAATATACTTATTTATGATTTATTATCGGTAATTTACAACTTCTTTTTATTTTATTCTATTTTTATTTCCTTGAACCACCCATTTCCGTACCACGTTGTCTCGCCCGCGTGATGTCACCCTGTTAGGTCCAGTCTGAAAACCAGCGCTGCTTCCCTACTATGTTCGGGAGTGGCATAAGCTGAGACTTGGACCTAGTTTGGCCACACAGTCGCACTAAGAAACACGATATTTAGCTTTTTTAACCTGCCTACTTATTTGTTATTTATGTGATCATTTTTGTTATGTATGTGATTATTGTTATGTGTCTTTAATATTTTTTTACTGTATGTGTGTGTCAAATAAATAAAATCTTATTCTTATTCTTATTCTTATATGAGTAAGAAAGGAGTGAATACTGATATGACGGCTGATAGAGGGGAGTGGAAGAGAAAAACATGTGCCGACCCCACGTGGGATAAGGGCAGGGAGATGATGATGAGTTTATGTTAAATGTGGTGCAAAGTTAGCAGTTTGTATGTACACACCTAATACGACTATCTTCAGATTCCCCATGATCCGTCGGCCGAACCGTACTCCGTCTCTCATTGTTCTGTTGCTTCAAAGCCAGCTCATTCCCACCAAAAGTAGCTTTCTGTATTTCCACAAATGATGTATGGGAATGTTCGTTCCTATTACTACTTACTTTTTTAGGAATCACAAAGGTGATAATAAAGTCTGTAAGGTCACATAAGTTAGTGACTAAAAGAATATTTAGGTCTCTCGAAGGCCTCAAAACCTGGACCGACATCTTAACGGTTCCTCCGGTTCCACACTTGATAGGATAGCGGCTCCCGTAGTGTTTATATTCTCTTTGGCGGCTCCCATACCTTTGCACACACATCTTAGCTCACATCAACATCACATACAAAACACTCAACATCTACATTGTTTATGCTTTTGCTCGGGATGACCATATTTATTTGTTTATTTCATTTTATGATATTAAATAATAATGTACCTACTTGCTTACCTATCTACTCTCCCTTTCCTCCTGTTTTGATGTAACTAAAGCTACCTACCTACCAGTACCTACTTTTAAATAATTTTACGCGTATACTTACTTATATTTACTTAAACCTACTTACTTGTCCATATTATCTTATCCTTTATCAATCTCCCCAATCTACCTACCTACCTAACTCTATATATGTACCTATCTATTTGTTTCACCCTTTTTTGACACCAAGTACTTATTACCTACCTACTGAAGACTGCGAGTGGCACACTGCGATCGTGAGGTCACCCTAACTAAAGGGTCCCATCAAACCAAACCAGCGCCGCTACACTTCGTGTGCGGCATTAAAGCTGAGATGGGACTTTTTTTGGCACACGCATGCACCTCAGCACGGACTAATGAATACCCTAGTTCGGTCACTACCTACTACCTATCTACTTTTGTTTGTTCTTACCTCTTTATACCTTGTAGTGTCTGTATTTTTCTTATTAGTTTGTGCTGTTCTTGTGTGTGACCTAAATAAATGTATTTTCTTTCTGTATACGTATATGCCAGCGTTCACCTATTGGTTGGCAATCCATTTGGTGACTGCGATGAAGGTTGCTTAACTTAGCGGATCTATTATGAACGACTAGGCATGCTACGCCACTAGTGCTTCATAAGTCAGTGTCGAACGCTGAATATGCAAATTCGGCTAAACGTTTCAACTACATTCACTCTGCATTTTTATAAAGCTCTTTATTACGTAGTGACTGAATATCACTACAAAAGTACTGAGTTTTCTTTCAACTTTTGGTATAACCTACCCAACCTTCTGATGGATTCAAAGTAACGACAAGTAATTGACTGGCGTATCGACATAAGCATAATCGAAAATGTACAAAAATAATATTAGCTATGAAATGTTATCTCTTAATAAAACGATCTTTGTACCCTTATTATGCTTTCCAATAATGTAGCTGAAATTCAAACGTTCACCTCACTCCTTCTAATTAAATGAGCGAACATAAATTGTTTTATGTGGTTTTTAATTAATTGAACAAAGGCAAGTACGTGCTTAGAGTTATAAGGGCGAATACAATGGCGCTATAAACGAGCACCCGGTAAATACGAATAGACGGAATGATTTGATACATGTGTTGCCCCGCTATAAAAATGTTCATAAACATATTCTCAAATACAGTAAAAATAATAAGTAAAGAAATGTGGAAAAATTACAGCGATTTTACAAAGTAGTAGGACTGGACTGTACAGTACTGTTGACATTATTTTGTAGAACTGGCCAAGGAGATTGAATGCAAAAAAAAAACATGTTTCTGGCCAGTTGTAATTAGTTGTATCTACTCTCATAAGTGTCCGCGTGAATAAAGTTTACAGATCTTCTGTTTGGGACAGTGATACAGATTGTTAAAAGTAGTGCCTTTGCGAGTACGTACGTATACGTGTGTAGCTATGTAAAATATTAATGGGTTTAGCACCGCACCGTATCGTTTAAAATCTAAAAGAATACCTACATGTATAAATCTTTTTCGTGGCTAACTGAAAAACCACTCGCAACCTAAATTATAAAACCTATAGAAGCGGGTTATAACTTTTTTTTGCATTCCCAACCGCCAACTTTTACGCGGGCGAAGTTGCCGGCATTACGGTAATGTAAAATAAATGTTTGATGGCTGGTATACGTAGGCGCTGCGAAAATCCTTACTGCTACCTATTTAGTACTATTATATGTATATGAGCAAACATGACATAAAAAATACCGTCTGCATGCCAGGTTATGGCCCATTCTCCTTACTCCATGCGAAGGGTCCGTAATGCATTTTACTAGATTTAATTATTATTAAGAAGATTTCACATTACTCTAGCTTTGGCCTGTAACTTTGCTCGCGTGTTAACCCATTAAAAAGGAGTGGAGTTTGGAGTCCCCAAATATTTGATACTCAAGAACTGAAGTGCATCGAAATACACCTTAATCTAAACTATAAAACGTGCTGAAACTCATATTTGATCATTTCATTAGAGAAATGTATTCGTAAATTTTCAAGGCAATGGTTTCCGAAATAAAGAAAATTTTTATTTCGCAGTAATTTTCCATTTTGGACCCTTTATAGAGCGAATTTTCTATATTCTCCCTCCGAATTTCGGGTCTCATATACCAGCGGCTTAGGCTGTGCATTGTCTATATGTAAGTCAGGACTTTGATTTTTATATATATCGATTGTCAGCTATGATGCAGGTAGTCTCTGCACATATATAACTACACTAGTTGTCCCGCTCAAGACTTCGTCCGCGTTTGTTTATTTATACCAACCAGTTATGTATTGATAATTCCCAGTGCAGGTAGTTGTAGTGCGCTGCACGTAACGTAATAAATATCTACCCCAGTTGGCTCTAAAGACTATTTTTTCCATTATCCTTGCCAAAGTACTAATTATGCAGCTATTTTCCTACTTCATTAGGCTTCTACCTACCATCACCGTCCCGTCACCGTCCAGTCACTGTCCCATCACTTTCCAGTCACCGTCCCGTCACCGTCCCGTCACCGTCCCGTCACAGTCCCATCACCGTCCGGTGACCGTCCCGTTAACGTCACCATCAACATCACTATTACCTTCACCTTCTTATTTTTTTTTGTTATTTATGTGACATGAATACCGATTTTGATGTCTCTAACTTGAAAAACATAGGACTTTCAAAGAACCTTTCAACCCCGATTTCATCCCCTTCGGGGGACATTTTTCGTAAGATTATTTCTTTACAAATGTTAACTATCTTTATGGAACCTGCGTGCCAAGTTTCAATTGTATAGGATTAACAGATAAAGTATTCCTATTCAAACTTTCACCCCCTATTTCATATCCTGAGGGTTGGTTTTCAAAAAACCTTATATAGGTATTTTAATATTTTGAACTGTTTACCTGATAACCGATTTTGATGTCTCTAACTTCAAAAACATAGGACTTCCCATACAAACTTTCATCCCCTATTTACACGCCCCGTGGGTTGGTTTTCAAAAAACCTTATATAGGTATTTTATTATTTTGGACTATCTACCTGATAACCGATTTTGATGTGTCTAACTTCAAAAACACAGGACTTTCATACAACAGTTCAACCCCCATTTCTTCCCTTTAGGAGTTGAATTTTCTAAAATCCGTTCTTATTGCACGGTAACATCTTTTAAAGAATGTCTGTGCCAAATTTCAGACTCCTCGGCTCAGTAGTATCCGAGCTTTCATGATGAGTCTGTCAGTGAGTGAGTGAGTGGACTACTCCTTTATATACATATATAGATTTTTTTAATTTTTTTTAATTAGTATTATGGTTTTTTTATCTTGAAGAAAACTAGGTAGGTACTAAAACACGCGACGTTGGCCGAATCGTAGTTAACAATTGGGAGCAGTTTATTTATTTGTGAGACAGAAATGAATATTTATTTGATGTGGGACGACATTTGACATGGATAGCTATTGATGCTTCACGTTTTCTTTTAGCGAAGAAGCTTTCATAGGAATATTTAAACGCTTTCTCATATAAAAAATCACTCATCACAATCAATTTATTTTTGTTTTTATGAAAATCATTTCTATAGTTACAATTTTTTTGTCGAGCACAAAGCCTTCGTCCACGTGAGTGAATCATCGTAGGTATACCTACAAACAAATACTAATCAAGGTTTGACATTCATCAAGAGTCTCCGTAGTAGTTATTTTAATCTAAAAAATATTTTTTATCATTTTTTTAAATATAAGCGTCTAATTTTTAAATGTGTGTTAAAAATAAACTAACCAATGAAATGGCTAAATAATTACGATAAGCCTTTAAAAAAAGTGACGATAACTTTGCCCCGAAGTAGTATTTGTAACCGACTTCTCTCACTCGCCCCCCTAGTAACATGCGCAATGTTGTCCTCAGGCGCGCTGGAGGGCGGCGCGCTGGGCGGCGGCGGCGGCGGCGCGCTGCGAGCGCCCGGCTCGCCGCCCGCGCAGAGCCTCGGCGCCAGCCGGCACAGCCTCATAGGTAAGTAAGCCTCGGCAATACCACTACTCAACGGGACCATCTACCTATTCAGTCATGTTCGAGAAAACAGTCCATATTTCAGGACTGTCATATTTCTCTACTCCATGAGGCGTACTTTTACTCTTTCACCATCGGCCATTGGCCCTTTTAAGGCCAATATGCCTCAATCATCAAAAAAAAACACCAGTGACACGACCAGCTGCCGACAGCAATCAAGCAAGGAAAATTTAAAATTCGAAGACATTTGACATATGCACGAAAGGAGCCTTAATGTGGCGCACTTTAATCCTTCAACTACACTGATTCTTTCACCGTCGCCACGGTCATAGAATAGAATCATCATCTTTCTGCCCTTATCCCACATCATGTGGGGTCGGCACAACATGTATTCTTCTTCCATTTCCCTCTATCAGTCGTCATCTCAGCACTCACTCCATTCTTCACCATATCAACTTTCACACAGTCCATCCATCTTTTCTTTGGCCTACCTCTACTCCTACATCCATCCACATTCATATCTAACCCTCTTCTTGTCACATGACATTTTTTCCTCCCTAAGCTTCTAAAAAGCAGTCAAACCTTTCTAAACCTAACTGCTAACTTATAAATACGAAAGTATATTTGATTGTTGGTTGGTTTGATTGTCCCTCTGCCACGCAGCAACTTATTAAACTTTAATAATTAAAGGATCGACATTATTTTTCGCATCGATATACATACATAGTTAAAGAGCCGTAGAGTGACAAAGGTGCTTTTACCCTGGTAACACGTGACTCATGTGACGCGAGTTAGGGCGGAAGTTAGTTTCATTAATAAAATTCTGAGAACCAAAAGATGTATTGCAACTTTAAAGACGGATGCACTCTTATTATAATGACACGCAAGTTTGCCGACATCTACGAAACCGTTAATTACGTTCGTAATAGCTCTACGCAAATAAATACTGAGCCTAAAACCAACGCTATTTCAGACTTGGGATACATTTCACAGCAACATTTGAAGATTTATAATTTCCGGTAGCTTCAGCACATACCTACTTGCGAGCAAGGCGTAATTTATTCATTTGAGTTGTTGGTCGGACGAGTGTAATGCGCATACTTTCCGGAGCGGGGAAGAACCGCGATATTCCGCGTTTAATTTGGCGGCATAGTTTAATTAACAGGATTCCGAGTCGTATGTCCTGAGGAAATTGATGAGTTCTGTAGTGCGATCGCGGAGGCAAGAGGGATCAGGGGCGAGGGGTGGTCGCGGGGAAGCGGGGACACCGAGGCCTCTCGTAAATCTGCGCTGCGTGGGTTGCCCTACCGCTTGATTAATTTATTTCCCGAGAATCCGTGTTACTCATTTGAAAAGCATTATTTAGGTATTCTTGCTTTCTCACCCTAATTCCTCGCCTCGTATTCAGTCATGTATTCATGCAAAAGTCATCGGTAAATGGATACGGCCGTAATTATACGAGTGACTTGTTAAAGTCTCCGATATGAATTTATGATTCGCGCTAATGAATATGGGTATGGTAATGTGATTTATTTCGACACACCTTTTCCATCAGTTGGATATGATGCGTAACATTCAATTTTGTTCGTTCATCTGATATTTCTCGTATTGATAGAAGACTTTTTTTTTATATATTCAAGAACTGCTGAACTAAGGTTTTTCTCAGTAACTAGACCATTTGCAAGATACGCTAAGGTGTGAGCATGCGTCTGTTGTCATTATCACTATTCATAGCTAACTCTCTCTGCAATTTTGGAACTTATTATTGAAGAACGATGTTCGGTTTGAAAATCCAGTGCGTACGCGCCACATGCTAAGTCTTCAAATCCAGTTCTCCTCCGTCAGCTCCGCCTATCCACCAACAATGCGTGCTCCCGATGTAAGTATCAAATCATAATTATTTTATAAAACATATATATTTGGATTGTGTTTATTTTAGCTTGACAATGGATAATTGACCATAATTTCTTATTGTGACTATTTTTTGTGACAATACTCGAATAGGTTCAGCGAAAAACGATAAAAGTCTCAAATAGCATAATTTTTGGAAATAAATAAACGAAATCTTAAAAAAAATACTGAATTTATAATGTGTAGGTACACAATATATCTGTAAAATCACATACCTGTGTTAGTTTCACGTTGATAGGATATGTAATTGACTCAGCCAATCAAGACAAATCATCATAAAATTGGCCTCATAAATCAATGAATTAAAGGGCATTTCTAATTCCGCGACCCAACGTCCTCTCTCAACGAAGGTTGCGTAGGTCGACTTCTTTTACAGAGCTCTTGTAAATTGACCCACCCGTATTCGCTTAGTACTTTTTGTGTAACTTTTTTGTTAAAAGCAAGCGAGCTTGTAAAAACACTCGTCACAAAAGAATACTTTATTGTGTGGGCGGGAATCCTGAATTTATGTTGGTATTGGACTATAAAGCTTTTGAAATAATTATACAATTTTTAACGAAGCATTTTTTCTGGTAATTTACCAATTTTTTTTATGTTTTACGGAGGCAAACAGGCTTACGGCCCACCTGATGGTAAGTGGTTACCGTCGCCTATTGACACCTGCAACACCTGGAGCATTGATAATGCGTTGCCTGCCCAGGAGTAAATTTTTTTTTGTGTTTTTTCTGCTACGGATTCAGGAACATTTTTAATTTTTACGATGATGACCCAGATGGTTTTAAAATCGATTTTCAAAGCTACGAGAATAATTGAACCCATAAACAGTGACTTATATCCTCATTGCCCGTAAACAGAAGTTCAATTTGAAGGAAATATTATAAATTACATTTGGATGCGAATGTTTCGCTTTCAAAGCCAGCTTTCAATTTTTGCCGCTGTAATTTATGTTTCTTTGTTTCCTCACAGAGTGCGTTAAAGAGTTTCTATACTTAATAAAAAAATCATTATTGTCGTTAGTAATTTCATTATTTCATTCAAGTCTACATCAACAGAAACATGTGACATCCCAATAAAGAATATGTATTTTCAGACATCCTATGACATACATACATACATAAAATCATGCCTGTTTCCCAGAGGGGTAGGCAGAGACCACGGTTTTCAACTTGCTACGATCCTGACATACCTCTTTTGCTTCATTCACTCTCATCACATTCCTCATACATGCTCGTAGGTTTAGGGTACTCATGACCTGGCCTTTTTCCAAAACGTCACCGATTTGGTCACTAAACGTACGCCTAGGTTTACCCTTCCAACGGTCCCATTCACACTCGCCTTATGACATAAGTTAATGATATTAAAGAAAAAATATGTACCTACTGCTTCAGGATAAATAATGTCCACCGAACAGTCCACACACACACTTTTTATTTTTATAAAACCCCAAGCAATCACTGGGCTTTTATGTAAAATTGTGTTACCAGAATGAAGGCAGAATGTGATTACAGTTGTAATTTCCCGACGTCATTGTGTCGTTTGACAAGTTATCATGAACGCCACTACGGTCCTTCGTGAATAATATTTTGGACGTGGAACGCCACGGGCATGCGATAATGCCGCGTTAAACTTTGTCATCACCGCGACGGTTTTGCAAAATCACAGGTAATTATTGGGCCTCCATATGTACTGCTGTTAATAGGGACGCAAACAATGCGCCAATTGAAGTACATATTGATTCATTGGTTGCTGTGCTCGTTTTATAAAATTTGCCGCAGTTTATCACGCGTTACCTCTTGTTCATATTTCGGCAAATAAACGCCTAATGGGAAAGTTTCCATGAAACACCTTATTGTATGTTAGCTAAACAAAAGTTATGTTTTACGTGTACTTAAATTTCGATTCAAGTTCCTGTTAGAAAAGTTTTGAATATCATTTGAATTTAGTTTGCTTCAATGAGTCAATTCAATATCATGGGTGTTTCCGTGAATTCACTGTAGAAGATAATTAAAATTTTGCTATTGGGACTAATAAATGATTGAGAATATGGCGATTTATCAATCAATTTTAGAGTTCTGAAGTCCGAGAAAACCATTAAAGTTTCCCATTATTAGTGATTTATCGTTGTATCTGCCTGTCTGCCCGACCATACTTGCAGACTCTTAATCATCATCGTCATCATCAGCCTGTAGAAGTCCACTGCTGGACATAGGCCTCCCCTAAAGAGTTCCACGACGAACGGCCTTCAGGCCATATAGCTCGCAGAACCGATAACCGTTGGGGAGTAAAGGTTCTCGAATGGCGACCACGAACTGGGCGACGCAGTGTTGGAAGGCCCCCCACCCGATGGACCGACGACATTGTGAAGGTTGCGGGAAGACTCTTAATAGGTACTGTTGTTGAAATTTTGCTCGGTAATACATATCGGTAAATCAAATACAAAACAATTTTATAAAATAAAATCTTAGATATTGTTTCTTGGCTGGGCTTGCCCCACTTTACTGTAGGGAATGACTGTTACATGTTAAATGGGGTTGTTGGTTGGCACTCAATTCATGCAATAAATGATCAAATTTATCAGAGTTTGTAAGAGTTAGTTTTTTACCTCTAAGGAGTTATAAATAAGTCGTGCTGACTTCGGAACCCCTCACTGTTCGTGTTCCGACACGTGCCTAGTCACCTTATTTTCTTTTGTTTTCTGGAGTAAGGATCAGATGCCTGAGGAAGTCATAATTATTTACTTAATGAATAACCTACCTCGTTTTTTAACCGACTTCCAAAATGAGGAGGTTCTCAAGTCGGCTGTATTTTTATTTTTTATGTTACTAATTAATTTAATTTAATTCCTGAGCGATTGCTACTTGTCCCGTAAAACTTAAAAAAACGTCATCTTTTGAAATCACGACTTGCCGAAATTTATTTTTGTCGACGGTGGTATGGTATGGTAATTCCCGCGACTTCGTTCGGTTGCTGCTATTTTTACATAAACTTTAAACTTAGGGTATGTGTGTCGGGAATTCCTTTGTGTGCACCCATACATTACGCTACCCTGCAAATTTCATACTCTTAGGATTTTGGTTAGGCTCTGCGTTGATTTTCAAAGAGAATAAAACCACTACGTTTGATTGTCAGTCAGTACCGTAAGAGTTATTATTGATGATGATTGGATACAATGTCATACTTACTTTAGTTTTTTATTCAAAAGTGTAGATGGCCAGTGTCATTCTCAGTAGGTAAGCAAAACGGAAAGAGGTTGATAACAAAAAAAAGAGGTTTATATTAATCTTGTAAATATTCAGGAATTTGAAGTTTTTTATTTTTTGTAAAAAATATCTTATATATCAAATGTGGTTATATATAATAACCCAATACCTATCGAGAGACGTAGAGTTTTAGATCTGTAGCACGTAAATTCACCAATGTCCTCCCCCAAATCAACGTACCTAGGCGTACCCAACGTTTGTGGGTAAAATGTCATAGTCACTGCGTGTAAAAATAATAAATGGTCATTTTTACGGCCGTATTGGGGTGCGAGGATGTTTGGCATAACATAAACACTCTTGATGAGATAAATATAAATGCGTAATGTATATTTTTTATTCCAAATCCGCATTATGCATGCCTAGTGAACTGTAAATTTCTAATAGTTTTACTATAGGTAGTGTATTTACCTAGTACTTTCTGTAGATACTGTCAATAAATAAATAAATAAAATAAATATTCCGGACATATCACACACGGTCAACTGATCCCAAACTAGGCCCAAATTTTCCCAAAAACGTACACTTTCTGAAAAGCTGAAAATAAATTTCAACTTTTTTTAATGCCTTATTTTTTTTCAAAATCGAGCCTGTAACGCTTTTCGATTACTCTCACGGTTTCCGATTTCGCCTAAGTGATCCTGAAAAAAAACTCACCCTGTATATTTAACACCCAGACACAGAACAAACATCTGTGTTAATCTCACAAATGTTTGTCCAGTGCGGGAATCGAACCCGCGACCTCTAGTGCATAAGGCAGAGTTCCTACCAACTGAGCTATGCGGCCAGTCACCAACTGAGCTATGCGGCCAGTCAATGATGAGCTAAGGACATTGGAAATTACCCTCTTTGTACTTGGTTCTTGATTTATTATTCAATGCACGACATTTTTTCATAATACTTAGGTACTAATTGCTCGATTAAAATATTCGAGTGGATCCGTTGACGTTGCAACTCTGAATTATTTCGTTGAAAATGTTCTATAAATCTTCAAGCCACAAGTGTTACCACTTCGTGGCACTCAGGTACGTTTTAGAGATGCGATAAGAATCTAAATCTTATACTGGTTGTTGTGTGGCTCGTTGAGCGTTGAGGACACGTGTCGTTCGCACAGTGCCGGAATCAGCATAATGTGCCACGGATAGCCGACGTGTGGCTACGTGACGACGTTCCATGTCTCAATATGCGCTCGTTATGTGCCACTAGTTTGCTGGCTTGCCTGTGGCGTATCTATTGGGGTATTTCTTGCGTATTCTTTGCTGAATGAAAGCAGTGCGGTATTGGAATTCGTTATCCTGTTGACACTCTGTACGTGTGTATACGACGTTTATTAGGCGGTTGATTGGGTACAGAATTTATAACTTCGAATGAAAGTTAATATCTATCTTCACTCTCTTTACCTAAATTTTACGTAACGACGTGCTAAGACTCACTGGTACTAAGTCTCATCTCCGTTTTTTCTTCATAAAATTGCAGGTCTACTGAAACTACACAAAATCAATTAAGTTTTTAATATGATTTCAAAAATATAATGGTTCAGGTGAGACTTTAATAATTAACGATTTTAAAGAACGCTGCAAAATGAAGGATGTAATTATGATGTAATACTCAAGCGATTAGAACTCCAGCCATTCCCCGGTATCGAGAATCAATTAACCCTTTTGAATGGTTTAAGCGGATAAATTGTGCCCCAAATTGTGTCCTCAATGATTGATCACGTTAGCGCTTGGTAGTGGTTCGCAGCCGAGCTGTCACTCGCTGTCACCTCCTGTCACGTGAGATTGTCCGCGATCGCCACAATACACGAACGGATTCCAATATTGATACTAATGCGACGAATTGAATTGATATTATTTTGTGCTTTCACACAGAAGGTATCCTGAATTGGAAACGTTATGTTAGTAATAGATTTTGTTGCTTGGCAAAAACATTATACCTATAACTGTTATGTATCTAAATATATTTTTAGATCTTTAAAACAACTTGGGTGTATCGGCGTTGTATATTTGTATGTTTATTTGCTCTAGCATAACTTTCGAAGCGTCAATTCGATCTGCATGAAATTTAGTAGGTCAACAGATTGTAGGTACTATCTAAATTTAGGTACTGGTTAGACTTGAAAGTTTAATCGGTCAAGTGGTTGCTAAGACATAGGGGACCAAAAGGGGGTTTTATATTTATGCTAGGCCCACATGGTTTTTGAGATAGGTACATCGAAAATACACTAACATAAGAAAACCAATCTAGCCTGAGCTCCCATTTACGAACGGTAACGTTTCAACGAACTCATGGTTCAGTAGGTTCAGTAGGGGGGCCATCTCTTTGAAAATTTTTCACGACTAAACCGCTGAACCGATCTTGATGAAATTTGGTATGGAAATAGTGTGTACCACGTAGATGTAATACGATATTTTGCGAGCTGATTTGATAATGGAGTCAGGAACTGTTCTACAAAATACTCAGCAAATTATTTGATTTAGCTGAAACTTTGCATACCTGTCGAGGTTCGATGACAATACAATATGTATGTTGGTCCATCTTTAAGTAAGAGATATTGCGAGATCTCATTTAGGCGAAATACTAGTTAAATAAATATCTATTAACTATAGGTTTGTGTAACACTATGGTATCATGTTATTAAAATTAAATACAAACACAAAACATTAAATGTTATTGCCTATAACTCAAAATAGCATTACAACCTAAATAAGCCTCTTTAAAACGTTGACGGAGGGACTGAAAAGGATTCAGGTAAGGGCCCTTCCCGCCAAATTGAACAAACATCTCAGGAACGGATTTATAGATTCGCCAGCAGACTGTTCTCGTATTTGGAGGAATCATAACACTCGCTTTGGTATTTTTGTTGTATCTATTTGGATTGCGAATGGTACCACAGCTTTATTTTAAAAGTCATTATCGTACCTAATGGTTGTTTAAACCCAACTTTATAAAGCGAACAGTTATAGAAATCAGCGTACTAACTCAGAAGTGACGGTTGACTATCAAAAAGTTAACTCAGTGTTACGAGGTTCATCATGCGTATTGAAAACGTGATGGAAATGTTCGTTACGAGTTTAATAAAAGCCAACGGTGTCTACCCATTCAATGACATATGACATCCTTGTGGCAGGTGCACGGGCAAGAACTTAAAAGTTTCATGGCTCTCCTATCAGGGCGGGCTTAAGTGTATCTTGGGGTAGTGAAAGTGTGGACACTTAAATGACACCTTTGTGTTCAGGTATGCCCCTAGCGGTGTAGGCTAGTTCCTAGTTTTATTTTATTTATGAATTTTGTTTTGTTTCGTCAAATTTTGTAATTTTATTTCTTGAGCGTATCACCTTATTAAATTTAATTTGCCTATTATGAGTGTTAAATTACTTGAAATAAATTGATTTTATTAATCAGTCCAATAATAATTTATTGTTATACACTGAATATAGTAGGTCAGCTTAGTAGTAGTTATTATTGTTTTGATAACCCTCATGTAGCCTATCTGAACAGCTTCCAGAAATAACATTTTTTTCTGGAAAATTTAATAATTTTTAATACAATTTAATAAGTTAATAGGTACCCGACAATTGAAATAATTATAAAACTTTAGAATTATGATGATTTAGCTTCATAAGTACCATATTTCCTGTTCATCCTAAGCTGGTCATCATCAGAACCTGTTGAACCAGTTTGATGACATAGGAACAAAATATTTGATAAAAAACCATAAGGAGATATCGCTCTAGGAGTATTCTAGATCCTGTTCAGATTATGCTGGTTATCAAACCCTGGAGTACGGACTTCAGTTTGTCAAATCTGAATGTATTTTCTTTCTTCTTTCTTTGAGATTAGTAAATGTTTCCAACTGCAATTATTCCCGAGACAATTACAAAACTGGGGTTCAGAGCTGATGAAAGCAACCTTCAAAACATAGAGACGGCACCGATTTCTACCAAAAGTGTATATAATATATTAATAATGTAATACCAAAAGAATTACCAATAATTAAAAAAAAAACGGAAAATTTGTTTCGGAGCCATGAGGCCATCGACAAATAGACACACGCCTAAAACTTATTGTAACACCCGGATTTTTTTAGACGGGGGTTAAAAATTATGATCTATAAGAGCTTGATTTATAGATCACTATTGTAAGCCGATACTATGTGACAATCTGAGGATTGCTTTAACCAGGATACAAATATTTTGAAATCCTCTCACACGACAGCCCGAGGCCCTGTTTGGCTCCTAAATCCGGCCGCGGATATCCCTCCCACAATATCCGGCTGGATGCGCCTCGGTGAGATGGGACCGTATTTGTGACCGCAACTCGGACGCGCTTGGATCGTCTTTTATATAGCGTATTTTCAGTTTAACTGAAAACTGGGAGTTATGATAATTGCTCCAAATAAAAAGTGACAGATTCTATTTTAGGTGCTTCATCAAGTGCTATATAGCTATATAGCTATATAGCTTATTATATCTTACTATATATATTTAATCTGTTCTCTATGATAGAGAACAACTGGGAAGAAACAAACATAACCATAAACTCTTTCTTTCAATATTTAAACAGCTGAAGCAGCCGACTGAAACTTTAAAACAACAACAAAACAGATAAGCATATCTTTGCAACTTCATGAAGTACGTGTACACAAAGAAAATACTTCGATCCTCTTTTCTTGGCAATACCTGCGGAACGCAGATAATTGCGGTGGAATCACGTATCTGTGCATTGATGGCACTTGTCGGCATTACTCTCTATAACTACTATCAACCCTTGAACTTTGCGATATTGATTAGGCGGTGACGTAAATTTATATTCTCAAAGATTTATGGTTAAAATTCGTGTAAAATAGTGCTGACACGACATTCGAATCATAAAAAAATGTCATGGTTCCTTAATTATTTTCCTTTTTACCTACGAAAGGAATGAATCTTGATTGAAATATGATTTCACAAATCATATTACAATCGGCAAAGCTAAACCATAGGTAAATAATTTAGTTTCGAACCAAATTCTTAACCTACTTTAGAAATTACAGGGTAGGTACTTAAGGTGGGACCCCTTCCAAACGCGGCCTCCTTCGTATTTCATGACATCCATAATCTTATTCAATATATTTGAATATACCACGACTATTCGAATTAAATATACATAAAAATTTAAATTACATGTAAATATTACTGTAAATGTATGTGTTTTTTGTAAAAACTCTGAAATACTTCTTTTGTTTGTGATGTTAGCTCAGCCAGGACGTAGAACAACAGTAAAACTATATTTACATTGAATGCGTATTCAAACCGGAAGGAGATTTTAGACCAGCATTGTGCAGATAAGTTTCTATGGAACTACGTACAAGCGAACTACTAATTACTTTAAGTGTGTGATAGTGAATCCCTGGAGTCAAAGTCCTTAACTAATGTATACGGATTTGCGAGACTGCGGCTTTACGGCTCAGTCAAATGAATAAGAACGGTTTATTTCAAGAACTGAAAATTACATTAAAATAGATAAATGCTTTTTAAGTAGCTATACCAAAGTTCTTAAGTTAATAAGTTTATTAGAATATTTTTTACCTGAAGCAAAAGTGTTATTGATTTCAACAATAAACCTTTTTATATTGACAGTATTTTAGATATGTTTTACCTGTACAAATGTTTCACTCAAACATGGAAAATCTATAAATATATTTTTTGGATTTTTTCATATTTTAGTGAAACTCTCTATTTCAATATTTTATTATTAATATGGAATTAGCTGCATTCCGGTTCATTGATACATATCAATATATATTGAATATCTACTACGTGTTTCTTTTGTCTATTTTGATTGAGTTTGAAACTACTTGTCAAGGTACTTGTCTTATAAGGGCTTTAGAAGTTAAAGTGGTAACTTCCACTAGATATTCCCTGGCATCTTTATCCGAGTGACCGCACTAGTGAGTTATGGGGGCTGTGTAACAGGTGTAGCATGTAACGTGGACAGACTATTTCGCCTTTTTGCGACTTCACCTTTACACTGGATGAATAAGTTCGGGAAAGTTTATTACTTTATCATGAATATCAAATGATGCCTCAATATTAGATGGTACGACTTTATATTTGGTATTTAAGCCGATCATATAATGTTATGAGTTCAATCATTCTCTTATAAAATGACGTTTTATTAGAAAATAAATTGCCTTCATAATCATCATCGCCTACGCTTTAGAGCTCTCATCCAGTTTGTAACGCTTGCTGTTTTATGCTTATCGTCGTTCTACTTTAATGAATACCTGTTACACTAATATGATATAATTACAGTTTAAATTTAATTTGAAGCATAAATGACTTAATTACACTCAAGTCATTATAGGCTAGTTAATTAGGTAATGAATGTCACTGTTCATTATCCCAGGTCAATGGTTCCGAGCGAATTACGACCGTGTTAAGTTGTAATATGTAGTTTGCTTTGCCTACATATTAGAGGTGGCGCACACTGCGCATTTTGTCTGGGCGGAACTTTTTTCAGCACTTTTTGTAGCAGCGCAGTTTACTAAACACGTGACCTATTTTTAACTCGCGAATTTTGAGGCACATACGACTTTTTGGAACTGGCCAGTGTTAAAAACAGAAAAGTAAGCAAGCAATCTTTAATGACGTTATAAGTTCAAAATATCCTATATTTATAAGAAATCATACTATTCAAAAATACCTCTGGCAGTCAATATAATGTAAAATTCTGCAAATGATGTGTGCGCGTAGCCTTATAATGTAGGCGTTATCTAATGGACATACTCAGGCCATGTTGCTTTAGGCTCTACACGGTACATCGGTCACGAACAATTAATCAGGTATAGAGATTAATGAGGTACCTATTATGTGAACGTGAGACCTAGATCTGAAGGCAGCACTATGGATTTATAAACGGCTAGAAAAGGGTTACTAGTATGTTTGTATAGTATTAGTATCTAGTAGTAATAATGTCTTCTATAAATTAGACCATAAATAAAACAAATAAAGAAATGTTGATGGACAAAAGCCAGTCATTTGTAATAGCGTTTCTGTGGGATAAAATCGAACGCTCATAAACTTTTATTACAGCAGGAGTATCCTCGAAGTACCTAACCTTTTCGTCGAACAAGGAACTGCAGAACTTTCCACAAAGGTTTTATACCTTTCCTTAGATGGAGGAAGCCTTTGTTCCAACAGTCGCCTTTGCCATCATTAAAGTGCCCATAATAATAACACTGAGTTTCTATTCCATCTCCAGATGAAGAGTTTTGTAGAGTTCTTAAATTTTTAAAAAATTATGACGTTAAGAGGCTGCGTATTTAATTCATTGTGGCTCAGATCAAAGGCTGAGCCTGGCGGGCGGTGAAAAAAATTCCGTTTGTAATGATCAAAATAATTATATTTTGAATATCGCCTGCTGATGAGTGATCGGCTGCAATGCCGGTGCGAAACGGCCCGTCCGGCTCTAGGGAGCGATTCGACATTTACGTGAAAAATACACAAAGTTCCAGTGGTTGATTATGTGCACGTGTCGTGAACGGTAATGTGCCGCGCGGCGCACATATCTTCCGCCAACTTGCCTCCCAGAGGTGCCACTTTCTCAACACTCTCATTGTGGATGATTGAAAAGGTCCCGTATCGCTGGAACGGTTTACACGTTTATATTATATTAAACACTTACGTTTTGTAACATCTTGGAAATAAAACAAGAAATTCAAATGAAGCGATGGTGGTTATATTTTATCTTGTTGCTTGAGCTTTTAGAAAATAGCAAAAGCCTGTTTCAGTCTGTTTTAAATTCTTCAGGCTTATTTTCCTTAGCGGTTGGAGAGTTAATTGAAACAATGAAATAATATTTCGGGTTGCGCTGTGCAAAAAGGCAAATATCGTTGGGGCAGGCGCGGGAACGGTTATTGTAGGTATAATAATGAAAATCACCGTGATAGTGGGTACCGGGAGGCGCGGGACCGTGGGCGGAGGCGGCCGACTGCCGGCACGCGGACGCGTATCTACTAATTGAATCTGAGAACTCGCTGAGAACTTTCCGAACTTGTGCGAAATTTGATTAGCTCGTCATCTTTCTTTGAGCGTCGAGTTAATTTTTTTTACTCCGAATTACCTACCCTCTCCAGATTAATCATGGCGTCGGCCTAATCGCGGAAAATGTCACAAGTTTTGAGCTTTTTTGTTCCGAATGGCACAAGTTGGGCTTGTTTTAATATTTAACTGACATTGTTATTGAAATTGATATTTAGTGCTGCTCTTTTTTTTAAATGCGAAAAGTAACTGAATTTAAAGTGTAACCTGAATGAAGTTTTGCGTTACCTAAACCACCATAATAGCAAATATCACTTAGGTACTAAGTTCGCCACGAACTGAGATCTCGCGATATCAGCATCATATAAAAGTATGAATTTTACATATTAACCACGGATAAAAGTACAATAAAATAGATTCATACCTCTCCTATTCTTGCTAGCTTGGAACTTTCGTAACATTTGGAAATATTTTTTTTTGTTATAAACCTGAAATATTATCGTTTATATTATTGCCATTAAGAATTAACGCCAGCGTCTTGGGCACGCTTCCGTCTAATAATAATCTGGTTAAATTGACCTATATATAGATTGTTTGCAACGTTCTTTAGATAGCTCAACTGTTTCTTGTTTTGTAAAATAGTTGTAAATATTTACTTGTATTAGTGTTAATGTTCGATCATCAAAGCACCAACATTTACCAGACATAGTGAGATCACAGATCAGGGGGACACACTAGTTATTTAAGTTGCACACTTTCAGATTTATCGGCAGACATGTTTAATAAATGTTCATTCCCTATTGTAGAAAGAGACAAGTGGGGGTCATCAGAATTTACCGATTAAATTCAATTTGTTTTCCCTACCTGTTATTTAATGTAGTTTATACAAGTAGATGTAACAAGGAAGAACTGATTGAATTCCAACCCTCGGCGCAGAGTTTAATTCAAACTTATAAAAAACTACATCATCGCTTGTCTTTACAATTTTTCGAAACGTTATTATACCGATATACCAAACTTTGTATAATTTCCCACATTTAGAGAAAAATCGAAACTTTTATCATCAATATTTGCTTACGAGTAGAAAACATGGAAATAAAATTATGTCAGTCAATATTGTCGCTAAAATTGTTACAGATTCTATTGTTGTTGTATTAACAATCAATCACGAAATATGCCCATCACCGCTACTGGAATAACTTTTTAAGTACTTTATTTAATTAGCCGCTTCGTCGAAATGCTTCTGCGAGTATTATAAACAGTTTATTTTATTCTTAGAATATTTTTTATAAAGGCCTTTCAATCATTTAATTGACTTACTAGGTAAAATCTGAAATGTACCTACTATGAAATGTTACTGAAATGTTACTATAAAAGTGAAAGAATATATAATCTACTTACTCATTGGTGAAGGAAAACATCGTGAGGAAACCGGCATGTCCTAGAACCTAAAAAATTCGAAGACATGTGACATGTGCACGAAAGGAGCCTCTAAGAGGCGCACTTTAATCATTTCACTACACTGATTCTTTCATCGACGGTCATAGGCCCTTTTCAGGGCCACCATACCTCAACCTGGTCACTGATCAAAGACAGGATGACCAAGAAAAAACCAGTGACACGACAAGAAGAAGAAGAAGACTTACTCATTACTCGTAAAATAAATAAATAAAAAATAAATAGCACCAACAGACACTTACCTACGTATACACCACAATAGGATTCCCTCTGTCGTATCTGAAACTACGAGTACCTACCACATCACCCAGACCTAGCATAAATATTTGCAGATCATGCAAACATTTGTCCTGCAGCGTATATTGGAACCCTCACCGTACGTGTAAGACGGGCACTTCCCCGCTACCGAGGTGGTCAATATAGGATTGGCTAGATCCTCTTGACCCAAAATTGGCTAAACAGAACAATAAATGGTTTTCGCCTCCATTCAGCCCGCGAATACGATTGTAGCTATCGATTACTTTATCGTTCACGCATCGCTATTTGCCTTCCGTGTGAGAGGAATTAGATAACGTTACAATTTACCTGCGGATGAATTCTGGTAACGTTATATATATCTCGCATTCTTGAATACAGATTGATGGTAATATTGAATAGAAAGCACCACGGATTTTCGAGGGACAGTAACAAATATCTTAATTGGTATTTTCTTTCATATTCAATATTCATGTGGGCGACCTAACGTATTGACGATAGATGTTGTGAAAAAAGCGTATATGCTCCCATATGAAAATAGAACACGGAAAATCAAAATCTTGCAATTACCAAAGTTACAGTGCGTTCAGGTCTACAATGCACTTTTGCTTACTTTTTTTTATTAATTATAATTATTTATCCTGAGTTTATTTTTTCAGGGCCACATAAGGGAAATCGGAAACCGTGAGAGTACCCGAAAAGTGATGTTAGGAGTTACGGGCACGATTTTGAAAAAAATGCAGATCTGCATAAAAACAAGTTGAAATTTATTTATTGTTTTACACAAAAAAAAAAATTATGGTTTTTTTTGCATTTCTGTATTCTTTTTTTGTTAATAAATAAATAAATGTATGATAACTATGTGTCTAAAGTTGTTGAAACTCCTAGAACCTAGAAAGAACCCAAAAATTAAAAAAAAAAAATACGAAGACCCTACATTATCTGCGAAACTGTAAATAAATTTCAACTTTTTTAAAGCTGATCTTATTTTTTTCAAAATCGAGCCTGTTACTTCTAACAGCACTTTTCGATTACTCTCTAGGATTCCGATTTCGCCTAAGTGGCCCTGAAAAAAAACTCACCCTGTATATTGTGTCCATAAACAGAATTCTAAGCTCAATCTGAGCGCCTCACAAAAATCCTTGCTCTGTGGGTCGAACACGTTCCAGCTTGATAAAGAATTGATAATTCTCTAGTGTTCACGCGCTTTCGTTTCCGCATTGGGATGCCGGCCAAGCCGCCAGCGTTCGTTACGTCCGACGAGTTAACGATCTCAAATAACACACATATTTTAACTGCTAACTAAGTAATTGCTACTTTCTTACCATTTATCATTATACTAGCTTCCGCCCGCGGCTTCGCTCGCGTGGTACCTACACAAAAAGTAGCCAATAGACTATTCTAGATAAAGAACTCTTTATATTCCAATTTTCAAAGAAATCGGTTGAGCCGTTACGGCCTGATAAAATAAATAAATATTCCTGACATATCACACACGGTCAACTGATCCCAAACTAGGCATAGCCTGTACTATGGGTACCAGAGACTATATAATAGATATATATGTAACACCCAGACACAGAACAAACAAACAAACATCTAAACATCCTCACAAACTTTCACATTTATAATATTAGTAGGATTTGCCGTGGTGGTCCCCCAGCTGAATAATAGGCTCCTCCATATCTACCTACCCGTGGATGTCGTAAGAGGCAACTAAGGGAAAAAATCTAGATGATGGGCAGCAACACATTATAACAACGATAGCTCTAACTGCGCTCCCTCGTACCCAGCGTGGTGAGAATGGGGAGAGTGGTGATTGATTTGATCCACATGATAGGAATTCGCACTGGAAACTTGTGGGCCATGTTCAGCAGCGAACGTCCTACGGCTGAAATGATGACTGATGATCAATTAGTGACGTTATCTTAAATTAAATAGCTCTTTTATCGAATTTTCGGTCTCCTCGAACATTCAAATAATCTCGGCTTTATTAATTACTTTGAATTTAGCTGTTTGCGCGATTCAGATACTTCTGAAAAGTTTCAAATTATTTTAAAGATTAATTCTCACAAAGCGTAATAAATGACCTAATGATGTAATAAATAATGTCGTTTACTCGTTATTAGCCTGATAAATTTAAACAATTTATTATTTGTTATTTCCCCAACATTCGAACCCGGACCCGTGGGTTCGAACCCGACCAATTAGTTCTTCTAAAAAATGTTTTTGCGCTTTAAAACGTGCTCTTAAAAATATTTTGTGCTTTAAAACGGTGAAAGAAAACATCGTGAGAAAACCAGTAAGTATTCTTAAAGCAACAATGGGCTTACAACCTGTCACGTATGGATTTCTCAGTACTGCAAAATGTGGGCATGTGCCAAATGTTTGGACGTGCCTTTGATTACCCCCTTTAGAAATCTTCAAGGACCTGATCGTCTAGATATCTGCGAGGATGTGCTTGGGCATAAAAGTCGTGAGCCTATTTCTTTTTTATATTTATAATTGGGTCAAATGTTTCTATTCAGTAAAAATTTGAATAACGCATAAAAGATGAATAAACGATTGTCCTATACAAGATGATTCATAACATGTATGCCATCCCGAAAGGGGGTTATTCTATCAACAAAAAGAAATAGTATTAGCGAAAAAACATCTAAATTTTATTTTTAATTTTTAATTTTTTTTCACAAACCTTCTCAAATTAGATATTTTTGGTATTATTATCATCTTTAGGACTAATAACTAAACGTACAAGAAGTTCGGAATCAAGATTGCTACCTAAAACAGCTGATTCATTGGTTTTGACCTGATTTGACCCCAAAACAGCTGATTTTTGCATAGAGTTTTTTCAATGAAAAATGACGAATTTCGAAAATAAAAGTTGTAGAACAAACTTTGTTGCCAATTGGTAGTAGAATAAGCCCCTTTCGGGATGGAATACATATTATGAATAACCTTGTATTATTTTTTAACTCGTGATACCATGATTTTCCCTAATCGCTATCACTAAGAGAATCGAATAGCGTGAAAATTCTTTTAGTGTAAATGGGCACTCCTTTACCTGATAGAAATCACTTTTTTAATTTTTTCAGTATTCAGTATCTTCTATAAGTACTATCAACTTTTCACCCTGCATAATTAAGAATACACAAAGCCTTATAGTGTGAAAAGGTAGGGCAGATCCTGTCGAGCATGTACTACGATGCAGCTCTTATGCTAGTAGGCAAGTTTACCAAAGATACATAATATTTTGCTATAAAACATATCTATTTAAGGTGGTTATTTCGGTTAACGAGTTTTACTCCCCGGGCAACATGTACGTAAGTACTTTCGTTCATTTCGCCAAGACATAAGTTGTTTCAATTTATGTTCTTTTTCCTGAAATATCGATCGTTGCCTCCGACTTTAATTGCCTACAGAACTCGTTTCACGGAAACGATAACAATAAAATGGATGCTCAATTTAGAAGACTCGCTGAAATATTTCTAATTAGCGCGCTGTATAAAGCTTGCATTACAATCTGCATAATAAAAGAATTTACATCCGCATTGGTTCGTAAATAACACAAAAATGCTTTCTTTGGGGCGAATACTTCTTGAAGTTCATCCGCTACTCATATTTTATTCAAATATACTTGCGGTCTGGGAAATATAGGTGAGAAGAAGTTTTGGCTTGAGTAATCGCAGGAAAACCTCTGTAACAACAATCAATTTTCGGCTTTAACAGACTTGCCAATGGCATTTTTATAATACAGAAAGCGCAGCGTCTTCTTTTTTATTTCTTGCAAAGGTCAGATCATTTCACCTGAATGAATGGAGTCGGTTGCCAAGAAAGTCTTTGTAATGTTCCACTCTGCGTTGACGTTAATTTTGCAAAATATATTCCATTCTAGTTGAGCATGGTTAAGTTTATCTTTATTTTTATTAATAAATCATTCATCAATTGTAAGGCCGTACTGTGTGCTGATAGTATTTTATAACCGAAGCAACGTAACCGGAATGTGGTGAGTGCAGAAGGTACTGCGGTCGAAAAATATGAAGGAGTAAGGTGCATTGAATACCTTCACCGTCATTGTCATCATCATCATTATTTCAGCCGTTCGACGTCCACTGCTGAACATGGCCTCACCCACAGACAGAACAAACTCCTTATCATTGCCCATACTCACCACACTGGGCATGCGGGTTGGCGAGCGCAGTTAGAGCCATCGTTGTTAAAATGAGGGACGCTGCTGCTCATCCCCTAGCTTTTTCCCCTTAGTCGCCTCTTACGACATCCGCGGATAGGTAGATATGGAGGGGCCTATTTTCAGCCGGGGCCACCATGGCCACCGTCACAGTCATTGTTTATTTGTATGTACGTTGGTTGGGGTAATCCCTGGAACTTATAAACTGATTATAAATATTCTTCCACAAATTAACTATAAAACGAAAGCTATACACTATTCATGAATACCTAATACAGGCTACTTTTATCCGGTTTGTTGACAAAATTTAAACAGAGATACTATATTCAAATTGAAGTTTTAAAACGAAGCTCTCATTGGTTAAAAGTTGTCGAGTAGAGTCAGTCTGCGTTTTAAAACTTTCATATATTTAACACTCAAGAATTGAAGCGTGGCAATCACTTTAACACAGTGTGAGTGCAAATCAAACGCATACCAATACAAAGTATGCTACACTTACTCCCCCGCCCCTGTGCGTTTCTCCCCCGCCGTCTCTCTGTACACGAGAGGACCTTAACAAGGCGTCCGATTAAGCGGAGGTAGCTATTGGTCAAAGTACCTATTGGTTAAAGTACATAATATTATGTTGAGTAATTGACACGAAAAGTGATTTATTATATTAACAACTGGCTTTCGCCCTCTAAAGCGAAAAAATACTGCCATTTCGCCGATAACCAGGCGTCGAGATCAACTACTGTGGTTATCCCGTTCTTTCCCCGCCCCAGTTCCTCTGATTTTTTACGGGCATTTTATTTTGTCTGCGAAATAAAGCTTGTAACTCTTTGTAGGCGAAACAACTTTTTATCGCTTCTTTCTAACTTAAAGTCGAGGAAACGCGTTAAAGAGTTAAAAGAGTAAAGTTTTCGCCATATGCAGTTTGAAGGAAGTTTTGGAGACCATAAAATTATTAGGGCGTTATTGGCTTTTTTACTTTGCGCGTTTATTGTTTTTGGAAGAGATACTGCTTCTAATTTTTTTATAGTTTATCTTACATAATACTTTTTAGCCTTTGGATAAATTCCCGTCTGCATTTAATTTTATGTTCGTGCCTAACTTTTTTCTTATTAATATTACTTGGAAATGTAGCACAATAAGGCTTCATATTTTGAAATCCAACTATTATGCTTATGTGCCTTCACGACTTGAACCGAAACCCGTATTGAAAGGTTAACCTTATTATAGAGCTATAGTGAATGAAACGCTCTTTTTTAGCTAGGTGGCATGCGCTCATTGTCATTTTTTTATTTCATTCTTTTCGTAAATTGACTTCTTCTGTCATCGAACCTGTTTGGCAGTGGCATGCGATGCAAGTGGCGAACTAATCCATGTGACGTCACTAGCCTGAAAATACTTTGCACGACATGCGTGCGTTACGGTCGGTGTGAGCTAGTCGTCGCGAACCTGAAAGAGAACGTCAAACACAATAGTACCCGTATGGATACCCGTATCGTTAATATAGTAGCCGTTTCTTGGGTGATCCTAAATAAAACAAAGTATTACAGCTACATTTGCTTGGTGGCGCTATATACAACAATAAAATATAAAAAGTATAGGAGCGAAGCAATACGAGACGCGGCACGTTCTAGTAATTAGCGAAAAGGCGAACCTCGGTTATAAATCACCTCTTCACGCAGACATGTTCTTGCCGCACAACTTGTTCAGCTTAAGTCCGTTGAGTCGCTGATCTACTTTAACATCTCTCCGTCTTAGTCACTTTAACAAATAATAACGTATTTATAATTTTGATTACAAAAGTGAACGTCATAATTTGCCCTATGAAACATTTAATCGCTCCAATCGTCCTTTACTCCATTTAACCGCTCGGCTCTAATCTTGCGTTCGCGAGATTAGAGCGGTTCGCTCTCAATCGAACATTTTCACTAACGTAACTAAATACCACATATAATATTATTACTTGGTTTATTTTTACCTATATAATGAAGTGTGATAAGAAATGTTATACTGTTTATTTGATCCGAGGAATCTCACAGATCGTAGTAAATTTTAATGTGTCGCGAGTCACGACGCAGTGCGGCGCGCCCCAGGCGAAGAGTTATATACGCTACAACAGCCTGACGTCACTTTGAAATAGGCCTGCAGCGCTCAGAGTTCCACTTCAAACAACAAAAAATATCGAATACAGTCAGTACTTTTTACTTTTTAATCCGGGCCAGCTCATTCATCAAAATGCGAAGCGAATAATGCTTTAACAACTAGCGTGAAAATGGGTTTGCTGCCAGCGATGATATAAGGATATTTTTATGGCATATCTATCAGCTGGTATCGAACCGCAGCCGATGTTTTGCGTCCTTCTGCTGAAGGATTAGATTAACTTAAAATAAAAGAGCACGCTATGTAGACGAAAGCTTTGAATCTGTAACAGATTAGCAATAAACTTTGCATGCAAAAGCTATTCTAATCCGCTCCGCATTTGAATCCTTATAAAACCGAGGAACTACTGACGTGTAAAGTTACAAAGGAGTTTCACCCAAACATTGCGCCTATATTTTCTACCAGATATAGAGAATTATTTCGACGTGCGGAACAGCGCTGTTGCTTCAGAACTGACATTGTTTGAGTGGCGTTCGTGCGTGAGTTGCTTTTTGAGGCCTACTATGTGATAGGCCTCGTGAAGATTCCAAATTATAAACAGTTGTTCACAAATATAGTGCTCAGTTTTTTATTTCTTTTTAACAAAAAAAACCATTAATACAATTTTTTAAATAGCGAATAACTGATCAACACACTTGAACACCTCATAAATAGATAGAAAAAATAGCAATAGATAAAAAATCAGTGATTGATGGTTTATACCTAGTTTTTTTTCGCAAAATTACCAGTGTATCCATTCCGGCTTTTTTGTCATCAGTGTATAGCACTAAAAATCTTATTCATAACATTTTATCAGAAAGTTGACAAAACTTCGAAATTAATTGTATCAGTGAAGCCCAAGAAGCTTGGAAAATAGCCTGCCCCAACACTGACATGCCAGAGGTCCTATCCTCTCAGAGACTGTGGGATGAGCCGCTCTGTGAGCTGGAACGGAAAAATTTAATAGAAACGTCCAGCTGCCCAGCAGAGCGCGCTCGTCTCATCGCCGTCTCGGAGTGGGAGTCAGGAATTTGGCTACATGTTTTGCCTTCCAAAAATTTAGGTACCCTTTTAGACAATAATAACTTCCGGGTGGCAACCTCTCTGCGCCTAGGTTCTCCCTGCCAAGTGGCACATCGGTGCCAATGTGGTGAGACCGCTGATTGTTTCGGTCACCACGCACTTTCATGTGCCCGCAGTGCCGGACGTGTGCCTCGACATAACTCGTTAAATGATATCATCCGCCGGGCTTTTACCGGCGTTAACGTTACAGCCGTTCTAGAACCGAGCGGCTTAATGCGAGACGATGGTAAAAGACCCGATGGCATGACACTTATCCCCTGGAAGATGGGACGGCCTCTAGTATGGGACGCTACCTGCGTCGATACTCTAGCGCCGTCACATCTTCCCAGCACATCAGTGCGGGCTGGCTCCACAGCAGTATCAGCGGAGTCCCTCAAATGGCGCAAATATGTGCTTCTTGATCGAGTTTATATATTCGAGCCGTTTGGGGTAGATACATTAAGCCCATGGGGATTAGGGGCACACAGAATTTATAAGGACCTGGCTAGGAGACTTTTAGAGTCTACGCGTGACCAGAATGCTGGCTTTTACTTCGGTCAGCGTATAAGCATTGTCATACATGTCAACGTGCCAATGCCGCCTGTATTTTGGGCACGATACCATCTGGTGGCGACAGGGATCGACTGGATATTTAATGACGACTAGGTAAAAAAATCAGTCGCGTTTTTTTTAGTACTCAGTTAGTTAAATAGTTATTTAGATTAGGTTAGTATATTTGTTTATTTCTTAATTTGTTATAGGTCCTTGTAGGGTAAATTTTAGCTCAGTTACCCATACTATAATACCGATGAATTTTTTAATTGGATGCGCCAATAAAATCACTATCTGAATAAATTAGGAGATATTCCTGTAGTGGCACGTGATAGCTGATAATTATGATTGCGGTTAATCGAACGACGACGTGGTTGGCTTATTCATGAGTAGTGGATGCAGTTTTAATGACGTTCATAATTGTGTTGAATGTAAATCAGATACCGGAGAAAACATCGATGATGTAAAACTGGAAATATATTGGTGTGAAGTTGTACTTATATTTATCTTAGGGCCGACACTTGCGACCGCCACCAGTAGCCCCTTATATGCATTTTTAGGGTACCGTACCTTCGAAATGGCAAAAGTTAAAAAACCTCTAGGGAACATCCAGTTTCCATCCACAATTCTGAAATGTAAAATGCTAAGAGCTTTTGTGACATAAATCAAAAATTAAGGAAAAAGTCTAAAATTTAGGAATGTTGATGTTTTTACCTCTAAAATTTGGGTTATTACGATACAAAGTTAAATTTGCGTTTAAAAATATAAGGTTAGAAGTCCTAGGAAGTTTGATTTTCTGACCCCGTCTTTTTAATAAAATCTAAGCTCTGGATTTTTTCTCTATCTAAATGTTGTGTTGTCTTCATTTACATACGCTCATCCTATTCAAATCTGTACAAATTGGACAAATGACGTATTGACCGTATTGAATTCGCTATTTTTACGAAACTAGTATATAAAAAAACAGACTACATAATTTATTATAATCTTAATTTTGATTCTATAATTAGTTCTTTCGTTCTTTATTGTGATAAAAAAAATCATCAGTCACTAATTTTATCGATTCGTTAACTTTCGCCTTATCAGTAAACAAAAGAAAGAGGCGGTCATACATTTATCGAACCGATAATGGTAGAGATTGATTATGAATAACGGGCTAAATGTACTAGTATGAGAGAGATGAATGAACCGATTATCAGTTGAGTAAATATATAAATTCAAATCAAATTTACGCGTGTAAATACGTGAGAACGTCTAAAGCCTATTACTTGAATAAACATGATAAGTAGACACGCCAACAAGATTCAGGATACCGCACTGCGCAACATACTACCATTAAAATTTACCAAAACCAGTGTACCCGAAACAATCCACGTACGTTCTATTTACATACAACAATAGCTTTACGTTTCAGTGACGTAGTTCGGTAAGTTACTCACTCCCACTGTAAGTAGCGATAAATTAATTGCATATTTGCACCCAATTTCGGCGGTCGTTACCACAGCAACGGTAATTACCGGCTCGGCGCGGGATGGGCCTGTTTCTGTATGCTGTGATGTTGCACCACCGCCCCGCCCCGTCTCGACCCCGCGCCGGACCGGATTGCGCTGAATTTAATTTTATTTTTAGTTCGTTAGGTAAGTTGGAAAAGTACGTTGGAGTTTTCTCTCGAATCTCGTAATTTGGACCGGAACTTCGGGTAGTGGGCGCACCAATGAGCAAAATCGTGGTTGGCGGTTTATAAAAAGAAGGGCCGCAACAATGGGCCCATTCGATTTACGCTTTATTCATTTTATTCGCTGCTCAAGATGGTTCCGTTTATTATCATGATTGTTTTCTCTTTTGTTAAATTGACTGGCTAACTCTTTGATATTCAGAGAAATGAACTTGTAATACTTGAATGTTATCTTCATAATTCGTTTTATTGTGCAGCTCTTTTTCTATACGTCGATGTAATTAAGGATACACTTTCAGTTATTACGGAAGCCTAAAATGTTTCACAGATATCTTTAACTATACCACCTTGCTAGTGGAATCACTGTTTCTTTCTTGGTCATCCTGCATTAAGACAGTGACCAGGTATGGTGGTCCTGAAAAGGGCCATTGACTCGTTGGTGGAAGAATTGGTGTGGTGAATGGATTAAAATGTCTTAGTCTCACTAGTATCATGTGTTAGAATTTTAAGGTTCTTGGGCATGTCGGCTTCCTCAAGACGTTTTCCTTCCTCATGATGTTGTTTGAGAGCACTGGTATAATAACACACTTACCAATTCCTAATGGAAAATGTATTGATACACGATCGGGATTCGAACCCATTGGATCAGAGGGCGGGGTCACTACAGCCTCCACAACACTACATGATTGATTAATTGACATTTGTGTGATAAACACAGATGTTTGTTCTGTGTCTGGGTGTTAAATACTTATCTATTATATATATCAGTCTCTGGTACCCATAGCACAGGCTATGCCTAGTTTGGGATCAGTTGACCGTGTGAATATGTCCGGAATATTTATTTATTTATTTAATCCTTTGTACAGAAATGATGACGTGCCGGCTGGGGTCGCGGCGACTTGGCGGCTCACGCGGCTCGCTGCAGGGCGGCGCGTGCTCCGCCGCCAGCGAGCTAGACCTTTCCTCGCGCTCTCGCCGCGCGCACAAAGCACGGTGAGTTCTTTAAATAAAGTCTGACCAACAGTACCTGACCACCAATGACCACCGCTGCTTGTGTTAGCTAGTTAGCTAAAAGGTAATGAAGTTCGAAACTTTTAAGATTATTTTATCAACATCCAAAACGTTTCAAACTTGATAAGAACACTTAAAATCAAATCAAAATCAAATCAAAGTAATTTATTGCGTAATATAGGTTAGGTACAGTTGTTACATAATACAATACAAATCAGGAACAGCCATATTCAGCGTTGTACGCATGCAATATACATATTTACAAAAAACATTAAGTAGGTATGTCAGAGCTTTAAATTACAATAGTGCTATTACAAAAAAATGTCATTAAAATAATCATGGGTTGAATAGTAAGCCCTTTCCAATAGTAACTTTTTCAGTCTCACTTTGAATACTACAAGGCTTGAAGTATCAAGTAAAGGTTTAGGTAGGTGATTGTACACACGAACAGCCATACATACTTCTTGCTTTCATGATCGAAATATTTCAGATGTCAGTGAGATTGATAACATCATCCACAAAATTGCGAACTTCATTCCGCGGCACTTGCCATAGCTCGCTGACCAGCTTCATCAGAGGGTCTAAAATCGACACCTTTGAGGATCACTTCAACGCTTCGACGGTCAGGTGGTCAGCGAGAATAAAAAGCGCTGCGGATCCCAACGTGTTTTTTTTACCAAAAGCCTAATGATTATTAGGTACCTATTCAACATGTTGACCTGTACATAGTGTGGACAGGTTAGTCGGAGGATATAATTTAAGGCATGCTTGTACCGGCAGCAAAAAATTAAGAATATTAGAGCTACAGCTAGCTAAGACTCGCTGTACTTAGCTACATAGAAATACAAAGATATGGTGGTGTCATGCATTTGCATACGACTTTATTCAAAAGTTAAGAATGATGACAGGCGCGTTGAAGTCTTTTACTAAAAGCTAAGTACGACGTAGGCTGTCTACGGCGTAGAAAGTGATACGTCATTATGTAGCAAGATATTGCGCATACATTTTCAGACAAATTTCTGATATTTTATTTTTTAGGCTTTTGAAATTCTTAAGAGGTTTCATTAAGAAACTATTGACAGTGAAAAAAATACACGCGCACCATTAAATACTTAAAATGTTTTTAAATCGGAAAAGTCCACAACTACCTATAGGTACGTTTATTTTAAACACCAGCACTTAATTTTATTTTTATTTTATATTTTTTGTTGACAGAGGAAAATACAAATTTTTTAAGTCATATCTGCATATAGTATATTAAAATAATTAAGTGTAAAGTATGCGTTTTCCATATACAGCTCAGCTCAGCTATAATTTATCAAAAGAATGAACAAAAGGAAAACCCGACTTATTTAAAGGAAGGAATGTTTATTGCATGTTTTCTCTTTCTTAGACGTACCTAAATATATCCTTCGGCATTGATCACAAAAATCCGGAAATTATCACGAAAAGTAATTGACGTTTGTTCGATGAATGCGAATCGTCTCGATCACGTCGAATCAGAGTATGTTTTTGTTATTTGATGGCATAAAATATTATGTGCTTTAATATAGATGACTCATTAACAAGGTAAATTAATTACTTGTTAAACTATTCACCGTAGTAATCGGGTAGGTTCCTATGATTCTTCCAAAATATTTTTAAAATTATTTTAGTTTAATTTGTTTGTTCTTTTGCAATGGATTTTTTTTCCATTCCCAAATGAGATGTCGATTTATAAAAATGTATTTATATAATAGGGTTCGATAAACTCAATTTTATCCCTAAGATGTTTTATTAGAATGGCGTATTATTTCGTCCAAAAATTCGAACTCGTCATGACGCAAGCTCAAAGACATCTTATATCCGCCTGTCGTTTAAGCATAGCCGACACTTTGACATGTGATATAAAGTTTTTTTAACCGACTTCAATAAGGAGGAGGTTCTCAAGTCAGCAGATTTTTTTTGTGTGTATGATACTCGGTATGTTATGGTTATCCCCGCGACTTCGTTCGGTTGCTGCTATTTTTACATAAACTTTAAACTTAGGGGTTGTGTGTCGGGAATTTATTTCTGTGCACCCATACGTTACAACAGGAAGCTTTCCTGAAAATTTCATACTCTTAGTAGGCGCTGCGTTGATTTTCAAAGAGAATAGAAACCACTACGTTTGAATGTCAGTCAGTCAGTCAGTACCATAAGAGTTATTATTGATGATGAATGGATATCATACTTTTGTTTTTTATTTGAAAGTTTAAGTAGCCAGTGTCATCCTCAGTAGGTAAGCAAAACGCAAAGAGTTTGATAACAAAAAAAAGAGGTCTTGTAAATTGGAAAATTGAAGTCGAAGTTTTTGTAAAAAATGTCTTATTTACTGTTATAAACGGATGTGTGCGACATTTGACTTGACCATGTAACTCTTTTGTTATTTTTGTGTTATGAAAATATCTTTAATATATATATATATAATTTAAATAATTAAATGCTACTATATAACGAAAATTCTAGTAAACACCGCATTCTATTCGAAAAAATATGTGCTCTTCTAGGTAGCCTTCCGTGAATATAGCCCGAAGCGCTCATGCTGAGGTGATATTAGCAACTTGGTACTTCAAACTGGAATCTATTAGTCCTCCTAGTCGCAAACGGTTAAGGAAATATATGGACATAATAACACTCATCCTCGGTGGGTTAAGAGCCCATTTTTTGATGTCTTTTCACATTAAAATCATGGGAGATGAGCGGCGGCGTCACTTATACAAAGTAAGTAGGTTCAGGTGCTTACGTTTTATAGGGCCGTAATTACCCCGCTTTATACAATGAGCTTTAAATATAATGCTTATACGAAGAAAATCTATTGGGTTTAAACATTAGTATTTGTTTGGCATTCCAGTGGAATGTTCTTATTCGTTTCTTCTAATAATATTATACAAAAGATAATTAATATAATATTACAAGAATTAATCATCCAAGAATACCTATCGTCTAATTAAAGCAAGGTCCGAATATAGCTAAAAAATCAATTACGTGTTAAACGTGACGGCGGCGGCGCCTCCATTAGGGCGTCGGTAAAGAGGTTCGAGTACCTGTCTCTTGTTTGTCCAGGCACCGAGAGCCCTTCTTGAGTGTCGCTTTAATCACGAGTGTTGACCTCTCGTGTGGGACTAAAAAGACTCTCGAGCTGACATCACAAATTATTTTCGATGGAAAATAATCTTCAGTTTCACCTTTCGCTACTTTGAAATCAGTTTTGAAATCAGTTTATTTGCTAAAACATGGTAGTTTAATATAATCGCTGTTCTTAGGCAGTAAGCGGGCGCACATGTTTTGGCTACAGAAGCATGCAAATGTTTTAATTAGTATAGTAGGATTACAATAATTTTTAAAAAAACCAAAATTTTAAAATTAAAAAACAATGTCGTTATTATTACAAATTAAGATACCTAGATATAAGATTAGAGTCATAGTTAAAAACAGTTAAGATTATGAGCTATATTTATATTAGTTGCACATTCTACATTAATTAAATTGGATTTTTTAGCAATAAGTAGGTCATCATTAGTCAAATTTACAGTCTCTTCAGTCTCTTTGGTACCTACCTTTCAATGTTTTCTTATGTAAAATAGTTAATGCGCATTAAATAAGTATGAATCAGAAGTAAACATACGCTCACATAAAATCTGATAACAAAGTAGATGTTCTATCAAAATTATTTCCCATAAAATTGGCGAAGAGTAAAGTCAGAATAAAGTCGATTTCTTGTCAGCTTTATAGTCTCCCGCTAAACGCTCCTAAACCACAAGAGATTATGTGGGTTAGGCACCTAACGTTTCGTTTAAATAGGGTTGTCCGTTATTTTATTACGCGCTAATCAGAATAATACTTGCTAGTTTTCGTTGTAAGGAAATTTACGTACGAAAAAACTATTTTTTTTATAACTTAACCATAAACACCAAAAAAATAGAAACAAAGAGCCAAGTGATTTTCTAAAATTCAATACCTATATCTGATTTCGCATTACGCGGCACCCCTGATTTTTTTCAGTGATCACTATAAAATCCCAAATATTGTGGTTTTCTAGTTACGTGCGGACCACGATGGTAAAAACCTAATCTAGATCTCCTTCAAGCTATGTCGATCAAAAGTATTTCTTTTACTAAACAATTGTTTTGTCTAGGTTAAAACTTCTGGGCGCGAGTGGAGAAGCGCCTCTACTCACTGGCTGGCGCAGCACGCCGCACACGCCGCACGCGCCGGCCACGCCCGCACCGCACCAATCACAGAACCACCTCGCACCTTCGCACTGCAACGGAACTGATAGGTAATATCACTCATGCTTTAATGTCTTTCGTGTGTTAAAGTTAATGTAAAAACGTTATAATTATTTTTGCCGACCAAAGTTACCTTGTACTTTAAAAAAAATGCTGAAACACTTATTGATCATTTTGTTTTAGGAATCTGCTTGTAAAATTTCAAGGATCTTGCACCAACAGTTTCCGATATAAAGAACATTTTTGTTTTACACTAAACCCCCATTTTGGACAAATCATCCAGGATGTGAGTTGAAAATCCATTTCTTAATACAACAAAACAAACAGTGGTCTGTTGTCTTTTTGTCAATCAGTCAGTCAGGATGCGTATATATATTTATTGAACTTCATTGTAATTAACAAACCCTACTTTGCAAAACATATAGAGGGATATTTAAATATTCTTCTCAATGACCTAATTTTCGTTAATTATTTATAAATTACTTTTACCTGTACTGATAATAATGACTGCCATTTAGCATTTATTATATCTCCCTATTGTCCGAAACACATAACGGATATAAAAGCCGTTATCGTCCTATTATTATCCAACTGAGTATTGCCACATATACTGATAAACTGGCTAGGTTACTCCACGCATGTGCTACAGCTTCAATTAATTCTGTTGATGAATCATAAACCACATCATTGTAGCAAAGTAACTCTTAGCTCTGCTCTGCTGAAAAATGATCTATCTATTTTATTTGAGCTACGATATAGCAGAATATTACCAGGCATTGTATTAAAGCGTAGTGAAACTGTGTTGATTCTGCGTGCGTTTCGATTCACGTTGCTAATAAGAATTGGAAATACAACCATAGAGTAGAACATAACTGCTATGTTAATATTATTGGTTAAGCAGTTTTGCGATGTAATGTCGGTTCAGCGTTCATGCATCGCAGATTGAGCATTGTTAAAGTTCATAGTGATATAAGTCAATCTAAACTCTATAAGCAATGTCTTACATGGAATTATGAAAATTCAACCCTGCATATCCTGCGGCGGAGTAAATTGGTAATCTAATAATCTCACGTGAACTTAGTCACAGGGGTTTCACTAATAAAGTAGGTACTTAATACGGTCAAAGTCCACTTTATAAATAGTAGATTCCGCCCGTGGCTTCGCCCGTATTGTACTTGGATAAATTTAATGTTAGGTACTCTACGGCTCTATAGCCATATCTCACTTGGATCTGTTGCTCCGTTACTGCGTGAAAGAAATACAAACAAACAAGCCAAACAACAATTACACTTTGTAAATGGTTAGGAAAAAAACTATAAACTTTAGTTATTTATTAGTATTTTTGTAGAATTTCATCTCGTTTTCTCGTCCTGCCATGGCAATTCTCAGGACGCCGCAGCGGTAAAGTTCAATTCAGGATGTGGGTGCAAAGATAGCCACGAGTTCCGTGTACACATTAGACGAAAACGAGCGATGTTTATACGGAACTCAATCACTGCGCAATTACGAAGTGTTCCGGGAAGTGTCAAACGGAAGGAAATGGTAGAGAATCTGTTGAGCTATGAGTATGTACCGAAATAAAGAGTATTTTGGATACTCACTTTGGTAAAACAGCAAAACTTTTCTTAGTTTTGTATCGTATGAGTTTTTAATAATAAAACAGGAGATCATTAAAATGTACATTTATACCTGTGTCGTATTTATTTACTAAAAATATACCAAATCTCGTATACTTTATATAACAATTAACTTTACACATATCATGAGCGATCGCTAGTATTTAGGTACTTAAACAGGTAAGCTTTCCAGCATCCTAATCTTACTAAATCAAATTATATCTTCTTACATCCGTTTAAAGGATAACCCCAAATTATCTAATAATGGTTCCAAATCACATGTTTGACTTGTTAGGCATTGTACAAAACGTGAATTATAGATAGGATGATTTTCTATTATGTACGCAAAGCAGAACAGTTGAACATCTTGTGGGGATAAACATTCAAACCCACTTTATCGATCCGACCACTCCTTGAATTTAGATTGTATTCACCGACAAATAAGTAAAGCTTCGGCAATGTGGCGTCGACTTTTGCTACAGCAAGAGCAACTCCGCTAATTGGCTTGTTTTTGTTCTGTTATTGACAGTAGTTTACAAGTTAACACCTCAGGCGTGTCGCGTGGCCCCGTTGCAACTGCTACGGTTAGGTTCCTGCTATTTGTGAAGCTATAAACTATTTAATAGTAGATTATGCAACAAGGGCTTAAAGTTGTGTATTATGTCGCGGGCGCTATATTGAACCCCGAGAACGAGGGATTCTATGGTTAACTCCCGAGCGGAGCGAGGGAGTTAAGGCAAGAATCCTGAGTACGAGGGGTTCAAGATCGCCCAAGACAAATACACACTTAAGCCCGCGATGCATACTCTACTTTTTATACTTTCTGCGAGGCAATTGAAAAAAATGACTGTTAAGTAGAAAGAAATGATTTTTCTGGAAGTAAGTTTCCAACTATACCAGAGGCTTCAGATTGTATGCATTCTGGAGTCTAATCAAAATCACTGTCGTCGTCACTTGACATTTTTTAGAAGTTTATTCGAATCGAAACTGAATTTCGGTGTAGTAAACAGCACAGCAGATTGAGCGCTTGGCGCCTTTTTTTCTTTTTTTGTAGTCTATTCTGTAGTGGTCAGTTCGACATTCGAATAAATCCTTCTTCGTGCGCGGGTGAAAATGAATTTCGTAAAAAGTTTTCATGTTTTTCTTTTTTTAATTTGTAGGCAGTGCAAAGAAAATGATAACATACAGCCTAATTAGAATAAAATCTCATTGCACCCAAACATTTTTGAAACCAACCTCGATCAAGCACGACTACATGGGTTGCATTCCAAATTCAAATCACATCATGTCCCATGGGAAATAATGAAATTCAGTACAACATTATGACCCGGCTAGACCGTAGGGCTGTAATGACTTACTTTAGGAAAGGTTTGCATGACACATAATATGCCATTGACGAGCAGGTAGTATAAAAAGTTTATTATTATCGAGTAACCGATAAAGTTAAATTCACATTTTGAACTCAGGTAGTGGCATTCTGATCCTAATTTTATGTACGACACTGTGTGTGATTTCAAATAGTCTGCAAACATCCAGTGGAATTGACGTGTTCTTTCACCAATTTCAGTTCCAACCAATCTGTCTTTATTTATTAAAATCGCAAGGATCATTCAGAATCGGCACGCCTGTTCCTCGCAAGTAAAACCAATTCACATGTTATCTGCTCTAAATTGTATCTATAGTCTGACTACACTATACGGATGCTGGATAAAGATAGAACTAATATTCTTATTACGGTTCCTCGGATGATAGAGATTGATGACCATCTTTACGATAATCATTCTTCTTGCTAGAAAGGGTTACGTGGTCTCGTTACACAAATTACTAGTAGGCCGCTATTTGTGAAAATATAATGTAAACTATTCAATGATTATTTGTACCTACCTAAGACTAGAGTTGGGAAAATATTGTTGTTGAACCTATGGAACTTGAAAAGATAATTAGGTATTTACGGAAGGTTTTGTGCCAATTATTTGATTAGGTAGGAAAGGTCACTGAACTTATCGGTACGGTCTGAATATTGGCAGGCACTTCACCCTGTCACACCCACCCCTGTCTTAGCTTACTGCGATGCGACAGCGTATGTCCAGATAGGCCAAAGTTTGATATCGCTCTAAAAAACATGTATTTCTAATTGTATTATTATTATTATCTTATTATTTTAAATTGTAGATTTTTATGAAGATGCACTTCTATCAGCTCAAGACAGACCCGCTTTATCCACGTCAGTCAATAATTAATGTGACATTGTCGGGACCACAACAATGTGGTTTGTTGTTGTATATCCAGCCAGTACAGTAACGGTGTACATATTCAAACAAGATAGAAGCGACTTAGAGCAACGAATGAACGAACTCGTAGAACGAATATCCTTTCATAAAACTGTTAGTAGATTGCCATCTTTTTTATTTTGATAAATATTTTTAAACTAGCTGTACCCGCGTGGTTTTACTCGGGTGGAGTCAGTATAGAGAAAGGGTTGTATAGAGGTCACAGTACACACCTTTAATTTATGTATTAAGTATTAAATGTACCTATAGATTTTTTATGAGGAGTTTATTGGCCGGCCGAAGATTGTTTCGTGAATATGGTAGCCAAAATATCGTTCTTAATTTTGGTTGTGAGATAACAAGACTTTTTTTAATTATTATTATGTTATTCGCATTCTGCACTTTTATACTTCTCAGTCAATTTGATTGCTCGCTTCCTACCACCTATAATTTGCATCGAACTTTAGTTGAATTAACATCTATGTCCTTGCGGCGCCCAGGTGTTGAGAGCGATATCCAATTATTGTGGCGAAATCGCACACCTCCAGAGTTTCCTCGGTCAATCAGTTAACAAACAATCAACTAATGCAAACATCATCGAGAGACTACGCTTACGGCTAAAGGTGCTTTTATATAGGGGCGATTTACATGTTCCTACAATTTCGTATATGAAAAAGTGTGACAGGCAAAAGCCAAATAGTATTTTATAAAAACATCGCAGCTCAGAGTATGTGGTATAGAAACATTTTTTTTTGTCAATAGCCATTGTATATCAATATGTCAATAGGTACCTATACATTGTATTGTTCGATCAAGCGATTTGTTTTTTTTATCAAACCAGAGCTATTATTGACTTAAAAGTTGATTGTCTTACATAGCTTTGCACCCTCATTTGTAACAAACTTATGTAGGTACTTGCCTTTTTTTTTTAATTCTTAAAAAACTGTTACAACTTCTTCTTTTCGTGTCACTGATTTTTTCTTGGTCATCCTGTATTAGGTCAGTGACCAGGTTACTGATACGCAGAGAGAGGCTGCCGAGTTTTTATTTAAATAGCTTTGTACGAAAAGCAAAATAATTTGAATATACTATTTGTCGCTATTTGTCGTGGAACTACGATGCACTAGGAAAACAAAATCCAACCAGCCTACATCGACTAGCCGCGTGCCGCTTCTGTATCCTCTGCCCTGGTCATACAAATTTGTTTTAAGCGTTTCCATCTAACTTGAACTATGATATTGGTCAATTGTTCAGTAACCAACTTTTTGCACGAAAGCAGCATCTAAGAGGCGCAGTTTAATCCTTTCACTGCACTGATTCTTTCACCGATGGCTATAGACCTTTTCAAGGCCACCTCACATTAACCTGATCACTGACCTAATACAGGATCACCAAGAAATAATCTGTGACACGACAAGCGTAATCAGCAATATTTCATTGCCTTCGTTCGTGCCCTTCTTGTAACTTGGCGTGATTAATAAAGAATTGTATTGTATTGTTCAATGATCTTTCAGCCAAGTATTTAGTTCATAAGTTTGCACAAACGTTTTGTTTACAAATTTTTCACGATTTCAATCCTAAAATTGCATGTACCGCTCGAATTTATTTTAACCCTCCGAATCCCCGGCGTAAATTCTTATCATGAACCACCCTTTACAGTATCCAATTTGACCGTGCGTTTGTAAGCTGTGTTTAGCATATGTACCTACCATAGGTAAACGAATCGGCTACAGCATGGATATTGAGTTGGGTGTGGATATATCCGGATTGCACGACCACTATTCAATTTAGATGGACTGTATGTATAAGCGGGATTCCAGAATTAATTCCTCCATCAACGTCATCATCGGCCGAACAGGCTTTCCCAAAATAGTGCCGTACGATCTTAAGCCTTCTCTATTCACCCTTTATTTTCCAACGGTTGTTGGTTCTCCGCCAGCCAACCCACTGCACACTGCAACTTCAAATTACTAACAGCTAGGTGAATTAGTTCTACTACAGCTTTCCTCGGTGTGAATTTTATCTCGAAACTCTGAACATTGCTATCTCTTTAGCCCGTTGCGCGCCTTTGTGTATGAGGTCAATAGTTAGCGAACAAGTCTCAGTGCCGTATGCCATCACGATAATTCCTTGAGCTGATTATATTATGGTCGTAATCTGTGGTTTATTGATTTTATTTGTTGTAATCTGCCAAGACCTTTTAATTTTACTGACCGAATGGATTAATTATTATTATAGTATTATCTTTGATGATACCTAAACTAGTTCCAGTTTTTTTTCACGGAGTGATTTAATCGACTCGATCGATTACTCGATATCTGATAGGAAATTCAAGCCTATAAGCCAACCAAAAAGTTGAGATCTCATTGTAAGTATATTGTAGGTACTAAAAAGTTATCATTAACGCTATGCCTGAATGTACGTTTATGATACTCCTGTAGTTTGTATCTATAATCTGAATATTAAATCAGCACCTGAATGCCGATTAGATTTCTGATATCCTATCCAATATCCGTCAGGGAATGTAGACAAACGATCACAGGTGAACTACGATAACTAGCCAAGACTATCGAACTGAACTTGACAGCGGCGTATGTCGATAAATTATCTGAATGATTAGTAAGCATTGGTAACTATAACGCCAACGTTTGCACGAAAAATATCATACATGAAAAATTTTTCGGCAAATCTTGCAGTCAAGTGACGATGTAGTTACCTAGGAGTCAATCCCTACACAATTGTGAAAGAACAATCAAAAATAGATGAACGTTACGGAGTAATCGGTGCACTTAAAATAGCCGCCGAATTGATAACCTGCACAAAATAATTTGGCTAAGCACGTGTTGAAGACACTGAAGTTATCCGAAGTCAGTTCGGCTAGCTAGCTTATTTATACGAAATGATTCGCCATCTAGTTTTGATTGCAAGAAACAATTACTTATTGTATTTATGGGGCTTTTTTGAACTGATTACAAACTCGATTAATATTCGTAAGTCAAATAAAGCCTAGGTACTTAGCTGTTATTATTTTCCGTCACTATTATATATTTAGCCTACACAATTTCAGCATGAAAGCACTAATAGTCTGCGAGTGGAACGCCTGACAAGGTCGGAGAGACGGAAATATGGACTGGCGAAACTTGCTATCAGTCAGACTTCGGAACCCTAAAAATGGTTTATGAATTCGGTCGAAAACAAAGCAGACCAGCATGTCTATTCAACGATTTCGCTGCCTTAAAGATTTTTTCTTGATCTATCTGTGGGTAATGTTCTTATATCGACATTATATTAAAAACTCCGTTCCGTTTTTTGTTTAATTTGGTCACTATCGTCCCTTAAAAACTACTATAGCAGCTATGCACCTGATATTACATCTCCAGAAATACAATTTTCAAACCACAATCCATAGAAATACAATCTATAGCTACCTATTAAAGATAGAAGCACTATCGCTTTGATAGACAGCGTTTCATCTACATTTTATAGTCTCTGTATCGTTATTTTGGTAACTTGATCACAAAGTATAGAGAACAATATTTTGCTTTGTAGTAAAAGATTTCTGTATCAAGAAAATACAAAATGTTATAGTTTCAGATATCTGTTTCAGCAGTGTCTTTTCGGTACTGGATCTAGTATTTATTTTACTTAAAATGTTGGTTCTCTGAGCTAGTACTATCCTGCCTGACATTATTTCATGTTAGGGAAGTGCAATAAATAGGTCTTTTGCGGTGTGTTAAGCTCTTGGAATTTCAGGATTTCACAACATAACGTTGACAAGGCTCGAAATAGGATAGGAATTTGCTTTACCTTTGAACATAGTAAATCTTTCTCGAAATCTCTTTGTCAAAATTTCAATAGTTAAAGCTTTTGTTACTTTGATCTTCATGATTATCTCTACCTACTTAACAAATCAGATTAACTCATGACCCATAATTTAAGAGCATTTATACGGAGTTTAACTCCAATTTATAGCGGGTTCAGTAACGACTTGCCTTATTTACTGAATTAGCACAATTTTTGTTTCTCAGGGCTCCTTGCTATATTAAGTAGGTACTGTCAGAAATATGAGTTGATTACCTTGAAAAACTTTTAATACTTTTAGTGGAGATCTTTTTGGTCGAGCATTTGCTTACATTTTTAATCAACTTATGTTGCCGACCAAAGCATTTTGGATGGGTACATTTTTATGCGCACCCTTACCATTCTAGCAAATCAATTTATGCCTCTATGAAACCCAAAACAAAATATTCCAGCATTTTTTCTCACTTTTTCGGGAAAATTGTTCACATTTTCTACACTTGTGTATATCTCATGATACTCTTCGGTATAATCTAGTAGCCAAGTCTAGTGACAGAGTTTAGAGGCCACCGTAGTAACCTATCGATTGACGATCGATTGGTGTGGTAACATCTGAATTAGTCCAATTTGAGTGACGAACGTATCATGACTAAGTTAAAATATAAACAACGAGCGAGCTACTCCACGAACTGTTTAAATATTCTTTGTTACTTATTCTTCCACAGCAGTAGCAGAGGCGGACTACGTAGACGGTCGACGTACGCGAGCGGGCGAATACGAACAGGGCTCAAGTGGTCCTTCGTATTCGACCCTGCGGGGAGACTGTGCTACTACTGGTCCATGGTCGTCTCGCTTGCCTTCCTCTACAACCTCTGGGTCATAGTCTATAGGTTCGCTTTCCAAGAAATCAATGGTAAGTTAAATTTAGTTTTAAACTTAGTTGACAGACCCACTGACAGAGTGGTGATGGTCCCTATAAAGAAGCCTTGGCCGACATAGTTGCCGTACGGGGAGAGATCTGTTTGCTTACGGCCCAAGATTTTTGGCACCAGCGTCATTCGTTCCATGGCGTAGTTCGTATCAGATTGCCGATTCAAGGCGAAGATGCGGGTTCGAATCCCGCTGGTTCGAAAATTTAGGGCTTCATTTCAATTTAGCTAGGAGGAGGTAGGGCACAGCGAGATTTTCTCGTTCTGAATTGGAGCAGCCCGCCTGGGGAGGTACCTCCGCCTTACAGAAGATCACAGCCAAATAACATTATTTATTTCAAATAGTGTTGTGTTCCTGCGATGAGTAAGGTTGCCAGAGCTCTTTAGGAGGGGGAAGGGGGTTCGAGGTCGGCAACGCGTGCGTGATGTCTCTGGTAGGTATTGCAAGCGCTCATAGGCTACGGTAACCGCTTACCAACAGGTGGGCCGTACGCTTGTATGCCACCTCAGTTGAATAAAAAAAATAAATAGCTTTTACTAAAACATCTAAATCAAAAAATCAAAAAATCAGTCTTTTAAGAACGGATTTACTTTCAAGTATTTATTCAAAGAAAGCCAAACACAATCGATTTTACTGGGTCCGCTTCGAATGTGAAAGAAGGTGCTTAAAAGGATAAAAATCCAATTTTGACTGTGCGGATTTTGCAAAAGACGTCTCCATTTAGATAGCGAGTGAGATTAGCGGCTGCGATCAGGTCTGCGCCATGCGCCATCTAAACTCAGTTTTTTTGCCAACTTGCACCAACGAAATGGAATTACTTACCTTAATAGCTTTAATTCTGAAGCGTCTGGATGAAGATGACAGGCGATTTCACGGCATCATTAATGTATGTTGATTCATCCCATCTATTCGAAAAACAACGTTTTGTTCCTCAATAAGTGTGCCCAAAGTAGAACTTTTCTCTATAAGACTTTTACACAGTGATGATATGAGATTTGACAGTGATGAGATTTGAATTTGGAACATGAATTTTCGAATATTCTTCTACATAAAATTTTATGAATAAAGTTAATGGCCGGTGAGAGGGGCGGGCGGCGCATGTAAAAAAAATGGAAAAAGGCGGCTAATTAAGTATGTACTCCCACAAAAAAAAGTATGTTCTCTGTTCTCGTATTGATTTATTTAGTATCGCAATAAAAATGTGTTCATCATTGTTCATATAGTCCATCAGTATTGAAAGCATAATATTAATACCTGAAAGTGTTGAAATACATATAATAATAGACGCAAAAAAATGATAAACAATCTTTTTCGCACTAAATCGCGGGAAAAAAAATTCTCATAGAAAAAGATGAAAAGTAGAGTGTACCACACGGGCGCAAAATATTTTTTTCTCGACCAACGTACTTTGATAACGCTGCTGTGTTCAAGATTCTACTTAAAAAATCCGGAGTCCTTCGCTCCGCTCTGGATACAAAGTAGCGTCCTCGATGTAAAAATATTATTTTACTCCCTTGTGGTACAACCTACTACTGATGTTCTAGTTTCTCCTTCAACTTACAAAAAACAACAACAAGATTACTCAACATGAAAACTAGAAACATGAGACCAGATTGATGAAATTTCCCAAGCTTTTGAATTATTTCTATATCTTAAAGATTTTGAGCACGTGGGGAGCACTAGTAGGTCCTCGTGCTAATTGGAAACTATGAATTAAAAAAGCTTTGAATCGAATGTGGGGTCTGCCAAGATCAAGTTGCACCAAGAATTGCTTACCAAAACAGTTTTTCTCAGAATTCCTAGCGCCAAAGACAATGTAATACTTTGCAAAGATAACTGTTCCGATGTTTCGCCGGATTGGTTTCCAGTAGTTTCGATTCCATTACCTCTCCGCAGCTCCGATGAGTTTTACTGTTGGCTACGTAATTGTATTTCCATTTCGTTCCGAGTTCTGCTTGCAATCTTCTTTTTTACCGCCACAAGAACTTGGTAAGATCAAATAATTTAATTGGAGTTTTAATTAAACTTTGCGGATAGCCAACTGAATAACTTTTAAATTAAATTATCTACTAATGCCCGGTTGAAATTTGTATCTTTTAATTTTCGCAAATACAGGCTATATTGGGAGGCATCTTAAATATTCGTACGTCTTGAGTTTTATGGCAATGCACCAATTGGTTTTTCAATTTGAAAAAATATACACATTAAACTGTGAAGGAAAACATCTTGAGTAAATCCGCGGTTCATCTTCGTATTCCTGTGGATAAGACCGAATAGGCTGGGATGAAGGGGTCGGAACTGGACAAGCCTACTCCGTCTAAAACATGTCCCAGGTACCTACTACATCAAGTAAAATGTTTTACTGGAAGCTGTTTTGATTTAGCATAGACTTAATAAGGGCTCTCTCAGTCTAATTCGTCGATGCAAGCAGGCAGGTAAAGCTGCGATTATGGCTTTGTAAAACAGCACCCTAATAATTATGTTTTGTTCCAGGTGAAACGCTAATAGTATGGTTCTGTCTGGACTACCTGACGGACTTTCTGTACGCGGTTGATATAGTGTTCCACTTCCGAACGGCGTACTTAGAGGACGGCGTGCTTCAGACAGACCCCGCGAAGCTACGGGCACACTACATGAACACAACCACTTTCTACATAGACTGCCTATGTCTCCTGCCGCTGGACTTTTTGTACCTCTCAATCGGATTCAACTCCATACTGCGATCGTTTCGCCTTGTGAAAATATATCGGTTCTGGGCATTCATGGATCGCACGGAACGACACACGAACTATCCAAATCTTTTTAGATCAACAAGTTTAATACATTATTTGTTAGTGATATTCCATTGGAATGGGTGCTTGTACCATATAATTTACAAAAACAATGGGTTCGGTAGTAAAAACTGGGTGTATCATGACACTGAGACTGCGGATGTGGTGAAGCAATATTTGCAAAGTTATTATTGGTGTACGTTGGCGCTAACGACAATAGGTAAGTGTTTTTCGTTTATACATTTAAAGAATAATTATTGTACAAGAAAAGAAGTAGGTATCTATCAATGTAAATAATTCTGTACTATTTACCAATATCAATTTATGACGTTACCTATACTTTTTTCAAAAGTATGTTTTCATGTTTTTCATAAAAGCTTTGTACTCGATTTTTTTTTGGAAGTTGAATTTAGTCCACTTCCACTTGAAACTTTTGGTTGCGTGCCCACAACTGTTTCAAATATTTATGAGCATCACGTGTGACTGTTAAAACTATTTCATTGAACGTCCGTGAGCGTAGCTACGTTATAATAAATGTAGTCTCTGTGCCAAAAGTGTTAGTATTCAGTGTTGTACTTCCGCAAGCTCAGATTTTCTATAAATTTTTAATGACTATTTGCGTTTTTGGCGAAATATTTTAAAAACAAGTCAATTCATTAGTATTAAAAGATATCTAAGAATGAACTTGCTGCAATTACCAATCGTAATATCCTATCGTCATCGTTATTTCAGCCGTACGACGTACCCTGCTGAATATAGACCTGCTCCATTGATTAAATAGCGAGACTTTTTATCTCTATTAATTTTTATAGTTTCTCGCATGACCCTTGTGTTATCATAACCCGCCTTAGATTTAGACGTGGGCAGATAAAAAGTGTACCTAAAGTTAAAAGGTATTTTATATCAATAAAATAACAAGGGTCACTTAAAAGTCTTGTGTTAAGCGATGTATTTTCGGAAAATCTAGGTTCCTCTACAAAAGCTCGTCGTAATCTTCGCCAAAACGACAGCGATGTTACGAAACATCCTCATTCGAGTGGCTATTGTTCTGCTCAAGGAACTGTATTAACCACTCGGAGCTTCTTATCAAGCAAGTGAACAACAGCGAATAGATACTCTTTGTTTTTTGATAAAACCAAAATGGCTCATGCATGTGTTTCATTGTCTGTTGAATGCGGTTTTCTATATTATAGTTTGGCTCCAGACCATGTTTTTACCTACTCGTTTAAGTCAAACGTATTTAAAAGTCCGTGCAATCTCATTTGCGAGTTATAATCATTTTAACGTGTTAAACCAAAATGTAAAAAAGTTCCCAAAAAAATAATGAACCACTTAATTCATGGAATCTTAAATTGAGATAAACAATCCACTTAAAGTTTGATGCGAGAAAGTCGCAAGCTCAAATCTCAGGTAATTTATCTAAGCTGACATTATACACGTTATAATGTCTGATAACACGAACCGACTTTTGCGTACAGTGTTTTAATATTACGTCACAAAAAAAAATATGTTACCTGGAAAACAAACTAAAGATATTTTCTTTAAATTTCAAGTAAAAGTCATGAACACAATCATTTCGCTTTATTTCCAGTGAGTGACGTAAATTAGAGTAGATAATACATTTTAAGTTACTTTTAAACACAGATTATTATATTTCTTGGCGTCTGAATAGGTTCTTCGCAATCATTAAATTAAATTAAAATCAAATTTAGTTTCATAAACTATTCAGGCATAAATATTTACAATAACATGAACTTTATCACCTCCTACGCCTAGTTTGACGAACTTATCTATTCAAAGGTTCGGGCTCCACACAACTCGTACAACTAATTCCACCCCAATTTTAATGTTTGACTTACAATTGAGAATACCGCGTCCTAAATATTTACTGAGCGCTCTGTTATAAATTACTCACCTTCACAAAGTTTGGAGTAATAAGATATCTAGCGTGCCTAGAGGTATGAACCTTGAGCCAGTAGATAATTGGCCATTTTCCATAATAGCGCAACAGCTTTTCGAGGTTCTAACTTTTACTATGTATATTTCTTAGGCTTTTATTTTTTTAAATTGCTTTTATTCACTGATTTTTTCTTTATTATATGCCTTTCTGGACATTTTTTTATATACCCAAGTAAACCACGACTTTTCCAGATATCTATATTCCATTGCATTGTCTCCTTGGCATCTTGGTTCATACTCCATAGTATGGTTAACTTAACTCTGTTTCTGTATAATGAATTCGCTACAAGTCGTCACTAACATTTCGCCAACTCATAAACAAGTTCAAATCGTCTCGAATAGCTCAAAGTTGCTATTTGATGAAATGAAACTACTTAGCCAGAAGTTCTCTGACACGGGCGGTTATAATGCTGTTCGGTCTAACCAAAGTGTTTCGATAGATAAGTTGATATTTAATGATCCCAAAAATGTTTGACTCAGGCGGGATTTTATTTAACCCACGAACGACCCTCCCCTAGATACGGGGATTCCCTGAGCCACCAACCAACTGAGCTACAGATGCCACATCTAGTTTGACGAAAATCTACGGAATTTTGTTCGATTTGAAGCGCTAATAGCTTCATTTACAGGAGAAATGTTGCTGTTCCAATCCCAGTTCGTCCAATATAGCCTAGATGGGCATATAAAAAATAAATAAAAATAAATTTCTAATAACCTATTCCATACACAATCCTTTTTAATATTGTCTGTAAAACCATTTACGATAAGAGCCCCCCATTAACGTAGCATGCGTAGTAGGCCCGTAGTATGCAAAAATATATATTTGTCAGCAGTTCACATTATGTTCACATAATGCCACCATTTTATACAGCTCTGGAGTAATACCTACTAAACTACAGAGTATCTAAGAGTAATTTAGCAGAAGCATCCATTAATGATTTGATGACAATGATTTTAATGCCGTGCAATATTGTCTTATTAAGTAAATAAATGTGATTTAAAATATCTTACTCGTAGCTAAATGCCGTCCCTGTGAATATGGTTCATACATTGATAAGCGTGTGCTATTAACCTTTTTATTTCTCTGAAAGCCTGATTTGTGTTTATCATAATCCGCCGTAAATTGCATGCACGCCAAAATACGCAGCTCCCGCCTTACTCGATTATACATAGAAGGATTTTAATTATAACATTTTTATGATTTCCGGTTTTGTATATTTGTACGATTTACCTATTGAATGAATGATATTCACAGCGATATATACGTATAAGACACCTACGTACATTGTAGGTTAGATTTTTTCGAAGATTGTAACTTATGTAGGTAATGATATAAAGTCCGTTTTGGGTCACGCGGCTATGTTCAGAGTGTTCTTCCGAAAACGGCTAAACTGTAATCCCAACTGCAGTGATACACAACATCAAAAACTAACTGAAAATATTGTTCTGATTTAGATTCGGCCGAGGATCTCAAAAGGCGCAAATATGTAAGTCTTGATAGGGCTTACATATTTGAGCCTTTTGGGGTTGAGACCCTGGGTCCGTGGGGAAACGGGGCCCTCCGGGTTTTCAAAAAGATATCAGGACGTCTGATCGAAGCGACGCGTGACCCGAGAGCTGGCTCTTATTTGGCCCAGCGCATTAGCATTGCCATCCAGCGTGGCAATTCCGCCAGCGTCTTGGGGACGCTTCCGACTGGTAGTGATCTGGATCAGTTGAGCTATCTATAGATCGTTTGTAACTGTCTTTAGATGGCTCAACTGTTTCTTGTGTATTTTGTAAATATTAACTTGTATTCGTGTTATTACTTGTATTCGAAATGAATACTCGGAGAACGAAATAATGTTTCAGTAGATACCTATTTTATTATCTTACAACAAAACTGTTGTATTTTTAAATACAGGCTCTGGAAATCAGGGGGGGGGGGAGGGGCATGTTCAGCAGTGGACGTCCTACGGCTGTAATAATGATGATGATCCATATAAAAAAAAACATCTTCGAATTCAATATACTTCTTCCCTAAAGTAGTCAGTCAAAATGCGAGCACAGAAAAAAATATTGAGCTAGAACTCCCTCGAGTCGAGCGTCATCGAGTTGAAGTGTCTACGTGCTCTTCGCGAGAGTGGGCCCGTCTCAAAGCACCGATCGGTGATCCGGAAGAAAAGTGCTTAATTTTGTTGGATAGATAGGTTAATTGAACAAAATTACGGGATTTTAGTTGTTGAAATTATAATATATAAACGTTTGCCATTTAAACGTCTTGACCAAATATTTTTTCATCACGTGAGAATCTAAATCTCTTCTCAAAGTACCGATCGATGATACACAGTGCTTTGCTGATTCTTATCCGGTCTTTAATATTCAAATAGTTAAAGGTGTTTTTTTTATTTTATTGATACTTAGCTTCGAGCGTCATCGTGTTGAAGTATCTACGTGCACTCCGCGCCAGGCTGGAGGTCTTGATGCGATCGTGAGATAGTTAAGACATACTTGAATTATTTGGAAAATAAATAAAAAGTCTCAGAGGAAATTAGTTTGATAGGTTTTCGCAGTGGCCTTCGGGAACGAAAATTCCTTAAGAATTTCGGGTAATTGTTCAGCATGCTTGGAAAAGTTTCTTAGGTTTGTTATCCACAACTCAATCGCCAGCTCCAGGACCAGTACAATCTATACTCTCTGTGTTGCTTGACTAAACTCTACTCCGTCATAAAAGTTTCGCCTTCAGGTATCAATCGAATGTAATTCAATATGGAGGCACGGCACAATTGAAATGCGGTAAAAGGTTTTGTGGTTGTGTTGGAAGATACGTGTAATCCTGTTTCGTGGTCTAACAGTGACCAACATATTTCAAAGTAAAAAATATTAACAAATGTTCACAATGAAAACATGGTTTAAAAATGTAGGTATTCAGTTTTGTAGGTTTAAGGAATACATTTTTCAATAGCGGAACAGGGGCGCTTAATAAGTTTTAATTAACCCTCTTCTCTTGTATATATCGTGTTTCCCACTCATAATGATTAGTAGGTTTAATAATACGGTGAAATGAAAACTCCTCTCGAACTAGGGTTGGCAGTTACTTCTCTTTAGGCTATGTCCCTATACAGTATAGTACAAATTATGTTATCTGTGCCTATACTAATGATACAATGGTTAGTGCCTGCAGTCTCTGCGTAAAATAAAAACACTGTTTTTTGGTACTTGGGCTTGCGGGCTGTAAACATCAATGATAAAGACGAAAGACAGACTCAGCAGAGGAGCAATCCTCGGAAGTGAACAGTAAAGTACGTACAGCTTATATGGAAAAACCGGTTAGGTACATGTGTTTTATTCTAGAGATTCAATCTGGCAGCCCTAGAACAGAAGCGCAACTTCGCAGGGTTGACACTTTCCGCTCATAAATAGGGAGATAATTGCAGGAAAGATACGCCGGTTTATATCGTTAATACGGTTTACATTATACGAGGGATTCAACAAACGTATTTACTGAGCGGGTAGGATTGGATCTGAAAGTAAATAGACTGTATTGAATTTTAAAGGGTATTCAAGGATCATCATTTTGGACTTACTTATATCTACACCCAAATTCAATACGCCTACCAAATTTATGAAAACGTATTTAGATCTAGATAAAAGTTGATAATACGGCCACTTTTTCATATTTTTATAGAGTCAATATGTATCTTATTCTTACAGAGTTCATGAAGCATAAAACGAAAAGGGGCTCAAAGCGGTGTATGAATAGAGATACCATTACAAATACAGGCCATCATCATCATATAATATAGGTATTTTAGTTCTCTCTTAGATCATTTGAAAGGAAAATATTATAATGAGGTTTAATTTGTTTGTTGTATGTAGGGGGTAATCTCTGGAACTACTGAACCAATTATAAAAAATTGTGTAACAGACTATATTTTAATATGATAAAAATAACATTTCATTCCGAAAACTCAAATTTTGGAATTTGTAAATCAAGTCGGATAAAAATCACCGCTTGGCTTGGGTCCTAAGTAACTATTTTCTAATCTGTGACAACTTTGCGCTAACTTAGTCCGTGGCTTTACCACAAAATAATTAATTATATTTCTGAGGTTGTAGAGTTCATTTTTAGGAGAAAATCCATTTTGAAATAAAGACAGTCAAGTGCGAGTGGGGCTCGCGTCTTGAGGCTTCCGTACACACGTAACAGGGGGTCAAATTCAAGATCTCAAGTGTACGAAGTGACAAGAGTCTTGAACACGCGGACGAAGTTGCGGATGGGTCAGCTAATTCTTTATATACATTGTAATATTTCTTATTAAGACAAATATTCAGTTGTAAATTCGAACTTCTCTTAATGTTTCAATCTGGTGGCGTAAAATAACGGAGTTGCCCTTTCAAAAAGATTTATACAATTAACAATTCCAATTAGAATTTATGAGAGGGTATTACGATATTTTTTATTATCTTTACGATATTTTCTCGAAAAGCTAAGAATCCTAATTAAAATTCTGTAAAATTATCATTTTAATTTATTGTATTCTCTTGCGCATTCAAAATTAGCATTCTGACTGATGATCAAACGTACCCATTATTCAAATGAGTTCTTACTGAAATAATGACGATCAAGCGCGAGTAGGTCTCGCGCCCTGAGCCGTTACATGGGCTCGAAAAATAGAGATTACTAGTGTACGAAGTGACAAACTTATACATATTTTGCGTTCGCTCACGTAGTTCACTGTATGATATTAATGCGGTCAATACAATCTGTTTCATAATATGTTTACTAATCCACCCATTGTACGTAATATTTTTATTTTGTTTCTCCCTTTTGTTAATATCTATCTTTGTGTACAATAAAGAGTTTATCTATCTATCTATCTATCTAAAAGGGGCTCATACTATACCCATATGGCAATTACGTTTGTTCTACGACTTTTGTGACATTTTTCATCAAAAAACATTATGAATAAATCTGTTATTTTGGGGTCATAACAGATCAAATTCAATTAGTAAATAGTCTGGCTGGAATAACACAAATATTACTTTTTATCCAGGCACCACGCGAAAGATGCCGCGGAAAGAAGCTTGTTCGTTATAAAGATAGTAACAAGACAGTACCTATAAGCTCATAGACCTTTATTTTTGGTAAATATTTCAAGTTGATACCTTTAAGGTGCGTCCACATTTGTGTCATTTCAACGCGCCGTGGCTCAGTGACCGTAACAGTTAGGCGTGACAAAAACATAGTGTGGACGGTTTTTGACACGCGGAAATGTCACACGAGCTATTGCCACGCAGCGATCCACTCAGAGGCCCACCAACGAAAGCCGTGATACATTTCGCCGCCAAAGTATATTTCGCCGTGACTGGTCCACACTTAGCGTAGCAAATACCGTAATGTTACGGAGCTACGGCGCGTTGAAATGTCACAAATGTGGACCACCTTTCGCCGTTCCTGATAAAGATGCTGTCACTCTATCTTGATAGAGCGACTGATAGTTTTGGTCTGATTAATTAACTAAGAAAAATAATGCTTAACTTTGGTTTAAAAGAGAGTATAGAAAAATATAAATATTGGCCGTGGTGGCCCCGGCTGAAGAATAGGCCCCTCCATATCTACCTATCCGCGGATGTCGTAGGAGGCGACTAAGGGAAAAAAGCTAGGAGATGGGCAGCAGCGTCCCTCATTTTTTAACAACGATAGCTCTAACTGCACTCGCCAACCCGCATGCCCAGCGTGGTGAGTATGGGCAAATCCTCCCACATGATAAGGAATTTGCTCTGTCTGTGGGGGAGGCCATGTTCAGCAGTGGACGTCGTACGGCTGAAATGATGAATGATGATGATAGAAAAATAAGCTTGATTATATTTTGGTCATTTTTATTTAGGTACTAGTATTTTCATATATGTTATGATGACCCAAATCGACCAAGAACGTTTAACGTTAAACACTAGCTCGTTATCTTTGCCGAAGAAAATCCGTGGCTGTATTTAATCTAGCAGAAACTCTGCAGATGTTGCAAACCAAGCAAAATTCAATTTTGCAGTTGATAAAGTATTTAGTGACCTAGGATATTAAAGGGTTATTTTTAAAATGCGCAAATTGATATATTGCATTTGTATAATGCATAAAACAGTTATTCAGAATCAAAAGTAGAATCCATTCAGAATTAAACAATTTGAAAGTCACTGGAAAAAATAAGTTACTTTTATACCGTCTAAAATATCTCTATCATAAAAATCTTTAGAAAAGATTGTGGACTATCATAATTTTGTGATGCCATCGATTCAGAATTTCATTAATTATAGTAAACAATATTTATGTGTTCATTCAAATATTTTGCTATTGAAATAAATTGGGGTTTTGCGAGATTTAAAAATAAATAATATAATAAATACATACTGTATTCAATAGTTGGAAAATATGTGAGCAATAAGTTAATCAAAAAAGTGTGCCTTTATGCAGCGCGAAGAGTTTCGAAATAGTTGTAGTTAGTAGTTTGGAGACAAAAACTTTCTTAGTAAAAATTACGCATGAATTTTATTTCTGAGGGTATCGTAACAATATTATAAGTGGTAACAGGAAAACTGGTCTGCTTCTATATTAACTGCCTCACATATTATGTAATGCAATTCTATATCTACGGAACAAGGGTGATTTCGAGAATCGGGAAATACCAGTCTCAAATAAATTAAAGCACTGGCGGAATACACACTTGATTTATGTGGGGACATTGTGGGTTTGGAAAACATGCACATATACTTGTACGTACCGTACATGTACTGAAAATTATCACATAAGGCGCGATCCATTATATTTCAATGCAAAGTGGGTTATCTTGTTAATATAATACCACTTTCCAAATGACCTCGGTGACGCAGCGGGCGAGTGCCCGTCTGAGACGCAAGGCGTTCGATTCCCACTGTCGGACAAATTTTTCATGATCTGTAAATATTTGTTCCGGGTGTTGTGGTATGTACCATGGTCCTCGTAGTTTCTCACGGCACGGATTCCTTTATAGGGGGTCCCATATGGGGCTTATTATGTATTACAGGATTATGTATATTGGGAGTTAACTGTAACTTTTTCGTAATATCTTAAATTATTAGCAACTACTTATTAAAACATACCATGATTCTGTTCCAATACTTTCTTAATTACTTGCTATTTTCCGTTCCCTATCAGTTCTCTTTCTGTTTAAGAAAAAATGCAAATGGGTGTAAAATGTAATGTGCACGTACGGCTTAAAACGTACAAGTTACTGCCAAGTAAAACGTGATAGAAAGGTTTATTTTGTGTGCAAGCTTTTGTGTGCCCTTTGTTGTCAAATATTGGGTCAGCTAAGAAAATAACGAGAAAAATACTGGGTCAACCCTTGCCCAGAGGCTAGTTTTAAGGGACAAGCCGATAAGCCGAGAAAAATAGTGGTACTTACGCAATGAGATACCGCTCATACGTCACAGTGTGTAGTTGCCTTTCTACTAAAATCGAACAAGAAAGTAATAATACTGCCTTCGGCGGACTTCTAAAGAAGCTCCATCATACATCTATAAGAAATAGGTTGGTACTCTTGAAAAATTACTTCGAAACAAAACAAACTATCAAAGAAAAAACTTCATTTTTATAAAGTCCAGTGCTTAGTCTAACCTACTTTATTATAAACTTTGTAACAGGAATGGAGTGAAGCGTTACTTTTGGTCCTTTGTATAATTTGTCGACTGTCGACGGTCTTTGCATTTTCTTTAAATAATGGTTTTAATTGTACCTAGTATCTACCTACTTTCTTTATTGAAAGGTCTATAGTTATTTTATTACTTCGGAACACTCTGATTGGGTTAAAAAAACTACGCTCGGCATTACAATGTATATTTCAGCCGTTCGATATAAAATGCTTGAAAAGAAACCGCTGATAGGTACCCGAAAATCATCTTGATTGGTGTTTATTTTAGGACAGAATTTGCATAGGTTTCCTGTTTTTGATCACATCTTCAATATCGAATCAAAACAAAACATCAAGCAAGATCAATAAAGTTTAATTATTGGCGGCTTGTTTTCAAACATCACATTAAATTTAGTTATAGTAATGGTATTAATTTATAAATAGACAAGTCGGTAACATAAAACGTTCATAGCCTCATTTGGTCAGCAATTTCAAATAGATACAAGTTAAATATTAAGTTATACGTAAGGGAACTATTTGGGGGAGGCCTCTGTCCAGCATTGGACTTCTACAGGCTGATGATAATGATATATTCTTCACATGAGCATACTTTCTTCTCTATTAGCTATTGAGCTAATTAACTCAGTCAAATGAGCTTAATTATTCAATAACAACAAATATTTTTTTAAAATAACGCAACCCAATATGTTTGTTCATAATCGAAAGTGTATACTTATTTTTTGTCAATAAATTCCTACATCTTATGATATTGCTAGTTTACCAATAAATAAGTCAAAAAATAAGTGCTATGGAAAGATTTTGTTTAATATCAGGTTTTTTAAATTTAATCAGTCAGGTGTCTGATTGTTTGCGTTATTTAAAAATTACCCTTTATAATTATATTTTATGCGCTTCTTTACACATGCTCTTTGTAAACAAAATATATGTGCTTTCAAAGTGTGAAAATACCTTGTACTGTAAACTAGCCCTATAATTGAGCCAGCTTAATGCTAACGATGCATTTCATGAGCACAATAAAGGGTGTTACAATGTCTTTGAGTTTCCTTTTATTGGGTACCGTTTTCGAGTTTGCAAAGTGTCCTGTTCGAACCTCTCTAATGTTAAATGTTATCTGGATTGTCACTTTGTGGTAGTTAGTCCACATACGGTTTATTTTTTATGTTAAGTTTGTATCAGTTAATAATTAATACATAATAATCATTCCGGTGGCGATAAGGAATTCACCTGACTCAACACACTGGATTGCCCATTAAATGTAAAATTGTATTATGTGGGATCAATAAATAGTTATATCTATCTTTGTATCCAACAATGCTGTAACGTGGCGCTGATAATACATTTTAATTTTTTTATCACACCGACAAAATTACTCTACAACAATTCGTAGAACTCCGTAGCACCTTCTACGAAACGTCTACGCATTCACACGTAGACAATAATCGACGTAGTCCCGCGAGAGCCGTTTATCGACGCGGTGCGGGTATCTGAAAATGGATTCTTCACCGACCCGGTTGTCACTGTCATTTCGTGAGAGGTCATCCGTCTTCCAGGCATGCTTATACCTGCTTATATTAATATCTTCTTATCGCTCTCGAGTCCCGAACACCCGGCAATTTATTCTGATATCCATTTCAATAACGAGAACAAATATTTATCTTACTCCATTTCAATAAGAATTTATATGTTCGGAGTGCGGGTATGGCATAGGTCGAGCTGTTTTAAACCTTATTTTTTTTTTCTAAATAGGTAGATATTTTTTCAAAACGTAATTGTATTGAAACTAAATTATATAAAAAAGAGTTTCATGAAGTGAAATAAAGTTTTTCAATCTACTCCAAGAGCCACTTTGATTCAATAAATCTCCAATAAAATATGAAAACTTCTGTAGCCCAACGTGCTATCGAATGCGATATGTGGAAAGGCACGTGAAAAATAAACATCTGCATCAAACGAGCATTAAAACGATTATTTTAAAAAATAAATTCAGCTTTTATCCATTGCTCCTCCACACAGGTGGCAGGATAAAGTACTTACACACGGGGCTTAATCTGACATTGACTCGAACGAAGCAGGGATAAACGTGAAGCCGTCCCTCGCATATATATTTTTCAAATTCATATTTACCGCAGTACGCGACCGGATCGGTGACAAATAAACTTTTACCGCGTTGAACATACACGTACATTTAGTGATTTAATTATTGAAAAACAATAGGAATTCCAGGCTAAAAGGTTCGATCCCTTTGCGAAGGCTGTTATGCTGACAGCATCATTAAAATGAAACATTTGCAGTTGTTGAATCACTTTTACGTTTTAAATATTATGATTACGATGTCGAAGTGATCAATAACAAATTAGGCTCATGTCTCTGATGATGTTTTTGTGTGTGCATTATTCTAGTTAATTCTCCTCGAATCTTTTGTAATGTAAAACTACATTGAAAAGCCGATCTTTATATGTTAAACACATAAAGCATTATCCTTAATTTGTCTTGAGCAATCAATTAAATAAAAACACAAAGTTACTGAGTCATGGTGTGTACAGACAAACGAATATGTATTGTGAGATATTTAATGTTGAGACGCGAGTACTTAGGGTCAATACACACCGAAACGGGAAGCGACGCGACGACGACGACGACGTCGGCGTCGAATTTCATTTCTTCTTCGACACATATGTAATTCGCTTTGCACTCTTACTAAATGATACTTTGCGTTGAAGTAAATAAGCTCCATAATATATTGTACGTGCGCATAGCGTCGTGGCGAGTGCTATGTGAGCTGACCTTTTGCATTTTTTCCTATAATACCCGTTATATGTATACAGATCTATTCCTAAAAATACTCAATGCGAAATGTTTAAATATGCCTAGGTTAGCGGTTAGTTTAATTTGCATATTTTCAGCTTAATGTGCATTTCTGGGGCTCCGTAGTAACAACATGCATGCCATTTTGTAGTGCACCAGTACCACATAGTGTTTAATAATAGCGTATACTGTTTGGATATATTTTTAGCGCACACGGCAATTACTTTCGGACCAAAACATTCATGCGGAAATGCAAAACGGTTTCAATATTTTTATAAAATAAATGTGTTACGCTTTTACATTGAGCAGAAGTGTACTCACACTTAGCAAACTGGTCAAGTAATTACGAGTAGTGGCATCGATTCAGTAGGTTCGGGTCTAGCTAAATAAAAATTCTTGGGCTGGGTGGTTGCATTTGAACTTGGGCGATTGTGCGTTGTGTGTTTGTATGTTTATTTGTTCGAGCATTTATAACTGTCGAACCGTTAATCCGATCTGCTTGATATTTCATAAGTCAAAAGATTGTACTATCTAAATTTACGGCTAACAGGATGAGTTGAACCAAGGGTTGCTAAGATACGGGAGTCTAAAGGGAGAGTTTTCAAAAAAAGTCATACAAAAACATGAAGCATCATAGCATCGTGTAAAAGAGCATTGTTCATAAATTAAAAAAAATATATATTTTAAGCCACATATTTTTGAGAAAAGTACATGGATTATTTTGGTCAAGTTATGTTGATTTTATGATGGAGTCAGGAGTTGTTCTACTAAACTCCTCAGCAAATTGGCTGATTGAGCTGAAACTTTACATACCTGTCGGTGTCTGATGACAGTACAATATTATGGTGACAACGAATATCTGATGAGGGATTCAGGAGCTGTTTCTTATCTGATGAAACTTAAACTTTAAAAGGTGTGATTTTCAAAGTTTATCATATTTGTGTCATAAAGATCATTGAAATAGAAACTTTGAGCAGACATCGCGAGATCTCCGTTCAAGGCGAACCACTAGTTATTTGATTCGACTTGCCAACTCTTAATTAGGGTTTTTGGTTTAAATAAGCTACAAAACCGTTATTTTTCAGGTGACCTGCCGCGGCCTCGGAGCAAAGGGGAGTACGTATTCGTGATAGCGCAGCTGTTATTCGGACTGCTGTTGTTTGCGACGGTGCTCGGACACGTCGCGAACATCGTCACGTCAGTCAGCACCGCCAGGAAAGAGTTCCAAGGTAAAAAAAAATAAGAAAGAGAAACCCACGTGAAAACTGTAGTGTTACAAAGTAATTAGCTTAGGTGAGTTTAGTCGGTATTTGCTTTAAATTCTAATTTTATCCCACTTTTCTTTGAAACTAGGTATATTATGTGCAGTGCAGCGACGACCTTGTCTGTAGAAACTTCACAGTGCTTCCAACGTCATATTACCGTTTTATCCAAAGCCTTGATTCTACTTGGCTTAAAATAAACATGTGATATGAATAAATAAATGCAGAAAAATGATACTGCCTGCCAGAGTAAATTTGTTTCAAAATATTAATTTGCCTGAGATGAGACGCAGGGGCGATCTCCGTTATACGTTGGAAATGAGCATGGTTAGCATGTGAGATGGTTTAAAGAGCTCCGTCGGTCGGTGGGGTGAGGGCAGCGTGGCTGTCACATTAGCGTACTAAGCAGGTAGACGTGCCGGCACGCGCGCTACGTGAGCGCCCGCTTCGCCAGTTGACGTCATAAGTAAGCCGGCTCCCTGAAACAATCAACTTCACGCTAACTAGCTACCGGTAAAAATACTCGTATGTTAGAGGAAATTAATCGTAACTGTAAATAATCAATTCTAAGGATGAGTGAGACCAACATTTATAAAGAGAAACGGTAAAGTGTCAACTACTTTAATTAGCGCTGCAGCTCGGTTGAAAAGACAATGGCGCCGCGACGGCAGAGAGCCGGCTGAATCCGTGACCTTCCTCGGCGGCGCTGCAGCGAAATAGGTCAGCGGCTTGAATGCTATAAATAGCTCGGCGAAAGTCGGGCGCCGCGCCCCATCCCAGCGCGGGAGAGCGCGTTCCGCGCGCGTCTTCCCGACATCGATCTGTCGCCGTCTCGTGCCGCGAGCCTGCCACGCTCGTCCTGCCACCTCCGCTCTCGCCCCCGCTGTAACTATCAATGCCACTTTCAAGACATCTGCTTCCGCTATGACCGTAGCTCCACCCTTTCGCTATTGCTTTTTTTGCAGTTTCTGCCTAAGTGCACGCGCACACTCAATTACATTAGAATTATCTACTCTGCCATTTATAAGTTTTAACCACCGTTTTGCTAGCAATGATTTTTACCAGATTGCGCAGAAATGCAGGGTAATGTTTTCGAGTATATGTATGTATGTTCCTTTGTGCGTACACAGCCTAACCGGCTTGATGGATTTTGGTTTAATAATATTTACTTTGATTCTGCTTATTTTTATTTATTTTATCGGTACCTATTAAGCGCGGTAGAAAATTCTGTATGACATCACCAAACAAATCAGTATTATCAATCAATATAATTTTATAACAATAAAAGTGCGCAATGACCGACAGAAAACATAAAGCCTTAAACGCTGGTCATAGAAACTTCGTATAGTGCGGAGGGGCGACTAAAAATGAATATTGTATAATTAAAAAAAACGTAATCGACACGTAACTATCTCGTGTGTGATAGGCATCCGATAATTTTCCCGAATATGGCACCACGGGTTCAAGAACAAATATTTGCAGATCATGCAAAAATTTGTCCCGCAGCGGGAATCTAACCCGCACCTCTTGTGTCTCAGACGAGCACTCGCCTGCTGCGCCACCGAGCTCGTAATATCAAATAATATAAGAACTTGGGTCAAAATGAGACCAAATTGAAGAATTTGACTGTAGTAAAAATGCTTTTTGTTTGTGATGTTTAACGATTCCTTTATGGAGATCCGGTGTTGAAGATAACTCCTCAACGACTTGCTTTAATATAATGGTCTGTTTGGGCTCTTTTAAATAATTTTCATGAAATGTATAGCGAGAGAAGAGGACAATGACATGTTCTGACAATGATGTCAGAAGACATTAAAACGGTATTCCTCGGCAGGTAATGGTAGAACTATCGTGTTTCGACACTTAATAATCGTTTTTGCGACGTTTTCCGAACTGTTTCCTGGATTAGCATCTTTTTGCTCGGGTACCATACAAACAAGCTGCGGGCTTCAGCTAGTAGCATAATAAAGATAATGCATACAAATGTTAGGACGTCAAAAGCGGTAGAGTTTGGATTCCCGCAAGTCCATTAGGAACAATCTCATTGCACTCACTTCCCACTCGCAGATTAATATTATTCATAAGTTATACCGTTCGCGTTGGCTGCGCGAAAACTATTTAACTTCCTACAACTCTAATAAGTACCCGTTTGCCAGTCTGGCAGTCATGGCTTGACTAATTGCGTACTCACGTCTTCAACTGCATACATCAGCTGACGCGAGGCCAGAATCTTTGCGCATATACTTAATAAAACGTCGACTCAGCCTACTTGCACCTCGGCCTATTCATACTCCGCAGAGACCATCATATAAAACGCAACACGTATTTCTTTGAGTTCATCTGACTTTGTGTATACGTTACGGCCTTTTGATGCGAAAAAAACTTATCTGCCTCGTAAAAAATCTTGGGATGCTTTTATTGCGATCACGCCATGTATGAAAAATGTTTTAGGTAAATCTGCTATGATTTCTTATCGGTTAGTCTTAATAAAGAAGGGTAGGTACATTCGGTTCCTCTAACAAATATATTACATAACTTAATTTATTCAGATTATTATTCAGCTGGGCCAAAGTTATAATTATATCGTCTAATAACTCGAAGTGAACGGCTAAGTAATAAAAGTATTCCAATATTTCCAAATAGGCCAACGGGCACCTGAATCAGTTCACGCCGAGTCTACTTGGGAGTTCAATTGAGATTTAGAGATTGTCGGCTGAGACGGTAGGAGGCGGGCGGGGTGCCCGGATAAACAATCCACTTCACTTCCTGGCACTAGTACCTAGTTTATATTCAAATTGTTGGACGCGTTTCTGCTCTAGGATTGTGTACGCGGCCACTGACTTGAACTACCCAGGTATTCCGTTAGAGCTTACGATTTTACATTGATGGCTAGTATTACCATAACAATGTTGTCAAAGAGACGAACGTTCCAGAATTTATAATATTTTCCATATCGGCTGACCTCATAGCTCAGTTGGTAGTAACTCTGCCTTCTGCGCTATAGGTCGCGGGTTCGATTCCCGCACTGGACAAACATTTGTGACTAACAGAGATGTTTGTTCTGTGTCTGGGTGTTAAATATATATCTATTATATATGTATATCAGTCTCTGGTACCCATAGTACAGGCTATGCCTAGTTTAGGATCAGTTGACCGTGTGTGATATGTCCGGAATATTTATCTTAAATATGGATTGCCTCCCTCAGGGCAAACGGTGAACACTGGGCGACTTTATAACGCAAAAATAAACGTAAAAGCAATTTATTCGCATTGTAGCTTACACTTACGGTGCTGGTTGCAGTTCAAAGTAGGTGCTTATTTGTAGTATGAAATTTATTTAAAATTCATAAAACGAGGAGAACCTCCTTGACCGTCTAACTTGTTTTGTCGGGATGTGTCGGTGGAATTTTTTTGCATGATTTCTACTAGGTACCTACTAATTTACAAAATATCATATTATCGTTTAAGGCGCTACACAAATAATCATAAAATGTCGAGTGGGCGGAGTGAAGAAAGTGACAGCGCTTATGTACTATAATTGAATGCGGAAAGAGATAGCAAGCGTTATAAGGCGCTCGAAAGTAATCGACGTAAGCGAAATATAAGAAAATATTGATTATCTTAAAAACTATCTATTTTTTTAAAAAGTGTCTTGGATTTGGGTACCCAATGCTATCGTCTAACACAATATTAAAAAAAGTTATTTGCGTTAAATAGTCTCCGAGTATTTTCGAAAAAACTGTTGAAGAGGACCCAACTTTAAAAAATAAATCTATCGAAAAAAAAATTAACCAATCGCGTTTCTGTCTTGGATTTACGTAAATAAAATGCTCAAGTTATCTTTGTCATAAAAATCAAAACTGAGCGTTTTGCGGTCATTGAGAAAAAACAATTCAAAAATCATAAAACAATTAAACCCTCACCTTAAGCAAGTGACATTTTGTTAAACAAACATGACTTATTTTACTAGTTTCTGGAGTGTGCAGTTTAGCATCGGAACTAATGTAGCGTAGCGCACGTGGGTTGGCGGGGCGGGCCGCACTGCTGCCGACCGCACTCCCCTCACTCTATTTGAGGAAGATTAAATTACTCCAAATGTCGGCACGCCAACATAGGATCGACCACACTGCACTATTTTGAAGTTGGTACTCGTATTGCCAGTTTAGAGGAAAATAATATATCTCTGGCAGCGTTTGCGTTTTTTATAAGCGTTTTTTATAATGAAGGTAACAACCATGAAATATAATCTGTGGACTCTGTGTAAGCCCCTTCGTCCATGACGCTACGCAAAAGTGACGGAACTCATTAGAAACTAGAGTTGCGGACTGATTGGAAACTCTGACTCGTCCACGGCGCTACTGGAATTTCCTGAAACTCAGTCACTCAGTACACGATTTTATGTAAACAAAGTTTTGATAACGAAAATAATTAACATGACTAGTGATAATTCGAGCGATGACACGGAATTATTACTTTTCCAGTCACATAGACGTCAGAATCACTTATAATTACTGTTTATTCGTTCATTTTTCACACAGTTTCTCGAAACCAGTCGCCTGGCGACCAGCATGTCGAGTCGCCAGGAGACTAGTTACAAACGCGTTCCTTTTGAGTAGCGCCGTGGACGGACGCGCATTGAAATACTAGTGCTATCGCAGTCAGGCAACTCATAAGTGTCTACAGTTTCAGTCGCGTTCCTTTTGAGTCGCGCCGTGGACGAAGGGGCTAACTTCGCCTTTTTCTGGTGTGCGAATATATTAATCGTTCATGATCCAAATAAGTAGATTTAGGAAAGTTAGTTTGAAAACTGAACTAGCTCGCATTAAATTACATTCTAAACGAGCCCTAATACTCTACACAATGTTAGGGCTCGTACTGCAAAAGCAAAGGGTAGAAGCACTGTTGACTCAACTCGTTTTTCTGCAGAACGTGTATTGTTGGTTGACGTTGTTTCGTAAACAGTGGTCCCTCGTCCCTTCATTTCTCGTTTGGATGTTGGACGCTATGCTCCGGTGGCTTCCGCTTAATTTGGTAAATTAAACAGCGCTTGTACGTACACGGCAATTTGTAGAGTGTTATATACTTGCATGATTACATTACACTTTCAGCAGTTGCCACTTTTTCAAGCTAAGTACCAGCTAATCATCTTAGATAATTATCTAAACTAATCATAGCAAAAATATTATATAAAACAATTTATAACTCCCCCTATTCATACCAAGTCACTAACTTTAAAGGCTTGATAAAAGTATATCCCTTTCTCTCTTAAGTTTTCTGTAGTAAAAAGATAGGGTCAGAGATATATACCTTTATTATTAACTCGGTTGACCCGCACGGTTTCACTCGTGTGGAGTCACAGTATAGAGAAAATATATTTAAACGCATAAATATCACATCTTTAAACGTGGATAACCAATAACTTTGTTAACTTTCATAAAGATTGGGCAATCGTTTCTGTTATTAGCTTAGACAAATAAACAGACAGACAGAAAAAGTCTTCTGATTCAAAAATGTTAACTTGCAGAAATTATGGATTTACTGTATTTTTAAACGAAATGGTTATCGTTATTACCTAAGCCTTACTCATAAATAAACATGCTTTTCTACTTTTAAGAGATTTAAAGAATGCATATTAACGAGCAAAATAAACAATAATTTAAGAAATTTAGAACTATACCCCCGTCCGAAGTACACAACAAACGTTAAAAAAATCGTTGAAAACAAGGTGATGGACGGGGATATTAAAAATGCCGCTAGAATTCTTTTCTCCGACGATACCTTAGCTCCCTACACCGACGAGACGCTAGAAGGCCTGCGCAGCAAACACCCCTCTGCCAATCCGCTCCTTCTCCTACCGAATCCCCCCTCTCCTAATGACTCCCATTTACAGGTCACAGAGGAACATACTTTATCCGCTATTATGTCATTCGCTAGTGGCTCTGCCGGTGGCATGGATGGATTGACCCCCCAGCACCTAAAAGACTTGGTGAGCGTTTCAACTGGAGATGCAGGCAGAGCATTACTGGTACAACTTACCAAACTGTGCAACCTAATGCTAGCGGGTAAGGTATGTCCTGATTTCACGCCATACTTATACGGGGCACGGCTTTGTGCTTTCAACAAAAATGACGGTGGCATTCGTCCAATCGCTGTTGGTTGTACTTTTCGCAGACTAGTTTCTAAACTAGTCTGCAAATACATAGCACCTGAACTTTTCACCATGTTTCAACCCACCCAACTAGGATTCGGTAGCAGAACTGGGTGTGAGGCAGCAGTACACTCCGTCCGCACTTTCCTGCACAAGGATGCGGACGCCGATGTACTTCTAAAAGTGGACGTAAAAAACGCGTTCAATTCACTTGACAGGTCCTCCTTGCTGAACGAGGTCTCCACGCATATGACAGATGCTTATCAATACATCTGGCAATGCTACAGCTCAGCGTCCAACTTAATGTACGAAGGTAATAATATTTCTTCAGAAGTTGGCGTTCAGCAAGGAGACCCTCTAGGTCCAGCACTTTTTAGCTTAGGCATCCATCCCATCATCTCAAAATTAAATTCAAAATTAAATGTCTGGTACCTAGACGATGGAACCCTGGGAGGTAAAGCGAACACTGTCCTAAATGACTTTACCACAATTATTCAAAATTTCCAAAACCTGAGTTTAGAACTCAACTTCAGTAAATGCGAACTATTTATTTCGGAAAACGTTAATGACTTTGACCGAACTCGAATTATTCAAAATTTTCAAAGCATAGCGCCCAATATTAAAATAATGGACAAAATTTCGCTAAACCTACTAGGGGCACCAATTTTCGACGACAGCATTCGGCCACTTTTACAAAAGAACATCAAAACCTTTACGGACAATGTAAACAGGTTGGGCATTCTAAATTCTCATATCGCCTATACCATACTTAAGTTCTGCCTTTTTGTCCCTAAATTTACTTACGTTCTACGATCAAGCCCAATCTGGAAACACCGCGATATTTTAGACAATATGGATGTCGTTCTAAAAGATGCTTTCGAAAAAATTCTAAATCTATCACTCGACAACACTTCTTGGACCCAAGCATGTTTACCGATTCGTTTTGGCGGTATCGGCATCCGAAAAATTTCTTGTGTAGCCTTGCCGGCTTTTTTATCCTCCGTACACAGTGTGTCGAATCTCTGTGGTAAAATATTAAAATCAGCGTCACCAGAGATCCACGGTGCTACGGAAGCGATATCAGCCTGGAAGTCTCTTTGCTCTGATGACGACATCCCACAGGAAGCAAAATACCAAAAACTGTGGGATGTTCCATTGGTGCAGAAGACTTTTGAAAATTTGATTCAAAATTCTTTCAGTGATAAAGACCGAGCCCGCCTTCTAGCCGTCTCGCAATATGAGTCCGGGCAGTGGCTCCATGCCCTGCCATCGACTTCCATCGGTACACTGCTCGATGATACAACCTTTAGAGTAGCTTTGGGTCTAAGGTTGGGAGCACCCATCTGTGAGCCCCATCGCTGTTCATGCGGCAGCGACGTCGACAGGTACGGTACCCATGGTCTCTCCTGCCCAAAAAGCGCAGGAAGGTTTTTCCGCCACGGCTCTCTAAATGACATCGTGAGGCGTGCTCTTGCCACCATAAACGTGCCCAGTATACTGGAACCCGTTGGTTTGGCGCGTGATGATGGCAAGAGGCCCGATGGTATGACCTTGGTCCCCTGGGAGCGGGGGCGAGCCCTCGTGTGGGATGCCACGTGTGTAGACACGTTGGCCCCCTCTCATCTCAGTGGGACATCGCAAAAGGCGGGAGCTGCAGCGGAAGCAGCTGAGAACGCCAAGCGGCGAAAATATTCAGTCCTCTCCAGTGACTACATATTTACGCCGCTTGGTGTAGAAACCTTTGGACCATGGGGACCAGGTACAAAAAAGCTCTTGAAAAAAATTATACCAACTTTGGTCGACGCCGCCGGTGATAAGAGAGCTGGCTCATTCCTTGCACAAAGAATTTCTTTGGCAATTCAACGCGGGAATGCAGCCAGTGCTCTTGGCACCTTGCCGCATGACCAAAATTATTTGTTTATTTAGTTTCTACTTTATTTTGTAATTATTTGATTTTATATTTTATAGTATGTATATAGTATGTTTAAACCAATAAATAAAGCTTTCGAGCAAAATGAATTATATATAATTTTAATTACACCTAGCGACAACTTTTTCAAAGCTGAAATTCTCGGATCGTCATAGGTATAAGGCGAGAGGTTTTATACAATGCTATGCATTCAGCTGACTGAACGGTGCTGTCTTCATCTGACCTACATGCAGGCAACATGAATAATACTTGTAAGGTTCTTGTGACTCTGATTTACATCCATACATATAAAACATTAAATCCCAAAATGTTGCTTTCTTTAAAAACGCGTTCAGGACATCAAAAAAAACAGTTGCCCAAAAATTTTATGGATCTGAGACTTAGAGACTACTTATATGGTTACACAGGTTAATATCACGTTTACGTCTTGAGGAGGGATAGAGGTATTCGAATTTGTATGAAAAAATATATTTTAAATGCAAATATTCATTTGTAACTTATTTTAAATACCAAATTTCCAAATATCCACATAAAAGATGTGAAAAAGTTGTTTGAAGTTTGAATAAGAACAAAAGTTGAAGGCGAGTAACTTCTTTTATATGTATTGCTTTAGAATGTTTTGTTCCAATATAAATTAAACAATACATAACTGTTTCAGTGATTACATTCAATGTTTACAAAGGTAAAGTTCGTGAAGCATCAAATATACTACAAGCTGATTGGATAGTTACAAGTTTCTGAAAATCCTGACCTACAGTGCATGAAACCGCGTAGGTACGTCAGTTCAGTAAATAGTTTGCTAGCTGAAAATGACTATTAGTATGTATAGTATGGTATAGTATGGTCGCGCGGAACAGGCATAGCTTCACCTAGTTTCTAAGACGATTCAAAGTGATCCTAGTGATTTTATTGAAATAAATGCCTTTTGACTTTGACTTTTGACTTTGATAGAAAATATATATAGAATATGTATAGAAAACCTGACAGAGGAAATCCGGCTTAGAAATCTCACTAATTGAGAAATAAATGAATACTAGAACATGTCACGAATCAAATAAATGAAAACATTATTTAGTAAGAGACACAAAGTACTAACAAGAAATTTGTTCGTGAATCTCGTTTACGCCAGCCAACCGAAAAATTAATAATAAAGTAGGGTGTTAAATAGGATTAGAGATGACGTTTTACCCGCACAAAAAGAGGATATATTTGCGGTAGGTATATTTGAAATCAACGGTAATAAAGTTGAGGGAGTTAACATTGCGTTAAGATAAAAAAAAGCATCATACAAAATTCTGATTGTGAGATGCTACTTATACATAGATGCCCATGTTTTATTCCATCTTTGAAAAGAAAAGGACGTGTTTGAATGTTCAATTGTTTTTTTTCGACTTGCTTGAACTCTCTTAATGTAATAAGAGGAAATCATTTGAGCAAATGTTAAATAATTCAAAGAAATTAGACTATCACAAAATATTCAGTAGGTTTGTGGACTATTACAAATGTAATATGGAGAAAATTGATAACAATGCAGACGCTCTGTAGAATAATTAATGGGCTTGTCGTAATTCGGTTGTATAACCATCGATCCTCCAATATCTGCGATTAGGGTAAGCCCACCGAACAGTGGGCTACTGTTGCCCGAGTGATTAGTTTCAGCTCTTTGTTGTAACGCGAACTTCTCTTTGTATGCAATTACTCTTATTATTATTTTGCCTCTCTTAGAATATGTATCTTATAACGAAAGAGTGCGAATGATTCAAATGCTTCTACTTTGGTATAGGTAAGAACAGCTACTTTAGGTCCTGAAATAGGACATAGGATATACTTTATCCCAGTACTACACGTGCGAAGCCGCGTGCGGAACTTATTTTTATATAAACTTTCCTACCATACTTTTAGTAAATTATGACTGTTATAAGCTTACAGGCAATGTAAAAGCAACCTACTCTCACTTAACGGGGGTCGAAAGTTCGTCTCATTGTAACTTTGTAGGTAACCTTTCCGCCGGCTTAACGAAGTTGTGTAATATGTATGTTGCAAGTTTCCGCTAGCTGAACGAACCGAACTGCTCAGTGCTCATTATTAAACTTATTTCGAAGGAATAGCTTAATAAACGCCGCCCAAGAATTGATGGTCTTACTTATAAAAATCTGTCAAAAGTTAAACAATGCTTAAAATATTTGTTGCCTGAGAAATAAAGGTTATTATTATTATTATTTTATTTAATATTATTATTAAAGTATTGCCCTATCTGACTACTACCTAATAACAAACAGTGACAGGGCTAATTTTAAGCAATGCTTTTTATGAAACGATTATAAGTAAGGGCATCATTGATAAACCGACTAACGTTTCCTAATTGTTTTTAGTTTTTAGCCGTTTATAATACTATATTTTTTCATTATAAGACATTACATATTATACAACTCGGTTTCCAAAAATATATTGTATGTTAAGCCAAAAACGTACTCGTATATCATCAGTTATCTGCTAGTGAAAGTCCCGTCAAAATCGGAGATAAGCCGGAACAAACAGACAGACAGACAAAAAAATTATAAGTTTGACATTCAAACACATCCTGCTTCCGTCGCGTCGCATTGTGGACAAAATGCATCTCGTTCTAAAGGGGAACGTCAGAAATTATGTAAAATAGTAGGTAATAATAATCAACGCTCCGATTTGCATTTTGTGTTGGCGAGGTGTTTTGATGTTTCTAATTAGCCCGCTTGCGTGAGAGCAAATAATAATTTAACATGAAAAATAACATCGATAAGTATTTTACATTTTGAAAAATACTTTTCACGTTGTCTAAAGCCTTTCACACACGGCAGCTATAATGTAAAAATGTATATTATAGCTAGATTAGATTTACATCTTTCCATAGAAACTGTCAGAAGATACGAAGATGTAAAAAGATACATTATAGCTGCCGTGTGTGGTCCCCTGACGGTTTCTATGGAAAGATGTAATGAGATGTATCGTGCTATAATATACATTTGTACATTATAGCTGCCGTGTGTGACGCCACTTTACCGCTTTGTGGTTTTTCCTCCACAGATCGTGGGTCCGAATCCCGGTCGCGCAACAATGGATTTTCCATTCGGAAAATTCATGTGCGCTATACTAGTGCTCTCTTACGCTGAACGAAAACATCGTGAAGAAACCGGCATGTCCTAGAACCTTAAAATTCGAAGACATGACGTATCATCATCATCATCATCAACCAGAAGTCCACTGCCGGACATAGGCCTCCCCCAAAGAGTTCCATGACGAACGGTCTTGAGCCTTCTCCATCCACCAACTTCCCGCAACCTTCACAATGACGTCGGACATGACATGACGTATAATGGGCACGATAGGAGCCTCTAAGAGGCGCCTTTTAATCCATTTACCACACTGATTCTTTCACCGACAGTCAGGCCCTTGTTAGGGCTACCATACCTTAACCTGGTCAGTGACCTACTATATGATGACCAAGAAAGAATCAGTGACACGACAAGCAGACTTATACTTACAGACCATAGAAAAGAGGGGACACAGGTTATTTCAATTTAACCGAGGAGTTCCCAACCCATTTATTTATCTTGTAATGAGAATAAAAAGATTTTTGATTTTATTTTTATTTTTGAAGCAAGCAAGTTAGACCAAATAGATGAACACATGCAATAGTTACATTATCGTGAAATTATATTAATTATCTACTCGTATAAAAATCGAATCTATCTTCTAATTGATCATACCATGGCATGTTGGTGGTAGTATTTAACCAGCATATCCTTTATAAATGCGAATTGTTGTTTAATAAATTTGAAACTTGAAAATAAATACCTATATCTAGTTGCTTGTTAGGTTCCTACTTGATAATATGTTTGATAATATTTGCATTGCTGTACATTCGGTTACCACGCAAGTGAAGTCGCGGAAAGAAGCTAGTTATTCCATAAACAATGCAATACAACTCGCGATTAATTTACCTTTAGGACAAGACTAAGCTTCACGTTGTTAATAGTTCGATAGGTAGAAAACAATATTAGCCAACATCAAAGTTGGCTTGCAACCTAAATTCGAAACAAGCACTCTAAAACAGTTTTGGTTAACTTGAGATTGCAATTATTCCTCGTCAACATCAAGTTAGCGAGACACACGAGGTGCCCGCGCCCCACTTAGCCTAACTTAACTTATCCGACGACAGGTGAGATTAAGTGCGATTTACAAAACAGTTGAAATTCATTTTGTCGCAAGAAACTTCATGGCAATATGATAAATTGATTTAAATTTTACATCCGGAGAAAGGTGTGGACGTTGAAAAATGTAGCTTGGTTTCGAATTTTACGTTGGCGTCGGTTCAAAAGCTTCTGAGTAAAATAAAGTGAATAAAGTGAATACTGAAATACCACTCACTGAATGGCGCTTCCTCGTGGTGCTGCTATATGATATTCACATCATCAGACAGCTTAAACTATGAGTTAAGTAGGTATACACAACGTGTTTTGGGATAGTATAGATACTATCCCGAAAGAAGCTTATTCTATGAACAGATAACAAAAGAAAAAAATATTAGCGAAAAAAAAAACACAACGTACCCGAAGTTCGACATCAAGATTGGTTTATAAAACAGCTGAATGATTGAGTTTGAACTCATTTGACCAAAGTAGCTAATATTTGTATTTTCAAAGAAAAATGATGAATTTTCGCTAGAAACCCAATTATTACTAATTGAGTGTAGAAAAGCCCCTTTCGTAAAATAAGTTTCATATTATGAATTAGTTTGTAGGAGTGGGTTTTTAAAACTTGGCTTTAAAGAAGAAATAATGATTCGTAGTAGAAAGCGGAGAGGCAACTTCAGCAATGATGTTGAAACAAGATTTTAATGATAACGACAACACCAAGCCAGTCTCGATGATTCCATTAACAATAAAAAAAATGTTTGTTATAGCGAAACTAGATGGCGTAAAGACATACATGCGAATGCGACGAGTGCCGACCCACTTGCAAGTGAAGGTAATCAAATGGTTCGACTACCTGTGGCTCACGCAGAAGTGTTCGGACGAAGAGAAGGCGGTCTCCTGCTTGCCGGATAAGCTGAAGGCTGAAATAGCTATCAATGTACACCTGGACACTCTCAAGAGGTAAATATAACTACTGCTGAGAAGCAGAAATGAAGAGATGGTAGGTAAAGGTTTCGTCTATTCAATTCTAAAGTCGTGTTCAAACGGCGTGCGATATGTCAACTAAAAGATATTTAAAAATGATCCTTACATTTACTGAATAAAGTTAATTTGAGTTTGATCTTTATACAGCTTTGAGCTCCCTAAAATATAAAACTTAAAATAGACCTTAACAAATAGATGTTACGAACATTTTGAAATGAATTTCAGGTGACATGTTGCACGCCGTTTGAACACGGCTTAAAACAGCAATGCTGATGATGTTGATTGTCATAAAGACACGCTCTCGTTAGTCTGACGATGATCAAGAGATGTTTATAAGGTTTAAGGTACTAATTATATTATTTTAGGTTCATGCGATTTATGGTTAACTAAGAAAATGCACTGCTCGTCGTTTTGGCCGTTGAAAATATTATGTTCGTTCCGCTTTTATGAAAAATATTCCACATTTATGATGTTGAACTGTAAACTAATCTATCCTATTTGGATGCTGGAGGAAGGTCTGGTGGGTCGTATAAATAAAATTCACTTTGCTATCAACTGTTCTATTCGTTACCAATTGCAAGAAGGAAGACGGAAGGAAGTACAAAAAATATTGCAATCAAAATTAAATGAAATTAACATAATAAATGTTGCCATTATTGCAAACATGCTGCGGCCCAAGAATGAAAGAATTTTAACAAGTTTTGAATGACTTAAAACTAACTTATAAACTACATCCTATAGCCATCATCAATATTTATATTTCCACATGTAAGTACATGGCTATAACATTTTTTCATGACAGAACTGAGCTTAAAACTCACTTACAAACTAGGTTTTAAAGATAGACCATTAACAATATTTGTATAGGTATACACAATGGCTAATCTTGCAAGGGCAAGACAGCAATTTTATTAATTGCCCGTAGATGTGTTTTGCTATTAGACAATCTTACTTCTACTGTTCGGACTTTCCCATCATGTCCAGGATAAACATTAACAATTCGGGCCATTGGCCAAGACATCGGTGGAATATTATCCTGTTTCAGGATAACTAAACTACCTACTTCTACATTATCCTTATCACATAACCATTTAGGCCTATTCTGTAACACATTCAAGTAATATTTATGCCAGGCTTTCCAAAAGCGCTGTTTTAGGTTAGTACATAACTTCCAAAACTTAAGCCTATTCTCTGGTATGTCAGAGATATCTTTTTCTGGATACATTGTTAGTGAGGTACCAATCAAAAAGTGACCAGGTGTTATATAGCAATAGTCATTGGGGTCTGACGACAAAGGCAAAAGTGGTCTAGAATTGAGTACAGCTTCAATTTCTATGAGTACAGTGTGAAGCTGTTCATATGTCAATACATGCTTTTGCAAGATCCTTTTTAAATGGTATTTAGTACTCTTTACTGCTGCCTCCCAGAGCCCACCGAATGTAGGAGAATAGCCAGGTATGTAATGGAAATCAATAGCTTGCTCTGACGCAAATTCACAGACTCTATTCTGGTGACTCTGGGATGCATGCAGTTTGTAGAGTTCAGTTAATTGGCTTCCTGCACATTTGAATGTACTAGCATTGTCGGAATGAATTTCTCTGGGTAAGCCTCTTCTTGCAATGAACCTTTTCAAACATGCCAGAAAAGTTTCTGTGGTTAAGTCTGAGGCAAGCTCTAAATGAACAGCCTTTGTCGTAAAGCATACGAATACGCAGATATAACCTTTTCCAATTACCGATTTTCTGACACGTGAGAGCTTTACCTCAATAGGTCCAGCGAAATCCACTCCAACTTTTTCAAATGGTCGGCTAGCAATGACTCGACCAGCTGGCAGGGAGCCCATTAACTGCTTGGCTACAGCTGCCTTTTGCCTGAAACAGGTTATACATTTGTGTGTTACTTTCTTAATTGCTAATAAGCCATTCACAATCCAAAATTTTTGATTCAGGTTTGATAACAATAATTTCGGTCCTGCATGCAGTAACCTTTCATGCTCAGCTCTTATAAGTAAGCCAGTAATTTGAGAGTCTTTGGGTAATATGACAGGATGTTTTTGGGTATAGGAAATATCAGCATGATGAAGCCTACCACCAACTCGTAATAATCCTAATTCATCTAGAAAGGGATGCAGATTTGCCAAATTGCCCTTCAAATTGTTGCCACGATTAACAGCATCAATTTCGGATTTGAAATATAAGCTTTGTTCATATTTTATTATAAGCATGAGTGCTCGGTCAAGTTCAGAGTGCTGCAAGAAAGTCGTGTAATTTTTTGTTTTGCTGCTCATGTTAGTGAGAAATCTTAATATGTATGCCAATAGCCTGATTATTTTACGAATATCTGAGCAATCTTTTAAGCGTTTAAATACATACTCAAGTTCATGCAGATTCTGACGTGCCCTGCTGTCTGAAAGCACCAAGCAGGACTTCACCTCAGGGAGATCGCGAGGGATGTCGGTTTCACCGTAAGCAAACTCATACTTACTGTCGAGTAGGAACTGGGGTCCAAACCACCACAGGTCGCAGCCACTCAGCTCGCTTGGTTTTACACCTCTGCTAATCAGGTCGGCAGGATTCTCATGTGTGTTGACGTACAGCCAGTTCCATTTGCCTGTGTTTTGACGAATGACGCTTACTCTGTTCCCTACATAAGCTTGAAGTTTAGTTACTTCAGTATTTAGCCAAGCTAAGACAATTTTTGAATCACTAAATAAATAGATATTTGTTATATTTATTTTAATTCTCAGTGTCTCATGAGTTTTCACTATTAGTTTTGATAGCAAGAGTGCAGCATTCAACTCAAGTCTGGGTATAGTCATGCCTTTCTTTTGTACAGGATTTATTCGAGATTTGGAACAGAGTAAGTGTACATTCGTGGTACCTGTAATGTCAGTGACTCGCAGGTACACACAGCAACCGTAGCCCGTTGTACTTGAAGCATCGGCGAAACCGACTAGCTCTGCTGTGTCTGAATCTGAAATGCTAATATTCCTATTTAAAGATATTGCATTCATTGCAGCCAATTCAGCTGTGAATTGAAGCCATTCGTTTTGAACTTCTGGGGGTGGACTTTCATTCCAGTCTATATTCAGTAACCATAATTTTTGCATAATAGCTTTAGCTGTCACTACAATGGGACTAGCAAAGCCCATTGGGTCATAGAATCTTCCTATGTAACTCAATATATTTCTCTTTGTTATCTTTTCTGACCTGAAGGGTTCTGGTGATGAGATTATGAACTGATCACTTTTTATATTAATTTGTAATCCTAGGGCCTTCATTTGATAATTATCCTTCTGTAAATTAGGTGGAATGTCAGATAAGATTTGCTCATGATTGGATGACCACTTGTGAGTATAGAAGCTACCTAGCTCGAGCAGTTTGCGTAGTTGCTCTTTAGCAGTGATTGTTGTGCCTAGATCATTGCTGGAATAAATCACATCATCGACATACACACTGTCTTTGATCACCCTTGATGCTATGGGATAGGATTTCTCAAAGCGATTTGCTAATTCGTTAAGGCATCGAGTAGACAGATAATTTGAGCTTTTCAAACCATATGTCACTGTATCTAGTCTTATACATTTTACTGTGTCAGCTGGTGTGTCCCTCCATAATATGTTTTGAAGTGTTGTGTATTTGGGATCAACTCTAATATTCCTGAACATACGTTTAATATCTGTAGTGAATGTGTATTTTCCCAAGCGAAACAGCAATATGATATCAAACAGATCTCTTTGAACCACTGGCCCATTTAGTTGCAAATCGTTAAGTGAAATTCTTTTGTTTGTTTTCATTGAACCATCAAACACAGTGCGGAGCTTAGTTGTTTTGCTATTTTCATTTAAGACTGCATGATGTGGGAGAAAGTATACCGGTTCCTTACTTAGGTTGTATGACTCAATGTCAACGTAGTGACCATGATTGAGCTCTAGGTATTCATGGATAAAGGTCTTGTATTGCATGAGTAAGTCAGGGTTTGCATGCAATCTTTTTTCTAGATTATAGAATCTCTTTAAGGCTAGGTGAAATGATTCACCAAGAGTATCACTGACCTCTGACAGAGGCAATTTTAAAGGCAAATCAACCTGAAACTGATTGTTATTCAGTTGAACAGTACTTTGAAATATTTGTTCGCAAAGTTCCTGCTCTGAAGTTTGTTCTCTGAATAATTCTGGAACTTTCTCATGCGTCCAAAACTGGGCTAGTGTTTCATTGAGACCTATCTCGCATTTAAGTGTTACCTTGTTGCATGTTGACTGTGACAATTTTTGAGGTAAGCTCCCTCCGATGATGTGTCCAAAATATGTGTTGAAGATGAACAGCTGAGGAGAGTTGTGCTGCTGTGGGCATTGCTGTGCTGAATCATGGCTGGCCAGCGGCTCCGGCAGCGCCGCTAACTTCACTGGTGGCTGAGTTGGTAGCAGTGTCTGAAAAAACACATCAGCAGATATTAGCAAATGTATTTCACTAGGCACATAGAATTGGTCATCTGATAATGTGATATTGGGAGGGATCATCACTCTAGAAATATCAATCTTATTTTGTGGTAACTTGCAAGTTATTTGGTCAACAACGTGGCAGGTCACTTCAGTTTTGAACGGGGTTGTCAGTGAATGTATTTCTAATGGAATGCAATACTTAGTATTGCTCATTGCATTGGATATACCAATGATGTTGTTGTTGCATGGATTGGGCGTTAATCCCAATCGCTGGACAAGGTTTGAGGTTACAAGTGAAACCTGGGACCCGCTGTCCAGTAACGCCTTGACATGAAACTCGGTGCCATCCCTCCCATGAACCTTGATTCTAACTGTGGGAAGAAGCACATTATTATTTATATTGCTTGTCAGTATGACAGGTGGTGCAGGTTCATCGCAGTGTAGCAGAGAGTTGTGTGGCCCTCTGCACACTGTGCACCGAAAGTGGTATTTGCATTTTCCTGTGTGTGCACCTAAACAAATTATGCACCTTTTGCTTTCTTTAATGAATTTACTGCGGTCAGTTGCTGTCAGCATTTGAAATGTTTTACAAGTGTATAATTTGTGGTTATACTTACAGTAGCTGCATGTTGGCTCTTCCTGTGAGGTGGTGATGTGTGCCGCTACTTTAGCATTTGACTGTGGTTGCTCAGCATTCTCCAATGCCAATGCTCTACGCTCCAAATACTTCAGGAAGTCCTCCAGGCTAGCAGGTGCATCACAGTCTCGATCAAGCTGGAAGGCCTTTGATGTGTAGGAATCTAGTTTTCGGGAGAGAACACATAGTAATATAGCATCCCAGTACTTTACATTAGGCTCATGATTTTTGATTGCAGCTAACTCCTGTCGAATTGCTGAGACAAATTCCCTCAAACTACTGGCTGTGGAGCGTATTATACTTTTACAGTCAAGTATGTTAGTGATATGGCTAGTTACAATTTTTAACTTATTATTATACCTGTCTTGTAAAATCGTCAAAGCCTCATCATAGCTGGCTTCAGTGATGGGTAAGTTCTTAATCAACGCATAAGGCTCCTCTTTGAGAAAGGATCTCAGGTAGTATAACTTTTGTATGCGATCAAGACTTGTATCGTTATCTATCATGGATTTGAATAGGTTTATGAATGGAACATAGTCCGTGAATTTACCGTCAAAGGGATTGATATGGATGGGAGGCAACTTCGTTTTAGCAGTCTTGTGGGATGAATTGACCGTAGTACTGGTTCCGTTGACCTGGTGCAGAACTTTGTCAAACGCAGCGAGTGCTTCGAAATAATTTTCTTCAATCTCCTCGATCGGCTCAGTGTCTGCTGGGTCCATGCATGCTATCAGTTTGTTGTAGTTGTCGTATTCATTGAACGCCGTTACCAGCCTATCTCTTCTAACTTTTATGCGTTCACCCGAGTCCTTTGAGATGTCTCCTTCCCTGACGAACTTCAGCGAACGCGTTATAGCCGCTTTCATATATCCGCGTGCAGCAACTAACTTTTTTATGTCCTCCATTGTAGATAGTTCACTTCACTCACACTCGTAAAAAAATCTTTGACAAGCCTAACACCACTAATTATCACACCTTTTTTGCGTAAACAGAGTTGAATTTACCAATTAATGCGCACGAAATGCAGTCCGCGCTGTTGAAACTTGTCTTGAAGAAATGTAGCTGAAGCAACCGACTCTCGCAACAACACACGTCGCGGATTTCTCGATGCCAAGGCGTCTCTTCCCGTCTCGCTTGCACGTAGGGCTCGCAGCTATGTTGCATTTCTTTCTCGCTCGCACAATGCAATGGTGATATGGCGATTCAAACCGGTCGGATTCACGATACAGCTTTGTTTGAGGTTTGGTTGCAGGGTTGCAGGAAAATGATGATGCTTCTTGTTGTTGCTTGCTTGGTGATGACCTGGACGAGATATATTGCGTCCACCCACGTATTGTATTGCACCAAGCAAGAGGTGGCGGCCGGCAGTGCTGGGAAAATTGCAGCACGCACTTGTTGCAGTCTCTAACAAAAATCGCAGACCCACACAGACTCGTCAAAATTAAAAACGTCGAAGGACCATGTTGAACTGTAAACTAATCTATCCTATTTGGATGCTGGAGGAAGGTCTGGTGGGTCGTATAAATAAAATTCACTTTGCTATCAACTGTTCTATTCGTTACCAATTGCAAGAAGGAAGACGGAAGGAAGTACAAAAAATATTGCAATCAAAATTAAATGAAATTAACATAATAAATGTTGCCATTATTGCAAACATATGAAACCTTCATAAAATATTACCGAGACAATTTTGTACCTAATCATAAACTAACCATCTTTTATTTAACCGTGTATCGTCATCGTCAACTGTGTAGTGGCATTTTTTTTTAAATTATGATATGTATACATCTTATTGCAGGCGACTGTACCTACCTTGTACACGAAAGTAAACTTACAGTCATAGTCATAGTCATAATATTTATTCACCTTTGGAACACTGGGAACACTTGGTTTTGTTAATTACATCAAGTTTAAGCGGCTGTACATAGGCCTTGTCAATATGTTGTAATATAATAATAATAATTGCCAATAAAACATGTCATTATAAATCAGTAGTTACAATCAACAAATCAAACGAAAAATTAAAACATAAATCTAATAAAATGTCAAATAAGTATTGCCATGTCATAACTTAATGAAACTACCAAAAAAAATCAATAAATGTAATGTTGTGGCTGTAATGGGGCCTTGTCACAAAAGATACATGGGAATATAAAAACAATCATTAGCAGTGAGCCATGGTCAAAAACATTTGGAGATCTCAATTATTTAAACTAGATTCTGTTATTTTTCGCGCTTTTCCAGTGCAGTTCCAGTCTAGATAGACTTTGCGACAGGAAGTCTTATATTAGTCTTGATTACTTAAGTTCAAGTTTGTTGATGGAGGAATCAAGACTACTCGGAATTTTGAATAGAACTGAATAATTTCGGGACACTTTCATAAAAACCGCGTATATTATAGGAGAGCTAGTGAATTTGTTGATGGTAAAGCGATATCTTTCCGCGAACGAACGTAATATACAAGCTGATTCATAATCTTTTATGATTTTGTTATGGTTTGCAATTTTTTTGAAATCAGTTGTTTTTAGATATTTTTATAATCTATATAACGAATTATGAATCGCCTTGTATACAGAGTAATGCAGGCAAAACCCTTGCAAATGTCAAAAATGTCATCTAAAATGTATTTCAAAATGATCCATGAAAATTATCCTTATCTCTTCTGGATGAAGTCAATTTTGAATTTGACATTAGAGGGCGTACGATATCGCAAGCCCCCTTAAAAGTCAAACTCAAAATTGACTTTATCCAGAAGAGATAAGGATAATTTTGAAATGCATTTAGATGACATATCGCTTACAAAAGAATCTACGTTGAATGTTCAATTCCACATTTAGAGACGAACTAGCAAAGGCGACCCACTCGCCAGTGACAATAATATAGGACAGACTTAACGAAACTTTGAGGATAATGAACTTGTCAGTGGAACAGCCAAATTAGAAGGGCACTCGAACATCTGCTGCTAATGTGATTTGCATTTAGTTCAAATCGGAACAATGTACTAAGTTTTCTTCAGAAACTTCGAACTCAAACACAATACAAATTGCTTAATAATCTTGACAGTTTTAATTGGGTTAAGATGAAAGCAATCAAAGAACAACACCACGCGGCTGTTCTGACCTACCTACGGTCAATTTGGTGTTTATAATATAATAGCTGAACCGCTCGGTTTGGACTCGCGCGTTTGGAGCGTCTGTTTATCTGAGAATTATACGAGAATTTAGTTATTCCATCGTTAGAATCGTCAAAGTTCCATAGAGTAAAGTACTTTTAGTTATCCCAAATTTTCCAAAAAACTTTTCAAATTTTTCTTGTTCTGAAATTTTTATTCCAACTAGGTATTAGGAACTTTAAAAAATCCCAGTACGGTCTAGCCGTTCTCATGTAATACCGACGAACATCATTTATTTTTTATCTGAATAGATTAATGGATGAGATACTTGGTGACCTAAGTGAGGTAGGGCCCAGAAAGATGTAATAATAAAACTCAATTAAAATACGTCGTAGGCCAAGTTCATCACAGTGATATTGGAAAGAAAACTCAACTTGATTAGGCGGACCATCTGCCAGCTCGTGACTAATTACCATAAAAAAACTTTTCTTTGTTAAGAGTTTGACGAAGAATCTTAATATTTATCAAAACGAAATGCAAATACTAAGATACTTTCCATTGTGTTTATACCTAGTCATTCGGGCACATTAATGCAACGTGGCAGTTCAAGCTTTATATCCCGTGTTGTATAATTAAAAAGAGAAACATTCCCTTTTTACTTCCATGAATTATGCATAAGTGTTCGTTTATACGATCCGTAAATTTTTGTCGCCAAATGGCTCTTCCGAGTGTTTCTGTTTTTCAACTGAAGCTCGCTTTTAGCGAACATTTTTGAGTCTGTACAGGTGAAATTTAATGTAGTTTTAGAATGACCGCGACCGCTGATTCATAAGTAATTTATGGTAAAATGTTGCAGAGTGGAGATCTTCCAGAACACGGAAGCGGGGTTTTTGTGTGAGTTGGTTCTCAGGCTACGGCCGGTACTGTTCTCGCCTGGGGACTACATCTGTAGGAAAGGTAACGCTCATACTTTGATAAGTATTTTCAAAAGGCATGTCTGCTGCTCTAAGTACTCAATGCGAAATGTGTTTCCCAGGTGAAGTCGGAAAGGAGATGTACATAGTGAATCGAGGGAAGCTGCAGGTGGTAGGAGACAACGGCAAGACAGTACTAGCAACATTAAAGGCGGGTTCTTATTTTGGCGAAATTTCAATATTGAACATGGGCACGGCAGGTAAACAACTTGGTAAATATCTCCACGGCCCGAGACGCCACGCCATTATTATTATATTTTATTTTTCTTGTAAAAGTTTTGATAAGCAAACATGTCGAGGCGACGCTGCAATCAGGGCCGAGGGAGCGGCCGCGACTCTACCAACAGGTTTTGGGACATCATCCTGAATGCTAACGCGCTTTACCTTTCCTCATCCAGAGTGACATATTATGCCTAATGCCTAAAGTCACCATTCTACTCTACTTACAAATGTCTGGCTGAGGGACTGGTAACTGGTTTGTGTTTCATATTCTAAGGGAATGCTTGGACATTTCTTTCTGTAATTCTAACAATACTTCGCATTTAGTTTATTATTTCAATCGTTTTAAAATTTTCTTCAAACAATTTTTCTTTTTACCGTAACTCGAACCATGATCTTATGGTAAGCTTTACTTTATTATTTCGAGTTACCTACATTTCTGTCGCTTGATTTAGATCCTCTTCTAGGGTTTGTAGCGTCTTGAATGTCATGTTGTTTGTTTGCGTTCTGTTTATCTCCTTTGGTTGTATTGAAGGCAGTGTCCCCGAGCGCTTTGCATCCTCCCCGGTACTTCTTGTTATTTGGCGTGACCTCTTGGTGCATGATCCCCTTATTTTTAAGCGTCCCAGCGTACTTATTTGTAAGATCATCCTATAGGTTACTCTGAAAATAGTTCTCTTTAACATCTTATCATGAAATCCCCTCCGCTACTTTAACTCGTAGAACTGCTTAGTTCTTTTACAGATTTTTCTCAAATTTTAATAGATTAGTCAAATTTTATCTACTCTTAAGCTTTATATTTGTAATGGACAATGAACCTCCATAATCATGGCTTCTTATTATTTGACTGAACGTTATGTGTCCCCGGTATGATCCCTGCGTGATGTCTTCTAGATAGATCGAGCTTCTTTGACCTTCTTTAAAATGCCATGCCGCCGGTGTTTCGGTCTTCCCCGTAGTCGTGCAATGGACCTTTCTGACCGCTGTTGATGGTCGGAACGGTCCATGAGGTTAGCTCAGACCGAGCACCGGTTGGCACGGAGTGTGTGGATGACACGTCGACAGGCAACCGGCGGACAGCATCGGTGCGCTCCGTCGGCTACTCGGACCTGTTCGTGCTGAGCAAGACGGACATGTGGGACGTGCTGAAGGAGTACCCCGCCGCCAGGGTGCGCCTAGAAGCCATCGCGGTCAAGAGACTTGAGAAGTATAAGAAAGCGCCGCTTGAAAAAGGTAAGTTAACCACGTTTAACTGTGAACTCATTATGTAGATGATCATACCTTTAATTGACGTAGGTAGAATTTCGAGTAGAAACTTAAAAAATAATTAAATTTGATATTTTCTATGAAATTAATGTCAGGATGCTGTCAGTGTCAGTGGAGAATATCAGGAAAAGTTACTCTATGATATCAGGGTAAGAACTATAATCTAAACAAGTACATTAATTGCAACGATTAGCATAGTATCATAGTAGTTTGATAATATATTTAGCAAAGTATTATAACATATTTACTGTAGATTTTTGTGTGATACATAGAGAAATAGCCTGCACAATGCAATAAAATACGATAATATTTTGACCCAATTGGAAGTTCTGCAGGAAGTCTCGGAAATCCGGCTATAAAAATGGCATCGAGTCGGTTAGGCGGGGCGCCTTATAGATGTATCGTACACGTACCTACCGCTTGTATATTTGGTTGCTTTTGTTTTGGGTGCAGTGGCAATGGGCCGGTGCCAGTCGACGCCCGGGCTCGTGGAGACGGCCGGGCGCGTGCCCATCGAGGAGATGGAGTTGCTGGAGGCGCCGGCGCCGCCCCCGCACCCTTCACACCCGCCTTCCTTCCGGGACCAGCTGTATAGGTAATACACCGTGCGACAATCCACAGGGCAGGAGACGGACGCTGCCGGGTCCGCGGAAGACCTGCAGCGGCTCCCGGCGCCCTGCCCGCCGCCCCCCGCCCGCCCGGAGCGCCTGCCCCCCGAGGAGCGCCCTCAGTCCTCGCTGCACCCCCCACATCCGCCTTCCTACCATATACATAGGTAACCTAGTACATAAAGTTGGTAAATCACTCGTAGAAGAAAACAAGCAAGACAGAACTAGAACTTTCCAATGACAGATTTGTAAATTGGTCGTCACAATTATTCAGTCGTCATGCCATAGCTTGCAAAAAAATCCTCCATTTACACACAACTCATCAGATTCAAATTCATTGACCCCTGACTTGTTTCCTGTATACGTAAATCTGATCCCAGCCCAGCCCCACGGATTTATTTATTGTATACAACTATGGTGGGAAACAAGCATGCGGCTTACCCGTTTGTAAGTCGTTACCGTACCGTTAATTATACTTCAGTGAAATTCAATGTGAATTGTTTATAAAAAAATCGGCTATAGATAACTTAAATCTTGTTTGGCGTTCATAACGTAGTGGATTTATTCACTTTGGCGTAGATTTTTTGACAGAATTGATATCAATTTATTATGAAGGAGTGATTATTTTAATATTATAAATGCAATTTCTATCAAAAGCACAATGCAAAGCAACAGTGTAGGTGCTTTGACAAACATTTCCTATCGGATTCCGCTGAATGACAACAAGACAACAGTGAATACATAGCATACTTTTGTTTGCAGTTCTTCAGTAAGCCCCCATCGCGTAGCGTCTCCAGTAGCGTCCCTGGCGTCAAGCGCGCGCAGCAGCGCGGCGGGTGGCGGGGGCGGTGGGGGCGGCGGGGGCGGCGCGCGAGCCGGCGCCGGCGCGCACGTCGTGGAGCACGACGCACTCGAGTGTGAGATCAAGCGGCTGCGCGAGCGCCTCTACACCGTCGAGACAGAGAACGCGGCCATGTCCGCCAAGCTCAGCCAGCAGCAGTGGGAGGTAGACCAAAGGTGAGCCTATTACTATAGGTAAGGTAATCTCTCATGCCATGGAGTGCAAGCACATGACTTAGAACATTCAACTTAATCTATGCGTCTTGCGTCAGAGATGAGAGGAAAGCAAATAAAAAAAATATCTCAACAAAATCATTAGGAACACTTTGAAAGTTCTTACAAAATAGCTGAAGCTACGCCTGTTCCTCGCGACTAAGCCTGGAAGGTGCTGCTGGCGTCTGCGTCAGGCGACATGCAAGTGCAGCGTCTCCACACCTTCCGCTCCCACGTGTCCCACTGCTGCTAACCGCTAGTCTTAGCCATACCAGCAGTGTGGTCCTGGCCTGAAGGACTCAACGAACTCGACGAATAATAATCTAGACTGGCCGTGTTTTGGGTCTTGAAATAAATTAATAACACCCAATAATCACATACATAGTCCTGACCCCGCACTAAGATTCCCTGTGTCGTGGGTATCAGAAATAACGAGTAACATGGTACCACAAAACCCAGATCAGGAACAAATCTTTGCAGATCATGCAAACATTTGCTACGATCGCTCATCGCGGTTTTCATCAGCTCGCGGTCACCAATTTTATGGATGATTATTTTCACTTATTATTTGAACTGTTTTTAAGGATATAAGGGGAGAGGTAGACCAAATAAAAGATGGATAGATTGTGTGAAAGACGACATGAGTAAGAAAGAAGTGAATACTGATATGACGGCTGATAGAGGGACGTGGAAGAGAAAAACATGTTATGCCGACCCCACATGAAGTGGGATAAGGGCAGGGAGATGATGATTTGAACTATTTTTAAACTATAGCACTGATGTTGCGTACTTCTCCAACAGACTGCAAGAGATTGAGATGCAGATCTGCGGCGGCAGCTCGCTGAGCTCGCAGGAGGACAACGAGCGCAACCGCGAGAGCATCATCTAGCGGCGCGCCTCGCCCCCCGCGGAGCCCGCACCCCCGCCCGCGTTGCCCCCGCATCCCCTTCTCAACCGGCTCTCGCTCGTCTACTGAGAGAACCGGCCGCGGTATAAACACGCGTGTATTTCAACACGACTGTGCGGGGTGCTTGCCCCCGACTCTGCCTAGTTGGGGCAAACCTCGGTATTAAACACGCGCGTACCAATACTACTTCATCGCACTTACTTGTGCGGTGTGCGTGTCCTCTGGACTTCGAACGATGATTAGTGTTTTTACGAGTATTATTATGGTATACACAAATTAACTTTATCAAATTTATATATACGTAGTATATACGACTCGCTAATATTTGACGAGTGTCGTGGAGTGAGATTAAGAAAAGACAATATTATCTTTAAATTATAAAGAAGTTTAGATACATCGAGTGTTAGGGGTGATGACGAGGTAATGTAAAAGTTCACCTTTCAGTTTGCGCATTCCGCCCTGAAAGGGCTTTTCGTTACGTAGCTTGTATATGTAGGTGTAACCTTATTCGTACTACCGTACCGATTACGTTCATCGATTCTATGAATTGAAATGGTTTAATCGTTTTTGCTGATGTTTACAGAACTATGAATGGCGTAGTGTTTGAATATCTTGAGATGTGTACAAAATATATCGTTTATCGTGTATGGTCAGTGGGTAGAGTTACTGATACCATAGTGCCAAAGGAACGGCCAAATTGTACTATTGATAAGATTTTTACGTTGTGACATTTAAAATGAGGTGGATATTTCCTTATCCATTAAATTTGAGCTTTAATTATCATAATATCCCGGAAGACTTGAACCATTAATTATAATCCATTTTATGATACTATAATTTACTTAATTTTATTTGTTTTATTGAAAGTCTAGGGAATAATGAACTCAATCATACTCAGTACATTTCATACGAGTTATGATCTCGCATTTGGATTGTGTTATTTGTAAAAATAGAAATTGTGTACGATACTGAAATACTTCTGCTCGTTTTCTGAACATTAATATCAGTTATAGAAAAACTGTTTCGACATTTTTTTAATGAAATTTATTGATCTATATATTAAGGATTGTAGAGTAAATCGGGTATTGACGTCATTGGAAAATGAAGTTCACTACTGCCAAATAAAATATAAGATAATAAGATTGTTCCCATATAAAACGACAATCGTCTAAAATAATGTTTTGTACTTAAACCCTTTATAAAAAAATATTCATTTATGTTACTTTACGAAATTTAGTATGATATCTCCTTATATTGTTAAAGCTTCTATAAGTTTATCTGCAGAAGTTATTTTTTATGCAATTTGTATTAATTTTATTGATATCTACAGTAGTTATAAGATTGTACCAAATCGTGAGATGTTAAAGAGAAGAATGTTGATTAAGAGAATTGTAAATATTCTAATATCTATGATACGTGTTTTTAAGCTGTTTTCATTGAAACTTATTTGTTTTGAGACAGAACGTGGCGTGCGATGGTAGTGGTTGCAGTTGGAGCAGTAGGCACTTGAGTTTCATTTCTATACAAATAGCTAGAAACTGTTCAACGTAAAGAATAATTAATTATGCGGGACTGTAGCTTGTTCCAGCTAATTCTCACTCTTGGATGAGTTATAAATTAGTTAGTTTAATCATGCAGTTTGTTTCCTAAACGCCCAAACAAAATAGATAGGCGATAAAATTTTTGAACTGTAAATAAAATATTTATTTATTGTTATTATAATTCCATAAATTTTCTTCTTTCGATTTCTCGATTATAAAACGTTAAGAGAGATGCATTATGCGATTGAATAATGATATTTATCAAGAGACAAGTGCTTTGTACGATGATGTAGGTTTGTGCGAAAGTCCGCAGCCTCAGTCGGCGACCAAGCGTTGTATTCCTTTTGTAACTAACTTCAGTATAATAAGTGCTGTATTATTACGGGTACAAGTTAGAGGACGAAAGGGTTGGAATGAGGTTCGTTATAAACTGAAATAGGCTTGTGCAGACAGTCGAATTGGTTAATCAATTAGGTACCGCACACGATTCATTTTATTGTTAATAAAAAGATAATGATAATACAAAAAAACTGGTTTTACTTTTTCTCCCATGACCTACTTAACTAGATAATTAGGTAGATAAAATCAAATGAATAATTTATCTTGGTTAAAGTTACCGCAACGGGTCATGAACCAACATTATCAAGCGTAGCTACGAGCAGGTACAATAAGGTTTTTAATTCGGCTTATGGAACATTAGGAATGAATCTCAAAATACTGATTTCCAAAACGTCAGAATACAAAAAAAACTATAATAATGCCTTAAATCCATGATGACAATCAATGGGATGCCTGAAAAAATATGCGGCGGATTGATATAGGAACAGTAAAATTGTATGAAACAAAATATATGTAGAAAGCAGATTCACAGTTCCACTGTCCTTCTTTTTCCGCAATGGAGTTTTTTAGATACTTATTTGAAGCTAGCTTAGCTATCTGAAAGTTAGATATTTTTAATTAATAAACGTTAGATATTTTTAATTAATTAATAGGAGGCATCTTTTTTTAATTTATATAGGAGGAATTATTATTATTTATTTTTAGAGGAGGAAGGGCACAGCGAGATTTTCTCGTTCTGAATTGGAGCAGCCCGCCTGGGAGGTACCTCCGTCTTACAGAAGATCGCAGCCAAATAACATTATTTGTTTTCAAATAGTGTTGTGTTCCTGCGATGAGTAAGGTTGCCAGAGCTCTTTAGGGGGAGGGGGGTTCGGGGTCGGCAACGCGTGCGTGATGCCTCTGGTATTGCAAGCGCTCATAGGCTACGGTAACCGCTTACCAACAGGTGGGCCGTATGCTTGTTTGCCACCTAAGTAATATAAAAATATGTAAAAAGTATATTAATAAAATGTTTGTATTAGTTAATATCAAAGTCATCGGAAGAATTAAGGGTTATTAAAATAAATAATATTTTGGTATTTGTTTTTTAATGACTCTACAAAAAAGTATTTTTGGGATTCAGTCATTTCGGATATCAGGTGTTTTGAGATTCAGTACTAATGTTCCGTAAGCACCAACGGCCTTTACTATTTGTGAACCCTAAAATGAATATTAAATCTTTGGAGCCGTAGAGTTTTTCATAAAAAATACTAATTTCAGCTTCACTACTTCTAATTTGAAAGGCTGAAAAGAAAGCAAGTATTCACTCGATTATAAGGAGGTAGGAAAAATCCAATGAACAGAATAAGGAAGTTGTGAGACTAGAGGAGACTGCTTTGTGGGGATTCCTCACCGCTTAAATATTTTATTTCGCCCTAACGCGAAATCCGTTTCCGACTGAGCATCTGTGGCTTACTATTTTTTTTATGCTTTCACTTGATATTTTGCTTATTCTAAAGAAATCCGCTCGGCGATTTACGTAGGTAATAGTAAAGACAATACATTTATTGTTTAGTTTTCTACTAGGTCTTTGTTTAGGTTTACTAGTACTTTGTTTTTTGTTCATAATCTAAGGCTTAGATGACAGGTTAGCCTAAGCTGTCATGAAGAATTAGTTAAATTTTTGTCATCAGCATAGGTTGATTTAGGTCCAGATACCTATTAACTCATAAAATATTTGTAGTTTCTGCTAACTTGTAAACCTACTTTTTACAATTTAACTTTGGATAAAAACTCAAATATTGACGTCGGTTTTCCATATTGTCAGCAGTTCTTTTTTCTTATTTTTATTGTGAGTATTATTTTCGAGAGTGGCCGCTTTTTTACTTTATTCTTGCCTACACGTGTCATTTTGCTTTATTTTTTATCGTTTCAGTTCAACGCAACGTAGGGAAAAGTATTGTTATTGTCTGTAACCCAAAATCTCGAGTAGGTTCCTACCAGTTGTTTATTTATATAGGTGAAAAAAGGAGGAACACGCTTTTTACTTTTATTCAAATTCAAACTTCAAACAATATTTTTACTTACATGTTGGAACGTGAATATTTAGAAATGACTGAAACCCAATATTATTTGCGTTAAAAATATATTTTTCATACATACCTACTATGAACTTATCTATACCCTCCTCAAAAGAGTGTAGCGTGATGTTACAGATGTAGGTAACACGCTATTTAAGTAAAAATGTAAACTATATTGAATAATTAAGTAACTGAGGTTAAGGTTCAAGACCGTTCGTCATGGAACTCTTTGGGGGAGGCCTATGTCCAGCAGTGGACTTCTACAGGCTGATGATGAATTAACTGAGAGATCAATAAAGATCCGTTTAGTAGTTTCTAAGGTTCACTAAACAAATAGACAGACAAAATCCAATTTTTTTCAACATGTTAGTTATGGTCTCTACTTATTTTTGTGGAGTGAATATAATTTATACAGAATTTTGGTATTTATCTACTATTTTATTATGCACATTTATAGATATCTACATTTATTTTAAACTTGAGCAAATTCCTTCCACTGTAGAACCGTATTAAACAACCATAAATATTAATTTGAGTGTTCTCCCCGAGACAATAATGTGCAGTAAATTACGACGGAGCACAACTAATTACCTATTATGTTAGTACCTACATAATATATCAACCAACTTAGGTATAAGCCTCGTATGAATATCACCGCGAGAGAACTGCCTTAATCCCGCCTCTGAAGATCATTCGTCTGCATTGCTCTCGCCCCGTTGCATTTATCAGTACCGCAGAGCCGCACTGACGACTACACTCTTCCCGTATATTTAGGAAAACGTAGGGCGCGTTTTCAGATACAGCGTTAATTTTAAATTCAGCAAAGCAGTGCTGTGTTTCTACGGAAGTTGCGAAATACCTAAAAAATAATAAAATAGGTAAACCTACTTGCAAAACTCAATCTAATACATACCTACATAGGTACATACTCGTACATAAAATCATTCAGTATTAATTTCATTTATTTATTGAAACGTCTTAAATCTAGTTGAATTCACGTTAGTTTTCCTTAGTTAACTTATATAGCCTATATGATATAAACCATCGAATATGTTCGATTACTTGAATAATATTTTTAGAAAATTAAACCGGGCACCAGTAACCCAGTTTTTTTAGGCGCGAAATAAAAAGCTTTTATGTTCACATCTAACAAGGAAATCCAATTCAAAACTCGATTGCGAATCCATCAATATTATTTGATAGACAAGAGATAATAAAAACTGTAGGTAACGGCGACGTGGGTCAACCCTCATAGGAAAACCATTCACTATTTCAGATGATACAATTACCTACCTTTTGCATCTAAGTACCTTTTGCCCCTATTAACCTATCTATTTAGGGAGGTAAATACTATAGATATATACCTAAATTGTAGATAGGTTAAATTATATCCGTCGTATTTTGTAACTTTATACTTTTTTACGGTGTTTGAATTTTTATTGCGGCCATTATTGGCGGTGGTGGCCCCGGATGAAGAATAGGCCCTTCCTTAATTATTTACCTACTCGTAGATGTCGTAAGAGGCGACTAAGGGCAAAAAGGTGGAGGATGGGCAGCAGTGTCCAATATTTTCACAAAAATTAAGTGACGGCCTACGGCTGAAGTGATTATGATGATTGTGCCTCTACCATGAAACTCATTAGTCCTTTGTAGCAATATTATTATATGAAGCAGGTACTTTAGAAACATAAGACGTGAATTTCTGCTTCAATACAGAAAGGAATCAATAATCGGAGGTACATTAACACACGAAGTTGGAGGGAAGCCGCCAACAAAGGACAGTTACCTACATAATCTCCCAACTGTAGGGTGATCATGCTTGTCCGCCATTATTTCTATTGTTCTGTTGACCAGCTGTGAAAACGACTTAAAATTTGAAAATAGTTTAGATATCTATAGGTATACTTGTATTTTTTATTGCGCCCATTATTGGCGGTGGTGGCCCCGGCTGAAGAATAGAGAGATATACTGAAAAGGATAGTTACCTACCTACTTTATCTCTTTCTTTTTGCTTGGGTATTTGTTTGTTCTTTATGTAATTTTTGTTTGTTCTTATACTATTTTTCTACTGTGTGTGTGTGTGTCAAATAAATAAACTCTTATTCTTATTCTTATTCTTATATACAAAGAGAAGAAGATATTAGGTACCTACATTTTTATATATAAAGTGATTGACCTAAAAAAATGTATTTTTAAAATCGTCGGCTGAATGTACCCTGCTATTCATAATCACTCACTAACTTTATCGGCTCATAGCTCTATAGGTATCTCTCATATCATAGCTCTCGCCCTGTCCTTCTAACAGTAAACATAAAATGTATATCCGATACTTTTATGAGCCGATAAAGTTAGTTCGTGATTATGAATAACTAATGAATGTTGACTGTCTGAAAAGGTAGAGTAGTTGATAAATAATAGCTAAGTTCAGCGCGGTTCTTTTCAAAAGAGATTCTCCTCGAACACCTCGAACGTAAATAATGCGACAGACTTGTAATCCTCGTGCGCTTTTATCTCCCGACTGGACATCTTCACCCTCCTCAATTTATAGACGTATTACACACCTTATCTTAACTGTGAATTTGAAGGGCTTTATCTATGATAAAAATTAATAGTGCTTTTCTTGAGGATTAATCTTATTTCGTTTAATAAAATTACGTTATAAATACCAAACAAAAGCTGACTTCAAGTATGAGGAATTGAGACGGGATAATCTCCAAAGATCTACACCAGATTTTAAACAATATTAAATGGAATTATAGATAAACTCTTTCTTTTTTTGAAGTTGGTATTAATCATAATAATTGGTCAATAGATATATTAATATAATAGCTGTTTAGTAAGGTCTATGCCATCATTTTTTTAAACAAAATATTTCTCTAAAATTCAAATCTTAGCAAGTTTCAGAAGGCCAGCTTTAAACTGCTACGAACATTAAAAAATAATGTTGACTCTTTATTACCAATCGGAAAAATTTGGGCAGGGCATTTCCATACCTCTATTTGAGGGTTTTATGAGCTGAGTGGAACGCGGATACTTGGTGGACGAATCGAGGCCTTTTTATTTTGAGAATAATTATTGTGTAAGTATCTAAGCTATCTCGCTTATTTAAACAAAACCATGGCATATTTATCTTATTCGCGAACAATTTGAATAAAAGCTTCGCGGCTGTAAACGCTATTCCGGAGCCTAAAGCCGTGTTTATCATTTATCTTTCGATGTTGAGGCGGGGTGTGAGCAGCAGTACTGTAGCGGGTATTCGATCTGCTTCGATGAGAGCCTTTTCACAAGTAAACACTCAACCGCACCGTGCATGTATCAATATGCCTATATACATTACACATTTCTGCACAACAAGCGGCCCGTTTCCACGAACGTACCTTTTGCCGCATTTGCAGCAATATTACCCCGCTGCCATACACTCGATCAGTGGCGTGGGAAGTAGCGAGGGAAGGAGGCAGAGACGTAGTGTGGCATTATCACTCGTCATACTGCTCGTTACGCCAACCGCTCACTATTTAGTCGGTTTTTTGTGTGCTAGTCGTTACGGACGAATTTCTTAACAATACAACCCGTTATCGAAAGGCAAAATTCGAATGCGATGAATAAAGCTAGACAAGCCAGTAGAGCAATGAGTGGCTTCCCTAGGCAGCCACTCACTGCTCTACTGGCCGGAAATTCAATCGGTTGAGCCGTTACGGCGTGATTGATCAACAAACATCCAAACATCCTTACAAACTTTCGCATTTATAATATTATTAAGTATCGTAAGTATTATTAAGTATAGTAGTAGTAATATTTACTAAGTAGGAAGTAGGATTTCTATCTGTTCTGGCGTTACGCGACCGATAATACGCGACGCATTATCCGTTAGATCTGTAGACCTTAAAAATGTCGCCAAGACGCACACACAAGCAATCAACGTAACGTTTTTACTGAAAAAAATAATAAATTATTTCTCTATGAAGGGTTGGAGAGGGTAAATCTTAAAATTTTGAGTTTATTTTAGCTAATTAATTGATAATTTTAGCTTGGATACCAAAATTCAGCTTTCCAGTACTTTGGGAAATACCCTAGACCTTTAGCTGATAATCAGTCAGAAGACAGCGAGTGACGAAATCAATAACCTTTGCGTGTTATGCCTAAAGTTTATAAAGAAGCTAAATAAATTAAACTTAATGTGTTTTACGAGGTTGGTATCAAAATTATTTTCTGTAAATTAGCTCTTCAGTATTATCCATACCGAAGCTAAAGCTTCGAAAATACGCCGAAACGCTATGAGGTAAGGTATGGTAGTGCCCTCTTTGTTTTGTTTAGCTCCTATTTAGTCAATCTTTTTAAATAATACCTACTCAAGGAAGTAAAAGTAACCCAAAACGCAAACAATCGTTACACCGAATTAAGATTTCATTATTTTCCGTCAAGGAAATGCCGAAGCAGGTAAATGTAAAACTTTTTGATGAAATAAATTCGGGTATTTTTAATGATCTTCATAGCACTTTTTTATTCTTTTAAACGAGACTTTACCTATCCTTTTCCTTAATAATGTTCAATGTTCCATAATCTATAGGTACCAAGTCGGAATTTTAACAGTATGTAGTACCTACCTTATATCCAATAGCTATGCCTTCGGACAAAATTCAACATTAAGTTTTAGTGGACTCAATAACATGGTAGTGGTCGTCCCAAAAATATCTTTGAAACCTTTTCGCTTTTTTAGTACCAAAATATATGTGTAAACTAGTAAACCTACATATTACCTATTATACTTTGCAATAGGCGGTATTTTAGTATTAGTGAGGGTGGCTATGTGTGCCCCACCAGACTGAAATATCGTTGGAATTTCTTCAGGCAGACAGGCATAATTTGTAACATTTTTATGTAATACCTTGGTACATAATATAGTACGTAATCATTCAAGAAACTCCAGTAAACTCTATCACCAAAACTGTTAAGTAATCTGTGACAAAACCTGTAAGTTCTTACATGCTTATCATTATACATTGTACTCGTATCACTTGAACTGCAAACTACCAAAACATTAAAGAAACTTAGACCAAATGACGTTTTGCGACATAGTAACATTTGTAGCGCTCATTTCGTAGCGAGGCTGACCGCAATGCGCACGTCACAGGCCCCCTACGACTTGACGCTCCTACGATGTAACACTGCACCAACCTAAGCCGAAATTGTTGTTGGCTAAATTTGTACTTGACATGTCTTTCATTGATTCAAAGTGATACCTGTAACTTACTTGAGTTACCAGAGGTGATTATTTGATCACTAGACAGAGCAACTGAACAATTACTTTGGCATATATTTGAATCTGGTTACTGAATATGTTCAAACTATGATCTTTAAAAAATAACCAAGCCATGATTTCTTTCCTCTAAGTAGTATACTTACTACTTCTAGGCTTGGTTGGAAAGAACGGGCATAAAACGGAAGCAGCCGGATAAAATCTAGCTTGAATATAGCCTGGCGTTAGCATTCCTTGATTAATTAATAGCCTGTGCAAAGACTATCTCACTCTCTATGTCCCTTCATTTGTACGGAATGGTTCATGAGTACGCAAATTATTGTTCTCAATTAACTATAGCATTTGGATTAAATATTTATTATAATCCCTATCCTATAGGTACTTGTGTTATCTATCAACCTGCGTCGTATGGAACGCTCACTGCTGCTAAATATTGGCTTGTGCCAATTCTAATTTCGAGAATTTATTTATATAAAATCCCATTAACTACATATTTATTATCAAAAATAGCGGAGAACATTTAGTATTTTTTGACGATAAGAAGACGATTAAAAGATTCCGTTCGAGAACCAATTAAATCGTTTATTAAAACAAAATGTATTATATCTACTACTAAGTACTATTTAACGCGATAGTTCACGATACGCAATCCCAGACTCGTTGCTGTGTGCCATTAGCGGATGCGTGCAGCGCGCCGCGTAACGAGCGGCTTAGCCCCGCGCGGATCAGGCGCGGCTGGATCAGCACATTGAATAATACATGAAATACGTGCCCCTTATTGTTTAACAAGACCCCGTGAAAATCACTAGGACAACACCATCGTAGCGTCTTGCGGTAAGATAAGGGTAAGGGTAAATGATTATTATGTAAAGCAATTCCAATACCGACACGATATTATTAACAAACATAACAAAAAAATTGGGAAATCCCTAACGTCGTGTCAATCGAAGTTATACAATTTCGGAAAAGCTATTTCATAAGTCCCCAATTTAATAAAGGTTCTCGTGTGAACGGCGCACGGTCGGACCCATGCGTCTGGGTCGAGTGATGTATTTCACATAGATCTCGTTAAATACCTACTCTTATCACCGCTGACCATTGTGCTGAAAGTTTGGGTTCAGTTGGAATCAGAAATGTGTGTTCAATTTAATCTCATGGGAAATCGCACGGCGCCGCGCCACAGCAGCCTTTCCATATTAACAAAACTTTAATCTAACCGGTGGGCCCCAGAGGGAAGGCCGTACTGCAGCGAAGCAAAATTTTTGTGGTCTGTAAATTTTCTTTAAGTTCGTCTCGTGGCAGACTGCCAACGCTACCCATGTGCTCCTAAAATCTCATTTTATACCAGCACTAGTAACTTTGTTAAATACGCATTTAAGTATCACCTTTATTACCTCCCTTTAGCGAGCGTACGAGTCGAGGGGCACCAGTGTTTGCCCGTTTCTATTTACAAAACAAACGAACTTCACTCGAGAAATAACTCATCCAAAATACTTAGGTACAATACATCTTCGGATAACAACGTAGCTCGTTTCAGCTGCAGACAAAATGACGGAGTATATTTCAGCTCTATCAATATCGTTCACTGTGTATCAAAGTATCGTATTGCTCGCTTTCCTATTTTCCCTGTGAACAAAAAGCAGTGAAGCCGTACCTTCGTGGTAAGATCTCTTGACGAATTGCAAGCTGCTTTGTTGTCTGCGGAAGACGACGCGCCGACACCGCAGCGGCGCCCGTCTAGACGTCAGGACAAGCCTTGTTCGAAAATGTGAATGCACTGTCTTCTTATTGTGCGTGCAATCACCCAGCCGACTTAAATTCACTGTCTAGTTCGTGACATGCTAACTAGATACTAGTGGTTCGCCCCAAACTGACATGCCTGGTAAGAGTTGGTGCTTCGATGTTAGTTGAGGCACAAATAAGATAATCTTTGAAAATCGCATCTTCATCACGTTATATTGGAATTCAAATTGTACTATTTTTGTTGTACCTCAAAAACCATAGGTATAATATAAATAATAATAATATAAGCTTTATTGTTTCCTGCATTAGGTTCAACTTAAATATCTACACTTTCTTAAAATCTAAGTAGGTATGCAAGGTTCGCTATCAGCGATAAAAGTCTCCTCCAGTTGCTTCCATGTCTCCCTGTCTCTAGCTACTCTACTCCAAGCTTGCCTGCTATCTTGGTGATGTCGTCGCTCCGTCTCTTAGGGGGTCTGCCTTTTCTCCGTTTTTTGCCAATTGGGTACCAATTAGTTGCTGTTATGGGCCATCTGTTGTTTGTCATTCTTTGTACGTGTCCTGCCCATTTCTATTTCAAATGGAGAACTCTTTTCAATGCATCTTTTGCTTTGGTTTTATTTCTAATTATGCTGTTCTTGATTTTATCTTTCAGTTTGTGACCCGTATAACTTCTCTCTAGACAAAAACCATAGGTACTAGAATAAAAATAAAAATCTTTTGGAATTCTAGGTATACAAAGTTTTTGCTTATGACACTCGACTTCATGTATTTGTTAAGCTTTTTTCCAAAAATCTTTTTTTGTACCCCTATATCTTAGCAACTCCTGGCCGATTTAATTCATATTTTTACCAGTAAATTTTGAGAGTACATCCTGTTGAACTACTAAATTCCATGCAGATCGGATAGACAGTTTAAAACTTATTCTCTAACAAATAAACATTAAAACTTACAATGTTTGAGATCATCCAAGTTTGTTTGGAGATCTTTGCTCGCAATTATACTTATAATCAAAAATACATAACCTGATTGCAGATGTTATGTCTCTGTTGGTAGGTATTAGGATACCTACTAACTAATTAAGCATATAAATTGTATCTGTAATAAAATATTACGTTACCTGATTAACAAATAATTTCTGATATTTTATAATAATAAATTTAATAAATAGTAAACCATTAATAAATTTAATAAATTGTAAACTATTAAAAATTTTACAATTGTGACCATTAATTAAATAAATTTTACACTATTTTCGTCAATTAATGGTGGTATTTGATAAGTAGGTAATGAATTATCCATCCGATTATCATTATACGACTTCTATGATAATAATTGTATGATGATAAAAGTAGTATTTTTGTGTATGATGATAAAAGTTTCGTAGATTGAATATAATATTCCCAAGGTCTCAACGCTACACCTCTATACGGTCTACATTTTGAAGGTATTGTATTACAGAGCCCAAAACCATAAACCTCTCAGATATTTCCTACAAAATTGAACACAAAAAAAATATTACCGACCAAACAGAAACACTATCGCAAATAGCTCGTGTAGTACACGCTCGTGTTTTCGCGTTATCAGTTGTTCCCCACATATGGAAATATGGCCTTATTTGATTTGCAGGGGTTTCAAAGGCCTTGTAATCCTACAAACGCCGTCGCGGTAGTTCAGAGCCTGCTTTGTCAGTTTCCATAACACTGGCAGGCTACCTCAAATTACGAATACCTACTTCTAAATGTTTCTCGTTTAAAAGGATCATTTAAAAGAATAACAAAGCCGTGGTTTCTTGCCTGTATCTTCTTCTAGGCTTGGTCACGAAGAACAGGCGTAAATTCAACTAGATTCAAGACGTTTCAAAATGATCCATGTGATTTCAATGAATAAATGAGCATTGAAGTTTGTAATTTGAAGTTTCAAGCGTGTTTCATTCGCATATCGTGTTGAGACTCGAGAAACATAAGTACCGACGTTTGGTACAGTTTCTACCAAGTTGTTTGTTTACCATGTCTGCTTTGACGGAATAAAGCCTTTCTATTTTGGCAATGTATTGCATATGTTAGGTACCTACTTATGTCTAGGTGTATACCTCGTTATGTGGAGTCTTGTCATGTTGCCCATTTGGCTGCCAAGCAGTAATGCCTGATTTACGGTGTTACCTAAGTAGCATAAGCAGGAGCGTAGCCAGTATTGTCGAGGGGGGAGCAAGAAATCTCAACACTTAGCCTACCAGGGTAAGTAAAGTACCCTTTTTATATGCGTCCCATTCAACTAAAATGACCCAGAGTGAATAAATAATGAAGAAAACAAACGAACTAGATTATTTATCATAGCACGTAGAAAGGTTTTTTTGTAAACGTCGTTGAAATAGCTTGACAACACAAAGCCGCGGAGAGCTTCTGCCAATGCCGATGCCGAACACAATAATCTCCGCCATCCGCAGCCACCACTCGCAAATCCACTTTATCATTCTGAGTATTCTTAGCCCAGCCCAGGTAAACAACAATATTTTCAGTTTTTTTTTTTAAATCACATTTAATCTGATATATCGCTACACAATAACGTAGAGTTCTATAAATGCCAGTGTTGTTGGCGAGCATGGGTATAAAAGCAAGAGCGTCTCGATGGTAATGACGTTTCGTGAGGTAAGCTATGCCACTGATGCTATCGAAATGAGGCCTTTTGGTCGAACTCGCATTTAAAAAAAAAAACTGCAGGTTTTTCATCCCTTCTAGTGGTAGTTATAGTATAATCTAAGAACGAGTTTCTAACCTTGGAATTCTTATTAGTGTATTTCATCACTCCCCTCGCAATGATAACAGACAGACTAACTGATTATTTTCACAGCATATTTTCTATACAAACTATGTCAGTCTGATAGTTGTGTCGATTCTGTTGATGCACTTTCTGAACTTACCTATTTTGACAGCGGTAAAAATGTCACTCCTTTCTTAAAGATCGTAATAACAATGACGGCGATCATTTTAGAGCTATCAAATATTTTTGGTGTTGAGACTCTAGGACCTCGGGGCCCAGGGGCGTGGCTCTTATTCGATGCTAAAGCAAAGATAAATCTAGATAAAGCATCGAATAAGCCACCATGGCTGGATGAGACCAATGACCGACGGGCTGGTGCTTACCTCGGACAAAGGATCAGTATAGCGATCCAACGAGGTAACGTCGCCAGCCTTTTGGGCACACTGCCTGTGGTTAATATGAACTCTGTTTTCTATTTGTAGTGGTAGAAAAGAAAGTTATTTTTTTCTATTATTGTGTTTGAGTTTGGTTTGGATCTGATCATCAGCAATCAAGCAGCCGAAGTAACTTTAGACACACAATTAAAATAGAAAGATATTTAATGAGAAAACGAACTGCTAAAATACGGGCAAGTGGAATTCATTATCACTGTCTCTCTCTAGTCTTCAGGCATCAGCAAAAGGGCGTTTTAAAATGATATGAACAAAAAAGTGGCACAGCAGTAGGACTTAATCTACGATTCGTATTTCATTCCAACTTCCTGGAAAAGTGCTGGCTATTTCGGGATTAAGAGAAGTCTCATTAATTCAAGTGGCCGGTACTGGGCCGACAACTCGCTAAATCCATTATAATGGGCGGCATTGTGATTTTTGCTTCCACTTCCAGCCGCCACCAATCTAAAACTAATTACCAGCTTAAGACCGACTTCAACAAGTTTCCATTTTCGAAACAATTTCACGCCAGCCCGCAACTATAAAGCCGTGTTCAAACGACATGCGATATATCATTGATCCTTACCTCTACTACTGAACAAAGTTAATTTAGAGTTTGACATTTGGGAGGTGCGATATAGCTCAACGATATCGCAAGGTCCTAAAAGTCAAACTCCCATGCACGCCGTCAAAATATGCCAAACTCAAAATTGACTCTAATCAGTAGACTAAAGGATTATTTCGAAATAGATTTAAACATAATTTTAGATGGCATATCGCATCGCACGCCTTTTGTGACTATGTAGTATAAAACTGTAAAACTCTATAATTTTCTTGTAACAGGGCCCTGAAATCGTATTTTTTTTTAATCCGCTTATTATGTAGTATCATGTAGTATACTTACTGATATTCGTCAGCTGGAACGCTGTGGATTTACGAAGGACATATTTGTGTGATTTCCTATTTTAAACTTTGCAGGGAAATTAGTTGATTTTCCTATAATATTTAATTTATTACCATATTTTTTACAGAAAAGCTTAGGCTAGAAGTTGTGCGGTGGCTCGATGTTATTTGATGTTTATTATCCAAGAATAAACAATAGCAGAGAATGTACAAATGAGTCAAAATATCATCAAGTCATCGACGTCTAACCATGGCATGCTATATTCTGAAGTACCTACTTATTTTTCCAGTTTTCAAGATATGATGATTTTTGTTTCCTACGATGCAAATGTCGGAATTCGACCAATTTAATTAGCGGATATTAAGCAAAACGCCGTCACTTCGGTATCGCTCGCGAGTGAGTTTCCGTGTCCTGTGTAATGACCGCGGGGCCTGTGCCGCCATTACGTATCAAACCATAAAAATGTTAATTCCACGCTAAAAATGAGAACACTCGTAATGCAAACGTGGCCTTACAACAGATGAAGCTGCTAGACTGCTAACTAGAACTACTGGCTGCCACAATAACGTGTCACTGATATTTCCTTAGAGACTACCCAGTCTCTAAGGACTCTGGTAGTGGGAGGGCACAATCTTACCTCATCCTATGAGAAATACATGAGGTCAATAAGGATTGGTGTATCGATAGTGATTCAAGACGCTAAAAACTTGTGCCTAGGTGCTCCCTATTTGTGAAACGTTCAACAGAATAAGTTCTGATACCAGTTTTGTAGATGCAGAGAGACATTTTTCGAGACCAGCAAGATCAAAATTTTAGATTAAAATAACGTGGTGAGGTAGCTCTTATAGTGTAAGTGACAGAATAGAAGATGCAAGTTTGCATGTAAATTAATTCAAATTTTATATCTTTTGCCAAAGCGATCGATATTGCCAAAATTTAAAGCCTTGGAATGCTATCTCTCTACTGTTAAAACATCTCTATAACCGTAATGATGATAAGATTGACGCAATTGAAAATTATGTAGCTTCCAAATTAAAAATATAAAAGTAATCAATCTTTTTGAAAACCAAAGCTTGAGTCGCACCACAACACAACTCAGTTAGAAGTGCGGTAATTTTACCGTACCTTTAAAATTATTGGGTTACCTTTACCTTAACTATTTCTTAATATGCATATTTTTATTTAGGTACCTATTATATTTAAAACTGCATTTAACGTTGGTTACAATTTCATTTGGATTTATACTCCAAGATTCAAATAAAAATCATTTGTGAAGAAAATCACTTGCATCAAAATCTTTTGCAACCGTTCTTACAAAGGCTACCCCGGGAAGTGCCCGTCCATCCTATCTTAAAGCCAATCACGTAGCCTTGAGTGGAAGACAGCTCGTCCCCAGAATGTCTAAGGAGCCAAAGAAAGAAAACGTACGCTAGTTCGATTCGTCCTTTTATTTATCTTGCAGGACACAACCCTGCAGCCTGCAAGTTTCATTAGCTTGAACAACAACCAACAATAAATAAACTAAACAGCATAAAACTGTAAGACGCAGAGTTTGTTTCTTAAAGTTTGTCAGAGTTGTTTCTATATGCTTTTTTAACTTCCTATACGTCTATACACGTGGACTTTCTAAAACTATAGGTAACTCTGACATTGTAGCTGTTAGTCAAAAATTGACCTCCCAACGACTGAATAAAAACTATTTTTCATCGGCATAACTCACGTTAATTTATTTAAAAAGGGTGCGACGCCGACGACGATACAGACACGCTTTGCTAATCTTATAAATTATGAAAAACAACGTGAAAGCAATAAATTGCAATTCACAATTCAGTTACCCGACTCGGTAGGGTAACGAGCGAGCCACTATAAAGCAGAATTTAATGCTGATATAGGGGACTAGAGAATAAGTACCAAGAGAATGCTATAGCTGTTAAGTTATATTTAATTTGTATAAAGAATGTAATCATGTTGGGACGTCTGGTCGCGACGGTCGTAGTTTGAGTTTAGAAGACATTTATTGTAAATTTTCCTTCGTATCTTTCACCTGCGCCCAGTTATCACGAAAATTCAATTTAAAGTTGTCTATTTATAAGTTAAATTGGAGGTTGACATATCGAAACGGGTCAGTATATTAAATATTATTATTATTTCGATGTCGAACTATGGTATAATTCTAACAGGTCTGTACACTATTTACACATTAAGTACCTATACGATACTACTACTGTTGTTTTTGTTGATCTACTGTCCTGCTTCTGACTAAGCAGGACAAATCTTAACAATTGTAATCTTACATGGTACATAAATAAATAAATAACACCCATCAGGCACACACATGATTCTGACCCCACACGACACAGGATTCCCAGTGTCGTGAGTATCAGAACTATGAGTATCATAGTACCACAACAACCAGACCCGGATTACTTGAAGAACATGCAAACATTTGTCTCGCAGTGGGAATCGAACTCGCACCCCTTGCGACTCAGACGAGCTCTCGCCCACTACGCCACCGAGGTCGTCGGTAAGTATTTTTAAACCCAGCGGTCCCCTGAAACATTGCAAAATTATTCAATTAAGATGAATAAAACCTTCATAAAAATGTCACTCGGCTGTTCAAAAGCGATGAATGTACCAAAGAATTCCTAATCGACAAAATTCTCTTTTACATAAAAGGTCTCGCTTGACCAAACCCGCATCAAATTAAACCTGCGACCCTTGAATCCAATTTAACTGCTCCGTAGTAGGTACCTCCTCACACAAGCCTGTGGTACCTAATATAGCCTTATACGTAATTATTTATGAGTAGTAATTGGCAACCAAATTTTTTTTTATACGTCTAAGGGGTCAAAAATGCTTTTGGCCCACCTGTTGGTAAGTTGTTACCGTAGTCTATGAACTCTTGAAATACCAGAGGTATCACGCATGCGCTGCCAACTCCCACCCTTAAAGAGCTCTGGCAAATCACCGCAGAAACACAACACTTTTTGAAACAAATAATAATAGTTGCTGCGAGCATCTGTAAGGCGGAGGTACCTCACCAGGCAGGCTGCTTCAATTTAGAGCGAGAAAATCTCGCTGGACTCTACCCCGCATAACACGCATATTTAGTTACAGAAAGAAAATTAAAACTAATACAAGTATTTACAACTATCTTACAAAATACACAAGCAACCGTCATACAAGGTGATTCATAACATGTGTACCATCCCGAAAGGGGTTAGTCTATCAACAAAAAGAAATAATATTAGCGAAAATTTCAATATTTTCATTTCATTTTTTTGATTTATTTTTCACAGTTTGTGAATCTTTTGTTTTGGTATCTTTATCATCTTTAAAACTAATAACTAAACGTACAAGAAGTTAGGAATCAAGATTGCTACCTAAAACAGCTGATTTATTGAGTTTGACCTGATTTGACCCCAAAGCAGCTGATTTTCGCTTAGAGTTTCAATGAAAAATGACGAATTTCCAAAAGTCGTAGAACAAACTTTATTGCCAATTGGTTAGAACCAGCCCCTTTCGGGATGGAATACATATTATGAATCACCTTGTATATTACTTTGCATGATATAAGTACCTATATTATTAAGATCAAGTACGTAGGTACTAAATAAATTTTAAATAATTTTAATTGTAAATTTAAACCTAGCATGATGATAGGTATGTAGATCATGATGTAGACCTATCATCATGCTAGGTTTAAATTTACCATATTTAGCCAAGCATACATTTCAAAATCAGGCTCTTTTATTATAGAAGTCTAGGTATTAATCAATAGAGTGCCTCTCTATCGTATAGCAAGTTACTACGAAACATATTTTTCTTTATATGTACCATATTTATCTTGTTTACTACCAAGTTTTATGACCACGAACGACATCTGAAAAATTACTCGAGCGTCCATGTAATGATGCAGCAATAACATTGGAATCAAGAAACCTTTGTTGTCGACCGCAGCATTCCATAGAATTGCCTCGAGCAAGAAAACCATTCGGACGATCTTTATGATTTCCCACACCTTGGCGCGATTCGCCACCTACCATTACGGAATTCCATAGAAAAACGTTAATCGCGACGAATGCAAGACACCATATGGCCCCAGCGGCCGTCAACCATGTCCAAAGACATAAATGGGCACGCTGTCGTCACGCCGCTGTCGGAGTGGGTCTGTGCGGTGCGGCGCAGGGGCAGCCTTGGAGCACGCGCGGGGGACGGGGCTCCCGCGCAACCTGCCGCCACTCCGCGCCTCCGTCACTCACGCGGCCAGTGCCTCGCCGCGCCTGCGCACTCACGCGCCACTCTCACCATACGATCTCATAACAATATTCCGAAGAATAACACCAACAGAGAGAACAAGTGAAGTGCTCCTAAAGGTGTGAATTTAAAGTAAACAGTGCATAAAAGAATAGTTGTACAGTTTTGTGAGGAAGTACACCCGACAAGGGCATTTGCGACTCAGCGGATATGCAGTTCGGTTATAATAATGATCGTAATCGAAGTTTATGACAATCCTGCGACTGACGGTAAGTAAACAACGACTTATTACCTAGGTACCTTCTCTATTAATTGGTAGGTAGCAATACTTGCAAAGCAGGTGCAGCTGATTTTGTGAATGATTCTGTTGTAAGCGAAGGACCGGTTGCCTTGCATAACTTCAGTTTATGGAGTAGTGTGTCAGTCATAGGAACCTTACCTTATGAGTTATGAGTAAGTGCGAGTCTCCCAGTGCCGAAAGTGACAAAGATTACGGAGTTAGGTAATGACATCACCTGTTATATGTTCGCACTCCACCCACAGCACACGTGTCTGTACCTCTAGAGAATATTCATATTTAGCTCTGCTGTTAATTCTGCTATAGGTGGATCGTAGAGCAAGGATTTACAATAAGCGACTCCGAGTTTTAAGTTTATGTGGAAATTTTGCGACAATATTATAAGTACGAGTTTAAGTTTGATGTGTTGACCATCCCCAAATAGCCGTTTTTGAGAATCCATAAAAATTGTTTCTTATGTAGGCATAAGATGGGATACTAAACAGAGATTTTTGTAACTTCATCAGAGTAAAAAAAAACAATTAATATTATACAAAAAAAGTCCACAAAATATAGATTAAGAAAAAACTTAGTTTACACAGAGAGTTTCAGAGTCCATTTGGAGTACCTAAGCTCTTTGTAGAGCACAGAGTGATGGGATTGATTTCGATAAAAATCCTGATTTTTAACGGATTTTTAAATAAAGCGTTTTCGTTACCGTTATTAACATATTCAATTTTTGGAATACGCCAACTGAGATTTCATTTAATTACTTTATTCATTGAATAAATCCCAAATGGTTTCCATTCGCTTTAAATCCAATATGTGATGGGGTTTATCATAATCATTGATAGTGATAACTTTCAGATTTAATTTAATCATAGCTCACCATACTGGCTTAGGACCACATACATAAATAATTCTAAATAATTGACTTTGTGTAGAATTACCCTGTATTCATAGCCTTTTATATTTTTTTACTCCACTCGCACTAACATCAGACTGACATTATTATCATTGAAATTGCCATATTTTTGAAATTCGCCCTTAAAAATTTAATGGGATTATAACCATGTGTAGGATTTTGAAGGATAATTTTAAAAGCTAACATAATAATGAGCTCTTTCTAGAAAATTTATTCTCTATAATATTATTAAGTAACTTGATATAATGTAAATGGGTCTCTGTAACTTGACAGTTATGAATTGAATGTAATGAATTGAATTTAATTAATGTCAGGTTGCTGTCAGTGTGAATTGAAAACATATTAGAATAATGTAGCGGCTCCCATATCTATGAGAGTAAGGCTCTTTGACACTTCTTCGGCGTTTTGACACTATTTAAAAAACATAACATGTACCTGGGTTTTCACACTGGAAAAGTACGTGTACCTATAGTTTTTTCAGGATATACATTTATTTACCCCTGATATTGGTTAAAAATTGCGTCCTTTCTTGTACGCCCACTACTCAGTCACTTATTACATTATTGTAAATTAAAGTTTTTTTTACAAATGTAATCAGCATAGTGACAGCGTGCCACTAGGTCATGTAGTAAATTTAACATTTTCCCAGGGTACGATAGGAACATTTCTACCCACCTACAGACTCTACCTACACCCGTCGTAGGCATTTCCCGCACAAAAATTGACGCTTTCGTTTTTCAAAAGTCGTACACATGGACCTTTCTAGGTCCACGGTCGTAAATTAATCCGCATGAGTGGGTTAAGGCGCTCCTACACCAGCGTTTATCTTTTATTGAGTAACGTGTCGCAACGCAACGCTATGGGTGCTTACCACGACCAGCCTTTGCAATCTATAAATTCTTGCAAGCTACAATTATATAGAGTATCACTGCTCTGGATAAATAAAGATATGTATAGGCCCGTAAGTTCGTAATTAAAATCGTTAAATCGTAATACAGTGCAGGTACGTTGTGCAGTTGTGTACATCTACTTATCCGCGGATTTCGTAAGAGGCGACTAAGGGAAAAAAGCTAGGGGATGGGCAGCAGCGTCCCTCATTTTAACAACGATAGCTCTAACTGCGCTCGCCAACCCGCATGCCCAGCGTGGTGAGTATGAACAAATCCCCCCACATGATAAGGAATTTGCTCTATCTGTGGGGGCCATGTTCAGCAGTGGACGTCGAACGGCTGAAATTATGATGATGATGACGTTGTGCAGATATTTTACTATAAATTTGATCAACATACCTATAAAGTTGATTTTTTTACCGAACGATCACTACTCACAGACTCCTCTCTGAGGAGAACTCTCGAAAACATGAATGCATAAATCTGTTTTCTTAAAGATTATAATTAATTGACTATGATTCTTAAAATATTAACAGCAAACATGAAAAATAAATCGTTATCGCTTTGCAATAAAAACGCATAAATTAAAAAGTTATAAAAAGCACACTGAAGCGATGATTATCAATGTATTTGATAGCGAGCACTGACAGGGACACGGGCGGCGCGGTGTCCTTCTTGAGGGACGAACTAAAATACTAAAATATATTTTTCTCGGGTGTGTGAATCAAGTATCAGCCAAAATCTAATCTGTCTAGCTATATTTTAAGTGGCTTTGCCTGTATCCTCAGATTCCGGGACCTGTCTCTGTATGGTCGTTTTGTATATTTATATTGACATTCTACGTACTATATTTTGGTTTGGTATATTTACACAAAAAATAAAACTTGCTAGATAATAGACGGTCGTTTCTACGTGGATGGCTCACATTATTGGAGGCAGTCGAGCACGAAGCACGCTACGCAGACGCTTGTTAAAAATAAAATTATACAAATTTAACACCCCCTTTATTAGTTTTGCAGCCATGTTCGTCGCTTATTTATAAAACGTGATTTTGTGTCGCAGTTCATTATGCTTATTTTTTTTAATAGATTTTAGAAAATGCTTTTTCAATGCACTGCGGAGCTAAGCAAGAATTGATTGTTTTTAGTATTGACTAACATGTCTATCTACCTAAAGATCGTACAGCATTTTCTCTGTATATAATAAAGAAACCGGTTCCATTTTGGCAGTCTGGAGCATACAGCGTGCCAGCTTCAGACCCCGTACCATCAACATTGCTATTTTGTTTAGGCGGTGACGTAAGTTATCAGTTAATATTTAACACCCAGACACAGAACAAACATCTGTGTTCATCACACAAATGTTTGTACAGTGCGGGAATCGAACCCGCGACCTCTAGGGCAGAAGGCAGAGTTACTACCAACTGAGCTATGAGGCCAGTCTAAAATAAAAATCTAACATTATAGGCTATATAGCCTCAGGTTATAAGAAATATCTTCATCAAAAAATAACCTTCGCGTGTTAAGGGCGACGGACAACTCTAGTTTATTTGGTTTTGTTTTTCACTAAGCTTGTTTTAAAAAGTAACCTTTAAAAGGTTATATACAGAGATCTTCATCAGATCTTCACCAAAGTTGAATGGAATACAGGTAAGAATATAACTATTTTCTACTTGTAGTTGTAAAAAACAGAGTTAATTCATAATAGTTAATCAAGCAAAAACAAGCTACCTATTAAACGTAAGAAAAAAACTACCTATCTACCAATCACAAACCGAACAATGCTCATGCAAAACCAAGTGCTTACGGCATACCTATGTCATCAATCTACGTCGAGCGTAGGCGGTGTGAAGTTCACACACTTGAGCGAATATGTTCCTGCATTTGTATTTCATCCTTTTACTTATAGGTGTATAAATAAAGGTGCATGTAGATATATAGTTTGGCGTAGCGGGCGAGTGCCCGTGTGAGATGCAAGAGGTTACTGATTTTTTCTTGGTCATACCCATACCCCCAACTTGGTCACTCACCTAATACAGGATTAGGTGAGTGACCAAGTTGGGGTATGGTGACTCTGAAAAGGGTCTATGACTAAGTCGTTCGTCAACTGGCACAGAAAATCTGGTACCACGTGGTGTGAGTTGACGAAACGCAAAAATAATATAATTTTCGTTCTGCAACTGGCACCACTTTTAAAAGTTAGATGTTTTAGTACCTACAGTCAAAGACAAAAATGTTAGTAAAATAAGAAAATAAAACGGCATAGATTTTTCATGCACATGTATTTACCTATTATAACCAGTAACATAATATTAGTCAGTGAAAGAATCAGTGTAGTGTAGAATAAAGTGCGCCAATAAGACATCATGATAGGCTTGGAGCTACCGCTGAATAGTGGATGGAGGTAAGTAGTTGCAGCAACTATCCTCACTCCGTGTTATCATTACTCACTACACTGTATTCACTGTTCACTGTAACCAGCAGTTCGGAATGACGAACGGTCTTGAGTCTTTTCCATCCACCGAGTTCCCGCAACCGTCACAATGCCATCGGTCCATCAGGTGGGGCATTCCTTTACTGTGTCGAGAGCAAGAACTTCAAAGTGATCAAAAAGATTTAATAAGTACTATACTACAGCAGTTAGGTACATGATATACTATCCTCTTTAGTAGTTTTCCGACAATTTCTTTGAAACTTTTATGTTTTCTTTTACTACGAGCATTCTGAGTTTTCATTACTTGCTTAGGTGAGAGCATAAACAGCCTTTTTAGACACCGTAATAATGTGATCGTAGTTTAGTAAAATGATATGCCACCCGTTATAATATTACGGTAACGGTGCACGCTCCATGTCCGAAGCTCAGAAACGGAATACATACAGATACACCTGCGGCCTGAGTACGAATATTTCACGATAGCGCTACGCTAACGATTCAATACTATAGTAAGGCTCGTATTCAGAGACACGACTCAAGCATAGATGTAATTACAGATCAGCTGAACTCTATTTAAGTATTGAATCTCTTCTCAAACATAACTTTTATTCAAGAACGGTACTTAAACTACTCTCCGCTGAATCGAGTCTTAAATCTGTACTCAATTGTTCTCGTTTACATTTTGATTTATTTATAATTTTCGATCCGTTTTCGCAGAAATTCAAACAGCCAGGGTGGAAATAGAACAGAACTATAAAGTGAAGTATAAATATGCATCAAAGTACGTATAACGGAACGAAAATGTCAATTGATTAATGTCAAATCAAATCTAAACTCAAGCACCGATTTCGTCTGATTGACGTTTCAGAATAAGCATTTACTCAGGTGAACTGTGATTATTGAATCTATACATAAGTACTGTTCAAGAATTAGAATCTCGAATCAAATCGAGATTTAAGTACAGATCAATGCTTGAGTCTTGTCTCTGAATACGATCCTTAATGTCAAATATAATAATTTTCCAATGAAATTTAAAAGATTTCAAGTATCGCCGATGTCATTGGCATTAATGGACAGTCATTAATATTTGACTTTTACTATCGTATCGTAAGCTTAGCGTTATCTTGGATTATTCGTGCTTGGGGCACTGGTTCACAAAATAACGCAGCAGTGATTGTCTGTCTGTCTTAATGCGTCATTATAAATAAATAAAAAATATTTCTTTCTTTCTTTCAGTGATTTACCTACCACAAACTCTATTTGATGCAGGCAGTACTTGGGAATAAACCCTAGCATTATTTAGTGGAGAGTGGTGGAGAGTATTTATTATAACTGACATTAGATGACATTATTTTTAAATTTGATTTTTTTAGAAATTTACCCTGGCTTTAACAATTTTAACGCTTCACCACCGAGATGGTATTACTGATTCGTAATGCCTATGTATTGAAATTTTCTTTAATAGTAATAAAATTTTCGTAAAATACTGTTAAAAATAAACCATTTTAAACCAATGAAAATGTGTTTTACTTATCTACAAAAGGCTTACCTATCTATGTTGGTATCTCTCTTCCTCTGCTCCAGCTCAGAAAGATCAATTCGTTAGATCGCCTGATTCGATTTTGTTAGTTAAACTGATTTGGCCAATTACCAGTATTATGTGCTTTGCAAATTACCTACTTCTGAGTAGATGTGTCGGCCTTACAAGGCAACTGTAGAAGACGTGCCGCGTCGCATACAAATTGAATTCTAAGTATTTGTTTACATCCCAACACATTCCAATGACCATTCAGAACTTACTAGCTAACTACATAAATTTACATAATGCAGTCATTAGGAAACAATAACACCACCATCAGTGCAAAACATATGCTTACCTAAAAGAAAAAAAAATACTAAAAGACACTCAAACCAATGGAACTAAAGCTTTTGGAGGTCTGAGCTTTGCTTCAAATAAAAACATGCACGATCTAGGGTCCTTCGAGCCTTAATGATGATTAATAAAGCAGCATTTGATAAAGTTTATGTCAAGTTATACCTACACTAGAAGCTGTCGAAAAAAAAAGAGGCAAACAGTTGGCCTCTATATCCCTTCTCCGTCCTCAGTGTCAGTCGCAAAATTGTGTTGTTCTAAATTATGGTTTGTGCGAGTCTGCCGAAATTACAAAGGTAAAACAACAAAAAAGCTATCTATAAAGCTAGTATATCGATAAGCTACATTATTTCGTGCCTGTTCCTGCAAATAGCTAATTAAATATTTCAATAATAATAAATTGATCGAACTTCGCGCCATCTCTTGTGCGTTCGCGAACCCAAAATGTCCATAATAAACATGAGGCCTAGTGTAATGTAGGTAGATACTGTTATTCCAATAGCGATTTCTGATGTAAAGATAATAATATGGGTAGCGATTTCGGCATTTTCAATTTTCAGCGATGCTGTTGTGCCAGTTATTAGAAAATCTAAATGGGTATTCAGGATTTTTGGCAATGCTAATTTATAATATGAAAAGAGACGTTTCATCAATATATATAGCCTGGGCCTGCACTGTGTACACTACTCTAAAATATGGCTAAGCAATAAAGTAAACGTATTTAATTGGTTATTTTAATTAAATTGACTACGTTCTAAGGTACACTAAGATTTTCTTCGACAAAGAGAGCAACACACAGCGCTACAAAAATATGGCGGATGGACGTGCGTGAAATGTCATTTTGACAACCTACATTTATCTGACAAAACAAAAACATCAAATCAAACAACATGACATGAAAAATATGTCAATGTCATGTCAAACGCCAATTATAATCCAAAATGGCATTCTTCAAAAAGTGTTCACATAGTAAAAAACTTACCAGAATAACTATTCTTGTACCATCGCATTTGTCTTCAAATTAATGAAATTGTATTTTTCTTGTAATCTCCTATTTTTTTCTAATTTTTCTATGTTGTGTACATGGACCAGGCCCAGAATGAAATGGCTCCTTTTTAATAAGCATTTCAAGATGGTAGAGTTGTCTTTTTTTATTAGTCGATACGGGTCGATTCCCGAATCACTATCTACTTCAGATTTCCCTCTTCTGACCCTTTGTGATGGATCACCTATGTATTATATTCGCTATAAACACACGTTTCAGTATAATATGTCGAATTCATAAAGATTAATCCAATAAGAATAGGTAACATTATCAAGTTACTCGTATTACTAACATTTAATCAGGAATCAGGATGTATCTATGTCATTGTAGCATACTAGAAGCCATAACATGATTCAAATCAGCTCGTTGTGGGTGGCGGCGGTAGTCGTACCTTCATCGACACTCAATAACAATCAGCCCACAGCAGGATAGGTAGAGTTCCGTATTGTATAAAAAAAAGATACATCACAGTCCGTAAAAAAAAAACGATAATATAACCAAAGTCTCATATTCTTAATCGACATGAAGGGGGAACTTGGAGTATTTTACAGCATTTCCGATGTAAATACGAATCCTACATGTAATTAAAAATGCGATTTTTTTTATTCCGCACATATCACACACGGTCAACTGATCCCAAACTAGGCATAGCCTGTACTATGGGTACCAGAGACTGATATACATAATAGATATAAATTTAATACCCAGACACAGAACAAACATCTGTGTTCATCACACAAATGTTTGTCCAGTGCGAGAATCGAACCCGCGACCTCTAGCGCAGAGTTACTATCAACTGAGCTATGAGGCCTGCAAGTTTGTTAGGATGTTTGTGGTTCAATCACGCCCAAACTATAAGGCCAGACTATAAAATCCTACAGCTAATCAACAATAATCACACAGCTTATAAGTACACGATCGTTGAACACCGGAGTCTACAGAAAACTATTTCAACACTAAACTATCTCAACTAGTACAACATAATTCGACTGGCGTACCAAGAAGCGTCATGTAAATCAAAAAACCTTAGAAAAGGACACGTCATGTAAATACCTAGTAAGATGAATCAACTTACCTAATAAGGAACACAAGTTCACCTCAACCAACATTCGTACGAATTTAGCATAAATTCCACAATTTTATGCATTTTTGTTTACATTTTCTCGTAGAATTTTTAAAAACTTTAATTTATGACGTAGCAAAAGTTAAAAAAAGTTATGACGGTTTGTCAGCTAGTTTGAGCACCACACTTAGATGCTTTAGATAGTAGGTACTTAACTATACGTAGTAGAAGGAAATGAACAAACTGAGTCGGAAATCTATAATCAAAGTGTTTTTTTTTTTTTTATACAACAGAGGTGGCAAACAAGCTTACGGCCCACCTGATGGTAAGCGGTTACCGTAGCCTATGAGCGCTTGCAATACCAGAGGCATCACGCACGCGTTGCCGACCCCGAACCCCCTTCCCCCCTAAAGAGCTCTGGCATCCTTACTCACCGCAGGAACACAACACTATTTGAAACAAATAATGGTATTTGGCTGCGATCTTCTGTAAGGCGGAGGTACCTCTCCAGGAAACGGGGAATCAAATTTGATAGCAAATTTCTATGAAAATAAAGTCAGTCTGATGCCAGTGCTAGTTAATCTAAACTATATTATCATCTAAATAATGCCAGGGCTAGATTTGAATCCTACTAACATTATAAATGCGAAATCCTGCTAATATTATAATGCGAAAGTCTGTATGGATGAATGGATGTCTGTTACTAAATCACGTCATAACGGCTGAACGGATAGGTATATAGATAGATTACATACTTTTTATTCTCTTAGTTACCATGCGAGCGAAGTCGCGGAAAAAAGCTAATATTATACGAAAGCTTAAGCTGAATTTAGCATTATAACACACTCGATGTCGTTATGGAATGAAGAATGAGAGCAGTTGTTTTAACAAATAGAATTCAGTTCTATACCTAGTTATCTACAAATGTTAATAAATATATTATGAACCCATGAATAACTCTATAATACATGGTAGCTAGTGGGTATTAATACATTCATTATGTTGTACAGTCAGCTTCAGAAGTTGATGACTTTCTGAATTTGGAAATTACTTATTATTTATTGTAAGTGAAGATCTGAGTTCATTTAATGTTTATCTTTGAAGAATTCACTTCTCTATGCTGTGCGATCACAGACAACAAAAACTACCACATAAAAACTTTATATTTTATTAAATGGAATGTATTGAAAACGAGTTCATGAAACTGATATTTTTGAGATCTGACTAAAGATAAATTACAAGATGGGGTAAGGTAAACAATTAAAAAAATCAACCGCACTTTACATGTTGGAGAGTTTACCCCGATATCCATTTTCAAAAAGTTTTTATTGCATGTCTTTGTAGCTTCGCTAATAATGTAGGGGGTGCCAACAATGTAGTACTAAATTGCAAGTAAAACGGCTCTGACTATGGACGGACATTTGGTTTTAAGGGTTCCGTGTCTGATTTCGGAATTGTAAATGTGAATAGATACTTTGTAAGTAGTTTATAGTAATAAAATATTTTTAAAACTTCGGAAAATTTCATTACTTTTTGATGTTGACTGTACTACCGACGGACCAATTTAAAGAGCAGCGGCCCACGCGACAACCTAGCTATGGTACTCATGGAATTCTAGCTAGGTACTTACCCACTTCGTTGGATTGTTTTGTGTTGGATATTATTATGCCCGGATTAAACTAACCAAATGCTTGTCAGTAATATAATATGTTTATCTATGCGAAAAAATCCTTTCTTCTTAGTTACTAGCAACTCTAGACTAGACTTTTATTGCTAAAACAGGGTACAGATAAAATGTAGGTAAGTGAGGTAGAGTTAACATGTTACTTTTGGAGTTTTTTTTACATCATAAAAATCCTTTTCTATAAACCTACCGAATATTTATACCAAATATACCTACTCTGGAATGTTTCCTTAATACTTGCGCGGAAAACATAAAATTGTGGACTTTATTTTTTGTTTTAGGAAATTATTTCCATTTTATAAGTAAAAATACCACGGCAGGTAATCAAAACCGTCCTAACGCAGTGATTTAAGACCCCCCCGAAATCTTTCTTGCCAAATCTCGAGAGGATTACCAAAGGGATTTAGATGTCTTCTCTCATTTATTGTTCTGCTTTTCTTTTTCAAAAAAGTGTGCCCTTGTGTAACGATTTACAATTCTTATATTAGTATTTCTTCTCAAGAACTTTTATCAAACAATTTTTTTTCAAGAAATCGTTTGCCATTAAATTTTATGCCTGCTTGTGTAGTGGTCAAGATTCTGTTCATCTAATTTATAAAACAAGGTAGATACAGTCGAATCCAATAAATGTGTAACTACTCAAAATAAAGATGCTCATAGCAAAAGCTCAAAAATTATGTACATAACCATCAATTTTTAGGGTTAAGCTCGCCTTTGTACATACCTTTCTTTTTAATTTTTGTATCTGTATTTTTCTTGTGTACAATAAAGAATAAAGAATAAAGAATTCAATTTGTGCGATTTCAAAAATGGTTCTACCATCACAGTAATGTGGCATCAAGTTTAAAATTTATGAAAATTATGTTGGTATGCATCCTAATGCAGGAGACTGTAACTTTCTAAATCACTTCCACTTGAATTAATAAATTAAAGATTAGAAGAATAACCACAGCCACGAGCAACATTCTATAGGTTGAATTACAAAAATTCTAAATCTATTAATTAAATTTGACTTCTGTTTCATAAAATTTAATAACATTCATAAAGCCGTGCTACCTACATTGTTATTATTTCAAACATACAAACAAAGTTGAAACCTCAACACATTTCTAATCTACAAGTTTATTTTGTATTAACGAGCCCATGAATAAATTCCTCCGGGGTTTCAAAGCTTTTCCTTGTTAGAAAGTGTCCAATTTCGCAACTAAGATAGCTTCTACCTATTTGCTTTTGTCCACATCTCTGCCTCAAATATAAATAAATAGTAGGTATGTTTGTTATTATGCTATCCAGCCAGCATAGACAATGTTAAAAGACTATCAGGAGCATTTAGAACCGCAAAGTTCAGTCAAAATATGTTTTATCTGCAACCTAGTAGTAAATAAATAAATATTCCGGACATAGCACACACGGTCAGCTGATCCCAAACTAGGCATAGCCTATACTATGGGTACCAGTGACTGAAATAAATAATGCTCCTGATAGCTTCACTCTGTTAGTGTGAGTGGATTATTAAAATATAGACGAATAAAAATACGAGGGCTAGATTGAAGTGATACACAGACAAGTCGTCATGCATAGCAATTAACCTAGGGACAAATCCATTTCTATTACATTTGCTATTGCAATTTTCATTTTAGTTTTATTAAAATGAAAAAAAACTTAGAACAGACATACAAAAATCTCTTTATAGTTGGATGCACGGTGTGCATTATAAGTACAACTCGTTAGGTGGTTGGAAAACTCATCAATCATCGCCAAAGAGACGCGTCATCAATCTGCTCGGAGCTTTTCGTCTGAGTCTGAGCTCCAATGGGGCTCGCAATTTTTTACACGGCTATAGTTTGCGGAACCATTTAGAATGATGTATTCTTGTACAATGTTGTTATTTCATTTTAAATACGTACCTTTGCCTGAATTGGCCATTCCTAGTCATCATCAGCTTCCCCCTAAGAGTGCCTCACCGAACGGTCTTGAGCTTGCTCCGTCCACCGACTTCCCGCCACCCATAACAATGTCTTCGATCCATCGAGTGGGGTTTCTTTATAACACTAGTGGTCGCCATTCGAGAACCTTTATTCCCCTACGGTTTTCTGTCTGTAAGCTAGGTATATGGCCATTCCCAGTACCCACAGTTATTCCCTGTAATCTGACTCGTGATTTTGCTGCTGACATTTCACCTGGATTTCTTTGTATACCTAGGTATTGCATGTCTCATAAGTAGTTTTAAAATATATCTACAAATGGATAAGCTTCTATAATTGGTGCATGCCGCAATAAACACTTTATGTTTCTTTACAGATAACAACGATGCGTAGTGCTAAAGGAAAAGTGAAAAAACAATCAAGTTATAAACATTTGTGACGAAAATATACGCACGATGGAAGGTGTGCGGGTGACGCACCAGGGCCTGCGAGCTCACTCGGTCGAGGGCTCCGCGGGGCGGATCACCCAGGCGGGGCTGGCAGCCAGGAGCACAGCCGGGACCGCGGCTAAGGGCATGGCCATCAAGGGACATGAAGACCTGTGGGTGGAGATTCAAGCTAACACCTTCAAGAATTGGGTGAACGAGACTTTGAAACCTGTTGATATAAAGGTGAGATAATCTAAAATGAGCTCTACGATACATAATGTGAAAAGGTCATCGAACAAAATTATGGACACAAAGCCGTGTTTGTTGCCTGGCTTTGAAATGTAGGTAGCCTACCCACTGTTTTGAAACACAATTTTTTGTTTCTTTTGATTTTGTTGTTATACGTGGAGTTTTTGTTGGGTTGCCCTCTTGAGGTCCATATTTGCCAAGATAATAACATCGTTAATTAAAAAAACATTATGAGAGGTATCTGAAATTGCTATCTGAAACATCTGAGTAATAGAGTTTGCACAGTGCAAAGTGTTTATTCAATCATCATCATCATCAGCCCACATTAGTCTATGCTGGACATAGGCCTCTCCCAATACAAAATTATTATATTATATGTATTACTATTAATCAATCAAAAATGATGAATTTCTAAAAGTCGTAGAACAAAGTTTATTGCCCATTGGGTCAAAGTCAAAAAGCGTTTATTTAAATAACTTCACTGGGATCACTTTGGGTGTAGAATAAGCCCCTGTCGGGATAGTTTACTTGTTATGAATCACTTTGTTTGTTGTTTGTTTTTTTCACTCGCATTTGATATTGGCCTAAGCATTTGGCATTGGCCTAAATGCAAGGGCCAGCAAGTAAAGGTGGTTTTCCTTACCGTACAGGTGGTGGACCTAGTAGAAGATTTACGCGACGGCACCATACTCTGCGCGCTGGTGGAGGCACTCCAAGGCCGCAGGCTTAAAGGATGGAGTCCGAACCCCACTAACCAACACCACAAGTTAGAAAACGTTACCACCGCTCTCCAAGCCATTGAGGATGATGGCGTAAAATTAGTTAATATTGGTAAGATGTTCTAAATATTACATTTTTGAAACTATTTTAGGGTTCTTAAGGTTCTTAAGGTTAAGGTTAGGTTAGGTTAGGTTAGGTTAGCTGCAGCTTTTCATTTTCTCAATGACAAAAAAGTAGCCCTTAAAATTCATATTCATATTCATTTATTGCCAACATGTACATGGATACAGCTTAGGTGTAAAGGTAGCTTAAGTAAGTACATGTACCCTGTAGGGCGCTGCAAATATCTTGTTTTACATAGGTAGGTACATTTAAAATTTGTTGGTTGAAAATATAATCATTTGTGTTTGATTGTACCTACAAAGTAATAATAAAAATTATTGGTAAATTCCCATTCCTGAGGTTATAAAATAATATTAAATCTTACCCACAAAGAGGAAATCGAACCAATAGGCTCTCTTGCGTCTTTACCTCATAACGTAAATTTTCTGTAGAGTATCCAACAGCCATCAACAGTCATGGAATAGATCACCTGGTTATAGTTTATCACTAAACTGAAAACATGTTTGACCCACGATAATCACTGTAGCTCATACTTTTTGTCCAAACGAAACTAACGCTATTTCATTTTAACTCTGTGAGTCGCGTAGTTCACAAAGTAGATAAATAATTATTAGTGATTCGCTCCGAAGAAACGGTAAAAGTTGGTGCTTTTATGATCGTAGAGGCACAATAGAGATAAACTTTGAAAATCGCATCTTCAGCACGTATTAACTAATATCAAATCTTACCTGAACTTAGAAGTTATTGTAACTATAATAAAGACGGTCAAGTGCGAGAACTCCCGCCCTGAGGCTTCCGTACCATTGGTCGTGGGTTCGAATCCCGGTCGTGCACCAATGGATTTACCAGTCAGAAAATCCAAACACGTGGGCAGGAAATAAAAATTTTAGGTGTAGGAATTGACTAACTTATATTTGAGGTCGCCCACGTAGTCATTGTATAACATTGACCGCAAATATAAATTTGTTTCCTAAAAAACTTCGAAATTCCTCAATTTCAGATTTTTCCCTTTAATTATATTACTAAAGCTCTTAGAATTCGAAATTTCAGAGTTGTGAGGTAACTGGAAGTAACGTAGAAGTAAGTAGAGGTTTTTGATTTTTGCCAAAATTATACATTCGTTGCCATATCTTTTTAAGCATATTGCATTAAGCTAGAGCTTTGATTTTTATACGGCACCGTAAGCCCACAGACTTTATAGGTGGTATAAATTTCAAATTGATACCTTTAGCCGTTTCTGAGAAAAAGGGTCTTGACAGACGGACAGACAGTCAGATAGACAGACGGACAACAAAGTGATCCTATAAGGGTTCCGTTTTTCCAAATGAGGTACGGAACCCTAAAAATGGGAGTTCACGCTATTTACATTTTTCGTTGTAGGTATCTAAATAACTATACATCCTAGAATAAATTAAAACTGTTTTAGAATGTAAAAACAAAGCTCTTTCTTAGGACATCCGACTTTGTGCTTTTTGTACCCCTTTTCAAAACCTAATATCTTAACAACCCCTTTACCGATCCAACTCATATACGAGTAGGTATAGAAAATCTTAATAACACAACTTTGACCGACCAAATTTCATACAGATCGAATCAATTAACGGTTCGAAAGTTATGCTCGAACATATATACTTAAATACATACAGACACACTACGCCTAATCGTCGAAGTTGTATAAGAGATTTTGGCTCGCTTCGCTCGCTCGATCGATTAGACGCGCTAAGCATGACGACCATCGTAGTCATAGCGTTAGTCAACATCATATGCTCGTAAGATTCAAAAACTGATTTAGAGGACGATTGCAGAGACTTATAGCTACAGTCGTCTTCTGTAGAAAGATGACGGAAGAAAAATATGCGTCAAAAATAAGTTTATTTCTCCTCAAAATTGTTTATTTGCCAGGGAATACGTCAATAAACGCCCTCAAATGTCAAACTCAAAATTGACTTTTATCCGGTAGAGATAAGGATCATTTTTAAATACATTTTAGATCACTCACATATCGCACGCCATATGCACACGGCTTTAATTTCTTAACATAATTATGTATGTATTTTTCTTCAGGTAATGTAGACATCGTAAATGGAAACCTGAAGCTGATACTGGGATTGATATGGTCACTAATCGTCCGGTACCAGATCGGAAGAAGCAAGTTCCCGCCGAGGTAACTTTTTCACTCTCAAATTTAATTTTCAAGTCGCTCTGTCGCCCGTAGTTTATTTACTTTGAATCAATATTTCACGATAGCTAGGTACTATTGAATTCATATTCTCACGCCCATAACACCTTTTAAGAATTTGAAAAGATTTTATGATTCTACAATCGCTATTTATATTATCAACCGAGTCTTCTCTACAATGTCTTCCTAAACTTGTTTGAAATGAAATGAAATAAGTTTTATTTGAAGAACACAGACAGAAGACAGGAAGAAACAAAATAATAGGTTAAAAATAGGGAAACAAAAGACAGGACAGCAACATAAAAGTATGTACCTACCCAGGTTTTAATAAATAACTCAGGTAGGGGCACTTAATAAACAATTATTATAAATAAAAAACCTAACAGCTACATAACAAATTGTAATATAGCAAATTGTAATATAGGCAATGTTTGTAATATAGGCATACCTATACTGTATGTACCAACACCGTAAAGGCTGGTCTAATTTTGATGGGTTTTTTTTCCTTGTGTAGGGAAGAACTTCGAGGCGGTTGAGGGTTTGCTACTTAAACCACAAAATTTAAAAGATAAACTAAAAATCATCTTTTTTCTAAATAATTTCTTGCCAAAATATTTTATGTGGATGATTTTGTTATATTATTGATTTTTAATCGAAAGTGTGGGTGGCCATCTTCACCCTGATAATTTAGCAAAATGACGTGGTTCGCGCATGCGCAGGCATACCAACTTCCGTTTGGAGCTCTAAAGATAGCCAAGAGGTTTTATCCTATTGACAATTCAATGAATTCAGTTTTTTTTTAATTTTGTGACCTTATTATTATTTTAAACTTAGCGGTTTACCTAAATACAATTGCCAAAAAATTACCTTAGTTAGATCAAAACCAAAATACGATGTCGTTAAAACAGAATGTACGTACCTATTGGTAGGTATACCTACATAACTACCTTGAAGGTGTCTATTTACTTACATACATTACGCGACAACAATGATGTAATTTCTGTAGTGTCTACCTACGTGATCCTACCGAACCTTGAATTCAAAGCTAACTGTATCTAAACAGCTGAAATCGTTTACCTGTAAGGTCAATAATTAGCGGAGCTGCGCCGGCGTAGATTAATTGAACATGCATTGAACTAAATAAGACAAACTGAAGGCTGATTAGTTAGGTTTTGTTGATTGAGTACTAATTTATTTATTGGTTCAGTGAGGTTTATTTTTTATAAGTAAATTGTCCCGATAATCTTTAGTAGGTACAATTGTTCGTATCCTACGTTGAAATAAAAATTCAGATATGGATGTATGACACTCTAGCAATGTCTTCTCAAAATAGTAAACTTTTATGTACTTATCGTAAAATATTTTTGTTTACCGTGTGCTTGAATCTTTATCCAATGAAGAGCAACAATGCCAGCTTCAAAAACCCAAAAGAACTCTATATTTTATTGCAGAAAGTTGATGTTATCATGGCTACAGTCAGCTCTACCAGAATGCCGCGTCGGCAACCTGACCACGGACTGGAATACCGGTGTTCTTCTATCGGCTTTGGTCGACCACTGCAAGCCTGGCACCTTCCCCCACTGGCGTGAACTAAGTTAGTATTATGTTCTGATCCCGTGTTTGGATTTTCTGACTGGTAAATCCATTGGTGCACGACCGGGATTCGAACCCACGACCAATGGTACGGAAGCCTCAGGGCGCGAGTTCTCGCACTTCAAGGAAAAACTTCATCGTAGTGAAGTGAGTCACTGCTGTATAAAACATAAAATATGAGACAAATCATGCTGCTCTGCCGATTTGAACAAAGTCGTGGTAACGTTTTGCTGACCAATCCTCGAATAATTTAACTACCTACACCTAGCTACTTATTATAGTTAGTAGTTTTTATCCAGTCAAAGACTCCATCTGATTTCGGTTCAGAATAGCGTACACCAACTTATTTTCATAACTCTTTTCCGCTCTACTCGTCTCGTCTAGACAAACAACGATTCTCCCGACTTTTTAAGCGCAAACTTTTATTCTTGAAAAGTTCGATGCGAACGTCGAATGCTCTTCGTCTTGCACAGGTAATATACTGACGGTGCTTATGAGAAGTTATGCTTGCAAAGCAACACTATCAAACTTCGTTTAGTTCGCGTCTGTGAAAGAAGTCTACTTTATATGTGTACTCCTGCGTGTTTATTATAAAATATTATAGCCAGATGTTATTGCTTTGATATAATAAGCGCAAGTGATAAAAGGAAAACGAGTTATCTTCATCTTTAAAAGTCAATGATTTCATCTGTATTGATATGGCAATTTTTTATGGAGCAGGAAATCTTATCGAAGTTCAGTGTTCCATAGTTTGGATGTCCAAATGGACTCTAGGAACAAAATCAGACAAAGTCAAAGAAAAAAGGTGGTCATTACAATAAAATCACTAGAATATAACTTTATTGTACGCCAAAAGAAAATACACAATCAAGGAAAAAATAATTTAAAGTGTGACAATGGGCGGCCTTATCGCTAAAAGCTACTACACACTACACTGCACTAGGATTCCTGTTAAACGTCTTAGCAACTTATTTAGGTAAAGCTAGGCCTGTTCCTTGCGAAACAGGTAACAAAAACGGTTTGGTCCCTATCAATTTTTTCGATGATCCTTTTCGAAAAATGGAATAATGTGTAAATAGCTTCAGTGTGCTGCCAAACAAGCAAGTTGTTGAACAAGAGTCTCAGTGACACGAGTATTGAAGTAATGTAGTGTCTTATTTATAGACCTAGTTTTTACTAAATGTAACTTTTCTTGTTTATTAGATCGCCACGAAGCCGTCGAAAACTGCCGACGTGCCATGAAATTGGCCCACAGAGAGTTGGACGTACCCATGGTTCTAGAACCCGAGTACCTAGCCTCCCCATGGCTAGACGAGCTGTCTGGCATGACCTATTTATCATACTTCATGAAACCCGGCTCTTCTGGGTTCAAGTCTACTCTGGAGTGGGTCAATTCAAGGCTAGAGCGAGCCATCACTAATTTTACGGTAAGGTGCATGCTTATGCGGATGGAAATTGCTAGTCAGGGAACATAGGGCCTTGAATTTATCTGCGTTCATCATCAGTAATTGAAGTGAGAAAGTCGGCTGGCCAGAAAAAATAGGGATAATTTAATGAGTTTTACGTTTAAAAAGACACAGGCTTAAAAAGTCAAAACATTATCGTCGACTGCTGTTGTTTGCAAATTATTTATGAACTCTCAAATAAGAAAATTTGTGTTTTATGCCAGACCGATTGGAATGATGGCCGAGTTGGAAATGAACTGGTCCGGTCCTTGGGCGGTCCAGCGCCCCCGGCTAGTCGGCTGCGGCGTGACCCGGCTCGATGGGAGGAGAACAATCAACAGGCTATCGACGCAGCAAAAAAGATTGGTAAATATAAACCGAAACTTACTGATATCTCTTTAACAAATTAAAAACTCAATGAGAAGTACTGCCGATCTCAATAGTAATGTTTCTGACTCAGATTTTTAGTTCTACAATTATTCCACTTTTGCGAAACAAGCAAGCATACTTACAAAATGATATTTTTGTAGGAGTTCAACCAGTATTATCAGCAAAGGACATGAGCTCAAGTGATGTAGAGCACCTCGGCGTGATGGCGTGGGCCGCGCAGTTTAAAAACGTCCCTCCGAGACCACCAGTGCACGATATGCTGAGGCTCGCGCTGGACTCTACATCTGGCAGAGTTGGAGAACCCGTGAGTTAAAAAACATCTAGTCTATAGCAGAACTAAATAAAAAGAGACCTCCTAATCTAATACTGGACGCTTCTCCTCTAAACATTGCTTGTAGGGAACGTTATTGTTACACAAGCGTAAACGCTGGGAAGGGCGTTCAGTTTTAGATTAGACTGTCTCTTTTTATTTTGGCTCTCGATGTACATAATTTGTGATGAATCAGCTCATTTTGTTAAATAACAGAGCTTCTTGTTGTGAATATAATTTACAGATCTACCCGAAAGATGCTTCTACCATCCAATAGAGAACAAGTCAAAAGTGAATTCATTACTACGGTAGAGCAAGTTTTGGAATAGGAAATTACATTTTGTCCTGAAACTAGTAGGTTTCAAAAATATACTTCGAATCCATTACAAACTTCGATGTGCTGTTACAAGAAAAGTTTTATTCCTTTATCTAATAGAATGGGATTTTAATCCTCCTTGCCTTAACGAAAATTTACTCTGTCACAGTCTTATTCAAAATAAAGTTGGATAAATAAATAAAAAGTTTTTGATTCTAGACCTACATCAAAGTGGAGAGCATCTCGAATGAGCTGTCGGTGTCCGATGTGAAGGTGACCATAGTCAACCCCCTGGAGCAGGAGTCGAGGCTGAAAGTGGACTCGAGAGGTGCTGGCGAGTTCGTGCCGGAGCACGCCGGCATGCACGAAATCGTGCTCACTGTTGATGATATACGGTAAGTTCATATGAGCTAGTCAGGCGCATGTCTACAAGGTGATTCATAATATGTATGTCATCCCAAAAGGGGCTTATTCTACACCCAATTGGTAATAAAGTTTGTTCTACGACTTTGGGAAATTCAAAATATTTCATTGAAAAAATGATATGCGAAAATCAGCTGTTTTATGTAGCAATCATAATTCTGAACTGAAATTAAAATGAAAATATTGATGTTTTTTATCGTGATTTATTTTCATTGATAGAATAACCTCCTTTCGGGATGGTATACATGAATCACCTTTTAACTGCCCAAATACAATACCCGAATACTTATATACTTCCATACCTACCTGAGTATGGAAGCTCCCAAATGCCAAAATGCCATTATAAATGACAAGTGCCACTAAAGGTCTCCTTGGCCAGCTATACGACATGTAAGAGCTTCAATTGAACCCTCCAAAAACGTTTACAATCATCATCATCAGCCTGATAAAGCAGCAGTGGAGCTGAACATAGACCTCCTAAGGAGTACCACGACGAACGTTCTTGAGCCTTCGCCACCCACCGATTTCCCGCAACCTTCACAATGTCGATGGTCCATCGGGTGGGAGGTGCCAACACTGCAATTATCACTGATAACGGTGAAGTCTTCTTAAATCTGTTATTTACGCTTGTTTGCCCAAACAAAGGTTGCTATTATCAAAGACTCTATTATCCACAAACTAAGGTAAAGTGAAAAAGAAAATATTCTACGATAAATTGGTACCTATTTGGAACAAGAAACCCCAATCCCATTCAAATCAATCAATCCCCTCACAATTGACTACGCTGAACAGTGTATTATCATTTTATTTTACCACTGCCATTTTTGTAACGAATGAGATCAAACATTTCTCGACGTCACGTAACTTGAAGTTGTTTATAGCCATTCCCCTGACCCCATTCCGTAACAGATGTCACATAAATAGTTCGCTAAATCCACCATTTATGGGGGGTATATAAATCAGGTAACTAGGTACCTATAATGAAATTATTGCCATTGTTATTACTTTAATAGGTAGCATACAATATTGTGGTTTCATAGCACTCACGGCATTCTGTTATCTTTCGCCCGTAAGCTTTGCTGATAATATGAGCTCAGTACATTGGAAAAAGCTGTTCACTTTCTAGGGCGGTGGAAACCGCGATGTATTATGAGTTTCTTATTTTTTTTTTTTATGTTATACGGAGGCCAACAGGCTTACGGCCCACCTGATGGTAAGTGGTAACCGTCGCCTATTGACATCAGCAACACCTGGAGCATTGCTAATGCGTTGCCTGCCAAACCCCTCCCCCCCTAAAGAGCTCTGGCAACCTTACTCACCGCAGGAACACAACACTATTTGAAACAAATAATGTTATTTGGCTGCGATCTTCTGTAAGGCGGAGGTACCTCCCCAGGCGGGCTGGTCCAATTTAGAGCGAGAAAATCTCGCTGTGCCCTACCTCTCGTAAAAACTGGGTAGTTGCTTTTTGTTTTAGTCCTCGGGTACGTCAGATTACGAACTATCAAATATATAAACAAAGATTACATAACCCAACTTCGATCATAGATCAAAACTATAATTTACACTCACGTTTTTGTTTTAATTTTATTTTACTACTAAATAAATAAGGCATCTCATTTTCTGTGTTCTCTTTGTATAAAAAAATAATTCTGATAAAAGGTAATGTACGCTCCGTGGAAATCATAAAGGTTCAATGGACTAATATGGCAGCTGAGTGAGAGCCAGGCTGATTTTCACAATGAAAGTTTGAAGGGTCTCGGAGATAATTTCTGGTTGTTTGTTAAATGAAACTTTATACTTTAGCAACGTGTTAAGTTCGACAATGTTTGATATTCCGTGACTGAGTCGTCCTATCTTATAGCTACTCATAGCGATAGCGCTCAATAAATAACATTATTGAGCGCTATTTTTCCCTATTTTTACAAAAAACCTACTATCATACCTTATCCCTTTGCAAGGTTCATAAATTCATCATAATTTATCATAACTTGCAAACGTTCTAGTTTAAGTTCTAGTTTTTAGTAATAAGACCGATTTTTTTCAATGCAGCGTGGATGGAAGATATTTCTTCAGAGTGCTACCGAGGCTGGTGTCGGTGCCGCCTCCGGGCATGGCACCTTGTGCCGCCGGCAGCATCGTAGAAGTACTAGTCAGTGCTACCGGTGAGTGGTGTACAACACTAAAACGGAATTTAATACTTAAAATTTGCTTAACCCACACTTGACTCCATCGCAAATATAGCAAAGCTATTTCTAGCTAAGCTAGAATTAGCTCGCCTGTGGTTTCATAGCACGAGCACTACCGCGAAAGACGATTGGATTGTAAAACGATTGGAGCTCGCTGCTTCCGTTAGCTTATTCTTTTATCTTCCCTTACCGTAGAGCCCGGCTTATGAAAATCGATTACGTGGCTTTTATACTGCGGAAAAATTTAGGGCTCGTGGCCTAACCAATAATAAAGTAGGTGAACCTGAAATTTCCCACCTAATACTCAAATAAACAAATTTTAACAATTCTAAAGTCTAACAAGAGCAGAATTGGTACCTCTACCTTCATTATTTCAAGGATTAAATTGTTCCGACAGCCTAAGATCCGTCACTAGAGCAAAATTATTCACAGCTCAAATAAACATACTAATGGGCATTTGCAGGAGCACCTCGTAGACAAGACATAGATGTGACAGCGCACTCCCCCAGTGGGCGGGCAGTGCCGCTAGAGCCTCGGCATCCTCCCCAGTCAGCGGCTGGCACCACCGCCTCCAGTGCCACCTTCCAACCTGACGAGGCGGGCATCTGGACCATTGCTATCACTTACAAGGGGGAGCACATTCAGGTGAACAAACACCGGTCCTTGTAAATCTTATGGATTAAATAGTGCTAAGCGGACAACACTAACGAAATATTTTTTTGTACGAATACAGGAATTAACTTTACTTCACTGGACGGACACGCGTTCTACAGCTACTGAAAGATCAATTTGGGGTCGTTTGTTTCACATGTAAAATTATAACATATTTTGATATACCTAGACTATTATCCAACACTGTGTTTTATACAAGTGCACTAGGCAACTTTTAAAACTTGACCATTTAAGCTGGGAAGCAGAAGTGAGCTAGAAAAGAAGAGGACACTAATTACCCGACTAACAACTTTAAACTAAAGTAGATAGATTAAAAGGTAGTTTTCTTTTCAGTAAGGGAAGTACTATTTTTCAGTTTGCTATTTGCAACGCTGATTAGTTTGGAAGTTTATAAGTAATCTCAATCTGTTTATGGCTGGCTGTTTAAACAAATGTAAAATTTAAAAAAAAACAATTAGTTTTCTTTCATAATGACCCTGGCACTTTACTCGTATATGTTTACTCCCCTCACACTGACATCATTTTCATTGCAAATGCTGATTCGTATTTTTGAATTTTCTCCAAAATTTTCCTCTCACGACTATCAAGCATCAAATCCTGTGAAGCGAAAATAAGAAACAAAACTATACAGCGTACGTAAACCGCGTTCCGTCTGCGTCGCTTGCTTATTGAAATATCATTTAGCAACACAAATTGAAAGCTTTGACGGAAAATTCAACTTTTAATGGGTAGCTAGATGAGAGCGCTGTTTTTTCTTGTTAGCTATGATGTTGTTGTTTGTTGATTTTATTTATTTTTTGGCTATGATGAAGTAATATATGTAACTACCACAAAAAAAATGTGTGTTCAAGGATTTTCTACAATTAAACTTATTTTTTCTAGGGAGGTCCATTCACTTGCGAAGTCTTTGATCCAGCAGGGGTCCGGCTTAGCCAAGGTGCACTAGATGGCGCTGAGCCCCTAAAGCCTCACTCTTTCGAGCTGGACACCAGCGGCTGTGGGGTCAAGGGAGATCTGCAGCTAGACATCGTCCATGACAAGCGCAGTGTGATGTGTGCACTTGAGAAACTATCTGCTACGAAGTACCGCGCTACGTTCATGCCTAAAGCACCTGGAAAACACAGGGTAAGGAAAAAATAACAAGGACCTTCCATCTACCTCTACCACTTACCATAATGCTATCTCGATGTTAGCTCAAGTTTAGTAAATGCTCGGTTTATTCTGGTTCCTACAAAATTATTATAAATATAAATATAAATATAAATATTCCGGACATATTCACACGGTCAACTGATCCCAAACTAGGCATAGCCTGTACTATGGGTACCAGAGACTGATATACATAATAGATATATATTTAACATCCAGACACAGAACAAACATCTGTGTTAGTCACAAATGTTTGTCCAGTGCGGGAATCGAACCCGCGACCTCTAGCGCAGAAGGCAGAGTTACTACCAACTGAGCTATGAGGCCAGTCGTCAGTATTGTAACTTCATCGTGAATTTTGCAGCTGTACATCTACTTCAACGGGTACGATGTCCATGGTTCACCGCACATGTTCCGTGTAGGATCACGGTCTAAGAAATCCCGAGACAGTTCTAGCCCAGCCCCGCCGTACGCCAGGATTTCTAGCCCAGGTATTTACCCTGAACACTGAGGAAAATATCCACTGCATTTTACATAGACACCTATCAAAAAGAAAACAAAATGACGGCGAAATCATTTCTTTTATTTCAGTAACACGTCTGAGATCCGAAAGTCCGTTGAATCAGTACAATTTGTACGATTCAAACACAACAAAGCACAACACGAGCTCAATCGATCGCCGAGACGAGCGACGTGACTCGAGCGATTATTACAAATCCTCCTTCGGTTCCGACAGCAAAGAGAAAAGCTACGATATCGTCGACTCTGCATACTCGACCTCGAGAGCCAATAAGAAGGAAACTTTGAATACTAGATATGGTTCCGAAAGTCCTATGAACAGAACGGCGAGCCCGATAACTACCAAGCATTTGGGGAACGGGGCTCGTCTAGACGTCAATAGGTCTTCGAGCCCGTTTAGAGCCAGCAGTCCGTACCGGGCTACCAGTCCGTACAGAGCGACTAGTCCAGTGGGGCGGACATCGAGTCCGCTGACTAGAAAAGACAGTCCTTTGAATAGGACGTCGAGTCCTATTAACAGGTACGTTGTGTACGTAATATTGCTACTCTGATTAAGTTTCCACGCAAAAAGCTCTATACATTTTGTAAGTCTAGTTAATATTTGCAGGGTGCGAAGAGAAAATGGGCTGTGAACGCTTAAATCAATTTTCAATCAGGCTCTCAATAGGGAGTCTATAGCGGGCTTGTGAATGAGTGCCCATTTTTGTTTTGACGAGGGGTTTTTTGCTCTCATAGTGCTTAATGCAGCTCTCTAGTACGCTATTCATATTAATAAGCCTTTGTGATATTCAGTTTGGAGCATTTTGGAAAATACTTATTATACTTAGCAGTATGTAAGTATTGGCGTAGTAATGGAGGTCATTTGTAAGCTTCATCTTCGTGGGAGGTACCTCGTCTCGATCCGAAGATCGTGGGTTCGAATACCGGAAGTGTCCGATTGGAATTTGAAAAAATATGTGTTCACTAACACGTGCTCAAAATGCTGAAGGAAAACATCGTGAGGAAACCCTCCGAGAGTATTGAGCATGTCTTAGCCTAGTCGGCCTTATAAGATAAGGCCGGCCGACGAGGCTCAATTGATGGTATATATAGGTGCTGGGCAAGACTACTCCGAAACATAATAAAACAACAAGTTTATTTATTTATTTTACTTTAATTAACACGGTTTGTTTACACTAATTACATTAATTAAAAACAATATTAATCATCAACAACCTGTAGAAGTCCACTGCTGGACATAGGCCCCAAAGAGTTCCACGACGAACGGTCTTGAGCCCTTTCCATCCAGCGACCTCCCGCAACCTTTACAATGTCATCCCATCGAGTGGGGGGCCTTCTAACACTGCGTCGCCCTGTTCGTGGTCGCCATTCGAGAACTTTTACTCCCCAACGGTTATCGGTTCTGCGAGCTATATGGCCTGCCCACTGCCACTTCAACTTGCTAATTCTGAGAGCTATGTCGGTGACCTTGGTTCTTCTACGGATTTCCTCATTTCGGATCTTAATACATTACAATATCAATACATTAACAAAATATATATATATACGATAATATTACTATAAATAAATGAATACTCTAATAACACGGTCAATAATAATTACAATGAAGTCAGATGTCAAAACAATAATGTACAAATAGTGGAAATTGAAACACACAGTCATACGTATAGTCAAAGCATGGCTTTCGTTATCAAGCTGTAAAACTTTTCAACTCACTGCCTACTGACATGAAAGTTCGATAACTTCACCTTTTTAAATCAAAACTTAGGAAGCTTTTGTTGAAAGGGTGTTTCTATTCTATCATGGAATTTATGACTATGATAATTTAGAATAGAAAGAAAGAAAGAAAGAAAGAAAATACATTTATTTTGGACACACAAGCACAGCACAAACTAATAAAATAAAAAATAAAGACACAAGGTACAGGTTACAATACAAAAGGTAGGGAGGAAACAAAACAAAAGTAGGTAGGAAGTAACAAAACTAGGGTATTCATTAGTCCGTCCCGATGCATGCGTGAGCCAAAAAAGGTTCCATCTCAGCATTGATGCCGCACACGAAGTGTAGCAATAGGGAATTTATTATGAATTTATTTGATTGATTAATTTTAATAACTATTGTTGACATTTTTATTTTATTATGTGACTTATGATTCTTGTGTGTTTTTGAATTTTAAGATTGATTTTGTATGTTAATTTTTTATTTATTATGTGATTTTAAATACGATTGAATAATTGTTATTTAAGTAAATAAATGAAATGAATACATCACGCTCACAAAAACACAGACATTCTGACAAAATCTTCGTCCATTCATCCACAAACAATTTCTCACAATTAAATCATAACGTTATAAGTAGTAGTACATATAACACTAGCTTCCGCACGCGGCTCCGCTCGCGTGGTACCTGCATAAAAATAGCCTTTACCTAATCTATTCTAGGTAAAGAACTCTTTATATTCCGAGTTTCATCGAAATCGGTTGAGCCGTTACGGCGTGATTGAATAACAAACATCCACACATCCTCATAAACTTTCGTATTTATAATATTAGGAGGATAGGATAGGAAGTAGGGTAGAATTGGTGACCTAAAGTAGGTTTAATTAAAAAAAACAACTGTTCGCCTTATCAGTAACTGATAAGGCGAACAGTTGTTTTTTTTTAATTGATTGCAGTCTACTTATACTTCTGTCATCGGTTTTGTTTGCGTGCTACCTGGATAAAAAGTAGCCTGTGTCACTCACGCTCTGGCTCATAAATTCCCCGGATTTACACGCTCTTTCATCTTGTAGAGTAAGCAGTCCAATAGAGCGATACAGTCCTGTGACAACGACTAAGAGAGTGGTGGAAAAACGATCCAACTACAAGTACAGCTCCTTCGGTGGCTCTCAGGACAACCTCGACCAAAGTAGTCCACTTTCCTCGTTGGAAACTGACAGGGGAAGAAGACTTGGGAGTCCTAGTAAGTACCATATTATCATTGACACTGTTAGGAATCGTCCTAAAGAGCATTTCACCTAAAAAGTAGCGACCCTAAAACAACTGTGATCGCGACATTACGACATCGACTGTTTTAACACGGTCCACGTTTTTGTGGAAACCATAGTTAAACGATATTTTGGACTCTGAAAATGCCTAGGCTAAAAGATAGTGAGTTAAAATTTTAAGATATATATCAAAAAAGAATCGAATACTTTAACAATTTCTGTGGAAATATTGTTATATGAATAAGTTTGATGTCAGTTAGAGAGGGGTGCAAAAATATTTACGAAATACCCTCTTATTCATAATCAATCACTAACTTTATCGGTTCTTTCGATAACTCTCGCCTTAAAAAAAAGATGGGCGCAATGAGTGCGGGTTTGATTCCCGCTGCGCGACAAATGTTTGCATTATCTGCAAATATTTGTACCGTCTCTGCGTGTCGTGGTTCCATGGTACTCGTAGTTTCTGATAACCACGACACAGGGAACCCTGGTGTGGGGTACCTAGGGTTATTTTATATTTCTACTTCAGGCACGGGAGATCCGGGTGGAAAACCATATAGCACCAGAAAAGACTCATGGGATTCTGTTGAGAAAACCAGGCAGATGATGAGTGCTAATACGTAAGTAACCCTTTCATCCATTAGAGTAGCTAATATCTTTCAAAAACATCTTAAGGTTCAATTTCCTTTCAAGGTGGTTGTGTGAATACAAGCCACTTATTTTAAGCACTGACCCACAGAGCAAGGATAACTAAACTAGTGAACCGATTTTTCTTCACACTTTACCCGTTCACTAAGCGCATCTGCCGTAGATAATGATTGTAGAAAGCTGTGTGCCGTAGAATTTGGTACACAAAGTACCTAAAGCACTAGCTGGAAATTGTTCATTAGACAAGGTAACTCGGATTCCCTCCGTAAGCGACAGAGTGGCCAGCTAAACGTCAAAGGAAACCTTTATAATATTTAGATACAGAATCGACTGTGGTGTCCCAGTAATTTACATAAGGTGCGTCCACATTTGTGTCATTTCAACGCGCCGTGGCTCCGCGACCGTAACAGTTAGGCGTGACAAAAACATAGTGTGGACGGATTTTGACACGCGGACATGTCACACGTGCTATTGCCACGCAGCGGTCCACTCAGAGGCCCACCAAAGAAAGCAAGAACATTTCGTCGTGACTGGTCCACACTTAGCGTAGTAAGTACCGTAACATGTTACGGAGCTACGGCACGTTGAAATGTTACAAATGTGGACCCACCTTTAGGTGCGTACTTGTACAGTCGTCAGCAGAAATGGCTGAGCAAGCAACTCTGGGCGTCCGGTTAAACTATACGCTCGAGTATGCAAAATTAATTGGATAGAGTGAGTTTTAGGGACGTTTTGACTTTGAAACTTCTTTGTAGTTGTAAGCAACGGTAGGTGCTGTATTAGCAAGTTTTACACTACATTTGCTTCTGTTATTTCATTAGGGAAGGTTTCCTCGTAAATAAATTAACATTACGGGTGCTCTGTTGCAGCCTGCTTTGCTTGGTTAGTTGTAATATCTACACCCTATTTTATTTGCATAGACTGGAGCCGATCCCAACTGAAAGGTTCGGGAGCACCTTGGAGCGAGAGACGAAGAGAAACACGCAGCTGAACAAGTTCAGCGATTTGTCGCGAGACTCCTTTAACCGGCAGCTGGATCGGTTGGCCGATGACCGAGACTCTGATACTTACACCAGTCGAGTGAGTAAGCCTACGTTATCTTAAATTTATTTGAAAATTATCCTTATGTCTTTGGAATAAAATTACTTTTGAGTTTCACTTTTAGGAGCTTGCGATATCGTTGAGCTTTGTCGCGCACCCTCAAATGTCAAACAGACTTTATTCACTACGGTTAATGTCATTTTGAAACGAATTTTAAATGACATATAGCATGCCGTTTGAACACGGCTTAATCCTGAAATATTTGTCGCAAGATTTGTAAAAATGCGGTATCCATACATATATATAGATAGAATTAATCAAAAATCAATTAATTCATACATTTTTAGGATATTTTACCACTGAAAACCTTTCAAAAAATGGTGTCTGTCTTATTTATGACCTTCTTTAATGCTTAGGTAGGCAAGTAATAAAATTCAACAACTTAAATATTTATCTCGTCGAGATGCTACGAATTTCAATTCTAATTAAACTTAAATACTTTAGTTAATATTTTTAATTAAAAAATATGAAAGTAACCAGAACCATATTTAATATTTCTGTAGTATTTAGTCAGCCTACACATACCATACTCACCCATTCGCTACCACTTTGGTATAATAATATTTGATATAAGAATAATCTTGTAAATAATATCCAATTAAAATTTATGAGACAATAATGGGAGAAAATATTAATTGGCGTACGTAGGTAGGTAGGTATAGTACGACACGATAGAAGTCGCACAGACAAAATTCTCAAACCTGATCCTTACCTCGGAAGTTTAACTCGGAAACGAATTTTGGCCATGCGGCTTCTAATTTGTGTCGTGCTGTAGGTACTTATTGTTTCAAGGTTCTACGTAACAAGAGTGATACTTGAGATTTCTATTCTCTGTAATTTTGCTTTGCTTATTTACTGTATATTAAAGTCATATACTTAGATTTATATACATAGTTTATAAAACCGATAAAAAACCATTGACCTTATTACTAATTATTATTATTCTACACAATAGAGAAAAAAAAAGATTAGAATCGACCCAATAGCTTCGTAGGAATAGGTGTTATGCTTAAAAATACAAATTGTCAGGAACATACCTAGTTTTAAGTTTCCCTGAAAATATACATAGGTACTTTTTCCTCTATTATTTTTATCTTTAAACCAAATATTTTTGGGATTTATTTACGAGACAAAGTTATATCTGCGGTCAATGTCATACAATGACTACGTGAGCGACCGCAAAATATAAGTTTTCCTGCACTTGGAATTTTGATTTTCCGAGTGGTAAATCCATTGCTGCACGACCGGGATTCGAACCCACGACAAAACTTGACCGTCTTTATTTGAAGTTGGTAGCATGGAAACTGTTAAACAAGTTTATTCGATTACGATTACTTAACACACACTAACATAATTTACAAGGAAACAAAACTTATGAATATCTCACAAATGTACAAATATAATACATGTATTTTGATAAGGAAAATTCTAACTAGAGACATACACTCTAAAATTATTTTTACAAAAAAGATTAATGTTCAAAAACGTTTAACCAGACAGGCCAATAATATTAATTTAATAAAACCTAGAACTAACTATGGAAAAAATAATTTAATGTTTGAAGGAGCACAACTTTATAACAAGCTACCAAAAGACATAAAGTTAGTAAAATCATTAAACATTTTCAAAAAATTATTAAAAGACCACATTTTAAAGGATTTTTCGTTATTAATATAACTAATTTAATATTTACAAAATACACAGAAATAGTTGAGCTATCTAAAGACCGTTACAAACTAATTTATGGTTTATCACTAACTTAGTTTTACCATAACAATAAATAATATTGTTTCTTCCGATTTGTTGCTTGAATTTCAAGTAATTCCATTTTACCTTTTATGCACAGCGTGTAATGGGCCTTACTATTCCTTGTGCCGTGATAAATGCATCACTTGCATTTACTATGCACCGGCTTACTCGAAGTGCGCCAAAACTACCCACAAAGCGCCGAAATTAATAAAAGTTGTAATTTTTAATTTTAATTTTAAAAGTTTAATTGTTTAAAACTGTTTAAAACTACGCTTGGCAATATGCTATTATTTTAAGACAAACTGTATTTTCTCTATAAGTGAATTTATAAATTCTTTTGAGAAAATAAATGAGTTAACCGTATTCAATTCGTTTAGTTATCCGGTAGTGAACTAAGTTTGCATGTAGCAATAGCTGGTTACACAGTCATTTGAGTCCCAGAGGCCCTTTGAATGATAACTTGCCAAGAACTAGGAACTATGTAAACTGTACTGCGTGACTTCCACCGTTGCCCCAGAGTTAGAAACCAAGGAGTGGTCACAAATTTATTCTTCTATGACAGCAAATTTTAACGGCCTTTTTCCCTATCCCTATCCTTCTGTGTTGGCCTAGTGGGAGGTACCTCGACTTAAGATCCGTAGGTCGCAGTCTCAAATCCCGGCCGTGCACCAATGGATTTTTCTATACCAAAAATGTATGTGCACGTTGGCCGTGGTGGCCCCGGCTGAAGAATAGGCCCCTCCATATCTACCTATCCGCGGATGTCGTAAGAGGCGACTAAGGGAAAAAAGCTAGGGGATGGGCAGCAGCGTCTCCTATTTTAACAACGATAACTCTAACTGCGCTCACCAACCTTCATGCCCAGCGTGGTCAGTATGGGTAAATCCCCCCACATGATAAGGAATTCGCTCTGTCTGTGGGGGAGGCCATGTTCAGCAGTGGACGTCGTACGGCTGAAATTATGAATGATGATGACGATGTGCACGTTCTGAGCACGTGTGCATTAACACGGTGGAGGAAAACATCGTGAGGAAACCCGCGGCTTAGTCAGCTCCACACGTATTGACCAATGACCATGTCTTTCATGTGGACCGCTGACTAAGCTGAGAGGATAAAGATAAATTTATTTTTGGTAACCAACTTCACTTATGCTAATGTACATCAGGTTTTGTATATAATGTGATCGTTGGACCTGGTTGGAAAACATTGGTACCCAAACTAGGAGGATGGTATAGGTGCTGGGCAAGCCTAATCCAAGTCCTTAACATGTCCAAGGCACTACTGCGTCCTGTGTGTAAAAAGTTTCATCTGACGCTGTATACATTATCTAGAATTATAGATGTAATATGCCTTTCTCTCTTTTCTTTTAACCCTTATAATCAGATAATATCCTTTTTAATAATCCTACTAATATTATAAACGCGAAAGTTTGTAAGTTTGGATGGATGGATGGATGTATGTTGGTTACTCTTTCACGTAAAAACTACTGAATGGATTTTAATGAAACTTCACAATAGCTTATACATCAGAATAACACATAGGCTAAATTTATAAAGATATCGTGTGAATTGTAACGCCACGCTAATATAAGCTACTCGAAATACTAAACCTGCGCAGACGAAGTCGCGGGCACCAGCTAGTAATCAGTTATTAATATATCTGACGTGAGGAAAATTATAAATAAATAATTAAACAAGCGTGTGATAAAATCTAATCTTTTGAAAAACTTTAATATTTTCACTACGTTGTCCCTAACACTTTCCTACTATACTTTCTTTGTCATGAGGGAAATTGTGTGGTGTTTCAAAATAAAATAAAATTTGATCAAATCAGTGCCTGACCGGTGACAAAATGCACTACATACTAGGGTTTATTCAGAAATTACTTTTGCGAAATTCAGCATAACTGTAGACCGCTTTGCCCTCTCATGTTTTACCTCCATTAAGATTTTTGAATGGATGCCGATTACAGTCCGTCAGACTCGTCCCCCCATTCGCGGGATGGGATAGCGGAACTTCCTGTGGACGAACATTGTTTCGGCCATTAGTTTAACGTCCTCTCATATACCTAACTAGCTTCTACCCGCGGCTTCGGTCGCGTGGCACCCTGATAAAAAGCCTGTATGTTTTTCCAGGCTATTTACTACATACATCCCAAATTTCATTCCAATCCGTTGAATATTTGCGGTGTGAAAGAGTAACAAACATCTTCACATTTTCGCATCTTTACAAACTTTCGCTTTTATAATATTAGTGGGAAGTAGGATATTGTGACCCAAATACTTTCGTTCTTGCGGTTCACTTTCATCCATTAAACAAAATAGTTAATGACCCTTTTGACTTTTATCTTTTATGTGGTAGGGAGGGATTGAGGGCTTGCCATTAAGTGGAATAGAAAACCATAGTAATTTTTTTGATGTTTTCCATCATTAATCTCTCCCCACCTATAAATATCCACGCTTCCTAAACAATATCTTTTGGTTCAGTTTACTTATGGTAGAGTTGATTTAACCGTGATTCAGTATCAGTCCTGTGTAACGTGAAACTGCTAGGTATTACCGGAAGTTTGGACCAATATCCTTATCATTATGCCTCAAAATGACGAGATCTCAGAATGTCATGATCGCAGAATGACGAGATTGCAGTTACTCGCATGGTGGGAGCACTAACATGCAAGGACGACCTCAGTGGCGTAGTGGGCGAGTGCCCGTCTGAGACGCAAGGGGCGCTGGTTAGATTCCTGCTGCGGGACATATGTTTGCATGATATGTAAATATTTGTTTAAGGTCTGGGTTTGGTGGTACCAATACCTCTAAACGACATGTTTAAATGCTTTCTTAAAAATTTAAAATCACTTTAAAAAAAATCAAATTGGTGGGAACATTTCATATTTAAATTAGTTTTTCTTATCCAACAGCATGAAATAAAACGTGAGGTACGCGAGAGCTCCTCGTACATAGTCCGCGACTCTTCATACAGCAGTGTGGAGGAGAGCAAACAACAACAGCAGTCTTTTTTATCCAATAGGCCCCCCCGCGACCCTACCGGGGGGGCCCGCACTGAGACGGACGCAGCACACGAACGTTTCAGGTAAATAGTCCGGTTACGCTGTGGTCGTAAGAGAGCCGCAGCATAAATATCCGTCTGAAAAAAAAAAACGTTTCAGGTATGTTGGTGTATAGCCTATACACTTGGTGTATTTATTTACTTTCATTACATAGAGGCGTTGGTTTACAAAGTAGCTAGTTAGTACTTAGTATCAGCGAGTAGTACCTACCTACCTATACTATTGATGTAGTAGGTACTCGTAAATCTTACTGGTGCTCATCTAACTGGGTACTTTGTAAAACCAAAGCCTATATGCAATCAAAGTAAATACTATTACCTGATATTTGCCTGTTGTGGCCCCGGCTGAAGAAGAGGCGACTAAGGGAAAACAGGTTGGGGGGCAACGATAGCTCCTACTGCGATCGCCAACCCTCGTGCCCAGCGTGGCGAGTATGTGCGAATTCTCCCCACATGATAGGAAGTCGCTCTGAAAATCTGTGGGGGAGGCCTGTGATCAGCAGTGGGTCCTACGGCTGAAATGATGATGACCTGAAACTATTTACGCAATCTACTTCTTTAGTGTTTTGTTATCTGAATTCCCGACCTTCTAGTAGAATAGTAATTACTTTTTAGTTATTCAAATGTGTGACTAGCAAGAACACTATTATTTAAAATGTGTTGCAATAAAATTTGTGTAAATGTTTGGCCAAAGACCGCGTAATTTCCTGATAATAAGCATAAAAGTGTCTGTACTATGTTCACCTCTACTTTTCTGACTCAAGAATGGAGCTTCATTCCTCTATTTTGTTGCAGACCAATGCAAAGGGATAACAATAGAGGTGCCAGAGGAATAATCGTAAAACCAACGTACAGAGGAGTAGTTGGGAAACCTGTGGAGTTTATAGGTATGTTACGATCAGTGCTAGCTACCTACTCATATCTCTATCTATCTGTGTAATAGGTACTCGTGTGTTTACTCACGACCACCTTCGCAATTTTCATGTGCTAACAATTGATGCTAGACCCAGAATCACGAGTAATATTTAGTATTTTTGATTCTGGATGAATTTTTCTTTGATTTCGAGTAGGTATTGAAGAATTGTTTTAACTTATTATATCTACACGTTGAAGGGAACAAATATTTTCAAGGTAAGTTCATATGGATTATGTGATTCATTAAACTGCCCAGTTGTCCCTTCCAATCCAAGGGTACGTATTGAGCAGTAGAACGATTTTTTTATATATTCGTTTTGTTTCAAATTAGAGGTAGGACGTTTGCAGCATTTGCGATAACAATAATTTTGGCCTTGCTACAATGATAGCTTTTTTATAGTGGATGGCAGCACAGCAGGCGCGGGACACTTGGAGCTCGAAGTCTCTGGAGGCAACGGTGCTTTGGTGCCAAGCTCAGTTCGGGCACTAGGTGGACACCGCTACGCAGCCGTATTCGTGCCGCAAATCGCCCGCTCCCATACCGTGCGGGTCACTTTCAACGACGAACATGTGCCAGGTAAGTGTTTATTGAATTGAGGATAGTGCAGTAAGATCTGTTCAATGTAGCACAGTTCTACAATGTTCAATTCACTCACTTGTGATATCGCTATGACATCGCCGGCCCAACAGGCATTAATTCGGGTAAAACAGCTTAGATGAATAACGTAAGGAAACATTAATGTTTCGATGATACATTTCAAAGAAAAGTTTCTACTAACGATGGTTGGAGTCTGTAACTGGCGTTTAGTTCCTGCATAACACTATCGTGTAATCTAAATCGTATAATTGCTACTTGGCGTGCTCTTGCATGCAGTTTCAAAATGGCTGAACCTAGCACATTATCAGCGCTCTTCTTAAGAAAGCCTCGCACTCGCAAATTGTATGTGATTGCGAGAACAAAGGCGAGCTTGCTCCACATCGCACTACGAACATCCTGCAAACTTAGGAGCAAATCAAAACTGCAACTCTATGATAAAGTATGTAGGTATTTATGTGCACTCTAAAGTAACTTTACAGCTGAAGCATTTGTTGAGCTTTTCGTTGAAGCTATTTTAGCTCGCAGGCATAACTCTTGTTGATTGTTTTACTGCGGTTTAATTCGTCATTCTAAGAGAGCGTCCACATTAGCACATGCATGGCGGCAAGCATGTTAATGGCGCGAAATACATGGGTTGAAGAAATAGTTCTCCATTACCTCTTCTTTGCGGTCTTTCACACATCAATTTATTAACCAAGAAACCCTTTCTACTTTATAATTTTTCTCTGTATTAAAAGTAGTAAAAACTGTAATGTTAAGTTAGTTACGTCCGTATTTTTGTTCTATATTCTGAGCTCATTAGCTGTCATTAGAATGATATTAAGTGGAGTTTTACTTAAAGTTTGAACTGTGCGCAAATTTGAGAAGGTTAAAATCCAAGTATACGTATTGATATCAAAGGTATAAACTTTTACAGTTTGTATCAACAAAGACGAACTTCTTCCAAGAAATATGACAACTTAAATTTCTTTTTCTTCTTATTTGAAATCACTGTCTGCCATCCCTTGTTGCTTTGTATCTCTCTTGGAAAATGGCTACAAAAGTTTCATTACGCGGTTTTTTTTACAATTTTATTGTGCCATCTTAACTTCACGTAAAAACTTGCAAACTAGCTATTATGATATTGCTTTAAAACTTTACAATAATGTAACAGAGTTTTGTAATTTGTAAGCAGAGAAATGTAATCTAGAACAGCTTGTAGGCTACTTTCCATATGAAATCCTAGGTTTTAAAATTTATATTTTAATTTAATTGCAATAAGGCGTCATGGTAAGGTAAGTATAGGTAGGTATTTATATTTATAAACTATCATCCATCAGCGGCATCGCACTCGTGGTACCCGGATGAAAATAAGCCTAAACGCTATTCTAGCTCACGCTTTTGTGTAAAACTGGCATTATATAGCGGAGACAGGGGTCTTTTTTTCGGTACCTATGAAAGTCCGTATATGACGGCAGCGCCAAAAAGTCCGCAATTTTACGTTATAACGTTAGACACTCAAGTGCATAATACGAGGCATAATATGACGGTGAAACCCAGGCTTTATAGAAAGTACTTTGTAGTGTTATCATGGTGCGTGTAATCCGTCATGATTGCGAATAGAAAGAAAACCCATTGGCGTCAGGTCAGCCGAGCATGCTTATGAAAGTGACAATCCCCTGTATTTATCATGATGCTTTCCACTTTTATAATTGGTAACTTCGATTTATATGTGGGATCTGCTGAACTGCTCTGCATCGCGAACGGGAGAAAGAAATTGATAGCACATAAAGTAGGAATTATATTTTACACGATATAACCAATGGGGAATATTGAAAAGATGGGATTCTAAATCTATCTAAATCTATAATCGGCGGCCCGTTCTAAAGAAACCTATAATATAACCTATTGGTTTCTTTAAAAAAACGTGGGATAATGGCAGCAGATGATGATGATGATTTAGATGGAGAAAATCATTTGCTACTCATATTTACCTACGTAATTTATGTGTCCGTCAAATAACGGCCGTTGCGTTGTGTGACGATCATATACCATCATCGAGAATCGTAGATTTTATGTAGGAATTTATGGTGTTTTTCTGAACGCAGAGTGGCTTTTACCAGGCAATGACTTCAAGTGCATTTTAAAATTCAATTCGAGGACACAAAAAAGATTTTCTAGAAAATACGCCTTAAATTATTAACAGTTGACCTAGTTTTGTAATTAAGTTTAATGGGGTAGGAAGCCGTGGAAAACATTTTTTCCCTCGCTCTCTAACCACAGTTAAACATAATTATAGTTAGGTATCTATTAGTAGGTAAATGATTTATGTTTTCCGCAAACGAGAACTTCCACGATTTTCCTGGTGTACGGCACTCTGAAAAAGCTTTGAATTTTTGGGGGAGCGTGTAAAAACAACAACTTACCTATCTCGAAGAAAATATATCAGAAGTAGATTTATAAGGTGTACCTAAATGAGGATCTGAAATCGTGTTGGTGTAGTTAATGTAGTCAAAACCAACGCAACGTGACTAACCAACCGCTTTTGCTACCACTACTAGTAGGCTCTCAAATTCCACGACGCCATTTTGAATACCTGAGTGACGTCACGCAGGTGGGCGCGAGTGACTGCGCCAGCGCAGCTCAACTGACATTTGTGTCGCGCTCGCGTCCGATTGAGGCTCTGCCTCCGAGTTAACAAAAATGCAATTTCGACGAGTATTCTTCCGCATATGTTGTAAATACTGAAGTAAAGTGTCTCTCTGATCTTTGCATCACCAAGAACAGTTGAGCCGCATCACGGCTTCTTTCGTGTAGTGAGTGATATCTGAAAGTGTTATTGTGATTTCTTTTCCCTTGTCTAGTGAAGTGTCCTAGATAGCTGTCACTTTTGGGACACGAGTTTGTCTCCGGAGGCCGTATTGCCCTCGATAAGTGAGTGTATTTGCATGCATTGTGTTTCAACATCCGTAAACTGGTCAACTATATTAATTCCGTGGGCGAGACACGTCATAAATTGTGCTTGTTTGCGATGCCTTTTTTAGCGTGGTGATTATAGTTATCGGAAATTAGAAATCTTTAAAATATTGACATAACAACCAAGTGGGTAGGGCAACTTATAGCCGAAGAATTACCATTTATATTGATTGCGCACAAATTCTTTATACAAGTAAGAGGCGGTGCTATCTTATTCTATGAATCAACTAACAAATGTATGATGTGCTTACCTACATAATTAAATGACTTATCTCACTTACTTATTAGCTTTTAATAAGTTAAGTAATGAACCTCGTTTATAATTCCATTTTTAATAATGCATTATCCACATAGTCTTTCACATATATGTAGGTACCTATAGGTACTTTACGAACATCCTGAATCTAGGGTATGGTTTTGCACGACTGACTGACTACCTACACATACAGGCCGTGCGTTGAACTCTTTTGTAAGGGCCGATTCTCACGCACACACCCTCTTTCACCAACACGCTTGGCAACCTAAACTATACTTTAAAACTACGGATGTTAATGGTTATTATCAAAAACGTACAATGATCAGATAACGGATATTGTAAGGTTTTTATGGCTCTCATCGCACCCGATCGCTCGCCGATGCCAAACAATATAGCGTGACTGGCACAAGAATTGATGCAAAAAACATCGCGTTAATAAATGATATCTCATCATATTTTCGAGTTGTTAAATAGCACGGCAAGTTAAATACAGCAAATATTAGGTCAACTTTAAAATGATTTGTTGTACAAGGTGATTCTCGCCAAAACTAATGTACTGTGTTCAGCAGTGGATGTCTACGTCCTGAAACGATGATAATGAAGTCAAAATCTATGCAATAGTGGTCACTATTGCTAGCTTTGCAAGACTGTAGCACAAACACCGCAGCAGACACATTTTCGACCTTATGTAAAAGAAATCAATTACGTCATTCACGGTTGCTGCTTCTAAATAAACTCTAATTAAATCATCTTTCAAATTCCTATCAAGCATGAATATCGAACTTTAACCTACTTGCCTACTTATGCACATTAAATTCTGATAAATTACAATAGTTTCGCATTTTATCAAGTTTGTTATTCAAATAATTATCTTAAAGTTATTAAAGAGAAGCAAGAGATTATGTCGAAAAATGCTCTCAGAGAAAGCACTCGACCATATATAGCAAATAGTATTTACTTACTTGCGTAAGTAAAATGAACCAACGGGTATACGTTAACGTAAACTATCACTTTCTTATTATATAACATGTGGCCAGAAGACGGAACGGTGAAATGTTTAATGGCCGACGAATTCGTGGGTGAGAACGGAAACGCCATGAAGTAAGACATAAGCATAGAAGGACAACAATACAATAGCCAGCTACAGTATTTGCTTATAATAAGGACAGACCTAATAAGACTTTCTTGAATAAAATAGCTTCTGATAACAACACTTGTGACACTTGAGCATGGGAATTGATTACTGTATTAAATAGAAACACAAATATAAAATACTAATAGTATAGTACTAATCCGCTAATCTATTCCTCATGAATTTAACAAACAAACTTGTGTTCGCCTCTCTACAAGGCATCATCAGGAAGATTGACTTGCTGGTAACTCCGAGACGTGTTGCCTCGTCGAGTATTGAGCAGAAAGCTAAAGCTGATTGAGCTATTTAATATCTTAGAATGGACTTCCTCAAAGTCACGCCTATAGTAAATTGTTCATCAATTGTCAACTTTATATTTTTGGTCGGGGCCAGACAAGATCCTTATGCTTCTTTCACGCTAAGGTCATGCAGACAACTGAATTTAGTCTACCAACTTTGCAGCACTCAATTGACTTTTATTTAACAAACTTAATGCCATTTCCATACAATTCAATCCTCTCAGCCTAGTCAACCTTATCCACAGGAAAGACATGGTCAATACGTGAGAAGCTGACTAAGACTAACCCGCGGGTTTTCTCACGTTTTCCTTCACATTTCTGAGCACGTTTTATTGGGCACACTTTGGGCACATTCATTTTCGGATGAAAAATCCATTGTTGCACGACCAGGATTTGAAACTACGACCTACGGATCTAAAGTCGAGGTACCTCCCACTAGGTCAAAACCTTCTCAACATGATAGGCGCCTTGATAGGTGCCTTTCATGTTCCAACCGCACTACCTTCATCCCTGGGAACTACGCCGATGTTATACATGTTGATTCGTAAAATGTATACCACCCTGAAAGGTTATACTTACTATCAACAAAAATAAATATTATCATCGGAAAAAAAAACATTTTTTTTCCCCAAGCAATCTCAATTAAGCTGTTTTTTTTATATGTATCATCTCTATTACTAATTACTAAACTTACGAGAAATTCAGTTGATTCTTTGAGGTTGATTGAACTGACTTGACCCCAAAACAGCAGATTTTTGCATAGATTTTTCAATGAGAAATGAAGATTTTACTAAAGTTGTAGAACTAACTTTATTGCCAATTGGGTGTAGAATGAGCCCCTTTCGAGATAACATATGATACACATTATGTGTTCTTACCATATCACCTGGTTTATAATGAGGTTATGGCTGGTTCAGGTTATTATAAATCTAGGTATTGCTACAGCAATATATTGGTATGAAATCATAAGAATGAGATTTATCTTAAGATAGATCCTTGGTGTGAAACGATCAAGCGTGGATCTCTCTGAATAATCATTAGTCATCATCATCATTTCAGCCGTTCGACGTCCACTGCTGAACATGGCCTCCCCAATAGACAGCAAATTTCTTATCATGTGGGGAGATTTGCATACTCACCACGCTGGGCACGCGGGTTGGCGAGCGCAGTTAGCTTTGTTAAAATGAGGGACGCTGCTGCCCATCCCCTAGCTATTTTCCCTTAGTCGCCTCTTACGACATCCGCGGATAGGTAGATATGGAGGGGCCTATTCTTCAGCCGGGGCCACCACGGCCAATCATTAGTGGCGTTTTATTATTCCCACATAATTGTAAACATCCCCGCAAATAATCACTTGCCGGCAATGACATTGAAGTTTCACTTTGTTGAAAAAAACGACCTACTCATAAATTTTCTTATGAACGTCTAAATAGGCTCGTAGATTGATAAAATATGCCTAATTCACTATCAATATTGAATCTGTAGCTCGTAAAAAACTTGAAAGTTTTACCTACCAAAAGTAGGCAACACACACCTGCAGAAAACAGGTTAAATACTGCATTGCATCAGCTTTCGAAATTCATGAGAAAACCAGTTTTTATGTGCCTTATTCCCTTTTCGTTATTAAGTCGTAATGAGTGTAATTAAACGCTCCACGGTTTCTAGTTCCACTCCTGAATATTTTGAGCCGAATTAAAATAGGAGGAGATTGTACTTGTTTATAATGCCAATGCCACTTCAGTTCAAAGTACAAAGATAAGTCAGTTTTAACTGATTTGACCCCAAGCTTGACAGCTGATTTTTGCATAGTGTTTCTTTAATGAAAAATTACTAATTTCCAAAAGTCGTAGAGCAAACTTTATTTTTAATGGGGTGTAGAATACGCCCTTTTCGGGATAGTATACATATATATATATATATATATATATATATATATATATATATATATATATATATATATACACATTCGCCTTGTATATCAATATTTATTAATAGTATTATATTATAGTTTATTTAATACATCAGATCGAATGACGCACATCTCAATTCAAATGTAAGTACCTACTATTTCAATTATTTACCAGCTAGTTTATGTCCATGCTCCTAAATAGTTAACTACATAACTTAATTTTTGGCTTAAACCAAAGAACGTAGGTAATTACAGATAAGATAAATAAATCCCAACCCAACGTATCAGAGCGGATGTCCTGTAGCAGATAGGAAGTAGACTTTCTATCATCATTTCCTCTCTCGTCCACAATTTGTTATCAGATAAAAAACCATAATGTACAGTCACAGAAAGCCTCCTAATTTGTCTTTACGATTTGCTATTTTCATATTTCTGAACCCTCGGTTCGTACCGGTACCTATCTGTATAATGTGGTCTATAACTCGCTAAGTCGACACGGATGTAATTGCAGCGTTAAATTAAGTTCTGGAGTTCTCTCAGGCCGAGTGGAGGCCGTTAGGTCTGACCTACCGAGGACAACGAGGCTAGTTGTCTCACTAGCCTATTTAGTTGCATGATTGATAGAAATACTATCGCATACCTATGAAATAGTAAAAGTATTTTATTTTGGAAATATTAAGTACCAACGTATTTTTAAAATAACAAACTATATTTTAATTCCTTAATTTAACGCAAAAAAAACACTAAAATGGTTTTATAAGTAAGCCACAAATTTACTCCGCTTAAACCACATCGGCCAGGCATAAAGCAGTTTAATTCAAATCAATTCAAGAGGTGTTTATTTCAATTATACAAGGATCACCTTCAAACGTCTTAGAAACCCAGGTGAAACTAAGCTTGTTCTTCGAGACCAAGATTAAAAGAATCAGGGAGCAAATGTGACTTGACTGATGAAGGGAGAACATGTGTGTACCCATATGAGAAGGGCATCTTCATATATTAAAATATTTCATTTTTTATACAACTACTAGGTGGTCATCAAGCATACGGCCCACCTGTTGGTAAGCGGTTACCGTAGCCTATGAGCGCTTGCAATACCAGAGGATCACGCACGCGTTGCCGACCCCCCCCCCCCCCCCCTAAAGAGCTCTGGCAACCTTACTCACCGCAGGAACACAACACTATTTGAAACAAATAATGTTATTTGGCTGCGATCTTCTGTAAGGCGGAGGACCCTCATTGAACCTTTTTAAAAGTGGTACTACTAACATTGGAAAAACAAAAGGTAAAAAATATTGGTTCGTTTTAGCGGCATTATTCACAAAGCATTGTTTGTGGAATCAGTATAAGCAGGTCACCAGACGAGGTGCGGGCGTAACAATGCTCAATGTTACAATAGGCGATTCCAATTTAATGCAATTGAGTAAAGGCAGGGCTTCAAGCCTATCACGGTGTTTGGACTTGGAGTTGGACAATAGGGATTTGTTCGAAAAAAATACATGACTTACCTACCTAGCATCTAATTATCTGTACCGCACCTATACCTACTATAAATAGTATAACTCTTGATGATTATAATACTACCACTAGCTCCCCCCGCAGCTTTGCTCGCGTAGTACCTACGAGCCTGTGTGCTATTCCAGACTATCATTCTGCTGTGCCAAATTCAGTTTAGTTTAGTAGTTTTTGTTCTGGCGCGATTGAGTAACAAACATCCATCCATCCAAACATTTGCATTTATAATAGTTACATTCGATTTCCAGACATTTAAATCTTCAGTACTTAATCTGAAATTTCTAAAAAATCTGGACACTAAAACCAGAATCTCCAATTAAAAAATCTAAGCTGAGATTACTAATTGCCAAAAATTCAATTCTCTAATTGCGGATACATAAAATACAAATATTTTATGGACAAACTTTCATTTCTATTCGAACTTAGTTATTCTATGTTATTTTTAGAACTACAAAATTTTGGTAATAGGTTCGGCTGCGTTCGTTACAATACATATAAAATCAGCAGGCTTATGTAAAGATAGGTAAAAGTGTATTTTGTTTCTTGGCATCATTGTTTAAAATAAAGAAATTTACTTCATCGTGCGGTCTCTTCTGGTAACTAACTCGTAGCAAGCTATAGTGTGTAAATCTGTATTTCTAAGAGTATATTTTTCTGTTTATCCAGGTTCGTATCTTTAATCATGGTGGGGAATTTTAAAAGGAAATGCCATAAAGAATCAAGACAGCAATTGCAAAACAATGTCAATCTGATGTAAAGAGTGTAAAAATGCACTCCAGCTAGAGCCAGGTTTAGTCGTTGTGAGGGAAATTGCCTCAAGGGGAATTGAATTTTGAGGCGATATTTAAATAATTCGCACCAAGAACGCCAGGGTAAGTCTATCCTTTCCCTAGCTTTAGTTAGACCCTCAAAGATCTTTGTAATCTAGCAACCGTTATGAGTTTCATCAAGTCTGAATATGCTGCATCTGACGCAGTATTGACCTTCGTTTGTGTGAAACTAAACCACGATATTTCTACCACCAGCGTATTCGGACCTTCAGCTTTAGTCAAGCTAATCAATCAAAGGATACAAACACAGCTGGTAAAGTAAGCTAGCTAGAGTCAGCCGACACGAGTGGCAAACAATAGGTCACCCTGACCTGCGCCTGTTGTCCGGTAGGTATATTAGGAAATGGAAAAGCCATCCGAATTTGGAAACAGCCCTTGTTTGAAAAAGACCTTTGTGGGCGGGACTGGGAAATGGAAATTACTCATATTTCAGGCTCGTATCGTAATCGTCGTGAGGGGAATTTGGAGGGGTTTTCACTTTCACATTACCATCACACTCATTATATTTTTGAAAGATCTATCCAAGAAATAAAACACGTTCTTATCGTAGGCAATTGAAAAAGCGACTGTTCTTATTTAATATCTATAGTGACTTACAAGCCTTCAGGCTAGTGTTTACCAGCACGTTAACCGTATACCATGTTATCCTATATTATCAGTTATCATTACCGGAGGCTACAATAACCGCTTGTATAATGTGGTACTCTGAAAAATGGGTGAGCGGGCTGCTGCTGAAGGAAATTACAGTCAAAATATTATTTAGATTTCTTACCTTCTACTTGGATCATATTTTCATAACTCAAGTCATCGCCCCAGAAATTCATAAACTTCAACGGTTCCAATAGGAAAAATTGTCTGTAGGTAAGCCTACGGGATAAGCGCGTATTATTTCTACAGGGTATATTAGCATAACCGTCACTTTTATGTGACTTCCGATATTAATAAAGGTACCGCCCGTTTCGACAACCTCGCTTTTCCAGTGAAGGCATTTATTATTATTCCGATCTCTGTTTCGAAGTTGTTATGCTTATGACGTTATTGCAACACATCATAACTATTTTCAAATGTTTCTGATGATTACAACCTATTGTTTGTACGTTCACACACGTCGAGATGATTTGAATGTTCACCTTGAGATAATATCTTCATCCTACGTTGGTGCTGTATTATTGGGTTTCTATTGTGAGTTAGGTATTGAAATTGCATTTGCACTGATCATTTTTTACGCAATAGGTTTTTCTTTAATTCTTTATTATACACAGAAAGCGTACAGTAACTTAACAATACAGGCATGTACAAAGGCACGAGCTTAACCCTACAAAGAGTTTTCATCCAGCAATCCTTTGAGTTTTTTCAGTTTTTATATAAAATATCCTGCAAATATGTGCTTTTATGTAAATACATATGTAATCAGACAGTGTGTAGTCGCTATGAGTTTTATTAAAAAGAAAAAACACTAATGGCATAGAAATCCTTAAAAATTGAAATGTTAATTCCTAAGTAAGTACTACACTAGCGCCACAGTGGAATGAACAAGTTAGTAAAATCATCAATTAAACAATAATATCTCACAAGTAATACAAACCACTTCTGGTAAACTTGGTAATGAGCATAGTACGTAAAGGTCTGTTTACACTACAAGCGAACCGGGACGAGCAGGGTGAAACATACAATGAGCATGTCATTGTAAGAAAATAATCAAAACATTATCCTAAATTATTATTACTTATATACCTACATATATTTTATCAGTAGCTTCGATAGACCAAGTTTTTGACTTGGTCAAAACTTGGGTTTCTTCGACTTTTTAAAATACGACATTTTCCACTGATTAATCAGCTTTGTTGGGGTTCAATCAGTTCAAAATTTATATCGATCTTCTCGTACATAGGTACGTTTAATAATTAGTTATGAAGATGATAAAAATACCGGTGGTGCAATTGTGTAAGCGTAATGGTAATGAAGATCGTAACTTTGACGGTGATTTTAACAATCTTAGCAACATTAAAAACGTTTCAAACCTAACAAGGAAAAACTTCATGACCTTAGCTTCTTCCTTTTCATGAAAAACTTCAGATGTCGCTAATATTGATAAAATCATCCTCAAAGTTACGAACTTCATTGCCATTATGCTTACGGAATTGCACCACAGCTGATTTGAGAAAAATAATATTAAAAATTGTGCTTTTTTTCGCAAATATTTTATCTTTTTGTTAATAAATAAATATTCCGGACATATCACACACGGTCAACTGATCCCAAACTAGGCATAGCCTGTACTATGGGTACCAGTGACTGATATACATAATAGATATATATTTAACACCCAGACACAGAACAAACATCTGCGTTAGTCACAAATGTTTGTCCAGTGCGGGAATCGAACCCGCGACCTCTAGCGCAGAAGGCAGAGTTACTATCAACTGAGCTATGAGGCCAATAGAATAAGCCCCTTTCAGGGTAGTATACTAGTTACGGAACAAGTTATATGGTAAATTTGTTTTCTTACCTACTTATTTTGTTAGAGCTTTTATATGTTCTTAGACTGTTATGTAATCTAAGTACGTGTTTTTTGGAATTTCTGGATATGACTTCTGGGGTAAAGTGTTTATTATAAATCCATTGCGACTCACCCACGAGTTCTACAATCTATACGCGGATATTAACCCAACGCATATTATCTTATTTTATAACCGCTCCGTGTCATTCTCATCTCGTTGAGTTATAAAAATATACCTTGATACAGTTCATAAACAGACGATCAAACTGAGCTCGTTGTACTAGCTCCCTCGAGCGTTAAGATTCCACGATATAACTCGCAAAATAACTTTCGTTTTAATAATTTTCGTAATAATGGCGTAATCGTTTATATCGCCTTTCAACTACGCCATGTTTGCTCGCGATGTCTTCCGTTTTTTAACATAACACAAGTTATAAATAAAATAAAATAAATAAATATTCTGGACATATTCACAACTGATCCCAAACTAGGCATAGCCTGTACTATGTATGGGTACCAGAGACTGATATACATAATAGATATATATTTAACACCCAGACACAGAACAAACATCTGTGTTAGTCACAAATGTTGGTCCAGTGCGGGAATCGAACCTGCGACCTCGAGCGCAGAAGGCAGAGTTACTACCAACTGAGCTATGAGGCCAGTCAGTTCAATACCGGCTTCCAATCTTTCGATAGAGACGTTTTATATGTCAAAAATACGCGTTCCACGTGGGACTAAATACTCGTAGCATGCCTATTACAATTATAATCTTGTTATGTAATTGTTGTTATGTAAAATATCGGATGAACAGACAGATTGTGTACTTTTTTATAGACAAAATATTACCTATAGGTAAACTCAAACAAGCACATAATAACGGAATCTACTTATGTGAAAAGGGTCCGCAACACGTTTCCTCGATAGTACCTGATAGTTATGGTAAATAATGTGACCAATACTCTGAAATAACAGACGGTCAGACTCGCGCTTCACGCTAGCATGTTTTAGTTCGCATCTATCAGAGCGTCACGATTCGTTGGTCTGCGAACATAATACATGTCGCCTCATTCGCATATACTTAACTGGCGGAAATTATAGAGAGCCAGCGTTACAGAGATTTTCTTTCGAATAAATATTTGAAAAATATTATAAATGTTTGCAAACATTCTCGAACGAGCGCAGGAAACTATCGTCTTTGGCATGCGGTTTCACTATAAATGAAATTGCTTATGCAATTTGCTTTTCCCTTTAACTGTCTGGGGAGTTAAGTTGCGCATACACACCAAACTTTTCCACGCGAGGTATACTGCTTGCAAGAACTGATTGAAAAATACATGAGAAACATATTTTTTTACCTAAAATTGTAATAATAACGTGACTGACGATAGTAGACTCCGCTACGATGTGAAATTCATAATCTTGACTTTTTTTATAACATAATATGTATGACATGATAATAAATTGTTATGTTTACTATATTTTAAAGGTGTAAAATTCAAATTATTATAGACATGTATTATTCTAATTTTGTAAAACAACTTTTGCATGCTAGTTCATAGTAAAATGTGCTGATCTCATTATTATAATGTAAAAGAGCTACTTTAACCACATTTTCGCAAATAAACAAATACAATACGAACGGTCTACGAGTCGGCTTTTAATTTTTTGCGTAGTAAAACAATTTATGCAAATGCACTATTATAAAAATAACTATTGAAATTGATAAAAAGTAAGGAGGTATATTATAACACTGCACGTCGATGGTCATCACTAGCCACTTGCAGTCCATCAAGTCATGCTCGGATAGTTCTAACGTTCTCAGGCAGGTAAGTAATTACTTAGGTTGATGCTTATCAAAGCAAACCGGACTTCAGTGGATGACTAAACTAGGTGAATTATAACAAGCTCTAAATAACTTTTAATATGGTGTATTCCACTAACATTACTTAGTTTATTTACCTTTGAATGCAAATGTTTGTGAGGACGTTTGGATGCGCTTACACTATTATAAATGCGAAAGTTTGGATGGATGTTTGTTACACAATCACGCCAGAACAGCTGAATATTAATCTGGCTGAAATTGGGTACAGAGATAGATTATAGTCTGGAAGAGCACAGCCACACAGGCCACTCGTTGGGACCATGCGAGTGAAACCGCAGAAGCTAGTTTGGATTAAGTATAGGTTGGCCGTGGTGGCCCCGGCTAAAGTATGGGCCCCTTCATATCCCTATCCGCGGATATCGTAAGAGGCGACTAAGGGAAAAAAGCTAGGGTATGGGCAGCAGCGTCCCTCATTTTAACAACGATAGCTCTAACTGCGCTCGCCAACACGCATGCCCAGCCTGGTGAGTATGGGCAAAACCCCCCCACATGATAAGGAATTTGCTCTGTCTGTGGGGGAGGCCATGTTCAGCAGTGAACGTCGTACGGCTGAAATGATGATAGGTTTGTAAAAGCATAATAGATTACTTTTCTCCGGGTACCATGCAACCGAAGCTGTGGGCGGAAGGTAGTAGCTTAGCTAGCAGGAAAGGTTCTAGAAATGTAGTTTCAAATAGAAGAGTTTCATAATTAGGTGTGTCCCGTTCGTCAGTTAGGTTCGCCTGCTTGCTGTAGGAATACGTAACTGAACCAATGTTCATTATTTCCGCCATCATACTGTTAATAGGCATGGTTGAATGGTCACACACAACTCGCAAAGCCAAGGGTCGTTGTATCGTGGCATATTGATCAAACCCTTTCGCATGAAATTCCAATTTAATTGGCAACCTACAAACATTAGCCTAAAATGTCACATTACCGGCAGGAAACAGGAAGTCATTATTCTCAGTTCCTGCAAAGCAGAATTCCTCCCATAAAAAAAATGCACGCTAAATGACTTAAATAAAAAATGAATAAAAAAATATCTTGTCTATGAGATATAACGAGATATATCTTGTCTCGTACATATCCGTATCCATAAGACTTAATCGCAGGTAAACAGAAGTTACCTACTTCAGAACGTAAACGCCTTTTTAAGTCTAACAAATGAAATTCATGAAATATTCAAGGTAGGACAGAATGTGTTCGTAGGTAAATTACCCTTAAAACTAGTTGACCCAAACTATATAACCCGGCGGCGTTATCTATGGTAACATTTAACTGTTCGCTTACTCGCACAAGCTAATTGATAGTGTAGCGTACCGTTATTCTAGTAGGTTACGTTTGAGGCTGCCCAAGTGGCCAAACAGCCTGTGGAGCAGGTGTGAGGCATACCACGGACTCGACCAGCCAGCTTATCTTGTAGTCGAACTATTTATGCTGACGTTTATGTGTTTTTATCGCAATGAATAAACTAAACAATTCTATAAAGAACTTTTTAATTTGGTTTGTTAGTCAAAGTCAAAGTCAAAAGGCATTTATTTCAATAAAATCACTAGGATCACTTTGAAACGTCTTAGAAACTAGGTGAAGCTATGCCTGTTCCTCGCGACCAAGCCTAGAAGAATCAGGCAACAAACACGGCTTGGTGCCTATCATTTTTTTTGATGATCCTTTTTCACAAAATGGAATTTAAAGCTTCAGTGTGGTGCCGATCGAACTAGGTGAGGCTCAAGAGAAAAGTAATTTTATTATAATCCTTAATAAATAAGAGCTTATAAAAATGTGAAAAAAATGAAGACAAATGTGAGCTTCAACAAATGATCTAAGGGCAGCACACGCTACACTTGATGAAATATGTACCTAATGCTTATATAATTAAATAATACTTAAAATATGATGCAAGCAAAAACTGTAAAGACACTGCAAAATGGAATTTTAGCTGTCGAGGGGCAGAGCGACTTCAGGTCATGCGGTTTTATCATTTAAATAATCATTAATTTATAGTATGTACACTTTATGTACACTTTAAATCTTCTAATAGGAAGTTGCGTCGCGTTTACCGGAAGTTTATTATAAAATCTTACCATATTCCCCATAAAAGACCCATTTACTTTTTGTAATCTAAATTTTGTTGAAAGTAATAGAAATAATACAAAGAAATGTGTTGTTATTTTTTAGAAAGCTTGTGTTTTTCTACGGTAGGTATAGCTTGTAATTTAATCCGCATTTAAAATTTAGTGTCGTTGCCTATAAAATTCCTAGCACCAGCATTCAGAAACCAAAACATTTTTTTAAATAAATAGGGAATTTAGTATCTTACGATTCACGCAACTGCTTCAGAAAGGTATTACCGATGTCAAGTTAGAAGGATGACAAATTACTTGCCCTTATTATGTAAATACGGCGTATTGGTATTACCAGGATGGCAAGGCAAGTGGATAAAGTTTCCAAGCGGTGATCAATTACGTTGATACAACGTTCGGTAAAGTGATTGAATCGAAAGCCAGATGAACGATAAAATTATTAATTCAATTAAAATACTAACTCAGCTCCTTTCATTACAAATCAATAATACTCGATGACTCGAGCCTATTTGTTTAGGATAGGTGATTAAAAAATTCAATTATAAAAGTCAATTTTGTGATATAACAAGCGACCTCGCTGTGATCCGTTCTGCTCTATTGACCTTTTAGTTTCATAACTCTTTTTAATTTAATGGCTTTAGACACAGGCCATAGAAAATGCGATGGCAGGCTGACCAATTAAAAACGCAATCATTAACAAGTTACAACGTCAAATCCATCTATAAATGATAGGAAGCCATGTTTTAAATGATGGACATCAGCCATCAATAAAATAAATACCGTTATAATAAAACTGTCCTTATTCCCGTCCCACTAAATGGCTTTTTTTTCATGCTTTATTAGGTACTTATTCAATCTTCATATAAATACAAACCACTTGAGATGTAAATTAAATTTATGCTAAATATTCATATCGAACGAAATTACCTACACGCGAATTTCGCAATACGGCATCTCACCATTTGACTACCTAAGTACTTACATTTAGATAAGAATCCGTAACAATTTTAATTGGACCCATTGCACACACGCTTATTTACTATTCTGTGAACCAGGTATCTGAGGTGTGGCTGGTTTTATGAATGTGCAGTGCGTGCCAGCAAACATCGTAAACGCGCAATTTTCATCATTTGAGGTGCAGCGGCTGTCATTTATGGCAATCAAGCTTGCAATTTTCAAATAATGAGGGCGCCAATTTTGTTTATAATGATAATTTGATGATATTTTGATGACGTAGAATAGGTGCATGAATGTTATATATGAACTATGTTAAGTTTAAAAACATATGCAATTCTACAATGAGTTATAGGTACAAATTATAAAAAAAGAAATAGGTTCGCGACTTTTATCCTCAAGCAAGGTAGACAAACATATCCTTGAAGATGTCTAAGGGAGTATTGAGGCATGTCCGAGCATTTGGCTTCGTCGTCACGGAACTCCCACTAGGCCAACACTTATAAAAATTATTATGTCCAATATTGACTATCAACACTTTCAAGTGACCGGTTTTAGCGACTTTGCCGGAAAACGGCATTGTTTTAGAGCCTAAAATTTAATGTGATATGTGCACGAAAGGAGCCTCTATGAGGCGCACTTTAGTCCTTTCACTACACTGATTCCTTCAGCGACGGTCTTAGGCCCTTTTTAGGGCCACCATACCTCAACCTGGTTACTGACCTAATACAGGATGACCAAGAAAGAATCATTGACACGACAAGCATGCAAGTAAAATTATAATGTAAAGATCTTCAATACAGTTGAATTAACACAGAAGCCGAAACTTCTTTCTATTTTGTGGTTTTATTTGACGAACTCAGTGGTTTGTGTCCGGCTAAGTCGCGAGAGGTGTGGACTCGATCCCCACAGCAGAACATTTGCATGATCTGCTTATATTTTTTCTTGGTAGGTACTTGATCTCATGAGGAGGGATGAAAGTCATGTAACGAGAAGAGCGTTAGGTATGAATGTGGATGGATATAAGACTAGAGGAAGGCCAAAGAAAAGATGGATGGACTGTATTAAAGATGACATGAGTAAGAAAGAAGTGAGATTGCGGAGATGACGGCTAACAGAAGAGAGTGGAAGAAGATTTATGTTGTGCAGACCCCACTTAATGTGGGACAAGGGCGGGAAGAAGAAGGTACTTGAAGTTTTCTGGTTTGAAGAGAGATCTGAGCACACAGAGAATCTGGTCAGGGCTGTGTGCGTGATGGTCGGGTGTTTATTTATTGATGTTTGTTCCAGGATCCCCGTGGAAGGTCGAGGTGATGGCAGGGCCGGCGGGCGGCGGCGGCGGAGAGCCCACCAGGCTGATACCTGCACGAGTGCCGGCCGCCTTCGAGATCTCCACCTCGCCTGGTGCTGATAGCTTCACCAAGAACGATGTGAGTTACTTATTCGGAGAACACCCTGAAGTTCCAACTATCTATTTGTAAAATTGCTCTACCCACAGACATAATACAATGATTCATAAAATGTATACTATTTCGTAGGGGCGAAAATTTTGTGAAATTAAAAAAAATTGAACAACTGTGAAATTCACAAAAGTCGTAGAACACACTTTTGCCAAATTGGGTGTAGAATAAGCCCTTTCGGGATGGCATGCATATTATGAATCACCTTGTAAGTCTTCTGCACGTCTTCGCAGAGAGAATATCTAATAAAAGACGTGTACAGTACGATGAAAGTTATATGCGTCTCGGAAATCACGTTTTTCTTATCGGCGTCTCGTTCACGCAATTTCATAAATAATAAGATCGGGATAAACGAAGACTTCCGAGGAGCATTTTTATTGTACCTAGTACTGTACATTCGCTTAACCCCCTATTTTTGTCATTGGGTAAAAGCTCATGTTTGCCTCCTTGGCTCCTTCGTGAGTGGACTGGTTCCGTTACAAGGTTAGGTAGGCAGGTCAGCCCGTTTTGCGTGACGGGTGGAGGTTGTTAGTCCAGCCACCCGATATCCTTCAGGAAAGCCAGCAGTTCACTGAAACTGGCGCAGGCCGCCCTGGGCGTTGCCAGTGTCCCAAGGTAATCTTTGCCTCAAACCATACCTACTCTCGTCTGAGAGCTTCAGTTATCCTTGAGGAACGACTAAGGATAAACGTGTCAGCAGGGTCTGCCTACACAAAAAAATGAAATATCTGAAACAATGCACGGCATTTTTACGAATTCAGAAAATGTTTGCCACGTGAAATTTTATTTTAAATCGATACATTGCAACGAGCTCTCCCTCCGCGGCACTCAATATTTTACACTTTGTAGCACTTACTCAATTTGTTTCCATTAATTAAACTGTTCATCGAGCTTCGTTTTGCAGCACCTACTTATTTCGCAAACAGTATCTTTTTGAGGACACCGACTTGTGCAAATATCTTGTTGTTAAATTATTATCTCTGACCGATCTCCGTTCCATCAATTTTGCGACTTTCTTTAGGCAGTGACCTAAGTTGGCAGTCTTAAAGATGTATGATTCAAACTCGCATAAAATCGAAAAAAATAGCACCGACTCGCTCGCATTTGAATGGCATGGTAGAGCCCTGGCCCAGTTCAAAAGCTACATTTTTATGTTAGAGTCATCATTTCAGCCGTTCGATGTCCACTGCTAAACATGGCCTCCCCCACAGACAGAGCAAATTCCTTATCACGTGGGGGGATTTGCCCATACTCACCACGCTGGGCACGCGGGTTGGCGATCGCAGTTAGAGCTATTGTTGTTAAAATTAGGGAAGCTGCTGCCCATCCCCTAGCTTTTTTCCCTTAGTTGCCTCTTACGACATCTGCGGATAGGTAGATATGGAGGGGCCTATTCTTCAGCCACGGCCACCACGGCCAATGTTTGAGTATTTTATATATATTATTTTGTATTTTTTATAGGTCGGAGTCACGGTAACAGCTCCTTCCCGCAGACCAGTGACCGCCCGTGTCCTGGACGTAGCGGAGCGGCCTGGCGCATACCGCATTGAGTTCACGCCTGACGAAGTGGGCACTCACCTAATCGATGTAAGCTAAACTGCATCAAGACTCGTAGTAGTTTCAAATAGTCCAATCGAAAAAGTGATAAACTCCGAGTATGCTGCATCAGTACCGCATTGAATTTTCGCCTGGCAAAGTGGACACTCATCCGATTGATGCAGCATATTCTACACTTTTTGGAAAAATCCCACTCCACGGTTAAACGATACGGCTTTCTCGACAAACGAACATCATTTTATGAACATGTTTGGAATTGAAATCGTAGCGCTCGTAGCAGTGCTACGAGATCGCTACGAAAGTGTTACACAGTAGAGTAGTACAGCTACGACTCTTTATTTTTAATCAATTATTCAAGATGTATTTAAGCTGGGCATGCGGGTTGGCGAGCGCAGTTAGAGCTATCATTGTTAAAATGAGGGACGCTGCTGCCCATCCCCTAGGTTTCATCCCTGAGTCGCCTCTTACGACATCCGCGGATAGGTAGATATGGAGGGGCCTATTCTTCAGCCGAGGCCACCACGGCCATTAGGTAGGTACTATAAGTTAAATTAGTCACTTGGGTATTACTACGTAGTCGAACAATTAGTACTTCGCATCATTATTCTAATATGTTGGACAGGCCTCCCTCTGTCGTATGGTACATAAAAATAAAGGTCAAAGCTAAGCCAATACGTAATTTTAGTGCGCGCATCTTTGAAATATTTCCTGTAACTGCCTACACAGTAGCGAAGAGCTCATAAATGTCATCCATTGATAGAAAGAACCTTGACCTTCACCTTACACCGATCTCTATCGTAAAGAACCTACGAGCACCTAGAATATATCCTCCCGAACATTATCAGATGACATGTCACAGAATATCTCGGAGGTACAGTCACGAACTTTAATTTGGGACCAATTTAAGGTTAAATGTCACACAGCAAACGTACCTATGTTTATACCTGAAGACCTACTATTTTAGCACGTAAGTTGGTAGGTAATGTTGTACTGACAAAGTATTGTGCACTGACTTTACTAGGGGCAACTGCTCTCACAGATATGTCAACCCGACGACGACGGGATGGCGGAAAGATTATTTTAGAATTTTTTATCTTATATTTTAGAAATGTATGAGCGACTCGCTGTCACTTCATGCTCTGACGGGCTCTAGGCTCTTAAATCTCTTTCTGAAATTATTATTTTGTTGATCGTGTTAGTAAAAAAGAATTTTAATGATTTGAATGCGCAGATTGGGTAAATTAAATAAAAAGCCATAGTAGCAAAACAGGATGCGTGCACATGACGTGCGTGCACAAAGCGGTTGTATGTAATAAGTTTATGAAATTCCCTGAAGCCACGCAGGCGGACTGACATACCTACTTCTATAAAATTTCATGCATTACAACCGCTATGTGCTCGCGCACGCATCCGGTTTGCACCGGCCTATAAAGCAAAACAAAATTTCAACAAGAGTTCTCCAACCCCTGCTAAACTAATCCATCTCGAATTATAACAGCAATGGCTAGACGCATGATTAGCTACAATATGCTATTCTATGTATCGCGTCTTGAATGTATATAATCTACCAGTTTGGAAGATGAAAATGTCTTTTCGTCGTTATAAGCCGTAGACGTCCAGTCAAAATTTAATTAATCTCGTGCGAAGTTAAGTCGTCCAATTTTATGATTCTCTGTTAGAGTTCGCGATCGTACTTAAATCTGCTTGATGTGACAGTCCGTATAATGGTGGAGGGGAGGGGGAGGGGGCTATATTTTTCTATTCTTTTTGTTATTAAAGGCATTAGTTTGAGTTCTTACGATAATTTGAGTACCTACCGAACCCACATGTATTTCATAATACAACAAATAAATTTATATAACAATGATAGGATTTCGTCTCACTGGCTGCGACCCTGCTCAACCTTACGAGTTATGGATAGGTATACCTACCGCCCACCGCCGAGTTGTAACACTATAGGTATGCTGGTACTTTGTATGCTAATGTATTTGAAATACGTAGCTAATTTGAAAATACTTTCAAGCAAAGTTCAAGAGCACCGGAATAACATTGTTCTCCACATTGTACTAATAAAGATTTCGTAGTGGGTGATGTACAAAATTTGTATAACGCGTCCAAACTTAGGTATGCTATGCGAAGTTATTTGCTGATGACGTATCTTCACCTAGTTTCAAAGACGTTTAAAAGTGATCCTAGTGATTTTATTTAAATAAACGCCTCTTGGCTTTGATGGGAGTAACAAACAAAACATGATTCGCCTGCATATGTTTCACCGAATGTTCTTGCCTTGTACTGTGCTGGCGTGTGTTCCTAGTGTGGCTGCGGCATTACGTTCAATAAAGGTGCTCATTGGTAAGAGCATTAATAGCATTTATATAACATGGCTAAATTAGCATAATAACTCAATTTGTCTAGCGTTTAGTGTCTGCCGTTACATCACAATAATAATTTGAATTAACTAGGTACTTAATAGGTAAGCAGGTAGGTATTCAAACTAGGGTAGGTAGGTAGGTTTACCCACCCAACGCAAGTAGGTACCTACTTACTGATTTGGCAAGGTTGTAGGTAGGTATCTACATTAAGAAGCCACATATCTTTTTTTTTCATTGCAAAAAATCGATTCTGAACAAATTTGGTTTATTTTAGAGTTTTTTTACAGATAACAATCGCCGGTGACAAGCTTGGCAGCCTATCATCAGCTCCACTGGTGGCTAAGGTGTACGATGCAAGTCTCATCAAAGTAGCAGATGTCGGCAATGCGGTGGTCGGTCAGCAGTGCCAGTTCAAAGGTTTGGAGAACTATCTGCATTATAGCTATGAAGGGAGAGGAGCTGTTTCTCGATTGAAGTTTGTCCTTCTGACATGAACCTGCGACTGCTAAATCCGTAGGAGAGAACGGTTTCAAACTCTGTAACTTTGTATACTTATTTCAGTCGATGCTAGTGCAGCCGGTGAGGGCCAGTTGGAGATTTCAATTAATGAAGGAGAAGTGCCCAATCACGTGCAGGTAAAACATCAATTTAATACTCACCTACTTACCTACGGTCTAAACTTACCTAGGTACTATTCCCATGAATTAATATGAGGTTTGTAGGTGCCTGCTTTGCTTACATAATACATATTGCATCAAATAAGTATGACAAGTTATTAGTTATTTTTCTCGTTCAGGTGGTTGGAGGCGGGCGATGCCTAGTCTTCTGGCGACCAGAGACGGCGGAACCTCATCGTGTCGATATCAAGTTCAATGGGGAGCCAGTGCCATCTTCACCTTTCGTATTCCACGTAGCACCAGCTCAGAGAGTCACCATTGATACCGCTCAATTAGGTTTGTAGCTCTAACCTAACTAAATTATACTGAACCTCTTTGGTTGAATTAACGGACGTAACATCGGTACAAACAAACATACTGGCCGCAATAAATGTTTTATAAAAAATTTAATATGATTTATTTTTAAATGATGGCGCCACGTTTTTCGTTTGAATCAGCCTGCTCCTACGGAAATGAAATTCTTTTTCCAAGTTGCTTTTCTCTGCCAGTGTCAAGGTCATTTTGATATTTCCGCTTTTTAGTCTGTGGGCTATCTAAAAGCTAACATATCCTACTTATCAAATTAAATTGAACCTACTGGCTGTACATACTGGCCGCAATTAAAGTTTCATGATTAGAGTCTAAAATAAATATAATATATAAGACTTTTTGTTAATGGTGGCGCCACGGTTTTCGAAAAATCAGCCAGCTGTATCCATAAAAATTATCATTATCCATGGATAGTGATAATGGAGTCGTTTCATTCTGGGTCTGGTCCATGTACACTACATAGGAAAATTAGGAAAAAATAGGAGATTACAAGAAAAATACAGTTTCATTAATTTGAAGACAAATGCGATGGTACAAGACAAGTTCTTCTGGAAAGTTTTTGACTATGTGAACACTATTTGAAGGCCGCCATGTTGGTTTATAATTGACGTTTGACATGACATTGACATATTTTTCATGTCATGTTGTTTGATTTGATGTTTTTGTGTGTACGTCAGGGCATCGAGTATCTTCCTTCAGTGATGATAGATGTGATAACGCCGCTGGCGCCGGCGCGGCGCCGTCACGATCAAGCTAAATCTTCTGTAGTTACGAGTCTTCTGTAGTTCTTATATGACGTACGATCAGACGTAGATATTTCAGAAAATAACTTAAACTAACGCAACTAAGTATTTTACATTACACTTCGCTTTGTGGAGTGTAAAGATGCGTTAGATGAATGGATGTTAAACAACACAGTATTTAGACAAAACAACGAAGCTAAACAAAAACATGTCAACAGATAAATGTAGGTTGTCAAAATGACATTTCACGCACGTCCATCCGCCATATTTTTGTAGCGCTGTGTGTTGCTCTCTTTGTCGAAGAAAATCATAATGTACCTTCGAACGAAGTCAATTTAAATAAAATAACCAATTAAATACGTTTACTTTATTGCTTAGCAATATTTTAGAGTAGTGTACACAGTGCAGGCCCAGGCTCCATAGACTGATGAAACGGCTCCTTTTTACAAGTCGTTTTTCATCTGCCAGTGTCACAGTCTTTTTTGACAATTCCACTTTTTTAGTCTGTGGGCTGGCTGGATAGCGTCGAGTGGCTCTGTGCTTGTACCGTATTTTGAGTCATAACTACATGTCTGAAAATATAATTTCGCTTAGCAGAGGTGATTTGATAATTAGCAATGTTCAAAAAGAAAAAGTTTTTCATTAAGTACCTACAAAACAAACAGCGACTTCATTCAACTCTTCATTGATCCTCGCTTCAACAGAACTCATCCCAGTCGGTGAAACTGCATCATGTTCAGTGCGAGTGGAGGGCTCGGCTGGCGGGGAGCTCACTGTGACTGTGAGGGGTCCGCGAGGCGAGATGCCCGTGAGACTGACCGGTGATGCGGTCACTGGCTTGGTGGCAAGCTTCACGCCGAAGAATGTGGGACCACACACACTCACCGCGCAGTACAACAACCAGCCAGTACCAGTGAGTTTTTATCACTATACAGAAGCAGGTAAGGCGCTAGGCCTTACCTGCTTCTGTATGTTTGTTCACCTGCACCAATCAGAGCTGCTAGAGGCTTTGTACCGAAAAACCGGGTATTTTATACATGCACACTATGCTATGTTGAGTTCAAAGAATGTGATTTATACATCATTCCCTTTACCCACAATTTTCAAACAAAGGTTAACAATAACTTTTTATGTTTTCAGGGCACCCCATTTGTCTGCAAAGCCTATGATGGCAAACTAGTCAGTGTCAATGGGGGTTCATCAGCCCGTGTTGGAGTACCAGTTCAATTGGCAGTGGATGCGGCTCAGGCCGGAGAAGGAAATCTAGAGATCACTGTGTCAGCACGGGGATTGAACATACCCACACAAGTTCATCCACTGGTAAGCATTATTTTTTCTTCCAACAATTTCTATCTTTAAGTATTTTTACAGAGATTATTATAGCATTCATCCACTGATTGTCCAAATTTAATTTCTTCCAGGGAAATGCCAGATTTACAGTATCATTCACACCAACTGAGGCCTGCGATCACATTGTAAATGTTTCTTTCAATAAGGTAAGTTCAAAACTAGACGCAAAATATCATACTTAATATCTAATTTAGACTGTATTTAATGACTTAACAGATAAACAGACTTAACAGATGAGGGCTGACAATCAGAAAACCAGTGTGACTGTAAAATCAACCTTATTGACTCTTTACAATCATGTTCCATGACATTCACTTATGCATAATCTCTTCAGATGCGAGTGCCTGGCTGCCCTCTTGTCATAGAAGTGGCAGAAGGCAGCGGCGGCGGCGCGCGGGTTGTGGTCCCCGGGCCGGCGCCGCTGCACCAGCCTGCTGCCCTCACTCTGCACCATTCCACTGCCACGCTCGACCAGATCGAAGTCAATGTTGAGGGTAAGTTGAGAAGTTTGAACAACTATCTCAAGAGGTTCTATCAGACAAGATGATACTAATGTATCAGTTGCTAGCTTATTTCATATACCAAGTTTAATTAGCCTGAAGCTTAGTATGTCTCAATCCAGGAATTAATAGTAGGTATAAATAATTAGAGCATCTTTTCATACAAAACTGGCTTTTACTATTATCAATCAATAAAGGTCAAAAGGTACTTGTATAATTGTTGATAGAACCTTAGAGTTCTCATACATCACATTCTGTTGCACTGCCACTATAAACAATAGAAAACCAGATCTTTTGTTAAAAAGCTTGGCTGCATATAATCCATTTTGCACCCTACTAGATGATGATCTGTCTGTAAATCTCATAACTGTATTTTAGGCATGTTTACAAATTCTACTAATATTATAAATGCGAAAGTTTGTATGTTTGTTATTCAATCGTAACAGTGCAACCGATATCGTAGAAATTCCAAGTTTCAATGAATAAAGAGTTCTTTACCTAGAATGGCATATGGCCTACTTTTTATAATATGTAGGTACCACGCGAGAGAATCCTCTTATTCAAAAAGCTATTCATCTATATTGTAATATAATGGGGCAAATCATAATTACTGTTTGTAATTCCTCTCTTACAGGGTGGTATAGATGAGCAAATTAAACATTCTAAAGGGCAACTAATCGAGGCACTGAATAGAGTTCTTAGGGGGTTGCAAAGACAAAGGAGATGAAAACACGAAAAAAAATATCAAAATAACTGTAGTCATAGCACATGCTTCGCTGTACTAACTTGTTTCATGTTTTATTAAGTAAATAATTTTCTAATAGTACCATGTTATTTTGTAAGAGTTTCTAGAACTTTGTAGAAACTCAGTTTAAATTAGTATGTAAGTAAAAATAAGGAGTATTTTGATTAGAATAAGTTGATGACTCAGTTTCAGATTATAGAAAATACTCAAATAACATGATGAGATGTAACAATCATTTATTTTATAAAGCTCATCCGCTTCGCCCTAACTTCTAACATAATCTACATGAGACATGACTGGGGATAGGTTCTGTTAGATTTAGATTTGAAAAAACTAAAATACCATTAGTTATTGTGTGTGTGTGGGTGTGTGTGTTATATGGTAATACCATGTGAATAAAAGTAATTAGGAAATTAATTATGTGAGTAGTGTGATTAATGTATGAATGGTATGAAATATTATGAAAACGTTGGGACATTCTTTGGTTGACTAGTACGAATGCTTAGAGTTTGGGGTAGAAGTTAGGGCGTGGCGGTGAGCTGAGCGGTGTTCGGGCGCAGGTCCGAACGGTGCGTCCATCCCGGCCGCTGTCTCGTCGGCGAGTGCAGGCGTCTTCCGAGCGGAGTTCGTGCCCAGAGCCGTGGGAGAGCATCGCTTGAATGTGCTGATCGACTCGCAGCCGATACCTGCTAGCCCGTTTCATTTGAAGGTGAGTTGATATCATTGTTTTGGGTATTACCTTTTTTTCCGGACATATCACACACTGTCAACTGATCCCAAACTAGGCATAGCCTGTACTATGGGTTCCAGAGACTGATATACATAATAGATATATATTTAACACCCAGACACAGAACAAACATCTGTGTTAGTCACAAATGTTTGTCCAGTGCGGGAATCGAACCCGCGACCTCTAGCGCAGAAGGCAGAGTTACTACCAACTGAGCGATGAGGCCAGTCATAACTATTTGCATAATGACTATTTCTCAAAGGGACTATGGTTCCCTTATAAAACTAATAATAACTCTACAATACATTCAATCTGGTTCAACCGTTACAGCATGATTGTATAACAAATATCGGCACAAACTTTTTCATAATATTACGAGCTTCCATTTTTATTTATTTATTTATTATTTTATTCATCGCCAATCACAAGGCCCTTTTCAGAGCTATATAACTTCAATCTTTTCACACTGATCTAATATTATCCTATTTGCAGGTATATGACGTCACCGCTATCAGAGTCAAAGACGTTGCGCACGGCACAGTCGGCAAGCCTGTTACCTTTTTGGGTAAGTCAACCAACTCTATATACAGTGGTGGTCATCTAATTAGAAACACCTAGTCACCTGACATTTTTATAAAGTAACTAACATTATTATAGCATTTAATAGGAGGTAATTTTTTTTTCACTACTTTACAATGTACTTTAATATCTCTAGTTTAATTACAAGCAATAATATTTGACAACCAAGACGACAATAAAAATAAATATCAGTGAAACAAAAAGTATCAATATCGTTAGGACTGGCAGAATGGACAACTAATTAGAAACATTGTATGACTTGGTTCGAAATTTCATTTTTTAAACTGAAATACAGTTCTCACAATTGTCAATCACATTGTAAATATTGCCGCCATTTCTAACTCATTACGAAAAGTTACTATTTATTGTTGTTTTATTAAAAATGGGTAAAAATAAGAGCTGTGATGCAGCAACGAGAAAAATTATAGTGAATTTTCATTTAAAACAAAAATGGAGTTACAGAAAGATCGCCGATTATTTGGAATGTTCCGTAAAGATGATATTTAACGCCCTCGCACATTTCAAACTACACGGAACATCAGATAACGTGCCAAGAAAACTTCGGCCCAGGAAGACTACAGTTCAAGAAGACAGGCTTATGCTTCGATTAGCTAAGGCGGACCCCTTTAAAGGATCCAATGTTATAAGAAAAGAGGTATTTTCAGAAGACGATCCTCGACACGTGTCCACTAAACTAGTTCGTAGACGGTTGGTTGAAGGAAAATTGTTAGGAACGATCGCTAGAAAAGTACCACTACTAACCAGGCAACATAGAGAAAATCGTCTAGCATTCGCTCGCAAATATGGCAGTTGGACTATTCATCAATGGAAAAAAGTTTTGTTTTCAGATGAAACTAGAATTAATTTGATTAATTCCGATGGAAAACGATATGTACGACGACCAATAAACGAGGCTTTGAATAACAAGTACACTAAAAAGACAGTTAAGCACGGTGGTGGAAATGTAATGGTGTGGGGATGTTTCTCAGGGTACGGGATTGGTCCCGTGAGAAAGATTGAAGGGCAAATGGATCAATATCAATACAAAAAGATCTTGGAAGAGACAATGATTCCATATTCCGAGGAAAATTTGCCAGTAACTTGGATATTTCAGCATGACAACGACCCAAAGCACACAGCACGCAGCGTTAAAGCGTTTCTTACAGAACAATCCGTGGACAATCAGTATTAGAGTGGCCTGCCAATAGTCCGGATTTAAATCCCATAGAAAATTTGTGGCACACTATAAAGACCAACCTGTCGCAGAAACACGTTACTAATATTCATGGACTTAACAGTGCATTTGAAGACGCTTGGAGAAGTATTCCTGTAGAAACTTGTTATAAATTGATTGAATCAATGCCGCGTCGCTGCAAAGCTGTTATTGATAATAAAGGCTACCCTACCAAATACTAATTGTCTAAGGATGTAGTATTTTTAGTATTTTTCAAAACTATTGGGGTTTTGTTCAAATTAAAAATGATTTAAGTAATGATTTTTTTGGTGTTTCTAATTAGTTGTCCGGTTTGTATCTCGTTTTTTATTTTGTTATTAATATAACTTTCAGTTTTAGAAAAACAACCGTTGTTTTCTGTTATTAAAATGGTATAACAATGCAATATAATATCCGATACATAGATTTTAATACGTAGGAACACTCAATGATACGTTAAAAATTAGTTCGAAAGGGAATTTGCAATAAAAATATAAACCCAGGTAGGTGTTTCTAATTAGATGACCACCACTGTATATACTATCAATAAATATTTCATCATTTTAAAATTAACTTTATGACCTGAACCCAGAGTTCAGTATTCTAAAAATTCATCTGTTTCACAGTGGAGACAATGGCAGCTGGTCCAGGCAACCTAGAAGTCACAGTGAACGGCGGAAGAGTGCCGACAGCAGCCGCGGCGCAAGGAGCTCATACGTATGCCATCAGTTTCACGCCGAGAGATCCGAGGCCGCACACTGTGGAGCTAAGATTCAATGGGGATCATGTGCCAGGTAAAACTAGTAGCTATTATGACACGAGTAAAATTGTAATTAGTTTGTACCCAATTCTGTTGGTGGAGTTTTTGGAAGCCTCTGTCATGGCCTAACGACTGGTGTAATGACATTTCGAATGGCGTCTATGCAACGGTCGACACTATGTTAGGAGACCCGCCTCCTGATGAAACGACGATATTTTTTTTTTATACAACTAAGGTGGCAAACAAGCACACAGTCCACCTGTTGGTAAGCGGTTACCGTAGCCTATAAGCGTTTGCAATACCAGAGGTATCACGCACACGTTGCCGACCCCGAATCCCCCCCCCCCCCCTAAAGAGTTCTGGCAACCTTACTCACCGCAGGAACACAACACTATTTGAAACAAATAATGTTATTTGGCTGCGATCTTCTGTAAGGCGGAGGCACATTGTGAAGGTTGCGGAAGGTTGTGGGTGGAAAAGGCTCAAGACCGTCCGTCAAGGCACTCTTTGGGCCTATGCCCAACAGTGGACTTCTACAGGTTGATGATGTAGCTTGATTTGAGTATTGGGTTAAATAATGATTATCACGAACCAGATAACTGTGATGAAGAGATTCTGCATATAATTTCCCTTGCAGGAAGCCCATTTGTGTGCCACGTATCGGCGCCGGCGCGGGTCATAGGCGCCGGCTCAGGGGAATCCCCCGATAAGGTGTCCGTCGGCGATGCCTACACTTTCAGCGTTGATTCGCCCGCGTCACCCCATGTTGAGGTCTTAGGACCGGCTAGACGACCTGTTCCTGTGCAGGTAAGAAATCCTTATAAAAACTGACTTCAAAATAAATAAATAAATATTCCGGACATATCACACACGGTCAACTGATCCCAAACTAGGCATAGCCTGTACTATGGGTAACAGAGACTGATATACATAATAGATATACAGTGGTGGTCATCTAATTAGAAACACCTAGTCACCTGACATTTTTATAAAGTAACTAACATTATTATAGCATTTAATAGGAGGTAATTTTTTTTTCACTACTTTACAATGTACTTTAATATCTCTAGTTTAATTACAAGCAATAATATTTGACAACCAAGACGACAATAAAAATAAATATCAGTGAAACAAAAAGTATCAATATCGTTAGGACTGGCAGAATGGACAACTAATTAGAAACATTGTATGACTTGGTTAGAAATTTGATTTTTTAAACTGAAATACAGTTCTCACAATTGTCAATCACATTGTAAATATTGCCGCCATTTCTAACTCATTACGAAAAGTTACTATTTATTGTTGTTTTATTAAAAATGGGTAAAAATAAGAGCTGTGATGCAGCAACGAGAAAAATTATAGTGAATTTTTATTTAAAACAAAAATGGAGTTACAGAAAGATCGCGCATTATTTGGAATGTTCCGTAAAGATGATATTTAACGCCCTCGCACATTTCAAACTACACGGAACATCAGATAACGTGCCAATAAAACTTCGGCCCAGGAAGACTACAGTTCAAGAAGACAGGCTTATGCTTCGATAAGCTAAGGCGGACCCCTTTAAAGGGTCCAATGTTATAAGAAAAGAGGTATTTTCAGAAGACGATCCTCGACACGTGTCCACTAAACTAGTTCGTAGACGGTTGGTTGAAGGAAAATTGTTAGGAAGGATCGCTAGAAAAGTACCACTACTAACCAGGCAACATAGAGAAAATCGTCTAGCATTCGCTCGCAAATATGGCAGTTGGACTATTCATCAATGGAAAAAAGTTTTGTTTTCAGATGAAACTTAAATTAATTTGATTAATTCCGATGGAAAACGATATGTACGACGACCAATAAACGAGGCTTTGAATAACAAGTACACTAAAAAGACAGTTAAGCACGGTGGTGGAAATGTAATGGTGTGGGGATGTTTCTCAGGGTACGGGATTGGTCCCGTGAGAAAGATTGAAGGGCAAATGGATCAATATCAATACAAAAAGATCTTGGAAGAGACAATGATTCCATATTCCGAGGAAAATTTGCCAGTAACTTGGATATTTCAGCATGACAACGACCCAAAGCACACAGCACGCAGCGTTAAAGCGTTTCTTACAGAACAATCCGTGACAGTATTAGAGTGGCCTGCCAATTTAAATCCCATAGAAAATTTGTGGCACACTAGAAAGACCAACCTGTCGCAGAAACACGTTACTAATATTCATGGACTTAACAGTGCATTTGAAGACGCTTGGAGAAGTATTCCTGTAGAAACTTGTTATTTCAAAGTGATCCTAGTGATTTTATTGAAATAAATGCCTTTTGACTTTGACTTTGACTTTATAAATTGATTGAATCAATGCCGCGTCGCTGCAAAGCTGTTATTGATAATAAAGGCTACCTTACCAAATACTAATTGTCTAAGGATGTAGTATTTTTAGTATTTTTCAAAACAATTGGGGTTTTGTTCTAATTAAAAATGATTTAAGTAATGATTTTTTTGGTGTTTCTAATTAGTTGTCCGGTTTGTATCTCGTTTTTTATTTTGTTATTAATATAACTCTCAGTTTTAGAACAACAACCGTTGTTTTCTGTTATTAAAATGGTATAACAATGCAATATAATATCCGATACATCCATTTTAATACGGAGGAACACTCAATGATACGTTAAAAATTAGTTCGAAAGGGAATTTGCAATAAAAATATAAACCCAGGTAGGTGTTTCTAATTAGATGACCACCACTGTATATATAACACCCAGACACAGAACAAACATCTGTGTTAGTCACAAATGTTTGTCCAGTGCGGGAATCGATCCCGCGACCTCTAGCGCAGAAGGCAGAGCCTCTACCAACTGAGCTATGAGGCTTGCCAAATGTAATTTGCCTTAGGAAAACAAAGAATTCATGCCTTTTTTGGCTGATTTTCCGACACCCAATATTTAAAATGTTTTTCATTTGTAACAGGTTTCTGCTGAAGAGACTATCGGAGAAAATGAACCAAGCAAAAGATACACCATTTCTTTTGTTCCCGTTGATGTAGGGGATCATAGTATTGAGGTAAATACCAATCTTGTAACATCTCTTACTTCAAACCGAATATTTCATCACTGGTTTCCAATGTACAACATTCGTACTTAAAACATAGTTTTTCATTGCTTTCTGTCCAGACATATTGAATCTAAACTAAAGGTAGTAAAGATCATTTTACAATGCAAAAGCGATCGTGCATTGATGCTCACTTATTAATTTCCTCACTTTTTATTGTTGTAGCATCTCTCACTTAATTTTTCTTGTAAATTGCTCATTTAAATTGAACCTAAAATGAACGAGCTAAGGTTCATAGCGGCTTATCACATCGTTGATGCTCACTTGTCTTTTCAGGTTCGTGCAGGAACAATGGGTGGTCACGTAGAAGGCAGTCCGTTTCTAGTGAAAGCGTATAGTGCGGCCCGAGTCAACGTGACGGATATATCGCCAGGCGTTGTTGGTCGGCCTGTGTCATTCACTATCAACGCTTCTCATGCAGGTGTGATATTTATTCTTATAAAAAAATCACTTGTCATAATATAGAGACACTCGAATTTACTATGTGGTTTGTTTCAGGTGCCGGCAACTTAGAGATAATCGTAGCGGTGAATGGAAAAAATGTGCCAAATTATGTACAGAGTGAAGGAAATGCGAGGTTCAAAGTAAGTAGCTACATTCTGCAAAACACGTGTCTTGTGAAAAGTGATCTAAAATGTATCTCAAAATAGTCCTTACATCTACTGAATAAAGTCGAATTTGAATTTAAGGGGTGCTGCGATAATGCTGATCTAATATATAGCACGCTCAAAATTAACTTTATTGAGAAGACATAGTTATCATTGCAATAATTTTTATGGTCTGTTGTAGCCACTCTCTCTTGCACAATTATAGGGAACTGAAAGGGGTGCTTAATCCGGGAGTGTTTTTAAAGAAAGTCATCTCATTTGTTATCTGCGAGCAATGACGTACAGTTCCTGTTTTCCCTTTAAGCTTGTCTCCGTGAACAGATTATAAACCGTAACGCCCGAATACTGAAACGTCACTTAAATATAAGAGGTGATCTAACTGCTGTTTGTGTATAAAATTCTGAACGATAACGGCGTCTCAAATAATTGAGACCATCTCAAATAGTTAAGTGACGGTTCAGTTTTCGGGCGTCAAACCGCCGTTTAACCGCTACTAATAACTCATTCCCCTACAGGTAAACTTCAAGCCAGTAGAAGCAGCCCCACACAACCTGTCGGTTCGTTTCAACGGTCACGCTGTGCCGGGGTCACCATTCACATGTCCCGTGTCGGCGCCGGCCGCGGCCGCTGACGCCAGAGCGGCCGGCCCGGGGCTGACATCCACGCCTCGAGGCGAACCCGCTGAAATACATCTTACTGGATTCCATAGTAAGAAGAATTGATTTTGTCTCATACATTTGCGGAACTTGTCTAAATAAAGACTTTATTAGGAGACGGCAGAAGCGACAGTACGACAGTGTTGAACAATATTTGAAATTGGCGCTAACTATAAATTTGATAGCGCTTTACTTTCGGTGTCCTTGTTATTTCTTGTATAAAAATTACAGCATCATATTTTGTGCTTCTAGCCCTTGCCGGCGTATCGGGCGAGTGCTCGTCTGAGGCGTAAGGAGTGCGGGCTCGATTCCCGCTGCGGGACAAATGTTTTCATGATCTGCAAATATTTGTTCCAGATCTGGGTGTTGTGGTACCATGGTAATCCATACCTACGACACAGGGAATCCTAGTGTGTGGTCCGGACTATGCGACTGTAGGGTGTTATTTTGCACAACAGATTAGACACAGCTGGCACGAGCTGAATCTAAATTCAGGAGGATAAAGCGGATTTTAAGTTCATTATGTTGCTAGTAACGATCGAATTGTTATGATTTGAACGTTGATCTATGTCTGTAGGTAAATATTTACATCTCAAATGATAATCTCTATTTGTTTACAAAAGTTGTTTTAGCATTAAATCATTGTCTTATCAACAGCACTTGTGTATACACGTGTGTTGGCCGGTTCAAATATATATGGCATTTTACATCACATTGTACAAACTACCTTGTAGACTCAAAACTTCTACTAATTTAAACTTCTTTCTTACTGAACGTACGTTTTTAATTCCATTCAAATCAGGTTTTTGTAGGCGCCCTTTTCGTGACACCGTACAAAAACGGTAAGCTCACTTTTCACGAACGTAAAGTGAAAAGAGAGAACTCGCTGACTTTGCAGACTAGGGCCTGCGAATTTCCGTTTTTATTTATTAGAAGAACAGCTCGTGCCCAAATCAAATCAAGGTGTTTATTCAATAAAATCACTAGGATCACTTTGAAACGTCTTAAAAACGAGGGGAAGCTACACCTGATCCTCGCGACCAAGCCGAGAAGAATCAGGCAACAATCACGGCTTGGTGCCTATCACCTTTTTCACAAAATGGAACAGACTATACTGCTATGAAGATAAGGTATAACCTATAAGTGTACCTACAACTATACATTTTGTTACAGCTGGCGAACCAACAGTCTTCGTAACGGGTCCGGGCGGCAGCAACGTCCGCGCGCGCGTCACTCCGACCGGTGAGGGAAGATACACGGCGACGTACACGCCCGAAGCGGTCGGACGGCACAGCGTGCAAGTGAACTGCGCCGGGCGACATGTCCCCGGTTCACCCTTCACTTGCAACGTGTATGACGTTCACCGTGTGAGGGTCACGGGACTCGGCCCTGGAGGTAACAACAACATTTATATCATCATCATCATCAGCCTGTAGAAGTCCACTGCTGGACATAGGCCTTCCCCAAAGAGTTCCACGACGAACGGTCTTGAGCCTTTTCCATCCACCGATTTCCCGCAACCTTCACAATGCCGTCGGTGGGCCTTCCAACACTGCGTCGCCCGGTTCGTGGTCGACATTCGAGAACCTTTACTCCCCAACGGTTGTTGGTTCTGCGAGCTATATGGCCTAATAGATGTCATAGAATATAGTAATATTCTATGTTGCTTTTGTTTTAGATCTTGAAGGCACATTAGAAGGACTGAGCCTTGACGATGGATTGGACGAAGAGCGCGGTGTGGAAGTAGGCAAGGCGGTGACGTTCAGTGTGGACGCGGCAGGCGCCGGAGAAGGAACTCTTGAGCTGGTCGTATCCACACCATCTACTACTGTGAAGGCTGAGGTACGTGACAGTATTGTTTGCTCTACCTATACATGAACTATTTGTCTAACTGTTTGTATGTTCGTGATTACTACTTTCAATAAAAATATAAGTTTCAAAACGAAAAAAAACACCGAGAAGACGTTTTAAAAAAACTGTCCTTGTATAAGATAGACTGGAACGGGATAGAGATAGCCAAAGTTCTCAAAAATCACATGTATAAATTCGCCCCAAAAATCATGCCTCGGCAGCTTTCCAAGGCAGCTTTAGTGTCGGCGTATAAATCGAGATAAGATTTCATTAAAAGAGACGTTTCATCAATATATGGAGCCTGGGCCTGCACGGTGTACACTACTCTAAAATATGGCTAAGCAATAAAGTAAACGTATTTAATTGGTTATTTTATTTAAAGTGACTTGGTTCTAAGGTACACTAAGATTTTCTTCGACAAAGAGAGCAACACACAGCGCTACAAAAATATGGCGGATGGACGTGCGTGAAATGTTATTTTGACAACCTACATTTATCTGACAAAACAAAAACATCAAATCAAACAACATGACATGAAAAATATGTCAATGTCATGTCAAACGCCAATTATAAACCAACATGGCGGCCTTCAAATAGTGTTCACATAGTAAAAAAACTTACCACAAGAACTAATCTTGAACCATCGCATTTGTCTTCAAATTAATGAAATTGTATTTTTCTTGTAATCGCCTATTTTTTCCTATTTTCTATGTAGTGTACGTGGACCAGGCCCAGAATGAAATGGCTCCTTTCCAATAAAATTGTTCCAGGTGGTAGCAGTAGCACGTGGCCTTTACGATGTCACATTCATACCAGTCTCCCGCGAGCCACACCGCGTCTCCGTCACATTCAATGAGCAGCCGGTGCCGGGCAGCCCTTTCATCTGCCGAGTCAGCGAGCCGCATACATACGTGCAGATTGGTACGTTACACAACACGGATTATTTTGTATGCATGACGGGTGCGATGGGAAAAGAATCCTTTCATGACTTTTGCCACAGAGCACCGATCCTATCATTTGATTCAATCAAGTTTGATGTGGAAAGTTTGTAAAAAAACATTAAAATTATTATTCTGCCTTCTGCGCTTGAGGTTGCGGGTGTTAAATATTTATCGTTTATATATATCAATCTCTGGTACCCATAGTACAGGCTATGCCGGAATAAATGTTTGGAATATTTATTTATTTTTATTTTATTAAACCAGTAAGATTATCGTAGCGCCGTGTACAATTCAGCGGTACCATTTAGTTAGTAGCTTTAATTACTAACGCTGTGGATGACGGGCCAGAGTTATGAAATGAATGTTTGGTGATTATGATACGAATTTCTGACCTCAATTCGAATTCGGATGTACTCTGCTCCAAATCGCAAATAATTGATAAGTATATTTCATCAACAGGAGGTGTCGCTACTGTAGAAATCGACGAAAGCATAACCGACATCGAAGTTCTATCACCGAACGGAAACAGAGTATCGGAAGCGCAACTCGAAGATACCGGCCTGCTCACATTCCCCGCCACGCAAGTTGGAAGATACGTTGTTAGGAGCTCACGAGGACCCGTGGCAGAGGTGGAAGCAAATGATGCTTCGGCAGTCAAAGTCCTGTCTATAGGCAATGCGGTGGCGCATCGTCCCGCTATACTGACTGGTAAGTTCATCTTAGCATCTTCATCCTACTAATAATATAAATGCGAAAAAGCTTGAGGTTGTTTGGATGTTTGGTGTTCTATAACGCCGAAACGGCTCAACCGATTTCGTTGTAACTTGGAATAGATAAAGCTCGTTACCTAGAATAGCATATAGGCAATTTTTTATGTAGGTGCGCGTATACCGCGTACAACGCGAGCGAAGCCGCGGGCTAAAGCTAGTATGCTATATGACTATCACTTGGCCGTAGTAGCTGAAGCTGTAGCGGCCGGGGTCTGAAGAATAGGCCCCTCTATATCTACCTACCCGTGGATGTCGTGAGGGCTAGGGGGTGGGTAGAAGCGTCCCTTATAGGGCCTATAACCATATGTAAAAGAATCAGTGTAGTGAAAGGATTAAAGTGCGTTTCTTAGAGGCTCCTTTTGTGCACATGTCACATGTCTTCGAATTTTCACAGTAAGCACAACAAACGCGGGTGCGGGCCGTCTCTCCGGGCGCGTGACGTGCGGCGGCAGCACCGTCGCGCACTCGGTGCGTCGGCGCGGCGGCGGCCGGCAGGAGCTGGTTTGGCACCCGGCTCGCGCCGCGCCGCACCGACTCACTCTGCTCTGGAGCGCCACGCCCATAGCCAGGGAACCCTTCCTAGTCGACGTACTGCCCGTACATCACGGACAAGAGGTTAGTTCTTATTAGCTCAATTTCACGCGTTAGGTATCAACGTTTCGCGTTGCACTTGGGCAACAAACGGCTGAAGATGCGCGAACAATATGAAACGTGTTTATTTTGTTGCTTTTAGCCATTTATGATTGTATGCATCTTTGATTCCAAAATTAATGTAATTTTCGTAATCAGCGCCCCCAAATTACTCGAAAACGATACCCATTTCCTTTTTTCGGAATTTAGTTGCATCTGCCATCTTGTATTTCAAAATGTGTGTAAAGACATAGAAATGCGTTTAAAATTATGCCTGTTACTGTTTTTCATTATGTAAGAGATGGCAATACTTTATAGATTTAAACTTAATAAGTTAAACCTTGAATGAGTGCTTCCGGGGCTGTCGGTCTCGGTGAAATCTTTAAATTATGACTGTGAGCTTCGGGCTGCCTACAAAATCTGTTACCATAGTTGGCTAGCTTAATCCTTTGACAGATTTAATTTTATAACACTTATTTCTCAATAATAACTTAATCACATCTATAACATCCTTAAACCTCCCTTCTATTCACAGGTATCAGCATCAGGCCTCGGGTTATACCAAGCGCAAGTGAACAGAGTCGCATCGTTCAGTATCGACACACTTGGACGGCCGGCGAGAGAGTTTGATGTGGTCGTATCCGGGCCTGGCTCTAGGGCATTGCCTGTTCGATGTTATCAGACGAAATCGGGACTATTGCAGGCTGAATACACTATCACTGAAGTTGGACAGAGCACTATAGGTAAGTCAATACAGGCGTGTTTTCCGAGTAGTTATTTAGTGACATTTCGTCTCTTTCAATCATTTATGCCATGTTCTAAAATGAATGCTATAGGACTTACGACAAGCAAAGGTCTTTAAAATATACAATCAATGAAGGCAGTAAGTTTCCTTCGGTATGAATTTGGATGGATATAAGAGTAGAGGAGGCCCAAGGAAAGATGGATGGACTGCATTAAAGATGACATGAGTAAGAAAGAAGTGGGTGCGGAGATGACGTCTAACAGAAGAGGAAAACATGATGTGCCAACCCGACATAATGTGGGAAAAGGGCAGGAAGATGATGGTGAAGGCAATTAGTTTCCTCCCTGCTGCAGGCCGTAAGGACGAGTGAGAGCCAAACAGGTTCTTTCTCAGCTTATTGCTGCTGCACAAAAGTAAATCATGATGTAGAGTAGCGCTTGTTTTTAAACGGGAATTTGGGTCAGCCCACAAATCAGCAACGTTGAGACATTCTGGCGGCCAAAGAAACCTGACCACTGTGTTAACTGCGGAAACTTTGTCACCAGCGTTGCTATACATATAAAATCTTTTGTTTCCAGAGGTACTGCACCTTTCGAAAGCGATCGCCGGCAGTCCATACACATGTGAATCCTTCGACCCCAACAGAGTCATTCTAGCTGGACTACCCACCGGGAACATAGTTTCACAGACGCCTATCAATTTTACAGGTAAGACGAATTTAACAGGAATTTACATAGTGCGCGCATTGGAACAAGCATAGCCATACAAATGGATTATTTGATAGCTTACCTATTACCACTGTCCAGTATGTTTACCTTCCTATTCAATAGCACACTCTAATTTAATACATTTTATAACATTTTTTCTTCAGTGGACACCAAAGAGGCTGGTGTTGGAGAACTAGAGGTGGTTTGCGAAGCGATGGGCGAGCAAAGAGTCCACTTACCTGTCGATATCAGGGAAGACGGACACACTTTCAGAGTGCGCCTACGACCATCGGTGCCTGCACATTACAGGATCTATGTCACTTATGGAGGTGAGATTACAACATATAAGGTATTATTTGTATTTAAATCAACAGCCTGAACAAGTCCAAGGCTGGACATAAGCCTCCGCAAAGATTACCAGGAGGAGGAGGAGGTAGGGCACATCGAGATTTTCTCGCTCTAAATTGGATCAGCCCGCCTAGAGAGGTACCTCCGCTTTACAGAAGATCGCAGCCAAATAACATTATTTGTTTCAAATAGTGTTGTTTTCCTGCGGTGAATAAGGTTGCCAGAGGTCTTTAGCGGGGTGGGGGGGAAATAGTGCTGTGTTCCTGCGGTGAGTAAGGTTGCCAGAGCTCTTTAGGAGGGGGGGGGGCAACGCGTGCGTGATTCCTCTGGTATTGCAAGCGCTCATAGCTACCGCAACCTCTCACCAACGGGTGGGCCATTTGCTTGTTTAGCACCATAGTTGTAAGTTGTTAACTAACACCTGTATAAAATTGATACTTGACTTTCAATTATGCTTAAGTACCTGAAATTAAATTGCTAAGACTCGATACTGTGGCTAAAGATAACATTGTTCTCAGGTGCCCCAGTCCCCGGAAGCCCAATATCCCTCGGTATTCTAAGCACGCGCGGCGGCGGCGCGCGATGTGTGGGCACCGGTCTCTCGCAGGCGCACGTCGGGAAAGAGGCCGCTTTTACCATTCACTGCACGGAAGATAAACCCCCTGTTGTTGAGGTAAGCTGCAAGTTTTTCAACTTAAACTTTCTTGTACATTTACTCTGATTTCTAGCTCATATCATTGAAGGTCTAAAGCGAATTAGGATTAGAATCATTTATTTCAGTTAAAAAAATGCCTACTGTCTAAAATTAAAACTTAAATATACTGTTAGCGAATTATATATAGTACAAATGCTATCATTAAAGATGTCGACATGTTGGACCTCGAAAACTAATTTGGTTTCAACAAAAATCGTAATTGTAAAAAAAAAAAAACATAAAGTATTCTTAATCCGAATACCGAATCTACGCCTTGATACGCATAACAGGATTCACGATAAACTTCCCTTTCAGGTGGAAAGGCTGACAGAAGACAACGATGGTATAATAGACTCAGGTCTTTTAGAGTGCCGGGTGGCAGCGGGTGCACCGCGGGAATGGCTCTGCGCTTACATTCCACTGAATGTGGGCTTATACGAAGTCAGGATATTCACGGCCAGTGGTCCATTGCCTGGCAGTCCCTTCTCTGTCAAAGTAAGTTTTGAACTCTTGGGCTCTCAGACTTCGCCAAGTCTAGGAGAAATACTTGTTGTCTCTGCTTGACAAACTGGAATAAATTAGCATAGTGGGCTACTCAGCATTTTAAATCTTCTATCATGGTTTTGTTTCTGTTACACTTATCTCCGTAAATCACACAAAAAACGGCCGTTAAGTTGGAGACGCTATTTGCATAGTAGGCAATCTAACCTAATAAAAGGTTCTCGAATGCTGACTATGAATCAGACGACGGAATATCCTCCCCTGGATGATGGACCGACATATTGAATCTTGCGTGAAGTCGTGAAGTTATTCAATAATGGATTTCTTCAAACTGATGAAGATTCGCTCAATACCGAAAAACCATGCTTTACTGTAAACTTTGACCAAAATGAACCTTAAAACAACTGTAATATTGTTTCAGGTTATAGACACATCGTCTATAACGCCTGTTGGCGGATGGGGGGCGGATAACTCTGGCCGTGTCAGGGCGCCTTCAAAACTAGTCTTGGACACGAGCAACGCTGGCCCCGGAACCCTCGAATGCTTGCTCGCTGGAAGGCATCAACGTGAGTTATCTAAACAATTCAAACCCTCGCTTAGTTGCGGTGGATGGAAAAGGCTCAAGACAGTTTGGCATGAAACTTTTTGTTTATCGTGCCGCGTGCACTATAGCTTAAGTTAGTCAGTAGTAGTAGAGTTAGATTTAATGTGTGGAGTACCCAAAAGAAGTTGAATGCAAAATAAAAATCTTATCTCTATGGGACTACCCCGATGTCGGTACTCAGCCATATACTTGGTGAGGTATACTTTAAAAAAAATGAATTGGTTAGTTAGTTAAAGTTAGTTTACTTAGTTCTGTTTAACGCAACTTTACTTAACGACTGTTCTTATTTCCTTAGGTGTAGAAACAGTATCGGGCCGCGCGGTCGTCACACTAGCGGCGACAGAAGGCGTCAGCGGTGAACAAGAGCTAGAACTCACATACAACGGGGCATTAGTCGCCGGGGCGCCCCGAAGGGCGTTAGTCGCCTCGGGGAATACGGCCGACCGGGTCACTTTAGCGGGGCGAGGGCTGGCTCACGCTGCGCCGCACACACCCGCAGTTTTTACCATCGGTGAGTATACTCCAAGCCTTAGAACTTGGTTTAAAAGTCGCGCCTCAAAGGGCCTTAGGTTGGTACGTCGTCGCCTGGAAATCCATAATATAATACGACTATTAGAGTCTGGAACGTCTCAAATCGCCACTAACGTTCACAAAAGCGCCAAAAGAAAAACAAAGGCATAGGCCAAGGGTTCAATTCCCGCTGAAGGACAAATGCTTGCATAATCTGCATCTGTTCTGGGTCTGGGTGTTGTGGTACCATTGTACTCATAGTTTCTGATACCTACGATATACAAAATAGGCTAACGTTTGACCACAATCTCATCTGATGTTAAGTGACGATGTGGTGTACGTTTGCCTTGAAGAAACCTATTCACTCTGTTCTTGAAGACACCCAAATTATAGGTATTCGGAAACACAGACGCTGGCAATGAATTCCACTCTTTGGCTGTCCGCATAATAAAGTACGTCCGTACTTTCGGCGCCAAAGAGAATATAAACTCCCCCAGAAGCCGAACCATGATCCATGTTCTTGCACACTTAATAGTACATTTACATTCGCGCCTCGTCCTTCGTCTCGTGGTTCGTCTCGTGGCTCGCTCAGCACCTCGCGTTGTCGAAGGTAAATGAGCTTCCTGTTTACACTCTCATGGTGAGTGTAAACAGGAGGTCCTTTGGCTCGTGATTATAAAACCGCTTCGGACGCGAGCGTTGTGAGTGACGAGACGAGCCGCAAGCGTCTGTTCACACTCCTGTCTCGTGGCTTAAAGTCAAAGTCAAAAGGCGTTTATTTCAATAAAATCACTAGGATCACTTTGAAACGTCTTAGAAACTAGGTGAAGCTATGCCTGTTCCTCGCGACCAAGCCTAGAAGAATCAGGCAACAAACACGGCTTGGTGCCTATCATTTTTTTCGATGATCCTTTTTCACAAAATGGAATTTAAAGTTTCAGTGTGGTGCAGATTGAAGTAGGTGAGGCTCAAAAGAAAAATAATCTAATTATAATCTCTAATAAATAAGAGCTTATAAAAATGTGAAAAAAAATACAAATGTGACCTTCAACAAATGATCTAAGGGCAGCACACGCTACACTTGATGAAATATGTACCTAATGCTTATATCAGGTTTAAGATTGTTTATTTTTCTCATAAAGAATAAAATTCACTTACATGAGAAACTTATAATCTAACGTGCACACATTTTGTTCGGGCTTATAGTACACTAACATAAAATGAACAGTAAAATCAACAGCATTCGTAAACAACAAAAAAATTTATAAATAAAATATAGCATGTAATAGTATTTTGTGGGTAGTTTGGCATTTCTCGTGTCGTGTTCGCTCGAGCTGAGGTTATATAAAATTAAATAATACTTAAAAAATATGATGCAAGCAAAAACTGTAAAGACACTGCAAAATTGCATTTTAGCTGTCGAGGGGCAGAGCGACTTCAGGCCATGCGGCTCGTCTCGCGACTCGCACGCGATTGTAAATAAATAAATAAAAAATATATTCCGGACATATAACACACGGTCAACTGATCCCAAACTAGGCATAGCCTGTACTATGGGTATCAGAGACTGATATACATAATAGATACATATTTAACACCCAGACACAGAACAAACATCTGTGTTAGTCACAAATGTTTGTCCAGTGCGGGAATCGAACCCGCGACCTCTAGCGTAGAAGGCAGAGTTACTACCAACTGAGCTATGAAATAAATGGACTATTAAACTGTAATGTAATGTGAACAGATGGCAGCGCGGCGGGTCCGGGCGCCCCCGAAGCGTCGCTCAGCTCGGCGGACGGCGAGCAGGTGTCGGTGGCGCTGGCGGCGGCCGGGCCGGGCCTGTGGCGCGCCACCTACACGCCGCGCCGCGCCGGCGACCACCAGCTGCGCGTGCTGTGGGCCGGCAGACTCGTCAAAGGTGACTGCAGCACAGTGTTGCCAACCGGGTCTTGCCCAAAGCTACCGGAAATGCATAAAAAGTAGACTCGTCAAAGGTACAGTGTTGCCAGCCGGGTCTTGCCCAAAGCTACCGGAAATGCATAAAAAGTAGACTCGTCAAAGGTACAGTGTTGCCAGCCGGGTCTTGCCCAAAGTTACCGGAAATGCATAAAAAAGTAACCTTTTAGTGTGAAAAGTAGCCCTTTTTATTTTTACCTGTATGTAGTAAGATTAAAAATTGTCAGACTTGTTTTTTAGGAATTGCACACACTGCCTTACGAACGAAGTTTTGCGTTAGCCAACATTGCGTTCAGTTTCATGTTAGTTTCATTAAATAAAGAAATCAAACAAAAGTAACCTTTCGAGTAATATTGTAACCTAGAGGTAGCCTGAAGGAGTTAAAAATCACCTAAAAGGTTACAAAAGTAACCTTCTGACAACGCTGCTGCAGCATCACACTGTTATTACACATCTTATTTGTTAAACTTCAAAACACAGTTACGAGAAAAAAAATCCTCGAAGCTGGGGTTCCAACCACTTATTTTTTAGATTTTACTCTGAACCCAAAAATGTTTTAGCTCTTATTTTTCTTATTATTAGTTATCTGCCTATCCCAAACAGTATCTCCCTACACTCAATACAGTTTCTTGATAAGCTCGAAAGTAAAAAAAATTGTGCTCGCGAGGACTACTGTTCGCAGAACTACTAGATAAACTATATCCCCGTCATAATACCACCTTTTTATCTCAGGTTGTCCTTTGACTGTTAACGTAAACGCTAACGCTGAAAGCGGTGATGCATCTCGCGTTGTCTGCTCGGGCGCCGGACTACAGAGCGGCGTAGTCGGCAGAGAAATCAGATCTTGGATCGACACGCGCCGCGCTGGTCCGGGAGAACTCACCGCGCATTGTACTGGCCCCAATAAGGTACTAAATAGCTCCTAAGATTTTATTACCTTACAGTATTTTAGTTTGTCCAAAGTTAATTACAATTAATAATAATAATGGGTAATTTAAATAGGTAATTGATTCATAAAATGTCAAATAACATACCTATTGTAGTATAAACAGTAAAAAAATATTGGATAAACACAATTTAGATTAAGCTAGGTGATCTGACATAGGTCAAAATATAAGACGAAATAAAAAATCGGAGCAGCCGTGACGAGAAATCAGTGTACGATGGCACTTCAGCACACACTAAGCACAACAATTTTCACAGGTAGCATACTGCGAGTTGTACGAGCACGGTGACGGCACGTTCACTCTGAACGTGAAACCGGCTGAAGCGGGCAGACACGTGCTAAGCGTGCAATTTGCGGGCGAGCACGTGCCTGGATCGCCGTTCGTGCTCAAAGTCGCTGGAGCGCCTGATCCTTCCAAGGTTAATATAAACTTATTAATTAAAACTGGTGACCCCCACTACCCAAATATGTGACTCGTAGCACTTAAATTGATAACTCCAGGCACCCAAATTTGTGTCCTCTGTTACCTAAATTGGTAACCCCTGGCATCCAAATCGGTGTCCCCTTATACCCTAATTGATAATCCTGATATTCTAATCGGTGACCCATGGCATGTTCAAATAATACAGAATGTAGCTTACATAGCTTCCAGCGCACCTGAAATGAGACGCAGATTTGACCTTTTCCAAAAGCATCAAGGAAAATGCTGCCGTAATTGGTAACCCCTGGCCCTATATGGGGTCATTTATAAAGATAACAATGTTTAAAATAAAGTTTCCCTAAAACAAGTATATCTTTCGCAGGTTCGAGTATACGGTCCTGGGTTGGAACCGGGCGTGCTCGCGACGTTCCAGTCGCGTTTCCTGTGCGACACGCGAGGCGCGGGCGCAGGCCAGCTGACCGTCAGAGTTCGCGGGCCCAAGGGCGCCTTCCGAGTCGAGATGCAAAGAGAAAGTCAGAAGGACCGCACTATACTGTGCAAGGTATGTCGTCTATTCTACGAAAGCTTTTTATTTAGGTTCTAGTACTTGTAAATGTTAATGAAACAGGCATGTCCGAGAAATAAATAATTCGACATCATGTAAGGGAGGTAGACACTGGCCAGCGGTTCTTGTTACAAGGATTCTTCATATAGCTACAATTTTTAGGGATCTTTATGGCTCTTCGTTCATTACAAAAACGTATTGATATGATTCCATTATTTTTATCAAAAAATTCTTTAAAATTGAGCAAGTAGTTTAACTTCCATTGTATTGTATTTTTATACCGCAAATAGTTTTTTATACATCATAACCATTTATTGGTAAAATCATTTACAGGTCTAGTAAATGAATCTATAGGTCCTATAACAACAACCAGGCAGAGATAACTCAATGATAAATACTGATTTATTTCGAATCAAGCAATACATCATTGATAATGTAATTATGAATTGATGTGTATCTTGTTATAGCAAGCTGATAACAAAATTGATTCGCATGTTTACTTGCTAAAAACGTAGTTTTTACGTTATCATTTTAGATCTTTGGTGTTATTAGTTTGATGCACGTGTTGGGCTGATAAAAGTCAACTTTGCTTTACTTATGATAAACAACAAGAATAAACAGAATTTGTCCTCGCGCCGAACATAAGCATGTCAGATTTCAAAGTTCATAATTACGTACTACCTAATACCACAGCGCGCGTTGATGACGTCATCGCATTCGGCGCATACGATGGCGGTCTGTATCTCTCTATATCATCCGCATTCTGCTCTATCGTAAATTTTAGGCACCACGCCGTTGTTGCCTTATTCTACGTTTGGTCGCGAGGAACAGGCGTAGCTTCACCTAGTTTCTAAGACGTTTCAAAGTGACCCTAGTGATTTTATTGAAATAAACACTTTTTACTTTATAGTTTTGTCTTTGTCCACAGTTCTCTCCCACCGAGCCAGGCGATTACCGTGTGGAAGTGAGATGGGCAGGCCGACACGTGCCCGGATCTCCATTCCCCGTTATGATATTCGACACGCAGGAGGAATTACGGCGCTATATGCAAGCCAATGCTGCTTGAACACATTATATTTAACCTACAGTAGTCATGGCGGATTTTGATAGCCCTGCGAACGCTGCATTCGTTGTGACTACTAGTTATTCAAAAGCTTGGTTTACAGCCGGTATAAGTTGATCCTTAGTTCAAGATTATTTATATCGGGATGATCATCTTTGTCGTCGATTAACCGGGCTTTTGAATAACAGGGCCAAAGCAGCAGGTTAGTTAAGCGCTGGGCTTACCAAAACATAGCTGCTACAAAGGTATCTGGTACAGATATAGCGATGTATGGGATTTTGCATAATGACTGCACTGCAATATATTATGCTAGACTAAGCAGAGCCTGAGGCACCTACTCAAGCTCTGCTCGGCGTAGATGCTATGGAGCTAACTGTCCCTTTCACACATACATCAACTAGCAATATTTGGAGGGAGATTTCCTCTTCCTACACTTATAAGTCTCCCTGACTCGACAGCAGTCCAAATTAACCTTTATAACACAAGCAAGTAAAGTCTATTTCTGTACAGCTATGCTTGGCAAGAGTTTGCAGTGTTAGTGCGATAGCTCGGCTTGAACGTCCTTGGCGTATACCGAATAGAAATGAAATAAAAAATCAAGTTATTGTATTTCTAACCTAATGTAATTATACTTGAATCTCATTTTGTCTTAGCAATCAGTTCACATAAAGGCCGTGATACACATGCCTGTAGCTCCTGTAGCCAGTTGTAAAAGCATGCTAGATACTGGTAAGTGCAAGCTAGCAGCAACGAGGTTCTATTACTAGGTCATAGGTCACTAGTACTAGTACCAACATAGAATGCTAGGATTTTATACCTTGCGGGAGGGGTGATGAAAGCTAAACTTGTTTTTTTTAAAGAATTTGCAATTGTTGTCCATTAGATTAGATTAGAATTAAAATTAAAATTGTAACCGTGTTGATTAAAGTGTAGAATGCATAAATAAAAAAATAATAATAATAATTTTGATTAAGTGCCCATATTTAACCATAAATTTGCTTTGTTTACAAAATATTACACCACGAATTCAACGAAACTTAAATCCCAGCTTACCAGTGTCTGGTACGCCATCTTTAGTCATGTTTATCACGGCCTTAGTTTTTAGGACTCTGGCAAGTAAGAGGATTGAGTCTAGTGTCCACCAACGCAATAACCTGCAGTTCAACGACTTTGTAAAAACGGTTTTTTTTTTACACAAGTTTTCATACATTATCGGTCATCATAACCGACAGTTAGTGTTTATGTGTTGGTGAACATTGGCCTTAGTTCAACAAAGAAAAATCAATACTATTTTTAGGTATCTATTAAATATCTCTTATTGATCTGAATTTTAGTTCTTCTGACAGAGGCCTTGAGATTATCAAATTGATAAGAATAGGTATACACATGTTACAAAATACACTTATTCAATACCATCCTAACTTAGGACTTATTTTAACTAATTTAGAGTCTTCTATTGAAGATTTGTGAACAATCAGATCTGAATTATATCGGCGACTATTTTAAAGCTCAAGTTTTGTATACGATTTTAATAAATCACTACAAAAAGTAATAAATGACAATAGAATACATTCCATCTTAAATCTAGTTTAAGAAATTAAAAATCAAGCTCAATGTCTCTTACGGAATTTTTAACGTACACATAAATTCTAATTATGTATAAAAAATTATAAAAAGCATAATAACGTGTTAATATTTATTAATAACTGCATTAGAGTTAAATTAACTTTGCTACTAACGTATTTGTTTATTGTTATTACATGGTCAAATTCTCACAATCAGAAGATAGAACTTGACCATGTAAGTAAACTGCTGATTTGTTCAGTAAGTAAGTACTAATTTGTTAATAAAGTGAACTTTTATTACATGCATTGTTTTTATAAGGTACAATCTTAGTTTATAGTTTTTACACCCTGTATAATGTAATATTTTACGCCCTTCCCTTGCCCCCCAGGTGGGTACTTGGCAAATCTACAAATTGACAATAATTAAACTATTTTGGAACCTTGAAAAGATACATAATCAGGTAGGTAGATATAGGCTTATCGCATATCGACTGTAAAGTTCCTATTGTGGAAAAACACTAGGACGTAGTCATATACATTTACATGAAAACTGCGAACCAATAACAAAAATAGTGCTGAGATGAGGAGTTTGGTGGAACATCTGACTCAATCGCCAGATCAACCCGTGGTGCAATTGTGTAAGCGTAATGGCAATGAAGATCGTAACTTTGTTGAGGGTAATTTTAACAATCTTAGCAACATTCATAACGTACCAAACTTACAGGACTACTCAACAGAACAGGTGGGAGTAAACGAACTTGACAAGGGAAAACTTCAAGACCTTAGCTTCTTCCTTTTCATGTTTGGAAAACTTCAGGTGTCGCTAAAATTGATAATATCATCCTTAAAATTGCGATCTTCATTACCATTTTGCTTACACAATAGCCTGGCCGCTCTCCAAAATATTGTATTGTCATCGGAATGTGTTTTCTCATATTCCTTACAAAGACCTCGGTGGCGTAGCGGGCGAGTGCCCATCTGAGATGCAAGGGGTGCGGTTTCGATTCCCGCTGCAGGACAAATAATTGTATGATCTGCAAATATTTGTTCCGGGTCTGGGTGCTGTGGGTCCATGGTACTCATAGTTTCTGATACCCACGAAACAGGAAATCCTAGTGTGGGGTCAGGAATATGTATGTGACTTTTGGGCGATATATAAAAAAAATCGGTTCATCCTTATAATTTAAAGGTGTAACTTCCAGGAAATTGTACTTTTAATCGACACCAGCTTTGTATCTGAACGTCATAGAACGTCTGTCTGGGAACGAGTGTGATTCGCCGGACAGTTGCGCCCGCATGGCGTCCAAACTCTGCCATAATTGCTGCATCTGCCCGAAGATTATGAGCTCCAGCCGCTGTATTGAAGAGTGAAGTTCCCCTGAAAACGAACAAAAATACATGAGATCTACAGAGAAACGTTTGTTTAGCACAGCGAGATTTTCTCGCTCTAAATTGGAGCAGCCCGGGTTTCAAATAGTGTTGTGTTGCTGCGGTGAGTAAGGTTGCCAGAGCTCTTTAGGGGGGAGGGGTTCGGCTGGTAACGCATTAGCAATGCTCCAGGTGTTGCTGATTTAAATAGGCGAAGGTAACCACTTAACCACAGGAGAGCCGTAAGCCTGTTTGCCTCCGTATAACATAAAAAAAACTGAGCAGGAAAATGTGGAAGGTCGCAGAGGAAGTCTCTGCCCGCATTTCGTTGCGGGCATTCATTTGAAACATAGGCACATTACATACAGCCTTCATATCAAAACTCGGTGTGATCAACCGCCCCGAAGTGAGCCCCTGGGTATTCTAAGCCACTGCTCAGCTCTTAAAATTGCCCCTCGAGACTCCCCTTACATGCTGTTCTTAGGTATAAAACTAGAGTTACCTTACTCTTATCATTCTACTAAGATTTGAAATGATGATTTGATGAATTGAGAGAAATCTTATGCCGGAATAAGATATTTTTTACAAAAACTAGAAACCGACTTCAAATTCCTGAATTTTTATAAGATTTATATCAACCTCTTTTTTTGTGATCATCCTCATTGTTACCTAATGAGGATGATACTGGCCACCTAAACTTTCGAATTAAAAACAAAAGTAAGTATGACATCCATTAATCATCAAATCAAAACTCTTACGGTACTGACTGACTGACTGACAATAAAACTTAGTGGTTTTATTCTCTTTGAAAATCAACGCAGAGCCTAACCAAAGGTATGAAATTTGCGGGGTAGCTTCCTGTTGTAACGTATGGGTGCACAGAAAGGAATTCCTGACACACACCCCCTAAGGTTAAAGTTTATGTAAAAATAGCAGCAAGCGAACGAAGTCGCGGGGATAACAATACCATACCACCGTCCACCAAAAAAAAATTCGGCAAGTCGTGATTTCAAGAGATGATGGCGTTTTTTTTAGTTTTACGAGACAAGTGGCAATCCCTCAGGAATTTAATTAATATGGAACCACCCCGGGATCATAATCTATACAGCAGCGAAAGAATCATCAAAATCGGTTTACTATTGGCGGAGATATCGAGTAACATACACACAACAAAAAAATACAGCCAACTTGAGAACCTCCTCCTTTTTGAAGTCGGTTAAAAATAGGAAACTACGAAGATTTCAAAATATATTTTAGCTCGAGCTGAAAATCGAACCTGCTAACTTTCGCACAGTTCGATTTATCGAAACCATCCAAATAGTAGGTACTAGCACTTAGAAAAATGCAAATCTCACTTGAGGTAACGACTCCATGCAGCCTCCTAGTGATGGTAGCATTGGCAGTAGCGTTGACCTCCGCTGTCTTCACGGAGCACATGGCCCGAGCCTCCTCTCTCGGCCCGCTGCCATGATACGTGGAATTCCGGACCTCAAGGTATGCCTTCCGATGGTCCGGGATGCCGTTTATGGAGTATGAAGGCCCACGCGCTGTGACATGGAATATGGTTTATTTTATAAAAGTGCCAAGAAAATAAAGAAGCCTTCCAACAATGGCCAGGATTATGTTATTTAGTACCTACCTACTTAGTCTAAACGGCTACGATTATTATAAAAATATGTTCTTGCTTGAATATGAAAATCGATGTAGATATAGCCTCAAATTCCCCCGTGAAAGCCATTAGCTACCATCAATTTGAGGGAGAATTGAGGAAGTTTGAGAAATATTAGACAGTGAATAGTAGGCAAATACCTTATTATCAGTCTCTAGCTGCCCGGGGCTTCGTTCGCCCGATAGGTACCCGGGTAAAAATGCCTTTGCAAACCCTACCTACCTACTTAGGTTTATAAAGGATTATAGGTGGTTAGGATTTAAATTACCTATCTCCATACCTACCTACTTAGGTATATTAAAATCGGATCAGCGGTATAGTCGTGAAAAGATAAGAAAAAGACAAAGTTATTTTCTCATTCCTAAAATTAATGTAGGTAAATCTATCTATCTGTGTGATTTTATAGAATAGGAGGGCTATTTGTGCATAGGTATCAGGGTAGGTACTTACATTGATGAATAACCGGAGCTGTGGTAACAATCGCCACAATAACATAAAATGAAAAAACTGCAGCAGTCTGCCACATTTTTTGAACTTAGTAAAGCTCTCAATAAATTATCACACCATTTTTCAACAAAGTGCAAAAATTATTTTAAACTTTCATGAATTCGAGCAAAACTACGAGAGACACGCGCGCATTAGGTATTTTATTAGGCACGGTAGGTATTTTTGACACAGGTCAACGAATACTGAACCACATGGAGCCGAGCAGAGAATAAATAGTAGGTTCCTAGACGGATGAACCGCCGAAATTGGAGTACAGTCGCGGGAAAACTTGTTCATCTCATCACTTTTGTGTGGAAAGTATCACAGAGGAGGCACCTACCTATGAATCCTATGATACATGCAAAGGCCGAGGTCTGCCTCCTGGTTAACCTTGGGGGCGGCTTCCAATCAGGAAATGATAGTTTTATGACATTATTATGTAATTGTGCAAATCAGCAAAAGCGTATGTAGGTGATCCCGTGATCAAGATGTGTTTGTTTCAATTCATTTAATTCATAGGATAGTGATTAGTGCCAGATCGCATTAAGCGCCCATAGCAAATTGTTTGAAGTTGTAAAACTGACTACCAGCAAAGAATAGGCTTGGATTAGTGAAATTTGACTACGACTGTACTTCTAAATTGTAGGTTCTAGTAACATATGTTATTACCTACATGCTCAAAGCATTAATCTTTCAGAGAGGGAACTGAAGGTAGAGAGAGACATGAGAGCATCTGCTAAGGACACATCCATAGAAGCAGAGACTGTAATCTGTGGTCGAATTATCTCTTCTTTGTCCGTAACAATGTATTCGACATCATCTTCATGATGAGAGCTCCTAAAATAAAATTCTTGTTTGTGACCACATTAACGGGCAGTAGCTATCTATAAAGTAAACATTAAAACGTTTGATTTACGTCTAGGGTTCTTTATGTAAACAATGCTATCTGCCGCATCTGGAAATAACTGGGTATGAACAGTAGTAAAACCTCATCAAGCGAAGGGCAGTTATCAGGGCCTCGTTAAAACTAGCAGTCCTACCAAAGTACTTGTACCAAATTAATTACATAGGTACATGGCCAAAACTGAGTTTTAGTATCTCTTCGGTGGCGGATTTTTCCTGCTTCAGAGGCGGAGGTTACTGCTTCAGAGATCTGCGTTGCTTAATGCGGCTGACCACGAAGGTAAATGCCTGCACAAGGTGTGGTACTCATCATCTCCCTGACCTTATCCCACTTCATGTGGGGTCGACACATGTTTTTCTCTTCCACTCCCCTCTATCAGCTGTCATCTCAGCAGTCACTCCTTTCTTACTCATGTCGTCTTTCACACAATCTATCCATCTTTGGTCTAACTCTTCCCCTATATCCTTCCACATTCGTATTTACCACTCTTCTAGTCACATGATATTCTTCCCTCCGCATGACATACCCATACCACGCTAACCTTTTGCTCTTCAACTTCTCAGTCACTGGCGCTACTTTCAAACTTCTTCTGATGTAGGTACTCATTCCGTGGAATGGTAACTCTTACAAAGATATTAGGAACGAAGACAACAAATTTAGAGTCATGAACGCTTAATTATAGAAATTAGAAGAACCTAAATCAATTCTGAGTTATTTTTCTTCCTTCCGTCGCGTCATGCTCCACTTGAACGATCAGTGGCTGACCTACTAATAAAGCCTAAACATGAGTTTCGTATACCATTTGATGGTTTCGTCGGCCAAACAATATAGGTTATTAATTGATTTACGACGCCATGCCAGTTTCAGGGCTTTCAACTCTTCTACTATTAGTAATGCTGGAGTGCCGATTTTGTTTTACGATTGACATCTGCCTCTGCGCTTATAAACGTTAGTGGGCTAGTAAATCTTCTGAGCCTAATTGCTGTTCCTTTAATAATTTATGAGACTAGATACCTATGTTTAATTTCTTAGCTGCTAACATTTAACAGATTGATAAAGGATCCGTTTCATCAGTATATGGAGCCTGGGCCAGCACTGTGTACAGTACTCTAAAATATGGCTAAGCAATAAAGTAAACGTATTTAATTGGTTATTTTATTTAAATTGACTTCGTTTTAAGGTACATTATGATTTTCTTCGACAAAGAGAGCAACACACAGCGCTACAAAAATATGGCGGATGGACGTGCGTGAAATGTCATTTTGACAACCTACATTTATCTGCTGACATGTTTTTGTTTAGCTTCGTTGTTTTGTTTATCATCCATCCATCTCACGCATCCTTAAACTCCACAAAGCGAAGTGTAATGTAAATACTTAGTTGCGTTAGTATAAGTTATTTTCTGAAATACCTATGTCTGATCGTACGTCAAATAAACTACAGAAGGTTCAGCTTGATCGTGACGGCGCCGGCGTCATCACGTCTATCATCATCACTGAAGGAAGATACTCGATTTTAAACAAGCAGTGTTTATTTGTTATCATTTATAGGTACTCCAACATCCACAGATACGTTCCTCTGGCACGTGGATGTGACGGTTCTTTAGAGGTACATGAGTGCAACAAAGACAGCTATCAGAAATGGCACAGGATTTTCAAGCGGTGATGATCATAACCACTCCATCAAGAGTTAGGACTGAAATGGATTGGTTGCCTTTTTTATGTAGGTATCGAAAATAGGTGTTTTTTAAGCTGACTTTGACTCTTGCTAGTGTCTATCATGTGACTGTCTTTGATGACCGCTTCTAGCGTGATTACCGTTAGATATCGAGCTGTGAGCTGATCAGAAATTACCTCTTTAATATTAATGAACAGCTGGGAAGTAGTTGAAAACGCAAAACAAAAACAACATAACATGAAAAATATGTCAATGTCATGTCAAACGTCAATTATAAACCAACATGGCGGCCTTCAAATAGTGTTCACATAGTAAAAAACTTACCAGAAGAACTTTTCTTGTACAATCGCATTTGTCTTCAAATTAATGGAATTGTATTTTTTTTGTAATCTCCTATTTTTTTCTAATTTTTCTATGTAGTGTACATGGACCAGGCCCAGAATGAAATGGCTCCTTTGATATGGCCCGAAATTGGTCCACATCAAATATTATCAATCCGACCACAAGGCATGCTAATGGCGTTTGGTAGTAGGTACCTACCTACCTATTGTAAATTTTTGACATGAATTTACTTGTGTAATAACTTATTCAGTAAAAGAGACGTTTCATCAATATATGGGGCCTGGGCCTGCACTGTGTACACTACTCTAAAATATGGCTAAGCAATAAAGTAAACGTATTTAATTGGTTATTTTATTTATATTGACTTCGTTTTAAAGTACATTAAGATTTTCTTCTAACAAAGAGAGCAACACACAGCGCTAAAAAAAATATGGCGGATGGACGTGCGTGAAATGTCATTTTGACAACCTACATTTATCTGACAAAACAAAAACATATTATCAAACAACATGACATGAAAAATATGTCAATGTCATGTCAAACGCCAATTATAAATCAACATGGCGGCCTTCAAATAGTGTTCACATAGTAAAAAACTTACCAGAAGAACTATTCTTGTACCATCGCATTTGTCTTCAAATTAATGAAATTGTATTTTTCTTGAAATCTCATATTTTTTGCAAATATTTCTATGTAGTGTACATAGACCAGGCCCAGAATGAAATGGCTCCTTTACATTCTTAGGTGCAATGTATTATGTGATTAAACCCTGTGTTTGTATGAGAATAAAGTTCTTTAAACCTATGTGCCTATTGAGAAAAATATATTGAAATGAATTAATTTTTATTAATTAAGGGAATGGGGCTTTCGTACTATTAACTGAAAATCTTGTTGCTTGTGATAATTCTAGTAGGTACCTAGGTACTTATGTAAGTATTTAGAATTACTTATTCTGAATTTACATTTCTTTTTTTAAATACATTGATACTTCCTTATGCAGAACGCACTCCTCAACTCAAAAACTATCTTGCCGGCGCCCATGGAGACAGATGAAATGAGTCAAGCTTGTAGTTACCAGGTACCAGGTAAGCATACCTAGATACCTACCAAGTTATGAAACCTGTGCCATAAACTGTGATTCCATTTCAGCGAATACAATCGCATGTCTCGCCTTACTACCTATAAGGCAATACATTATGCAATGTCACACGCCACAATGGTGTAATAAATAAAGCCGTAACTAAGATGGGAGCGCCCATAGATAATGCTCAGGGCTGGCTCTAGAGCCGGCGGATGGTGCTATGTCTGCTACTTTAGTAAGTACCTACCTATAGCAATCGCACTAACTACTCTAGGAAGACTCAGGTTGGCCGCACACCAACAGAAAAATTCAATCAACCAATCTACGGTTCTTACTGAAGCCGGACCGTCCTACGTCTACGTCCTTCCTTACTGATTGGTTGAGTCCATTTTTCTGAGAGAATTGTCTGATGGTGTGCAGCTAGCCTTAGTCCCACTTCTATTTTGTCAGATGTAGTGACTCTACTCTAAAGATTCTTTGAAAGTCCAAAGCCCTAATTGTTCGGCATCTATATTTGTGCTCATAAATTGCGTGCTCTAATAGTCGCGGTTTTAGGTAGGTAGAAGGTCTGGCTGAAATTCATGCATTCTTTAGTTTAGTTTCGATTTTGTGTCCTTTCTACCACGAAGTGCCTTGTTCCGGCTCTGACCATCTACCTAGCCTTTGATATGCATTAAATTCGTTTTATCTTCCGAATTGGGCCAAGGACGGTCGATGTTCAGCGGCCCACATGGGAATTCATTCAGTTAAGTTTGGACATTGCATTGTATAAATCAATCGTAATAAAATAGCCTTTTGACTGCGATAGATGCGCTTTGCATTCAACGTTTCCGTCAGTAGAATTAAAGGCAGCTACATTTCGATGCATCTAATAGAATACAATAGACATTATACCATAGGTAGGTATGTAGGTACTTCAAAAACGAATTACATCCGTTTAATTCGATGACTAGATTAGATAAGTATAAGTACAAGGTGGTACACTATTCCGAAAGGAGTTTATTCTACACTTGGTAATAAAGTTTATTCCTTGAAAATCCGAAATTTTTCATTGAAGAAAGACTATGCAAAGTTCAGCATTGCAAAACTCAGTTATTCAGTTGTTTTAATTACCAATAACTTCTCATACTTTATTTAATAATCTGTACCTAGGTAAATAAGTATTACCTAAGTAGGTATAGGAAATACGTAAAATTTAAATTTAATAAACCCCCAACGCTCATGTCATAATATAATACACGCCCTTTCATTTGATACACCATTTGGGTATTTAAAAAAAACTATTTTTCATACACCCACTTTTATCCCCCATATCTAGTAAATGAATTCACAACAACAAAAAGAAAGAATAAGTATCTATTTAAAAATATATGAATATGTATTTTCAAAAAATAAAATTAAAATAGGTTCATCATAATTTCTCAATCAAAGAGTAAAAGTAGGAACTAACGAATTTACAATGATTTTGAGTGGGTACCTACCTAATTTTTACTTACAAACTTACAACTGATTACACACTTTTAGTGATTTGCAATAAGGCAGTCGTTTGAGTTATTCAGGAAAGAAAACACGGAAAACCTACAAAACTAAAGATGTGACACTTGTGAAGTTGTGAACTTGTGACACACATGTTCACAAATTCACAAGAGTCTTATTTACTCCCATATTTACCTACCTGCAGAAACATCTCAATAATTTCGAATTCGTGAATTCGAAGATTGGTGAGGACCAACCGAAACTGTAATTAGATAGGTACTATGTTCCTATGTAAGGCTAAGGTAGATACCTAACATACTTACTAAGATTTGAGATATGAGTTCAAAACATTTCAGATAATCACGGTATTAAAATGAGATTATAGAAATCAGTGTTGATTGCTAACTTGATTAATATTTTAAAATAGTGTAATTTAGCGGAAGACGAACAGTAGCAAGTCAACTGTAAAACACTAAGTAAGTGGCAGGTATTTGTATTTTGAATTTACCGATATAAATCTGTTTTTTTATAAGGTATACAAAACGGTAGGTAAATAGAAGATATAACCAGTTCTCTACGATTATTAAAATTGTTTAAAAATATATTTTCATGGTCATTACATTACCGATTTTATCAGGCGATTCCAGCACCAACTCAGTCAACAGTCATCAGTGAGCATAATGAGCTGAAAACTACCTAACAAGTTTTCCGGAAGGACATGAATATCAGAATTAAATTTTCAGAATGAAACTGTTACTCGTGCTGATGGTATGCGCTGTGGCCGCAGCAGCGCCCAAGGTCCATAAAGTGGAGTCTATCCAACTAGCTGGTAAGTCCTTATGTGAGGTGCAGTGGCTAACTGTGATTAAGTTTTGTGTATACGTAGGTATAGGTACCTACTGCTTGTAAATAAACTATACAATACACTTACCTCCGGCAATGAGGACAATAAAATCAATGCCTATCTATGTGCTTACGCAGGAAAATCAAATGATAAACTATCTAGTAATAGGTAAAAGTAGGAAAATTGAAAATTAAATTAAAAAATTGCCACCAAAAAAACGTTGGTGGTTCTAGTTAATTAGAGATCACTTAGAAAACTTGATTAGTCAATAAATAAATCAGCTTATTCTTCTCTTCTTATTAGGGCCTAAAACTTCGGATTGGAAGAATAAGCTGATAAGCTAAAATTTAGGAGCCTGAAAATAACCTGTTTTGCTTCGAGAAAAGGTACCTTATCTACACCTTCGCCCGCTCGACTTGGCTCGCCATATTTGAAATTTGAACTTCCTACAATGCATGTTTAGTGGAGGGTCGTTTAGAAAACGAGCTCTATTATCTTATCTTGCTACCATGCGGCTGCGCTCGCGTACTCTACCTATACCTATATAAAAATAGATTTTATGCTATTCTAGGTAAACAACTTCTTTGTTGGTCATCCTGTATTAAGTCAGTGACCAGGTGAAGGTATGGATGGTGGCCCTGAAAAGGGCATATACCGTCGGTGAAATAATCAGTGTACTTAGACTTCTTAGAGGCTCTTTTAGTGCACAAACCTGACCTGCCCACTAAATGGAATGTATTTTGATCTCCAGACCTCCAAAGCGAAAACGTGCAGGCTTTCAACCTTATTTTAAACTCGCTGGTCCGCCAACTGTTTACATACTTGCGCCACATCATCAACAATGGATCCGCTATCTTCGGCATCCCCCCTCTTGACCCCCTGGACCTCGACAGTTACCACCTGGTGGTTCCCGCTGGACTAATCAAGTAAGGAATACTATCCACTAAATGCTTGCTTGCTGTGCCACTGATTCTTTCTTGGTCAGTCAGGTAACTTTCAATACAAGATATTAGGTCAATGACCGGGTCGAGGTATGGAGCACTGAATAATTTCTTCACGTTAAAAAAAAATGGTGGCCTTGAATAGGGCCTATGTCGGTGAAGGAATTAGTGTAGTGTTCGTGCACATGTCACATGGCCGAATTTTAAGGTTCTAGGACATGCCGGTTTCCTCACGATGTTTTCCTTCACCGTTGAGAGTTTGACACGAAAAGCAAGCAAGTACCTACATACATATTATAGGTACCTGCCAACTTATTTAAATCCCACATTATTTCAGCTTGGACTTGAACCTGAAGAATATTCATGTCTCAGGAGCCGGCGGCTTCGTGGTCCACAAAAGCGACTTGAACCTTTCAGATATGACTTTTGACATCGATATCTCTGTCCCTGTAATTAACATCCGTGCTGGTGAGTTTAATCGCTTTGTTTGATCAGTATGATCAGCCGAAAGAGTTCAGTGTACACTGATGGGCACAATGGCCTCCTTTAGGGCTGGCCTAGCGCAGCGAGCGCGGAAGATAGGTTGGTGCTGCCACAGAATAAATACCTAATTGATGCCAAAAAAATTAATTGTAAAAATTAAAATATTGTTTAGGTACCTCGGTACACTTTGGTACCTAATAGGTAAGTAGTTACTTTTAAAACCTTTGTTTTCTATATCCGAAGATCCGAAGACGTCAGATCTTCACCGAAATTGGTAAGGTCATGAACGTCTCCCAAGGTACCTAGGTACCAAGCGGAATAAGTACTTCCCACTTATGAGAAAAATGCTATACCTACCACTTATGAGAACTCACTACAAGCTACTTATTTACCTCCTCACACAAACCATTTTTCTACTTTCAGATGAATACGATCTAGTTGGTGATGTATTCACTGCTATTCCTCTGTACGGGAAAGGGAAGGCTAGGTAAGTTGCATATTTTTTTGTAAATATTTTTATTATATAATGATAACCTCCACCAAGGGAAGACTATGATATTTCATAATATCCCAAAAATTTTCGACTCGGACGGGATTTGAACCCGCAACCTTCCCCTAAATACGGGGATGCTCTAACCACTAAGCTACGGAGACACTTCTCGAGGGAGCGAAAATTAGTTGCCTATGTCTTCATCCATAGACCTAACAGGGCGGTATGCGGTAGGTAGACCTACCATTAGCGTTCATCCTATGTGAATGGAATTTGGCAGGTCTAGATCGGTTTGCCGGTCTTACAAAAAAACCGCATCTAACTAGGTGGACTAACCCAAATCAGAGCATTAGTTCCAGAGCTACGAGGCAGACAGGCACCCTAATAAGGACACCCCCTTTTTAGACGGAGGTTAGTTATGTAACGTCTACATTTGTTTTACAGTTTCGTCGTAGAGGGATTCCGGTTCCAAGCTACGTTAATCCTGAAGCAATCCGAAGATCTGAAATCCATCCTCGTCGACAGAGTCTTGAATCCGTCGTTCGACATTCCTTCTCTCAAGGTAAACACAATTTTGACTTAGTATTCAGCTAGGTACCTACGAGTACACCTAGTTGTATACGAAGGTCAAGGTGATTAATAACATGTAGGTATACCATCCCGAAAGGGGGTTATTCTATCAACAAATAAAGAAAAGAAATAATACTAGCGAAAAAAAATATCATTTTTTTTGTTTTGCTTTTTTCTCAAATTAGCTGTTTTTTGGTATTTTTATCATCTTTAGGACTAATTAATAACATAACGTACCTACAAGAAGTTCGGAATCAAGATTGCAAGCTATGATTTGCCCCCAAAACAGCTGATTTTCGCAGAGTATTTTCAATGAAAAATGTCGAATGTCCAAAAGTCATAGAACAAACTTTATTGCCAATTTCGGGAAGGCACATATTATGAATCACCTTGTATGATCGGTAGCAACTCTCCATCTCATTATTACAACTAAAAATGTAATCTGCCCATTCATTGATGCCCGAAAACTACCTCTCAAAGAGAGTTCTTAGAGGGAGTAAAAAACTCTGCAATAGGTAGGTACCTGATCCGTTATTAGTTTAAAGACTAATTATTAAAAGTTTTGAGTTGATCGCACCACGCCTTATAAACCACCCATACAAAATTTGACACCCCCTTGCACCCCCTTAGGGGTAAATTTGTTTTATTGCGGTACATTGTAGCGTTGGTGCATCTGGGGATCTACATTCACTCCAGTCCACATTTCACCTTGTTAAACCATGCAACCACTAACCCACACGGCACCTAGGCACTGCCAGGCAATATATCAAAGACTATATAATATAATACACTACGAAGCACACTGCGATCGTGAGGTCGCCATAAAGGGTTCCATCTGAAAACCAGCGCCGCTACACTTCGTGTGCGGCATCAATGCTGAGATGGAACCTTTTTTGGCTCACGCATGCATCGGCACGGACTAATGAATACCCTAGTTTTGTTACTTCCTACCTACTTTTGTTTTGTTTCCTCCCTACCTCTTGTATTGTAACCTGTACCTTGTGTCTTTTTATAATTTATTTTATTAGTTTGTGCTGTGCTTGTGTGACCAAAATAAATGTTTTTTCTTTCTTTCTTTCTTTCTTTCATGACTTTTACTCATCGCTGCTAAACGCTGCACAAAATCGAAACTCGGAAGCTTGAATAGGTTTGATAGAATTCGCCCAGTTCCATCAGCAAATATTTTTTCCAGTCGGAGCTAACCGGTGTGATCGGCGGCGGTGACATCGATGCTATCGTCAACGCCATGGTGGAAGAGGTTATCTTCGACTATATCCTTAGATTCCGAGGCGCTATCTCCCTGGCCGTCGCCAGCGTCACACCCGATGCGCTCAACGTCCTACTTTCCCAGCTCGACACTTGGAAGTACATTGCCGCTTTCATGCCTAGATTCTAAACTGTACTACCTACATAAACTTCCCAAGACTATGAAGAATATGCCATTATCTAATGAGTAATGTAATAAAAATAAGCATTAAAATATGGAAACAATTCTGAGTGTAATTTTTATTAGGTCTCTTTTGAAACCTTTTCGCTTTCTCACGGCTAATAGGGAAGCCGGATCCGGCCCATTTCTTTATTGACTGTGATCCTTTGAGGGTGAACCATTCACGTTATGACTGACTAGCTTACGCCAACGGCTTCGCTCGCGTGGTACCTTGATAAAAATAGCCTAAATGCTATCCTAGGTAAATAACTCCTTATATTTCAAGTTTCATCGTAATCGGTTCAGCCGTTACGGCTTGATTGCAACCAAAAACAATAGGAACCATTGTTGGACAAAAAATATACTTTTTTATACCTGATTATGTAAAAAAATTAGTAGGGGATGAGCAGCAGCGTCCCTCATTTTAACAACGATAGCTCTAACTGCGCTCGCCAACCCGCATGCCCAGCGTGGTGAGTATGTTGCAAATCCCCCCACATGATAAGGAATTCGCTCTGTCTGTGGGGGAGGCCATGTTCAGCAGTGGACTTCCTACGGTTGGAATGATAATGATGATGTAAAAATTAATTAAATTATGTTTTTTTTATTTTGAATAGTTATTTTTTCATACCTATAAAATTAAAAACGTGTAGCCTCATGAAATCCATTAGGTATTCTGATTCAAACGGAGTATGTAGGTATAGAAAACACTGCAAATAATAGATTTTTACGAGTACCAGTTATATTGCTCACATCAATTAGGTAAACAAAGATGCAAAACAAATAGGAACTGTCACATCTTATTCCTCAGTCCTCGTCCCAATCATCGAACCAAACTTCTCTGCAAACACCAGAGATGTCCATCTGCAACCCACGAGGGCATATTTCATATTCAAATACTGCCGGGGAATCTTCAGCGATAGCGGTGTTGATCACTAATCCACTGAGAGTATCTGCATCTTTATTCCGCGGTATGACCCCCTGCTGTGACGTCACAATTAATCCGATTAAGACGAGTATCACTGAATCCATGGTGATGTGTGCACAAGTTCAATGTTCTAGGAGCACTGGGATTTGCGACAACCGCGAGATAATTATAGACTTCCTTCCTATACCCACGCGTCTGGCCAAATTGTCCATGATAGGGATTTAATATTCAGATAAAAAGGGGCATATTAGGTTGCAATTTATGTTTTATTAAAAGAATATAAATTTATACCACTTATTCATTTACCTACAGAATTTGGCACTAAGCATCGCATTTCTAGTATATATATTGTATACTAGCTTACACCCGCGGCTTCGCTCGCGTGGTAGCCTATACAAGGTGATTCATAACATACCATCCCGAAAGGGGGTTATTCTATCAACAAAAATATATAATACTATCGAAAAAAAGATAACAAATACTAGAGTTATTTCAATGAAATATGTCTAATTTCCAAAAGTCGTAGAACAAACTTTATTGCCAATTGGTTGTAGAATAAGCCCCTTTCGGGATGGAATACATATTATGAATAACCTTGTATGCTATTCTAGGTAAAGAACTCTTTATATTCCAAGTTTCGTCGAAATCGGTTGAGCCGTTATTGAATAACAAACATCTAAACATCCTCACAAACTTTCGCATTTATAATATTAGTAGGATTTAGATGCTAAACTTTAAGAGGACTTCTACCAACTACCTAAAAACGAAGTTGATGACTTTTTTCTCAATTACCCAGTTTACCTACTAATAAAATTGTTTAAAAGACCCCCTTATTCATATTCATTAGCTAACTATTAGGGCTCGGCTCGATAAAAGTATGTCGCCCTATAGGTACCTATTGTTAGAAAAGCACAGGGCGAAGGTTATCGAGCCGATAAAGTTACTGATTATGAATAAGAGGTAGCGTATTAACATCTCTATCATAGTGATGTTAAGAAATAAAGACGGTCAAGTGCGAGAACTCGCGCCCTGAGGCTTCCGTACCATTGGTCGCAGGTTCGAATCCCGTCGCGCACCCATGGATTTACCAGACGGAAAATCCGTACACGTGGTCAGAAAATCAAAACTCCAAGTGTAGGAATTGACAAACTTATATTTGCGGTTGCTCACCTAGTCATTGTATGACATTGACCGCAAATATAACTTTGTTTCCTAAAAAACTTTTCAGACTTCCCTTTAACTGTGCCACAAAAGCTCCTAGCATTCTAAATTTCAGAATTGTGAGGTAACTGGAAGTACCCTAGAGGTTTTAGATTTTTGCCATTTCCATACAAAAATTATACATTAATTGCCATACCTTTTTAATGCAATAAGCTAGAGCTTTGATTTTTATACGGCACCATAAGCCCACAGACCTTAATAGTTGGTATAAATTTCAAGTTGATACCTTTAGCCGTTTCTGAGAAAAAGGGTCTTGACAGACGGACAGACAGACGGCCAACAAAGTGATCCTATAAGGGTTTTTCCAAATTGACTTATGAAACGTGTCCAAGCATCTTTTAATGTTGACTGTAACTGCATAAAATCACTTTGTACTCCATGATTTTTTTAAGTAACAAACAATCGTGTTTTTTTCTGTTATTGCAATGACCTAAACTAATTTAGGTAATTCGACAGTGTTGAATATGTTGCTTGCTACCCACCCATCTCCCGTATCATTAACGCTGAGGACCTAGTCTGTTAAGTCAGTGAGTCCTCACGACTTTTCAACCGTGAAAAGTGAATAGCGTAGGTACCCATTTGTATGGTGTCACGAAAAGGGCGCTTACGAAAACCAGTAATGTGAGAACTAACTGACTTTGCAGACTAGGGCCTCTGGATAGGCGGTGAAAGTTGACATTCTCAAAGATTTTAAGGTTCAAGTTCGTTTAAAAAAGCGCTGACACGCTCGCATTTGAACGGCATTAAGATGCAGTATATGATTGGGGGCCCCATGCCCCCATCATGTAGGTACCTGCATCGAAATGACATGGACAGTGATCATTTTAGGATAATGCATTAGCAGAATGAACACAAGACCAAATATACGTAACAAAGTACTTTAAGCCGTGTTCAAACGGCATGCGATATGTCATTAAAATGTCATATAAAAATCGTTTCTTAATGATCCTTTACTAAATAAAGACTACTTTGAGTTTGAAATTTGCGTGTGTGCGATATAGCTCAACGATATCGACACCATTATCTTTATTCAAACAAAAGACGTAAGAATTGTTTTAAAATAAACTTTAGATGACATATCGCACGCTGTTAGTCCATGGCTTTATGTCCATTGATTGTTGGCACTTGATATAAAACACTATATAATAACAACAAAAAAAATACTTATACTAGGTACTTATATAACATAAACATAAACAGATGATACAGCTATACCTCTCTAGAAAACAAGCATGATTATAATACCTAGAGCCCCGCTAGACAAACATACACATCAGGCTTATTATGTAATAATTTTCATAATAATAATCAACCCACAGCCTAAACCACATGCCCTGGGAGTATGAAATTTGGAGAATACCTTCCTTTTGTAGTGTAGAAGTGCCCTAAAAAGGAATTCTCGAAACTTAACCCCTAAAGGGTAGCAGCAGGGAATATACTATGTATGAAGATAACATCATGTGAACAAAATCGCGGGGCTTTCCTTAAATATTTATAATATGTATACCTACTATCCTGAAACGGGCTTATTCTACACCAAATTGAAAATAAAGTTGTTCTATGACTTAAGGAAATTCAATTTACTAAAATCGAATAAAACAAACTTTATTACCAATTTGGAGTAAAATAAGCCCGTTTTGGGATAGTATACATATTTTGGTTTAGGTACACTAATAGGTGTTCTTAGTTTAGCTGAAATTACAGTATAACAAATTAAGAAGTAATCCTAAATATGCTAAACTAATCTAAATAACTATTTAACTAACGACTAAGTACTAATAAAAACGCGACAGATTTTTTTATGAGTAGGTGTCATAAAAAATCCTGTTGATCTCTGTCTGATTTACATATTATAAATATTTAAGGAAAGCCCCGTGATTTTGTTCACATGATGTTATCTTCATACATACTATATTCCCTGGAATGCATGGGTGTAGAATAAGCCCCTTTCGGGATAGCATAGGTACCTACATATTATGAATCATGCATAACATAACTGACAAGTTTGTTCAGAGTTCATATCTGAGTTTCATGAATGGACTCTCTCATTTGCATGCACTATCTATCCATGCTTAACATTATGGATGTGTATTATGATAACTAAAGATGCAAACACACAGCGGGCAGGACGGGACGGCGGCGGCGCGCGGCAGCGGGTCGCCCTCTGTGACCATTCTATAACAGTTCAGTACAAGCTGGGCATTCTACTTCTTAAAATCGATTCTATAACCTGAAACAATAATAAGAAAATTTAATACTCAAGATCACCGATATATATATTTAATTTAATGTAACGGTCTTTAGATGGCTCAACTGTTTCTTGTGTATTTTGTAAATATTAACTTGTATTAGTTTTAAGTTTCTTTCTGTAAATAAAATTTATCTAATTTAATGTTATACGGAGGCAAACAGGCTTACGGCCCTCCTGATGGTAAGTGGTTACTGTCTCCCCCCACCCTAAAGAGCTCTGGCAACCTTACTCACAGCAGGAACACAAAACTATTTGAAACAAATAATGTTATTTAGCTGCAATCTTCTATAAGGCAGAGGTAAGTACCTCGCAGGGCAGGCTGCTCCGATTTAGAGCGAAAAATCTCGCTGTGCACTACCTCCTCCTAAAGGTTACCTTTGTAACCTAATACTTTTGGCACAGGCTATATAATTGTTAAAATAATGCACATACCTTATATAAAGAAGCTTAAGGTCTCAATCAAGCATGTAAAGATGACAGTCCGTAGATATTCATTGCTTGATTTTTCTTTCAAATTGCCCATATTAATCTCTGATGGATGACATATAATTATTGCAATAATTTCACTCTCTTTTGTCTGTTACAGTGCTATTATTCATTGTTCAACGTTCTCCTTTTCAATAATAACTTCTTTTTTCATCATGTCATAAACGGACAGTAGTAAATCTTTGATGTTCTCCCATACAACATCACCAGTAAGGAGTCTTAAAGGTACCAAACTGGGCATCCGTCCCATCCCGCCTACTGTGTGTTTGTGGCTTTACCAGCCGGTTTTACTTCTTGGGTTGCGGGGGCGGCTGACGCTCACGCGGCGGCGGTGGCGCAGTACGCTCGCGGGGCTGAGGCGGGGGTTGTGCGGTTGCGTGCCGGGGCGGTGGCGGCGCCTGCCTCATTCGGGGCTCAGGGGGAGCATGCCTCTCGCGAGGCGCAGGGGGAGCCTGCAGATCCCGGTGGGCTGCCGGTGCTTGGCCTTCCATCCTGGATTTGTTATAGTGGGGAATATCTTAATCCAATGTATATTACCCAAAGTAATTAGGTATATTAGTCCCTAACCTACCTACAATACAAACGATTTAAATAAATGCTTCTGTGCTTTACCAAACAACACAAGAACTAGGCACCTTAGATAATAAAATCTAAGCTAGGCACCAACCTACCTACACACCTTTCTTTGTAGTTCGACGAGGGGTCACATTATTCTAAAAGTACCTTATTCTAAGAATAATCAGACAGGCACCTTTACTCACAGAACACTATTACTTGCCTTTACTATTCTGAAAGGAAATCTTTCGTACACAATTACACAGAGAGACTAGCTAACGCATGTATTGTATTTACTAATAATTCACAGACTACTAAGAGTACTACTAGTAATTATACAAAAGTACTCTGTCATACAAAATTACTCTATGCTAGTAATACAACGGTATCACATCACAGACTAAAGAACAAACGGTATGATGAAATATGTATGTGAATAATACACTATTTATATACAAAAGTACTCTGTGGTATGTATGTATGTACGTCGATTGCCGTACGACGTAAACAGAGTATTATAATAAAAACCGGGCTAGCGCGTATACCCGAGCAAGACGAAAGTTAGTATAATCCAGCCAATTAGAAATTGATATTTTTGTGCGTGGCTCTAGGCATGAAAATGACCATGCAATTAGTGAGGTTTATCATAACCAATGATAAATTTTAAAATTTAAAGAAATGCTAATGATTTAAGCATTATGATAGCGCGATAGCCAGGGCTTCTGAATAATTTTATGTTTTGTAAGAGGATGTAAGATATGGGAAGGACCACCGACGAATGTCGGAACGCGGTGCTCCTTCGATAGAAATATGAGCAGCTGATGGAAGCTGTAGAAAATTATTCCGGTCTAGACGTCTAGACCGGATCCGAAGAAGAAAAGGAATGGATGGCAGGGAAAAACACATACACTGACCTTCTCTGAACGGGAATCCTTGTAGATCCAGTCGCCGGGCCCGGCTTTGTAGTTTGTAATAAGTAAAAACCAATGTTCTCATTCACAGATTTCGCGGGCGAGTAAGATGCGTTGCGTGCGGATCGCGGTTACAAAGCGAATATATTGTCAGCTTCAGTTTCAGTCTCAATCATATCCTTCAGTCGGGGCGTTCCAGAGACAAAATGCCTTTTCACTCTCCCTCAGCATTCATAATACGAATGCGACAGGTATAAGGTTATAACGTGTATGTGTGAGCGGGACAGGTAGAGGAATAAATCGAGTCCGGATAAATGTCAAAAAGGGATGTGGAACAGAAACACATTAGAAAACAATATACATAATAACGTGTTCAAATACATAGCCAGATCCTTTTCCAGCATAAAGTTCTAATTGCAAATAGAAACAAAAACGGTACTTACCGGTGAAAGGTAATATTTTCCACTTTCCTTAAACTATCGCTCGTGGAGCCTATAATACTGCAACGTACCATGTTACCAGTTGAATTCTACACCTGCTACACCAAGCACACAAAAATATTAGTTAATAAATTAGTAATTACTGCACTTTTTCACACTAACCATTGACTTTGTTGTGCACCAATGATTGGTGCACAACAAACCCCCCCCCCCAGCCCCCCACCCCCCCAGTGCATACGCAGGCAGTGATGGAAGATAACAGTTCTTTCTCCTTTACTCGTAAGTCATTTCATATATTTCTATCCTTTTCTTTATTGGTATTATTATTAACGTGACGTCTTGGGAGTGAGTGTTGGGCAACCAAAGGGACGGATGAAAGAAGAGTGCATGGATGTGTGGAGTGACTAGAATGGACAAGATACGGAATGAGTACATCAGAGGAAGTTTGAAAGTAGCGCCAGTGACTGAGAAGTTGAAGAGCAAAAGGTTAGCGTGGTATGGTCATGTCATGCGGAGGGAAGAATGCCATGTGACTAGAAGAGTGTTAAATATGAATGTGGAAGGATATAAGGGGAGAGGTAGACCAAAGAAAAGATGGATAGATTGTGTGAAAGACGACATGAGTAAGAAAGGAGTGAATACTGATTTGACGGCTGATAGAGGGGAGTGGAAGAGAAAAACATGTTGTGCCGACCCCACATGAAGTGGGATAAGGGCAGGGAGATGATGATGATGATGATGATTAACGTGACGTCTATGTTATTCGCGGTCTACGAAGGTCTACGATGTATGCACAGACCAAAGGCTATATAATACACTACGCGTACACAGACTAGGAAGATACTTTATGTATGTCGGTTCGATGTATGTAGTCGGCAAAGAAAGAACACTTGGTAGTTGGAAATCGGAAATAAACTATTTTTTTTTCATAAATTACATGGCGTCTGCTGTTTTTCAGTCAATATTGCTATTATATATGAATTGGTATTGCTTTGCTTTTTTTTTGTAACTGCTCAAAATATGGTGGATCATTTGCCTTTCGTGGATTCTAATAAATTACGGAGATAAGAACCGGACGGTCACAGGGACCTGGATTCGTGTACGTCAGCTCAGCAGGAACACCGACATTAGACGGGAGCTTCTGGACTTCTGACCATGCTATCATTTAGTGATGAATTTGTCATTTATTTGTACCTATTTGTCAGAATTTGTAAGTTTTCTTGAATACGAACTACAAAATGGCGTCCGTTTTGCTAACAAACTGTATATTGGGAGAAATAAAGTTGTAATCGATAAGACTTGATTACTACCCGAAAGAATAGTTTATGCACAATCCATTGATCTATCACAGTTTGGGAAATAAACTACGGCTAAAGATGATTCAAGTGAAAATACTTATACCGGAAGAGATCACTTACTTCCGGTCCGCAATGCCAAAACGAATTATCGCGATATCTTCGCTTCTACTGAACCAAAATTGATGACAAATGGTAGGTAGACATGACAAATTAGGCACTAAATGATGGCATACTTAGTTTAATCAAATGTACAGCGGTTTACCCGGGACAGAATTGTTCCTGCTGCGTTGACGTCAAGCCAGCAGGAAACAGTTAATTCGCAAAATATCATAACCTACAGCGGTACAAATTCTGACAAATAGGTACAAATTAATGACAAATTCATCACTAAATGATAGCATGGTCAGAAGTCCAGAAGCTCCCCTCTATAGTCAGTGTTCCTGCTGACCTGACGTACACCTGGATTCTGGTTGTGATGGATGACTTAAATGCCTATAACTCTGAAATTATGGAACTACAAATTGAAAGAAAAGCATTTCCAACAACAACAAAATTCGCCACTGTAATGTCTTAATATATTCTCATATACCTAGTCTATTGGTATACAAAATTACTCTATGCTATTGGTCCGAGGGTACTGACGGTGGTACTGACTGGAGACTACAGACTATTAGCCCCTTCGTCCATGAAGCTACGCTTAGAGTCACAGACTACTAAGAGTACTACTGGAGACAGACTGAGAGGATTTAACACTTTATTGATAATATGTATGTACCTATAGCATATTATTTTTGTCTATTCAATAAACGTGGTGGCCTAGTGGGAGGTAGTATTGTCCTATTAAATTGTTACATGATTTACAAGGTACTGTATTCAAACCATCATGTTTCATTATTTAATCATTATAAATAATATTTTGTGAGATTTTGAAAACACTTTAAGCAAGCCGAACATTGTACGTCATTATATTTTATTGCCAGCAGAAAAAAGTTAATCTATGGCCAGCAGGTTTGGGCCCATAGATTAAAGAGCCGCTAGATCTAGCTTCCCCTTAAGAATGAGTGAATGATCTAACAAGACACGAACGAACGAATGAAACGAACAGACAGAACAAAAACTGCGAATGAAAAGTGGTTTCGGAGAGTAAAATTGAAGGCTTTTCATGTGATTTTGTGAATTTGTGTGTGTACAAAATTCATTGTAGACTGTGTTTTTATAATATTTTTTGAGAACAGTTCCCAAAAAAACGTACCGCTTGGTAGTAATATGAGTAATGTTACCAACCAAAATGGAACAGGTCTAGAGCAGCAGGTCAGTCCTACCTCATGTAGTACATGCACTGTGTATCGATTTCTCCATAGTTGCACGGATTTAAGGCTTTTGTTCTTGTTGCAAAAAGATTTTCCATATCTCAAGGGTAAAAATTTAATTCATAAAATGTACCAATACTCTAGTTTCTCGCTAATACTGGAATCCCAATGCTTTACGTGTCTTGAACTAACCAACATGGCGACTAATTCTTTCCAATATTACGGTATCTGTTTCATTAGTTTTGCTGAATATGTAATTCGCGAACTTTTGGGTTATAGCCTGATGGTCGTTGTAATATTCCGAGCCTGTTGGCTGTGAGGTCATTGTCACGTTTATACTTGCGTGTCATGGCGGGAGGAAATCATTTCGTCGTATTATCGCTGCGTACCTAGTTATAACTATGCCTATTGATTTCTCTTTGTACTATTTTCTGTTACATTCAGTATCTTCATTTTCCTTAGGACAAATCACCTGTACTTTAAGATCACCAAAAGTTGCTTAGCTTTAAATGGTAGAATTTGTCATGGTTTGTAGTCATGATTACTACCTAACTTGCTTTGTATAGATAACAAATCTGTAGGTTATGGGAATTGAAATAAATATTAGAGCCCTATAAAATTCAAAGTGTCTTTGCTAAGGAACTTTTAGGTACCTATCAATAAGGAAATATTTTTTATTGTGTACCAATTTGTCTCCGTTTTCAGCTTGCTGGTCTGGACTTGCAGCCTCAGGCTCCTAAGAGTGCTGGCACTGGCCGCTACATCCCTCCGCACCTGCGTAGGCAGTTGCAGGGCAGCCCTTCTCAAGGTGAGATGCTTCACTATGTAGATGCAGTAACTTTACTTCATGTATTTATCTATTTGACATAGTAAATAGTATTAGTAAAGCAACAAATTATAATAATTTTATTCCTAGCAGCAAAGTTTATACTTGTCTCCAAAGTAGGTTAAAATTGATAAATTGTTTGGGAACAATGACAACTTATCATTTCCTTATCACTGTCTAGGCTTTAAATAACAATTTTATGAAGTATTTCATAAATGTTCTTAAAAATTTAAGTTATGTACTTATGTATGTACCTATTTTTCCTTGCTAGAAACATATTCCATCTATCTGCCTTGCATCCGGTGTCCAGAGCTATTTATATGATTGACCTACAGTAAATGTAGGTCAAACCTGTCTGCAACATAATACCTACCTATCTGTGACTTACTTCATACCTATAAGATTAGAATAAAGCTAAGCATCTAAGGAGGTATTAATTCAGTGAAACAATGACTCATTTCGGGGTTGCATTATTCATTGATTCATTTTATATTTGTTGGTGTACTTGCAAAATGTTAGGTCCCACAGGCTTGCCAAGTTACAAGATACTAAAGATTGGTAAAGGGTGGTACTCAAAGAAAACATGATCCTATAAGTAAGGGTTCAGTTTTTTCCAAACAAGGAATGGAAACACAAAAACTGAAAAAAAAATAATTAATCAGATTCAACCTATGCTTGATTCTGTTTCTGACTCTCTCTGATTAAACTCTAGATTCATCCAAAAAGGAGAAGAAAAGTGTGTTCAGGGTACCTCTCACCAATATCACAAGGATGTGAAAATTCCCATTTATTTCAACAATAATAATAATTCCAGCACTGTTTCTTGTGTGATCCAATCAAAATTTTGTCTTACAGGGGAAGAGTCTAAGCCACCAAGCTTAGACGCTCGTCCCAACGAGTCCCGCGACGTTCGCTCATCATTCGGAAATAACAGCCGTGGTTCCGAGCGTGGGGGTCGTCGCGACGACCGCGACCGCGACCGGGACTATGACCGTGGTTACGATTCGCGTAACACCCGCAGAGACAATCGCGGTAAGAATCTTCTAAGGTGACTGTACGAACTACAACTATAGTACTAACACACAATGAATATTTTTTTGGTACGTCAACAGTTTTGTTATGATATTACGTCACATTTCTAACTTCAGAGTATTCTTCCTAAAACAGCTGAACTGTAATTTTGCATATGATATTTCCGAAAAAAAAGACTGAAGAGACAATAACTCCGCTCAATCAGAGCCGCCATTATTCTATTTATATAAACAACAGTACAAAACATTAACATGATATTAAATATATACAATCTTAACATTATGTGACGGGAAATAAATTACTTTCTTTCTTTCTTTCAAACACATCAGAATAATTGAACTTATTTGGTGCAGTGGAACAAAGCTTACCAATAGAAATCAATCAATATTTCTGAAGTTTTAGTGTAACAAAAGTTCTAAGTATTACCCATCAACAAAAACAGGGAAGGGGTACAAATGTTTTTATTTACCTATGTTGAATCGGTAATTGTACAAGGTGATTCATAATATGTATGCTATCCTGAAAAGGGCTTACTGTACAGTGTACACCCACTTGGCAATAAATTTTGTTAGACGATTTTAGGAATTCAACATATTTCATTAAAAAAACTACCTATAGGTATATTAAAATATCAGCTGTTTGGGGTCAAATCAGTTAAATTCAATAAATCAGCTGTTTTAGTAATCTGTAGCAATGCTGTAGTAATCTTCATGTTAAATTTCTTGTATGTTTACTAATTACTTAAAATGATGATAAAATTATACCGAAAACAGCTACCTAATATGAAAAAGCTATGTAAAAATCTGTTTTTTTTTGTTGATAGAATATGCCCCTTTATGGAGCGATGGTGTACATATTATGAATAAGATGCATTTTAAATACGACTGAAATCACAAGCTCTTCAAGTCTCACAGAGTAATTTGTGATATCAGTGAAAATGTATTTAGGTAAAGTTTCAATTGCTTACCGAATCAGTCGCTTCACCGCCACTTCGTCGGCGCTGGCCCTAATACTACCTCTCGAAGTGTTTCACCTACAAAATCTTAACATTTATTTTATAGTGTTTTTCTTTTGTCATTTAGCGGACGACACCCGTGGCGGAGCTGGTGAGTTACTAGCTGCGATGGAATCCCGAATTTTTGGTTGTGGACTTGGATTAGGACAATTTTTGTTCCTATGATCGGTTTAGCTCCAATTTTTGGGTCGTCCGAAGATTACTTCGGTCTGTACGGTAGTTTGGTGGCAGGAAATTTGAAGTCGTAACAGAAGGCATAAACCCAGCATCATCTTATCCGTCGCAAAACTGGATTTTAGTAGGGACTCGCAAAGACAACTAGTCTGTAAGGTGTTGGTAGATTAGATCAGATAGTGCATGGCTATATTAACAAATACACAAGTTTTGCATAGTTCAATACAGTAAATTTTGTTAAGTTCAATGAAGGAAATAGGTACTGAGGCTATTCTGACCTGAGGATCCATTTCACTTTACTTGAAACACTACAAAAAAAAAAAAACCTGGTCTGTACTCAGGCCTAGTTAATTTGACTATGGTGATCTATGCTTTGGTTATAGGCTTTGACTTGTTAACTTGGTGTCTACTATATGCGTTCTTACTAATGCCTTGATGATGCCCTTGCACATAGGCCCATATTGATAAATTGCACTCAGAAATGAGAGTGATCCTGAGACAGATCCAAATTCAAATCCTTCCTACTATCCTACTAATATTATAAATGCGAAAGTTTGTGATGATTTTCGGATGTTTGTGGTTCAATCACGGCTAAACGGCCGAACGGATTTGGATGAAATTTGGTACAGAGATAGATCATAGTCTGTAGGGCGCGCGCGGAAGCTAGTAATATTATAAATCCGAAAGTTTGAGAGGATGTTTAGATGTTTGTGGTTCGATCACGCCGTAACGGCTCAACCGATTTCGATGAAACTTGGAATTGCCAGAGTTATTTGCCTAGAATAGCATATAGGCTACTTTTTATTTAGGTATCACGCGAGCAAAGTCGCGGTCGCAAGCTAGCTTACTATACAATAATTAAATTTTTGCTGCTCTCAAGATCGCGTTCACATTTGAGTAAGATTTATTAGCACAGGCCTTAGACTAGTTGGCCAAAAATTAACAAACCAGATTTGCATTCCTATTATTGCCATAGCTGAACGGTTTATTAGGCCTAGAAGTGCAAGGGACATTACTCTAAGGCATAAAGCAAGTTTCCAATCAATAACGCTTAGTACCTGGTTAAAAAGTAGAGCTTTTTCCATGCTACGTTTTTTAACCAGGTACTCAAACCAACGCTTTTGTAAAAATCTACGCCGATTTTTACTATCATTTCATGGTCGATTTTGACCAAAAGAACAAAGAGGTAGAGCAAGAGCTTCTTTCTTGCTAGGAAAAACATATAATGTGATTTACAGTATAATACTATTTGATACTATCCCGGAAGGGGCTTGCTCTACAAGAAATAAAGTTTGTACCACGACATTTCGAAATTTGACAATTTTCATTTATTTTAAAAATAATATTTTAATGTTTAATTTTTTTCGCTTATATTTTGTTCTTTGGGTTGAAGAATGAGCCCCTTTCGGGATAGTATACTAGTTACAGGATATACAACACTAAAATAACGACCTTGAACTGAGAAATTGAAAGTTAAGAGCTAAATGAGCATTCTATAGTTTGGTGTAAATCGACCTAAAGATAACACTGTTAGAAAATACTGGGACTTACGAGTCCAGGTGACGAAAGAAATGACGGTGAAAAAAGATGTATCTAATTAGGGAATCTTTCGTGACGAGGACTCTATTCAATGGTAGGTACAGGCTTAAACTGCACTGCGTTGAGCGACTGTAGAATGACCGTCGATTTCTCCCACATACTCCGCAGCAAGTCGCGACGCCGCGGGCGCAGGCGCGGGCGCTGGTGCTGGCGCTGGCGGGGCGCAGAACGGCGAGTCAGAGCGCTGGGCCGAGTCCGAGCGTTGGGGCGAGCGCGAGCGACCGCGCGCCACCGCACCCTCGAGGGACATCCGCCGTGACGAGGACTTCGAGCCGCCGGCGCCGCGCAACGACCGCTGGAAGGTAACACCACCACAGACCAGGCGGCACCCTTTTATGCGAGGTAGGGCACAGCGAGATTTTCTCGCTCTTAGTTGGAGCAGCCCGCCTGGGAAGGTACCTCCGCCTTACAGAAGAACGCAGCCAAATATTTGTTTCAAATAGTATTGTGTCCTGCGGTGAGTAAGGAGAGGGGAGTCCTCTTTAAGGGGAGGGATTGTTCGGGGTCGGCAACGCGTTCTAGATGCCATTTGTATCAGGCTACTGTATCCACTTACACACAGGTGGGCCGTAAGCGTAGTATAGCTAAAATAAAGACGGTCAAGTGCGAGAACTCGCGCCCTGAGGCTTAAGTACCATTGGTCGCAGGTTCGTCCGACAATCCGTACACGTGGTCAGAAAATCAAAATTCCTAGTGTAGGAATTGACAAACTTATATTTGCGGTTGCTCACGTAGTAATTAATAAATAAATAAATATTCCGGACATATTCACACGATCAACTGATCCCAAACTAGGCATAGCCTGTACTATGGGTACCAGAGACTGATATATATAATAGATAAATATTTAACACCCAGACATTGAACAAACATCTGTGTTTATCACACAAATGTTTGTCCAGTGCGGGCATCCCGCTGTGGGACAAATGTTTGCATGATCTGCAAATATTTGTTCCGAGTCGAGGTGTTGTGATACCATGGTAGTTGTAGTTTCTGATACCCGCCGACACAGGCAATCTGGTATTGCAAGAGTTCACAAGCTATGGTAACCACTTACCAAAAGGTGGGCCGTAACGTATGCCGTCATAGTTTTATAAAAAAAAACAAGTGAAACAATTTTTTGGTTCGCCATACAACGCAGTTTTCTAGTACGGTGTTGTACCAAGCACCGTGTATAAGACTTTTGTTACATAAATCTTTAATTTTTTGTGTTATAGGAGCCAGAGCCACGACAGGATGAACGCAGCAACTCGCGTTGGGCCTCTGATGACGTGCGCCGCACGTCCAATCGCAGGGACGAGGTATCGAATGTTTGTGCAAATTATATTTTATCCTAATTATTTACTTACTACATACTTCACGTAAAGGTATACATGAGCCCGGAGGAGTGGGAGTAAAAACCATGGCGCCAACTCCCACTCACCCCTCTGAACATTTGGAGTACGAAAAAGTTTTGTGTTAACATCAGCAAAGCGGGTTGTCTCAATAAATAAAAGAGAGTTGACCTCGGTGGCGCAGCGGGCGTGTGCCCGTCTGAGACGCAAGGGATCGATTCCCGCTGCGGGAAAAATGTTTGCATGATTTGTAAATATTTGTTCCGGGGTTGAGTGTTGTGGTACCATGGTACTCATAGTTTCTGATACCCACGACTTAGGGAATCCTTGTGTGGGGTCAGAACTATATAGGTATTTGACTGCTAAAAAAAAGGTTTTGTTTTGTAATTGCAATAGCTCTATTACAAATACACGCTGTACGGGCACTACTTAAGACAAAGTATGAAAATTGACTTTGTTACTAAACATTGTGCTAGAGTAGCAACTAGCAGTATTGACTAAAACTTTGCTGCCTCGAAACCATCGTTGGTAAAATAACTAACCTCGCCATATTATTCTCTCGAAACGTGAGTCATTGCATATACATTGGAAAGTTTAAACTACTGCCCTCCTAAATCTTTTGTCAGAGAATCCAAAATAAACATTCTAGTAAGCTTATAAACTGAACCGCCGATTGTATAATTTGAAACCATGCCAAATGTGTGCTAGTGTTCACCAAAACATTAACCCTCTGATAGTCGCTAACCAATGGTTATTTTTACAATCTTTCATATAACTTGCCATGTTTGTTTGCGATTGATGCTGATTTTGACAGTGTCTATTCTCTAGGTAATCGCCGGTTAATGGGTTGGTGAACACTATCCGAATAGCTACAACATTTACCCGAGAAATGTTGATAATGTGAATTTACTTCCGTGCGTGATTGACCCTGAAGTTGATTACGCTAATAATAGTAGAGTAGGCACTCAGTAATAGCGTGAAAGGGGCTTATTCTACACCTAACCGGCAATAGTTGTTCTACTACCTAGGTAGGTGTTCTTTTTATATAGGTAAAAACATAAAAAGACCTAAATAAAAAGTAGCCTATGTATCCTACTAATATTATAAATGCGACAGTTTGTGAAGATGTTTCGATGTTTGTTGTTCAATAACGCCGTAACGGCTCAACCGATTTCGTTGAAACTTGGAATATATAGTTCTTTACCTATAATAGCATTTAGACTACTTTTTATATAGGCACAGCGCAAGCGAAGCCGCGGGCCGAAGCTAGTTTATAATATTCTAAAAAAGGTGATTCATAACATGTATACCATCCCGAAAGGGGGTTATTCTATCAGCAAAAAGAAAGAACTTTAGCGAAAAAAACATCAATATCTTGGTTTTTTTCTTTGCATTTTTTTTAACTTTCTCAAATTACCTGTTTTTGGTATTTTTATAATCTTTATAGCTAATTACGAAACGTATGAGAAGTTCGGCATCGAGATTGCTACCTTAAATAGCTGATTCATTGAGTTTGAACTGATTTGACCCTAAAACAGCAGATTTTTATATAGTTTTTTTCATGAAAAATGTCGAATTTCCGATATGAAAAATGTAGAACAAACTTTATTGCCAATTGGATGTAGAATAAGCCCCTTTCGGGATAGCATACATATTATGAATCACCTTGTATAAGATCGTGTGAAGGTATAGCAGCAATGATGTTACTTCGCCAAATTGTGTCCCTTACAGAATGACTGGACGATTCCGCTACCTCGCGACGAGCGGCAGGAGTTGGAGCTGTTTGGCACTGGCAATACCGGCATCAACTTCTCCAAATACGAGGACATACCAGTGGAGGCGAGCGGGGACCGCGTGCCAGATTTCATCAGCAGCGTAAGTCAAACACTTCATTAAAAAAATAATAACAAACGTAAATGAATTATTCACTAATTAATTATTAGAAAGCAGTGATGCAAACAGATAACATAATATGTATTACATACATAAAATACCACGTGTTTCCCAGAGGGGTAGGCAGAGGCGACGGCTTTCCACTTACTGCGATCCTGACATACCTCTTTTGCTTAATTCACTCTCATCACAATCCTCATGCATACTGAGTACTCTTGACCTGACCTTTTCCAAAATGCGGCAAGAGTAGATTATATTTTGCAAAGGGAGGTTTTCATTGTGACAACGAGTGATTGCGTAAGTGATTTCAGGTAGTTTTAAACAATTTTTGTAATGGCAACTTCGAAAGAGATATGAGTGAGCAATCAAAATGCGGTAAATAAATACTTGACATCAAGTGGACTGCTATTGCCTCTTGATTTATAGTGTATTTTTAAGAGCGCTTATTCTTGGCTTGATTATTTATAATAACCTGTTCAAGTGCTATCCTTACTGCATTCCACAAAACCGAGTATTTGGTACTCTAGTTATAACTCCTAAAATCCTTCCAGACACAATTTATTTTTTAGTAATTAAGATGACTCTCAGGGAAGGCAGATATTTTATAACATGATAACGCTCAAATTAAATATTGAACAATTTAAATAATATAATTTATATAATTATTGAAAAAAAATAACAGCTAAAGACATATTGAATATATCATTTTAATAAGTTTTCAGCCGTTATTTGTTTAAATCTCACTATAAAAAGTACTTAAATGTCTCGCACTCGGGGAGTATGGATCTCTGAATAAAATGACACCGTCGGCGTCGTATCATTTCATTATCTCAAAAAAACTCAAAACTCAAACGGTGTTTCTTTCAATAAAATCACTAGGATCACTTTGAAACGCCTATAGAAACTAGAACATCGCGCTCTAACATTCTCAGTTCTGATTTATTCCTTTCCAGTTTGAGGATGTTAACCTGACGGAAATAATGCGCACGAACATAGCCGCCGCTCGCTACGACAAGCCGACGCCTGTGCAGAAATACGCGATTCCGATAGTGCTCGGCCGGCGTGACGTGATGGCGTGCGCGCAGACCGGCTCCGGCAAGACGGCCGCCTTCCTTGTGCCCATCCTCAACCAGATATACGAGGCGGGGCCCGTTAAGCATATGGGGTAAGTTAACCGCAACAGCACATGAGATAGTAGGTCCCGGGGAGCACACCGGTTAGCATTATAGGGTTAACCGCAACAGCACATGAGATAGTAGGTACCGGCGATCGCATCGTCTTCACGCCTTCCGCTCCCGCAGGCTGCCACCGCTCCCCGCAGTCGCACCAGCCTAATGAAGCATGGCCTCAAGTCACAGGCGGCCTATCTTCCTATCTTACTCTTACTTACTCGATGTTGTAACTATCAAAGATAAAAGAATGAAAATTAGAACTTATTCTAGTTCAGCGCGGTCACCAAATGGATGGGTCACCATCAGATGCCCCCTTCTTATTCTTTTCGTGTCACTGATTCTTTCTTGGTCATCCTGTATTAGGTCAGAGGCCCCCTTAACTCCGTTATGAGACTCGCTGTATCAGTTATTGAGTGAGTGGCTCGCTACGCTCGAAACTAACTTCTAATATCTATTAGTCGTATCTAGAACCTCGTGAATTTAACAAAATATTTGGGTTAGTTTTTTAGTCGCTGTAACTCTGTTATCGCGATTGGGACTACGACATAACTTTTTTATTTGTACCATAATCTCCACTGTTGGGCCAGAGCCGGTGGGAATTATGAAAATAACAATATTGCATTATGTTCAAAGTCCCCAAACGTTCAATCCTGATCGCGCGGTGAGGATTATTGTGCTTTATAATTCTTACTGATGGGGCAGAGCTAGTGGGGATTATGAAACTAATCCAAATATTATTAGGCTCTCTTCGTGTCTTAAATTGAGAGATTGTTTTTGACGCCATCGTGTGGTTACTTTAAACTTTATACCCCGTTATTTTGTTTACAGGCCATACAACAGACGCAAACAGTATCCTCTGGGATTGGTTTTGGCTCCGACTCGTGAGCTCGCCACCCAGATCTTTGACGAGTCTAGAAAGTTCGCCTACCGCTCTCGTGTGCGCCCTTGTGTCGTGTAAGTACTAAAACAAGCATTTTTAAAGGTCTTGGCATCCTACGGCAATTGCAATCGAACCGTCAAATAGAGATATTCTTTCTACAACAACTAAAGCCGTATCTTGAATTGATAAACATAATTTTATAGACATACTCATTAGTATGTTGAGGTTGCAATGATTCACTTTGAATGGTAAATTCAAAGCCTTGTTAGTAACATCACCTTGTCTGACGTACACCTTTGAATTCTAATTATTCAAACGTACTTTAGATGATATCTTTATCAAACAAAACAAATATAGTAATGTACATTACTGTAATGAAACAACCAAGCATTACTTGCAATATATGGATATATATAATGTTTTACTTTTAAGTCGAAACAAAACGATGTGTTTCTATTACGTCCGCTTTTTTTTTACATCATAGCTATACAGAGTGTTCCGTAATATGTATGAAAGCTGAAACGGTCTTTATAAACACAAAGGCAACTACTTTTTTTCTGACTTTTGGAAATTCAACATATTTCTTTTTAAAAAACACTATCGAAAGCAATCTGCTGTACCAATTTTTAGTTAGACCTGTACGTTTCATCCTATTAATATGATAAATGCGAAAGTTTGTGAGGATATTGGATAATTCGATGTTTGTGGTTCAATCACGCCGTAACGGCTGAACGGATTTCGATGAAACTTGGAATAGGCAGAGTTCTTTGCCTAGAATAGCATATTGGCTACTTTTTATCTAGGTACCACGCGAGCGATACCGCGTGCGCAAGCTAGTAATAACACTGTTGTAAGGTTGATTGGTACCAAGATCAAAGACAGCTTGAAACTGCGGGAAAAACATCGATAATTACTCGACTGCCGACAAGGAAGGAGGGTAATGCTTTTTTTATTCATATTTTTTGTGTATAGAGAAGTCCCTTTTGGGTTACTATACTAGTAGCGGATCGCGTTGTAGGTGATTAAGGTTGTCAGAGCCCTATAGGGGCGGAGGGGTTCAGCAGGCAATGCAGAAATTAGCAATGCTCCAGGTGTTGCTGATGTCAATAGGCTACGGTAACCACTTACCATCAGGAGGGCCGTAAGCCTGTTTGCCTCCGTATAAAATAAAAATTGATGATTTTGGCACTAAAATGCCTAGAATAATAGAAGAAAAACCTCATGTTCCCCAGATACGGCGGTTCCCCGATCCACGACCAATTCCGCGAGCTAGAGCGCGGCTGCCACCTGCTCGTGGCGACGCCCGGCCGGCTCGTGGACATGCTCGCGCGCGGCCGCGTGGCGCTCGACCACTGCCGCCACTTGGTGCTCGACGAGGCCGACCGCATGCTCGACATGGGCTTCGAGCCCCAGATCCGCAAGATCGTCGAATGCCACACTATGCCGAAGACCGGCGAACGACAAACTCTCATGTTCTCGGCCACCTTCCCGAAGCAGATCCAAGTGTTGGCGCAAGACTTCTTGTACAACTACGTGTTTTTGGCGGTCGGACGTGTGGGGTCCACGTCTGAGAATATTACTCAGAAGGTAGGTATCACGATAGCCTTCAAGCCACTTACATATCCAGCTGCTCTTTGTGTAGACAATATTTCTCCATCACATTTCATTCTACTATAAATCTTGTGTATCGGTTATCTGATGCAACTTTAGCGTATCTGTGCTATTTACAAAACGAATATAACCTTCATAGTGACTCAATACAGCATTTTTACCTCACACACATTGCATTTTTTTTCGTCTTTTCTAGGTACTGATAGATTGTTAATTTACCCAACTTTAATTTCTACCAACAGGTGGTATGGGTAGAAGAATGCAACAAGCGTTCCTACCTGTTGGACTTGCTGAATGCATCCAACCTGCTTCAGCGCTCGCGACCCGAAGAGGACCAACTGGTTCTCGTCTTTGTTGAGACCAAAAAAGGTATCACTCATTAACATACATAATATTTTTCGCTGTAATTTTGGTGATCAGCTTTAGCTATGGTTGTCTTCAAAAGAGTTAAGTTAGCTAAGAGATAGCAAACCTCCATGATGATAGGATTACTTTGAGTTTTGACGACCTCGGGGTATGGCGGGCTTATCGCTGGAGGAATTCTGCGACGCAAGAGGGTTCGTTGTCCGCGGCGGGACAAATGCTTGCATCATTTGCAAATATAAGCCGCCTTGCCAGTAAGTTACTTACAGAATCCTAGGGTCGGAAATAACGATAGTCGATCTGGCACCGCTATAGTGACTGTCACTTTCTCTTAGTCCACAAACGCTATGCATAATGGCTGATTACACTCTTCGCCTTTCTGTATATTTTGCGGAAGCATTTGGATGTGGTCAACGATACAGAGCCTTGTCAAGGAACGAAGTGTGGTCGTAAGAAAAAAAAAAGTGTGTACCTTATTAATTCTTTCTACATTATATTTTGTGGCTGTAAATTATTAATACTATTTCATCTCTTTATTCACAAGGCGCTGACCAACTGGAAGAGTACCTTGATCACCAAGGCTACCCGGTGACTTCAATTCACGGCGACCGCTCCCAGCGCGAGCGTGAAGAAGCCTTGCGTCGGTTCCGAACCGGACAGACGCCCATTCTCGTGGCCACTGCTGTTGCAGCCAGAGGTAAGATCTTCGAAATAGATACTTGTACCGGTGTCATGCGAGATGATCTTATGAATTTCGGAAGTAACCTTTGCGAAAGAGGGGTTGATTGTCGATATTTTCAAGAACTAAACTAATATTTATCGTATTTGGATGCTGAAGGCAGGTCTGGTGGGCTATATGATTAAAATACACGTATCTTGAGAACTGTTCTTATAGACGCCATTGCATGTAAAAGGACTCATTGTTGCCCTCAAAATTACATTAAAATATAAACAAAATTGAATGTTGCCATTATTGTAAACAGATATTGTTTTTTTTTTAAATTAGATGCTTTTATATTCGCAATATGATGATAAATTGTATTTGCATCAAAATCGTGCTACTTTTTCATGTGTCGCCATCTAGCTTATAATGAGGTACTAAAATAATATTTTATCCGACGTAAATTGTTTCAAAATAAACCCTCTAACAAGAGTCTTATTGAATTCATGAAAGATTATTTCAAAATGAAGTAATTTCATTATAATTCATGTGCGATATATTATTAAATAAATTTATTTACCACAGGTCTTGACATCCCTCACGTGCGTCACGTGATAAACTTCGACCTGCCCTCTGACGTAGAGGAATACGTTCACCGCATCGGTCGTACCGGCCGTATGGGCAACTTGGGTGTGGCTACATCTTTCTTCAACGACACCAACCGCGGGCTGTCTCGCGACCTCATCGAGTTACTCGTCGAGGCCAAGCAGGATGTGCCTAGGTAAGTTTGTTTATAGATAGACAGTGGACTGTATTCAGCTGAGTGTGTGTTATATAGACAGCGTCGGTCGTACGGACCATATGGCCAATCTGGGCAATGCCTTGTCCTTTCGGACTCATTCGTCGAGGTCATGCAGATAGATGTCTGTCTGTGATGGATTTAGCGTAACTGGTGAAAGCCGTCTATCCAACACGTCTCTTTATAAACCATGTGCAACTGTTTAACCGGTATTTAACATTATGTCCGGTTACAACCTAAGTTGAATAGTAAAGTTATGTAGTGAACTCAACAAAATTTTACATTAAACAGCCAAGTGGGTATGCTGTTAAGTTGGTAAGTTGCTGCGCAAGGGTCTTGTTGGCTAATAGGATTGGGTCTATTTTTCGTTCTTCGCAATACCCGGATTTCGTGTGCGCTGAATCAAATTGTTTATATAGTTAGCAAGTCGTGACTTACGTTACGTATACGTGTGTCCACTACTTACCAACTTTATTTCCTAACAGCTTGCTACTTGCCAACTTATATCGTTCTTATTAGTCATCAATCTTAGGATTAGAGATGAGTCGTACTTGCTATTTCGCGTACCAGATCCATAACGTATCGTATTTTACAAGAACCAGGTTCTAAAACCTTGAGGTACTAAATACTTGAAAGTATTACTTCGACGCGAGTCCACGGCGCAAGTCCAATGCGCAAGTCCATTGCGCAATTCCACAGCGCAAGTCCGCCGCGTACCCAAGGACGCGCCGCGCCGCGAGACGGAAGGTCGGGTTGCGACCGCGAGGCGCGTCGAGTCTAGGGTGCGCGGTGGACTTGCGCGCCGCACCCGAGTATTTTTAATACGTCTAGGTATCGTGAAGTCGTACCAGTTACGTATAGTATGATGCGAGAACCTGGTTTAAAAACCTGGTTGCGTTAATACGAACCACCTCTACTTAGGATTGAAACGTCGTCCTTGAAAATTCTAATCAAAAATGTTCTGTACTCTGTACAAAGAGATTTGTATGTTTGATCGTGAGTTCGTCCGTCGTATGACCAAACCGCATCGTTTGCTGGTACTATCTTTTACTAATACCAATTAGGATAACGCGTTAAGCAGGCATTACACATTACCTTTTATTTTTCAGCTGGTTGACGAGCACGGCGTCGGACGGCCGCATCGGCGGCGGCAGCAGCAGACGCACGGGCAGCCGGTCGGGCGGCGGCCGCTTCGGGGGAAGCGCCGCTCCGCCCACCAGCGGCAGCGCGTTCGGCGCTAGAGACTTCCGTACTCAGTCGCGTCAACCCGCGCGTTCCGCGGGCGCCGGCTCTGGTCAGTATTTTTTTTCTTTTTACACTACCTGCTCGTCAATGGCATATTATGTGTCATGCAAACCTTTCCTAAAGTAAGTCATTAGAGCCCTACGGTCTAGCCGGGTCATAATGTTGTACTGAATTTCATTATTTCCCATGGGACATAATGTGATTTGAATTTGGAATGCAACCCATGTAGTCGTGCTTGATCGAAGTTGGTTTCAAAAATGTCTGGGTGCAATGAGATTTTATGCAAATTAGGCTGTATGTTAACATTTTCTTTGCACTGCCTACAATTTAAAAAAAAGAAAAACTTGAAAACTTTTTACCTAATTCATTTTCATCCGCGCACGAAGAAGGATTTATTCGAATGTCGAACTGACCACTACTGTGCTGTTATCTACACCGAAATTCAGTTTCGTTTTAAATAAACTTCTAAAAAATGTCAAGTGACGACGATAGTGATTTTGATTCGACTCCAGAATGCATACAATCTGAAGCCTCTGGTATAGTTGGAAACTTACTTCCCGAAAAATCATTTCTGTCTACTTAACAGTCATTGTTTTCAATTGCCTCGCAGAAAGTATAAAAAGTAGAGTATGCATCGCGGGCTTAAATGTGTATTTGTCTTGGGCGATCTTGAACCCCTCGTACTCAGGATTCTTGCCTTAACTCCCTCGCTCCGCTCAGGAGTTAACCATAGAATCCCTCGTTCTCGAGGTTCAATATAGCGCCCTTGACATAATACACTACTTTAAGCCCTTGTTGCATAATCTACTATTATGTGGCTATGGTGTCACTGCGGCCACAACTGCCCTATTGTGATCGCTACTTGTTGGTCAGTATTACTTACAACCCTACCCTACTCGCTTACTTTATATTTTTCTACATTAGACCTTTGCCCACTACAACGTATCACATTATGACCGTGCTTTCAACGTATTAGACTATAAACGCACTTGGCCGTATATTCTCGTCGTGAATTCGCTGTCAGTCGAGTCATGGCACGCTACGGTGTTGGTCGGTGACGGAACGTACTATTGGGAATTGTTTCATATTAATTTATACAATGAGCATTTTTATGTGCCGATACGGCTACTTTCATAGTAAGATTCGTTGTGCTAGGTACTATTAATATTATGTTCGCTTAGGATTCGGATACGGCGGCGGTAACTACGGTGGCAACTATGGCGGGTCGTATAGCGGCGGCGGCGGCGGCGGCGGTGGCAGCGGCGGCCCTGACTGGTGGGACTCGTAAGCCGGCTCCCCTTCGCACCGCCACTAAACATTCGACATACAACTCAACATACGACCTATTTTATTTTACACAGTGCTTCCTGAAATTCGTGATAAAATCTATGGGTATCGATAAACAATCTGATCGGATTTTGTTTGATTTTTTAAATTTATGTGAATAAAAAGTGTCTACCAAAGCTAAAACCTTGATTACAAGATGTATGAATTGTTATTTTATATTCCCATGTCCATGATTTCACTAATAATTTCCGCAAAATGCTTTATTTTTTATCGATATGCGTAACCAGCATGACATGACGGTTCGATCAGGAATTTCCGGAGGCGCCGTATCGTTTACTCGACTCGGACTGAAATTACCCTGTGACTATTTAATGTAATTGTACAATAGATGAGAGCGGTGCGAGTGAGACGAGTGGCGCGGCGGTCGCGGCGCTGAATCTCAAGCGTCCGCCCGCGGCTCCGCGCGGTGTTTCTTTATTAAATAGATACAAGCGTTGACAAGCGCCTCTAAATATTCGCCAGATAGGTAGTACGATTCACTAATGGATTAATCGATTAGCAGTAAATTATATCATTCATACGTTCCGTTGCGTCGAAGTCTTTTATTCCCCGACTTGCCGCGTTTTATCATTTTCTAGTTATGAATATGTGAACGTAGAAGTCTAACACAGAAATATTTTTGATGTTTGATCTGTATCGTGATTTCGTAAATGAACGATGTTATTGTGTGTTTTCTATTTTATGATGGTCTCATTGCTGGCTCACTCCCGTCACTGAAATTTTGAAGCATTTATGCACCCTTAAATCGATGTAGCTATTGATGTAGATTTAGAAATTGAGAAGTACCGATACAGTATCATAGTGACTACATAAAATAATAATCTAAATTTTGTCTGTAATAAAACCCATTACTGTCATCAACATGGTCTATAATTTTAATGTGAATTTACCAATAAAATAAAGAAACAGATGAAATCTTTCTATTTATTATTCTAAAATACCGAAAAACGTAGTTTGTTGCCCACCTATAATTAGTAGGCCTGAACACTGAATACACAAAACACCCACATAACATATTAACAACGAGAAATAGGTATGTATCGTAGCGTAGTTATGTTTCTCAGTGGATATCGTATACTAGCTATAAAAGAGTAGTAAAAACGGTTATGATCAATAGTAATCTTTATAGGATCTGAATGAGTGGGCGAGACTAGTGTCTGCACCTGCACTATGTTTACATGGGCAATATCATCTGGGTCAACAAAGTGGAATTAGATGTCTCTTTAGAAAACGAGAATCCATCATCATCATCATTTCAGCCGTAGGACGTCCACTGCCTCTCCATAGATTTCCAGCGCGACCGACTTTGTTCGGCCTGAACCCAAACAATCATTTGCGAGGAGTTCAATCACCTAGGTTATATATATTACCCAGGTGAATATAGTGTCCTTTAAACAAACAAAGTTCTCTTTGGAATAAAATCACCCAGTTGAACAGTGACGATAATATAACAGACATTTTGAAACATACTAGACTTATTAGTGTCCAAGGGGATAAAGCAGTGTTTAACGTCACGGGCGTTACATTGAATCCCGAGTGTAACTAAGGATTCTAGAGAATCCATGCAGCGAGGGATTCAAGCTCCATCAAGACGAAGACCTTTATCCCAGAGAACTTTTCACATTCTGCGAGGCAATAAATAGAGCAAAGAATCTTAATAGATTGATTTATGTAGTAAGTACGTGTTCAATTGGGATAATACTAGCGGCTCGGTTCAGCCGGATTGTCGTGAAAAGATAACAAACAGACAAAGGGACGGAGTTACTTGCGCATTTATAACAATTTAGTCTGATAAGTATTTAAAATAGTGTCGATTTCACAAATAGCGGGTCAATAAAAACAATTAAGTAATCTATGGTAGGTACCATGTTCCTAGATCACGATGACGAAAGTCTAACATTATTGCCCCGCTAAACGCTGTTGGCTATAGGTTAGGTTTGCAATAGGTACATATATCAAAGGACAATGGTGTCTATCCTGTTGCAATTTCGTAAACTAATTTAATTTGACTGCGCTGAAAAAAACGACAAGGATGGTTGTACATTTAGAAATTGCTGTCATTTTTAGTTGTTTAGGAAAATGCATCTACAGAATCAACACAATAGTCGAGGTGGTGTGAAAAAAATTATTGCATAATTAATATTTCGAACTCTAATTTGAATCGGATAAGGACGCTATTTTTAGACTCCCATTGTCTCATAAAACTGGCATAGCTCGAGGTTTTGACGCAACTGGGGGTCATAGAATTTAGTAGGTAGGTCTGTTTCCGTAATTTTTTATTAAAAATTAAAACTAAACAAATTAAAATGACAAAGACACAAGTCGTGCGAGCCACAAAAAAAAAAATGTACTCAGTATAAAAATCAGGTTGCGTGCTTGTAAGTTTTACATTAGGAACTTGTCAAATGTGCCCGGCGCCTGCGTCTGTCCATTTCGTCTATACAGATTTCATTATTATTAATTTATCTCATCGATTACGTCCGGTAATGGCCAAAGGCTTATTGAATGCGTCTTTTTGTGGCGCCTTTTTATTCGGCGATCGCGTCTAGAGCGGCCGAGACCCCGTCGCGAAGGCATCCACGGAATGCCTAAAAGGTGACTCGTGGATAAATTACGTACATTTCATCCATTTTAACGATTTCCTTTATTATTTAATTTATTTTTATAGTATGTTACACATTTGGCTTGTAACAATGTTTGTTTTTGGGTCTCATTAGCATAAGGCTCACGCTGAGATAACAAAAAAACTTTGAAGCGCAGCCATTTTGATTTCTCGGTAGATACTATTTTATCTTAGGACGGCATATATTTGTAAAACGGCCCAACGTGTCTAATGAAGGGGATAGCGGGATGTCTCAATTCTGTAGTCATTTGTCGGTTTTATCGCGTCTTGCTTGTGACATAATAAAATAATTAATTTATTATGGCTTTCAGAGACGATTTCGATCAGTTGATCTGCGGCGCGCGGCGGGACGTTAATAGTTTTATGTAACATGTAATTTGTATTAATTGGTATTTGATAGAGTAGATAAAAGCTGCAGTAATTATTGTCGATGCGGGATCTGTCATTAATACACCAAGCATAAGTTCTTTTTTTTTTTAATTGTGTGCGTAAACATTTCATAGATTCAATAAAACTGTCCCAAATTGAAAAAGTCTCTTAAACAATTGGTTTATGGGTGTAAAAGTTTGTGCAGTATGACATACCTACTTCTTAACCCTTAACCACTGACGTGTAATTTCGTAACACTACCACTGACGTACGAATGACATTCGTCTATGTTTTTAAATACCTCTGTGGCAATATTTGTTATTAATGTGTTTATTGTTTGTTATATATTAGAACATTATATAAATAAGGTACAGAGATAAATAAAACAATAAAAATATTCATAGAAAAATATTTATTGATCAAAATGCATAGAGATATAGAAATAGGGTGAACTCATCTAATTCTGTGACTCGCCTAATTCAGTGGTATTTGGTTTGAGCTCTACCATAGGCCTGTACGAGCGAAATCAATGACTGGAAATACAACCTTATACCTCTGTAATAATGTTCAAATTCGTCTGTAAAGTTTGGGGACGCTCGAGTGAGCGAGATAGTAACAACGAACGGTTTTGTCAGTCCGCGCGCAAATCTCGCCGGTTTCGGCAGTGTTTTTGAACTGGTGGCGAACTTTGCTCTATTTATGTAAGTATTTAACCGATTTCTTAGCTTCTTTCTATTATAATGAATTGTAAATGATATTTCCTTGATGTGGCAGTAAAAAATTCGTCATAGTTCTGCGTCGTTTTAGTGTTAGAGCTTATTTTGTTCGTCAAAAATATTAGCGTTTTAGCGGTTGAGTGGTTTCTGTGCTATCACAGAATTATAGTAGTTATATACAATTATTTGTGGTTTTCACTGAAAGTATTGACTTATTTTGAGTTTAGTAGACAAGATTGATGTTATTTGATTAGTTTTATCTTGTCTCAATTAAAATGATGACTTTGAGCCAATATTATATATTTTGCTATCACGGAATTGAGTGAGACTTTTTTTTGCACTTGTCACGTAATTACGTGAGTAGTTTTATTACCAAATTTCGCAGCATTTGTTTTATTAATACGAGCTGCAAATTTAAACAGACGCTAAAATCTAAGCAGGTATGTAATTATTATTATAATTTGCTTGTTTACTTTCAGATTTCATGGATGACCCCAACAAAAAGAACCGAAAGTATTCGGAGTCCGATCTCAAAACCGCCGAAAATGTTTTGAGTTCAACAATGACAGAATACAGAACTTCTAAGGAGTTTAAGATTCCATGGACGACGTTAAAAGAGAATGTGACTAAGTACAAAACTCTACGAGAGGATAATCAAGATGCACGGATCGTCATGTCCAAGATAGGAAGGCCGTTTTTTTATGTTTATATGTTAATTTTATGATTTTAATTTTGTACAACAAAAATAAGTTAACTTGCCTAATTCCGTTATATCGGAGTTAAAGTAGTAGCTATCACGGACTTAAAGAGGTCACCACGGAGTTGACTTGCTTTAGTAAATTTGATATAACTTTTAAGTTTTAGAAAAAACTGTGATTAATTGTGCCTATATTCCTGATAAAAGACTGATTGAAACTCATGCGAAGCCTGAATAAAAATAATTAATAATTTATTGGTATTTTATTACTCAAATGCCTTTATCACGAAATTAGATGAGTTCACCCTAAACACTTACAATTTTAAAAAATCTACTAAAAAAATACTATTAATGATAGCAACTTTTTTTCTTTGTTATATTACGTAAAAAGGATGGTTTTTATGAGATCAATAACACATCATCAGCTAATCAGCTTCCCAGACACTTTTTAACGGCAGTTATTGCAGGTCGGTTTTGAACACCCGTAATGGGTTCTACGTCGCTTCTGCTTGAAACACATGTAACAGTTCTTCGAGGTTCTTCTTCCGAAGAATTTCAGCAGCCAAGATTCTATTATTTCTCCTCCATTACCGCTGCAAGCTTGGACTCGCTGTATTTTACGAGATGTAGAAGGCCCAGGCGAAGTATTACACCGCTTACATTTTAACTAAAAACAAAAATAAAAAACATACTCAAAAAGTTACACTAAACTAACACTGACCATACGAATGTGATACGTCAGGTCGTCAAACTCACCTATTTAGACGTGCACTACGAGTCCGCTTCCCCCGCTGCGTAAGCGTCACTGGTGGCTAGGAAACTACCAAAAACGACAAAGTCGTATTCCTGCGCAAAACGAAGTTATATAATATATAAATCATTTATTTCAGACAATTAACATAGTCCATATCACACATATTATTTATAATTATTATTGCAGAATGCAGAACTGGAAGGTAAGTAGGTAGAGTAGGTGGAATCTACTTCAGGTACTGCGCATGTACCATACCGCAATGGTTTAGGTACTCGCAGTCGAACCTGGTTGACAACACATTCAGTATGCTGTTGGAGCTGGCCCTGATTCTGCGCCCCGCATGGTGCTGCAGAAACAGTCCACACGCGCTTCGGCGAACATCCCCGACGCGCTGCAGAACCGGGGCAGCCCCACCCGCACCCTGAATGCGTTATTATACTGAACGCGAAGGGCGCTGAACTGCTTTTGCGTATAACTAATAACTGTTATGAACGAATAACGGTTTCTGCGACGAATGTCATTCGTACGTCAGTGGTTAAGGGTTAAAGTTACATTTCGACAAACATGTACCTAGTCGGAATGAGATAGATGATCTGAGTCAAACTCACGGGTTGTTGATTTATTCGTGTTTTTTTAACCCTCTATTGCATGAATTATTAAAATTATAATAAAAAAAATATCTGTTTGTTATAATGTGTTTTATTAAGGCTTATAAGACAAAATACAATTTTTTTTATAGAATAATTTTCTTATTTTCAAAAATAAAAACAAAAGCCGGATTTGGCTTCATATGCAATGACGTCTAAGTATGATACTGCCATTTTTGGCTTCCTATACACAACAAGTACCAACACTCATACAAGGTGAAATTCTCTAAAACAGTTTCTTTTCTCATTCAAGCAGAGACTAACGTCACATTTCTCACATTTTATATGAGAACGCAAAGAACAATCATTTTGGCATAATTGACGATTTTTTTGGTAAATCGGTACGTGATCAATTTTATCAGACCGCACTGAATTCAGAGGTAGGACTTGCGCTTTTGCGTTGATCTTACGTGCCCTTTGCCGTGGTGCAGGAGATCCATGTCCACCGGTAGGCGTACCAATTCTGCTTGAGGTAGGTGTACCACCTCTTGACGAGCTAGGTGTGCCCGGATTCTGTGTACTAGGACGGCCTCTTTTTCTTGAGATGCTCTTGCCAGCTTTGCAATAATGTTCGGTAATGGCGAGCTTGAAATCAAATAGTGGCATGTATACATCATTCTTGCGCCGCCACAACAACCAAGCATTTACTGCGCACATATCAATGAAGTGGAAAAATATTTTCGGCTACCACTAAACTTGAAATTGTTTTCATCGTACGCTGGCAGTTTTCCTTCAGTCCAGATAATTTTTTCCTTTACTGCTCGCTTTTGTTTGGAAGTTTTGGGTCTAGGTTCAAGTATTTCGTCATCGGAAGTATCGGTATCAGAAGGTGGAATAATCAATGGCTTTTTACGTATTTTACGGTTGCGCAAGCTTGTAAGCGGGACGTCGTCATCGGAATCAGATAATGAATTATCGTTACTAAGGGATCCATCGCCAGGAATAGGTTTAGTGCATTTAGCAGTGCCATAAAAGCGTGAAGGAAGCATTCTGGAAATATAGAAAAAAAGGACTCTAAATGCATAGTAAGCCACTTTTGGCGTAAGCTTACTTTACCGTAAATGCATACGAAGCCAAAAATGGCTCCCATATAAAATGGTGACAATAATGAACAAAAAACACATATTTTAAAAATCTTTAACAGTTAAATAACAAAAGAAGCTCTGTAGAACATTATTTATATTTTTGAAAAGCAATTTTCTTACCTTTTCTATTTAATTTCAACAACAAAACTGCAGTAAAATTCACTTAACACAAGTTTGCGTACGCGTCGGAGAAAAGTGAGGTTATACTGACAGGTGACATTAGCCATAGACAATAAAAGTTGCGTTCCGTTTCAGTTTAATCTACTTAACATTATGACAAAAAAAGTTGAAAACTTTTGTTTAAAATTAGGGTAGAAAAAAAATACTAAAGTTTAGCAGCCAAATCCGGCTTTGTATGCAATAGAGGGTTAAGAAAGCTGTTGAATTTACGCCGTATAACCGTCAGTCATGGTGATAGCAGTGTCATACGTATCGGGCGCTATAAATCCCGAACGCGAACGAGAACGAATCCCGGGCGTAACTAAGTATTCTATAGAGAATCCTGAGGGTAGCGAGGGATTCATGCTCACTCAAGACTAAGACCTTTATCCCGAGAATACTCTACTTTTAAAATTTTCTGCGAGACAATAAAAATGACAATGATTCGTAGAAATCACTAAGCCTCATATATAAGCCATTCACCTACCAATTCTCAAGACACGGTTCAACTCATCATCATCATCATTTCAGCCGTACGACGTCCACTGCTGAACATGGCCTCCCCTACAGACAGAGCGAATTCCTTATCATGTGGGGGGATTTGCCCATACTCACCACGCTGGGCATGCGGGTTGGCGAGCGCAGTTAGAGCTATCGTTGTTAAAATGAGGGACGCTGCTGCCCATTCCCTAGCTTTTTTTCCCTTAGTCGCCTCTTACGACATCCGCGGATAGGTAGATATGGAGGGGATTCTTCAGCCGGGGCTACCACGGCCTCAACGGCCACGGTTCAACTAACTTTATTCAATTGGTAGCTTCAACTGAACAGCAAATCAACCAAAAGCAACCCTTGTATTTTTAACATCACCAAAAAGACAACCAACAAAAAATGTCCTTTGTTTAGTTACCAGTAACATTTCCAAAATGTGTTTCCAATTAGTAGAAATCCTGTCCGGCCATATGTTTTAATACGGAAATAATGGAGCGAACATTGTTTCCTCCGCGCAGAAACAATACTAGGGTCCTTTTGTTCGAAACGGCAGTAAATCATTCCCTACAGAATTGCGTAAAAGTAAAACAATGATTTACAATTTGCTTACTTTGTCTCGGTTCCTGAAGATCTTTAAATGAAACAAAAAAGAATGTTTGTGAAGATACTTGTTGTGCTGTTGTTTTTACAATTTACAATGCGGTCTCAACTCATAGAAACGCAACATTTTGTATCCTATGTATAGAAAAATATAAATTTTGGTAGATTAGTTACTCGTAATGTATAACTAAGCATAGTTTTTGTAACTTATACATTATAATCATCATATAAGTACCTAACTTACGTAGGTACTTAAAATATAGCCTACATCAATACATTTTTGTTACAACACCAGTTGGAACTTCCGCCAATGTCAACCTCAAAATTGAGTTTTATCAGTAGACGTAAGGATCATTTTGAAAGAAATTTTAAACACTAGGTAAATTAGATGACATATCGCACGCCATTTGAACACGGCTTAACTCCTATTTGCATTTATGTATCTCTAAACTAGCTTCCGCCCGCGGCTTCGCTCTTGTGATACCTACATAAAAAGTAGCCTATATGCTATTCTAGGTAAAGAACTCCAAGTTTATATTCCAAGTTTCAACCAAATCGGTTGAGCCGTTACAGCGTGATTGAATAAAAAACATCGAAACATCCTTACAAACTTTCGTATTTATAATAGTAGTAGGATGAATTCTAAGAGTACCCCCGTCTGTTCAAGTTGTAGTAAATTCCCTTCAGGTCCATGAGTTCCGCGTGCGTGCCTTGTTCCGCCACCTGTCCATCGCTGACCACGCAGATGACGTCTGCGTCCCGGACTGTGCTGAGCCTGTGCGCTATCATGACGCATGTGCGCCCGGCCTTAGCTGCGTCTAACGCATCCTGCACCACCTGGAAACATTGTAGGGAGTGAAAGACGTATATTTGATGCTTGACGTGTCACTGGTTTTTTCTTGATCCTCCTGCAGAAGGTCAGTGAGTTTGAGGTTGACCCCTTTGGATTATAGGGTAAAATTCAGAGACATGTATGAAGTCTTTTGAAGACCAATATTGCCGTAGTATCATCGAAGCCGAAGGATTTGTATTTAAAGATAGAGTTTTCGACACACTTACATCAGTCTTGACCCGTGGTGCAATTGTGTAAGCGTAATGGCAATGAAGATCGTAACTTTGAGGGTAATTTTAACAATCTTAACGATTTTCAAAACGTTCCAAACTTGACAAGGGAAATCTTCAAGACCTTAGCTTCTTCCTGTTCATGTTTGTAAAACTTCAGATGTAGCTAAAATTGATAAAATCATCTTTAAAAATGCGATCTTCATTACCATTTTGTCTACACAATAGCCTTTCAACTTAAGGAATCATCAACTTCAGGGATCATCAACTCCACGGATCAACAATTTCACGGATTGAAGTCTCCCGTTTACTACAAGGGCTACGACGTTCCTAGTCGGAGATCAGTTCCTGTTTCTCGAGAAGGAAGTCCTGGAAGCCACTTACGTACCACCCGTTCCCGTTGGGACCACCCACCATCAATCGGCCCACCAGGGGACTGCTTACTAGATAGGAGGTGGAGACAGATCAATAGGCATCCCACGCCCTACTAAATGTGTGTGCTCGCAGACTGCTAGCTGTAGTTATTTAAATATTATAACTAATATAATTGAAACCCTGGTTTTCTTTATATCTTAACTACCACTAGTAGGTAGGTAGGAGTAGAACCAGGGGGCCAACGGCACACTGGCATAGAAAAAAGTTTTTTCCGCTCTTGCAGTTGTGACAGAATAACAATAACATAATTTTTCTTTGATTCGATTTAGAATTTACCTACATACCGCTCAGGTACAGTCAGCATCAGAAGTTGATGACCTTTTCCGTACCTCTTTAATCTGTAAATAAATGTCAAATATCTTACTTTCTCGCTCTCGGTGTCGAGCGCGCTAGTGGCCTCGTCAAGCAGTAGCATCTTGGGCCGCCTGATCAGGGCTCTGGCGATGGCTACCCTCTGCTTCTGACCTCCAGACAACTGGGTGCCTTTAGAGCCGATGTTCGTTTCGTATCCCTGAAAACATATTCTAAGATATTGTACGAATCGTGTTGGATTGAAAAATTGTTTACATCCTGAAGATTTCTCTAGAAACTACCAATTTTTATTGAATCATTATGGGCTTTATTTTTATCGGGTCTTATCGAACTTTTATTATGTTAAATCATTTGACCTTCTTCGGTCAGCTACCTTTCCTTATCAAATCTATCAATGTTACAAATGGCGCCGAGAATCTTTATTCAACTGAATTTATTCAAAACATAAGTTGTAGACAATGTTAATTACAAAGTTTCAGAATAGATGTCATCATTTCAGCCTTATGACGTCCACTGCTGAGCATGCTCCTCCCCCACAGAATCCCAAAGAACTTCCTATCAATTTGGGAGGAATTAGCCCATAACTCACCACGCTGGTTGGCGAGCGCAGTTAGAGCTATCGTTGTTAAAATAGGGGACACTGATGCCCATCTACTGCTTTTATCCCTTGGATGCCTCTTACGACATCCACGGCTAGGTAGATTATAGAAATGTATGTACCTAATAAGGCCTTACTTCTACATAGAAGAAACTTTTATTTATTGATATTATATAGAAAGGCTTTGTCGCTGAGCGACCGTTTAAGAAACTTCATCATCATCATTTCAGCCGTTCGACGTCCACTGCTGAACATGCCCCCCCCCCACAGACAGCGAATTCCTTATCATGTGGGGAGATTTGCCCATACTCACCACGCTGCGCATGCCGGTATGCGAGCGCAGAGCTATCGTTGTTAAAATGAGGGACGCTGCTGCCCATCCCCTAGCTTTTTTCCCTTAGTCGCCTCTTACGACATCCGCGGATAGGTAGATATGGAGGGGCCTATTCTTCAGCCGGGGCCACCACGGCCAATCTTATCTTGGTAGGAAACTTACCAATGGCAAACTCGTGATGAAGTTGTGGATATTCGCCTGCCTGGCTGCTTCGATAATCTCTTCCATGCCAGGTTTGGTCACATTGTTCCCGTAGGCAATGTTTTCCGCTATAGTCCTATCGAAGAGAATAGGCTCTTGTTGCACAAAGCCTATTGACTGCCGAGCGTCTACTAGGCGTAGTCTGACGAGAGGGATGCTATCTTGAGCCTGGAAAAAGATTTATTAGTCAGAAGTAGTCATTTTCAAAGATCAAGAAAGAAAGAGTGGAACGATGTGCCTGCGTCTGTTTTCCTCGAAAGAGTACAATCAAATTTAGTTAAATTAAATCAAGTCTTCAAATTTAGGGTCAATAAGGTCGCTAAGTGCTCCATCTTAGTGCACTTAAAAATACTCAATAAAAAAAAAGATGAAGCCATAATTCGGAAACGGTTCAGTTCGCGATCGCAACTCAGTTGGGCAACTAGTTGCAGATCCAGTTTTCTCCCAACATAAGGAAATTTCAATTTCAAAAACTCATCATCATCATCATCCTGTAGAAATCTATCAGCGTCTGACGCGAGTTTACAAACATGGCAACAAGTCAAAGTCAAAAGGCATTTATTTCAATAAAATCACTAGGATCACTTTGAAACGTCTTAGAAACTAGGTGAAGCACATGACTCACCACTATACCCTCATCGGGGTCATAATATCTCTCCAACAGCTGTATGACGGTACTCTTGCCGCAGCCGCTGGCTCCTACCAAAGCGATGGTTTTCCCCTTCTCCACTTCCAAGTCCAGATTTTTGAGGACTTGAATATTAGGCCGTGTTGGGTACTTGAATTGGACAGCCTGGAGACTGGCTTGCCCTGATCCTCTCTGAAAAGAGCACATAAGAAAATGTAGATAACTTTTCCAGAAATTAATCCGAATGTGTGCTATTTAGGCTTGATTGTTTTTATACAACTGAGTTGGCAAACATGCTTACGGTCCACCGTGTTGGTAAGTGATTACAGTAGCCTATGAACTTTGCAATACTAGAGGCATAACGCACGCGTCGCTGACCCCGAACCGCCCTCCCTTAAATTTGTTCTGGAACGCAGATAGCTTTGCATCGTTGGCTTGACCTAAGATAACAATCTGTCGATGGAAGAGTCGAGGAAGAAATTTGGGCTTAGAAGGAGCACCCAATTCGTAGACGTGCGGTAGTGGATCGATGGAAGTGTTTTAGAATGTTCACTTATCATTAATTCTTGAGATCGCCATACGGGAGACAGGTGAAAATATTTCCTTCCTTCAAAAACCGTCGACTTTTTTTATACTACTTAGGTGGCAAACAAGCATACGGCCCACCTGTTGGTAAGCGGTTACCGTAGCCTATGAGCGCTTGCAATACCAGAGGCATCACGCACGCGTTACCGACCCCTAATCCCTTCTCCCCTAAAGAGCTCTGGCAACCTTACTCACCGCAGGAACACAACACTTACATATTTAAAACAAATAATGTTATTTGGCTACGATCTTCTGGCAGCTCCAATTTAGAACGAGAAAATCTCACCTCCTCCAATTGGATACTCACAGCCTTCTGTGGTAATAACAATAAAGTCTTACAAAGTTCTCCACAGCAGGTATAGCGGGGTCTGTGATCTTGGATTGTTTGTTGAGCAGCATAATGACTCGGCCTGCCGCCTTGATTCCCTTCTGGAAATTAGGCGCAAACGAAAGCGCCTGCGCTGCTGAGGACGCACCCATGAGCAATACTTGCGCCGACCTGCATAATAATCGTATATCCTTGAAAACACTCTAGTGAATTTAAATCAAGCCATAAGTCATCATCGGCATACCGAATAGGGCAAATAATGGGGCATCAGGGTAGGTAGGCGTCTCTTCGTTTATTAACCGACTTCCAAAAGGAGGAGGTTCTCAAGTCGGCTGTTTTTTTTTTTTTTTGTTTGTATGATACTCGATTTCTCCCCCAATAGTAACCCGATTTTGATGATTCTTTCGCTGGTGTATAGAGTATGATCCCGGGGTGGTCCCATTTTAATTTAATTCCTGAGGGATTGCAACTTGTCCCGTAAAACTTAAAAAAACGTCATCATCTCTTGAAATCACGACGTATTGTATTGATTGACGTATTGTATGGTATTGTAATTCCCGCGACTTCGTTCGGTTGCTGCTATTTTTACATAAACTTTAAACCTAAGCGTTGTGTGTCGGGAATTCCTTTCTGTGCACCCATACGTTACGCTACCCTGCAAATTGAATACTCTTAGGATTTTGGTTAGGCTCTGCGTTGATTTTCAAAGAGAATAAAACCATTACGTTTGATTGACAGTCAGTCAGTACCGTAAGAGTTATTACATAATATTGATGATGAATGGATGTCATACTTACTTTTGTTTTTTATTCGAAAGTTTAGGTGGCTAGTGTCATCCTCAGTAGGTAAGCAAAAAGCAAAGAGGTTGATAACAAAAAAAAGAGGTTGATATTGATCTTGTAAATATTCAGGAATTTGAAGTCGGTTTTTAGTTTTTGTAAAAAATATCTTATTACGTAAGGTTTTGTTTAACACTTTTGTATTTTCAAACAGAACAGTCTCAATCTTCAGGAAAACTTTTCCCCAAGTAACTAAACCAAAACAATTTGTGAGTAACAATCGTAATCAAAAAAACGTTTTCCATATGAAGACTTGCCTTTCGCCACACCAAGAGTTCCATATGTGTTGTTCGAACACTTGCTATGAAAGATTATGGTCCTAATTTTCTTACGTCGCTGACTGACTGACTGGCTTACAATCAACGCAAACACAGCCTAAAGCAAAAGTCCCAGGGTGAGCCACCAAGCTTCACCTAGTTTTTTAGGACGTTTCAAAGTGATCCTAAATAAACGCCTTTTGTCTTTGACTTTGTTATGAGATTTGGAAGATAAGTAATAAGACAGGCATTCCCGAAACTCAACCCTAACGGGGTGCACCGGTGGCTGTAGTTGGTATGAAAATAGCATCACGTAACCCAAGTCACGTGGTCTCCACTAGTTTGAAATGAGTAAATGAATAAAGGAAACTCACTTGAAAACATTAGCATACGGGACGCCATCATTAACAATGAGCGTGCCGCCGTAGTACATAGCCGCTGCTATGATGAAGTTGAAGATACTTCTAGAGAGGCCGTAGACGAGACCGCGCCAGTGGGTGCCTCTCTTGGCGAGCACCAGCGCCGGCTCTAGCTGGTTGGCGTAGTCTCTTGTGAACGTCTCCTCTCGCCCTAGAGATGCTACGGTACGCACATTGGCAACGGCTTCTACTGCGATCTAAAAACAAAAGGTTCTTTTATCCCCAAGAATGGTAGACATCGTCTCAGATCACTTATTGAAATCAAACGGTTGTTTATGTACCTTTTTTAAATATAATTCCCGCGGTTCTGTCCGCCACCAATGACTGTTGTGATGGTTCTGACTGTCAATTGTTGCAACACAGTCGGAACGTCGGGAATAGAATATAGAAAAGGTACGCGATGAACACCCATTTGATTTCAATAAGATATGTATACTGATAGCAAAAGTTTGAAAAATACTGTCCTCTCAGATCTCAGACGATCAGATCCCTGAAGATGTCTAAGATACACCCCCTTTAGACATATTCAGTGATGTGTTCGCCTCATATCCAAGTATTGGCGTATGCCCACATTTTGCAGTAGTCATACGTGACGGATTGCAAGCCCACCGCCGCTTTCAGAATACTGGTTTCCTCACGATGTTTTCCTTCCCCATTTTAAGCAAGTGTAGGTATATGCACTTACTTACATTTTTTTAATATTGCGGTCTGAAATAGTTGTAAATGGATATGAAGTATGAACTCCAACTAATTGAAGCTTGTAGCGTTCCATAGCACTTCGTAGCAAACAAACAAACACATAAATAGTTTTGTCTGACTTTGACCTTTTGATTTGATTTTGACCCCACATTCGGATTCCCTGTAACGTTGGGATATCAGAAACTAAGAGTAGATCTGAAATATTTGTAGACCATGGAAACATTTTTCCTGCTTCGTATATTGAACCCGCACTTCTTGTCTCTCAGCTGGGCACGTCCGCCACGCCGCCGAAGCCATCATGTACTTACCTACCTACCTTAAAGTAGATGAAGTAGTCTTTCGTTCAAATGTGTTTAGTTCTAATGAACTACTTCTCTAGTCAAAGTGCAAACAGGCCTTTAGGTATGTTTAGTTAAATAACTCAAAGCTGTAATGGCATCGAAATATAATTCTTGACTTATAAGGCTTTATGGTAAGGGTTAAATTATTTATTTATAATTGGATTTTTACCTAGATATTTTTAGTTTATAGTGGTGCTCAACTGATGAAAATATATCATCTGCCCATGATTTTCGGGACCTCGAACCGCGAGATACGTCGTTAAAACTGTGAGGGCTTTCGGTATTACCTTTGAGCTGGTTTCCATAGTCTTAGCTGTTCCGAAAGACTCCATCCTTGCCAGTTTGTTCTGCTTGTACAGGACGAAGGTCAGAACTGGTACGAACGTCAACGCGACCAGACCGACTCGCCACTCGTAGACTAGGGACAGAACCAAAGCGAACCCGAAGGTTCCGACTGCTTGCAGAACGGAACCGATCCTTTGACCTGTGGCCTGTAATTGGTATACAAAAGTTAGGACAGCAAATGTAGGTACTTATATAGCGAGTTCAACGGCTGGCGATATTAACTCTAAACTGACTTTATTTTGTAGACGTAAGGATAATTTTGAAAAGAATTTCAGATTAAATATCATAAGCCTAACAAAAGCAAGAATTGCTTAGTTCTTTGTGAAGGAAACTTGCATAAGCGCGCCTTTTCACGCATTGCCATATAACATTATTGGATATGTTTGTGTTAACTATTCAAAGATTTTTTAAGGTCTTCTGTGAGTAGCGCCTATTTCCCTACATTATGCGGTTTAAAAAATTATCTAAAGTTTATAAATAAATAAATAAAATAAACTTATGGACCATTAAATCCGGGCTTCAACAAATTAAAATGTTCAAAATAGACTTACCCCCTGTACAGCCGCGGCTTCTCCGGAAAGCTTGGCACACAGTGCTCCGGTGGAATTATCTTTGTCATCGAAAAAGGCAACCTCTTGTTGAAGTAATGTTTGAAACATCATCTTGCGTAACCGTTCCGTCAAATGTTCTCCAGCTACAGCGTAGAAAAATACCTAAAAGAAATGCAGAAACTCGTCTTACCAACATGCTCTAAAAAGAGAAAATAAATACAACTAATTCAATAATAATTATACTATATTTATGTAAAGACAATACATAAAATGGATTCGATGTTTCTCTATATACACCCGTGTTACACCATTCGAGTAGATAAAACTCGCACTAGGCCCTAGTTTAGTAGAAGACTTACCATTACAAAGTTAGTGAATCCAGAAAATACTCCCACTCCGACAAATATTAAGGAGTAATTTCTGATCTGCCTCCAAACTTCGTCTTGATCCGGATTTGAGAGGACCTGAAATAAGTAAATCAAAGATTTTAAATGCTTCATAACCTAACATTTACGAGTGGATAAAGTTTTGGTACAAAACAGAATATTATTTACGGTTTCGTGCCGTGCTCGAACAAAGGTTTTAGAAGCAGTTTTAGTAGAGCTTACCAGACAGACTATTTAGTGTTTGACTGTGACACATCGAGCCCAAACAAATGTAGGTGTTGGCTGTGGTATAGATTCTAGAATTAAGGCCCCAATAGTGATCGACCGCAGGTGAGCGCTGACTTCTCGGTCAAGCGTAGTTAAAGCTCTATAAAACGTTCGGTCGACAGTGCCACACCGAAGAATTGCTTCGCGCGTACGGCTAAGTCGGTCGAGCTGATGAGGACAGCAGTCGAGCAAATTTTTCACACATTCACGCCCGACGCTGAGAGCGCCGTCAGTGCTAATAGTACGCGCTCACAGTCGGTCGGTGAAGCTTAACTTACGTCAACAAAATCTCCCAAGATGACAGCGAACAGTGGCATGGCGAACCCGCTGGCGAGAGCACAGATGCTGGCTGCGGTGATGGACTTCCATTCTGGCGAGTTCAGCTTTATTACTTTGAAGAACGACACATCTGTGTCGTGGCTGGCGGCTTCTGTCTCCTGTCAATAGTCTGATTAATCAATATACGAAAGAAAAATCACTTCAGAATTCAATATGTTTTCAGAAGGAATACTTAATTTTACATAGAGCACTAGCATTAAGTTGCCGTATTATAGCACAGTAAGTAGGTAACTAAGAAAATATTTTAAAGGCCCAAACATTGGACGTCTTTGTTAAGCTGTATACATAGAGCTATGTTCGTCCAATCCAACACCATTATTAGGGACCTCCAATTAGAAATGATCTGGGTTTGTAACTTTAGCGGGTCAACACATTTAAAGTTGATGTAATTGAGACTTGTGGATGTGAAGTCTGAAGCTCGTATCGATGACTATATTGTGTCTTCTTACTGTACCGGGTGGACGATGTGATCCGCAATGACTTTTGTCTGCGCAACACGTTGCACTGCGCGCGTAGTCTGTGCCGGTGGACCGATTGACTGCAGAGTTGTGATGACGAGCTTTATACTTACATTTGCTACTACAAGCTCTTCATCGTCTTCATCTTTGTCACTCCTTATTGACACTTCTCTGTCTAGCCTATCCTTTGAATAATCTGAAAATTAAGAAACATTACTTATCGTAGGATATTTTTTGTTAATAATCTTGGTGTGCTCTGATTATACACACCTCCTTCTGCCTTTCCACCAGAGCTATGCGAGGTAGCTAGGAGGTGAGGAGTTAAAAGTTAAGCTAAAAAATTGTGTCTGTTTCCAGCAAAGTGGCATAGCGGAGCAATGCTATGAATCAGTGAATTAAAACCTCATTTCTATAAATATGTAAAATACTTAGCTTCGTAGAAAACTTTTCTAACTAAGTTAAGTAAAAAAAAAACAATGACATTGGCGGATTTATTCCTCGCTCACCGTCTGCCTCGCACACCTCTGGTGGAAAAGTAGCCTCGTACGTTTTATTAAGCTAAAATAATTTCCGAAAAAAAAAAACGCTTCCTTCTATTTTCAAAAAATATGGTGAATTTTTGAATATGGAACATAGTGCGGCCTTCTTTTATTATTTTATCTTTTCAACAAGGAGTTTACAAACCTTTTTCCTCGTCACCATTCGTCTGCATCATGACCATGTCATAGTAATGTCCCTTCTTCTTCATCAGCTCGCCGTGGTTTCCATTTTCGACCACCTTTCCGTCTTTGAACACGTAGATGACGTCCACATTCCTAATAGTTGACAGTCTGTGTGCTACGATGATAGTGGTGCGTCCTTCTTGTGCCTACAAGCAATTGTTTTATAGAAATAATACTAGCTTCCACCGGCAGCTTCACTCGCGTTGTACGCAGATCATAACCTGCTCAATAATTTAACAAAACATGCCAGGTAAAAGATCATATCAGACATAGGCCTCCCCCAAAGAGTTCTATGACGAACGGTCTTGAGCCTTCTCCATCCACCGACTTCCCGCAACCTTCACAATGTCGTCGGTCCATCGGGTGGGGGGCCTTCCACATAATTGCAGAAGTAGGCGTCAATTTCGTCTTTCCATCTTTGCTGTGTTGCCACGAGGTTGTTTTTCGTCCACTCTGACCTCTATTCCCCAACGGTTGTTGGTTCTGCGAGCTATATGGCCGGCCCACTGGTACTTCACAAGTGTACCTTATCAAGTGCCCTCTGCACTTTAGCTTCAGAGTTGTTGTCGAGCGCGCTCGTTGCTTCATCCAGGAGCAGAATGCTTGGGTTGCGGATCAGAGCTCTTGCTATGGCGATTCGCTGTTTCTGCCCCCCTGAGAGCGACGCACCTCTCTCTCCCACAAGCGTGTTGTAACCCTGAAAATAATCAATAATACATTAACATTTGTCTCTATATCATCTTTCCGCAGCCCAAATAATCAAGACAGAATCTAGACCGCAAATTTGAAAAAGTTCGGCAAAAAATAGAAACTAAAATATGTTTTTTTTTTGTTGATAGGTTAAGCCCTTTTCAGGATAGTATACTAGTTACGGAACACGTAAAGGTATACTAGGTAGTACCTATTATGAACTTGCTATGACGTTCAGAATATAGTGTGTATGCTCTAAAATGTAATGTTCATCAACTATTTAAATTTTGCCATCACTGCTACCTACATTCTGAACTCCATAGTAAATACAAAGGTTGTTTCATACACAGCTGGTGTTGTATGTAACTTATGTTTATAGACTTTGGTACTCACACTTGGCAGTTTCATAATGAACTGATGGGCATTAGCCTGCCTGGCTGCAGATTCGATCTCCTCGTCTGTAGCGCCTTCCCTTCCATATCGGATGTTCTCTCTGACAGTGGTGTTAAACAACACTGGCTCTTGTCCAACCAGACCGATCTGAGCACGCAGCCATTGCACGGACAACTCCCGGACATCGTTGTTGTCTACTGAGACCTGTAAGTTTCAAAAAAATAACTCACGTTTGTGAATAATAGCAATGAAAAAGTCACAGTTTTGATACAGGTATCATTATGTGCCTAATTGCGGTGAAATTAGAGCCACTTTATGACCGTTGAAAAACGACGTATGATACACGTGTTTATTGATGATTACCGTCCTCGGCTCTCTTAAGACTCGATGACGCCTCGGCGGTAATCACCAACGTTACACACTTATACCATAATGTACTATTACTTTCTAGCTTTTAACTTTTTAGCGTAATAAATACACTTGATACAAAGAATAGCCAAAAATTTATACCGAAAGTTTTACAAATACTCAAGTTTTTTAGTTTTCTACTAATTGTCTTTGGTTATAGGTAAGTACTGAGTAGGGACTTGGTTTATAATCAGTCTGAAGATGCAAAGGTTCAATTACCTAGATAAGATATCTAACAAAAGAGTCTATAGGCTTATAGTATCTAGATCAAGACCTATGTAGGTACCTTATATGCGCTCTTCTTGAACATTTGAGAGCACTAGTTGGTAACGCACATAAACCATGATGAAGTTATCGAGACATCCACTGGCATTGGGCTAACGAGGTTGATGCAAACCCATTAACTCCTGCTGGTCAAATAATACTTACCGCAAATACTTACACTGCCTTCGATGACGTCATAGTATCTGGATATGAGCTGGATGATAGTGGACTTCCCGCACCCCGAGTGCCCGACCAAAGCAGCGGATTGACCTCGCTTGACGGACAAACTGATGCCTTTTAGAACCTGAGAACATGTACATTAAATTATTTATTTGTTTTATAGATCACTAAATAAATAAAACAACCAACAGTCATAAGTATACATAGTCCTGACCCCGCACTAGGATTCCCTATGACAAATATTTGCAGATCGTGCAAACATTTGTCCCGCAGCGGGAGTTGAACCCGCACCCCTTGCGTCTCAGACGAGATTCAAAATGAATGCGACTTACTTACTGAGATATTTTTGATACAAGTCGATAATTAGCGAATTAATTTAGGTATTATGACATGTGTGTAGCATAAATCCGGGTCGTAAGGTACTAAAAGTGACCACATAATATTTTAGGTACGTAAGTAACTATAGGTCTAATTAGTAGAATTCCAAAGTTAACACCAGATTATCACGCTACGTGCTTAGCACGCATTGTAATTTGTATAGTACCTTTATATCTGATTACGAAATTGCCTTGAGGTATGTGGGTATGATAATAAATTCACAAAACGCGTAGGATATTTGATTAGATAGAGTATATTATCCACACATAAAATGGCAAAGACACGAACAATAAAGGAAGTTTGTAGGTAACTACTTTATGACTAAATAAAATTTTCTTTATTATAACCGTTCAAGACCATTTTGACCAGTTAAGTTAGTAGGTACGTGGCTTTTTCATCCAAGATAAGAGCACTGGTGGTGTGGTGGTAGTGGCCCCGCCTTCCGATCCACAGATTGTGTGAAATAAGACACGAGTGTGTTCCAACGACTCACGTAATTAACAATAAAACGGTGTTCAAATGGCATGCGATCTCCTTGAATGTCATATAAAATGAGCTACAAAAAGAGCCTTATCTCTACTGAATAAAGTCAATTTTGAGTTTGAGATTGAGGGGCTACCGATATAGCTCAACGATATCGTTAGCTCATAAAAGTCCAACGTAAAATTAGCTTTATTCATAAGACGTAGGGACTATTTTCAAATAAATTTTACATGCCATATCGCTCGCCTTTTGTACATAGTTTAATACTTACAGGAACATCAGGCCTGGATGGATAATGAAACTGAACGTCTCTCAGCTCAATGTTGCCATCAATAAAAGTGGGAGTCACGCCTAGGTTCAACAGGGGATTGATGGTGGGCACGTTGTCAATGAGGTTGAATATCTGGGCTCCGGCTCCGCGCGCCACGCCGAACACCTCCATCAGGGTAGAGGAAATACCGAAGTTGGCGGATGCCGTCATCACTCCGAAGAATACCTAAAATGACAGACTTTATAGAAGCGGTAATGGTCTTGCAACCTGTCACTTCCCTACTATATTTTTATGACCATTTCTCAATCATTACATTTAATTTTTGCGTGGCTATTAGATACAATATACGATTTACAAATAAAGTATTTAAGTTTAAGGCCTAATTGTAACTTAAAAGGCTCTCCATGACGTTTATTGCCGTTCAAACGTGAGCGTGTCAGCGTTTTTTTGAAATAAGTTTAACCTGTCAACTTACGTCATCGCAAATATGGGCAAATTCTGTCTAATAAACGTTGGTATCTAATCTAATCTTTCGATATATTCCTTCGCGGTTTCGTCTAGACTCATTATATACAGTTCAGGGTACCATGGGGCATGGTACCCTGTTTGGTATTATCTTTAAGTAAGTAACAGAATACCTTATGTTTTCCGTACAACATGTCATAATGCTTTGGCCAGATATACAATAAAAACCAGAGTTTAAACCATTCCCACGACACCCTGTATACATACATAACGAAATAGTGGTAGATACTTACAGCAATCATTGTAGACACGTCATAGTTATCTGGTTCGTCAATCATTAGCTTGTAACCAAAGTACATAGATAGCCCGTAAGCACTAAAAATGCAGAAAAAGAGTGTACCCATCGCCATACCAGTGAAGACTCCTGCAACCAAAGACCGGCAATCAAATATCAAGCAACGCTGGTTTACATTGAGTAACCTGGTTAGTGAGAAGTCAGTTATTTTCGTATTAAAGTAGTAGTATTTATTTTATTTTGTACTATTTCAGGAGCATAATTCTTTGTATTGTTAACAAGCTGGCCTGTTCAAATTTCAATAAATTTGTTTGTTGTCGTTTTGTCAAATTGTGAAAAGATATTGGACATGTGTAAACAGAGTAAAAAAACTAAACAGATTTACGAATACCTATTCATCGTTCGAATCGTGAATTTAAACTTTCAAATTTCCCGAATTTTCCAAATATCTAGGCAATTTTTCAAATTTTTCTTTGCTAAAACCTTATAATTAGGTACCATTTTATTACGAACATTTCAATAAATTAATTCAATACAATAGTAGATAAACCATAACAGTACATTTGAATGCTACTAACGCAATAAAGCTGTTTTTGAAAGAGCTAGTACTCGCGCGCGTTTATGTCTTTTGTATGTAAATTTCGATATTTTCGCGTTCCCCGCACGATTGTCGCATGTCAGCCCGCGCCCCTGTCAACAACGCATGAGTGTTCTGAAATAAATGGTTCAAGCCCACACTTACCTTTCAAAGTATTGATTTTCCTGGCCTCCTTCAAATGGACTTGATACCGGTCTATCTCTTTCTGTTGTCCACTGAAAGCGTACACGGTGCGAATCGCGGAAATCACCTCCTCTGCAATCGACCCTGCTTTGCCAGTTGCCGCTGATTCTTTCTTGGATAATCTTGAGGCTACCTGTGTGTGATAAATACCTTTGAGTTTTCAATAATTTTCTGAACTTTTCTAACCTTCGAACTATTTCGAAATCGGCTCAGCAGTTACGACATGATAAGGTAGCAAACATACCCTACCTCGTCCAATCTAAACACCGATATACAAAAAGTGCCTGAATTTTAATAGAACCGTTTTTTGAATGTACCGGTATTTTATTTTATTTCATAATTTTTTTCTGGATCAATTGGTCTAGATAGCTCAACTGTTTCTTGTGTATGAGTTTTAATTATCTTTCTGTAAATTTTAATAAGTTATCAATTAGTGGTAAAATACCTTAATACTTTTATTTTGGATATTGTAAAGATCGCAGATAAAATTTAACTCAAGAATTATAATTATAAATAAATATCTTTACAAATACTTACAAACCCAGCGAGCCCCACCAAGATCATAGTAATGGGGAAGGATACCAAGCAAAGCAGAGCCAGTTTCCAACCCTTGACCAGCGCCATGATTAGTGAACTCAGGAACGCCGATTGGTAGAATATGAAGATCACTAATTTCTCACCGATACCGTCTTCTAGTTTTATCACGTCGCTAAAAAAAATGAGGATTAGTGGCTACATCGTGGTACAACTTGTACCATTTATATTATACCTATACTATTTCGTACTTCTACTACCACTCCTATATTTGCCATCCCTACTATTAATATTTTACTATTACTATTTTCGTTGTATTTCAATAAACATATTATGGCCTAGCTAGAATAAAAACAAAAATTGTTTTGGAATGTATTTCGAATAAATAAATAAATAAATATTCCGGACATATTCACACGGTCAACTGATCCCAAACTAGGCATAGCCTGTACTATGGGTACCAGAGACTGATATATATAATAGATAAATATTTAGCACCCAGCCACAGAACAAACATCTGTGTTTATCACACAAATGTTTGTCACCCCATGTATTATTGCATTCATGTATTTGTATTATTTCTGAAGGAATCAATTAAAACAAACCTGTTTATTTTTGAAGCGACGTCTGTGTTCTTCTTCAGATCAAAATATCCAAAGTCTTGATTTAAAGAAGCCTTTAGATATTCTTGTCTTATTTTGAAAGCCTGAAAAAGATTGCCTTTGTTATCATAGCTACATTTTACTGTGATCCAAGTACGAAAAATTCACGACTGCGTTACGGCATGTAAATGACATCGACGATGATTTCAATCTCTTAATTTTGATTGGCTAATAATTGACATTTGCTATATCATCTCGTAATCGTAACGCTATGGTAAATTATTAGTGCTCCACACATAACACTGATTCTTTCATCGACGGTCATAGGCCCATTTCAGGGCCGCCATACCTCAACCTGGCCACTGACCTAATACAGGATGACCAAGAAAGAATCAGTGACATGATAGGAAGTGCTGGGGCCTCTAAAAGCGTTCTTGAAGGTTATTTATTTTATGTTGGTTCACCTGATTATACGCCGCCATGTTCATCAAAACAGTTGAACTGTACGCCAACACAATAATCGCTACGCCAATTATAACATTATATATTGCGAAGAAGAATAAATCTTCCAGGAATTGATCCCCATTTGGTGTTCCCATTACTATCGAAATACCATAATTGACCATAGCTTCCAGTAAATATGCTAATAATAGTGTATTTAGAGGCTGTGACACGGCACTAATCATTGAAAAAATTATGGCCACAGCTATGAATACTTTGTCCATGGTGTCGGCGAATCGGAACTGAAATTGAACAACATTTTGATATTATAACACTGAATATATTGCTGCATTATTTAACAGTGTAGCAAAATGTTCTTACAAGTGTGATAAAGTTAATGCTTGGAATGTCATCTTTCTCTGGTTCTGCGTCTGAGCTACTGAAAAAAAGCATTATTATCTATAGATATACATAATATATTATTGACCATTAATAACTCATAAATAATATTTAAATCGAATAATCTATCGCCAATATAAAGGCGAAGTGATTTATTACTCATTACGAAATCTCCAAAATCTATCCCTATCGAATTTTTGAATATGGCAAAGACACTTCTTTTATTTTAGGACGTAAAGAAAGACATACTCTCACAGAAGGGTAGTAATTAATTCAAAGCCTAAAGTCTTTTTCAAACTGCGTGCGATATGTACCTACCTAATCTAAAATGTATTTTAAAATTGTCTTTGTGTTTTCTGAATAAAGTTATTTCTAGAATGAATGGAACTTGCGATATCGTTAAGCTATATCGCACACCCTCACATGTCCAACTCACAATTTACTTTATTCAGTAGATTATAAGGATCATTTTGTAATGATTTTTATGTAATATATCAAGGCCATATCGAATGCCGTTTGAACACGATTCACCTGGTGGTGAAACGGGTTACTAGATTTGTTTACAAATCTGATTTTCATAAACCGTGCGGAGCCGGGCCAGCTATAGTCTAAGTCAGCATAACCTAACTATCGATTTAAAGCTATGAAATGTAACATATATTGTAAGAAAATTTCACGAATGAATAAGGGCGTTGCTCACATGGAATTGTAAAGAATTTAAAATACAGTACACGCTCAATAAAATGTTACACGTATCTTCATAGTAACAAACCTTTCTGAAGTTTTCTTCTTCGAGTCTCCATTAGCAACATCCTTGAGAACGTATTTCTTCTTCGAACCACGAAACGGCGGGTTCCACTCTGCTTCCCCGGTGCCCTTCATTTTGAACAAACAATCACCAGAACATAAATACCTAATAAACTTTTATAGGTTAAACCAACATCATTTGTTAAATAAAACTGATACACTAAAGCGGCATCGATACGCCATTTATTGTGACTGAAACATAATATCAGTAGAGGCACTTGTAATCTTTATCACAGAGATAATGAATGAGCTGAGCGTAGAAAAGGCAAAATCGATCGTCAGTTAGTTTTGACGAATAGGAATAATCTCTTGCTTCTTGCTCGGCTTCGGGCTACGCTATGGGAGTTATTTTTAGAATACTAACGTAAATAGAATATTTTTTGATTACACAACGGTTTCATTCAGGATCTTGATAATGACCTAGTATCACGATATCCTTTTATGCCTTATATTTTTATCTGAGATTTTATCTTTTAATATTTCTGACGCGAACACTGATATTGCAGTTTTCTCTCAGGGTAGGCATAATAAATGACAACTTCTTAGAGATATCCTTATAACTGAAATGCACACAGCTGCACAACTTCCCCAATATTAGACCAAAACTAAATATCTATATTTTGACGATAACAAGCATCCTATAATGCGTCTTGCTATACAAATTAGCTATAGTATTTTATAGTCTAGTATTAAATACAAATTCTAAATCACATAATATAAATCAAAGTCTCCCACCGCGTCTATCTGTCTGTCTGAACGCAATAAACTCAAAAACTGCTAAACAGATTGTCATACGGTTTTCACCAATAGACGCAGTGATGCATGCATGTATTGTAAAAATGATTGACAAATGTTTATAGGTTCTGTGTAAATTGGCTATAATATGATGATGATTGTTGAAGATATCGAAAAAATCATGCTGACAGGTAAAACTTTTGGCGTGCGCAGAGTACGCTAGTATTAAAAATATTTACTTTATAGTGATCGGGAGCTTTAGAAATGTAACAAATATAAAGAAAACTATTTTTTATTTGAAATATAACATCATTCTAGTTGAACCATGAAGTGGCTACACATTCATTTAGCTGATTTATGACAACTGTCCCAAGACCCTGTCACGGTGGGCAATGATTTTCACTCCTTTATTCCACACAAAGTGATGTTTCCTAAACAAGTCGTTGGGTGCAGACATTGTACTTTTTACAATGCAGCAGCCCATTGTCATTGTCGATTTCCGAAAGTTTGTACAAAAGATGTTACAGATTATTTATAGGTGTTACTAATTTCAAGTGACAGATCTGACGATGCTTTCAATTGATTGAATTGTTTTGTTTTTCAACATGATGGACATTTTATTGTCATTTGTTTTTGTTTAAGTTTGTTTTTAAAATTATGCTGGTGTTTTAGATTTATGCTTTTGATGAGTTATGATTTCTTACAAACAAACTGCTTTGTTCCTGTTAAGGTGGTTCGTTTAGGTTAGAAGTAGTTTTGCGATTGTCGTAAGCCATTTTCTACGACTCTGGTAACAAATGATGTAAATACCCAGTCAGTTTGGTAATTTAGTCGATTGGCACGAAATAAATTAACCGAATCGCCAACGTTATAGTTTGTAAGACCAGGAGTCGTAGAAAATGTTTTGCGAGTGTCGCAAAACTTGCGGAACGCAGAAAATATTATAATATTATTTCGTGCCCAAGCGCGTCGAACCCCCTGAAGATCCTGCCAGGTAGCTAATTTGCTGGTCAATCAATAAATAAATGCAATTTTTTTTTTTATACAACAGAGTTGGCAAACAAGCTTACGGCCCACCTGATGGTAAGCGGTTACCGTAGCCTATGAGCGCTTGCAATACCAGAGGCATCACGCACGCGTTGCCGACCCCGAACCCCCTTCCCCCCTAAAGAGCTCTGGCAACCTTACTCACCGCAGGAACACAACACTATTTGAAACAAATAATGTTATTTGGCTGCGATCTTCTGTAAGGCGGAGGTACCTCCCCAGGCAGGCTGCTCCAATTCAGAACGAGAAAATCTCGCTGTGCCCTACCTCCTCCTACAATTGCTTGCAATGCTTTAATTTGGGACACATTTTGTTAAAAATAAAGGTAAAGCTCACCTGTTCCTTTATAAGGATTCCCTTTTCTGTGATTAGTTTTAGTAAAGCACAATTTTCATCAAAGATAATGTCCCTTTTTGGTTTCACATAGATAGGCTCGTGTATTAATTTCCACATTGTTTTCACTTGAATCTTGTATCACAAAACACACGTTCATTTGTCTCAAATTGTCGGGTTCAATTGGTGCTCGCGAATCAATTTAAATCTTGCCTTGTAGAATCATCAGTTTAGAAATAGCTAATTGTTACGAGTTGTATTGATCAAAATGAATTAAGGAGCGAAATCAGTAGAAGGCAGTCGTGCCTAAATATAAGATGAAGACGCTAATTAATTCAATTTACAAGCCTAAGAAAACACCAAGGATTGTGCAAAATGTATCGTCATTGGTTGGAGTAGGTACGTGATATGTTTACCTATGATCCGTGTACCTACATGTGAACGTGTGAATGATATAAGCATATTTTTTTGTGCCTATAGGTACAGTTTTACTAGAGGCAATATTCCGTAACTTTCAAATAGGTACCTACATCTTAAATATGCATTAATAATAAAATAGTAATAAAACATTTACTGAGTAAACCAATGTACAAAACAAAATGAAGTCCTGACTCCTAAACTAGGGTTACCTACCTGTATGTCAGGAGTCAGTTCCTTCCCAAAAATGGTACTAAACTAAAATGGTTAACGTAGACAATAATGTGTTGAGTAGGTACGAACCTACTATTTACACATTATTTATATAAGGAGGAAGGAAATTCGACATGTTACATTGAAAAAATACTATGCTTAACTCGGTTATTTTGGGATCAATTCAGCTTCTTTATCCAGAAATCTTGATGTCAAACTTCTCGATGATTTAATAATAATTGGATATAAAGATGGTAAAAAGACCAAAAAACCGCAATATTTGAAAAATTCGTTGTTTTCGTGTAATTTCTTTTCATTTTTGTTCATAGACTAAGCCCCTTTCGGGACAATTTACTAGTCACGGAACCACTTCCTGTTTTCAATGTCAACCGGAAACCATAACCGAATAAAGGATTTTAATTTAGCTGTATTTTCGCTAAGAGTGGAGGCACGAGCCCGCGGGACGTCACCGCATGTGGTGACCACTGCCGTGATCTTGAACTACAATAATCATTGAGTCAGGACTGCAGCTGCTGATCTGTCCAACTGAGTATTTGTCAATTTGCATGGCTAAAAATGCTTTATTTCTATGCCATGCTAACAATTCTCGCATAATTAATACATAATTGTCTTTCGCAGTATCGTAGGTTCATAGGTACCCAATGAAATTGCTATTTTCATCCATTTAGGAGAAGAATCGTAGTATTTTAGTTTAGTTCCGCCAATTACAGTGTGTCACCTAATTTTTTTTTATTTTTTTTCAAAATGATCCTTACGTCTACTCTTTAAAGTCATATTTGAGTTTGTCATTTGAGGGTGTACGACATCAACGATATCGCAAGCCCCTTAATATCGCACGCGGCTTGAACACGGCTTAACAATAATTTGTCAGTCATGCATGACTGATGAAATGTATCTTGAATGTATTGCCGTTTGCATAGGCGTATATTGGACCTCTCAAAGTCGAAACTCAATAATCTTTTTCAAATGAAAACATAAAAAAACATTATTTTCATCAAGAAGTTAATCTAGGCCAATTATATAACTGGAGCTGACAGACAGGACTGAGAGACCTGCATTATTATGTATCATAACAAGAAGCTTATCAAGCTTCAATGTTTATTATGTAGGTATAGTACTTGTGTAGATATAATTGCAAACCAGTTTGAATTGGGAGTGTCGTTGAAGGCGGGCCATCAACCCGCCACGCCCTCGTAGCCGCCCACCGAGGTGCTATGTGCATGACGTCATATTTATTATACCTATTATATAAATACATAATAATATTCTTATGTATTCATATCATATAAGTATACGTTTGAACATCAATCATGAAATATTCATAATAATATTTAGATATCACGTAGTATATAATAATATGTGAATTTAATAAAAATAAGAAACATAAACCTATTAAAAAAAGTGAAAGATATTAAAAATTTCTGAAAAAAGAAGTTGTGCTATGAAGAAGCTATGAGCTAAAACTACGCATTGTTACCCACTACAAAGGATGTTACCCACTACAACGGATCAAACTTTGAAAGTAACCGAATCGACACGTTTAAAAAATATTATTTTTATAAATTAATATGAAACAATGCCCACTAGAACGTTCCGTCACCGACCAACACCGTAGCGTGCGATGACCGGACCGACAGCGAATTCACGACGAGTATATAATTGTACGTACATGTACGGCTACGTACGTTCTAGTGGGCAAAGTGTCTGGTCGAGTCCGTTACGTTTGTACTAAGTTTATTGTAGGTTCAGGCAAATAGTAGTGTTTTAAAACAAACAATTCTTCCTTTAACTGATATGATTACAAGCCTCAGAACCTGCCGAAACAATAACTCCTTCTTTCAAATAAGGCATGGGATATCAATAACATGATGAGAGTAGGGTACCTTCTACCCATAACTCGGCTAATAAATGGACCATAAGCTCTAATAAATAGCGGTGCTGAAACATTTAATAAAGCGTTATTTACCTCCATAACTATTTATAGCAAGATGGGTTCGTGGATCGTAGTTATCCTTCCTGTTTAGAACAATAAACGAATATGAGTTGGTGCAATGCAGTAGCGGCACTGTTTCTTGCCTGTCGTGTCACTGATTCTTTCTTGGTCAACCTGTATCAGGTCAGTGACCAGGTGAGGCATGGTTGTCCTGAAATGGGCCTATGACGGTCGGTGAAAGAATCAGTGTAGTGAAAGGATTAAAGTGCGCCTTTTAGAGGCTCCTTTCGTGTACATGTCTTCAATTTATAGGTTCTAGGACATGTTTGAGAGCCCTAGTATAACGCACATAAATTCATTGGTGCACGACCGGGATTCGAACCTACGACCTGTGGATCATAAGGCCACCACCACTCCACCAGTGCTCAGTATCACTGTGTGAACCGATCCTGCTATCTGAACCAGAGGTTGTGTGTTTCATTCGCGTAGGAAGTCCAATTGACGAGCATTAGTATTGCCAATACAGCACGCCTCCCACCGCTGACCTTGATATTCTAAATCGTTACACATATTTTCCTCAACTCATACTGACTGATTCACTGGCGTTATTTTCTGATTGAGTGAACACGAAATTTTCTAGACGACGACTAAAATATGTTGGTTTTGGGAACATTTCGACGAAATTGGTTTCAGAAAACATATTTTCCTTTGGAAATTGTCGCAGAAAGGATGAAAATATAAATCTACCTAAGTAATGCGTGGACGGTTCTTTGTTTGTAAATCCATTACAAGAGAATTCTTAGCTCTCGTGCTCGCAATAACAAAGCTATAAATGCAATAATAAAGTAGATTAATTGTCCACTTTGTCTCAGTATGTGCCATTGTATTACGGAAACTACCATTAGTTTTCCCATAAATAATCAGGAAATGAGTAAAAAACATACGTTTGAGACTATTGGGAAATTAAATAGGTAAGTATCCTAGACACTGTTTGAATTACCCGTCTACATAGGTAATTTTTAGCCGTGGTGGCCCCGGCATTATATATATATCCGCGGATGTCGTAAGAGGCGACTAAGGGAAAAAAGCTAGGGGATGGGCAGCAGCGTCCCTCATTTTAACAACGATAGCTCTAACTGCGCTCGCCAACCCGCGTGCCCAGCGTGGTGAGTATGGGCAAATCCCCCCACATGATTTGCTCTGTCTTTTGGGGAGGCCATGTTCAGCAGTGGACGTCTAACGGCTGAAATGATGATGATGATAGGTAATTTTGTAATGCTAAGGAATCGAAAGGAAGATAAAGTAATGTCAGTCTGATGTACACGGAAAACGTAGTGAAAAAATTAGTACTTAAGTATTTTTAAAGCGGCGATGGGCGTGCAACCTGTCTCGTATGGAATACTCACAATGTGCGCAAGTACCAACTTATCGGATTTGGTTCTGACTAACCCCCATAGACGTCTTCAAGGATCTGATTGCCTGAAGATCTGAGAGGATGTTTATCATTCTTGCGTTTAAAAGTCGTGGGGCTTCGTATATTTATTTTATTACTATAGTAAACCTTCTCATGGTGACGGTGTTTTTCGACTTTTATAGCTGGGACCGTCCGTAGCACGGTCCATTTGGTAACCGCGCTAAAGATTGCTTTACTTACTAATCCCGGATTGTTTCAAGTATACCTAATAGGCCTAGTATAAATACTCGAGAACAATTTTTTTTTTTTTTTTTTTATATTTCGGACATATTCATTCGGCCAACTGATCCCAAACTAGGCATAGCCTGTACTATGGTGACCAGAGACTGATATATATAATAGATAAATATTTAACACCCAAACACAGAACAAACATCTGTGTTTATCACACAAATGTTTGTCCAGTGCGGGGATCGAACCCGCGACCTCTAGCGCAGAAGGCAGAGTTACTACTAACTGAGCTATGAGGCCTGTCCATTTATTAAATACATTTTTAACTAATATATTTACTTTTAAAATACCTATGTATTTAAAAATTAAGTAAATACACACGCGGCCATACGCAGTTATTTGAATGTATTTATATGCAGGGAACCGTTGGTGGCGCCCCGCTGGTGCCTGCTGCGTCTGCGCATTTGTCGGGACCACTTTTATAACCACCTAAAAACTAAAATAATTTACTACAACAACGCGATATTTAGATGCTCTTGACAAAATGTTTGTTTCTCTGATTTTGATGTTTTTGTCAAGCATTTTATTGTTTAGCTCATCAATAACGGTAAAATTAAACGAATATAATACCTTTTTAATGTTTTGATTATGAAATATTCCAACTTAGATATATCACAATAGTATCACAAAGGTAAAGGCGAGAGGAATTTCAAAAAAAATCAAAAACGGCAATTTGTATGAATATAATGTCAGCGATGAATGGCGTAGGTATACAAAATGCCGGTGTAGGTATATTATTAAATTTTTCGCACGTCAACTCGGTGCCATATGAAAAGCTTCAGTTAAGTTTAAATTTCTAATCATAATTATACTCATAAACAAGTGGTTTTTTTTTTTTTTTATACTACTGAGGTGGCAAACAAGCATACAGCCCACCTGTTGGTAAGCGGTTACCGTAGCCTATGAGCGCTTGCAATACCAGAGGCATCACGCACGCGTTGCCGACACCGAACCCCCTCCCCCCCTAAAGAGCTCTGGCAACCTTACTCATCGCAGGAACACAACACTATTTGAAACAAATAATGTTATTTGGCTGCAATCTTCTGTAAGGCGGAGGTACCTCTCCAGGCGGGCTGCTCCAATTCAGAACGAGAAAATCTCGCTGTGCCCTACCTCCTCCTAAATGAATTTATTTGATGATTTTCCTGATTTCATGAATAGCAACAGTTGGAAATGTGTTCATGACCTTGACACGACAGCCGCACCGGGTCGATCACCTACGTAGTTGATTGATTTTACGATCAATGTTTTAAGCACGCCACCTTTCATGGTAGTTCTACTTAAATTCCATAGCTTTTACTTATCTAAAATGTACCTACTTATTTTCATATTTCATTTGAGTTTAACGTACACAGTAGCTATACTCATCAAAGCTCATACGATGCTTCTTGTCAAGCTTTGTTATTAAAAGCGGCAAAGTCTGCCACCTCTGTTTTTGACATAGGTGCTTACCTAATGCATGGTGCTTGTAAGTCAATCAAAATCAAAGAACATGGATGCACTATGATCAATATAAATAAATGGAATACTTACTAAATTAGTTAATTCATTAGACCACTGTCCTACGCACTACTAAGAATCCCAGCACAGTGACAAGTCGCGCCTATGCGCAACCCTTGCGGCGCGGCGCGTCGACCGACTACGTGTCAAAGTCAAAGTCAAAGTCAAAAGGCATTTATTTCAATAAAATCACTAGGATCACTTTGAAACGTCTTAGAAACTAGGTGAAGCTATGCCTGTTCCTCGCGACCAAGCCTAGAAGAATCAGGCAACGAACACGGCTTGGTGCCTATCATTTTTTTCGATGATCCTTTTTCACAAAATGGAATTTAAAGCTTCAGTGTGGTGCCGATCGAACTAGGTGAGGCTCAAAAGAAAAGTAATCTAATTATAATCCTTAATAAATAAGAGCTTATAAAAATGTGAAAAAAAAAAAAAAAAAAACGTGTGATGACGCGCATACACGTTAAACACAACAAAAAATTTCACAACAATACAAATTCCATCCTACCGCATTGATTGATACCTGAAGCAAGATAAAATCAAATAGGTAACATAGCATACCTAAACCTAAGGCTGTAAAATCTTGCCGCGAAACAACAAAATATCCATACGCACGGTCATTTATTTGTCAAAGGATCCAAAATAAGTCTTCATTTCTTCGTAACAATAATCTTTTTTCATCCGGAAATTACACACCCATTAAATCTACTCCCATTTTAAAGTATTCAGAGCATCAAATAATGACGTTCAAAGGGCAAGAGCTTATTCTTCGTTGACAGTTAAACGGACCATTTGGTGACTTCAGAATGAGAATGAACATGGTGGGTCTTTAGCGGAGCCCTGCGGGGAAAATGGCGGGGTACCGTGGACACCCGCGAGCCGCAAACAATAGCTTGCTGCGTCGAGTGACGAACAAACGCACGACGCGCAGCCATTCACTCTTTACAAATCAAACAAATTATAAGTTTTGTTGAAAAAAGGTGACTGCTAAATTTGGTTTGGTTACTTGGGTGGGTAGTGGTAATTTATATACGACTGGTGTTGTTATACAGTGCCTCACAATGCAGCTTCAATATTTTTTTTAATAAAAAAAATATTAGAACGCGGTTAGCACTATCGTAGAACATTACAATTTACGACTTTCTATATTTATCATTTCTTATACTACTAGGTACTTATAATCAGCATCAGTAGGTACTACCTAGTAAGGTAAAATAATAAGTATTTATCAAAAAAGTGGTGCAGACCAAATTTTTCTTAGAAGAATGACAATGTGTTCCTCTCTACTATAAAAGGTTGGCAGTCATCCTCTTAAAGTTATCTTTATCTAGAGCCTGATGACTTTTTCCAGACTCCTGTCCATTCCTGCAACAATAAACAATTCCAATGGTCCAAAGCCAACCGCTGCTTCTAAATAAATTTACCATATGCTTCTTGCATATGATCTACCAACCACATCCACTCCGGCGAAGAGAATATATTGTATAATATAATAATAATAAATAAATATTAATAAATAACACCCAACAGTCATATACATAGTCCTGACCCCTCACTAGGTTTCCCTGTATCGTGGGTATCAGAAACTACGAGTACCATAGTAGGTACCACAACAGACCCGGAACAACAATTTGAGGAACATGCAACATTTATCCCACAGCGGGAATCGAACCCTCACCCCTTGTGTCTCAAGAGGACGCGTTGCGATAAGCGCTCGCCCACTACGCAACCGAGGTCCTCAGAATGGATAAAAGCCATCAATTTGTTATTGATCTGTCAACTACAATTAGCGCTAGTACTAATCTTTATTCTGTTCTATTAGCTTAAATTATGAATACCTATAGGTACTAAAGCAACACGTTATTACTATATAATTAAGTCTTATTTTCTTCCTTTCATTCATATATTTAATTTACTTTTGTTTCTTTGTACTCTTCCTTACTTATGCACATCCAAGTCTCTTTCTACATGGGTAGTACCTAAAATCTGGCGAAGCATTCCTCGCTACAACGTCGACATACAAGTTGTTTTTTTTTTTTTTTCTAATATTCCGGACACAGTCAACTGATCCCAAACTAGGCATAGCCTGTACGATGGGTACCAGAGACTGATATAAATAATAGACATATATTTAACACCCAGACACAGAACAAACATCTGTGTTAGTCACAAATGTTTGTCCAGTGCGGGAATCGAACCTGCGCCCTCTAGCGCAGAAGGCAGAGTTACTACCAACTGAGCTATGAGGCCAGTGTTACTTAGTTAGTACGAGGAGCTCAATGCACAACTAGTCTATAGGTCTACAATAACAACTACTGTTTTTTGTTATACGTGTACCTAATAAGCACTTAATTGTATCTACAGTATCTACAATATATGAATACAGTCAGTAACGGAAACTGCGCACGCGACAATACCAACGAATTTCAAGATCTCTTCAACCTGAGCATGTAAGCACCACTTCAGAACCGATTAGTGATTGCAAAGAACTGAAATGATTACACAAGGAGGCCTTATGCGCACGTGACGTCACTTGTAGGGGGTCTCTATGAGGGAGTAAACTATGGTACTTGATAGGCATATGGAACGCGCCTTTTGACTTTGTAAGTGGTACTTATATAACAGGTGACTGGGTTGCACACCTGGGGTAATAAGGCAGTCGGATGCTACGGTGTCAATTTGATTCTAGGCTCGCTTAGACTCGCTTCACCGTTCACTTGAAACACTAAGAATCATTAAAAACCAATGCCGCCGTTTTCTGTGCCTATATTCTGGCCAAGTGTACCTAATTAAAATTATCCCTAAAAGGCAGAGTCAAGTTTGAGTTTATATAGGAAAACAAGACTTTAGTCAGACAAATATTATACTATTCTCAAAAATTATACGACCTAGTGGTTCTAACGCTCGTATCTTCTTTAATCGTCATGAGCAGATTATTGAGGGGACATTTCAAAAAAGAATCAAACTTGTTATTTCAATGATATAAATGTCAACTTGCCGTATGTGAGTAGAGTAAAATCATGTAAACGACTAAGATTACCAGGGTCAGTCATAAGAAAATGGAACATTGTTATCTTTCTATCACTCAACTTCCTACTAAACTCAACCTTAGTTAAGTGAAGAGTGTGAGCCTCAGCTGGCCTTTATTAACTTTTAATTACTACCTACTCGTCAAATCTAATATACAAGTGTGCCTCAAGCATGAATAATTCTCGATAGTGTTAAGCTTACTTTAAGTCAAATATTTGCCACTGATATCGGTGATGCTTAAAATCTTTTGATTTCGATTGGCTTATATTTGACATTTGTTTTCGTATCGTAAGCGTAACGCTATCGTGAATCGTGCTCGGGCCGCTGCATGCCAATGCCACTTAAAAACGCAACAGCCAGTGAGAAGAATTAACCGTCTTCCATTGAACTCGCTCAATACGTTCCAAGTCAAAAGTCAGGGGAAAATGAATAACATATTCTTTGATTTTGAGCAACAATGAAGAATACGTGGATAATTATACGCTTGAACAATGAATCGCGACTTGACTTCAATGCGATGCCGATAACAAAAATGTGCCTAGTAGCCCTCTTTGCGCGCATTCACATTTGAGTTTTTACTTTTTAAATAAGTGTAGAGCAGCGCGAGCGTAAGAAAATCGTCGCATCCCGGGGGTCCGCGGACTTCCGTTTGGTTTCGTATTTCGAACAGCGTCATTGTTTTGCGCGTCAAGGGTGGTAGCATTGGAACGTACACACCTCTCGTGCATGACTTTACTTATAATTTTACCACTTCTTGTAGATGTTCTTGTCTTGAGCTTCGATGTGAATGTACGGATATAAAAGTGAATGGACATTTTTCCAGTACCTAATTAATTGTAATGATCTTTTCGTCAATTAATTGTTTTTGCTGTAATTATTGAAATTCTTGCAGAAACACGTTCCTGATGCACTAGTGTGCAAAGTCAGTGAGTGCTCACTTTTCGAATAAAACCATACCATATACCGTTTTTGTATGGTTTTGGTTTGAGCGCACACAAAAACCAGTAATCTATTCACTTTTCACAGTCGAAAAGTGAAAAGTGAGAACTCACTGACTTTGCAAACTAGGGCCTCTGCGACACCGAAGCTATACATTATAAAGCATACTAATGAGATATATGTGTGAAACATTTTTCAAGATTCTTTAACACAATTCAGTCGATATAAATTCCATAAAATGCAATTTGCTTGCAAATAATTGCGATACAAACAATTAATTGACCGAAAATCATAAAGGAGAATGGACAAGTTAGTATGAACTTTGGTTCAGATTTCTTTTATCAATCTTGATCTCGCATTATGCGGTCCCCTCATCAGCGCCATTGTGCTGTAATAACAGTGATTTGGGAATAATCGCCATTCTCTTAGCGCCGCGGCCGCGTCGTTTTGTAAGGGTCACGACGCGTCAAAAGCACATTGTTTAAACTCGATACCTGTGAGAAAAGACGTTATAAATAAATACAAGTGTTTTTGGTACTTACCGTTATTTATGTAAATACTTAGAAATAAAGTAGTAATAACTTTTTGAAATGTTCAAGTAACGGACATGGTATGTTTTGGTGTTACCTCTATTTTGGCTCTTATTGAACATAATTTTAACAATCCACATAATTAATAATATATTAATGTATGATGTTATGTTAGATTAATTATATTTCTCAATCTTATTATAAATAACTGTCCATGAATAATTTATCACTATTTATTGAAAAGCCGTAATGATATACATAAAGACGAATTTTAAGCACCTCTTTGTAATTTGTCATTCATTTTATGAATGAATTTTAATTAAATTAAGTTCTTACCATTTTCTTATTTAAAAATACTGGAATTGACGGAGCAAAGTTTAAAATAATCTTCAGTTTAAACATCATATTTTAATATGTATAGGTTTTATAGGTGAATGCTTATTAAATTACCTTCAAAAATTATATAGAATTATTTCGGGCTGGCGCGGAGGCGGCTCTACAGGGGGCTGCACTTTTAATTAAACCCTAAATTATTGTTCACCTTCATTAATTCTTGTGCTCCCGGTCGGGCTTACTAATGAGTTTGTACTTTTTGTACTCCCTGTATCGGGACTCGGGACAAGCGATTGTTTGTGACTCTCCCCTGGGACACAGACAATTATGAATTTGGAATTCAACAGGGAAAATATATTTACTTTAGCAATAATTAGTTTTATAAGTAATTCTAAAAAAAAATATCCTAACCCTGCATTTAGCTGTCCCCACACTGACATGGTTGACATTACTTCCAACGCATTTTCATATAATTCCTCATAATTTCTCTGACGACGATTAAAGATAGCGACCAAATAACAATGTTAGTGTGACAGAAGTTGAAAATCACCTACACTCCACGAAGATTGCTAGGATTAAAATACGAGTTTAAGCTACGTGTGACCGTCGCATAGACTGTCGCTAGTTAGATCTACCGACGGCAAATGGTCATGTTACATAACTTTTACAAAAATAACGTGTTATCTAGCTATACCTAACATTTATTGATAACGCAGTATACTATGGTCAAGCAAGGTAAATAATAAATACCAACAACAACTTTTATTTATGAAGAAATATTAATAATCTGGTACAATACATTATCAACAACAAAAGCCCTTATAATTTTCCTTGTATTTCCCAAAATTAAGGCAATTTTTCACAACACGATGGGAAAACTCGGCGTAGCAAGCGTCGTGGTTGTATATCATTGAATTTTCTTCGGTTATTCATTTATTTATTAAAGGGTCGCGCAATAAATTGCGTTAAGTGGGGGCGGCTGGAGCCCCGCAGAGCTCGGCGGGGACTCCCATAACGTCGGGAAAAACGCGCCTGGCCCATAAGTGCCTTTCTACAACACCAAGGCTATATTACCAGTAAGAAGGTAAAGCCCGCGAAAGCCGAAGACATGTTCACGTCTAAATACGCCCACGAAAATGCTTATCGCATAATGCAATCGAAAATGGCTGTTAATTGGCACGACCAAAAGCGTAAGGTGAATGGACGCGTCTGTCTCAGATCTTAGATATATAGATAAAAAAATATATTTGGCACTACAGACACACACAATTAACATAGATAAACAATTTTAAACTAAAGTTCATACAATAAGTAGGTATTAATAATCAAAAGAGCAATTTTTAAAAAGTTGGTATCTTATAGTAGGCATGTTTGCGTGTGCTGCAGTACGACAAATAGGCTATGGCTCAGTGAAATATTTTACTTAAAAGCAAAAACACTGATTTTCAGCCAAAACCTGATCGAGAGCGAGCAGAACAAGTCTTAGTCGAGTCGAGATCTTATCAGATCGGCACCGGAAAATTAGGTGCCTAAATTAAGAACTGTATTTTTTCTTACATTATCATTCTACTTGGGTACAACAAATTAACCCACGTAAAAATCAATTGGCCAAGCGCATGTCGGGCAACGCACAGTGAAGGCTTCCGAAGTTAAGTTCCTCTTAGTAAGGTACCTTATCTCTTTTTAACGACATATCACATCATGCAGTTGTGATTGCAAAAAACAATTTTGTATGGGGCTTTTTTACAATTTAGGATCCCAACTACGTTTCGTCAACTAGTAAAGCATACTTAGCTTTGATAACTTTTATTGTTACTTTAGTATTTATGCTACTATTTTGATCACCTTTCAGATATACCCAAATAACCGTTTAGCCGGTAGGGACTCTTGAATCTAACGAAAATGACCACATTTGCTTCATATTTATTAAACGGTATCGTATAACGTGTTAACGAAACTCTTAATATTTTTAAAGACCAACTTTAGAAGACACATCACAAGTTTGGGTATGCAAATAAAAAAGAAAACATGCACATGGGGGAGGTACCCCGAAAAACCTTTACATCAAAGTTTTTATTTCTGCGTCACCATTATGTACCGTGCGAAATTTTAACATGATAACACTAATAGTGCTAATAGTCTGCGAGTAGAACGGCTGAAAAAATAACGGTCGGATGGACGGAAAACATGGCAGAACTATGGGTTTCTAATCAGACTTCCGAACCTTAAATAATAGTCGGCGACGATGTACCTACAGGTTACGCTTAGTGAGAGAAGATTTTGTTTATTGGTTGGTTTGTTTTTTCTTTTAATTTAGATCGACTTGATTTTATTCATGAAAAAAAAACACGGAGTTTAAGAGACGGAGAATGATTTCGGCTTATTTTCGACGTAAGCGTTAGCTATTTCTCAATAAATGATTGTCAAGGACAGCATCTCTCTACATAATAATGTAATCATCTTCTTATGGTAAACCATAAAACAATGCAATATTTATATCTTTTCTCAAACGTCTTTCGAAAAGGTTATTGAACAAACAAAGTATAGATCCTACGTGTAGGCGGATGGGGGCGTGCGCAGGCGTGGTGGCTCCCTATTAACGCTTCCACGCTTATCAAAAACATATTTTTCTTAATAAAGGAAGCACATTAATTAATTTCTATTAGTTGTTTAGGATATTGTGGGAAACAAAAAGGATGGGCATTAAATATCATAAAATTAAGAAAGATAGTGAAAAAGAAACAATTATAACCTAATACTGACCGTATTAGGTACAAAATCACAACCCTTTGGCGCCTCAGGCGTGTGTTAACTTACTTGTATATTATTTAGGTAACGGAATGTTAATCTGTCCATTATAACTGCTAAGGAAAAGTTGGAAGTATAGCCAAAAAGGTCCACAAAAGCAACACATTTTCTACCTTCAGGACCACACAAACATTATTCCCACTGATTTTCTGAGATAACAAAATAATGTAAGATAACATAATAAGTAGGTAAGTGCATTTATTCATAATCCCCTGAGCACCTCAATAGCACTGATTGGCCAAATCTAGATAAGCACCCTCACCCCAGAGACGTTTGCAAGATCGAATAGATTGGCATTACTCGTTACCTCACCTTTGTGCCTGATTAGTCCACTTGTTCCGAACAAAAATACAATTTGCCCAATTACACGAGTTTTGTATTTTATTGCTGAATAGATGTTTTGCGTATCTAGTCTATTCATGAAGTTAATAATAAACTTATTTTTTTCATGCACATCTCATATTATAGTATCAGACATCAGACGCAGGATCATCATAGTTTCAGCCGTAGGATATCCACTGCTGAACATAAGCCCCACAGATTTCCAAAGCGACTTCCTTTCATGTGGAGGGACCTTGGCCATATTCACCACGCTGGGCACGCGGGTTGGCAAGCGCGGTTCCAGCTATCGTTGTTAAAATAGGGGATGCTGCGGCCCATCCCTTAACTTTTTTTTCCTAATAGCCTCTTACGACATCCACGAGCAGACATGGAGATGCCTATTCTTCAGTCACAGCCAACACGGCATTAGGTGGATAAATACTTAGTTTTTTACATAGATTCCTTAACACCGTTCCAATTTTACGCCAATCACGGAAATACAAACATGATCATAATACGAGTATCATCAACAAAATGAAATGGAAATCTTATTTATTTTGAACTACATAACTAAATAAATTTATTGAACGCGCATAGAATCACTATTAAATATGCCTATTACCATTTTGGTAATACGGTCGTAATAAAGCGGAGATGTGACAACGGGAATAATTGCTTTCACTTAAGGTAGATCGTCTCTTCTATGTTATCACTGCCAAATTACGGTAGCTGCTTCTTAGGAAACCAAAGCACAGCTTTTTCCAATGCATATATTAAATTGATAAATTGAGAGCATCATATATTTCGTTATGATTATGTAAACATTAACACGTGTGTGAAACGATAAGAGCGTTTACTATGATGCGACGGCCGTCATCGGGACAGGGAACAGTCGTACAGGTAATATAATTATTATATAGCAAAAAATATGCAGCATCCTTTTGCATAATTTATTTAAAGATATCCGACAGCTAAGGAAACCAGAACACAGCATTTTTATATACCTTTAGTATTTTTCTGCTATTTTCTCTTTGCTTTAGGTAAGTAGGGACGCAAGTCGTACGTATGCTATACGTACGACTTGCGTCCCAACTTGAAACGGAGCGATTCAAAGGCACGTGTTGAGGCATCTACACGGCACAATGTTTACAAGTAACATGGTGCCGTGTAGATGCCTCAACATACACTACTACTACATGAGCAACAGCTATATTACGGCCATCATAAAACGCCAACCGCTTCTAGGGAACCAAATCTAAGTTGCAACGGGGCAAACGGGTAGAGTGGAGAGTGGTTTGTCCATATACCGGATCTACATTATGCTTAAGACTTTAAACTGTAACTTACCTGGTGTTCTAGACAAGATCCATTTTCTGTTGGCATTAACGCCAGCGGAAAGATCGAATTGTATGGAAATGGCATTAGCTTGTGAGATGACTGCTGCAAACTTAGTAGACAAAATTCAGCTGTCCGTATAACGTTAGCGTGAAAGGAAATAATCTTGTCTAGACACCCTGCTACAGAAAAGTCGCCTCAGAAAGAAAGCTAACAGGAGGTAAGGCACAGCGAGATTTTCTCGTTCTAATTTGGAGCAGCCCGTCTGGGGAGGTACCTCCGCCTTACAGAAGATCGCAGCCAAACAACATTATTTGTTTCAAATAGTGTTGTGTTCCTGCGGTGAGTAAGGTTGCCAGAGCTCTTTAGGGGGGAGGGGTCGGCAAAGCGTGCGTGATACCTCTGGTATTGCAAGCGCTCATAGGCTACAGTAACCGCTTACACACAGGTGGGCCGTATGCTTGTTTGCCAACTCAGTTGTATAAAAAAAAAAAAAAAGCTAACAGTTAGTCATGGATTGCTTTCTCGTGATCAGTCTTTTTTGAAACGTTTAGACTATTTTGGTGAGGTGATTTGTCGCAATGGATCGTGGCCGGGCGGTGACTTTGATCAGTTTTTGTTCTGCCACAGAATAACTTAGACCTACACCTACTACGAAAACGATTGGATGCAGAGAACTCTTACTAGCTAGTTGATTCCATTTCTTTTGTTCAGTCTTTACCACGGTCTGTTTGATGGGAACAGTTAGACCACTGCGTAAGAAAGAAACTCTTTATAAGGTCTTTTGCCATCCTGTTACGAGTTATCTAGGAATTAAATCCATAAAAGTTGCTACTGTTAATTATAAACGCACGTAAATAATACTGATTTAACACATTTAATTTTATAATTAAATGTGTTTTTCTCGCCTGAAACACAGGATTACCTAGTTCAGGCTCCTATGTAATATCTACCTATATGTAAAAATGACCATTAACCTATAAATTTTTGTGTACCTTATCAATCTTATGAATAAATGATTTACTTATATTGGCTTTATATTGACTGAATGTGAAATTATTCTTTGAAACTCCAAATGTAGAGGTCCGTTATGTTTCTTAACTGCGTGTGTGGTTAATAAAGCTAACGAGATCGATATGAGAAAAACACTTCAATAAATTAAGGACATTCCGTATCAATATTTATGCCAATCATTGCTTATTGATGAATCAAGAAATAAAAAGCCGATTTGAGGATATCTGAGGACCTGTTTATTTGATCTCGTATTTTTTGCCGTTTTCGGCGTTCGATACCGCAAATAATCAAAAATACGACTTGAGCGGCAAAAAGGGCTTACGGACAAAACTCATCGTTTTACATCGAGTCCGTTTCAAATCGTTCCATTTCATTTCCATTGGAGTTTTTTTTTTGCGGCATCTGGCAACACCGGTGCGGGCGCGCTCTGTCGATCTGTTATTATTAATTACCTTCTTTGATACGAATGTGTAACAATCGATCGTCTTGATTAAAATATCTACCTAAATAATAGACGAATACAAAGACTGGTATCGTGTAAAAAGCCTTTAGATCGATTCGATACAAAGCGCGATAACCTATATAAATTGTAGTTCACTGTCTGCTATGTACCTTACATAGGTACAACATATGATTCATTAGATGTAAAGAAGTTATCCCGAAAGGGGCTTATATCTTAATAGACTAAAAATAGCCCCAAGCCAAATAGCTCATTTATTGGTTTTTCTTGATTGTTGAACGTTGTACTAAATTCCTACCTAACTTTAATAAATCTACGTAACCCTTGTCAAACTCAAACTTCTCACGACTCAGGGTATTCTAGTGTTAAGAGTTTGTAAGCAACGTATTTTAATAGGTGCCTAGACTAAGCTTTACAAAATATATATTTATGAAAGTGCTACTTTATAAATCTAACGTAAAAGTTGCTTTTATTGTTTATTAGCATTATTTTAAATTTAGGAAGTATGTCCTCTGCGCGCTTACAAAGAGCACATACTTCGTAAATTTAAAATACTTTCATAAATATATATTTTGTCAAAAAACTCATAAAGGCGTTGTGCAGCCTGTTGAGTTACTTAATCAAAATGTTATGTTATAATGTACTCTAGACTGTGTTTAGGTATATTTTGTATTACTTCGTTTAATAAAGATCTTAAATATAAAAATAGACTAAGCTTTAATAATGCTCTAATACACTACATGTTTTGATAATTATACGTTATTATTTTCTTAATACTATATACTTAGACTTTTGTTTTAGTAAATACATCATCTTTCGGTTTGTCGTAAACCTTGCAAAGTCAAGAATTTGATTCCCTTTTCTGACTAAATATTTAAGACTTTGAGCGTGTATGATCCCCAAAACAATTTTTTTTATAATTTATCAATGTTAATCATAATTTATCAATGTTATTCAACCTACTCGTTAAAATTCAGTCGTGTTTTTATTAGTACTTAGTCGTTAGTTAAATAGTTTTTTAGATTAGTTTAGTATATTTAGGATTGTTACTTAATTTGTTATACAAAATGTTCTGAATAAATGTATCAAATTATTTTGCATTTAATTTGATTAGTGCCTCTAGTGGCGCACTTTTGTTAATTTAGTGATTTAAAATGAGGATTATGCAGTGGGCTACAATATTGCCATCATTCAGTAGGTACTTGAGCCGTGGTGGCCCCGGCTGAAGAATAGGCCCCTCCATATCTTTCTATCCGCGGATGTCGTAAGAGGCGACTAAGGGAAAAAAGCTAGGGGATGGGCAGCAGCGTCTCCTATTTTAACAACGATAGCTCTAACTGCGCTCACCAACCCGCATGCCCAGCGTGGTGAGTATGGGCAAATCCCCCCACATGATAAGGAATTCGCTGTCTGTGGGGGAGGCCATGTTCAGCAGTGGACGTCGTACGGCTGAAATGATGATGATGATGATGATGAGTAGGTACTTACTTACCTACAAATTTACCGCTGTTAGGAGCTTAATGTAAGCTGTTTATTGTCCCTAAATAAATAAAAAAATAAATGCGCGCATAGCGATTTTCAAGCAATAAAAAGACATTTCACTGATATAATAATAATATGTATATTACTATCCTTCGTTCAAATAAATTATATTCAGATAATATTGCATTGCGGTGTGCACACGCACGGTCGAACTCGCGAGTCACGGCCGGGACGCGTATAAATTGCTCAATTTGGTCCGAAGCAAATGGCATATTAAATAATTATTTCTTGTTTATGTATCCGAAAGCGTTCGTCTGTTTGTCAGTCCTACCAATGTAGGTAGCATGGCCCTTTTTTTGTAATATAGCATCTAAAGAAAGGCTGATTTATTAACTTACATTGAAAGAATTGGCTAGATAGTGATTAATCAGAAAGAATTGTTTTCAAAGCAATCGTGTATTGCTCTAGATGTCAACAGCAAAATCAGCCAAATCAGCCTTCTTGCTGACGGAAAAATATAGTGAAGTGTCAATAGTAACAATATTCTATTATCTCATTCTACACCTCTGTATAATGCAAAGATTTTGGAGGTCCAGCTTCACTCTAGTATAAGGCTAAATACCTATAAGCTAGTTTTTTTTTAATGATCTTAACGTCTTACCAAATAAATACATTTTGAATTGTGTGTGAGTGTGCGTTTGTGTATGTGTGTGTGAAGTAAGTGAATGCTACCGATGATGATGATTAAAACTGTGTTGCCAGCCATGCTTGACCATTAATTTATAAATATCTAACTAGCATTCACCCACAACTTTGTTCTCGTGGTATGAGAATAAATATTATCCTAAGCCCCTGTCTAGGTCATATTATCAATCAGTACCGGTACCTACCGAAAATATCGAAATCAGTTTAGTCGTGAAGAGTTGCCGCATATGTGCTTAAAGTGTATTGTTTTTATAGCAATATACGAATCGATTTAAATTTCCAAGTGAACCCACGTGCTGGAGCCAGCGGGTATATTGTATTTACGAGTGTGTAAGCATTTAGCTTCTTCGGTACGCTTTCATGATAACTCCACAGGGGCTGAATAGATTTCATGTGCATGCGAATTAATTTATTTAAGACGATTACTTTTCATCAAGGTCGTAGGAGTTAAAAAGAACAGATTACTGGTTAATTTGCTTGAGTTCGAAAGTTTATGTAGCGTTGGCGAGGTCTTTGAAAGATTGTTATATTAATTTAAAAAATCGCCTGCCCTTAACTTTAACGGGGATGCGCTAAGCAACTGTACCACCGAGTCCATTTCTCCTCTTGTCAAAATTATTTGGGTTGTTCCCCGGCTCGAAGCACCGATAGGTTTTAAATCTTTCTTCTAAATCTTTTTTAAATATTAGAAGTCAAAAATCTTAGCTTGAACTAAAATCTCTTGGAATAATCAACGACTTTAAAAACATAGAGGCGTGTAATTTTAAATCATTTTATTTTCAGTAATGTGTAATTGTTGAGCATAAATAACTAACTTAACTAGAGTAGTACAAAACTTTTAATTTGTATGCCATAATTGGGAAACATCTTTTGCTCACAATGGTCGTGGATTTTCAAGTGAATTGCATCATTACGCACAACATTATTTCAAACAAACCAAATACATATCTGGGCGACTGTACATAGGCATGTACGAACGGAATCGTTCATGAAGAGAACTTTGAAATCATTAAGTCCGAATCAAATTCGATTCAAATGATCGTGACAAAAACTCGATCGTATTCGATTGTGTCGGCGAGGTAAAGGCGAGATATCAATAGTCATCGGCCGACGGATTTCTGCCGCGATTCGAATTAATTACTGTACAGTTAGAGGCAAGAGGTGAACAGGTGTTTTTTTGAATAGGTATTTTGACTAATGAAGTTGATTGTCTACGAATACTTCAACACCCTGCAACTTTAGGCTTTTTAAAACTTGCTTTGAGACACGTCTTGAATCTCAAGCCGCTTTCATATGATATTTCATCTATCCCGTCCTTCTACTTCTTATTCTGTATTAGGACATTCCTATCCTACAAATATTATAAACGCGAAATTTTGTAAGGATGTTTGGATGTTTGTGGTTCAATCACACCGTAACGGCTCAGCCGATTTCGATGAAACTTGGAATAGATAGAGTTATTTATCTAAAATAGCATATAGGCTACTTTTAGTCTCAGGGATATTACACACCCATCAATGTTAAAGTCACCAATTTCAATAGTTATCTATTATGTATATCAGTCTCTGGTACCCATAGTACAGGCTATGCCTAGTTTGGGAGCAGCTGACCGTGTGTGATAAATGTCCGGAATATTTATTTATTAATTTAAAATGTAATATAACATCGCTCACCGTCGGCTTCAAGGACGGTTTTTGGTATTTCTTCAGGTATAGAGAACGAGAGTAGGTAGGAAGTTAGACAGTATTAGTTTTCTACGTAGGGGATTCCAAAATCGTTATTATAAAGATTTATTTGATTCCTTTTTGGCACCAAAACAAACACACACCAATCAATACATTTAATATTACTTGTGATAATTAGGCGCGTGCTACGCTGTAGAGCATGCTTACCTACTTGTTCTAGTATTAGACATCAACGAGCTACTGTAAAGAGGTTCAATTCTTTTCGATTAAATTCTTTCCAAAAACATTGGTACTCTTTTTTAGGGTTCCGTACCTCATTTGGAAAAACGGAACCCTTAAAGGATCACTTTGTTGTCCGTCTGTCTGTCTGTCTGTCCGTCTGTCAAGACCCTTTTTCTCAGAAACGACTAAAGGTATCAACTTGAAATTTGTACCAACTATTAAGGTCTGTGGGTTTTTGTGGTGCCGTATATAAATCAAAGCTCTAGCTTAATGCATTAAAAAGATATGGCAATGAATGTATAATTTTTGTATGGAAATAGCAATAATCAAAAACCTCTAGGGTACTTCCAGTTACCTCACGATTCTGAAATTTGCAATGCTAGGAGCTTTTGTGACACAGTTAAAGGGAAAAAGTCTGAAATTGAGGAATTTCGATGTTTTTTATGAAACAAAGTTATATTTGCGGCCATTGTCATACAATTACTACGTGAGCAACCGCAAACATAAGTTTGTCAACTCCGAAATTATTTTGATTTTCTGACCACGTGTACGGATTTTCCGGCTGGTAAATCCATTGGTACGTGACGGGATTTGAACCTGCGACCAATGGCACGGAAGCCTCAGGGCGCGAGTTCTCGCACTTGACCGTCTTTATTTTATTCTGTTTTGATGGAACTCAGAAATTATTGTATGGAGAAATCAAAAAAACAAAACAGAAAAATAAAACTGAGATGCTTTTCGGTCAAATCAGAAATTTCACAGTGGATTAAATTCTTAATTAACGATTTGACAATATCCCATGGTCACAATTTTCTGTATTCCATAAATTAAAATTTTTGTTTTTTTTTCTTTAAAACCAAAAAGAGAAACCAAAAAACAACATGATGGTAAGTAGAATATTTTTTTTAAATTGAACAAGTTCTTTAATATAAATTAAAGTTTTACCTAATCTAATAATGATTGTTTCAGATATATAATTAAGAGCAATTTTTTAAATTTGGTTTATTTCGTGCAGGGGCTCTCAACCCGCCATCTGCTGGGCTGCACTCAATAATGGCGGTGTCCCGCGGAGGCATTGTCCATGGTAATTTGTAGCTAGCATCACTCCCAAAAAACACCCGTACAAATAATAACGCTATTTTAATAAAATACCTACTAGCTACCCCGCAACATGCTGTCAGGGGTCCTATTGTGGCACAGTTTAACCTGAATACCTACTGTGCGTTTCTATTATTGTTGCAAATATTTGATTATTTAGTGCTTAGTATATATTTTATTATGTTGAGCAAAATACTATGGTTTCATATTAATTTACCTACGGTATTGATTCAATATGCATGGTCGATTGAATTAGGCGTTGTGTAGAATAAAATGTGTTTTTTATTGTTATACATCAAAATCTTAACAAGATTCTGTTCGATTTAAGTTAATTGAATGAACATAAACTAAAATAGAAACTAACAAACTAACATTTCTGCGACCAGCTTCAATTTTCTAAGATCGACGATATTGACTATATAAGTCAATATCGCAAAAACTGCGTTGCTTGTGAGGAGCATCGATAAAAATATATTAAATTAATCACGCTCGTTCGTGCAGTGGTTGATAATAATGTTTAAAAAAAATACTTACAGCGTGCGGCCCCCGCCCCCGCATGTTGTAAGTACCGGTGGCCAATCGGTCGCCGCACGAGCGCGGGGCGTGCCGACATTGGGCACAGGTGATATAATAGTCCCATTGTTCTATAGTTTCACTCCAAGATAACACGTGATACATAGCAATCGTGTAATTTGACCCGAAATTAAAAAATAGTTATGTAAAGATAAGACAAGTAAATTTTACGGGGCTAAACTCCACACGTTAAAAAAAATGGTTAGTCACTGGGATTATAAAAAGAACGTATCGCTTCGCTCTCTTGATCAAAAACATTTTGACGATATCATTCTAGGCTCCTCGCCAAGATTTTTTGTAAAAAATAATAATAATAATAATAATCCGGACATATTCACACGGTCTACTGATCCCAATCTAGGCATAGCCTGTACTATGGGTACCAGAGACTGATATACATAATAGATATATATTTAACACCCAGACACAGAACAAACATCTGTGTTCATCACACAAATGATTTGTCCAGTGCGGGGATCGAACCCGCGACCTCTAGCGCAGAAGGCAGAGTTACTACCAACTGAGCTATGAGGAGTTGTATGGAAGCAATTTATTTATATTTCGGTACATTTACTGAGACTGTGCGAGAATCTGGCGTTTTTTTTAAATCTTTGCTGAAAATTTAGTGGCCCAAGCACAAATAATTCAATATAGCGTTACGCTCACGCTTCGAGAGCAAAAGTCAAACATTAGCCAATAACATCGGCAGACGATTGTGAAAGTTGCGGGAAGTAGGTGGATGGAAAAGGCTCAAGACCGTTCGTCATGGAACTCTTTGGGGGAGGCCTATGTCCAGCAGTGGACTTCTACAGGCTGATGATGATGATGATGATGATCAAAAAACAGAGTTGGAACATTTACTCTACGTTCGGCTGTTCAGTTCAGACACCAAGTTTTTGATTCAGTAAAATTGGCTCATTTTCATTGAATGTCATTTGTAGTGGCAGAGGCCTCTGAAACTTTTGACACTGCGTGAGGTGATAAGCTTTTTATTTAACTTACACAATTACAATGTCAACTTGGAATTTAAAATCAATTAACATAATTATATTTAGCGATTAACTTTAGTAAGAGCCTGTAACCTACTTACGCTTAGAATCTTAACAGCGAGTGCAAACCAACTGTTTGTTTGGTTAATTGATTTGTTTCTATTCATGTTTTTTGTTGTGTTTATATAATATTGGTTACTAGCTACCTAATACTTACCCTGTTTGAGTGCTCGTGTAATTTGTAAAAGAACCTAATTACGTTCTCACGAGTCTGAGTGCCCACACAAACCCTACGTGGTTTTAAGGCACAAAAAAAAATTACTGTTACCGTTTTTGATAACGTGTAGATTGAATACATAAAAAAAATAGGGACGTGTTTATATCATTTAGTACCTAATTAGTAGGGAAAAAACCTAGTATGTGGAGTAGGTACCCAATTTGTGAGGATTTTTTTTTAATTTAACATAGGGTTAGAAGTACTTGGCTGGTGGCTCATTAAAACTTTATAGAGTCATAAAAATATATTCAATTCTTTCCAGAAAACATTAAAAATTGTTAAAGGTTCAAAATTAATTCTAGTTCAAAGCTCAATAAAATAGAACAGGTAACAGTACACTTACAGCCTCGCTAGGCTCTTTAATATAAAATAAATAAATATTCCGGACATATATAGGCTCTTTAATATCATAACACATTATTATAACTAAACCTACTTACGTATAGTTTTTAATAAAAGTTATTGGGAAATATTTCTCTTACAGCATGTAAGCGCGACATGGCTCGCAGCGTGACGCGTATTAAATTAAAAGTGACAACATGTGTTTTCCTTCCCACAGGAAAATACATTAGCAGAAACATTTCCCGGCGATCTGCTATCCCTTTCTAGCCAACCCGAAAGGCTGTACGCCAGAAAAGAAGCCTGGATGTGGCGCCCTCGAAAGCTAACAGAGAGCTTTCAACGTAAATCTGATAAACTGAACACATTATGACACCCATACAAAGAAGTTTTCTTTCTAATCTATCAGCGAACTCTACTGAAATCGGCTCACTCTTTCATTCGTTCTGCTAAAGCAAAGGTTAGAGAGAGATGGTCGGATGTTGTTGTTTGCCGAGCGAAGCGGCCGATTGGGTGAAAAAGTTCGGTGTGTCCCGCCCTTGGCTCGCGTGCAGGGCTGCGTTCGCGCCTTCGCCGGGTCCGCACAGAATATTTTCTAAGAAGCAGTATGTCGGCTGTAGCGAGGGGCGGCGACGACGCGGGAGCCCGCAGTCATGCTGAGAGTCTCAGCGGAGTCGGAGGACACACGTCGCGAAGCCTTTCAACGTTTCGGAAAAAAAATCGTGTCATTTATCCCAAAAAACAATCGATGATTCTTCAAAACTGTGAAACTGAAACGAGACCGTTATAACAACGTGCCTATCTGTGATAATAAATCATTTTCTCTATTTTCATGAGGATACCTACTGAAATTATATTTTCGATGCGCCATTACATAGTTCAGTGAAGTGTTTTGATATTTTTCTGTGCTTTTTAGAACTGTGACTTCTTGTGTTTATACACTTTCATCAAGCAGCGAAGGTTGACCCCTAGCTTCAGGTAAGTCGCATCAAAACAGACATAAAAACCTTGGTATAATCAAGATCAATCTAAAGATCCTTCCTACAGATAATTTACCACTTTACCTACTCACATTGATTTTATCTGAGGACCATCAAAGTCAAAGTCAAAGTATAATTTATTGCTTGAAATACATGTCATAAAGATGTCAATTACTATTGAATCAATGTATTCTACGTATATCTAGGCATGCATAATACATCAATAAGAAAATTGCACCGAAAGAAGAGAATATTAAGTGAGGTAAATTAAGTTTAATGATGTTGATGAGAATCTAAACAAAACACGTGAGTTATAATTTTGAATCAAGAAACAAACACATTAAAACTAGTTTGCCAAATGAAAATCCGATACGGCCAATGAAATAATGCTGCTGGTATCCGAACAATGTTAGCGAGCATTTTAAATAAACTCTATAGAATAATTATTTGGTATTTTAGATAAATACATAACCATATACTTACCGGCTGCGGCTGTGGAAAGCCTAAAAGCCCGGCGGCGGCGGCAGCCGTCGGCTAATATTTAATGCTCTATTATTTCGCAAAACGAAAAGACTCATTTTTTATTTTTTTATTTTTTTTAATGTTATACGGATGCAAACAGGCTTACGGCCCACCTGATGGTAAGTGGTTACCGTCGCCTATTGACATCAGCAACACCTGGAGAATTGCAAATGCGTTGCCTGCCGAACCCCTCCCCCCCTAAAGAGCTCTGGCAACCTTACTCACCGCAGGAACACTACACTATTTGAAACAAATAATGTTATTTGGCTGCGATCTTCGGTAAGGTGGAGGTACCTCCCCAGGCGGGCTGCCCCAATTTAGAGCGAGAAAATCTCGCTGTGCCCTACCTCTCTCATTATTACAGTTTTAAAAATATTTACTCTATTGCTGATAATCACGCATTGATTCCAATGTATCTAGTCTCCAATAACACGTGTAATTCTTAAAATGAATAGCCAGTAGTACAATCACCTACATTAGGATGAAATGGTTAATTTTGAAACATATGAAATGTCATTTTAGTGCAGGCGACTATACATGTGAGCTTTAGCAAAACATCCTGGGCCCTTGTTCCTGAAGAGACGAAGTGACTAACAACAATGGATCACCTGGGGCTATATGAATAATTAAGAATAGACAAGCGTCCTCCCGCGGCTTCGATAAAAGTAGCCTATGTCACTATTGCATCGAGATCTATCTTTGCAAAAATCACGTCTATTCGATTCTACGCGGAATTAGGGACCAATCAACAAACAAACACACTTTTGCGAAAGGTGGGAAAGATACAATCATTGGACCTGCGCTTTCATTGGACCACCAAGGTTAAAGCTGTGCATGCTGGCAACACCTAAGCCAGTCGAAAAGAATCCTTTGGGTCTAATTCTAATTCTAATCGGGGATGGTTAGACCTGCACTGACTTCCCGCTGTGGGGTGTTTTGTGCAGTGTCCTTTGGGTCTTGAATTTAATGTTGACTAAATGTATCCATGTTTAAGTATTGACCTTGTTGCTATCAATGGACTAATACAGAGTTCCGCTATTGCACCGGTCTAATCATGGCAATTTTTTTATTATATTATCTTTGGTCATATTGTCAGAGTATTTTTCTTATTATGAGAGATAAATAAAAACTTATCGCAGAGAACGCAATATTTTGACACGGCTTAGGAACTTTAATAACACTAACAGATGTATAGATAAATAGCAGATGTATTTTAAAAGACATATATCACAAATATTTTCGTTATAGCAAGCAGAATAACCACATTTCGACTTTTCATAGATATTGTAGGATACTCTGTACGTCGTCATTATTTATTAATATTTTTAATTAAAATAAGTTGCTTTGTTTGGGAATTAAAACAATCTTCTCAAAGGTCATTAATGGCATCTTAGTGGTCTAAATGTACCTTTCAATAGTCGAGCAGATGCAAAGTCAAAGTTAGTGACCGCATTATGATGATAAACAACGAAGATTTTTTGTTAAGAAGAAAACTTTGAATTTGGCACAGTTACCACAACTAGCAATTGACATCCTCAGATTTGAAAAGGGGTTCAAAGTTGTATCAAAATCTTAAAGGCTTAAAATCAATTTGAACTGAGGCGGGCTAGCTAATTCGAACTCACGAAATAATTAGACGTTAATTAGGTGCAATGAGATTTATTGATCGAGCGAGCGAAGATCGCTTAAACAACTTGGGCGTATCGGCAATGAATGTTTATTTCTTAGAGCATAAATTTCGCACCGTCAATCCATTTTGCATAGAATTTAGTGGTGTACTATCAAAATTTACTGGTAATAATATGAGTGGAGTTGCCGTGGTGGCCCCGGCTGAAGAATAGGCCCCTCCATATCTACCTATCCGCGGATGTCGTAAGGGAAAAAAGCTAGGGGATGGGCAGCAGCGTCCCTCATTTTAACAACGATAGCTCTAACTGCGCTCGCCAACCCGCATGCCCAGCGTGGTGAGTATGGACAAATCTGGGGGGATTGATAAGGAATTTGCTCTGTCTGTGGGGGAGGCCATGTTCAGCAGTGGACGTCGTACGGCTGAAATGATGATGTAAATCAGGGGTTATCAAGATACATGGGTCAAGATGGGGGTTCTTCAAGATAAAGTTATACAGATACATTAAATGATATGTCATACGAAAGAACTTTGCTTACACATTTCAAAGCGATTTTTATTTTTATGCTAGGCCATATAGTTTTTGGACTTTTTTGGACTGGAAAAGTTTCAGTGACTTCGTAATTCAGGCAAAATGCATATTAGTTAGATGATAAGTATTTTCTCTAACACATTTTAGGTGCATTTTATAGTTCGAATTTATCGCAATGCGTGTTTACGTTATCTATTGTTAGTACATTTTGTTTTAGGATGCATGGGATCTTAGTTTTCTTTCATTTTAATAATTCGGAACTTGATCATCATTTATTTTTAATATTTACTCTGCCAAGCCTGATAACTTGTAGAACACTAAGTAGTCTTATTAAAAAAAAGGTAACAATGTAAAATATACCTAACAAAATATCAAAATACCCTGTCTGATCCTTCGGGGTAATATTACGTATCGAAATGCGATCACAAAAACATTTTTTCATGAAGCTTTAATGTCGCGATTTGTTTAATTATTACGACTTGCTACAGTACCGCTTATGAGGCGCCGGCGAGGCCAATAACCTTACCGCGATGGTAAATAATATAGCCACTGTGCCACATATTCGCAATTTGGTATACACATTTTTATTTCATATGGATTTCTCAGGTATTTTTTCCTAACATTTTGAATGAATTACATATTATGCCTTTAATGAATCTGACAGGGTTTAGGTATATTACATGCTGTATTTTAATGCTGTCTTGCTGTCTTGGCCTCAAATTTTAAACTGGTTATGCTAAATAAGATTATTAAAAGAAAGTCAAGCTATCCAATTAATAACTAAATTGATATCTTATTCACTGAATTTATATTGGACCTAAATTCATATAATTTAACAAAATTAATGTTGTATTTTATGTTAATTAAAATTGTAAAAATTTTCGACGCCATACAAACTAGTTACTGCAAGTTATAACAGTATGTCTATCTACCTATAGCTCAAAATACTAACAATAATAATTACTGAATATTGCACGAACGAGAGATTATTTTACTAACGAGATTATCATTAAATAAGTATGAGCTGAAATTGATAAAAAACTATTTGGCTTATATCTCGTAGTAGGTACTATGTAAGGTGAGTTTATATATTTGATCAAGAGAACAATAACTGATAGCTTTAACAGAGGTAAGTGTAAGAATCAATAACGAGACCGTACTAAAAGCACGCGAAGGTTCAGTCACCAGTTCTGTTATTTTTTTTTGCATCGTTACTAATAGGAACGATTCTATTAGAAACCGTTATTTTTGTCAAGATGAGTGATCTAAATACTTCCTTACAATATCCTGTACCACTGTGAAATCTCTCTCAAAAGAATCATCTAATGAGATTACAGCTAATTCCTTAAAACTGTGGAAAATGTTTATATGACAGCTGCAAAAATTTACCAACTTACTGCAGATGTTGACAGCCATGATGCGCATTTTTACTAACAAACAAGGCTGAGAATGCTTTGAGTTAATTTTAAAGATCAGATTTTTGTAATCCTATTGACCGATGACTGTCTGTACAGATCTGTCAACCCGTTGCTTTGTGATGCAGCGGCCGCGCCGCGGGGAGCCACTAGATAATGTACAGATTAGATGGAAATCTGAAAAGAGACATTGTTTCACCCAGGTAGAGCCTTTGCTCTGAGGCACAACGAAGTGTTTTAAACAATATATAAACAACATTATTCGAAAATAATGCGATTATGTAGACGCCCACAAAAAAATATAGTGCAGTTGTCTGATTGACAGTTGTTGAAGATTTGCAGTAGATGCGGGGTGTGAAAAAAGTTTAAGTAGTAAACGGGGTTTGTGGGATCCTCTAGCTAGTATAAACGACTCGGATTGTATTATGAAATGAAATTTAATTCAAATATTGATTTATGGATTGAAACATGCAGTTATCTACATCTACGCTATAATAAAAATTAGGCATAAACAATATAAAGTGGTGAAACTGAACTAATTCTAACAATTCTTCCACTAATACAATGCTACACTATATTTTTTATCCGGGTACCACGTGAGCGAAGCCGTGGAGACTGCTAGTAAGACATATAGTTAATGTATTTATGTAAAAAATACATGATCTATAAAAAAAACTACCCATATAAAAATTATATGGTTTTGTTTTATAGCTAGATAAATTAATAGAATTTACCTTTTCCAAGATTTAATTTAAAAAAGAATATAGTGAAGCCGTTGAATGCTTGCTCAGTTCATTTTTGCCAGGTAGAGGCTGCGGTCCAGTAATTACAAAGGGACGCGATGTAGCTATAAAGCCCTCGTCCTTCTGTCGCATGATCACTAGCCACAAACAGGTTTTATCATTCATAAAACTATTTTAATAAATTATCGATGCTAAACCTCGGCCATAAAAAAGATTGAACCAGCCTAACAAATAAACTAAAATTAAATATACACGAATACAATCGAAATTTTTGTCTCAGCCGTATAAAAGTGTCCTATAAATTTACCCACACTTTAATTTAATGTCCAAAAGTACCTGGCTCACAATTTTTTTTATATAAATAAACGTTCATCGTCGGTTATGGCTGCACGAATGTGTGTTATTATAAAGAGAGAAATGTTTTTAAATTTGTCTCGAAATGTTCAGCAAAGGTTTTGAATCAGGCACAGGGATAAATTATTGCCTATAGCGGAACCCTGATTTAAAACAATTTTTATTTTTCACAGGGTGTGAAGCCTCCATTTTGACAATAAGACGAAGACACAAATATGTGGAAAAGAAGGTGAAACAGACCAACACCAAGATTTGCAATCGTCGGTAGCAGCACCATTGGCGACGACGAATACCGCGGGCCGCGCCCGCCGCGTGGATGGTGGCGGGCGAATGGGGCTATGCGCCGGCGTCGGCCACCCCCGTCATGAATGCGTTTCTCGAGACGAACCACGCTCACCTCGCCTCGTATGGCCTAAAGATGTCACCACAGGGGGGGTGCGGCGTCAGGCCTCAGCACGGGGCCACCGCTCCGCATCCGCCGCCACCGCCGCCGCCGCACCACCCCTCGCACTACCAGCCATACCCGCTGCACTCCTACCAGCCAGGCTACCTGCGCGAGTACGGTGGCTGCGGCGAGCTGTTCCCGCAGCAGCCCATCGAGCAGAGCTGGGACTGGCGCGGTGACATGCACTACCAGGGCGCGGCGCCGCTGGTGCCTCACAGCCATGCACACGCGCCTCATGCCTTCCTACGCTACGTGCGCGCGCCGCCCCGCCGCGACATGCGATGCCAATGGCAGGACCCCGATCAGCCGCCTCCAAGGAAACTTTGCAACAAGCTGTTCTCCAGCATGCACGAGATAGTTACGCACCTGACGGTGGAGCACGTTGGCGGGCCGGAGTGCACGACGCACGCGTGCTTCTGGCAGGGCTGCTCCAGGAACGGACGCCCCTTCAAAGCGAAATACAAGCTAGTAAACCACATTCGCGTCCACACCGGAGAGAAGCCGTTCCCATGCCCTTTCCCCGGATGCGGCAAAGTGTTTGCAAGATCAGAAAATCTCAAGATACATAAAAGAACGCATACCGGTAAGTCCAATTACTTTATCAATCTTGCCCTCTACTTTATCAATCAAATCTTGATATGTTGACGCATAAGAGTCTTACATAAGACTGATTTAGGTATCAAAAAAGATGTCACCGCCATTCAGCTGTCGGTGATCTGGTGGAACATTTTAATTTTCATAAATCTATAATGAGCCGCCCCCCGCAGGCTGCCCGCTGCGGTCGCGTGGATGCCCACTGTTGCGACATATCCGAGCACGCCTCAACAATGGCTCACCGATACAATGACACGAGACAACAAACTGATATCAAAGAATATCCTTGTAATGCGATCCGGAGCATAAACAAGAGCTAACGGGCGCCCTATAAATGTCCACATCGACTTGTGAAGTCCGTTTCTCAGTAAGCACAGACAATAACGCTTCCAGTCAGAACTCCATATTTCAATTCATTACAATAGACGAAGATTCATCTTAAACGCTAGAAAAAAATTGATCGTAAATTAAAATGTCCAGTTCCGTCTCGTCTCGGTTCCTTAGCCTTGTCTCTCTTGCACGCTGGAGTATTGTTATTGGTAAAGTATTGGTACTTAACTTTAAATATCGATTTTTGGGAACGGTCTGAGAATTTCTTTGGTCAGAGAGTACAGCCAGATGGTTTTATTATATTTTTTTCTGAGCGTCACTATTTAGTGTGTTGCGTTGGGACTTTTGTCCTGTGCCCCCGTCTGCTATCTCATTCGGGTTTTGAATGGAGGAGACTTTTTTTGCGGGCAAGTTTGTAGAATTGTTTTATTGGAGGCTATAAATTAACTTGGAAGTTTTGTGAAGAAATAGTTGACGGATCCTCTGTTAGTCATTATGACATTAATTGGTTAAATGCAAAAATCAAAACTTAAAAAAATCCTGCAATGCAGTTAGTTTAAATTTACCGGTTCTTACGTCAGATTTCGTAGGTACCATAATCTATCCCCGTATCAACTTTGCGATTTGTTTTAGGCGGTGACGTGAGTTGACAGTTTCAATGATTTTAGGTTCAAATTCGTGTAAAATTTCTCTGACACGCTCGCATTAGAATGGCAATAGGACGTCACGTCTAATGTTTTAACAGCACAATTCAATAGTTTTAAAGGTAGCCTCGTTATAAACGTTTATCTGTTAAAAATATTCTATGGTCCAACGCGAGCCTCTGATATTGATATTTTTATTAACCAAGTGTAAGTTGATACTTTCCGCATCGGTAGCGTGCCTTATTATATTTTATTAGTAGCTTTTTTGAATAAGTACCTTTTAAATTATTATAAATTCATCTCTTGTTATGGATCTCTATGCCATGTCCTTATTTTGATTGGATATTGTTGTTTTTCCATCAAGATATTTTTATTATTTGTTATACAAGGTGATTTATACGGTGATTTTTACCATCCAAAAAGGGGATTATTCTTTCAAGAAAAGAAAGAAAATTATTCGAAAAAACTTGGTTTTAGATTTTTCCCAAAATGATGTAGCTGTTTTTGCTATATTTGTATTTGTTTATATCATCTACAGAACTTATTACCTACTAAAACAGCTGGTTCATTGAGTTTGAACTCATTTTACCCCAGATTAGCAGATTTACCATCCGCTCGAGGCGTTTTCTATAAAACTGATTAAATGGCCTGACCTGTCCAGTACATTATAAATTACGGTGCGGTCAAATCTTTTATTAGCTATTAAAGATGATTGCGAAATAAACAAGACAATAACCAAATACCCCGAGGGAGGGCTTAGCGCGCGACGCGTCAGGCCCGCGAGCGATTCCGCCCACAACACAACAATTACTTTATTCCCACTTATGAACTTATAAAAACATGACACTTTACCTCAATAGATTCATATTTTTTTATTTCTTGCTTGCTTGTCGCATCACTGATTCTTTCTTGGTCATCCTGTATTAGGACTGTGACCAGGTTGAGGTTTGGTGGCCCTGACAAGTTCAGTCAATTAGTTTAGTGACTCTACTCTGACATCATACTGACATTATTCTCTTCGCAATTGCTGTCTAAATTAATTATTTTTACTCGACTCCTCCAAGAAAGAGGATATTTTTTTTGTTTCTCCTCAAATTGATGACTTAAAAGCTAAGGTATAAAAGCTAAGGTTCACCAACACGTAAATTAACGGTTACCATAATACTTTGGTTCATACGTTCACCGTCAAAGCAAGTCAACCGTTCACTGTCGGTCGTCGGCCGTCGGCCAATTCGAAGCCGACGGCGCACATTCATCTATGTAACGTCAGAAATTACGTCTCACGGCACTGTTACACAGCCAGTACAAAAGGCAAGCCAAACACAGGAAAATCACTTACATTCGTATTCATAATTCGCAGTCAAACTTGAAAGCGATCTTAAATGCTTTCCAATTTCATACCATACAAAAATTTATGTTTTGCTCAATCAGTATCGCGGTCAGATTGAGTCTCAAATCGTCATAATATTCATATTGAGTATTCAGTGGTCTCGTTGTAAACACTTCAACGCTAACTATCTTTGGGGCGTCGAACTATCCAGGGGTGAACACAATACCCTAATAATGATACGATTTCACCGGTGAAGACCATCCCCATCAAACGCACTGCTTGGCTAATACGCCGTATAAAATGACGCTTTCAAAATATTTTGCAAACAATGCGGAACCCTTCTTGGCTGGCCCCGGACCCCGCGGTATTGTGCCGTCGAGTGCAGACCAAACCACAGAAGAAATTATAGTACTCCTGTACAGAAATTTCACTCCGACTCTCATTTTCCTCAAGTTTTGAAAGTAATTTATACCCAAAATACGACATTTCCTTGAGTGATAATAATTGCAAAGTGTCAATAACACGGGTAGTGTGAACGACAAACTAAATCAAATCAATCGTAAGTTCTAGCTTTGAGGTGTAGCCAACTCTTGTGACGTAGTTTTTAAAGGTAGGCATACCTTGCTTGCACCACCGTACTTTAATGTGAGAGTCAGGCATATAAGCTTGACTCTCACATAAAAGTACTTAGAAATTTTCAGATTTTGTACGGGAAGGAATTGCCGAATAAGGCGGAACATTTTATTTAGCGCCGTCGACGCTATGTGGTAGTACCTAAATAGGTTTATTTTATGTATACTGACTAAGGTATAGGTATAATTTATATCAGCCGTAGTTATTAAGTATTTAACATCCTGTACAAGACTAATGTTGCCTGAAATAAATGGTTATTATTATTAATAAAATCGCAGAAACTGTATGTGTGATGGTTATATATTATAAACGGCTGTATAATGTGATTGGTTACTTAATTATAAAAAATAACTTAAACATTTTTGGATTGACAAAACTAAGCAAACTTTAAAAGAGGATTGAAAAATAAATTATTGTTGAACAAAGTTTCATAATTGATAAAATGCTCAAATAATCATTACCGTAAAATCAAACAGTTACCAGTAAGTACAAAAAATAATTTAGATGCTTTTTAAAGCATAATAATTATTTATGACATAAGAACTAAAAAAAAACATTATCTAATATAGTCCGTGGAACTACAATTTAGTAGCCGTTTTCGTAGCACCCGTACCTAACTACTATATAAGTACATAAATTAACTATTCAGTATCGCAAAACTAGCCCTAGCTAGACGATAGCTAGAGTGTATAGAAATTTATATAATGCTTCGTATTGAAGATATCAATTTCAAAGTTCACGATTCATCTCAACGTTCTAATTACCCTAAAGTATTACAAAGTATGCAATGTTGATATTTCAGCCATTTTATCCACATAATATGATAATGTTGTAACCCTATAATAGTCGGGTGCATTTCAAAAGGTGTTTATAAGCGAGCGACCATCTGCCCGAATTGATAAATTCTATAAAAAATACAGTCAACGACAAAAGCATGAGTGTGTGCGTTTTATCCAAAAGGGGAATCTGTCATGCATTTTCAAAAAGTGAATATTATTTACCAAATGGTGGTTTTACTTCTATAGAAAAAACTATAGGAGTGAATCCTACAAGAAGAAAAACCGCCATTTAGTTAAGCTTTGTTGGATCATTTATATTTCATGATCATACCTAAAAATATCCTATTAATTTCTATGAAACTTGAAAGAGAGCTATCATTGCATTCAATTGATTTCACATTCGCATTCAAACCAAATAGTGCAAGCAAGTGAATGACTTTATCACAAACATCAAAATAAATGAGAGAGCAAGTGTAAAAACAAACGATTATTAGATGGGCGTGGTCGAATCGTCACCCGTCACTTCCAACATCACTAAGACACCCTAGCAAGTTTCACACATGCACCAAATAATCGCACCAACACATGCACACTTACCACCCTGTACGCACACTTAGAGATATTGTCGCAACACAGACAATGAGGACGCTAAGCGCTTTATTTTTACGTTCTTTGTGAACACCCTTCGATCGACACTGTGAGGCGTTGATACTCGTACCTACTCAATTTACATATGCATTACTTTGTTGATAGATATTCCATGCCCATCATCATCATCATCAGCCTGTAGAAGTCCACTGCTGGACATAGGCCTCCCCTAAAGAGTTCCACGTCGAACGGTCTTGAGCCTTCTCCATCCACCGACACATCGGGTGGGGGGCCTTCCAACACTGCGTCGCCCGATGCCCAATGAGATCATAACTCTTGCAAAAGATTTCATTTTCGGCAGTTATGAAAATCGCGTTCAACTGTCGAGATAGTGTTGCATAAAAATGCAACATGTAACTAAAGTTTCCAAAACAACGAGCTTAATATTCCAAGGAAATGCAAAAGCTTTTTGTAACATTCTTACAGAATTTCGCTAAACGTTGACGTAGTGTGAACAGAGGAAAGGAGTGCGCATAAAAACGGGCGAGGATCAATAGCTTCACATCTCTTGGAACATTGAATTGAATACCACAGCATCCAAAGCTGTGTTAAAACCGACACCCGATATTTTATCTAAAATATGTTAAAAAAATATTGATGATTACAAAATGATCCTCACGTCTACAAATTAAAGTCAAATATGGATCTGTCATTTTGAGGGCGTAATTTAGCTAAAAGATATCGCATGCTCCTAAAAGTAACTCATAATTTACTTTTTTCAGTAGACGTAAGGATCACTTTAAAATATATTTTAAATGGCATATCGCACGCCGTTTGATTACAACTTGATTGTAAATCCAAAGGAGTTTCGTCCATACGTCGAAATCATAAAGATAATTTTTAAACTATGAACTCATAAACTAAACGCATTTGAACCTGTTATTACCTAGAAGAATCATCATAGGGCATTCATGTAAGCATCAACTCATAGATCTTACTTCAGATATCTGTGTGCTTTACTATTTTGATTCAAACAATTAGATACCTAATTACAAATCCAGCAACAAAAACGTTACAATGATTCATGTGAGCAAGATGAGAGCCGATGACAACCGGTCGTGATTACGTAATGGTCTAAAGCTATAGCTCTCCATATTAACGAACCTAGAACTAGCTCTAGGTAAGCTTTATAAGGCAGCTATTTATTTTTTACTGAACATACCCCGAAGCTAGTTTACTAGTTACCACCCGCGTCGCGGAACGCACCTAACAGTTTGTATGTAATTAGATGGAACCTAGCCAATGACAAGATAGTTAGATTTTTCTTTCATCCCATTGATTTGAGTTTGTAATTATTTCAATGAAAGTAAATTATGAATTCAATCACAAGATGTTTTGTTCGGAGATAAAGATCACGGGCGTTCAATCAATCAAATAGATTAGTTCAGTGCCGTCCCACCTGGTTTCGTTCAATCGACCGACTAATCGAGAACATCCCAACTTCTACTAATAAACAATTCGTCATGCTTATTTATATTGATCAATCATGAAAACATCACCTTTTATTTTTTGCTGTACACGTAGACAAGGACCAAAGATATGAAAAAATTCTCGACCTTTATTTCCAACCGATTTTCTCATAAATATAAAAGAATAATTAATAATTAAAGCCACGGACTAAATTAGCACGCAGTTGTTGAAATGCTAATTAGAAAAGTTCGCAGATTAGAAAATATTTACAGGACCAGGAGCCAAGCGGTGATTAGTCATAGGATTTAATTTAAAAATATTAAGTAAAGGTTATTTTTATCTAAATGAAATACGTTACACAGGGATAGAGTAGCCTTTTATTAGTGAAATCATTTTAGATTCGGTTCAGTAGTTACAGAGATTACCCCCTACATACAAACAAACAAACAAATTTTACCTCCTTATAATATTAGTGTAGATGTAGGGGGTAGGCTAACACATAGCAATGTGTTCGCTACAAGTCCCTACTGTCCATAAATTGCACAGTTGTAATGTAACAATAGTACCTAGAACTAGAATTTATTCTGTGACTGTTAGTCGTCGAATAAAAACCTGCAAGATCATTTCTCCTGGCACTTTATTTAACTTCTATTTTATAATGACAGTCGTTTTTGTCTGCAAACTAAGAATATTATTTGATATAAGTAATGTGCCTATTAACACTATTGAGAGTACAAAAGCGGGTAAGCAATAAGGGATCAAAGATTTCATTCTGTCGTGTATTTTTGTTCGGAATTTCCACATTACTTTCTCTTATAATATATAATTATTTAAAGTCAAAATTGAGGAAAATATTAAAGCGCTTTCACAGGCTTGCTCTGTTGATAATTTTTCGCTGTGATGTTCCAAAACACTCCCAGTATCCAATTCATCTGCACTACTAATAACACTTGTTTTAATTTTTTTTTACATTGCCTGTCGTACTAAACCATCATCATCATCATTCATCAGCCGTAGGACGTCCACTGCTGAACATGACCTCACCCACTGATTCCTGATCATGTGGGATCTGCCCATACTCACCACCCAGGGCACGCGGGTTGGCGAGCGTAGTTAGAGCTATCTTTGTGAATAAGGGGACACTGCTTCCCATCTCTCCTAGCTTTTTTATTACGACATTCGAGGGTAGGTTGATATGGGGGGGACTATTTTTCAGCCGGGGCCACCACGGCCGCAGCTACACCATAGTTTCGGTATATTGTACTATTCATGAAATAGGTGGCTCATTAAATTAAATGAGCTATCAGCCATTTTCAATGCGTCAAGAAAAACTTTGCGCTTTGAGGTTCTTAACTGTGCGAAATTCCATCGTCTTGTAGGGCGACTGCGGAGGGTCTCACTGCATCATTCATGCGTTTTTTCGCCGACACCTTGTCGGTATCAATATGTATGAAAGTGTGTGATATTGCCGACATCGGATTACAAAGCTACAAACTCGCCCAAGGTGTCGGTGACTACCTATTTATAGTTGTAACAGAAGGTGTCCTGCTAAAAAATGATTCAAATTAGTATAATATTTTCAATAAGTATCAACACTTACTCAGTTCTTATTCTGCCCTTATATTATTATGGCTGACATCAGACTCATTGCGATTGCTGGCAACATAATTATACTTTTTTAAATTTCTACTTGAATTTTGTAGTCGTTCTATGTTTGTAAACATAAGTTCCAATATATTATTGTGTCACTGTTTGTTTACCCAAATAAATAAAATAACATAAATTATTTATTTATTTAATACTTTATTGCACACACATAGTACAGTTGCACAAAAGGAGGGCTTAATGCTACAAGCATTTTCTAACAGCCAACCTCCAAGGTAACAAAAGGTCAGCGTGCTAGCTGAAAGTAGAGATAAAAAGTTGGAGAGCTGACAATGAATAAAAATATGCTTTTTAACAGCATGCCTTTTCAAACCACACTATTTAACTAAACTTATTTTTCGAGTGTGTCGAATGTCGGTTTTCTCAGTCAGAGCCAGTGTGGAATCAAGAGCATGTATGAATAAAGTGAACCTGTTCTTTTTCCTTTGGGTTTCAGTGTTAATGGCTTCAATTTCCTAACAGAGAAAGTCATAAAAACTTGCATCCTAATACGCCATTGTGTTAACAGCGTTCGAATCAGCATTCTGCACTTTAAACACCGTTGCTCAAAAAATGCTGATGTAAAGCATCTTTGGAATCAGAGAACAATCGAAATTTTAACACGATTCCGAACAACGAACGACAATATCAATGCTTGTTCGTCATATTTAAACTTTTTACAGGCCTTGTATGTAACTGAAATCTGCTTGGAGATAAAAAGATTTAACAAAATGTAATGGTAGCATACCATTCTTTCAATTGTTTTCTCTATTAATGGAACTTACTTGTTCAATAGTTTGCAATCAGCAAATGGTTCTTTTCGTCATTAACGTGAGGTGCAAATTTATATTTACCGGGTAAAATGCATCAGTCTAGGGCGCGAGTAGAATTTTGAGTGGAAATTTATAAAAATCCTACTAATAGGTATTAAATAATAATTATTAATAATTTATAGGTATACTATTACTATATTATATTAATGCGAAAGTTTGTGAGGATGTTCGGATATTAGATGTTTTGATTGTGGTGGCTCAGCGGAGATCGATGAAACTTGGAATAAATAGTTCCTTACCTAGAAAAACATATAAGCTACTTTACACACGTGTGCGAAGCCGCGGGCGCAAGCTAGTATAGAACAAAGACACAAATATCCATCACCTAGGTCGTGTGTCCTGTATTCTGAGGCCGTGTGTTTCCGGTGATTTGACAGATGAGTGACAACAACCAACTTCTCATTATGTAATCTACATAGTTTCAATCACAATTTGTCAATGATTAGAATTATCTAACCAATAACTAGATTCAGTTCTTCAAACAAGGATATCAGTTCCGAAAAGAATGTCCGGTATGCGCACAATGTGGGCGCGACTCACAACAAGAATTAAAGATTTAAAATAAAAACAAAACGGGCTATTAATATTCGTTAGAAATATTGGTTTGTCCCAAAATTGTGCCCAGGGGCTGAAACACGATCCAACGCGTGGGTGTTGAGAGGACACGGCCGACGATCCAAATACATAACATAGACTGTTTATCGTATTTTATAGGTAGTGCGACAGATCGCGATATTGAAGTATTTTATGGCAGATTTAATATCCGCTTTATAATTAACTAGATTAAAATGAATTTGAAAATGATATACGATAAAAATTATTGGGACCTACATAAAAAGTAGCCTTTAATGCTTTTCTAGTAATATTGTAGTTTAAAATTTTATTGCATAGTGTAATTGTTTTACCTTTAATTAGATTATAATCCACAATGTCAATTTTAGCGCTAAGGTAATGAATAATGATTTATTATTATTATTCTTCTAGGTAAAGAACTCTATGCATTCCAAGTTTCATCGAAACCGGTTGAGCCGTTACGGCGTGATTGAAGCACAAACATCCTCATAAACTTTCGCATTTATGATATTAGTAGGAAGTAGGATGGTAGGATATCGCACGCCTTTTGGACTCAGCTAAAGCACTGCGTATATATTATAAATAAATCAATCATCATCATCATCATCAGCCCACATTAGTCCACTGCTGGACATAGGCCTCCCCCAATACACGCCACTGAGCCCGGTGTTCGGCCCTTCTCATCCACTTACTGCCCGCCGCCTTTCGTAATTAATCAATAAATCAATAATTGTAGCTAATACCAATTTTCTTCTATATTTTCTTTGCTAATACTTTGTGCACTAATAAAGTAATGTCCATACATCTGTTAACGCAACAATGGTTAGTAGTTGAGGTCTTGGCACAATATCTGTTCTGGTGAACCCAAATACCGAGAAATGTGATACCAGACGATGCTTAAATAAAATATTTTGAATTATTCAATTTGTAAATATTATGTAAGTTAGAAACTATAAGTTGTTTCATGTGGGTACTTAATTTACTTTATTGCTTAGAGAAGCTGAAAAATAACCTACATTAGCTAAAGATAAATAAATTTATTCTTGTACTTCCTACATTTTGCGCCTTAGAGATTGATGTTTTTTGAGGCCTAGAGTATATATAGGTATATATGTATATAAAGTATTGGTACCTACTCATTAATTTCAAAAGATCAGGATGATGGCAAAAAGCAAGCCGTCAAGCCTTATGAGTTAGTTTAATAAATATTTTATTAAACTAACTATTAAGAAAAAAAACGAAAATTATATTTTTTGTTGATGCGGGCGATGATGCCGGTTAGGGCTGTCAAAACGCTTGACGTTAGGATTGACGAGCGTGCCCTGCCTGGGTACAAATTATTTTGTACCTTTTTCATACACCTGCCTGTACAATATTGTTTATCCATATTCGTGTGGGAACAAACTGCTCAAGGTTCTTTATTTTAATGAAACTCCAAAGGCGAAACTTTAAAATACCAATCCTAGGCTCGTATTAAGAGACACGACTCAAGCATAGATTTAATCACAGATTAGCTAAACTCTACTTAAGTATTGAATCTCTTCTCAAACATAGCTTTTATTCAAGAACGGTACTTAAACTATTCTCAGCTGAATCGAGTCTTAAATGTTCTCGTTTACATTTTGATTTATTTATAATTTTGGATCCGTTTTACGCAGAAATTCAAACAGCCAGGGTGGAAATAGAATAGAACAATAAAGTGAAGTATAAATATGCATCAAAGTACGTGTAACGGAACGCAAATGTCATTTGATTAATGTCAAATCAAATCTAAGCTCAAGCACCATTTCGTCTGATTGACGTTTCAGAATAAGCATTTACTCAGGTGAACTGTGATCATTGAATCTATACTTAAATACTGCTCAAGAATTAGAATCTCGCCTCAAATCGAGATTTAAGTACAGATCAATGCTCGAGTCTTGTCTCTGAATACGAGCCCTAGAGTCAACACTCTTCAAATATAGGTAATATGAAAACCCTACCGCAATATATCTATATTTCTTTTGTTAATATTGTTGTGAATCTCTTTTACACGTGCTCGAAGGATAGTAATCAGAGCAAGACAAATAGTATTCTCACGGTTTCAGCCTGAAATATGCGACAGTCATTTTCATCTACTATCGTATGGCTAGACAGGAAAATGTGCTATTATTTTAACGAATGCATGGGAATTACATCGTTTGTTAAGTTTACAACTATTAATTTTGATACGCTAGAGTTCATTATAAGATGTCGGGTGACGGGAAGGTTAATAGTAATTTGTTGTGGCTAGCTATAATTTCGATGTTTCAAGTTCATGTTTTAATTGCCGCAAGATAACAAACAATCAGCCAAGTGTCAGTCAGTGTATTATGATAATTCGGCATGAAGAGAAGGGTCTCACGAAGGTTCTACATGAATCCAGTAGAGATGGTGCCGTCTTTGAGCTCCATTGCGATAAAAAATTCCTCAAGATGTGACTTCACAAGACTTGCAAGACATAAGTTCGATTATTATTCTGAAGCTGCGTTTAAATCCCAGTTTTAATTTGTTATCGTTCTCCGCCGTCTCCTATCCTGCGCACTGTTTCCATTTTAATTTATATTTATCAGCAAGATATGACTGTGCAGTTTGTGGCCCGTGTTGCTACATTTACTATTATATTTTTATTGGGTTGCTTTTGTATGAGTTGGCAGATATTTATCGGTTATCGGAACATTATTCGGTGCTCATAATCGTCCGCATAAAGCACCTTGTCACACGGTCGTTGGGCGCCGAATGCGCTCGACCCCGAGTATTCTTTTTGTGCCCGGGCCTGTATTCTCAGAGAAGTGGAAAAAATTAAGATATTAATATATCTTTCTAATTCGAAATACGTTACGGATAAAAGGAAGATCATAAATCATTATGGAAGGCACGGAATATCTTTTAAATATGCGAGAGAAAATCGATTTTCGGGGAAGTGTCGTCATTGTCGTCAATCAGCCTTTGTATATTTGTATTGACAGTTCTGAGAGGCTTGTTATGTTCTCCTCTATGAGGCTAGTTCTGTCGCGACGTTATATAGGAAAAGTTTTGTATTTTCGCAGTATATTTTTTAATAGTTTGTCGGGTCTTTGTTCTGTCTATTTTGTGGTTCCATATTTACAGCCGCTTAATATTGGTTCCGTTGTTCACTATCTGTAGTGAATCAGACAGAACATGGTCTGTGGTCATGTCTGCCCTAATAGCGGTTGTAGCAAACCACAAGTCATTCGGCGCTTATTAAAATATCGCTGGTACAGATTGAATTAACTTATGCGTTGTGACCTTTTAATTATTCTTTACTATTGGCCGTCTGGCTTCACATGGATTTCGGTTGTATAGTCTTTTTCGTTTTAATTCCCAACAATTTGTGTTATCAGCCTAATTTCCCAAATCCTGAGGTTTGCAAAAGTCATGTTCCTAAAAGCAACAGCGTCATTTCAGATAAGTTGATCTAAAAACGATGTAGAAATACTATAAAAAGTTTTCAGTTTGATACCTAATAATTCACACACACTATATATTTATATAATAATTATTAGAAATGGTTCAGTAATTTAATTTTTAAAAGGATTATTAATAAATACAAAAATTATAATAATACATTTAAATTATCTCTAGATTCATACAGAAGCAGGTGCGTAGATATATAAAATATACACTAATGATAACCACTGTGAAAACCAGGCTGTGAAAATAATTATAACTATATTATTTTAAGCCTCCTGGTGATAGTCTGTATCATCTATACATACTTACCTATAATAAAACAGTAAATCCTGACACCCTACCTGAACTCTATAAATATGTTTTTTTTTCTTAAAAACGTGTTTAGAATATAATAAATAGCAATATTTTTTTTCAATAAACAGTGGTTATTTTTTTACAAACGTTCAAATCGCTTTACTAAAAGAGCTGCAAGCAATCAAATTATTTTTCTTAGTATTTTTTAGACGACCTCCTGCCTCGTTTGTTTTCTTTCCAAACTCGCCTAAAGCCATTTAACATGTTGAGTGCAAAGGCCGAATCTCTCAAGTTTCATGTGGACTGTGCTATTTCTAAAATCTTGTTTTTACAGGGAGCACTTTAGAAGAGATAGTAACTTGAGACAGCTATGCGCTAGGCGATGTGCCAACTGTTGATTTGTTTAACATTTACAAGACAATTTCATTGAGATCATGAGTCAAGTTTATTAAAAAGCTTACATATTTTGTTGCAATGCGTAAAATTGTACCTTTAGATAGAGCGTCTGCCGTGGACGGGCACTAAACTCTAAGTAAGTGTTATGTTTACGACCCTCTTCCTCATTTTCGGTCCCTCACTGTTCAGAATCGAAACGTTTTGCAATTACATAATCAATATACAGAATGATCCATCAAGAAGGGTCAGTATGGTAGTCTAAAACTATAAGATCTCATATTTTAAGATCTTATAGTTTAAGAATTCCCTATACTGTGGGGAATGGAGGGGAAGGAGGGTAGTATGGGGAGTATGGGGAAGTCTTGAAGAATAAATTGATCTATCTAGATAAATATATTCTTAGGAAGCATGACGTCGAATTCAGCGCAATGAAAAATTGCGTTCGTGATTTTCAAAGATACGAGACTCGGAAAAATACCCGGTAATTTACCAATAATTTCCTATTTAACAAATTATCGATAAAAATATCATCCGATTCGTCAATAATACTAGTGCATGAAATGAACCAAGATCATGTTTCACATCGATAATAACGTTACAAAAAAGTGTCTCTCTGGGTGATACAGCCGTTTAAGATAGCCATCTGACCCTGGCGTCCTGCTCGCAAGGATTCCAAGCATTCCACACTCATATTTTCTTTTCTTGGTGTGTTGGGTTCCGCAAATAATGTAAAGTTTTTTATGAAACCATGAATTCTGCACAGACAGAAAGAGCTAAAATTGATTTTAAGTTAAGTTATGAAAGGAATGAAAGATTGGTAGGTACATTATTTGTCCAATGCCACAAGCAAGAATAACTCATGATTGCGTTAAGATTAAGATACGATGTCAAATATCAGCCAATCAAAATTTAAAAAATTCAAGCATAGCCGTTTTCAATAGCTATTATTTGATATTTAGTTCGTATCCGTGAAAAAATAACGGAACGCTATCGTAAACGTTTCGTACAACGAAACACATTCGATTTACGAGGCTGCATTTATAAGAATATAAAGACAAAAGCCAACCTATTTTTTAAAGAAATGAGCGTATATTTATGAGCTTACTATTTTTAGTGTAATACAATACAAGGCAATGTTAGAAAATGTAACGTAATAAAAGGCATCAAATGTAGTAAATAAAAGGTCAAGTCAATTACCATCATAAATAATCCAGCTCCGCTAAATGTTAGTCTCTAATAGGCGCGTGCGCAGACAACGCGTCAAACTCTAATAGAGGTTGTGGCTCCTTTTTTGTGACATCCACCGAGATGAGACGCCCGATTAGTAATTAGACAGGCAACACATGTTTTGGAATCTTTTATCTCCTAAGCTCGTTAAGGACCTCGACGATTTTATCGTTATACCACACCGAATAAAATCATGATACCTTACCTTATCTTAAGTCGTTTTCAAGAGATTCACCGAACCAATTACTACGTGGTCCACTTTTATACCAAACCGTGAATGATAGAAGATAATGCATATTTTTTACATGACGCTGAATGTGAAAGGAAGTATCACTCAATGAAGGTAAGCCGCGTTTCGTAGGTACTTTCGATACAAATATTACGGTAAGGAACGCCTCAAGAGCCCTATTATTGGCACGTTAACAGACACTTGAGATTAGCATCTGTGCTTCCAAATCTTCAGGTTTCAAACACAATGCGGGATTACAACCCAAGTGGTTTATTTGTAAACAGTACAATGAATACATTGTCGGGGGCTGCGGTCACACCATCCGATGAGCCTACTCGTGATACATCTTATTGAATGTTATTCTCAGCTCATACGTTTCGGTGAACTCGAGGAGAATTTATCAATGCACTCGCGGATAGTGACAATACAAAAAAATATTGGCAAAAAAATGGCTATTGAATATTCCGATCCGTGAAAAAATATCGACATCATTGAAATATTACACGCTCCTATTATAGCATTCACATATTCTTTGATTCTCTTCCTCTATCAGACCTATTATCCGCGTAAGTCGGAGTGAAGAAGAATTATGTTTACCTGATAATTCAAATATAGGCGCAAGTAGAGATCCATGTGGTAGATGATGATAAAAGCAGTAGAATAAAAATATGTTTATATCATGAATGTAGCAAAAAATGCGAGTCAGATATAAGAAATCATAGATAAAATTCTCTCCAATCATTCGTGTGAAACTTTCACGCAATAAAGGTGTAAAATTTTATTAATATTTTATATCAATAATTTATTTCACCAAAATTACATACCTACCTCATTTTAATAGGAATATTAATGAGGTACGTCAGTACTTAAATACAATACAATACTTAAGACAATTAGATTTTTTCTACAATATTGTATTTGTCTATATTGTTTTAACGTGAATTTGAATATTGCTCTTAAAAATTGGCTTTACTGCTCTCTTAAATCATTAGGTTATCAGAAGCAGCAGTCTTTTTGTCACAGAGCCTCAGAATTTATTGAAACATCAAAACGAAAATATATCATTTGTCAAGTCGTTACAGTTGAAAATCGCTTGTGTATTGTTGCAAGATTTGTTACGGCGATGTGACAAAGTCGACTTATAAATATGATTTATGGCCGTGTTAAGTATCCCGTGCAATTGTTGTGAATATTTATTTATACTCGTAAACTATAAACAACAAGCAAATCTGGTTATTTATTACGTGATTGGACTTTCGAGTACCAGGACTTTGAGCTTTTGAAACAACTTCGAATGCAGGAATGTAGAGTATCTTTGCATTGGCATGAATATCTATTGTACTTATTGGTTTACTAGCTGATGCACGCTGCTTTGCTTGTACGGTACTTACCTGAATAAAATGCAACTTGTTAACACACCCGTACTTTAACTGTTGAGGAGTACCGTTGCGTATTTGTTTAACTTGATTGACTTGATTATGTGATATTGATTATTGATAGACTGTAAATTTGACTAATGATTACTAATACTAAAATAGAATGTGCAACTAATCTAAATATAACTCATAATCTTGACTCTACATATATTCTAATTTTATATCTAGGTAACCTAATTTGTAATGATAATGACACTATTTTTTAATTTTAAAATTTAATAATACGTTTTTAATAAATAATAAAACATTTGCATGTTTGTGTAGCAAAAACATGTGCACCCGCTTACTGCATAAGAACAGCGATTATATTGAATTACCATGTTTTAGCAAATTACCTAATTTGATTTCATTTCATATTGATCTATTGATGTGGCTGAGTTGAGCCAGCACCTACTCAGCCAATAGAACAGTGTCAAAATGATACAGGCCACTACGATTCTGTTGCTTGATTCTATTCCATTGATTTATTTCGACTAAATGTAATGTAAGCCTAGTGTCTTCTACGCCTACAGCATAATGCTTTTCTAACAGTTGTTTTGTTTTGTCCACAGGTGAAAAACCCTTCAAATGTGAGTACGCTGGTTGCGACCGACGGTTCGCGAACTCCTCGGACAGAAAAAAGCATTCCCACGTGCATACCTCCGACAAGCCCTACAATTGTCGCGTCCATGGGTGTGACAAGTCATACACACATCCTTCTTCACTCAGGAAGCATATGAAGGTGCATGGTGCGGCGGGAGAGTCACCGAGATACGACAGCGATGGAGACGATTCGTCCTCAGCAGGTAGTGTCAGCGTTACCGCTGGAGCCGCCAGCCCCGCCGCGCCTATCCCTCCCCCGCCTCACCACCCGCATCATCATCCATCAATAACGGATAAACTCGAGAGCCTCAACGATAAATACCTCAACCCGCACGACCCCAAGCCCTACGACAGGCCTATCCCACCTCATCACAATCAGCCTCCACCACCGCAGCTCACCAATCTAAGTGGTAACGGAGTCATGGACAATAAGACTGGGTTCGGCGGGCATTGGACGCAGTTCCACCAGCCAGCGCCGGCCATGCCGCACGGGGTGCCAGATTGGTGGTGTCCGACGCAGGAGTCCTACCATCACCATCACTTGATGCACCACTCGGGAGCCGCCGCCGCCTACTGACCGCATCGCGCTTAGGGAACTCTTCATTCGACTGATCTACATACTTCGAAGAGGAGAGGAGTTGCATAAAAAGAACCAATATTAGATATTGTAACAAAGTCAAATAACTCAACACGCATTTACTATTCGTTAAGAAAAACACATTTTTTTTTTAATTACCAACCTATTTACAAGATTCAATTAGTTGTTTATACTCATCACTGATGTTTGTGGATGATGGGACTATACAAGGTGATTCATAAATGTGTAGGTATACTATCCAAAAAGGGGGTTTTCTACACCTAATTGGCAGAAAAGTCAAATCAGTTGTAACTCAATTATTCAGTTGTTTAGGTAGCAATCTTGATGAGGGACTTCTGGCACTTTAATATTATGAGCTAATTTCAAAAAGTTCGGGGTAAAATCTGAAAAAAACTTTTTTATTTTGTTGATCTAATAAGCCCCTTTCAGGATAGTAGGTATACATATCAATCACCCTTGTATACCAGAAGAGTAGGTGATATCGATGACCGAAGATTATCAAATAGTGAATTCATGGATGTCCATTTTAGTGCGCGTATAAACTGGTTCTACAGTGGAATGAAAAGTTCTCTAATGCGCTATCGGTTAATTTTATGTGTGTTACGCTTAATATTGTAATTAGTATAGCCAGTCCGACCATTTCTACAAACCATCACCAGAGCAAGCCGTCCGAAGTTGTCTTACTAGTGAAATGTATGTAACAGTAACAATAGAGCCTAATTTTCAGAACTGTTGTAAGTTTAAAACAACACGGTCGTTCCCAATGACCACCAGTTGAATGCTTTATTTACAGCATGTTGTATATTTTATGTAAACAATTTTGAGTGTTTGTAAAGGAACGTGTTCCATTATTTTTTGGTGAAGATTCTATAAAGCATTGTCCGTTAGCAGCAGTTGTATTTCTCGGGGACACTCGCATTCAGCAGAGATATTGTCAACTACATTGTTGATAGTGATTTATTGCAGCCTTCATAGAATAAGAATTACAAACGAATCTATTGTAAGATAGATTTCCGGCAAAAGTTCGAAGCCCTATGGCATTGAACCGCACTTATTGAATGAATACTGACTTTTTCTAGTTCATAAGTACAGTTTGCAATGTCAAATTAGCATGGCCAAAGCACCGAAGTCTTATAAAACGACATAGGTTACAAAGTGTGTAAATTATATTGAATAAGATGTGTATTGTATAAAATAGCTTTAAGAAAAATGCCCAGTGATAGTAGAGATAAGAATTTGATTTTATTGTATGAATACTGTGTCGCTATATGATTTGTGCTATCGACTTCTATAACTTTACTACTACGAGCAAATGTATATTTATATAAAACATAGTATTATTTTTTCACGGATCGATATTGTAGATAGTAAAGATTCAATTGTACCTACCTATAACTACTGAATTAAATGACTGAGGGCATGATGGTGAAAGTATCTTCGATTTTAAGTTGTTTTTTTAAGAGATCGTTGTCTTTTCTACAGGCCTGTACATAAAAAGCAAAAATAAAAATATGTCAACATAGATTCTGCTTGTATCATTAAAGAAACCACTACACGAACTATGGGAATTAAGAATACCTACATCTGGACCGTAGTTCAGGTTTTTTTTTTCTTACTCAATAATAGAAAAATAGAATGGCAAATTAAGATTAATTAATTCTAGGAATTAAAAACAGAGCTCAGATCACCTACCACAGGCAGTACCTTTGCCCAAACGGCCGGTGACGTAACCTTGTTGGATGGCTATACTGATCCTTTGGTCTTTTTTTTCTAAATTGATTAACAATAATGCACCCATTAATAATGCATTGGTTATAGAAGGTAATTAATATCTGTAAAAGGAACTCAGTCTCGTAAACAATCCATAATCCAACAAACACAAAAGATTGATCGCTCAAGTCAAGAAATCTAAAATGGAAATCCAATTCTCGCGATCATTTCGATCGAATTCCGATCAAAAAACCAAGCTCCGTGACGATACCCACAATAAAACACCACAACAACAAAACGAGGAACAATCATACTCGAACAGAGAATTGAATTTATCATTGGGAAGGAACGAGAGGAAGAAATGATAAATGATCTCCGATGCATAAGACAGCCCGAGAGCGAGCAGGATGGCAGACAACGATCGTATTCGATTCAAATTGTCCAAGGGGATGATTTATCGTTTCTCAACAGGGATTGGCCGATGCAGTACTTAAAGATTTATAGATCCTTATGGTGCATGCGCGGTAGGAGCGTTTTCTTATTATAAATCCTCACTCCTGCGCATGCACTCGCGATTGCCTCTTTATCTGTCTGGTGGAGAAATTAAAAGTACAATGTTAACATATTGCTTTAGGAGAGTAACGACCTGGGCTGGCAGAACACTGCAGGTAACTATAATTGGCGAAGTTAATGCTCATGCGCACGAACCCAATAGGTAGGAAGTACTCTCTGTAGTAGCAAGTAAGTATCGAAATTTATTAAGGCGTTAACATGCTTTTGTACTCGCGTCTGGCATAGCTCATTTGTGTATCTATAAATTATATTGATTCAATCACTTGTGGTAGGTTGTAGATTACTAATTAAACTGTTAGGTTAGGTAGGTATTGATGAAAATTCCAATTGCTCTTGTAGGTTACTAATTAATTAATCTGTTAGGTTAGGTAGGTATTGATGAAAATTCTTGAAAATTGCTCTACATACCTAGAGCTATTTATACAGGGTCTGGTAAAACAATGGGTTACCTTTTCTAGGTTTTGTACTTCGAAAAATTACGTAGATTTTCAATAAAAAAAAATTGTATTCAGTAGCCTAAAAAACGACATGTCAAAAAAAAACTATTTCTCAACAGGATTTTTTTCCCAAAGTAACTCACCAAATCTAATCGTAAGATTTTGCAAAAACTCAAAGCAAAATTATCCATAGATTTTCTATGAATCGCCGCGCAACACCATTATAACTCCTAATGGTGGGGCGAATGGCACTTCATGCTAATGACGATGATGATGATGAATCCGCTCACTTATTACCAAAGACAGACAAAAAAGTAGTATAAAAAAAATACAATATTATTTTTGTGTGTACTTTAAAAGCTTGTTTCGATTATTTTTTTCCATAAAATACAATATCATTCTTCTCTAGTTAACTTAGCACAAGTCCGCGAGTGATACGATTGCTCTATCATCATATTCCAAAACCCATAACAATAAAAAAAAATGTATAGGCGCCAACACCGACTACTACTGACACTGTGGCGGTGAGTAAGCGACGTGCATCCCCATTCCAGATAAGATCCGGAGCTTGCAAGTGACACCTGGCCCCGCCTCCCGCAGCCCCCATCATCCCTTTTACATACCGACATAGACATAAATACCGTATTGATGGAATTGATAAACTTTACGGTAGCTAAGTTTATTAGGACACTATGCACGAACCACCACAAATTAACTTAGGTACAAGCCAGCTTTGGTTTCTAGTAGCGGTTATTTCTCGGCCGTATTATAGCGATGCAGCAAATGTTTTCGATATACCATACCCAAAGAGAGAACCTACGTGACGGAAAAAAAGGAAGACATCCTATTTTATAAAAACTCTCTTTTGGACACAAAATATATCTTTTACTCTAACCAGTAAATTTTGATATACCTTCTACAACCTGTTTATTTACTAAATTCTATGCAGATCGAATTGACGCTGACGCTGGCGGTTCGAAAGTTATGCTCTAACAAATAAACATACAAATCACATTGTTTTCATACAGTTGCTATAAAATGTTTCTTTGGATTTATTCAAGATTTTCATGTCAAATGACCCACAACATTGGTTAGTGATTTTTGCAAATTTACAAAATTTGTTCTAGGTCGCCGCAGTCGGAGACGCTTGACGGATGTACCTTTTTTTTTAAATAAGTTCGTTTAGTGGTCATAGATGCGAAAACAAAATGATTCCAATTATTTTACTCATAATATAGTTTGCTAATACATTCTGGCAAGGTGCAAAAAATAATTTATGGTAAAATTCAATAGAGTTAGAATTCAAATACATGCATCCTGGGCGGCCATTTTTTACCTTCGTTCTGTATGGTCTGAAATCTTTATTTATTAGTATTGTAAGTTATTAAATTCCTTTATTTTATTCCATCGTATTTATATTGTCAAGCGGTAAAAACATCGGCTGAACTATAAACCAATCAGGCAATCACTATACAAAACTTTTATCTTTGTCTTTAGTACATTATTCCCAAGGAAATCGGTAAAATCTGATCTCACTTTTAGCCCGCGTCCGCGCATTTTCACGTAATTTAAAGTAGGTACCTACGTATAGACGGATAAAAACAACCTTTATTTAAGTCACTCGGTAATTAGGTATGGAGTAGTTATAAAGCGATGAATGAATGGATTCGTAGTTTCAAAGATTGCTTCCTTCAAACATACAACAACTTTAGCTTTTTAATAATATTACCTATTTATGAAGACTACGGATTAAGTACCTATGTAGTACCAGGATGTAAACGAATTTGAGCTGATTGCTGAAATTCGTTTATTTTTCATATTATTCATCATCATCATCGTTTCAGCCGTACGACGCCCACTGCTGAACATTGCCTTCCCCACAGACAGAGCGAATTCCTAATCATGTGGGGGATTTGCCCATACTCACCACGCTGGGCATGCGGGTTGGTGAGCGCAGTTAGAGCTACTACTATGATTTAAGAGCTTAGCTCTTGTCGGTGTAACGAAAGTTACAGCTATCGTTGTTAAAATGAGGGACGCTGCTGCCCATCCCCTAGGGTTTTTCCCTTAGTCGCCTCTTACGACATCCGCGGATAGGTAAATATGAAGGGGCCTATTCTTCAGCCAGGTGGCCCCACCACGGCCATTCGTTTATTTATCATATCATTACCAAAACTTTTGAAATATGAGTATTTAGTTAACGGCTGGCAAGTAAATAAAGCCGGAGTGAAAAAAAAAATACTAAAAAAATAACATCTCAATTCATGTTCTGAATTTAAATTGGGCATTCCGGAAGCGCGATGCAGGCAAACAGTGGGATAGCATTGTTCTGGTATCGGGACAAGTGTTTCGACGACCGCCTATCGCGATGCTAAATCGCTCTACGCCATTTCACTACATGAACATTCAATCCAAAACACATTCGGTGACAAGTTATTTGCATATCTCAAAGTAAGTAACATGTTATTCCACTTTCCCGTTTGGGAAACCGTATAGCTAAAATGTGTCAATGTGGGCCCTATCAAAGCGTAACAGCTCGTTGGCATTTTACCAAGCTATTGGTGATTCTTACGATAATATACATTGCCTAACTATAAAACAATGTTGCATAATGCATTTTTATATAGATTTGGCTGGGATAGTTTGTATTTAATTTGAGGGCGGTCACACTCAAAACTATGATATGGATACTTATAAGAAAAAATAACGATAACTTCAAAAGCCTTTAGTTTGGTCTTTAGAAAGTAGGTACCTTGTAAAGGCTATGAAGTTATCGTACCTACTGACAGTCACATCCCTCTAGCGGTGACGCCGAGCATTACACATCACTAGTCTTGTGTGACCACTCTTTGGACAGAACTCACTGGTTGGTTGTTATATGTAGAAGAAAAATATGGAGAGCATTTTATTATCGCTTTTATTGTAATCGTTTCCTCATTTCACGTTTAAGGAGATCCTTCTTTGTATCTTTGTTCTTTGCATAATTCTACTCTATTAATAGTAAGTTACTTAAACTAACACAAAATATTTTTTGTGCCTTTGACTATATCCATAATTTTAAAAACAGTGTCAATATTTTGCTCTCCCCTTTTACTTATGCGCTGTGTATAATTCACACAAATCTTTGTGTTTCTTTGTGCGGGGGTCGCGGGCCCCCGTCGCGCCCTGATGATGAGTTACGGAGAGCAGGCCGGAAGGAAGTCGCCCCTCCTATGCCGAGCGTCCCCCCACTTCCGATACCAATCGCGGGCTTTAGCTCATTGCTGGCCCGGGCCGTATTTCATAATTTATTGTAGAGTTGGCATTCTGCATGTCTACAGCCTACGATTGCGTAGCGCCGTCGCGGTGCCAAGTGCCATCGATAGGCTCAGGAGAATTGTTTTTTTTGTCAACATTTATTGGTAATATTGTTTAGGATATCAAAATAGAAATTTCCTACCATAGTTTATAATCGGTGGAATGCATTATGACCGGAAGCGTCCATCTGCTAAAACTATGGTTTACAATTGTTTTTTTTTTTTGGTAACAACCTTAATGCAGATTTTTGTATCCCAATCTTTTACCACACGCTGCACAGAACCCCGAAATGATCCATCATGGTATTCTAATTGGATCTCAAACGTATAGGCGTATAGGTACCATACCTTATCATGCATTATCTATATAAGCGTAGTAACAACGATGGAGCCAAGTCTATCAGTGACCAAAAAACTAGATAGGTATGTAAATTAGCCGTCAACGTAACCGAAGGTTTCAGTAACAGCCTGTCTACGTAACCTAAGCAAACTCTACCAATATCACTGGGTGGATACCAATATGCGCAAATAATTCGTTGTGGCGTCGAAGTCATCCGCACGCGGCCCGTCGACGACACAGACACGTGTCGCCTGGGCCCATATCCTATTGTAATACGAGTTATTTATGAATATTGTTTTTCGCACTATGCACAAGCTATGGCACGCGTCAGTCGATGTTACACGCACTTATGAACACCAGTAAGCTGCGGTTTAGATTAAGTGGAGCCCGTGATTATCTAAATGCGTTTGTTGAATGAGGGAATAGGCTTAAGAAGCGCAAGGTCAATAAGCACTCATGAGCAGTTTGACTGGCTAATGGGTGATTCTTCGGAAACTCAGTTTTTGTCTGACTTTCGTGGCACATTTTTTTTTGTTGATATTATACATAATGACGAAATATTCCATATGTAGATTTGATTACTAATTTATTGGTAGTGGAGGGAACTTTATTGGCCTAACGGTTACGAAGTTATTCAATTTTAAAATTATGGTGTCCATGGAGATCAACATTCATACCACCGAAATCAAATATAAAAAATTATTGAACTTTAATGTGTTGAAATGTACGTTTTGTTTGAACTAGCCTATTACAATCATTCTAAGAAGGAATTTCGGGTAGGTTTATAATAAAAAAGGTAGTAAGCAGATAAAAATATATTAATTTTCTTAAAACTAAGGCACAAAATTAAATATTGTTATTAAATATATAAACTAAGAGAGTATTACAAAAAATCTAACATCAATTATCACGATCACATGAGATCAATCTTATAAATAATCAGTCACGTTTCTAGATACTAACGGTGGAGTTATACCTAAATTAATAGTAAAATAGGCTTATCTAATCCCTCCCATATTCATTGGTTATAAGCTATATGTATTTACTTCGAGCATTGCAAGTTGAGCAAACCTGGCTGAAGTTATTTTGATTGAGATAAAACAAATTATTAACAAAAATCACAATAACAATATTATCTATGTATGTTAATAAGCCCGCAAATTTGATTTTCATGGGTTTCACTGACCTTTCGTGTACTTTTTGTCCACGAAAAACATGGAAATCAAAACCACGAAAATCAGAAAAAAGTTGAAAATCCTAAATAATTTCTTAATTTGCTGGTTTATGTTACATTGATGTCTGCAGTAGAAATTAGGAACACAAAAAGCATATATTATTAAAACAATTAAAACAATAGGATTAGTATGAACGAATTTATAGTCTACATGGTAATCAGAACTTGCGGTATACCAAGCCACGGAAAGTGATTACTTACCGTAATTTCGAAGCGATGCGGAGACATGGACACGTGCTGTTCTCACCACTGATGGATCGCGACTGACAGTTTGTCTCTGTCTAACAACTATTCACGTAGTTACTAAAGTACAGTTTTTATGAATGAATTAGTGCGCGCCATGGCAATCAGAGCTAAACGTCGGACGCGAAGTTATCTAGTTGTATCTTATTAACTAAAGCTAATTTTTGCGTAGTAATAGTTTCTGTTAAGCCAGTAACTATCTGGTTTATTGTGAACCTGTGTGAAATAGTGCTATTATTTATAGGAAATGAGATAAAAAATTATTAACACTAGAACATGAGGTCCGGACGCACCACAAAAATCAGTATTTCCACGGTTTTTATTTATTTTTACTTATTGAGAACAGGAAAATTAAAAAACTAAAATAGGCCCCCCCTATTACTTTTGGCTAATCTACTATCTGAAAAAGAATCATAGGGCTACGGATACTTTTTATGTGTTTTTTCGAGTCGGACACGTATTTTTGAGCCCTTTGAGAATTACCCTAATATTGGTGACGGTTGTCCAAACCAGTATTTTTTATAGTGGAGCCATTTTCATCCGTATTTCAACTACCCATTGTTCCCCTTTAGGAGTTCAGTTTTGGAGAACTATTTTTCAGTGAACCCCTAGAATATTACACTATATTTACAACACCGAAGTAGGTACATTTAATTATCTTGTTCGGAATAGGCATGCGGCATGAGCCTATGACCATAATTGTGTTGTGTGGGAATATCTATTCACTTCTGTTGTCTCGTCGGATGACACCTAAAAAGATTCTTGTTGGATCCATAATATCAGCTCATCCAATATATTTTAACAGAAACATCCATAAGTAAGTGCTACAAAACAATTTTCTCAAATGTAATGAATGTAAGGAGGACGTACTAAACTTTTATAAGTAAAAAAAAAAAAAACCCGTACATATTCACACGGTCAACTGATCCCAAACTAGGCAAAGCCTGTACTATGACTACCAGAGACTGACATAATAGATATATATTTAACACCCACACACAGAAAAAACATCTGTGTTCATCACACAAATGTTTGTCCAGTGCGGGGATCGAACCCGCGACCTCTAGCGCAGAAGGCAGAGTTACTACCAGTAAGAGGTACATACCTAATTAATTAAATATGGTAGACGAAGATTTGATAAAGTTGTTCGGAATATAGATCAAAATTCCCGAAATTTTAAGCTAGCTAACCGTGGTCCATAGCTGAAGGCATAATACAATCCGGTTAAATGTAGTAATTAATAATGTAGGTTCAATGAACATTCCATAGTTTATAATGTTTTAATTTGATAATAAGGTTATAATAATATAATAATATTAATATTATGTAACTGACCTAATGATGATTTCTATAATAAAATATAAACATAATGTAAAATTAAAAAGCATGTATCTAAGCATCAATCAACACAGTGTAAAAGGAAATAATAAAATAACATACAAAAAGATACGACGAGGATGGGATTCGAACCCACGCGTGCAGAGCACATTGGATTAGCAGTCCAACGCCTTAACCACTCGGCCACCTCGTCTTGTATGCCGCGGTTGAAATTACCTAACCATTTCTTTAAGAAGATGGTTCTATCAAATTGTGTTCCGTCTGATAATGAATGGCACATACTTATTATGAAGCCGGATGGCCCCACAATGAGTTCATGGAACTTTGAAGGCCACATTCTCTTTTGCTAAATACCTAGTCTGATATGGGTTTAGTTCTTTATTTACTTACGAGTAATTATTTCCTTAGTTGTAATCGATAATGTTACTTTTATGTAGCTTGTAAGTATACATAATTATTGTAGTCACCTCTAAAAAGATGTATATTAATATATACAAAATGATGCCAACATTTCTTAAGATAATTAAAATAAGCGTCCTCTATTTATCTAGCTAGAGAGTCATGTTGGCCTAGTGGAAGGTACAGCGACTTTAGATCCGAAGGCATGGGTTCGAATCCCGGACGTGCACAAATTGATTTTTCTAATTGAAATAATGATGAACGCGCTCAAAACGGTGAAGGAAAACATCGCGAGGAAACTCACGGCTTAGTCAGCTCCGCACGTATTGACCATGTTTCCTGTGGATAAGGCCGACTAGACTGATGGTATAGGTATCTACTGGCCAACTCCATCCAAACATGTCCTAGAATGTCCAGCATACCTACTGTAAGTAAGAAAAAGATTCCACCTGAAGACGTTTTAAGCGATATGAGATTTGTAATTTTTTTTTTTTTATACAACAGAGGATGCAAACAAGCTTACGGCCCGCCTGATGGTAAGAGGTTACCGTAGCCTATGAGCGCTTGCAATACCAGAGGCATCACGCACGCGTTGCCGACCCCGAACCCCCTTCCCCCCTAAAGAGCTCTGGCAACCCTACTCACCACAGGAACACAACACTATTTGAAACAAATTATGTTATTTGGCTGCGATCTTCTGTAAGGCGGAGGTACCTCCCCAGGCGGGCTGCTCCAATTCAGAACGAGAAAATCTCGCTGTGCCCTACCTCCTCCTATAATCTAATATTAATCTAATATTTGTTCCAATTATTTCAAAGTGATATTCTGTGTATGACATTTGAGGGCGTGCGATATAGCTCAACGTTATCGCAAGCCCCGTGTATAGGCAAACTCAAAATTTACTTTATTCATTGGTAGTAATGATCATTTTGAAATAAATTTTAAATGAAATCACTAGCTTCCGCCCGCTCGTTCGCGTGGTACCTAAATAATAAGTAGCCTTTATGCTATTCTAGGTAAAAAACTCTATCTATTCCAAGCTTCAACCAATCAGTTGAGCTGTTACGGCGTGATTGAACAACAAACATACAAACATCCTCCTCCTTTGTATGATAGGATGTAGAATACCTAGATGTTATAAGGTCGTATCTAAGAATGTTTACCTTCTTAATATTACCAGATAAATAATAGATGGATTTACCTAAGATCTCCATCTTTTACAACAATATATGAATAAGTACTTATAGGTAAACTTTGACCAATTTGGGGACGCTACAGTGGGTAGCCTGGCTTCAGAAAATGTCTCGTTTTCCCAAACGTTTAGTATTAGGCTCTTATTGTCAATAACTTCTAACATAATGGTGGTCGAGGGCGCCAGCTCCAGTCGCCGTCTCCTGAATATGACAAATAACGTTAAAAATGAAACTACACGAATACCAACATAAAATAAAAATGTCAAAAATTTAAATTAAGGATTAAAATATTTAAATTTAGTGCGGGCGTCCCGATCGCGCCTGTCCGAGCGAGCGAGCGTGTGCTCTGCCACTTGGAGGCTGCGATGCTGTGGAGACGGAACTCGTTTCATGCCTTCATTACTCTATAGTGCCTATCTAATCTATAGTAATAAACTGTTTTACCATATTACGGGGCGACGCAGTGTATCTGGTCAACAACATTATGAAGGTTGCAGGAAGTTGGTGGATGGAAAAGGCTCAAGACCGTGCGTCGTGGAACCCTTTGTCCAGCAGTGAACTTCTACAGGCTGATGATGATGATGATGACCAGATGCTACTTGACAAGTAATCGTGACGTGGATGAATGGGCGCGGTGTACAGTTGAGTCGTTTTCCGGAGAACACTCGAACTTAGAGTAGAGAAAGACCAGTAGACAATTCAAATTCAATTCAACTCACGGGCCGTGGGACCGTACAATTGATTTTACCCATGTCGTTTGTGAATTGTCATTGGTCTGTCAAAAGACTAAGTTCAGACTTTTCTTACGAAAACGGCTCTAAAGTTCTCGGTCTTCTACCTACTTCAATTTGCATTTAAGTCGTAAAAAGAGAACGAGTTTTTTAATAAGAGTTTTTATATCCTAATTTTTTTCTCTTAGACATCCTTTTAAACTGCAATAAAAAAATTTACTTTTTAATTTGGCATAAATCCTGCAGTAAGTAAGTAGGTATAGGTACCTTACGTAATTTTCTAGCTTAATCAAGCAGCAAAAAATATTATAATTACTTTTAACCGTCAATTAGCCATAATCAAAGATGGTGAAATAGTCACTCACTCAAATAAAATTATCCACAAACCATCTCCACACTAACTGATCCCCAACAGAATACTATAAATTAATGGAGTGTACTGTGCCAGAGAATTTTAAATATTTGAAGGCACAGTTTAGAAAAAAATCGAAATCTCCACCACGGGTTAATATATTACTCAAAATAAATAATACAATCATGAAGTAGTTATAAATGTAGTGTTTATAAAACGTAATCGAGGTTTTATGGACCATATATTTGGGAAGACGGAGCCTCTAGAACTATTTTGTATTAATTACTGTGACGGGACGACCGGGACGAGATCATCTTTTAAAATTGTAGTTTGGGGTTTGTTTGTTTAGTTTTAATATTAGTACGTGAACAAGTTGTTATAAATTATCTCCAAAACATTCGACAAAAATCTTAATCAAAATAAAATGGAAATAGGTACACTCACCTCCAAAAAGATTATTTTTAATAAGTAATATAAAAAATAATAAAACACATAATAAAAAGCACAGTTACATACTTAGTCCTCACTGCTCGGTGGCGTAGCGGCGAGCTTCCGTCTGAAATACAAGTGCGAGTTCGATTCCCGCTAAGGGACAAATGTATGCATGATCTGCAAATATTTGTGCCTGGTCTGGGTGGTTGTGGTAACATGATACTAGAAGTTTTCTGATACCCACGACACAGGGAATCCTAGTGTGGGGGCAGGGCTATGGACGTTAGGTGTTGTAATTACAAAAATGAATGCTGGAACTTCCTTAGGTACATTCAAGTATTGGTCGACGATGGTCTTCAAAGACTTATAATATAATAATAATAATAATAAATATCACACACGGTCAACTGATCCCAAACTAGGCATAGCCTGTGCTATGGGTACCAGAGACTGACGAGACTGATGAGACATAATAGATATATATTTAACACCCAGACACAGAACAAACATCTGTGTTCATCACACAAATTTTTGTCCAGTGCGGGGATTGAACCCGCTACCTCTAGCGCAGAAGGCAGAGTTACTACCAACTGAGCTATGAGGCCAGTCAAAGTCTAGCTGTTATAGTTTTGTAGACAAACCAAAAAACGAATTGTACAGTCGGAACCACCCAAAAATTTATGGAAAAAGCTTCAAAGAAAAACAACAGAATTAGTCGCAGGTAAAATCATAGAGCAACAGCTCTGCAGTTGGCAGGGTATAATTCACCCTCCATCCCTCTTGAATGTTTGCGACAACCGACCTTTGTGCACTAATAAGTATAAAGCACCACAAGACTTTGACGCCGACTTTATACCAATGAGCGTAGGGTTCAAAATGCAGTAGCTTTCGAACTGGTAGTGATGAAACCTGTCCCAAACATAGCATGAAGAAACGCAATTTCTTTTTGACAGCAATATTATAAGATCTTATGAATAGAGAAAATTGAAAGTAAATTGAGCATTTTATTAAACGAACAGATCTATGCCACAGATTAAATACGTAGAATTCAAATAGTTCTTAGATACAAAGTTCCAAAAAGTATATGCGTATAATAAATATGTGTATAATAATAACACCCAAAATTCACTTAGTGTTTATACCAATGTTTATGCGCATCTAATACTAATGTCTGATACCTTGGGGATTATTTTAATCTGTCTACGTTTTCGTAAAGAATATTCCATATAGCTCATGATATCTCATAGTTTTTTTTAATTTGTTTCTAATATAAATAAATATAAATATAAATATTCCGAACATATTCACACGGTCAACTGATCCCAAACTAGGCATAGCGGCTGATGGCTTCCGAGGATCAAACTTGCTGTGACGACGGCAGACATTTTATGGCGATGCTGAAAAGCAGCGTAGCTGAGCCCTCGACCATTTCACCTGTCTACCTACATACATACCAAATCTTGTAAATTACCAATTGTATCTTTATAACTGTGTGTAGGATTCTTGGTGAATAAATGCCCTTTTTTTATTTTTATTTTATTTTATAGCCTGTACTATGGGTACCAGAGACTGATATACATAATAGATATATATTTAACACCCAGACACAGAACAAACATCTGTGCTTATCACACAAATGTTTGTCCAGTGCGGGGATCGAGCCCTCGACCTCTAGCGCAGAAGGCAGAGTTACTACTAACTGAGCTATGAGGCCAGTCTAAAATAAATGTTGAACAAAATAAAATAATTTAAATACATTCAAAAAACCTTATTACCTATTTGGTTTGACTAAGATGCAATTCGAAGAAATCCTCAATATTTCAAATATGATAAAAAGTGCTTTAAAATACAGTAACAACAAGTGAAGTACATACAGACATACATCAAAATCTATAGAGGTAGGGTATCGACGATATTGCGCCGTATTGTGCATAAAAACTAGCGATAGAATAATAAATAGTCACTAAACAAAGCTACAAACTTGAACAGGACCAAGCTTGACAGACCTACCATGACTGATAAAATTAGGCTCAACGGTTTGTCAAAATTGTTCACCTAAATATTCCAAAATGCCTTACTTTTTGTTCATTGAAATCCAAAATGTCTTCATCCCAATCCCGTGTCTTGAGAAAACGGAAGGAATGTTTCCTGTGGGGTGACGCGGTTGCCTGGCGACGCGACGGTGGGCGGCCTGGGCGGCCTGGGCGGGCGGATCGATCAGCCCTCACCCTACGTACATGTGGGCAGCCAGGTAAAGTGATATAAATTTGTCAGCTTATACGAGTACGCGTAAAATTCCAAGCCTTTTCCATGAAAGGAACCTATGATAATGCGTTAAGAGTTTTCCGAAAGGTTTAATCTAGACTACACTCGACGCCTGATGACCTCGATCACTGTGTTAAAAAGGTGTAGTTTGGTTCCCGGGCCGTGTTTGCTTGTAAAGAACAAATGTTTGCATGGAAATATTCGTTCCGGTTCTGGATGTTCTGGTAGCACGGTACTCGGTAGTTTGTTATACCCACGGCTCAGGGAACCCTAGTCTCACACTAGGGTTCTCTGAGTCGTGGGTATCAGGTCTACGTATGTGAATACATATATAAACCACCAACGCAACAGGCGTTGGTTATAAATTTATTGTGGGCTATTGTGGGTGAGATGAGCAAATGATAATGAAACAGAAAGAATTACAGATTGTTTATTAAAGCCTCGAAGTAGAATGTATCTATTTTATTCATTAAAAATCAGTAATCACTTTATTTTCAAAAAGTTATCATGTGAAAAAGAGCGAAATTGCTGGCAATGGTCACGTTTCTTTAATGTCCCAAAAAATAAAAGTTTTGAGTTGGTCACTTTCGTACTATGAGTGCGATAGGTATAACGATCATTAGGTAGTTGGAAATTAGATTAATTCGTTGCAGAAAGGTTGAAAATCACATCCAACGCTTTTAATCGGAAATCTTAATGATGATGATGAACGCATAATTTAAAGCCAATGCGTATAGGTATCATCATTTCAGCCGTACAACGTCCACTGCTGAACATGGCCTCCCCCACAGACAGAGCGAATTCCTTATCATGTGTGGGGATTTGCCCATACTCACCACGCTGGGCATGCGGGTTGGCGAGCGCAGTTAGGGCTATCGTTGTTAAAATGAGAGACACTGCTGCCCATCCCCTAGCTTTTTTCCCTTAGTCGCCTCTTACGACATCCGCGGATAGGTAGATAGGGAGGGGCCTACTCTTTAGCCGGGGCCACCACGGCCACCACGGCCACCACGGCCGGTATAGGTATATGACGAAGTAAACGCAAACCCTTGCAAACCATAGATTATGAAAAACTAACCCCAACACGTTCATTAATTACAATCGAAGTAATAAATCTTATTAGATCTTTAAAATTAAATCAACAACACAGGCTTGCGAAAACAACGAGTAAAGTTAAAAGTTAGGGTGCGAAACTTAATTTAGAAACAGACCATAATGAATTCAAAGGAAGATTTAATAAACTTTCCCTGCAGGAGCCCTTCATAGGGGTTACCACCACAATTTCGTCGAACACTTTTTCACCCCTATCCAATAATGACGGATAAACTCTATTTTTATTTGTTTGGTATCTTGTTACGCTGATTTTTTTTTACAATTAAGCAGTTTCCTTTTCCGTTTTAATGGTAGCTAGGCCTTTGCAGCTCCAACCCCTAAATACCTATGTATTTAATTTAATCAAATCCGAGAGCTGGCCCAACGAATTAGCATTGCCATCCAGCGTGCTAATTCCGCCAGCGTCTTGAGGACGCTTCCGACTGGTAGTGATCTGGATCAATTGAGCTATCTATAGATCGTTTGTAACGGTCTTTAGATAGCTCAACTGTTTCTTGTGTATTTTGTAAATATTAACTTTTAATAGTTTTAATTTTCTTTCTGTAAATAAAGTCATCAAATCCTATCATACTATATTACTTACTATACTACTATAGGTATTTAAAAAAAAATATCTTCCCATCCGAATTCTACTACTCCTTTTTCGAAGTCGGTTACAAACAGTATCCTTACCTAGGTACATACTTATCTAATCATAAAACGCGCGCACCAAAAAACTGGTGTTATTTATTGTTTCTGTATCTGCAAAGATGATCTTTGTCTTTTGTCGTGGTCGGCACTTTTTTACGGCCAAAAAACAGGTCGTAACATCCATTCGATCGGGATAGTTTAGTTGAATCTCTGCCGATTTCCTTGTAGATGGTAATCTTTATGGGCTTGTGTCCTTTTGTTTTTGCCGCTAGCTCCCTTTGTTTCAGCGTGAAAATAGCGTAAAGCTCATGTATTTTGTAGGCAAGTTGTTTCAATTCGGCTATCGTACGTTTTGTCCTGTTTCCACCCTATGCTAATGCTTGCTAGTCATGTCACTGAATCTTTCTTGGTCATCCTGTATTAGGTCAGTGACCAGGTTGAGGTATAGTAGCCCTGAAAAGGGCCTATGAACGTCGGTAAAAGAATCAGTGTAGTGAAAGGATTAAAGTCTTAGAGGCTCCTTTCATGCACAATGCTAATGAGCAGAATAAATTTAATAATAACTTCTACCTCTACGAAACATTTTTTTATAGAATTTTTTTAGTAATATTCTTTCAATTTTTATCATCATCATCAGCCTGTATTAGTCCACTGCTGAACATAGACCTTCCCCAAAGCGTTCCATGACGAACGGTCTTGAGCCTTTTCCATCCACCGACTTCCCGTCGGTCCATTGGATTTTCCAACACTAAGTCGCCCGCTTCATGGTCATCATTCGAGAACCATTATTCCCCAACGGTTGTCGGTTCTGCGTGCTTTATGGCATGCCCACTGCCACTTCAACTTCCTAATTCTGATGGTCGGCGAACTTGGTTCTAAGGATTTTATCATTAATTTCATAATTTCTTATATATAGGTATAAATAGACAAAATGTAAATATAAGACTAATAACTAATATAGGACTAATTTAATAACGTAAATAAACCAAAAAACCGAAGGGACGAATTAATAACTAGACCTACTTCAGAATAAAATAAATATTAAAATAGGATGATAAAAATCTTCCATCTCTTAAAATATATCACACACCTATCGTATTAAAATTATTGCCTAAAATTTAATTTTCTAGTCGTTCATAAAAACTAATGTTTGGTGTTGTCAGGTGAAAAAAGGCGGCCGCACATTTGTTTTTTATATCCCGAAGTTTACTGGCCAGAAGGGTAGTGTTTTCGTAGAAGAACTATCATAACTCATAATTATTGTTCAGCCAATGGCTTCCTACTTCTAAAAGAAACAAATTAAAGCTAGCACTTTTTATGAAACTGTACTGAACTGGTAAAAATATTGCTATTTGGACTACTCAAAGCGATGCGAGAATATGGTGACGATTAGATTTTGACAGTTGATATATCCTTCCAAAGTCACCAGATTACGCCGCTCTAAAAATAGCTCTTAGGCTTCTTTACCAATACACCAATTTATATATTATTAGGTACCAATTTTCCCTGGAAAAATTATATCCTTATTTTGGTTGATAAGATAACGTTTTACTCTATGCATATTGTATTTTTCCACTACCGTCAGATTGTTCACCACCATTTTTCCGTTTTTAAAATTTCCTCTCAAAATTCTCCTCACGACGATTACCTAAAGCAAAGATAATGTAGTATAAAGGTTTTCCAAAGTCAGCGTTAGTTATTAGGTAAAGTCACCTCTAATAAAAATAAGATGGTATAGACCTTTAGTATTTAATTTTTAAATGATACTCTTGAAAATGATAGTATCGGTTTATGACACGAAACATCAAGAATTAAAGGAAGTGTAGGTAGGTGTAGAGAGGTAGAGGTCTAAGTACCCACATTTTTCATTAGTAACGCACCCATGCAAAAAACAAAATGCTTAAATGAAATATATACGGTTTTCCCACGAGCCCAGCACAAAGCTGGGCGCCTCAGCGAGACGGATCGCTCAACGACAGACGCGCTATCCGTCAGCCAGGATTGATCGAAACAGGTAGGTAGGTACCTGATGACGCATTGTGCCAAGGAATGGTAAGGTGATTCTGCACTGTACGATTGATTTCACATCTGGTCGATGTTGCTCGAAATTTATAACAAAAGTCGACATTCAAAAGCTCTACACTGCCTCAAGTCTGCACCATAAGTAACGCATGTGAGTTTCTTCGGAGGTACTTCGAGGCTAAAATCGAAGTGGTTAGAATTAGAAGAAAATATTCTTAGGCAGCAACGGGCTCTATTTTGATAAAAATAGAAATAAGTACATTAATAAGATATTTTTCCAAAAACTAAAAACCGACTTCAAATTCCTGAATATTTACAAGATTAATATCAACCTCTTTTTTTTGTTATCAACCTCTTTGCGTTTTGCTTACCTACTGAGGATGACACTGGCCACCTACATTTTCGAATAAAAAACAAAAGTACATAAGTATGACATTGTATCCATTCATCATCAATAATAAATAACTCCTACGGTACTGACTGACAATCAAACGTAGTGGTTTTATTCTCTTTGAAAATCAACGCAGAGCCTAACCAAAATCCTAAGAGTATGAAATTTGCAGGGTAGCGTAATGTATCGGTGCACAGAAAGGAATTTCCGACACACCACCCCTAAGGTTAAAGTTTATGTAAAAATAGCAGCAACCGAACGAAGTCGCGGGAATTACCATACCATACCAACGTCGACAAAAAGAAATTTCGGCAAGTCGTGATTTCAAGAGATGATTAGGTTTTTTTAAGTTTTACGGGACAAGTAGCAATCCCTCAGGACTTAAATTAATATGGAACCACCCCGGGATCATACTCTATACACCAGCGAAAGAATCATCAAATCGGGTTACTATTGGCGGAGATATCGAGTAACATACACACAAAAAAAAAACAGCTGATTTGAGAACCTCCTCGTTTTGGAAGTCAGTTAAAAAACAATGAAGACTTATAAAAAAAATCAATGGAAAAACTATTATTTTCTTCACTGTGCGGTAATACACTTAATTAATTGCACATTGCGAATTAAAAAAAACATTATTCCTCTTTGTGAGTTCTCTTGGCTTCTCGGCAGTTGGATAAAAATACAGACTAATTTAGAACCTCCTTCTTTTTTAACAGTTTGAAGTCGGTTAATAAGTATCTAAGTAAAGAGATGACTTTGGTTTGCTGGGTTTTTTATGCGCCATGCAATCACATGCATGTAAAAAGCTCAGGATTGATCGAACGAGTAGTTAGGTATCTACAAGGTTCATCTTTAGTGCATTGTCTATCTTCGCTTATGCAAAAAACAGTAAGCAATATAAACTAATCATGATGGGCAAATTAGGGCAAACGACGCGTTGGAAGGAGAAGGAAATCATGGTTGAGGAACATCCGGGAGTGGACAAACATCGCCAGCGTCGAAAATAAATAAATAAAAAAAAAATTTATTGCATTTAAGTACATATATTAAAAAAAAGAGCAGGATACACAAAAAATAATAATAAAAAGGGCAAAGGGAGTAAATTCAGCATTTATCTAATGGTCTAACATCTATTTCGGTTTTCGCAAGACAGAAAGAAATTCGCTGAGCTGACAGCTAATTTCCAGTAGTAAAGAGCCACCAAAAGAAGAAGAAAAAAAACAGTCAGTCCATTGTGAATTATATACATATTTTTATTGATTGGGAATAGAGTAATACCTCATAGTTTAGGTCACAGGTGGCTCGATCTCTGTATTTTTTTGAGTTATCAAAACGCCGAGGTCCTTTTCAACAATAGCCAATACTCGAGATCTAAAAGCCGACACGACAGATGCAACAATACACCAAAAGAATGATTAATCTACCATTTTTACATGCATAAAATAAAAAAATTAAACAAAACTTTTTGCCTTTTGTTTATGCGACGACGCCAACATGTCTACACCAGACCGATTCGAATTTCGAAGGACGATCATTTATTATATTTTTGTCTTACTCACGCATTCCATTTTCTGAGTCGATTATGATCTATAGATCCGATCTATGCGTCAATCGATCACGCGCTTCGAAATCCATATTTATTCATTTAGTGGCATATTTTTTGCAGGATGATGTTTGACGTATGGACCTTAATGATAAATTGAAGATATTTTTAATGAGTGTATCCAATTATATTACAAAGGTCATATACAGGGCGTCCCAAACTTATGGGACATGAAGGGGAAGTACCTTAAATATCGTAGATAGGGTATTTTGCTGAAAGAAGACTTTATGTTACTTTTAAAATTTAGTAATTCTGCATTCATAGATTTTCTAAAAAATACTTGCTTCGTCTGGGAATCGAACCGACTTAAATGTAAAAAAAAAATCATCCTACTTCTATGATGCCAATCGAAAGAATAGCTAAAAAATAATAACTTTGCTTAAGTAACATAGTATTTTTAAAAAAAGGAACAACATGAAAGATTCAAGAAGAACTTCCATTAGATCAAAACTTACTTGATATGCCATGTTCGCAATAAATTAACACAAAACTTGTGTAAGTGAATTATTAAGACTAAACAGATCAATCCAAAAACAAACGCTCGCACACACTGTTCCTTTTCAAATTTAAGAACAACATTTAAAAATATTAGTTATTTTTAAAAATATTAAAGTATGTATTCAAACAAACGCTCTCATAAACTGTTCCATTTTCAAATTTAACAACAACAATGGTGTCGATTATGTTGTTTTAGGATTCCTAACATAAATTTTAAGATTTCTTAATTTTATAAGTTAAGTGGACCTAAACATTATGGTATTCTCTTTACATATCCTAATAAATCCTAAATAAAACGTGTTTGAAAAATTTGACTCAATCATTTTACGTTGTTCCTTTCTTTTAAAATACTATGTTACTTAAGCAAAGTTATTATTTTTTAGCTATTCTTTCGATTGGCATCATAGAGGTAGGATGATTTTTTTTTAACATTTAAGTCGGTTCGATTCCCAGACGAAGCAAGTATTTTTTAGAAAATCTATGAATGCAGAATTACTAACTTTTAAAAGTAACATAAAGTCTTCTTTCAGCAAAATACCCTATCTACGATATTTAAGGTACTTCCCCTTCATGTCCCATAAGTTTGGGACGCCCTGTATACTGGCGTAAAGTAGATATATAAGCAGAAGCCCAGGTAAGATATCAGTTACCTGAATAAATTTACCACTTTTACTTTAGAACTCGCATTATAAAAGTTGCAAAATAATTCTGTACATGTTTATTTTGTTAGGTTAGTAAATCTCGTCACGTTTTTGATGAATGTACCTACTCTACATAAAGCCATGTATACACCTGGGGATGTTGATGGATACACCCGACATTTGGCGCAACATGTCGTTCAACAACTACATGAAATGTCTCGGGGACAATGTTGCGGAACTTTTTACAGGCCACACTACTCAGTGCAGGAGCAAGTAACATGTCCCGCTTCGCGTTAAATGTTGTGGGACATATTGCAATGTTGAAGCATCACGTAGGTAGATTGAGTTTCGGTAACTATATTTACGCTTCAGAAAATATAAATTGTACCCTCTTAATTAAACACAGGGCGTCTGGTCGAAGCGACGCATGACCCGAGAGCTGGCTCCTATTTGGCCCCGCGGATTGTCATTGTCATTTAACGTGGCAATTCCGCCTGCGTCTTGGGGGGGGGGGGGGGGGGGGACGCTTCCGACTGGTAGCGGATCTTGATCAATTGAGCTTAGTATCTAATGTATCTACAGATCTATTGCCTCGTCTTTAGACTGCTTATGTTTTTCTTGTGTAGGTATTTTGTAAAATATTTGTTACTAGTGTTCGTTTTAATTTTCTTTCTGTAAATAAAAGAGACGTTTCATCAATATATGGAGCCTGGGCCTGCACTGTGTACACTACTCTAAAATATGGCTAAGTAATAAAGTAAACGTATTTAATTGGTTATTTTATTTAAATTGACTTCGTTCTAAGGTACACTGTGATTTTCTTCGACAAAGAGAGCAAGACACAGCGCTACAAAAATATGGCGGATGGACGTGCGTGAAATGACATTTTGACAACCTACATTTATCTGACAAAACAAAAACATCAAATCAAAACAACATGACATGAAAAATATGTCAATGTCATGTCAAACGCCAATTATAAACCAACATGAAGACCTTCATATAATGTTCACATAGTAAAAAACTTACCAGAACAACTATTCTTGTACCATCGCATTTGTCTTCAAACTAATGAAATTGTATTTTTTTTGTAATCTCCTATTTTTTCCTAATTTTTCTATGTAGTGTACATGGACCAGCCCCAAGATGAAATGGCTCCTTTACCATTTATTACTTCTATGTAATGTAATGCTTAAAACTTCAGCCAAATCGACGCAGTCATAGAAATAAAAAAACTTGCTTTAAGTGTTTGGTGCCGAAACAGAATGGTTTGACAGTTCCTGCCCTGGCACCGGCGCCGGCGCCTGCGTCAGCGTCGTTCTCACAGTGGCTTGGTCACAACGACGCTTAACGTGGCTCAAATAGTTTCCCTAGAAGACTTTATCAACGGAAAACTAATTAACTCTAAACAATATTTCATCTCCGGGATTGCATGACGCGAGACAAAAAACGAAAGGTAGGAATGACCGCGCCAAAACCAAAATGCTCTGTCCAAAACAAACAAAACACAGACAAAAATTGAAGCCGGTTAATAAGCTGGATAACATTTGGGAATTCGAAAAATTCATTCAAAGCATTATTAATAGCGCTCTTGAAGCGGGCATCTCCAAATGGTTATTAAAATGAGAAGACAGCATTACTTATCCTTAGACAAAATCCACTCGGACCATTAATCCATCGGCTGTTTCGGCCGCGTTATTGTTTTATTGCTGGACAGGCTTCGTAAACGCACGGGTATGTACCGGCTCGTACTCTTGTTCGGCTTAAACATCGCTTCTTCGTAACAAGCCTCGGATGGCGTGATAGCAAATAATTTTATAAGGACCCTTAACAATATGTCAAGCCAATCGTATTCATTTTTTTCTCGTTTTCAATAAATAATACGTTGCTCATAAGTTTACATTGTTCGATTTGGACGGTCGCAACCTTACGACGATATTTCTTAAAATTATTTTAACAAAAAAAGTTACAAAGCGGTTCTTTATGCATTTCGGGCCTACATTTGTTATTATGGGAGAATGATAATGTGATTATTGTTTTGCGAGCTTTTGATGATTGATAGTCGATTGTCACGGATAATGAAGTTCTCTGAAGCATACGATTTTATGCCTTATTCGTTGAATATTGAGTTGCTCTTATTGGGTGGTATTGGAATAGAATTCATGTTGGCTGACAAAATTAATTGTTTACATCATTTGATTAAAATTTCTTCAATATTTTATAACCGTGACCTAGTCTAGACAATATTTATTTTATAAGACAACTATTGGAATGGCGTTTTAAAGTATTTATAAAACTAACTATGTGTAACGCTGAAAACCAAGGCCTTGTGCCTAAGATTTTTTAACGATGATCCTTTTTTAAAATTAATATAAATAATACAATTTAAAAAATAAAGGTTTATAAAAAAGACAAATGGTGAGATTCAGCAAAAGTTCTAAAGGGCAGCACACGCCACACTAGGTGTCAAATCTACTTAATGCTCAAATAAATAATATTGAAACATTTTATTTTCTTTAAAAGTTTTATTCTATTGTTTTTTCTGTTTATTTCATCAATATCTTCTGTTCGCCATGATCATGTACCGTGGCCGCTTTTGAACCAGCCTGAATGATCGTTCCATAGATACCGGTGAAGATATTGTCCAATCAACTCGATGACGGCGCCGATTTTGTGTTCATGTCCGGAGTGATGACTGACAGTATTAATTTGAGAGAACATTACTACAAGTCCTATAGTTGAATAAAATGTAACCAGAATTTAACTTAAATGCTTCCGCTTGCTAAGAAGTGGAGAAATATCAACACCACATTTTTATTCGACCACTGCTTCATAGGACGCTAAAAGTTAACTCTCTTTTTATAACGTTCAATAAATTAAACTCATTGTATTAGTAAGGATGAAATACACATACCTAGTTTTGGAAGGTTGTGAAAGTGCTTTTTATTCATAGATAGTACCTAAGTAAGGCATTATTACATCTATTCTATTATATATATACGATAATTTATACAGCGTCAGGTGGAACTTTTTACTAACTTACAGGACTCTGGCGCTGTAATACCTAGGACATGTTTTAGATGGATTAGGCTTGCCCAGCACCTATAAAACACTCTCAGCGTAGTCAGCCTTATCTATCCATTGAAAAGACATGGTCAATACTAATTATTAATACATTATAGAGATAGAGCTGACTAAGCCGCGGCTTGAATGTTTTCCTTCACCGTTTTGAGCACCTGTAATGTGCACATAAATTTTTCGAAAGGAAAATTCAATTGATGCACGCTGGATTCGAACCCATGACAGTCGAAAGTCGAGTTATCCCCCACTTGGACTATCCCGGATCTTGATATTAAAAAAAAAAGAATTGAATCCTCATGGTAGAGTCTATAGAGCACGCTACACTATTATAAACTGCTTCTTCTCACACGAAAACTGTAAGCCAAAGGTATCACAATAAATTAGGAAACATTAACCTGCCATTATTCAATGTTTGTATTTAAAATTAATAGCCATTTGTATATTTTTGTGAAATAAAAACGGGTCTTGGACCGTAGGCGTGGCCGCCCCGCCCTGGATCGCAAACCCGCTTATTATCCAATTATCCACATCACTTCTGTATATATCTTATCTCCACTGACGCCAGATAACTATTTTCTGAGGAATTTCTTCAAGAATTGAAGTCACTGGGTAATAAGATAGACTCGGATAGACGAGACCGGCTCAAATTGAGTTTGCAAGTTATTTTGTCTAGGTACCTACTAAAACATAGGTAAAATACTATCTGGACAATAATACAACACCTGCACCAAAATTATAATACATGGACTAACGCCTTCATTATTATATGAATGTCAATTATAAAACTCTACGCAGATTGTAGCAGCCCAGTATCGGTAATATAGGCGGTAAAAAACATTACCCTCCTTCTAGGCAGTCGGGTAAAAAATATATGAAAGGATTAACAACTAAACGTATTAGATACAAATTACAGCAAAACAAGGTTACTAGTGATATGATTAGAGTCCTGTGGGATTCTCAGCTACTGGGGAGTCCTACCGCGTGCATAAATTGAATCAATGTGCTCTACATCTTCCCTGGGGAGCTCTTACTGCGTGAGAATCTCACTAGAATTCATATATTGGGATAATAAAAATAAGCGGGAAAAACTGTATTATGTCACTTAGTAGGTATTTTGGTTTAATCGAACATTTTTCAGTATCATAGAGAGCAGAGCCCATTTTTACTCGCTTCTCTTTAATCATTTGTTTTACAGGATCGAACATAAAAAAGGGTTCAATTTAGAGGTTAAAATATGACGGTCATCGCTTCGAACAAACCAAGACTTTAGTAAGATAGTAAGTCATAACTTATTATAAACTAGCTTGCGACCGCGACTCCGCTTATAAAAAGTAGGCTATAGGTTATTCTAGGTAAAGAACTACCCTTTCCACGTTTATCGATTGAGCCGTTACGTCGTGACTGAACCACAAACATCCAAACATAATTACAAATTTTCGCATATATAATATTAGTAAAATCGATAATCTGTTTAAACCTGTCACTTTAAAACTGAAATTCACCATAAAACTAACATAATCAAGTCATCATCGCCCGCTCAGGCAAGCCTTTAAACTAATAAAGTTGGCTTACCATCACCCAGCAATCAACGTCTAATTCGGTATTCCAGCTTACGATAATGATTAACGACACAGTTTATTAATTCGATCAGGATTAGAGATCCGGGGGCCTGGTGGAAAAAACAAACGAATTATGGGATATCTCAGGGAGTGAAAGGGATCTGCTATGCTAGGGTTGCCACTATTGCAGAAAAGTTTTATCTTGAAAAGTCCAACACCCCTTCTACTATTGAAAAGGCTTCAATTGCTCATACCAAGTGCAAAAAAACAGAGGAAGAACTTATCTGCTTTATAACCATCATCATCATAATTTTAAGCCGTAGAAAGTCCACCAGATAGGCCTTCTTCAAAGATTTCTAGATTGACCGATCTTGTGCAGTCCGATTTTTATTGGGTTGTCTTTCCATCTAGTGAGGGGCCGTCCTACACTGCGTTTTAAAGTGCGTGCATGGTATCCACTCTAGAACCTTCCAAAATGTCTCTAAATACAACATACATACATACATACATAGTCCTGACTGGGGTCAGGACTTTGTATGTGATTTTGATCAATCGTCGATCGATTGTTGTAACATCCTAACATTGAACCAGTAACCAGTGAAATAAGAGAAAATATATAGTTATCATGCCATGGCCGTTCAGATGTCACTATCTCAACCTCTACCTAACGTGACGGGCATATTATCTTATCAGAGCAATAAAACATATCAGTAGTTAGGTACTAAGTGGGTAAGTAGGTAGGTACTAAAACATGTTACACATGCTCTACCTTGAGAGTACGGTTTCAAGGTAGAGACTTAACCCTGCTTGCTATCTTTTGTCGAGAAAGATATTATTTTTCCTCAATCTGTATAGGTACTTCATAGCAATTGATTTTTTATTTGATCACTAAAATTACGGGCCTATCCGTGGTATTCTTAGAAGTGAATATGTATTCAACTAACACTGACAGCAGCATCACATAAATGCCATAGAAAATTATGTCATATTTGATTTAATTTTTGAAAATTAGACTCTCATTATATAGTACAACAAGACAGCCTTATCTTTTTAATGCATTGAGTTAGCAAGGCTCTTTTGCTCACATACTTTTTGTATAAATTTTATGTTGATACTTGCAGCCGTTCCTGAGGAAAAGGGCATTGACGGACAGACGGACAAGATTATGGACAACTTCGTAATCTATAAAGGTTCCGTTTTTTTACTGTTGTAGAACGGAACCCTAAAAACAAAGTTTTTTTTTACCCAGTCAGACTTTGGTAAGCATTATGTTCATGTGTGACAACCTTAGCGTTAGTCTCTTTGTCAACATGGGGAGAAAATAATATGCTGGGGGATGCACGTTTGTTTTGATTAAATCTTTTTTATTTAGATTCAACTCAATATTGTTCAGTTTCTCTAACCGATGGACCATGAAATTAACTCTTTTAATACATAGACATGGCTGAATATTTTTGACTTTTCGAATCAATTATCTAGGTTCTTCCCTCCGACCTATTTTTAACACTTATATAATTCATTCCAAAAGTCACGCCTGATTTCTATAGTCGTAGGCAGAGACCACAGTAGTACCTGAAAACGGGTCTTGTTTATCACAATACCTACTAGCTTGCGCACGTGATTTCGCTCGCGTGGTCCTAAATAAAACGTAGTCTATGTGCTATTACATACTCTATCTCTCTGCCAACTTTATCCAGATCCCTCCAACTGTTCTAGCGTTACTCAACAACAAACATCCATCCATCCAAACTCTGGCATGTATGATAGTAGTAAGATAATACCTGAAAGCAACATGAGCTCTCTCTCTTTCTCTTCCTAGTACTTAGTACTAGTAGTATGTACTTATTAAACTGTTCGTTATAAGACATGCTATGGTAAGATTAGTCTATCACCTGGTAGTAGGTCTAATCTACCATACCATTTGCATGATTTTCCGAAATTAATTTAAATGGGCCTTCGTTACTTATCTTTGATTCTGCAGTAAATAAATGGAATCTTATCAATAGTTAATCCACATGTTGTATTATTTTATTACCAACTTAAGTACCTGTATTAAAGTTCAACAATCACTATCGCAGATGTTATACTTCATGTTTTTCAGTATTTATTCTTTCGTGCAATGAACACAGTCGAGAAATAGGTAAATTATATCAATAAACAGTCAGATATCAATCGAATAATTATTAAGTAAGGTTTTAAAAAGTGTTCGCAACATATTTTTGTAGATCGGTGATAATAAACCCGTGCCTAGATATTCACAATTTTTTTTGATGTTTCAGACAGATCATGAATATTCGCAGCCCCATACTGTGGGTGCTTGCGCTGGCTTTCATTGGAGGAATCAGCGGTGTAATCGCTTTCGTTGTCATACGAAACACAGCAAGCAACTCCGACACAATAGACTACGATGCCCAGTTCTGCCAACCACTAGTCATCGCACATAGAGGATCCAGTGGATATGTGCCAGAGCACACGCTTGGTGCTTACGCGCTAGCTGTCACTATGGGGTCAGATTACATCGAGCCAGATATAGTCATGACCAGCGATGGACAAATCATAGCCAGACATGACAACGATCTAGCTCTCACGACAAATGTTGCTCAACACCCGGAGTTCGCGTCCCGCTACAGAACGCAAACAGTTGATGGCGTGAGCATATCTGGATGGTTCACTGAAGATTTCACTTTAGAAGAGATCAAAACCCTGCGATCGATCGAACGTATTCCACTGATTAGGCCAGGAAACGCTCGCATGGACGACGGCTTCGATGTTCCCACGTTGCAAGAAATAATTGACTTGGCCAAAGGAATGGAGATCAGTGAGCGACGACGCATTGGAATCTACCCGGAAATCAAGCACGCCACTCATTTTCAACGTCTCGGCTTAGCAATGGAGAAGCCGCTTGTAGACATTCTTCATCGCAACGGCTACCTTGGACCTGAAGCCCCAGCTTACATCCAATCCTTTGAGATCAGCAATTTGAAAGAGCTCAGGAATTTGACTGATCTTCGTCTTATCCAGCTGATTAGTGCAAGACATGACCTACCGCCGGTTGACCAAGCTGTTCTCGGCACTACAGTTACCTTCGGCCAGATGGCTTCTGCGGAAGGGTTACGGGAGATTGCAACCTATGCCTATGCAGTTGGACCTGACAAGAGCTACATAATACCTCGTGTTGAGAACAATAGGCTTGGGGCTCCTACTAGTTTTGTCGCAGACGCACATGCCGCTGGCTTGAAGGTGCATCCATACACGTTCAGAGCTGAGAATTCATTTCTACCAGCTGAGTTCCAGAGCGACGATCCTTCACCAGCTGCTCTTGGTAATTTTATAGGGGAGCTTCAAGCGTTCTTTGATGCGGGGATCGATGGTGCATTTTCAGATCAACCTGATGTGACAGTGACCGCGCGTGGAACCTGTCGAGTAGGGCATTATTAATGAGATCAATATGTTAGGTTATGTATAAGGTAGGATAATCAAGTGTGAAAAGAAAACTGAATAAAAATGACTGAATTTTGTGTGACCCCGTTTAAATCTTTTCAACTAAATATTGGTTTAAGGGAGTCAATTGTCAAATATGTTTTTTTTTTTAGAAAAATGTGAATCGGTATCACTCACTTTTAAACTTATAAACAAATCACGTTATATTTGAACTAATAACCTTCTCGAAATGGCTGACCCAAAGTGGCGATAACTCCAAATGTACAGTCGAATAGACAAGTACCTAACATCGTAGAATTTCCTACTAACTTCAATATCACAAACCTTCTATTGGTAGTAGGTATAAAGTTAAGGTGTTGAATTTTATTATAACTGAAAAATGCTGATTTTAATATAGGTATACGTACGGTGCCACTGTGCCCATATGGATAAACATTTTACCGTTCATCATGTGGGTAAACATTTTTCTTTGCGACAGTAATTGTATCACGCTATAAAATAGACTTATCATCTAGCATGTACACATGAACTGGCTTTTTATAAAGTTTAATATCGAATATTTCATTAAAAATAAAGCTGTTTTTGGAGCAACTGTCACTTAAAACTATTAAAAATGTTGAGTAAAGTCGTTACTTTAATATTCTTATTTGCTCCCAAAACTATTTTAACTGCACCAACAAGGAAAATTCCTGAGACTACAACTCAAATACACTCGGATCTCTGCAAGCAAGTGGTGATAGCTCACCGCGGCGCCAGTGGTTACATCCCAGAACATACCCTGGCAGCCTATGCCCTTGCCATATTCATGGGAGCAGACTACATAGAACCGGATCTGGTGATGACTAAAGATGGAAGACTAGTCACACGGCACGATAACGAGCTAGGTCTGACCACTGATGTTGCGAAGCGACCGGAGTATGCTTCGCGTCACCGGAACCAAACCGTAGATGGAATAGAAATATCTGGCTGGTTCACAGAAGACTTTACACTGGAAGAAATAAAAATATTACGTGCAGTCGAAAGGATCCCAAGCGTCAGACCTGGAAATGCCCGCATGGATGGCACATTCACGATACCCACATTCCAAGAAGTTATCGACCTCGTCAAGAGTCTAGAAGTGAGCCAAAAGAGAGTCATTGGGATATATCCGGAAATAAAGCATAGCACGCACTTCCGTCGCCTGAAACTTCCCGTGGAGCGTCTTTTGATAGAGACGTTCAAAAACAATGGATACAACAAGTCAACAGATCCCGTCTACATCCAATCGTTTGAAGTGAACAACTTAGTAGAGCTTAATATGTACACTGATCTGAAGCTACTGCAGCTTTATGAAAGCGATAAGTCTCGACAACCGTACGATCAGTCGCAGATCGGTTCATCTCTCACTTACGGGCAAATGGCTACGACTGAAGGACTAAGAAACGTAGCAAAGTATGCGGCAGCTGTGGGTCCGGATAAGAGCTACATCATTCCGCGCGATGTAAACAATAGATTGGGGGAAGTCACCAGTTTCGTGGACGATGCTCATGCTGCAGGGCTAAAGGTTCATCCTTACACATTTCGGGCCGAGAATTCGTTCCTTCCGGCCGAGTTCCGTAGCAATGGCTCACCGGCAGATGTCGGGGACTTCAGCAGCGAGATGAGGATGTACCTTGCTACAGGCATCGATGGAGTGTTCTCTGAACAACCGGATATTTCAGTTCGGGTTCGCGGAAAGTGTTGATTAGGTGGAATACAAAAATTCAAAAAAGATAATGGTGTTGATTTTTTTGTGATTATCCAAAAATAACCAGTGCTAAAAATGATGCCGTCCCTTTTTTATACATTGAAATAACAAGGCTTTCAGGGCTGTCAAATTTTGTATGGGACTAAAGCTGTAAATAACGTATGATTTAATCTGACACCTGAATTACCCGCCAAGAGGCAAGAACATACTTTGAGTGCGGTCATACAAAATCTAGTTTTCGTCTGGTTCTAAAGAAAAGTGCATTAGGCTACTTTTGAAACCAAACCATTCATGAAAAACGGAACCTTGAAGGATATTTTACAACACTGATAAAATTATAATGTAATGTTAGTTCCCAAACTGATTGACAAGTGATACCTAAATATGTAAATAACAACAACGTTGAATCTCAACGAAGGATCGTTATCAACGTTATCATACGTACACTATCAATACTGTTTATGTATCTCTCTCTTATGTAAGTAGGTATTTATTTTAATATTCTTGGTACAGACATGAAGACAGTGTGGCTGTTTTATTAAAGTGGTAGGAAAATTTTCACCAAAGTAAAGAAATAACCATTGTAAAGCCACAATAGGTTATCCTCTGTTCTTTGAAAATATGGTTTTATACACTATTAAATTCCCTTGTTCAAGTGGCGTCAATATAATGCCCTCTAAGCACAATAACAATAAAACAATGCTTAATAAATAACTACCTATGTACCTTACGGATTAGTTGCAATAAGTGAACCAAATTATGTACACTTACATAGAAACAAACCAAGGTTATGGACGATACTCGTTATCATAATCAATCTAAATGGAAGACTATATTAATAAGACAGAACTGATAGTCTACACCTACTTAGTGAAATTTTGATACTTTACAGAATGAGATGAGAGGACCCGTAGTCACCGGGTGGATGATTTTCAGGAATGCACCCCCGCTTTCCAAAATTAATTTTGTTCATGCAGTGACAGACAATGATAATTAATTCAGTAAAAAAAAATTCTTGTGTTTTTAAACCTGGGGGCTCCTGGCGCACCTTGAAAAACAATTTGCATCAGTATCTAATCCACTATTTCCTCTAGTAGATAAGGTACCTACTAGAGGAAGTAGTGGACCAAGTACTTACCTTGTAGATAGGTACATGGTTCTCAGACCTTGCTGTTTTTTCCTTAACAGTTCACTCCATCAATGTACCTAATACCTACCTACCTAACAGACACTTTCAATTTAGATCTGTTGTTCGAATGTACTGTATGTAGCGTATTTATTTAATAAGAATTTTTTTTTTATTTATTCCATAAAAAACGGTGTATTGTAACAACCAAGGCGTCTTAATAGGTGAGTTAAATGGACATCTCTTAATTATTTACCAACAAAAATAAGTGATAGGTAAGTATAAGGTTTCGTGATAGTTACTTTTTATTAATCACCTAAATTGCTCTGTCTGTGGGGGAGGCCATGTTCAGCAGTGGACGTCGTACGGCTGAAATGATAATAATGAATCACCTAAAGAAAAGAAGCCCCAAAGCGGGCATCCTATATAATGCACCTTCAAAAAGAGGCGAGTCCTAAAAGGGTAGACGTTATATTTTTTTTAAATATTTACAGGATTTGCTATTTTATTTACATAGGTTATTCACCAAAATCCACATATTACCTTGATATCTATGCCCGCATCTTTGACCGTGGTGAGTGAAATTTTGTGTGTTAATATAAAAAAATAATCAATCTAAGAAATGAATGTTAGGCTGACGTCTGTGAATGAAGGGAAAACATAGAATACCAGGATAAGTCAGCAATATTCTTTCACTCACCACAAATCGACATCATACTGACATTATTGTACACACTTACTCACCTAAACTACTGAGCCGAGGAGTCTAAAATTTGGAACAGGGATTCTTTAAAAGATGTTACCGTGCAATAAGAACGGATTTTGGAAAATTCAGCTCCTAAAGGGGTGAAATTGGGGTTGAACGGTTGTATGAAAGTCCTTTGTTTTTGAAGTTGGAGACATCAAAATCGGGTTTTAGGTAAATCGTTCAAAATAATAAAATACCTAAGTATATAAGGTTTTTTGAAAAGCAACCCTCAGGGTGTGTAAATAGGGGATGAAAGTTTGTATGGGAAGTTCTATGTTTCTAAAGTTAGGGACATCAAAGTCGGTTATCAGGTAAGTAGTTCAAAATAATAAAAAACCAATACAACTTTTATTTTAAAACAACCCTCAGGGTTTTTAAATAGGGGATGAAAGTTTATATGGGATTTTTTATCTTTTAAGCATATACAATTTAAATTTGGCACGCAGGTTTCTTATAGAGGGTTAACATTTGTTAAGTAATAGTTTTACGAAAAATCACCCCCGAAGGGTATGAAATGGGGGTTGAAATGTTCTTTGAAAGTCCTATGTTTTTGAAGTTACAGACATAAAACTCGGTATTCAGGTTAAGAGCTATAAGTAATAAGATATCCATAAATGAGTTTTATGAAAAGCAGGCCTTGAGGAATTATCATCATCATCAACCTGAAGAAGTCCACTGCTGGACATAGGCCTCCCCAAAGAGTTCCACGACGAAAGGTTTTGAGGCTTTTCCATCCACCGACTTCCCGCAACCTTCACAATGTCGTCGGTCCGTCGGGTGGGGGGCCTTCCGTGACCATGATGGTGACGGCGACGGGACAGTGAAGGTAACGGGACGGTGACAGTGACGGTGACGGTTACGGTTAACGTTACGGTTACGGTGACGGTGATGGTAGAAGTAGGTAAATAGTTGCATAATAAGTGTTACTTTGGTAAGGATAATGGAAAATAGTCTAGGTAGGTAAAAAAACACGGACGAAGTCGCGAGCGGGACAACTAGTGAAATATAAATATGAACTAGGTAGTATAATAAAATGAAGTCCAGACAAGATCATCACGCTTCATTTTCCTTTCACGCTACGTTTACAACACAATTTACGCCCGTAATTATACGGACAACAGAATTTACGCCCGAAGACTGAAACGCTTCTCAACTCATCCACTTAGGTAAAGGCTACTTATTTCTGCAACAGAAAATGGATCTTGTATACACACGCCCTGAATTAAATTAACATACTAAAGAGTATAGAAACTTTCTAGATAGATAGATTGAGATTGCTCCAGCACGGCACATAGTTTATAGCTTCGGTCAATTGCTTCGTTTCTGATATTCCAAGCCAGCGTAATTAAAGTAGATACTTACATCCAAACTTCTAAACGCTTTTTCGCATAAGTAAATACTCGTAGGACGATGGCCTTTGATTCTAGGGCGTTATAATGTAAAAAATCCCTGGGGACCGTAAAAGAAAATGTTATATATAGGTATGTACATCTAGACCTAAGTAAATTACGGCCGCTAGCATAGCAGAATACATTATCATTATCTAATATCTCGTAGACCGGGCTGCTGATGTAGCAGTTGTAGCCTTTGGCGTAGAAGGGGTGGGGTCTAGATAAGATCCTCACGCTTCGTTTGCTTTTAACGCTAACGTCATGCGGACAACGGAATTTAGTCTACCAACTTTGTAGCAGACACGTCTCTTAAGCGTCATAATGCGATTTCCATACAGTCTGATTTCACCGCCAATAGAAAATGGATTGTCTAGACCCCTGCTCCCAATATTGTCCGTCACCCAGTTATTGGACGCTGTGTTTATTGCAGAATTAAGTTTATTTCCATAAAACTATATTTATTTGTATTAAAAATAATTGGATATAGCATGCCAAGTATTTAATTTCCATCTTATTGCAGAAATCACTTTGCTGGATTAAAATTACAATTTCGGTTGTGTGTGTTGAATTGTGGTTTCCAATACTCGGATGTCTGAGGAGTAGTTATCGATACAAGTCTCATAGATTTTTGCTTCGAACTAGGTATTTAACTTAAACGTCCAATTATTGGTTCAATCAATACGCTTTGTCGTAGCAATATAATTATATTTAAGAAAACAAGGTTGCACCTTTTGGTACATATATTTCAAATGTCTATAAAATTAAAGCTTCATATTTATTTAATTCCAGGATCTATAGACAAAGATGAACTCTTCGCTCATTCTGTCTACATTTCTCATCGCTCTTCTATCATTTTCGGAGGTAACGTCTATTCCGAAATTAGAAAATGTCAGTCCCAAAGCATCGGACCTATGCAGCCTAGTGGTGATCGGGCATCGTGGTGCCAGCGGATATGTACCGGAGCATACTTTGGGGTCCTACGCTCTCGCCATAACAATGGGCGCTGACTACGTAGAACCGGACCTCGTAATGACTAAGGATGGACACCTGGTCGCGCGACACGAGAACGAGATCAGTAAGACCACCGACGTCGCGCAACATCCCGAGTTTGAATCAAGACACCGCACACAGACTGTCGACGGTCACGAACTTACCGGCTGGTTCACAGAGGACTTCACGTTGAAAGAGCTGAAGACCCTACGAGCCATAGAGCGTATTCCCGAAATCAGACCAGGCAACGCGCGGATGGATGGTACATTCGAAATACCTACCTTCCAAGAAATCATAGAACTCGTCAAGAGCATGCAGCAGAGCCAGGGTCGAGTGATCGGCATCTATCCAGAAATCAAACACAGCACCCACTTCCAGAATCTAGGCCTGCCCATGGAAGGGCCGTTGGTACTGAGGTTTTTGATGAACGGTTACTGGAGTTCCAGGGATCCCGTTTACATCCAATCATTCGAAGTGAGCAATCTGAAGCAACTGAGCGGTTTCACGAGCTTGAAGCTGCTTCAGCTTTTCGATGAGAAGTCGTTACAGCCGTACGACCAGGAAGTCCTCGGCGCGAATTTAACTTACGGTGATATGGCTACAGCGGAGGGTCTGAAAGAGGTAGCGAAGTACGCATCTGCGGTAGGGCCGGATAAGAGCTACGTTATTCCCCGGGACGAGAACAACAGACTGGGTGCGGCGAGTAGTTTTGTGAAAGATGCTCACGCGGTGGACCTGAAAGTACACCCTTACACATTCCGTGCAGAGAATGCCTTCCTTCCGGCTGAGTTTCAGAGCGAGGGTGCCTCTCCAGACGCGATCGGAAACTTAGGCAAAGAACTAGAAGCATACTTCGCTGCAGGAGTGGATGGAGTTTTTTCTGATCAACCGGATAAAGCTGTTCTTGCTCGGGGAAAGTGTAAAAATTAGCGTTTTTTTGGATTATAGGAAAACCATAGGCAAACTTGTAGTTGTGTTAACTTACGTTACAATGTAATTTGTTTACTTATAATAGCTACCTACCCACCTAGCCTCCTGTATGTAAGTACATTATGTTCCTATGTACTGCCTGACATGTACCTAATTAGATGTAAGAATAATAATTATATAAAATAAAGTAAAATAGCTAACACACCCCTGACATACATAACTAGGTACTACCTAAAATAATTCCTTAGCATATTAGTTATGAAGGTATTCCTCTAAGTAGGTATTTTTTGTATATATCTATGCAAACATACCAAATAATGATAATTATAATAATAATATATCCATGTGCATTGTGCACTAGGGTTACATGTAAAAATGGCGAAGGGATTTAGAGGCTGTGTGTTCTTATTTTTTTACACGTAACAACTTCTAGTGTCTATTTAGACATAATATAAATTAAATAAAACAAGAAAAAATAAACGGAAGACTTGGCGGTAAGGCCTAAGATGCCATACCGAAAGGATAAACCAATAAAAAAAATGATCGTTGGGCTCACGATTGTCATTTTATTTTGGACTGTCAAATGCCACAAAATATAAAAGACGCGTAAGTCAGCCAAGCAGGACCTTTGACAGTTTCGTTTATATCAATAGGAGGAGGTAGGGCACAGCGAGATTTTCTCGTTCTAAACTGGAGCAGCCCGTTTGGTGAGGTACCTCCGTCTTACAGAAGATCGCAGCCAAATAACATTTGTTTCAAATAGTGTTGTGTTCCTGCGTTGAGTAAGGTTGCCAGAGCTCTTTAGAGGGGAGGGGGTTCGGGGTCAGCGACGCGTGCGTGATGCCTCCGGTATTGCAGGCGCTCATAGGCTACGGTAACCGCTTACCAACAGGGGGGGCCGTATGCTTGTTTGCCAACTGTTGTATTTATTCCCTAATTTATTCCCAATAGCACTAAAAAAGCACTTGATAGTTTGTACCTAGGTGCTGCTATAAAATAAAAATAAACCTATAAAAAATATTCTGTGTGCAAAAGTGAGTTCGTTTGGATGGGTTATCCTTCTTTCACGGAAGGTGGACGTGAACTTTTGCATTATTTATTATAAAGTTTTTGGTAGTCAAAAAGTCGTAGAGTGAAAAAGGCTGCTTTGTATACGTGTACCACGCGAGCGAATCCGTACTAACTAAATAAAGATTCAAGCTTATGCTTTAACAGTGACCATGACGACGGTTTTTAAATGAAACGTCATAAAAAATAATCTATACTATCTTGAGTCCCAATTTGGCATGTATATAAAATGTGTAAGTTTATATTGTTCTATATTCAGCAATGGACGATATCATACAGCTGATATGATGATGATGATAGTGCTTGTTTTATTTTTTAAACCTTTTTAGTGTTACATAATATGTCACATATTATTATCCTACTAATAATATAAATGATCACGCCCCGTAGCGACTCAACCGATTTCGATGGAACTTGGAATACATGTCATGTAGAGTTCTTTACCCAAAATAGCATAAACTTTTTATGTAGGTGCCGAACGAGCGAAACCGCAGGCAGAAGCTAGTGTTACGTATACACATATAGGTACATAACCTATATATAAACATAATATAGGTAATATTATGTTTATAGACAGCTGAGATATTAGGAAATTTAAGAATTCGGGAAATTAAGAACTTTGAAAATTAAGATTAGATATAATAAGGAATTTGGAAAATATAGAATTTGGATTTAGTCGCCGTCACCATAATATTAGCTATAGACTCGGAAGAGCTCCCAATTGTGTCATTTAAATTCATTTAATGGCAATATGTCATAGTTCCTACTGGGTTGACGTAACGCACGCATGCACGTCTGACTGAAATAAATCAAATTTTGCAAGATTCCGGTTCGTATTTTTCAAATTATTTTTCGTATAGAATCAATAGAAATGTGAGAAAAATAAATAGGTACTTAATACCCTCGCAATGATAAGACAATCCCTCAAATTTAGGAAGACAATAACTGTCGTTGGCTGCTTGGCTTTATGTGAGTACGTTAATGTTTACAACTTGGTAGGTATTTTAACATTTTATTTCTAGGTCGTGCTAAACATGGTAGCCTGCTACCTATAGAAATTACTAATGTGTATAATATCCGGTTTTTATACTTATACGTGTCGCTGTATTGCCTGTATTGCGTCGTTGATTTGACCATTAAAAAAAATATTTTTCCAGTGCTTATTGTTTATCTGGTTCTCTCGAAAGAAAACAACGTAGCCAAGAAGTATCCTCAGAAACTGGCTGATGACTACAGAGACCTGTCTTATGGAGATAATCTAAAAGAAGAGAATTATGCACATTTAATCAAAATGGACAATCATGAAAGCACTCAGCATGATAGTACTAAGAAAGAGTTGCAAGAAACCAAGGCAAAGTTGGCAGAACTGGAGAAAAAGATAGCTATTTTGGAGGGTCGTATTCCAGAGAAATATCCTAATGTTAAGTTTTTAGGTGTTAAAGAGAGGAAGAGGATATTGGTGAGTATAAACCCTTTCCCTCTTCAATCCTATCCGGAGGTTGTATATCAATTAACTTAAATCTCTACTTGATATCTCCACCAATTTCATTGTTAATCCTTAGGGATTGTCTTCAACTAAAAAACTTAATTTATCTCTTCAAATCATTACTTGCTGAAACATTTTTGTCGTGGACGATTTCATTACACTTTTGTTTTTTATTGGAAAGTTTCTTCCATGGACGGTCATGGTCCCTTTTCAGGGCCACCACCTAGTCACTGACCAGATACAGGATGACCAAGAAAGAATCAGATTTTCGCATAGAGTTTTTTCAATGAAAAATGTTGTATTTCCAAAAGTTGTAGAACCGTTATTGCCAACTGGTTGTAGAATAAGACCCTTTCAGGATGGCATACATGTTATGAATCACCTTGTATAGGTAGGTACATACATTTGATGAGAAAAAATAGTGAACCCAGGATGCTACTATCCAAATTTCAGGTTTTTCACTTAATAACAGTGTGGTCTGAGTTAGATACTAAGTCAGGACTTCTCTATTTGTAGGTAACTGGAGGAGCAGGATTTGTTGGTTCCCACCTGGTGGACATCCTCATGATGCAAGGGCATGAAGTTATCGTAGTTGACAACTTTTTCACGGGGCGCAAACGAAATGTGGAACACTGGTTCGGCCATCGTAATTTTGAAATGATACATCATGATATTGTCAACCCACTCTATGTAGAGGTATGTGCTTGTTTATTTTTTTTTAGCAGATTGTACTTAAAGCTAGTATTGTCGTTAGCAGCCATTTGTAACCAAAAAGCCTTGTTCAAAATGCATGCAATAAGTCATCTAAAATTACTTTTTATCAAAAATGATGCTTATATCTAATGAATAAACTTAATTTAGAGTTTGACATACATTTGAGAGTTAAGTGAATCGGACCTGACAATTGACTTTCAATTTCAACACTGTGAGATGTAGACACATCAGCGAAAGCTGCTTGCCTTTAATCAAATAAATAAATAATTGGTTGAACAGCTTAACAACATCATAATCGCCAAAAAGTCAAAACATGAAGCACAATTTTATTAAAGTCATATTTACCAAATGAAATGTTCTTGGCCTATTATTTTTAAAATTTCTATCATGTCATTCTCCATAAATTTCCAATTGAAATGTCTTAAATTTCAGGCTGATGAAATTTACCATTTAGCTAGTCCTGCAAGCCCACCGCATTACATGCAAAACCCTGTGAAGACTATTAAGACAAATACTTTAGGAACTATTAACATGTTAGGTAAGTAATGGAAGAGCTGACATACTTAAGTGTAATTAAAATAAAACTTGAAAAATCTAGGAAGTTAGTAGGTACAACACGCAGAAGTTAACTAGGCACCTCGCTGTAATGTTTTGTCTCATTTTCACTCGCGAGAGCGGTAGGCGGTGGGGTGTGGTAGGAGAGGGAAGCACATTCCATGCAGGTGACAAGTTTATTTCTGCGTGTTGTACCTAACAATGTAAATTATGTCTATGAATAAATCATGGTAATGAATGTGTGCTCATTCTAAATAGTTTTATTGGAAAACTTCATTCATTTTCCAGGTTTAGCTCGCAGAGTTGGGGCGAAAATTTTGATTGCCAGCACATCAGAGGTGTATGGTGATCCTATGGTCCACCCCCAGCCTGAATCTTACTGGGGCCATGTGAATCCTATAGGTAAGTGATGTTTTACCACTTATTAACAATTAGCTTCCGCCCGCAGCTTCGCTCGCGTGGTACCTACATAAAAAGTAGCCTATAAGCTATTTAAAAAAAAAATATATATATATATATTCCGGACATATTCACACGGTCAACTGATCCCAAACTAGGCATAGCCTGTACCATGGTGACCAGAGACTGATATATGTAATTGATAAATATTTAACACCCAGACACAGAACAAACATCTGTGTTTATCACACAAATGTTTGTCCAGTGCGGGGATCGAACCCGCGACCTCTAGCGCAGAAGGCAGAGTTACTACTAACTGAGCTATGAGGCCAGTCGAAAGGTAGATAAATAGGTAAATAACTTTTATCTATTCCAAGTTTCAAGAAAATCGTTTGAGCCGTTACGGCGTGATTGAATAACAAACATCTAAACATCCTCACAAACATTCGCATTTACCTATAATATTATTAGAATAGTAGGATAATAAACAACCAAAAGTCACATACAGTTGCCTGCACTCTCTTCTAGGTACAGTCAATCAGTTTGATTTGTAGGCTACAGTAGAACCTTCTCACACTTAATCTACGGCGCATTCGCTCGCCAATGAAATGTACAGTTTAGAAGCTCTTTGCTAGTGTCATACACAAAATCTGTGCGGCTCGCTGGCTCTTAGATCGGCTAAGCAACCTTCAGCGCGGTCTTCAAAATGATCGGTGACCGTGAATGGTACTAAGGACTGAGCACTTCCCTGCTTCGGAGTGCACATTGAGGTGTCGATTGTCGGTCCCGGCTACAAAAACTCCATCACCACATTTAGCCCCTAAGGAAAAACTTTATCCGGTTTATTATGAAACTGGGTTCAGACGAGGACTAACTAAACCCTGGTTTTATGACGTGTTATTTCACTATAGTTGCTTTATGTCATAATGTCATCATCATCATTTCAGCCGTTCGACGTCCACTGCTGAACATGGCCTCCTCCACAGACAGAGCAAATTCCTTATCATGTGGGGGAATTCGCCCATACTCACCACGCTGGGCATGCGGGTTGGCGAGCGCAGTTAGAGCTATCGTTGTTAAAATGAGGGACGCTGCTGCCCATCCCCTAGCTTTTTCCCTTAGTCGCCTCTTACGACATCCGCGGATAGGTAGATATGGAGGGGCCTATTCTTCAGCCGGGGTACCACCACGGTAAAATGTAATGTAATGTAGTTAGTCCTCGTCTAAACCCAGTTACCTACATAATAACAGGAATTCTGTCTATTTCAGGTCCAAGAGCGTGTTACGACGAAGGCAAGAGAGTTGCAGAAACTTTAGCTTACTCGTATGCGAAACAAGAGAACGTATCCGTACGGGTGGCGAGGATATTCAACACGTATGGACCGCGGATGCACGTCTCCGATGGAAGAGTTGTGTCCAACTTCGTTCTGCAGGCGCTGCAGAATTTGACTATAACGGTAAGCAAATTGTGCATCATAACCTGCTGATCCAGTAAGTCGTTTTCGGAAGAATACTTTGTAGTTAGCCTTTTGGTGTGGACAATTAACGACCTTGTGTGGTGGTAACGTAAAGTAAATTTTGCGGCAACACGGCTAAGTTCAGGTGTTCTTCCGAAAACAACTCAACTGTGCCCTAAGCATGAATAATTCACTATAGCGTTACGCTTACTACGGTGTTCTGGGGTTCCACGCGAATTTGAACCGTAAATCTTTGAAACTGTCAACTTACGTCACTGCGCTCAAGATCGCAAAGTTGATGGCGCGGGGGCTGATGTCAATAATTATACGTTACTAAATCAAATAATTCCTGTTTCAGGTGTACGGCAACGGAAAGCAGACGCGTTCGTTCTGCTATGTGTCGGATCTCGTGGATGGACTGCTAGCTCTAATGACCTCTAGTTATACGTTACCAGTAAATATTGGAAATCCTGTGGAGCACACTATAGAAGGTACCTAATTTCAATTAAGTTCTACAACACGAATTACTCTAGAGAGACTTACTTCTATAGAACTCCCATACGATAATGAATAAGGCATGGGATAGCACTGGAGTGGTGGTAGTGACCCCGCCTTTCGATCCTCAGGTCGTGAGTTCGAATCGTGCACATAAAGATGTACGATATGATTGTCATGAGGAAAATGTACGTGCGCTACACGTTCGCAAACGGTGACGGAAAACATGGTGAAGAAACTGTCCTGAAAAAAAAAAGTCTTAGAAACTAAAAATTCGAAGACATACGCACGAAAGGAGCCTCTGAGAGGCGCACTAATAACCTTTCACCACGTCGATTCTTTCACCGACGCGACGGTCAGAGGCCCTTTTCAGGACCACCATACACAACCTGGTCACTGACCTAATAAGCAAACAACACTCTTCAAACTTTTTACTTCGCAACCGGAATTTTGATGAACCAAAGACAATATAGTAGAAATGTCTTTGGTTGAACTCAATTTGCGAAGCCAATTACAATCCTTCAATCATCTTTAAACTTTCTGATTTCAGAATTCGCTGTGATAATAAAGAATCTAGTCCCCGGCTGCCGCAGCTTGGTGGTTACCGGCGCCGCCGTAGAAGACGACCCTCAGCGCCGGCGGCCAGACATCGCGCTAGCGAGGTCGCAACTCAAATGGGAACCAAAAGTAAGCTATGGTTTTAGCGGCGCGTTTGCTGCTTGCAGTCTCAGATTACAGAACAAGTGTTTGATGCTTGCAGTAAGAAGACTGCTAAAGTTTCGCTTCCAATCATACTGCTGACTGGCCTCATAGCTCAGTTGGTAGTAAATCTGCCTTCTGCGCTAGAGGTCGCGGGTTCGCTTCCCGCACTGGACAAACATTTGTGTGATGAACACAGATGTTTGTTCTGTGTCTGGGTGTTAAATATTTATCTATTATGTATATCAGCCTGGTACCCATCCATAGTACTGGCTATGTCTAGTTTGGGATAAGTTGAAAGTGTGTGATATGTCCGGAATATTTATTTATTATAATACAGAATGACCAAGAAAGAATCAGTGACACGACAAGCAAGCAACAGTTGAGAGCCTAATTATTATTTTTTTAATATCTAATGGCTTTAATCTGTTTCAGATATCCTTACAAGAAGGACTTCAGAGAACTATTGACTATTTCAAAGAGGAACTATCAAGAACTACATTTTACAACAATCAGACCTACATGGATGTGAAAACTAAAAATCACAATTAGTTCAATTATAAGACTTTGATGTGATAGTAGTTTGCCAGTGAATATTGCGTGAAGCAATCAGGTTTATCTATAAACGAAAGGACTAAGGAAATGTTTATGAATAGCGTTGATCGCCAATGTTTTCTGAATGTTTTCGTTTATTATTCTTGCGATTGTTACTTGTTTAAGCGTGCCTGAGAGTAATATATTTTATAATACCAATGCCATTTATGATTTGTATTATCGTGGTTTATTTGTACCTAATGAAGACATTGTATTTAATGTTTTCTAATTTGTTTTTGAAAGTTTATTGAAATAAATAATCATGCACTGTTCATAATGGTTTATTTTGCTATGCTTATTATTGTGATACCTAGGCGTTCCGCCGAGCAAGGGTCCTACCATAACGTCTTATTGCCATTCAAAAACGTGTCGGTAGTATTTTTACACGAATGTGAACCTTAAATCTTTGAGACTTTTCAACCAACGTCACCGAAAATTTTGTCGTATGGCGGTTAGCCCCCTTACAAAAAGAGCGGGCTTGATTCCCGCTACGAGGAAATTTTTGCATGGTAGAGATCTTTCAGATCTTTGAATAGCGACCACTAACCGGACGACGCAATGTTGGAAGGAAATCGGTGGATGGAGAAGGCTCAAGACCGTTCGTCATAGCACTCTGGGGGAGGTCTATGTTCAGCAATGGACTTCATCAGGCTGATGATGATGAGAGATCTTCCAGGCAAAACTTAGCTCTTATCATTTTGTGTTTTTAACTCATAGGTAAATGCGGTGATTTAAGTCTTAACCATATTTCTGTAATTTCTTAATACCCACTACTTAGAGCCTACATAAATGCAATGTGTAAGTAAGCGCATATTTTTTTACAGTTGACTAGAAAAAGAACCTAACAAGGATAAACTACTTTACAAACAAAATAACACATTTTGCTTACAAACTAAAATATGTCAAATGGTTAATTTTACCATGGAATTAATTATTACTGTCCATAATGGATTATTATTACAAAAAATCTACTATATTATTTTGTAAACTTAGTAAGACTGAAACTTGACAATGAGAGAACTATTGGTAATAAGCATACCTATTGTTTAAGGCCTTGTAATAACTGCCATTATATGGACGCTTTATGTAATATTCTTATCTCTCACTTTCATATAAAAAAAGAAATGGCAATAGATTTAACGGCCATTTTAGCCATCAGATTTAAGACTATTATGAACTAGCTTCCGCCCGCGTCTTCGCACGCGTGGTGCCTACATAAAAAGTAGTAGGTAAAGAACTCTTTATATTCCATTTTTCAACGAAATCGGTTGAGCTGTAACGTCGTGATTGAATAACAAACATCCAACCATCCTCAGAAACTTTTGCATTTATAACATAGGAAGTAGGATAAGTCGGTTAGACTTTACTCACTTAACTTTACAGCACATACTAGGCAAAACCGTCCAATTATAAACGTAATAGTTGTTGACTCCTTCATCCATACAAAACTGCCTTCCATCAGAGTGCTCCAGGGTTTGATAAATTCTAGCCATGGCAGCTGGAGTAACTTTGTGCCTGACCAGCATGTCATCGGAGCATCCTCTCGATGTTGCAGAGGTATCAAACCTGAGGTCGTGCACTCTATTGATTCCATCAAGGGATGATGTCCACACTCCCATTGAAACATCTTCAGAGTTGTACTGACTGTAACAAAATTGTTATAAGAATTACCTAGGTATCCTGCTAATATTATAAATGCGAAAGTTTATGAGGATGTTTAGATGTTTGTGGTTCAATCACGACGGAACTGCTCAGCCGATTTCGATGAAACTTGGAATAGATATAGTTCTTTATGCTAGTAGTATCTAATTCTAATTGGCGGTGTGTATATCATTTTTATTTGTTTAGCATGTTTATGTAGCCGTGTTATCCTAGTGGCAGGTTTCCCGACTTTCGAAAGTCGTGGGTACACAACCATGAGTTTTTCTATTCGAAAAAATTAAAGGCGCATTAACACGTGTTTAAAACATGGATAAAAACATCGTGAGGAAGCCAGTAGTAGGTATTCTTAAAGCGGCGATAAGCTTGCAAACTGTCTCGTGTGGAAAATGCACTACTGAAAATGTGGGCATGTGCCAAATGTTCAGATACGCCTCTGACTAGCCCCCTTAGACATCTCCAAGGATCTGATCGCCTGGAGATCTGAGAGGATGTCCACCATTCTTGGTTATAAAAGTCGTAAGGCTTGTTTAGGTTTAAAGTACCTATTTTATCATTAATAGTTTACCTAAAATCATCTGCATTCTTAGCGATAAAGTCCACTATATTTCGAGATATAACATATGCTCCTCCTAAAGCATATGGCAGGTAACGGTCACATAAAAACCAATTACGTTCTTCCCACTTCCCACTCATAAAAACTCTTGCTTTCCCATTGAAGTAGCCCCAGTACAGACCTTTATACTCAAAGTGCTCCTGAAAACAGAAATACACATTATATTGTGGCTACTCCTAAAAGAGTTAGTAAACAAATCATATGAAAAAAAGTTGTTGCCTAGTGTAAGGTTCTCCAACTTTCAATCCTAAGGTCGTGGGTTCGAACCCGGTCATGCACCATTAACATCGTGAGGAAACCAGTAAAGTATTCAAAGCGGCGATGGGCTTCTAATATGTCACATATGGAATATTCACTTTCTGCAAAATGTGGGCATGTGTCAAATGTTTGGATATGCCCCTGACTTAGAATCTTCAGGGATCTGATCATCTGGAGATAGAGTGTGTCTACCATTCTTAGAGATAAAAGTACCTAGTAAGGCAATTTTTTTTTGGAAAATACAAATTTCTCGCTAATATTAAAGCTGTTCATGTCGTTTTAATCTTTAAGGGACAGCAACATTTTTAAAGCTAGAAAGAAGTAGAAAGTGCAAGAACAGAATAGACACCAATGTTTTCCTTCACTGATGTGATCATAATATGTTAATTCAGATACCTACATACATTTATTGAATAAAAAAATCCAAAGGTTTGAACTCCCATTTGAACCCTAAAAGTGAAAAGTTGACGGACCTCCTTCCTCTACATAGGCCTACACAGCTAACAAGCTTAAAACAGCACATATACTTACTTGATGGCTAACATATCTGCTTATTTCTGGAGCATCCATAGCTGGTGCATATTCCTCAAGATTATGTACTATACGGTCAATTCTCAAAAATGAGTCATCATCACATTTTATTAAGTACTTCAGTCTTCTCATAGTTTTACTTATCCATTTTAGGGATAGGAGCATCTTTGGTGTCAACGCCTTATAGCTATCAACAAATTGATCAAGTATTAACATATCTCCGTTCATTTTGTTTTCAGTATCAAGTTGCACATTGTCATTTTTTCTCAAGCCCCCTGTGCCAACAACGAAGAGAAATCGAATATTAAGCTTTTGGGTCTTCAGTCTTTTCATGTGATTGGCAGTCCATTGCCCAGAATTTTCACTGTTGTCTTTTATATTGGTGGCCAGTTTCATCCAACTATTCCTTATGGAGTCCCGTTTTTCATAATTGGATGGTGCGCTTGCTATCAATACAGCATACTCATACTGATCATGTTCAGATGAAGCTTCATCATTGAATAGTTTTGAAGGTGCTGCCCAGGTTTCTACACATTTTTGGCTGGACGCTATATCATAGCAAATATAAACTAACAACATACATATGATCAATATTTTTTTGTCGCGTCTCACAAAGAGGGGTAAGTATGAGTCCCGCATATTTTGAAATAGGGCTCAGTACTAAATACAAATGGCTCGTTACTGGCTTGGTTTGGTATTTTGACCCACGAGTTATCACTGAAACCGAGATGAAAACATAGGGTACCGAAACGAATAAATTAATTCCCTCTGTTCCCACTTGCTTACTTCAAGTTAATTATATAGGTAGGTAGTGGTTTTCCAGACTTTGGTCTGTTACCTTCACATTTTTACTCGGTGCTTGCTAGCTCCATTGAATTTCAGTAAGTACACAACCAAACAAGATATCAACAATCCACAATGAGGGATATTCTTCGAAGTTTCGATGAATTGTATTTTAGACCATTGAAAAAATAGGTAGGTAATGTATGTAGGTGATGATGTTATGATCACAGAACACTATTAGTCCGTTATGATTATGATCACAGAACACTATTACTCCCGAGAAGAATGTCGACCACAGAACACTATGAATATGATAGTTAATTTCACAGACCAAGGATGATGACCACAGATGCTAACGCATTTTAATTTCATGCCACAGACTACTTTCATGCACAGACAGGCACAGACACAGAGTAGGAATCACATGTTGAGATAATCTGTTTTCTTGGTATAACTCTCTGTGACTGTTTATGATCTGTGTTCAGTGCTCTGCAAATAAAATGGTGAAACAATAGACATACGTCTTTGCCTTTTAATATAAAATTAATACGCTTCCACTGCGCCAACATGAAAAATATAAGCCGAAGAATATGAGAAAAAAATACATGGAGTATTTCTAGAGAAGAAAACAACAAGAGCAATATAAAATTCTAAGGATGGCGATGACTTCGGTTACAAATTTACCAAAGCTGGTAGATGGAACAAATTTCAGTGTTTGGAAATTTCGTATGAAATTAATTTTGGAGGAAAGAGGATTGGAGTCCACTCTTATGAAAACTGAACAAATAGATAAAGAGAAAGATGCCAAGGCACGGAGCATAATTGCCCAATGTGTCTCCGATAAATTCGTCGAATTAATAAAGAAATGCCCAACGGCAGCAAAAATGTTTGAATGCCTGGAAGAGGTACTAGAGAGAAAAAGTATATTTAATCAGCTGTATCTGAGAAAGAAAATGTTATCAATGAAAACCAGTATAGATGAAAAATTACAAGATCATTTTTTAAAGTATGATAACTTAATAGCACAACTAGAGTCAACTGGTGCAACGCTGAAGGAAGCAGATAAGGTGTGCCACCTACTTCTAACGCTGCCGACCGAGTATGACACTGTTATCACAACATTAGAAACAATTGATAGAGAACTGAATGTTGACTTTGTCAAATCCAGATTGCTAGATGCTGAACTGAAGATTAAAGGTAATGAAACCACAGCATCAGATACGCACACGTTTATGACCTGCTACAGATGCGGCAAAAGTGGGCACAAATCCTTCCAGTGCAGAACGGGACAACAAGTGAGAGGCCACTACAGAGGTCGGACTTCAATGAGAGGACAACGTGGTCAATCCAGAGGCAACAGCAACTCAAACAGAGGACGAGGTGCAAGCTCCTATAGGTCACCATGGCAGACAGGTCAAGCGGCGCAGGCAGATGAAGAGACCTCTTCTTCAAGGAAAAACGAAATGTCATTTACAGCGAGTAGTGCAAGTGCATTATGTAATAACAGTTGTGTTAGTGATAGTGATGTTCAACTAATAGTGGACTCAGGGGCCACAGAACATTTGATTATGGCTAATTACGAACCTTATATGACTCAGGTTGAAGAACTGGACAGAGAGATGAAGATTTATGTAGCGAACGGACAATATCTAACATGTTACAAAAGAGGTAAACTAACATTAGAATATAATAGTAGTCTATCAATAGATATTGAGGGATTAATTGTTCCTAAGTTGTCACACAATTTATTATCAGTGAGAAAATTATTAGAGAAGGGACTTCATGTTCAATTTTACAATGATAGTGTATCGATAAGTAACTCAGTAAATGAAGTTATTGGCAGGTTGAAAGGCAGGTTATATGTTATAGACATGAAACTCAATAATGAAGTAAGTTTGATTTCAAAAGATTTGTGGCATCAGAGATTGGGTCATGCTAATAGGAAACAGCTAAGGTTACTGCAACTGCCGTACAGTGAGATTCCGTGTGAACCATGCATGAAAGGTAAGTCAACTAGATTACCATTTTATCCTACTCAGAAACCACGTTCTCATTGCATTGGTGAACTCATTCATACTGATATATCTGGACCAATGTCCACACCCAACTCTACAGGCGAGATTTACTATCATACAATCATTGATGATTTTACTCATTTTTGTGAGGTTTACTTATTGAAGAGAAAATATGAAGCAACTGATAGGTTGATAGAATACATAAAAAGGGTAGAAACGCAAACAGGTAATAAAGTGAAGAAGATTAGATCAGATAATGGAGGTGAATTCAAAAATGAAAAAATACAGAATTTTTGCAAGGAAAAAGGAATAATAATACAGTATACAAATCCATACAGTCCAAGCTCCAACGGTGTAGCTGAACGAATGAATAGAACTATATACAACAGAGCAAGAACATTGTTAATAGAGACAGGCTTGCCAAAATTTTTGTGGGGTGAAGCAGTTAGATGTGCAGTCTATCAAATCAACCGCTGCCCATCCTCAGCAATAAACTTCCAAACCCCAGCGGAGAAGATGTTTGGAAACAAGAATTTGTCAAGACTTCGAGTTTTTGGATCTAAAGTGTGGGTTCATATATTACCAAAACAAGACAAATTTCAAGAAAGAGCAAAAGAAATGAGATTTGTGGGATATCAACAAAATGGATATCGCCTATGGGATCCTGAAAACAACAATATTATTGTGTCAAGAGATGTGAGATTTGATGAAAGTCAAATACAATATACAGAAAAGAAAACTAAGGAAAGTGATCAGATATACTATGAAGATGAAAATAGTGGAAAGTTGAATGAAAAAGATTCTGAGAAAACTGTAGAAGATGAAAATAGCAGAAAGAAACCAGCAAATGAAAATATAGAAATTGAAAATGACAGTGATGATTATGAGGATACAGAAGAAGAAATACCAGAACAAAAGACAAGATCAGGAAGAATCATACAAAAGCCAAGTAGATTTCAAGAGGATTATGAGCTATATACAGCATATTGTTTAATATCGGGAGATCCTCAAGATTATGAGGAGGCAATGAGCAAAGGTTGGAGTAATGAGATTAATAAGGAATTAAATGCCCTTGAAAAATTAGAAACATGGGAAATAACAGATTTACCTAAAGGAATGAAAGCTATAGATACTAAATGGATCTTTAGAACAAAACAAGATGGTACAAAGAAAGCACGCTTAGTTGCAAAAGGTTTCCAGCAAAACAGTTCAGTGAATAACTATGCCCCAGTAGCCAGAATATCTACAATAAGGCTGATGCTAAGTCTAGCAGTACAACAAAATTTGCCATTGAAACAGTTTGATGTGCCTACTGCATTTTTGAATGGATATCTGGATGTAGATGTTTTTCTGAAATGCCCAAAAGGATTAAACATCAGTCAAGGAAAAGTGCTTAAATTGAAAAAGGCTTTATATGGATTAAAAGAGGCACCAAGATGTTGGAATAAACGATTTCATGAGTTTATTATAAAAGAAGGATTTACACGATCAAAACATGATTCATGCCTATATGGGAAAGGACCAAATTGGTTACTATTGTATGTCGATGACATTTTATATTTAGGAAAAGAAGATATAATAATAAAGAAGCTGGAAAAGGAATTTAAACTGAAGGATCTGGGAGAAGTTAAGAACTATCTAGGATTGGAGGTAAATAGAAATCAAAATGAAATGGAAATAAAACAAACAGAGATGATAACAAAGCTTTTAGAAAGATTTCAAATGCAAGACTGTAAAGGAAATAAAACTCCAATGGAAACAAATTTATATGCAAAAACATCCTCAAACATAATTGAAGTGCCATTTAAAGAACTAGTGGGATGTCTACTCTACATCTCAATGAATACTAGACCGGATATAACTTATGCAGTATCATACTTGAGTAGATTTCTAGATAAACCAACACAAGAATTATGGACAGCAGGTAAAAGGATCTTACGATACCTCAAGGAAACTCAGTTTCAGGGGCTGCTATATAACAATACAGGTAATCATACTCAATTAGAGGCTTATTCAGATGCAGACTGGGCAGCTGACAAGGTTGACAGGAAAAGTACCAGTGGATGTGCTATCTATCAAGGTAACAATTTGATATCATGGTTTTCCAGAAAGCAGACATGTACAGCTTTGTCAACAGCTGAGGCAGAGTACATAGCAGGAGCACATGCAGTAAGTGAACTCGTACACATAAAGGGCCTACTCTCTGAATTTCTTAATAGTAAAACAGTGTCAGCTCACATCTACATTGATAACCAAAGTACAATTAAATTGATTCAAAACCAAATAAATACTAAAGCCTCAAAGCACATAGACATTAAATATCATTACATAAAAGATGTAATAAATAAGAGAATTGTGTCTGTATCATATGTACCTACAGAGGAAAATATATCTGATATTTTCACAAAGGCATTGCCTGCAAGAAAGCATGTATATTTCCGTGAAAGATTAAATGTGTATTAGGTTAACTACCTTAGATGGGTATCTCTCTTGCTAATATATTATGATTGTAATGTTTTTATTTAGTGGTTTATTAACTTGATGTTGCTATTTGAAGGGCTAAATAGAAACACTATCCGTTATTATTGTTATATGTTTTTATGTTTAAAGGTAGAAAAAACTTATTTTGTTTGTAAACATTCATTTTATTCTATCTTAGAGTTAACTGCAGCTATGTCTACATGCTATTCTACATTGAAATAGTTAGGTAGAGTCTTAATAAGTTTATTAAAATATGTAGTCTTACAATTTCTGTGTCAACAATTTTCATATTATCTTAGATTCAATTTGTATAAAATATATAGGTATAAACCTCTACAAATTGAGGGGCTGTGTTGAGATAATCTGTTTTCTTGGTATAACTCTCTGTGACTGTTTATGATCTGTGTTCTGGGCTCTGCAAATAAAATGGTGAAACAATAGACATACGTCTTTGCCTTTTAATATAAAATTAATATCACAGACTAGGAAGATTAGATTAGAGATTAGATTTACGTTACGTTGGCTCCACAGACCATTATGATGCGGCTCACTCTATAAAAAAAAGTACTGTGTCCCTGTCTGGGCTGTGGTGATTAAGTTGGTAGTATCCCCCCCTATTAGTCTGTGGTTAGGGTTAGGGTTACGTTCTAACTATAGAAAGGAAGAAACGGAACCGTTGTCCCCACAAACAAACAAACACAAATTATTACACACGAGCGAGGTTTTCTCAACTCTGGTTTTGTGACGTGACATTACATACAATTGCTTTATTTCATAATGTCAAATGTATGAAATGAAATGACACGTCACAAAACTACGGTTTAGTTAGTCCTAGTTTCATAATAACAGGGTGGGGTTTAGTAAAATTTAAATAGAACCATTTTAAAAATTAACTCTCCTTTCACCACTGCATCATGCCAGCATGCTAGCTATCATAATGATCATTAAGTAATGTAACGATGTTTATTGTGATACTAACGTCGCAGGTAGGCATGGTGATAGCGATGCCTCTAAAAAAACGTCGTGTCTAATTTAGCTAAGCACATAATATTATTTCATTCTTGGTTTAAAAGGCGATGTTTGGCATCGTGAAATAAATTGTCACTGGTAGGTTCTAACGTATCGTGATACTCACTTGCTTTACCTCTCTTGCTTGAGATGGCTGAACTAAGATAGTAGACCACTACTACTAAGATGATCTTATTTAATTCTAATAAGTAACTATAAAGTTAGAAGTAGTTGTAGTATTGTGGTATATTTACTATCCTACTATATATATTGTGGTATAGTTCCTAATCTATACCTACTACATTTTGTTGAAAGCTGGGTATGTGGAACCCATTGTACGCGAGTGTGATTCACACTTAGCCATCTATGTCATTTAACGTCAACAAAACAGTTTATGTCAGCGTCAAATGTCGAACGAAACATACCAGCGTGTTCAATACCTACGCTCGGCCGGCCTCCCTTCAGGCGCAACCAATAGTATACTAAGGCTGGCCTCAATATTTGTTAGTAGGTACGTGTTATAATTGATACAAATAAAACGTTATGGTATTAAAAGGTGTTGGCTGTGCTGAACACCGCTCAGTTATGATTAGTTATCAAAATATAAAAAAACCGAGCGTAGGCATTGAACGCATTCATGATGATATTTTTATGACATCTGCCGCCTGCGCCATAATCGCCCTTCCATTCCATCCGCCCCTCAGGTTTTTTTCTCTACTCCCTCCCTAGTCACTCTCCTCAAGCCACAGAAACAGAAATGAGCGACACGAAGGGAAAACGTAGACAAGAATTTTAATTTTCCGACTGCTGAAAGTACTCGCATGTAATTCGCGTTATCGGTAGCGGCAAGAAACACGAAGTTCAAACATTTTTATCAAAGCCGTAATACGTTAAAATTTTAATATTTGGTGTCGTATATCGTTTACCGCTGGGAATGTAAAAGTAAAGAAAATTAGCACTCCAACAGTGTATTCAGCAAACATAATACTTTATTTATGATTTAAAATCGAGTACTTAACGCTCAGTGCTAATAAAATATTGCAATAAAGTTTAGTGAAAAAAAAAGGGTCATTTTTTGTGAAGAAGCAGGTAGTTATTGTGCGATATTCTTTTGTGAATTTGGGAGCCGAGCCGGCATGGCACAACTGTCGTCATGACTCTTTTATTGCTAGACTTCTAAACGAATCGGCACTGTACTTACCTACCCTTCACCAGATTGCTGCAGTACTTACTGTAAGTAACTGTTTTTTTGAGGGCTTTCTCAAATCTGCTGTAAGCTTATTCAAAAAGTTCTCAACTAAATTGCTCATTAATGACCTTTCTTGTGTTGATAGTTGTTGTGTGTTCTTGTGTTTGATAGAGGAAACATGGAATCACTGAAGAAGAAAAACCGGCCATCCCACCCTAGGGCCAGGGCCAATCCTCTGTCTGCCCTAACATTTGCGTAAGTAATGTGTAGTTACTACCTTCATTAAAAAAAAAACTAGCAGAAATCCCCACAACTTCATTCACATGATGTTATTTTCAACCTTGCTGCACTCCCTTATGGGTTGAGTCTTCCTTTACTTCTACAACAGGGAGGTACCCTCCAAATTTCATACTCCTAGGACTTCTGGTTAGGCTATGCGTTGATTGTCAGTCATAACATATGAGTTTCATAAAAAAAAAAGGTTTTCACAAATATCTAAATATATTGATGATACATACTTACCATATTTAAAGTTGTAAAGTTCCCTGTGTTGTAGATATCAGAAGCGAAGTACCTTGTTACCACAACACCCAGACCCTGAACAAATATTTGCAAATCATTGAAATATTTATCCCACAGCAGGAATCGAACCCGCACCCCTTCTGTCTCAGTTGGGCACTTTCATGCTGCACCACCAAGGTCCTCACCTACATAGTTGTTTGAGGCCTGCCTTGATGCTGTGCTGCAATTTTATAATTAAGTTTTTCTACAGATGGACACTGCCTATTTTTTGGGGTGGAATAAAAAAAGAAATGGAAGAGCAGGATCTCTATGAACCCCTTGAGGAACATGCATCTGGTGAGTCAAATTGAATTAGACCATTACATGAAAAAAAACCATGATTTTATACATTTATCTGGTAGTAGTTGGTTGCACAGTGGGCCCTCTGTGCCATCTAAACATCCCTACTAAGGTCCATATTCCAGAATTAAACTAAAGGCTCTAGTTTTGAACACTCGCACTTGCAAAGCTGTGGGCAAAAGATAGTTTTTTATAAAACACTAGCTTTTGCCCACAGCTTTGCAAGCGTTGTAGGTAGTCAGATAAAAAGTAGCCTATATTTGCCTATAACTGCGGCATAGTGTAGCATTCTATTAGTGCAATAATTTTTTGAATTAATTCATTAGTTCCAGTCATCACCCCCCTGCTACAAGCCAACAAATACTTATTTTATATTTACTTATTATAGTGTAGATAAACAATATTCAAGGTAAAGCTTCAAAACCAATTTTATTCAATTAACACAATTTATTGCTAGGATATATCTTGTTTTCATCTGTTTGAAATAGGTTGCAATTATATTAACTGATTCTTATAAAAAAAAAAAATTGTTTTAGTGAGTAGACTCTAGAGTAGTACTCATAGTAAAGAAACAAAAAATACTCTATACTCTATTCATAGGTAGTCAAATGTAAGGTACTCTGAGATGGTGCAGACCCGTGGAAACATTTCAAAACAAAAAACAAAACAGCCTTTATTTCCCTAGTGCTTACTTATGTTTCCTAGAGATATTAATTATTCAAAACAAAAGTATTAAACAACTTCTTAACATTATGTAGTTAGTTACAAGTACTTAACATGCATTTCTTATTATTTTATTAGTTATTAATTTTATACATTTAGATTTTTATTAATAGGTATTTGTTTCATATATATACAGTGGTGGTCATCTAATTAGAAACACCTACCTGGGTTTATATTTTTATTGCAAATTCCCTTTCGAACAAATTTTTAACGTATCATTGAGTGTTCCTACGTATTAAAATCGATGTATCGGATATTATATTGCATTGTTATACCATTTTAATAACAGAAAACAACGGTTGTTTTTCTAAAACTGAAAGTTATATTAATAACAAAATAAAAAACGAGATACAAACCGGACAACTAATTAGAAACACCAAAAAAATCATTACTTAAATCCTTTTTAATTTGAACAAAACCCCAATAGTTTTGAAAAAATACTAAAAATACTACATCCTTAGACAATTAGTATTTGGTAGGGTAGCCTTTATTATCAATAACAGCTTTGCAGCGACGCGGCATTGATTCAATCAATTTATAACAAGTTTCTACAGGAATACTTCTCCAAGCGTCTTCAAATGCACTGTTAAGTCCATGAATATTAGTAACGTGTTTCTGCGACAGGTTGGTCTTTATAGTGTGCCACAAATTTTCTATGGGATTTAAATCCGGACTATTGGCAGGCCACTCTAATACTGTCACGGATTGTTCTGTAAGAAACGCTTTAACGCTGCGTGCTGTGTGCTTTGGGTCGTTGTCATGCTGAAATATCCAAGTTACTGGCAAATTTTCCTCGGAATATGGAATCATTGTCTCTTCCAAGATCTTTTTGTATTCATATTGATCCATTTGCCCTTCAATCTTTCTCACGGGACCAATCCCGTACCCTGAGAAACATCCCCACACCATTACATTTCCGCTACCGTGCTTAACTGTCTTTTTAGTGTGCTTGTTATTCAAAGCCTCGTTTATTGGTCGTCGTACATATCGTTTTCCATCGGAATTAATCAAATTAATTTTAGTTTCATCTGAAAACAAAACTTTTTTCCATTGATGAATAGTCCAACTGCCATATTTGCGAGCGAATGCTAGACGATTTTCTCTATGTTGCCTGGTTAGTAGTGGTACTTTTCTAGCGATCCTTCCTAACAATTTTCCTTCAACCAACCGTCTACGAACTAGTTTAGTGGACACGTGTCGAGGATCGTCTTCTGAAAATACCTCTTTTCTTATAACATTGGATCCTTTAAAGGGGTCCGCCTTAGCTAATCGAAGCATAAGCCTGTCTTCTTGAACTGTAGTCTTCCTGGGACGAAGTTTTCTTGGCACGTTATCTGATGTTCCGTGTAGTTTGAAATGTGCGAGGGCGTTAAATATCATCTTTACGGAACATTCCAAATAATCGGCGATCTTTCTGTAACTCCATTTTTGTTTTAAATGAAAATTCACTATAATTTTTCTCGTTGCTGCATCACAGCTCTTATTTTTACCCATTTTTAATAAAACAACAATAAATAGTAACTTTTCGTAATGAGTTAGAAATGGCGGCAATATTTACAATGTGATTGACAATTGTGAGAACTGTATTTCAGTTTAAAACATCAAATTTCGAACCAAGTCATACAATGTTTCTAATTAGTTGTCCATTCTGCCAGTCCTAACGATATTGATACTTTTTGTTTCACTGATATTTACTTTTATTGTCGTCTTGGTTGTCAAATATTATTGCTTGTAATTAAACTAGAGATATTAAAGTACATTGTAAAGTAGTGAAAAAAAAATTACCTCCTATTAAATGCTATAATAATGTTAGTTACTTTATAAAAATGTCAGGTGACTAGGTGTTTCTAATTAGATGACCACCACTGTATGTATATAATTAAATATAACAATATTTTTTTTTATTCAAGGGCTATCCTTTGCCGGATAAAGGCCTCCTGTGTGTGTGTGTGTGTGTGTGGAAACATTTAAAGTATAGAAAATTCGTGATTAGGTACTTGATTTCTGAGACTTCTACTACCCTAGTATCTATCGCATGGTACCTAGTTAAAAAGTAGCCTAGCAATTTTATTTATGTTATTTGTATGTATCGTTGTCAGTTTGCGAAAATTAAACTAATAACAGAGTGCGATCCTGGCCAAGACTGATTTAAGTTTGACGCACACTATCCCTGAATACAATTTCGTGATTTGTCTTAGAAAAGCCTTCATGGATGTCTCTGATCTTAGCCTTTAAGTTTAATCATGTCATCTATATGCAATCATCGCAGATTCTCGAAAGAAAAAAGACATGAAAAGTGTAAACTAAATATACCTACGGTCGGTATCGCATTTCAAAGAGCAAAAATCGCGTCGCCTTTTAATATTGGAAGTATTTTATTATTTTTTGACACACATAATGTGAGAGACTTTTGTGTGTTATTTATTATATTTTTTTTATTACCTACTAGGTTAAGGCTGTTCTGTTGTATGAATTGTTCGTAAGCGATTGTTTAATTTTTGCTTGTGGTAAGTATGAATGCGAGGCTCGTCTGAATTACCTCCAAGCGATTCTTGCAACAAACCGTTATACAAACTGTCCATCTAAACCGGTCCTAAGAATGTTCCATTTGGCAGGTCCCCTTGGCGACAAGTTCGCGCGGTTATGGGAGGAGGAGGTGGCACGAGCGGGCAGCGGAAAGCGGAAACCGAGTTTACTCCGCGTTATAATGAGAGCTTACGCTGCGAGGTGTATGCTGTACGGATTCGTTCTACTCGTCATGGAATGTGGAATTCGGTAAGTTTGTAAACTAATTCATCCTAAGCCACCGTATCGAAGAATGGCCTACTGCGTTTACCGCGACACATTGCGTACTTACACTGCCGTGCGTTTACAGTGTAAGCTTACATGCCCGTAATGTAATGCAATATGTTATCCCGTAGAAGCCTGCTCATATAATAGGACGCGCGTCTACCCCGCCCACTTAGCCTTTCCAACTAGTACTACGTTCGGCTGTTCTGTCACCTAAACAATAGTACTTTTATGACCTGCGTCTATATGCATATCATACTTGTTCCCCCATAAATTCGTCTACCGACTTCCTGCGTTTGATTTCTCGTAGAGTAAGTATTATATTAATCTGTGGAAGGGTATTGAATTTCATAATTTCGTTGTAACAAGCCATATGAATGACCATCAACTTTGCGCTTTTGTTTAGGCGGTTACGGAACTGGAATGAAGACATATTCGTATCGTATCTCCAGTTTATTGTCACATTGTTTCGAGGTTAAAGTGATATCGATTTATGATCATAAGTAGAAACACGAACCAAAAAGTATCTGCTATCTTGCTTTTTTTGCGGTAAACGTCAGTCACGAACTGCGTAGACAATATTAATTTATTATTACCATGCGTTGACTGTTTACTCACCATAACCGATGCTATATTCATATTTATGACCAACTGGTACAAGTTAGCGAAGACTATAATAATACTAAAGTTAGTCACTCGCAAGTGACTGACCGACGGACAACGTGGTCTGCGTCTAAACCGTTGTTCCTAGAGACTTGAAATTTGGAGGGTATCTCCCTTTTAGTGTGTGGTGGTGTACTAAGAGAAGGAATTCCCAAAATTCAGCGGGGTTTGAAATTCGTATGAGAAAACTTCACGCGAACGAAGTTGCGGGGGCTTTCACTAGTATGAACATATTTATCGATCCTATCGCCGAGCTGCGGTTTTCCGTCACACTTGAATGGTATAGAAGTTAGTATAACTGGGAAATACCTCTCGTGAATAAATATTGACGAAACAATTGTAATCGATGACTATGCAAGGTTACTAGCTCAAATCATGACAGATTTTAAAATCGTTTTCTTCAGAATTATGTCATGTAAATTATCTAATTTTGACGTTTTAAAACCTCCGTCCATCCGTCTCGGTTAAAAGATCCTTCAGAAACGGCCTCGGGTTCTATAGTAGAATCTTAATGTAAATGTTAGCTGTAGCACCCGTATTGCCCTTACAACTCCTAAAATGCATTTTCGTACAGTTCAACTGACGGGTCTTGGCAATCGTGGTTTATTTCATTTGGAGGCGCGGTATAATTAAAAAAAAACTAAAATCGCTTCTGTCCCTTCCTGTGCCGCCTTATACCTAATATAAGATAACAGATGCTGCTTTTAGGCTCACGCCTTGCAGACAGAAGGCGGTCATTTGAGCCCGTCTTTACCGCCCGCTGTCTGCACTGCAAGAGCCTTTATAATGTAGACACACCAAATTAAAATTATCTATACCTAGTGATTATTTTCTCTATGGCTGTGGCATGTTACTAATATAATAATAATAACATAACAGACGTGTTATTTCTTGAAAAGTGACGGATTTTAAGATATTTGGAGTAATAGATTTGATATCGACTATCATAGGAAGTTTCTAATTTGCGACACTGATATTGATTGTGTAAAAACCTACTAATAATATAAATGCGAAAGTTTGTGACGATGTTTGGATGTTAGTTGTTCAATCACGCCGTAACGGCTCAACCGATTTCGTTGAACCTTGAAATAGATATAGTTCTATACCTAGAATAGCATATAGGCTACTTTTTATGTAGGTACCACGCGAGCGAAGCCGCGAGCGGAAACTAGTGAAGAATATATGTATTTTATTAAGTACCTACATTACCAGTTAATTCATTCGGATTAAAAGCAATATCATCGATGATGTTTACTCGACCTAGATCGATTGAACTTATATCGAGCAGTTCTTAGACATGACATGACCAACACCGGTCATTAATCTTAGACCTTTCATCCATCCAGAGCCGACGAACTGTAATCAGAGTGTTTTGGAGTTGCAAAAACTTGCGCAATTAGATGCAGCAATACAACAACATAATTTGTTTGTTAATAATGACATTCGTAGTTCAATTGCCTTCCAATTTGTCATCATTGTTCAAAAACAATTAGGTACCTAAACTACCTACCCAGTTTATTGTACTTATCATCACTCCTGCATAATAACGACCTAGTTAGAACGATTCGAGTGAATCAGAACCCAACCTTTGTACCGGCCATACCACAATCAGACAACCTTCCTGTTGGACTTATACTATTCGCGATTCTCAGAATGTTTGTTATGATGGCAAACCATTGTAACGTGAGATCTCATACACAATTCTTCTCGGTACAGCACCGAGGCAATGTATGATGAATTTATGATAATATCGCCTGATTAAATTTGTACTTTTGGTCCTAGAGCAGTTTCCTCACGATCGTTTCCTTTACTATTGATACTTTAATTATTATGGTAATTAAATAAGTTGCTTGTGGTGTCATTAATTCTTTCTTGGTCATCCTGTCCTGTATAAGGTCAGTGACTAGGTTGAGGTATGGTGGCTCGGAAAAGGGCCTATGACCGTCAGTGAAAGAATAAGTGTAGTGAAAGGATTAAAGTACGCTCTTATAGGCTCCTTTCATGCACATGTCACATTTCTTAGAATTTTAAGGTTCTAGGACATGTAGGTTTCCTCACGATGTTTTCCTTCACCGTTTGAGGGCACTAGTATAGCGCACATACATTTTCCAATCGTGCACCAATGGGAAATCCATTGGTGCACGACCGGGATTTGAACCCAAGACCTGAGGATCGAAAGACTACCACCACTCCGCCAGTGCTCAACTTTTAGTGTAGGAAAATCCATTGATATGCTAGCTATCGAAAGTTTAACTAGGTCACAATTCCAATGTCGTGGACATTGGAATCGTGACCTAGCCCAACATTGCTCAGACCGGTTTCTGCGCCGTATCAGGGGAAATTTATATGATGATATTTTTATAGAGCAATAAAAGTCATAATCCGTCTTTATAGTCCATTAAAATGATACAATAATGACTCCTGTTGTATCTACAAAGCGACTGATAAGATAAAATCTAATGAGATAGAATCACGGTTGGCTTATCTTGGCACGAGAATAACTGATATGCAGACGTACCATTAGTGATGTCTAGTCAATGCAATTTTGTTTTGTCAATTGATTTCACGAACAGACTTATCAGTTGTATTGAGATACATATAAATATATAAGTGGGTTGCTGTTACGTTCAATTCTTGGACGAACAAGGTTTAATTACTTATACCAACATTTACCATGTTCTACTTCTGCTTCACTGATGAAATCTCGTTATGTATACATTTTCCAAGTAACGTTGAAGGAATATGGAGAAGTTTAATGAGCAATTTTAACAACCCATACTTATTTTACAAAAAGTCGAAAGGCGTTTATTACAATAAAATCACTAGGATCACTTTGAAACGTCTTAGAAACTAGAAACATTCGATGTTACATAACGCATGACACGTTTTTATGATCAGACGTTTTTTTTTCGTAATATAATTGATTTGTTTGTCTCGTCCAAATAGTAGCCGACGACATAGTAGTATGTAGTTGAACCAGATGTCTTTTGCTTTATTCTTCTTATAAACCCGCGTAGGATACAACAACCCCGAATGTTGGGATCTTTCATCGGCTACTTCGGTCAAAACGAACACATTTATATGCACCAGCGGCTGGTCGGAATACGCGACGATGTCACTGGGGCTCAGGACTTCGCGGCTCGAAAGTCCAGTGAACTTAATACTACAAACTCTACAAAGACGTGAGCAATGAAGGCTTACCAGCCGGTAGATGACGCATGTAGTAAGCCTCTAGGTATCTCGAATTATGTTGCAATATCCCTGCCGCTGTTTTCACACAGTTTTCTTTGTTCGAAGCTGAGACTAGTGCAGCATAATTTGAGGAAACGAAGCAATTTTATAGGTTTATAGTTTTTTCATTCATCAATGTATGCAAAAGTGCATGTTATAAATTTTCTGATAAAAATAATACCATAAGTTTGTGTTTTTAAGATACGTGACAGTTTAACACACATCGTTATCAACATGCATAATTTAAACATAACATTATATGAAAAAAATCGTTTTACAACTTGTTCCGTAAATAGTTGGTATACTGAAAGGGGCTAATACTATCAATAAAATTTAAGAATATTAATTGAAAAAACTTATATTTTTCCAAATTTGTGTTTTTTTTGGTATTTTTACCATCTTCCATCGTAAATGTTGAACATCATGATTGCGACCTAAAACTGCTGAATAATTGAGTTCGATCTGATTTGACCCCAAAATAGGAGAATTTAAAACATTTAAATTATGGGTACTAATTAAACAAGATTCTTCTTTAACATTTTTAGTTGGCGTTGTAAAGAAGATGAATTGCTTAGTTATTAAATGAGAAGTTTGACCACGTGGCCAAAAAAAAATCTGTGGCCGGATTTATTATTTCTCTTAAATTATTGCCCATTGGGTGTATAGAATAAGCCCCTTTCAGGATAGTAATACATATTAAGAATCACTCTGTAGTGTAATGATAAAGTTTATGTAGATAAGTAATTCGTTATCAAGATGGTAAATATTATCTATTTGTTTTGAATTAATTTATCTTAGTTTATTTAATGCAACTTCTAAACATAACTTATGTAGGTAATTGGAGAAATATATTTTCGGTTGTTCGTATTTCCCGGTCTTTATGCATAATGATTGAATTCACATTTGGTTGTCATCATCATTTCAGCCGTAGGATGTCCACTGCTGAAAATAGGCCTCTAACATAGATTTCCAGACTGACTTCCTATGATGTGGGGGGAATTTACCCATACTCACCACGCTGGGCACGCGGGTTGGCGAGCGCAGTTAGAACTATCGTTGTTAAAATAGGGACGCTGCTGCCTATCCCTTAGCTTTTTTTCTTCTTAGTTGCCTCTTACGACATCCACGGGTAGGTAGATATGGAGGGGCCTATTCTTCAGCCGGGGTCACCACGTACATTTGAATGTAATAGCAATTAATTTGTGTAGCATAAAATAGCGCGTTTTTTTACTATTTAAGACAATAAATAACCATTTGCTTTCTTTTCGTAGGATAGCACAACCAGTGTTCCTAGGCTGGCTCGTAGAATACTACAGCCCAGGCAACAACAACATCAAACAGAATCAAGCGTACATGTACGCTGGAGCCGTTGTACTATGTTCAGCTCTCAATGTCTTCGTCGTGCATCCCTACATGATGGCTATTTTACACATGGGGATGAAGTTCAGAGTGGCTTGCTGCTCGTTGATTTACAGAAAAGTGAGTATTCATTTGTTTATCCTAGAGGCCCGAGTCCGTAATTTTCATAACTCGCTCTTCATCGCGAGTCGTTAAAACTATATAGCTTGAAGGGTTTTGTAGGGAAGTTTTTCTTGACACCATACAAAAACAGTAAGTTATTTACGTCTCACGGTGACAAGTGAGTAATTACGGACTCGGAGCCCCAGATTATTAGGTAGATGCCAGTCGAAATATGAATATTTGGCGCTTCTTAGTTTGGTTCATTCATAAGTTTATTCATAAATCTCCATTGTTTAAGTTGTATTCTTTATGCCGTTCGATTCAATGTTCTATTATTTCTATGAGGTTCCTACCTAAATACATTTTTATGTCACTCTAGTATTAGGCTCAACCTGCTATAACCAATATTTGATCCATGATCAATCACCATGACAACGTTACATCCCATACAAAATGACAATGTTACTATCTCACCTTGAATTATACATAGATGTATCAAATGTTGGGAAGGGTACAGAACTATTTAGTAATCTGTGGCGGTATTAAGGCTGGCTTGATGAACGCACTAGAATTAGAAGAGTCGGAGTGACCCTTCTAATTGTGTTGTGAAAGTGTTAGGAAATTTTGTACTTGTTTCAAGTTGCCTTCAATGTAATTCAGTATTCGAGCAAAATTTGAGTCTAAAGTCCAGATCTATTTTCCTTTAAACATAAAACATAATTGTAGACTTGAGACTCGTGTGCTGTAACGTTAATTGCTGAGACAATTCGACTACACATCCAATTATCACATTTTTCACACGTAGTACGTATAATATTTGTCAATACTGTATTTGGTATTTGCTAAAAGATATGAAGAGAGGTCTTTTGGTGGTTGGTTAGCCTTAGACATGGGAGTCGCGTTTTTCCTGAAGTACTCGTAGTGAGACGTTTGCAATAAAATTATTTCATTGCATAAATTTAGCTAAGCTTATTTTTATTTGCATCTTAAAAACTAGTCTTCCGTAGGTTGAATTTGGTTAGTGATTGAACAAGAAATCTAAAAATGGATGTCTCTTTCGCACGTGACGCAATTACAGTTAGTCGGAAAGAAATAGCCCAACTGGATGGTGGCAACTTTGGATACATATTTATAGACGTACTTCTACAAAACTAACCTTCGCACGGTTACACTCCGTTGATTTCACAAGATAAATGCCAAATCATTACTCGAACTTCCGTGGATCGTCAGGTAATACCTCGTTGATGGGTTTTCATGTCGTTAGCCCGGCCAGTCTTTCTGCCAATCGAGTTAAAGTCGAACCGTGTAGATTTGGGTCAAAACCCAACCTGTCGCATGCATGCAAGTTGGTGATGCGACAGTGATAGCTAAAGAGTAGAGATGACCTCGACTAATAAGTCTTCACGTCATTCCATACTTTGGTTAGCATGCAAGGTCGCTGTAATTCGTAAATGATCATCTAAAATCTTCTAGCGAGATCGGTTACGGCAGGATTGGTTTTATAAAATCTCTTCAACCTTTATGTGTTAATTTTCTGAAAACTGAATTGATTCTAAAACCTTCACGTTGCTAGTAACAATTTATAGAATCATGCGATTGATTACGTTCGACCGTCTTGTCGCGTAAAGAAAATATAGTGAGACTACTTGACAGGTGACCCAAATTGTTGTAAACAGTTTACGTTAAAGTGGCCTTGGCGACAGTTAATTAGGTAACGTGAAGATACTTACTGAAATTGTCTTCGGTATTATCATAATAATTAGTGTCAGAAAGAAAACATTATAAACTACGGGCCTTATCCTATCCTACTAATATTACAAATGCGAATGTTTGTGAGGATGTTTTTTGTTCAATCACGCCGTAACGGCTCAACCGATTTCGTTGTAACTTAGCTAGTAGGCTATAAGCCAGACAAACCCACATCTAAACATCCTCACATACTTTTGCATTTATATTATTAGTTGAAAATTGGATTATGTTATGAATAAGGGTGTGTGACGTTGGCTATCTGTCCTAATTTGCAATGGAGTTTGATATTTTAGCTTTTGTAGGTAGATATTACTACGGAGTAGGCTTTATTCTGGGTTCTAACTTTGGTAGTGTACTGATCGTTTGGCTGTCATAGCGTAAACGTTGGTCAAGACTTTTGGACCATGTATCATTATCATTTCAGCCGTAGGACGTCCACTACTGAACATACGCCTACCCCATAGTTTACCAGAAATAATAATCATTTGGGGGGATATACATAATTATTTTGGACCATGTCGCCCATCTCTTAAGACCAAAAAAGGTGACATATGAAAATTCAATTTCTTTTACAGTCTCTTCGTCTCTCAAAAACGGCCCTCGGAGAGACCACTGTCGGACAAGTGGTCAACCTTCTGTCGAACGACGTCAACCGTTTCGATGTGGCTATCATCTTCCTACATTATCTGTGGATCGGACCGCTAGCTACTGTCATTATAACCTACTTCATGTGGCTGGAAATCAGCTGGGCAGCTGTTGTTGGCGTCGGATTTATGCTGGCTTTTATACCATTACAAGGTGAGTCAACAGGTGTTAATACATAAGTGTGCTTTGAATTGTTACATACAGCCTACTATTATAGCGGAGTTGGCCTATTGTAGGTACCTTGATTCAAACCCGGCGGTACACCAATGTATTTTGATATTCTAACAATGTATGTGCGCTCAAAACGGTGAAGGAAAACATCGTAAGGAAACCCGCGGCTTAGTTTGCTCCACACGTACCTATTGTCCATGTATTTCCTGTGGATAAAGTCGATTGAGCTGTATAGTTTTAGTTTTAGTCGGTATAGTTTTAGTATTAGGAGGAGGTAGGGCCCAGCGAGATTTTCTCGCTCTAAATTGGAGCAGCCCGCCTGGCGAAGTACCTCCGCCTTACAGAAGATCGCAGCCAAATAACATTATTTGTTTCAAATAGTGTAGTGTTCCTGCGGTGAGTAAGGTTGCCAGAGCTCTTTAAGGGGGAGAGGGGTTCGGCAGGCAACGCATTAAAAATGCTCCAGGTGTTGTCAATAGACGACGGTAACCACTTACCATCAGGTGGACCGTAAGCCTGTATGCCTCCGTTGCTGGGCAAGCTTGCTTCATCTAAACATGTCCCAGGCCAGCGTCCTGTAAGTGAGTAAAAAAGTTCCATCTGATGCTGTATAAATCATTTAGGAATAAATGTAATAAGGCTTTGCATTACACGTTTCACTTTAGAGTTCTTGGATGGTACACAGTCTGCTGAGTACTTTCGGCATAACTATAATGGTCATGGGAAGAAAATCTCGTAGAAGTTCTGCAAAAGTTACATCATTTTTGGTGTGAAGTGCTATTAGGTGTGAATAAGATTGTCAATACACCCTATCGTTTCTTTAGAATTCACCTACGTTGGTTATGGCCACCAGTTTTCTTATGGCAAGAGTCAATCAGGGTGTTCAAGAATTTAATATAAAAGGTAAAAACAGGTAAACAAAAATACCCATTTTGTAGGACTCACTACTGACTGACGACCAAAGTAATTAGTTTTACGATTTCTGTTCTTATTGTAATGACATAGTTTGGTTACTTAGATTACTCAGACAGCACGAGATGTTTGTGTTATTTTTTAAATCCCATTACCTAAACCGACGACATTGTGAAGGTTGAGGGAAGTCGGTGGATTTCAGAAGGCTCAAGACCGTTTGTCGTGTCACTCTTTGGGGGAGGCCTATGCCCAGCAGTGGACTTCCTCAGGCTGATGATGATAATCTAAGCCGAAGTGCTTTACGAACCAATATAAAGTAGGTTAATTGAAACAATTATATGCGAAGTTCTCGTTGCTTCCAAGTTAATTGATCAATACAACCCAGTTTTAACTGACGACGTTAAGCCAAGGCATTTGGATAATGAACTTCTCATTATCTTCTTCATTTATGGTCTTTAGTTTTAGTTTCTGTTTTATTATGTATTTTTTTTAATTGTCATTGGTGTAAAATAAAGCATTTTCATTCATTCATTCTACTCCTTCCCTTGGTCTTCCACTTCCTCCATATGAACTTTTTAGGGTTCCGAAGCCCAACTATTACTTACATTTTCAGCACTGTTGCGAGTGGTGGTAGTGGCCCCGCCTTCCGATCTACAGGTCGCGGGTTGAACACAAAAAGATTTTCTATTCGGAAAAATTATGTGCGCTATAGGGAACCGACATGACTAGAACCTTAAAATTCGTGATGTAACCGACATGTCCTAGAACCGAAGACATCTGCACGAAAGGAACCTCTTAGAGGCGCGCTTTAATCCATTTACTACATTGATTCTTTCACCGACGGCCCTTTTGAGGGCCACCTTACTTCAACCTGGTCACTGACCTAGTGCAGGATGACCAAGATGTTACAATTGTCGAATTTTTTGTTCCCTAGCGTACCTCGGGAAGCGTACATCGGTGCTGCGACTGAAGACTGCCTTGCGCACGGACGAGCGCGTGCGGCTTATGAACGAGATCCTGTCGGGCATCCAAGTCATCAAAATGTACACTTGGGAGAAACCTTTCGCTGATCTCGTCGCAAAAGCTAGAAAGTAAGTTCGCTATACTTATAGTTTACCTGATAGTTACTGAAATGAGGAAATCCGTAGAAGAACCAAGGTTACCGACATAGCTTTCAGAATTAGCAGGTTGAAGTGGCAGTGGGCCGGGCATATAGCTCGCAGAACCGACAACCGTTGGGGAACAAAGGTTCTCGAGTGGCGACCACGAACCGGACGACGCAGTGTTGGAAGGCCCCCCACCCGATGGACCGACGACATTGTTAAGGTTACGGGAAGTCGGTGGATGGAAAAGGCTCAAGACCGTTCGTCATGGAACTCTTTGGGGGAGGCCTATGTTCAGCAGTGGACTCATCAGGCTGATGATGATGATAGTTATTAGAAACAGGGTTGTTCAAATGGAACTCTTTGTCTCCCAATGACGGCCTATGTCTAGCAGTGCAGTGTTAGCCGTGGTGGCCCTGACTGTAGAATAGGCCCCTCCATATCTACCTATCCGCGGATGTCGTAAGAGGCGACTAAGGGAAAAAAGCTAGGGGATGGCAGCAGCGTCCCTCATTTTAACAACGATACCTCTAACTGCACTCGCCAACCCGCATGCCCAGCGTGGTGAGTATGGGCAAATCCCCTCACATGGTAGGAATTCGCTCTGTCCGTGGGGGAGGCCATGTTCAGCAGTGGACGTCGTACAGCTGAAATGATGATGATGATGGTGAGGTCGGGAGCTTGCCGAATTAAAAACTTTGTACTATAATTATAAGTTTATCTTTACCTTTTAGTTTAATTGTTAATTGTTACTCTTTTAGCTTTATTAATTACGCATGCAGTGTTTACCTTTAAGTGATTGTGCAATTAGATTAAAACAGTACAACATTGTACCTATCTCCTGTATCGTATTTCATGTATCGTTGTAACAATTGTTGGTAGACCATAATAAATAAAATAAAAATAAAATGTCTAGCAGTGGACTTTTAGGCTGATAATTATGATGATGAAACGATAGGATGAATGTGACATATTTAGTAATTTGTTTTGTCCTTGCTTTGAAGCTCACTATACGTTTTGAATAGCGCTTCATGAGACCGCTGTTGTTGACGCTAATTACTTAAATTGTTACTCTGTTCCGGTTTTAACGCGTGAGACCGAACTCATCACATGATGAATGATCACAAGTTTACAAAGCCTACTTGGACTCGGTCTCGTATGAAAGATCGTATGTTTTTTTTTTTAAATTTTGTTTTATCTATTTATCTGATTAGCTTGCACCCACGGCTTCGCTTGTATAAAGCCGGATAGCCCATGTCACTCTTCGGCTTATAACTATGTAACACGAGGCAAAAAATCTGGTCGTTCCGTTGCTCTGTTACTGCGTGAAAGAGGGACAAACCAACCAACACATTAGTAAGGACAAGCTTCTGCCCGCGGCTTAGCTCGCGTGGTACATACATAAAAAGTAGCCTAAATGCTATTCCAGACTATAATCTATCTCTTTCTCTACCAAATTTCATCCAAATCCGTTTGACCGTTTAGCCGGGATTGAAACACAAAACAAGCTTGCGCATTTATTATACTAGTAGGATTAGGATTACGACTAACAACGATGGTGCCATAACCAAAAACCAGACCAAAAACAAAAAATTAGCAGATCAAAATTTGGTCCCGCTGCTGGAATCGAACCCGCACCAATCGTCAGATAGAATATAGATATAGATAGATACAATTTATTGACAGATGATTTAGAAGTAGATAAATTGGCTGTTATCCAATTCTATTATCTCTATGTGAACCTGATTTGATTTCCGAGGCCACTCGAACAATTTAATGTTTTCAGTGTCACGAGATAACATAAGGCCGTTGAGATATAAGCGTGCGAAGATAAGGTAGCCACAAGAAAGTGTGTAGTCATAATAAACATGACTAATCTACTGTTTGCTATCTCGTGGGTTGTGTCATTTCTATGGTACTAAATCTATTGAGAAATACGACATGGTTTTGTTATTTGCAATAGGTAGGTTACAATGTGTTCCGTAACTTTTTTACTATCCCGAAAGGGGCTTATTATATCAACGAAGAGAAAAAATATTAGCGGAAATAAACAATTTCCTTCAAATAAGCGTGCCTATTTTTTTCAAATACGGTTTTTTCGTTTTTTTTTATTATTTTTCTTACCTCCGAGAAGTTATCTATAACAGATAACTTAGCGAAATAATTGAGTTTACATTCATTTTACACCAAAACAGCTGTTTTTTATAGTGTTTTTTCAATGAAAAATTACGGAATTACAATAAGTCCTACAACAAAATTTATTGTTAATATATAAGCCCTTAGTTTGGGCTGTAGAATAAGCCCTTAAGTACCTATATACGTGTCAAATATAGCGCACCAATTTATCAAAAATTAAAATTAATTGACTTTGACTATTCCGATTCTATATATTTCTTGATTTGTAAGCTATTTAACAATGATTGTATGCAAATTATCATATGTCATACGTATTTGCGTTTATTAATAAAAAAAATCAAAATATTTTCTATTTGTAGCAAATCCTTCGCGCTACAAAATAGCACAACACCCTTGGCTGAATACGTAATAGCACACTGCATATCATTGCCATAAAAAAGACGCTGTATTCGTTCGCCCCATAAAATGAGCACTTTAGAGAGAATTAGGACAAAAACAACTACATAAAATATAGTAACATTTCATCGTCCTTCCTCGTAAACTGGAATGTTGCTGGTTGTCGCAAACAATGTTTTTGCACTAAACAAAAACAATGTACAGTACCGTCTATCTCATAGCCACCCATTTGAGAACTTGGCTATAATCATTATTAGCTATCGCCCACGGCTTCGGTCGTGTGGAATTCGGATAAAAAGTAGCATAATATTACTCTGGGATATAGAACTCTATTAGTTAAAGAACTTTTAGAATCGGTCCAGTAATTGCAAAGATTACCCTCTACATACAAGCAATATTTTCCTCCAATGTTATAGTGTAGAAGTACTCGTAGATTATGAAGTTTGTGTAGATTTTATAATATTCCTTATTATTTAAAAACAGATTAGAAGATAGGACGAGACATCGTTTGCGCCGGGCCTGGGTTTATTTTCTATACTTCATTAGCATCCTTCTTTATAAGCCATGCCATGGCCGCTATGGCCATGATGATATGGTACATATCTCTTTTTTGTTTGATTAATTTTATTGTTATTATAATCGAATTTCGGTTTAAAGAACTTTATTCAACAGTACTCAATAAGAACAATACAGTTCACTTAAAAAAAAGAGTACTTAAACAAAATAATAATAAACTTGATGGGTAGTCGATCCCTAGTTAGCAAGTTTAAACGATAAACACATCAACCCGTGATCCAGAAAAGATGTGGTAAACAAGATACATTTTTATTTGTGTGTGGGTAGGTAAGGCAGAATACTAGTGTATCATAGATGAGTAGCAGAACAGACAGGACAACGAGAAAAATAAATATAATTATTGGGCTGGTATGTTTTGTAAAAAGAGTATTGTGAAAGTGTTTCGATAGGTTTAAATGCAATACGGGCAAGCCCGTTCTGGTTCTGGTTAGTTATTCATATATATTTTCGGACACGTATTTTTTTAGTTTGGCTTTGAAACTAGGAATGCTGTTTAGTTAAACAAACAAACAGCCGACAGTCACATACATAGTCTTGACGCCGCACTAGGATCCCCTGTGTCATGAATGCTGTGGTAGCTGGTACCACAGCATTCATCCAAAGCTGGAACAAATATTTGCTGATCATGCGACCGATAACGATGCGCTGAGCAGTTACAGTGCTTACATTTTCATAGCATATTTATCTTTATTTACATGTATAAAAGACACAGTTTAGCTTGAGAGCCTAGCTAGAACGAGGTCGTACGAGGCCATCAGCTTCGAACTGGTCAAAGCAATGACTGCCATGGCATCTCAGTGTGAATAGAGTACTGACTCTTACGGTTTTTTCTTACAGACATGAAATAAAGGAGATCCGCGCAACGTCCTACATCAGAGGAGTGCTGACGTCATTCATTATGTTTACCACGCGAATCTGCCTGTTCTGCTCGATTCTAGCCTACGTTCTGGTCAATAACGTGATCACTGCGAAGCAGGTTTTCGTTGTTACCAGCTTTTACAATATACTGAGGCAGACTATGACCGTCTTTTTCCCGCAAGGTACGTATTCTTCTATTTGGTCCTTTAAGTGATTATGTACCTATTTATGTTAATTAATCTATGAGGGCGAGGCCTGTGCTCAGTTGTTGACGTTCTACGGCTGAAATGATGATGATCGTGACAAGATACTTTATTTTGATTTTGTATACGAAGCAATAACTCCAAATAAAATAACACCCAACAGTCACATACATGTCAATAGTCCTGAACCCACACTAGGATTTCCTGTGTCGCGGGTATCAGAAACTGAGAGTACGTACCATATTACATACCATATAAATATTTGCAGATCATGCAAACATTTGTCCCGCAGCGGAAATTAAACCCGCACCCCTGGCGTTTCAGACGGGCACTCGCCCGCTACGCCACCGAGGTCGTCAACTAAGAGATTTTTAATATCCTTTGCAAAGTCAATATTTAATCTATCCAAACACAAGTTCATTAAATGTACCTACGCATTTGCTGAAATAATAATTAAAGTGCAAATTGAAACCGGAAATCTAAATACAAAATGTTTCTGCATATTCATAGCTATTTTTATGAAAATAAAATATGCATGTGATCTTTTGCATGTTTGAGCTTGTCTGGCCGATTACCATTTAGGATTTATGGGCCATGTTTAGGTACAGCGCCGGTTACACGTAGTAACTATCTCGCTGCTTCAAAAGACACTAGGTCTGTCACTGTCCGACGCTTTACTTACATATGTCCAACTAGCGGCTGCCCGTTGCTTAGCTCGCACGGTACCCTGATAAAAAAAATGTTATAATAAATACTTCGCGCTTAAGCTATCTCCTTACCAAATTTCATCAAAATCGGTTCAGCCGTTTAGTCGTGAAACAAACAGAGACTTTCGCATTTCGACTTTCGGAACTATTTTGTTCCGCAATTTGTATACTATCCCTACTAGTACACGTTGTTGTTTTTCTATTAGCACAAAAGTCAATATTAGCAAAAAAAATTAATGGTATTTTTGGTTTTATTTAACACACTCTTGTATTGTCAGGTATCGCACAGGTGGCCGAAGCGACGATCTCAATAAAACGGCTGCAAAACTTCATGCTATACGAAGATACAGCTAAACCCGTCCCTGGATTAGCCGAAATACAGACCTCTACTAAAACTAAAGTTAAGAAAGAAGAAACGAGGGAATCGTTATTGTCTATAAAGGAAGACCTAGGGCTGCCGAAGGATGAGTCCAAGGAGTCCGGATTGGCCGCTGTGAAGATCACTACTAAGGAAACAAATGAGGAGGCTAAAGGGAATGGTAAGGATCCCACTAATATTAATACCACAAGGTTGAGGAGGTAGGGCACAGCGAGTTTTTCTCGTTCTAAATCGGAGAAGCCCGCCTGTACCTCCTACGCCTTTTTAATTTTTTGTTTTTTTATACAACTAATGTGGCAACAAGCGTACGGCCCACCTGATGGTATGCAGTTACCGTAGCCTATGAGCGATTGCAATACCAGAGGCATCACGCACGCGTTGCCTACCCCGAACCCCCCCACTCCTAAAGAGCTCTGGCAACTTTACTCACCGCAGGAACACAACACTATTTGAAACAAATAATGTTATTTGGCTGCGATCTTCTGTAAGGCGGAGGCGGGCTGCTCCAATTTAGCCTTACAGCTAGATCGCAGCCAAATAATATTATTACAAACGATTGTCAATTGGGAGTAGAATAAGCCCCTTTCGGGATAATATACATATCATGAAACACCTTGTAACATGCCTAATCATATTTTTCCATTACAATATTGTGACTTTATAAACTAGGTATTTTAAATTCATAATAAAATTATAATCATCAATTTTTATGACTGTTTTCTATAACTTATGTCGAGGTTATTTTGTTTCTCTTATCAAAATGTTTATCTTGCTATTGCTAAGAATATGGGTTATTATCAAATTCATTCAATAATCCTACTAATATTATAAATGCGAAAGTTTGTGAGGATGTTTAGATGTTTGGATGGATGTTTGTTCTTCAATCACGCCGTAAGGGCTCAACCGATTTCGTTGAAACATTGAATAGATAAAGCTCTTTGCCTAGAATAGGATAATCAGCTATATTTATGTAGGTACCATGCGAACGAAGCCGCGGGCGGAGGGTAGTATTTAATAAATTATTCAATAATCCTGAGGAAAGAAAATGTCAAGGAATAACATTATTTATTGGTATAATTTGAATCTTTATAAAGCTATGTCCACACATGTTAAATTTCATGTTCATCCTGCTTTTTCAAATCCTGCAATGTTGCAATTCATTGACTACACGTTAACGGCGTGTTACTGTACTTTGCCCAAGTTTCATGTACCCGTAACCTTGCTGCCCTTAAACTCTCGCTGATTTATCTTAAATTCGAGGTATTTCAAATGTCAATAACTGATAGGACTTATAAATGTCAATGGCTCAATAATAGTATTATAAAAACAAGAGTTTGAAAAGGGCAAAAAACCCAGCACTTATGAACACTTTTAAATAACACCTGTTTTTTAAAAGTTGTTAAAAGTTTTCATTTGTTCGATTGCTATCAAGACTCAACAACATGAGCTCTCAGTCACATCCTGTTTTCGTTCAAGCAATTTTAACCTCTATATCTAATGCAGGAAACACCAACTTAGCGCCACTGGAATCTGGCGAGGAGGATGACCAAGAGTTAGCGGCGAGAGTGGAGGAAGACGCGAGGGGAGTACGCTTGAAGCACGCTACTGCAAAATGGATCGAATCACACTCTGAGAACACGCTTACGGATCTGTCACTCACTATAAAACCTGGCAAGTAAGTAACGACCTCGGTGGCGCAGCGGGCCATTACCCTTCTGAGACGCAAGGGTTGCGGGTTCGATTCCCGCGCCGGACAAATGTTTATTTATTTATTTGTTGAAAGTGCACAAACATTATGTAAATTACCAATTATATAAAATATCTTCATAAAAACAGGTTCTGATATACATAAAAATAAAAGTGCACTATAGCATTCTCAAAAAAAAAAACTTAAAATAAACATAAACTTAAATAGTGTTCAATGAAAGAAAAACCAAAAAAAACTCTTGACTCTAACTAAACTAAACTCTTGAAATATAAACTAAAATAATCTCTTTTATTATGATAAATTTGAACTAAAAATTAAAGCTAACTTAAATAGATAGGAAGGTATCATAAAATGTCATGAATTAATTAATTCGGAAGAGCCAAAAAGGCAAAGTAATTTGTTTAAATGTTGGCATAGTTATAATCATGACAACAAATGTTTGCATGATCTGCAAATATTTGTTTCGGGTCTGGGTGCTGTGGTACCATGGTACTCGTAGTTTCTGATACCCACAACACGGAATCCTAATGTGGGGTCGGACTATGTATATGACTGTTGGGTGTTATTTATTTATTTTAATATGGTCATTCATTCTTGAAATCACTACTGTTTTGAATTCCCTCGCCGCTGTCAATGCGTAATGCCTGATGAAAGTCTCAAATCAATTTCGTTAACTGATCGAATCATAATGGGTTTTACTTGATAGTGGATACTTGCCCATATTTTCTTACTGTGAGTAGGTAATTTTCGATAGAAATCTCTGGGTTGTGGGTTCGAACACAGTACACCAAGCACCAATGGATTTTCCATTGGTGCACGACTTGGGTGCCATTAGTTGCAGGCTGAATAAGTTCACTTTGGAAATCTATGAGGCCTATTTACGCAGCAGTGGAAGACCTAAGATTCCGAAGATGACATCATCTCCCTGCCCTTATCCCACTTCATGTGGGGCACAACATGTTTTTCTCTTCCACTCCCCTCTATCAGCCATCATATCAGTATTCACTCCTTTCTTACTCATGTCGTCAATCGTTTCACACAATCTATCCATGTTTTTTTTTCTATCAATTTATCAGTGGAAGACCTAAGATTGAAATGATAAAAAAAACTTGATTCCTATTTGTTTATTTTTATAATATAGTTTGTGTATTGATTAATATCACCTTTCAGGTTGATAGCAGTAATAGGCCCCGTGGGTGCCGGCAAGTCATCGTTGCTGCACGTGCTGCTGAAGGAACTTCCGCTACTGTCCGGGAGCGTGTACATAGGTGGTACCGTGTCATACGCCAGTCAAGAACCATGGCTATTTGCAGGTAAGCAACAAAAATCCTTACTAGACACACCTGAATTAGACGTAACCTTTCTTGCATTAAAAATGTAATCATAGTTCCATAGAAATACAATTTAAATTAGCGTGTCGACCTAATCCTATTATAACACAGATTACTCAGGTTTATATACATTTGGCTTGTGATACCAGTCAAGAACCATGGCTATTTGCTGGTAGGCAACAAAAATCCTTACTAAACACACCTGAATTAGACGTAACCTTTCTTGCATTGAAAATGTAATCTTAGTTCCATAGAAATACAATTTAAATTAGCGTGTCGACTTAATCCTATTATAACACAGATTACTCAGGTTTATACACTTTTGGCTTGTGATACGATTTTGGTGTGATCAATTTGCACAAAATATTTATTCACTCTCATTGGAATACATAGCTCAAATTATTTTAACATAAGTGGTTATCGTTCAATGCGGCTTCAATTGATTAGCAAGAGTACTTCAATTTGGTTCGTAAGGTTCACTTCAATTTGGGATAAAGGAAAAAAACATCCTCAAAGAAGAATTTAATGTTATAAAGTAACGGATTGACTTTTGGACAGTGGTAACCTCTGCCAGCTATACAGCTGTGGTATTTCATTGCGTCAATCATGAGACATGCGTCGGTATCTCTCATGTTCCTGCAATTCCAAGGACTACCTCACCCTTTAATCTGGACCAAAGCATTGTGGTGGAAACAATACAATAGCGCACATTTCTTTGGTTGCAGGAAGCGTCCGTCAAAACATTTTGTTTGGACAAGCGATGGACAGGCCTCGGTACAACGCGGTCGTCCGGCGTTGTGCACTGGACCGGGACTTCTCATTGTTCCCACACGGAGATAAGACGATAGTGGGAGAAAGAGGAGTCAGTCTTAGTGGAGGTATGTCATATAAATGATTGTTTTATTTTATTGGAATAAACACCCATTGACTTTAACTATGAAATATTGGCGCTGCTTTGTATACCAGCGACATGGCATTATTTATTAGTGAGGATTCCATTAGGAGGAGGTAGGGCACAGCGAGATTTTCTCGTTCTAAATTGGAGCAGCCCGCCTGGGAGGTACCTCCGCCTTACAGCATACGGCCCACCCGTTGGTAAGCGGTTACCGTAGCCTATGAGCGCTTGCAATACCAAAGGCATCACGCACGCGTTGCCGACCCCAAACCCCCCTCCCCCCAAAGAGCTCTGGCAACCTTACTCACCGCAGGAACACAACACTATTTGAAACAAATAATGTTATTTGGCTGCGATCTTCTGTAAGGCGGAGGTACCTCCCCAGGCGGGCTGCTCCAATTTAGAACGAGAAAATCTCGCTATGCCCTACCTCCTCTAGTAATAATAGTGTTGTGTTCCTACGGTGAGTAAGTTTACCAGGGCTCTTTAGGGGTGGGGGGGTTCGGTGTCGGCAAAGCGTGCGTGATGCCTCCGGTAGCGCTCATAGGCTACGGTAACCGCTTACCAACAGCTGGGCCGTATGATTGTATGCCACCTTAGTTGTATAAAAAAATAAAATAAAAATTAGGTTAGGATTGATCGCAATCACTGTCTAAACTTAAAATATTTGAACCTTTTCATTAACAGGTCAACGCGCCCGCATCTCCCTAGCTCGATCTGTCTACAAACGAGCTGACATTTACCTACTAGACGACCCTCTCTCGGCGGTCGACGCTCACGTCGGAAGGCATCTGTTCGAGTCGTGTGTCGTGGGATACCTGAGAAATACCACGCGGATACTCGTCACACATCAACTGCAGTTCCTGCGTGACGTAGAACAGGTGATTATGTACTCTATTTCAATACATTCTTAGGATCCTTTTCCGTTATTTTTTTGTTATTTATTGACAGAAAATAAGAGGAGGCCGTTAACGTTAGAACCAGCTAACGGTTTTGCCATTGCTATTATTGATCTTCCCTACATCCCTTCATCATCATCATTTAGTCGTATGACGTCCACTGCTCAACATAACATAGATTTTCAGAGCGACCGAACTTGTTCGGTCTGCACCCGACGACGGCTCCAGCAACCTTTAACAGTTGGGACAGAAAGGTTCTAGATTAAAGCACAACGTAGGATGGCTCTCTGCTAGAAAGACGAACTAATAAAGGTTGCTGGGACCCGTTAGGTCCAGATCTCACAAGATCGGTCGGTATGGTCACTTACCAATCTTTTATTTCTTTTAGATAATAATCCTAAAGAACGGTACCATAGCAGCGGCCGGTAACTTCGACACTCTCAGCGCGTCCGGTCTCGACTTCGCCTCGCTACTCTCGCGGGAGGAACAGGACGATGAAAAGAAACCAACCGTAGATACTTCAACACAAGACGCAGAGGAGTCTCTGCATGGGAGCTTCCGCAAACGGCAGATGAGCATTCACTCTGTAAGTTACATTTCATCAAGGAGTTTGAAGTTTTCCGTATATAACTTTACAAAAATATACTTAACCCGGCTTGGTTTATTGTTGGATATAGGGAGAGGAAGCACCCTCTACCCATTGCCAGTCGATGTATGTGTGAAAGTGACAAATGGCTCTACCGACGACGACGCGTGACAATTCGTTGCTCTTATAGGGACAGCTGTAATTTTCTTTCTTTGTTTACGTGGATGCTTGAATTTGTATTTTACATAATGTTTGTGAAAATAAACTTACTGTTGTAAATAGTAATGAAACTAGCCAGTATTTCGTTGCAAGCGCTTGAGGTCTTACCAACAGTCCCTTTCACTCTCGCTGCTCATGTAAACACACCATTCTCAATCCTCATCACTACGTCTTATTTCACTCCACAACACTCTCAAAGCCGACTTTGCATAGGAACAGAAAATTTAATAGTACCTTCAATTACGGAAGGATCATCATTTCATCATAATTTCAGCCGTAAGAAGTCCACTGCTGAACATGGCCTCCCCATTAGACAGAGCAAATTCCTTATCATGTGGGGGGATTTGCCCATACTCACCACGCTGGGCATGCGGGTTGGCGAGCGCAGTTAGAGCTATCGTTGTTAAAATGAGGGACGCTGCTGCCCATGCCCTAGCTTTTTTCCCTTAGTCGCCTCTTACGACATCCGCGGATAGGTAGATATGGAGGGGCCTATTCTCCGTGAAAACATTTAATTAAAAAAATCTGATAAAAGGTTTACGTTATTTGTACTTTTTGCTAGCGCAAGCGTGACGTGTTACTTATATTCTTTATAAAAGTGCAGAGTGCGACTGGCATAGCTCTTATTTCCACTACATATTCTACTCAGATTCATTTTCTTATGAATAACATGGTATAACTTTCCAGGTCAGTTCAGTAGACAACCTCACAGCCACCGCGCCACCCGAAGGCGGGCGCGAGGAAGCCGAGCTCCGTTCAGCTGGCGCGGTCTCATCTAAAGTATACGGCGCTTACTTGGGAGCGAGCGGGCATGCTATATTAGTATTTCTGATGGTATTCATCGCTGTACTCGCTCAGCTGCTCGGCTCTGGCTCTGATTGGTGGACCAGTTACTGGTGAGAGTTTATAAGAACTTTCAGCAACGGTAATTGGCCCTTTTCAGGGCCTCCATACTTCACCCTGCTTATTGACCTTAGTGCAGGAAGACCAAGAAAGAACTAGTACACGACAGCCTAGCAAATCCTCTAAAGTGTATTGCTCTTACGCTATAGACTATTAAACAACTACGCTCGCATGTTATTCATCGCTGAACAAGCCCGGTTGCTTGTCTCCGCCTCTGATTTGTGGAAAAGTTATGGTGCGTGAATCAATGAATGAAAAATGATGCTATGTGGAGATTGTAAAAATGCCATTCAAAATTAGCCTTGATATTGTTTGTTTGATGGAAATACGACCTAATAACACATGGATCCTAAGAGCATGTTCCCATAACTATCGAAGTTTTGATTTTACCCTCACATGGTCCTTCTAGAAAACTCACCAGTATATTTTTAGTTGCGCACCGAAAGGCTGTTATAATATTACATGAACATTGTTATTCAGGGTTAACCTAGAAGAGCTGAATCCTAGCCGCAAACTGCAGGGGATGGACAGATGGAACATATCGGATCCGATCACATACGCAGCGAACTACACGGGGGCGCTTATCGATAACACAGAGTTCGATAATGGACTCTCGAGATACGATTGCATATATATTTACAGTGGTGAGTTTTTATTAAAAAATATTTTAGGTACTCAATATTAAAAAAAAGTTATTTCAATACTGTATTTTCTAGCCATAGTGAACATCTCCTTTAGGTGGTATTTGGGTCTGAGTTTTGGGTATCAAGGTACTTACGTACGAGTAAATATTAAAGAACTATAGATAGTTCAATTTAGTTTTGCTCGGGAGGCCCCCTAACATAACCCCCTAAGCTTATAATCCCTTTTTTCCACAGCCATGGTGATCGCGCTAGTAGTTATCTCCCTGCTTCGTTCGTTCATGTTCTTCTCGATGGCGATGCGCGCCTCAACAAAACTGCACAACAAGATGTTCGCGTCGATCACGCGGGCTCCCATGCGCTTCTTCCACCTGAATCCCTCGGGCCGGATATTGAACAGATTCTCTAAGGACATGGGCGCGGTCGACGAGGTTTTGCCGTCGGCTTTACTTGACGTTTTACAGGTAAATAGATATATTTTGGACTTAATCTCTGAAGGTGACAAACAGTCCAATCCACATTTCAAAATCTGCCCTTTAAATTCGAAAACGTAGTCTATTTCTGAAACGACTTTTACCCGTGGATTTCCATGGATGAATATCCAATAAATATGTAAAACAATAGTATTTAATTAATGCTGGCTTGTCGTGTCACTGATTCTCTCTTGGTCATCCTGTATTAGGTCAGTGACCAGGCAGGTTTCGTGCACATTTATAATCTATGCCGTCGGCCGAAGGGCGATTTATCAGAAACTGTCGTTGCACATACACTTGGTCTTTCGAGCCGGATCTTATAGAAGCACGTAGGTACTCTTTTTTAGTATACAATCCTTTTATAAAAAAGTAAAAAAAGAATTCATGCTACCCAACTTAACTTTCTCTTTTATTTCCAGATCGGCCTCTCACTAATCGGTATCGTGGTAGTTGTTGCCATCGTCAACTACTGGCTGCTAGTCCCCACACTCGCAATCGGCGTGGTGTTCTACGGCCTTCGGATATTCTATCTGTCCTCTTCCCGCAGCATCAAGCGGCTCGAGGGTGTGAGTGAGTCATCCTACGCGCACTGCGCTTCGTTTACAGTTCCGTTGGTATTAAATAGGCCGAATGGAGTGATAGGGTTGGATACACAAATATTTTTTTTGAATCATAAACTAGATTTGAAAATGAAATTCGCCCAGAACCTTCAACTAGAATCGGCAATGCGTCTATCAGTTTCGACAGGGAAACTGTTCAAGACTGATGAAACCGAAAATGTTGGGGATTTGTTTATCCAAACAGCTCACTTCGGCCCTGCCTAGTTATATAGACCGCACTTTACTTTGGCTATGGCACTGCATGCGTGCACGATATTCTTCTTTAACTTATATTGCCTCAAATAAGTCAAAAAGGCCTACAAACTTCGTAACATTTTTTTAATGAACCTCTAGAACAGCCGAACCTAGTAAAAGGCTTAGTAGACGGGGTCGATGCGCCACCGATAATATGAGCACATTCCCGCGACCTAATAACATAGCTTTACGTTACGGGCATCAAAGCTTACCCTGAAACGCACGACACTGTATTACTTGTCGTCAGTGTGTATAAACAAACACGAAAACCATTTTAATGACTCATTCATATTCTGTGGTAGAAACCATAAAGTTTACAGTACTACAATGAAAGTTATGCGTCTCGGAAAACTCTTCTTTCATGTTGGCATATCTTTCTCTCAAGTGCATAAAGATGATAGAAGATAAAAGGGTCCAATCCTCTGAGGGAAGCCTGTCTAGCCAAGCTAGTGTAAGATGGCAATCTTTCAGAGGTGTCAAAGGCTGTGTTAAGGCACTGAAAGGGATTTCTTGGTGCCGCGAGACCGATTTTAAACATTGGAGTTTATGTCGTATTACTACTAGATAAGTTTGAAAGTAATTTAGCAAAAATAAAAATACGTTGCCATGCCATCCCGGTATGCGTTGCGTAGGCCAATAATCTCGCAAGTCAAGTAACGGGTGTCAAGCACTCTATTTTCAAATTAAAATGGCAAATGCACAAGTCGTGCGAGAAGAGAAGATTGCCGATCTGCACAATTTTACTCTAAGTACTGTTGCTATCTTTTAGTGACAATAGTACAGTGGTGCGTTCTCCACAGCTCGCAGTCCGGTGTTCTCTCATCTGAACGCGACGCTGCAGGGCATCACCACCATCCGCGCGTTCGGCGCTCAGGAGGCGCTCATCAGAGAGTTCGATAATCATCAGGACCTGCACAGTTCTGCTTGGTAAGAAATCCTACGTCGACGATTTTGTGGCTTTTAGGCCACAGATAGCAAAAAAAAATAATTTCTGTGTTTCCTTGTCGTGTCACTGGTTCTTTCTTAGTCTTCCGGTATTAGGTCAGTGATCAGGTCGTCATCATTCGTCATCATTATTCCAGCCGTTGGAAGTCCACTGCTGAACATCGGCCTCCCTCACAGATTTCCGGAGTGACTTCCTATCATGTGGGGGGAATTTGCCCATACTCGCCACGCTGGGCACGCGGGTTGGCGAGCGCAATTAGAGCTATCTTTGTGAAAATAGGGGACGCTTCTGCCAATCCCCTAGCTTTTTTCCTTAGTCGCCTCTTACGACATCCACGGGTAGGAGATATGGAGCCTATTCTTCAGCGGGGGCCACCACGGCCAATGTAGGTTACGGTATTTTTTTTTAATACAACTGAAGTGGCAATCAAGCATACGGCCCACCTGTTGGTAAGCGGTTACCGCCTATACCAGATTCATCACGCACGCGTTGCCGACCCCGAACCTCCCCCGCTCTGGCAACCTTACTCACCGCAGGAACACAACACTATTTGAAACAAATAATGTTAATTGTAAAGAAGTCATTCGTTCTTTTCAGGACCATGGTGGTCCTGAAAAGAATGACTTCTTTCTATTCCGTAGACCGATAAGATCCCTTGTTTAATTGCAGGTATCTTTTTATCGCGAGTTCGCGTGCATTCGGCTTCTGGCTGGATCTGGTGTGCGTGGTCTACATCGCCGTGGTCACGCTCAGCTTCCTCGTCTTCGGAAAGGGTAATTCGGCCTTGTTTCCTTGTCTTGTCACTGATTCTTTCTTGGTAATCCTGCATTAGGTCAGTGACCAGGTTGAGTATGGTGGTTCAAACTGTTCTGAGCAGGTTCAATGCCCATTGGTTAACTAACCAGTGAGTTGACAGGATTAGAGGCTACATTCATGCACATGTCTTCGAAAGGTTCTAGGATTCCGGTTTCCTGTTATGATATTTTAACTCACCGTTCGAGAGAACTTTGAACCACAAAACTTCTAGTTGAAGCTCATTGCTCACCTGCACCAAATGTTTGGGCTTGCCTCCAACTACCCCCTTAGGAATCGTCGAAGGTTTGAGTGGCTAAAAATCTCGGAAGATGTCTACCATGTGCTTGGGGTAAACAGTCGAGTGCCTTTATCATTTTCAACAGGAAATATAATTTTACTATTTAAGATTTTCGATTCGGGGGTATCGAACCTGCGACACTCCTAGATACGAAGATGTATTGACCAGTGTTCCACCCTGTCAACTTTCTTCTCAAAATTCTTTGGGGTGATTGTACGGCACGAAAGCCGTTCAATGATTGAATATAATTTTTCAGAGGAATACGGCGGTAACGTTGGTCTTGCCATCACGCAGGCGATGGGTCTGACCGGCATGTTCCAGTGGGGCATGCGACAGTCCACGGAGCTCGAGAACCAGATGACCAGTGTTGAAAGGTTACTCAAATACTGCCCTACAATAATTCTTCACATCTTGAATGTACGAATGAACGAAACACATCTTCAACTTGATTTTCTTTTCATCTCTATTAACTCACTAACTGGCCTCATAACTCAGTTGGTAGTAACTCTGCCTTCTGCGCTGGAGGTCGCGCGTCGATTCCCGCACTGGACAAACATTTGTGACTAACACAGATGTTTGTTCTGTGTCTGGGTGTTAAATATATATCTATTATGTATATCAGTCTCTGGTACCCATAGTACAGGCTATGCCTAGTTTGGGATCAGTTGACCGTGTGTGATATGTCCGGAATATTTATTTATTTATAACTTCACACTGGTGAATAAGTAATTTGTGTTGAATAACTCTTGATTGAACAAACTTAAGGCCATTTTGTACAGAGTTATTTTTCTCAACTATAATCAGCTAGTCTTTTTCACAAAAGAAGTCCCGAAATCTAGTCTTCGTGTAACGGAATTTTGTCATGGTCTCTATCTTTTAAGATCAGTTGTTTAATTTTTTTTAAGACATTTATTTGTGACGACTATGAGACACACAGCAAAAAATAATAACAACAAAAAGGACATTGGGCAAATTTGTATGGAGCCAGGGCCCCGATTTTTTTTAATCCTGCAATAATGAAACTTTCAGTTTTACATTGAGCTAATCGTGTAGATTTCAAATATGTGCGGCTTTTATTGTAAAGCAGCCGGAGTAAAGAGATATAGGTCGTTAAAGTTTTTTATAATACCTGGTTGACAGTGTACGAAATGTAATTATTTTGAACATTACAATATTTATTTTCAATTCTATGTTGTTATTAGTTTAAAATACTGACAGATCTATGTGAAAAGGGAGGATATTACTGGATCCTGTACGCCTGGACCTCTTCAGGTCGGAGGATGTCTACCATGTAAAAGTATTTTCATAATCAATATCTACCTACCTATATTATGGTTATTAAATAGTACCAAGGATGATACTCTGATATTACCTATTAAATCTAAATAAAAAAAAAAGAATAAAAATACAATTTTTATTTCAGATTAGCAGTAACCAATGGTATTTAATTAACTGTTATATTATTGATAAACTATGAAATTAAAAAAAATACTACTTGAATAATACACAAAAATCAATCTTTACAAAATATACCTACAGCATTTAACAACTTTTTCACTATCAATTTTTTTTCATTCACTGTTGGAATTTGATAACCATGATGATAGACTAGCCCCTTCTGGAGTGTTAATAACATGCGATCTTGCTCGTAAGACCTAAGAACCACATCCACGGCACACTCTTCGATGTTCAAACCGTCTAACGGCAGCTTGCTCCGCAGGAACGTTTTGCACCAATGTCATTTTTTTTATATCTGTAAAAATAATAGTTATTGTCATTGTAGTTAGGTACCTCATTTAAAATATACCTACTGATAAAAAAGTTACATTACTAGCAACCCCTTTCAGACTTTCGTACGACTAGTTATGCTCATTTTTGCGGCTGCCGAATTTTATATGATGCATCTTTAGGAGAATGCATGCACATGATGCACACCAAACAAGCAGAGACACGGCAGGGCGTTGCGTTGCAATTTAACTTTTAAACAAATAGCGCTGCGCTCTTTTCCTCATCGTACCGCGTTCGATGTGTGGAGCTCCTGAGGCTTCATCATCAACAACCTGTAGGAGTCCACCGCTGGACATACGCCTCCCCCAAAGAGTTCCACGACGAACGGTCTTGAGCCCTTTCCATCCACCGACTTCCCGCAACCTTTACAATGTCATCGGTCCATCGGGTGGGGGGCCTTCCAACACTGCGTCGCCCGGTTCGTGGTCGCCATTCGAGAACCTTTATCTACTCCCCAACGGTTATCGGTTCTGCGAGGTTTCATGAATCGTAAAATAATATTACTTAGGAAAATGTAGAAACTTACCTGATGTGGTTAACCAAGACGTGACAGTATTAAGGATTACCGGTGGCTGGTCTTGTACCAGGAATCGTCGAAATCTTGAGCCTCAAGCAATAGTGCAATTGGCAATTAAGAATTTCCATTTTTTACTCAAAAACTAAAAACCGGTATATATACAAAAGTACTCTGTGCTAAAAACCGAAACGGAGTCTGCAAGTCACAAATGACAATGGTTTATTGTGACAGTCAAAAACAATTGATTGCGGGTAGGGTTTTGTTTCGCTGCACTATACCAATCGAAGAAAAGCGTTCGTAGTAAGAAGGTAGCATAAACATAACACGGAAATGACTATTTTCAGCGTTTAATAGAACTCCACTGCTTTAGAGCTTTTCATGACTAAAACTACTACTTTAAATTAACAAAATGAATTAATTAACTCATCAAATAACTGCAGGTTGGGGCCCACGATTACCCATGTCCTTTTGAATTTTCTCGGGACTTTATTGAAAAGGACTATTAGTATCATGTTATTAGGAAAACATCTGATAACATGCAGCTAAATTGACATATTCTTTCACTCTCTCAATTTGTTAATGTTTCTTTATTTTTCACCTTTAGATTAGTGACTATAGCCAACAAAAGTCAGTAACCAAAGGTTGCCTGGAAGAGATCGCTTTTAGCGATAAGGTCGCCCCGTTGCTTGCTTACCTATTTGTATAATTTTATGATTTTTTTTGTTTATTTTTGGTGTAGGTACAATAAAGATATATAATCTAATCTAACCCAAAGATGTCTTGTAAAGGCCAGTTTGCAGTATGCTATTTCGCTGTAGCTGAGAATGAGACCTGCCCGTTTTTTATTTTTAGTTTTAATAAGAAATGAATAATTATAGTGCATAAACATTACCTCAGAAAATTTTCTCTCAACAGAATCCAAGAATACTCAAACATAGAATCAGAGCCACCCCTCCAATCGGAGCCTTCTAAGAAACCCCCGCCGTCATGGCCGGAAGCCGGTCGCATCGAGTTCCGGCATGTGTTCCTATACTACGCGCCGGATGAGCCGGCGGTCTTGAAGGACTTGACGCTCTCGATCGAGCCGAAGGAAAAGGTTGGCATTGTTGGCCGCACCGGCGCTGGGAAATCTTCTCTTATCAATGCTCTATTCAGGTACGTACAGAGGATTGTTTTTATTTATGGTCACGTGATGGTTAGCGGTAGCCCCTGCCCCTTAAAACTGCCATACCACCTTGGGTGCGGGCCACGTAGTATTGCATTGCAGCCATCACCCTGTGCTGAGACGTGGGTTGGTAAGTCTCATAGTAAAACTTGTTGGTAACAACATACAAAAATGTTCCTATAAACTTGTTTGGTATTTAACTTTTCTAACGTTATTTATTGATGACATGATCTATAGATTGGCCACCATTGAAGGCGAAATCATAATCGATGGGCGCGAGACCAAAACTTTGGGCCTGCACGAGCTTCGCAGCCAGGTGTCCATCATCCCGCAGGAACCCGTGCTGTTCTCAGGAACCATGCGACACAACCTCGATCCCTTCGATGAGTACCCCGATCAAGTGCTGTGGAGGGCGTTAGAAGAGGTATGTGAATCTGCTAGGTCGCCCTGAATGCCAATAGATATTGTAGGAACTGAATTGTCTAGTCCAGTAATAAACTCGAGCATGACTTAGCTGTCTTATTTCGGGTTTCGGTTTGATTCGGGTAGTTCCTGAACATACTCAAAGGGTTAGCGCTGACGGACGGAGTGGCGGCAACCAACCAAACTCAACCATACTTACTTTAAAAGTTTTGTGCACGAAAGGAGCGTCCAATAGGCGCACTTTATCCTTTCACTACACTGATTCTTTCACATAGGCCCTTTTCAAAGCCACCATACCACAGCATGGTCACTGACCTAATACAGGATGACCAAGAAGAATCAGCGACACGACTAGGAAGCAACCAACTTTAAAATTCGGCTGAAATCACACTGTGAGACTCGAAGCCCTACGCACGCTCGGATAAGTGCGTGCAATTTAGACATAGACAAACATTTATTCACAAACTTGGCACACAATACACCTCACAATAAAAGCAAGACACAGAGAGCGAAAATATGAAACAGAGACAGAGAGGTAACACACAAAAACTTATTAAAAAGAACACGTGAAATGTTATTGTGCGCCACAGCAGCAAAAAGGTCTCGGCTCAGCATAAATGCCTTACCACTGAGGAGTAGTTAGGCGCTGGTATTCTGCCTTCTATTTCTGAATTTTGTGATTTCATCTGTATATTAAAGTAAAGAAGGTTGAGTTTCAATTGTTTACCGAATCAGTCGCTTCGCTGCGACGACTGACCCTAACTATATCCATTCCAAAACCACGGCAAGCGCTTACTGAGTGTAAGAAGGACAAACCAACCAACAAAAAAACATGATTGATGATATATGATTATGTTTTATAATATTTTGCGAGCTTATCAGTGCCAATTCTTTCAGGTGGAGCTAAAAGAGGCTGTAATGGAACTACCAGCGGGTCTCAGCTCCCGTATGTCCGAAGGTGGTGGCAACTTCTCAGTAGGACAACGGCAGCTGGTGTGCCTCGCGCGAGCCATAGTCAGGCGTAACCGTCTGCTCGTGCTGGATGAAGCGACGGCTAACGTCGACCCGCAGTGAGTAGCTTGCAATGCAAAATAGGCCTTATTCGTATCTAGCGGAGGTTCTATAGTCCCGTATGTCTGAAGGAGGTACTGTTCATTGGAACAGCGATAGTTGTCAGTCTCACGCGAGCCTTTGTGATACGTATCCGTTTGTGATACGTATACATATTGAAGCTACGACTAACGAGGACCGGCAGCGAAAAGCTTGCAACGGAAAATTATTATTTTTGATACTTAGCCATATTTTTTAATATTTTTTATTTTTATAGGACTGATGCCTTGATTCAAACTACTATTAGAAACAAATTCGCTGATTGCACCGTACTTACAATCGCTCATCGGCTACATACTGTTATGGATTCGGATAAGGTAAAGTCGCAAGTTTTTGTTTTCCGTAAATTCGAATTTCATTTGCACAGAACAACATTACATTGCATGCCATTTTGTATACCAAATATAACTTTTACTTCATAACTTTTTTTGTACTAAGTATTTTGATTAATTGTGTATCTCCGGCAGGTTTTAGTAATGGACGCCGGCACGATGGTAGAATTCGACCATCCTCACATACTGCTGCAGAAGCCCGATGGGATCCTGCGGGGTATGGTCGACCAGACCGGCCGCTCAATGACTGAAACCCTCATCAGGGTTGCACAACAGGTAAATTGAATTTATTGAATCGTCTTACACTGCAGAAAACCAAACCATTTTCTTTTACCACAATAAATAGGGTACGTAAATTCCCAAGGCAGACATCCTCTTAGATCAAGCACTAAAGAACCTTGGGGTTAGGGAAACGTCCAAACGTTTTGACATCTGCACCTGAATGATTCTCGAACCAAGGATTCACGATTCTCATTCTTAAAAAAATCTGCCCGAATTTCGCAGATAGCCCTCCAGTTTAGTTACTTGTGAACTGTTATCTTTATTACATAGGGCCTAGTTCTCAAAACCTGTTTATAGGCTTGTTGTTGAATACCTTAATTTGATTTCAGGCTTATGAGAAAAAACACAACCCGCCGACGGATACGGTCGGCCCTACGGAACCCTCCGTTTGAGAACAATTTTAGGATAATTTTAGGCTATGAATTATTAGTGTAACGTTCCTACTGAAATATGTACAAAGGATCTGGAATTTTATTTTATTTTAGCATGGCGTGCGCTTGCAAACATCACATTATTGTCAGATAAGTGAAGTATGTATGATTATTATTTAATTATCATCACAGTGCATGTTACATCACAATGTATTAGTTTAATTATTAACTATTTTTAAGAATAGTTTATGAATGTAATATAAAGGTAGCATTACATAAACGACAAGTGAGATTTACAGTTTTATTATCATGTATCGTTTTGCGAAATTATTGTATAGGTACTTACCAAAAATAAGTCAACTTATTCTGCTTATATAGCATAGTCTTAGAATTGTATACAAATTTCAAAAGAAAATCACGGTCCAAGAATGTGTTTGAGCTTTAAAAGTTTTTAATTTATTACAAGGTGCCTATTGAACCTAATTATTTCATTTGTACTTAATGGATAAGTGAATTACAGGTAATCTCAGACTTAGTTTGTACTTAAATGAGCTTTATATTCAAAATCTCAATCGTGAAAGTTACCATCTAACATGCACTGCAAGTGCGCTACTTTGATACTTATATTTTCGAATATTTTTTATTCTTTTTTGAATGTGTCTTATATTATTATGATTATCAATTCCAATGTGATAAGGATTATGAGAATGATTTTTTAATGGCTGCCATTGTAATACGGATAGCTAAGTAAACTTTTGTTGTTACAACAAAAATAAATGTGTGTCAATTTACTTCAGTGTTTTTTATTCTTGGCTAAAAATAAAAGCAGGACATAGTTTAGATATTTTTTTATTTCACATCTTTCACAAAGAACTTAATCTGTATTCGTTTAAACATTTCTATGGAATGTAACGCGACAAAATAATACTACATTGTTTAAAATAAAACTGCTTAGCTTCTTGAAGTCTTATAAACTAATACAATATGTTGCGAAATACTTTCCAAAAATCATAATTAATATTTACACCATTACAGAACATACAATAACACAATTATGAGTACTAATAATTATTTATTTAGAGGTATAAATATTAGTCTGAAGATCTAGCAGTATACAAAGTTCATAAGAACATTTAAGATCTTTTTCATCAGATTCGCCCGAGTCTGTGGTACTGAACGTCTATACTGCCATACCTTTTAACAATCCACACATCCATTTATCACAGAACCCTGATCCAACTCTACACTTCACTCTCCTCTGTTCAAACATAAAATACAATAAGAACATAAATAATTTTACATCACTAACATAGAAATACGTAACACATGGACATATAGGTATATCCGTGTGCGATAAAGATCGATGCTCAAAACTTATGCCCGACATAAGCCTTGCATCGTAAAAGTGTCGCAAACGTTTCACAAACGAAACTTTTTCAACGAAAATTAATACTAAATGAAACGAAAAGATAAATAAAATAAATAGATGGATACAACCGTAACATGCTAACTAAGATACTGTCATGATAGAGCTTCTCTTCGTTTGGCACAAGAGAAATGGAAATAGATTAAGTCAGAATAAGAAAGATGCTGAGATCTTAGGAAACTGCATACAGATTTGTCCTCTTACATCTAAGGTTACGCTATGTGATAATTGGGTAGTATAATTAGACTAAATCTATTCACAGTCTTGGAACATATTGGCAGCAGTGGCTCATCGAGGAGGGTCCGATAACGCCGCGGAAAGTCCAACAGATCAATAGTTCACTGGCGCTCCGTGTCACACACTTCACAACCACTAGAATACAACTATACACTAAACGTAGTGCTCATATACTCATTGCTATACACGTTCACAATATAAACACAGTACCTAGCTGCCGGCACGATTGCTTAGCTTTGAAAAACTGCAGACGTAACGCTCGCCGCGCGGTGGTTACACGAGCGCAGTGAGACTCCCTGAGCGGGAGGTTTTGTTTTCATCCATTTCAGCTGGGTTGGGTTTTTCCTGAAACCATAGTTGTAGGATATAATTAATATTTTTGAAATGTGGAATATATGATATGACACACCATCAGACCGGATATTTTTGGCCCCTATTGCCTCCCAATTATTACAAAACCCTCGATACAATCTAATACAATTTTCAAATGCATGCAGATTGGATTAACCAATCGTCACAAGTGAATTTTCAAAAATTATTTAGGTTTGTTAGTATAGCTTCATAATTTCCATAGTTCATCCTAACCTGTTCATCATCAGGACCTATAGGTAGAAGCAACTATAATTCGATTTCGTACCTACTTAGGAACTGAAGGTTGGCGTTAGATCCTGTTCATCCTATGCTGGTTATCAGAGCGTGGAGTGATCATATTACCTATATTAATTTTAACAAATTATTTTTTATAATTACTTATGTACTTTCTTTTATTTCTTCATTCATCATCTTATGGTCTAGTCACCGTCAAGTCATGTAAAGTTCAGTTTTAGTAAGATATGATGATGGCTATTTTACCAAAACTTCGAGGGACCTTTTGGCGCCAACTCGAAAAATCACGATACACGCAATCATTTTATTTTACTTCACTTGTGCGCTTTACTAAATCAATACCTATTACGCAAAACACCACCTTATTTACACAATATTATTCAATTGTGTAGTTTTGTAAAATTGAGAGCACAAAATCACTTTGCAAGTGCATACAACCACCACTGCATTGGCTATTATGCTTGCACTCAACTCACCTGACGGGTTTTATTGTTTTGCTGTGCCTATGCACTAGGTATATACTGTTAGCTGTTCTGTGACGGTGTTATCTTTAAATGCGCTCGCTCTTCATAGAAAATAAGTAAAACCCAAATTATTGTACTTATATTCAATTTAACATCGAGAACCTAATGTCTAGAAAAACCTTACATAGGTTTTAAGACATTTACCAACAGTCATATGTATTCCGTTTGTGTGATAAATGAAATAAAATAAATAAGTTCAGGCCAAAAAGTCCGTGTTGCCAGCCGGGTATTGTCAAAAGTTACCGGAAATGCTTTTATACCTTTCATATTTTTTCCAGTAGTAGGATTAAAAATTGACATACCTACAGAATATGTTGGTTGTAATAGCATACAGAAATATGAATAATATAGTAATGATTTCCATTATAATTTGCAATTGCGAGCTACTTTTTTTAAACAACTAAATTTAAAATAAGTAACCTTTCGAGTCATAGACGTAACCTGAAGGAGTTGAAAATCACCTAAAAGGTTACTTTTGTAACCTTCTGGCAACGCTGGTCCTATTCTATTTGTATGCAGCTGGTACCTGAGTGTGTGGGGTGGAGGGGGGCGGGGGCGAGTGCGGCGGCGGCAGCGGCAGCGCGAGCCGCAGCGCGGTCCAGAAGGCGCGCTCGTGCACGTGCCGCCACGCCACCAGCCGCGTGCCGCGCAGCAGCGACACCAGCCGCGAGCCGCACTCCTTCGCCTCGCGTTTCAGCTTCGGCAGATCCTGAAGCCAACAATATTTTATTTTTTTTAATGTTATACGGAGGCAAACAGGCTTACGGCCCACCTGATGGTAAGTGGTTACCGTCGCCTATTGACATCAGCAACACAACACCTGGAGCATTGCTAATGCGTTGCCTGCCGAACCCCTCCCCCCCTAAAGAGCTCTGGCAACCTTACTCACCGCAGGAACACAACACTATTTGAAACAAATAATGTTATTTGGCTGCGATCTTCTGTAAGGCGGAGGGCCCAGGCGGGCTGCTCCAATTTAGAGCGAGAAAATCTCGCTGTGCCCTACCTCTCGTCTTACAATATAATATAATAACAATATTTGTGGTCAGAGATGGGCTAGATTAGTTTTTTTTTTATTTTATTTACAGGGTCCTAAATGTTAGTTAAAAATTATCAAAATCAAAACCAAAATTAAAATCAAACATAAAAAGGAAACTAAAATTAAAACGGTTATACGGAGGTACGAACCGGACGACGCAGTTTGGAAGGCCCCCCACCCGATGGAACGACGACATTGTTAAGGTTGTGGGAATTCGGTGGATGGAAAAGGCTCAAGACTGTTCGTCATGGAACTCTTTGGGAGAGCCCTATGTTCAGCTGTGGACTTCATCAGGCTGATGATGATGATGATGATACGGAGGTAAACAGGCTTACGGCCCACCTGATGGTAAGTGGTCGCATTGCTAATGCGATGCCTGCTGAACCACTCCCCCTTACTCTCTTTAGGTGAGTAAGCTCACCGCAGGAACACAACACTATTTGAAACCAATACCTAATGTTATTTGGCTGCGATCTTCTATAAGGCGGAGGTACCTCCCAGGCGGGCTGCTCTAATTACTTCCGAAACGACCAAATTCATCATCATAATCATCAGCCTGTAGAAGTCCGCTGCTTGACATAGGCCTCCCACAGAGTTCCACGACGAACGATCTTGAGCCTTCTCCATTTTTTTTTAATAATAATAATATGTCGTCGGTCCATCGGGTAGGGGCACCACCAAATTGAGTGAGAGCAACTAAGGCTGGTAGGAACCTTAGATATTAGACAAGGTCAGCGCCGACGGACGCATTGGCGGCGAAGTAATGATTTGTTAACTAATTGAAACTCAACTTTATGTGCATTTTTATTATGGTTGAATTTACCAAATAACGCGCATCCACAGTGCCCGTCACCTACAGCCTACCGTCACCTTTGATCTAAAACTGCCTTATATTGTGCACCCCCTAAAGGTTTACCTTTCCCCGCGGCTAACTCTTTCACAACGAGCAACTTCACCAGCAGTTTCCTATTCCTTAGGATATCTGATTTAGATCAGATATCCTAAGGAATAGGAAACTAGATCCTAGATACCTACTCCTACCTTAGGGTAGGAGTAGGTATCTAGGATGAAAAGTGTTAGAAGATAGCTGGATTGTCAAATGCTTAAGTGACTTAACAATACCCCTGCTGTAGGTATATATCTAAGGTACCTTAGATATGGGAAACTGTTGCTGAAATTGAGCATTAGACTACGTTACGCGTTTTAGAGGAGGAAGGGCACAGCGAGATTTTCTCGTTCTGAATTGGAGCAGCCCGCCTGGGGAGGTACCTCCGCCTTACAGAAGATCGCAGCCAAATAACATTATTTGTTTTCAAAAAGTGTTGTGTTCCTGCGATGAGTAAGGTTGCCAGAGCTCTTTAGAGGGAGGTGGGTTCGGGGTCGGCAACGCGTGCGTGATGCCTCTGGTATTGCAAGCGCTCATAGGCTACGGTAACCGCTTACCAACAGGTGGGCCGTATGCCTGTTTGCCACCTCAGTAGTATAAAAAAAATAAAAAAAATACGTACCTGCAGTAAGACGACGACTGGAGGCAGGGGCAATGCTCTTAGCTGATTCAGAGCCGTGAGGAGTTGCTGCGGCGAGTACTGAGCCGGGGAGAGGACAGCCACCATCGACCGGCAGCGCGACGCTTCGCCTATCAGCTCACTGTACCCTACAAAGACAATTCTTGCCTATTAGCCAGTTTTAAGTCCTTTTTATCCTATCCTACTAAATAAATGCGAGTGTGCGAGGATGTTTGTTGTTCAATCACGCCGTAACGGCTCAACCGATTTCGTTGAAACTTGGAATATAAAGAGTTATTTACCTAGAATAGAATATAGGCTACTTTTATACCTACATTAAAAGTTTAAGTACATTAAACGAGAGCGAAGCCGCGGGCGGAAGCTAGTGTTTTTATATTTATGTGGCACGCCTACTTCCATCTCTATGCCTCATAGGATATAGAAAATGGCCTGGCATTAAGTACAACATTATGTATGTAATAATTATAAATAATATAAATAATAAATAAATATTCCGGACATATCACACACGATCAACTGATCCCAAACTAGGCATAGCCTGTACTATGGGTACCAGAGACTGATATACATAATAGATATATATTTAACACCCAGACACAGAACAAACATCTGTGTTCATCACACAAACGTTTGTCCAGTGCGGGAATCGAACCCGCGACCTCTAGCGCAGAAGGCAGAGTTACTACCAACTGAGCTATGAGGCCTGAATTTGTGCAACATTTAAGTATAAATAAATAGAAAAATAACATAGGTAAATATGAAGTTCTTATTGAGATACCTAGCATATAATATCTGACAATACTCCGAATACAAAAACAGGATTATGCCTATACCCAGTAGGTAGGTACAGTTGGTACAGTGTAGTCTCGAGCATTAAAACGAAAATGCGATTAAAATTTAATTCGTTTCTTTTTAACTGGAATGAGTAATGAGATGCAAAATGTACTCGTGTGTCATACAAGCGTGCACCGGTTTAGATGGTGTGCAATATGTCATTTAAAATTCGTTTCAAAATTATCCTTAGGTCTACTAATAAAGTCAATTTTGAAATGAAACTGAGTTGTAACATCTCGATCACTCAAAATTGTCTTTATTCAGTTGATCTAAAGATCATATTGAAGTAAACTTTAGATGATACATCTGGCCTAACCTTACGTACACTAAATCTACCACACAATGTGTTACGCTACATCTGCCCGAGAAATTATTACGTTATGACGTAGGCACATTCTCGCCCTGTCCCTTTCTAACAGTAAACTAAAGAAAGAGGAAGACATACATTAATCGAGCCAAAATAGTTAATGAGTGATTAAGCCTTCATGGTGAGTTTAAAAAGTTTCTACAGCGGCCTAAAAATCAAACTTGTTTACTGTACAGTCGCCTGCAATAAGATGTATAGGTACATCCCACAATTTTAAAAATGATGCCAAAGTATTTAGTGATACACAGCAAAAACTAGATTTTTTTTTACCTACCATCAACTTGTGGCATTTTCAACTTAACCGTGTACCTACAATCTTCATCTGTATTGTGGTATCATATTGAAAATTATGAAGTATATATTGCAGGCGACTGAACAGGCAAAGCTTCACCTAGTTTCTACGACGTTTCAAAGTGATCTTAGTGATTTTATTGAAATAAACGCCTTTTGACTTTGACTTTGTACACGCGTCAAAATTACCCATCTACAGTTAACGCGTTCTGTATGGCAAATACAAAAGTCGTGCGAGAAAAAGAAACGCGTTCTATAGTGACATGTTGTCTACTTACATGTGTCAGGCTGTGTGGAGAGCTGCACCGAGTGCACTCTGTACTTGTACTTGAGAGACAGCGTCGGCAGCAGCGCCCCGCGAACCAACTCGCCGTCCACCGCCGTCCAGCAAACCAGCACGTCGAACTCCTTTTCCAGCACTGCCAAATATACAAACTATCTTAAAAACATAAAACGGTGTGAAATTTTAGTTACCTGGAGTACTATTGCGTCAGCGAAATGGGAATGCAGATCGCAACTTTGAGGATCATTTTATCAATAACAAAGGACATACCGCATGGCTCAGTTGGTAGTAACTCTACCTTCTGCGCTAGAGGTCGCGGGTTCGATTCCCGCACTGGACAAACATTTGACTAACACAGATGTTTGTTCTGTGTCTGGGTGTTAAATATATATCTATTATGTATATCAGTCTCTGGTAGGTACCCATAGTACAGGCTATGCCTAGTTTGGGATCAGTTGACCGTGTGTGATATGTCCGGAATATTTATTATTATTATTACTCTTATAATAAGAACTGAAAGGTTTCAAATATGAACAGGAAGATTTTAAGATCGTGAAGTTGTCCTTTGTCAAGTATGAATAGTTTGGATGTCGCTGATTGTTAAAATAATCCTCAAAGTTATGAACTTCATTGCTATTGCGTATGCGAAATCGTAATGAAGTTCGCAAATAGCAGGATGATATTATCAATTTAAGTGACGTCCGTAGTTTTTCACACATGAAAAGGAAAAAACTAAGACCTTGAAGTTTTCCCATTTCAAGTTTGGAACGTTTTGGATGTTGTAAAGATCGTTAAAATTACTCTCAATTTCACTGTCATTACGCTTACCTACTTAATTATACCGTTGGGCCTTGGTTAAAGCCTAAATAAAAACAAACAATTTATTTCAAGGTAGGTAACACTCATAATGGGCACATACAAAATATAAAAACTATTACCTACTCCCCATTATCAAGAGAATTGAACGGCGAATGTGGAATTGCCATCTTTTCTCGCTGACGTAAAAGGTACTTACTACTGTACTACAAGCAATATATAAAGGTGGATATAATTTTCTCTTATAAGGTTCGATTATGAAACTATAAGATGGTATTTGAGTAATTTGAACAGGGTCTCAGAGCTCTGGCATTTAAGAAAGGTGAGAACTCGTTTAAAAAGTCACCGTAGTTTGCAATATTATCCTGAACTTTGTCAACACTAAAAAGCTGACTGTTGGCCATTTTATTTATTTATATCATAGAATTAAAATCTCGAACGCTTTCAGAGATAAAGTTGTGATAAATATGCCTTCAAACCCCCCGATGGACCTTGGCGGTTTTGTTTAGGCGGAAGCTGACAGTCTCAAAGATTTATGGAGGTATTGCATTCAAGTGGTAATATGAGGTCAGGGTATGGTAGAGTCACAGATTACACCTGGAAATCCTGGAATGTTTTTGTACGAGCTCAACAAGCACGTATATCACGGGCTATAAGATCTATTGTGTAGTAATTAGGTTATTTTTATGGCCTAATTACGATTTTCTTACGGTCCGTTATTATATTAGCTATTAGCCGTGGTTTTCCTGCTGTTAATGGGACATTAAGACCCCTACACAGTATAAAGTAAACTCTGTTTGATTGTTCGGACTAATCTCGAAGAGTAATAGAGGGATTTCGATTTACCAATGAATAGGCTCATTCAGTGTTGCCAGTGATGACTTATGGCACTGAGACTTGGTCGTTAACTATAGGCCTCATATACAAGCTCAAAGTCGCGCAACGTGCTATGGAGAGAGCTATGCTCGGAGTTTCACTACGTGATAAGATCCGAAATGAGGAAATCCGTAGAACGAAGGTCACCGACATAGATCTCAGAATTAGCAAGTTGAAGTGGCAGTGGGCAGGCCATATAGCTCGCAGAACCGATAACCGTTGGCGAGTAAAGGTTCTCGAATGGCGACCACGAACCGGGCGACGCAGTGTTGGAAGGCCCCCCACCCGATGGACCGATGACATTGTAAAGGTTGCGGGAAGTCGGTGGATGGAAAGGGCTCAAGACCGTTCGTCGTGGAACGCTTTGGGGGAGGCCTATGTCCAGCAGTGGACTTCTACAGGTTGTTGATGATGAGGCTGATTTAGGCAAGGTTTGCATATATTAAAAACCTGTGGCGGGTCAGCTAGTAGGTGATAAACGATACCTCTTGCTCGATGCGCAGGAGTGGCTGCTCTAGCCCTAGCGTGCCTTGCAGCCAGCAGTAGCCTCGGAACACATCTCTTTCGAAACACGGCTGCCGACACGAGGAGTAAGGCACCGCCCGCTGCCCCCAGAACTAAAGCTCGCCAGGGGACTTGTTCACCGCCGCACCACGCCGCGTTGCCTGGGCCGCCACCATCTACAGAAAATATATAAAGTTAAGTTAACATGATGCATTATATTGATCAATACATTTTATTGACTAATAGGTTTTTACATTTTTCCTAGAACTATTGGACATAAATTGGCATTGAGTATCTTTGCCGGGATCGTAGCTACGTTGACTGGAATAGGGAAAACCAAATAATGTTAGTTATTGGGAAAAAATCATGGGAATATACTTAAACCGGCAGGGTAGGCAGGATCGTACCAAGTCTTAAGCCGTGTTCAAACGGTGTGGGATATGTCACCTGAAATTCGTTTCAAATGATCATTACGTGTACTTGATAAAGTCCATTCTGAATTCGGCAATTGAGGGCGTGCGGTATAGCTCAAAGATAACACAAGTATCTAAAAGTCAAACTCAAATTGACTTTATTCAGTAGATGTAAAGATCATTTTGAAATATTTTATAATCAACGTATCGCACCGCACGCCGAACCGGCTTTAAGGGATTGCTTTTTTTCCATGATCAGTGGCCAGATCATGCATTAAAATTGGAAGTAATCGATGATGAAAGAACCAGCGTGATTAGAGAAATAAAAAATATGCGAAGGTAGTAGGTAGTACAGTCGTCTAAAGTAAGATTTATACATTTTATAATTTCCAAAAGAATACCACAATACCGATAAAGAAGTTGATGGTTAGGTAGAGTGCTTGATGTGTACTACTTACCTTAATTAATAAATCCTTGCCTACATTTAAAAAAAAATGTAATGTTTAGATTTTAGTGCAGGCAAATGAACCTACTGAGAAACAGTAATTTTTGTGGTCAATGTCAAAGTGCACAGTTCTTTCTCAACACTTGTTAGTCTTTTAAGTGTGCCCACTACCAAGAAATATTAGCTTCGCAGTAACACAACCGTTGACCGTTTTCCTTCGAAGTTTGACATGAACCGTCGTCCATTACGCAAAACCTCGCTACAAAAACATAGAGCTTTAAAGGTTCCTGCCACTCAGGAAGTATGTCAGTATGGCACTTTTTAAAAATACCATTATTACCCAGCCCGCGCGACAATTTGCAGCTCCTAACTTTTTTCTACGGTAAGTGCTTTGCGTTGGTAAGTGCGTTTTTCCACTTTTACGCCTTAGGAAGTGCATAAAAACACATTATTGCAATGGAGTCAGTCAATGCACTTTTTGTCGTAGCGTCGGAATCATGTTGTTCGCTCGCTTAGGAATAAAAGAAAGCTGCGGCCTGCGAGCGATTGCGGCGGGTATTTTGTTTTGTCATATGCACTTCATCATTACTTTCTGGGTAGGTAACTTAATTCATGCAAATTCGTATTATTCTGTTAGGTTTTAACCACAATCACATTTACATTCTTAATATAGGTAGTTGTCTTAAAATGCATACGAACAACACGTATACTTATATAAACAAATGGAAGCGATAAAAAATCTAGAAGCGGTGAAAATAGCCAGTGAAATTAGGCCAACAAATAAGAAAAGTATAAAATAACTAAGTTTGCATCTTACTTGAAAGAAACTTTTTAAGTCATTGAAAACTTTACCTACAGCATTGTTATCCTTATACCTACTCTAACCAAGACTCTGTCCGAGTTGCCTCTTAAAATCCGGCTTACATACTAATGTCTTCGCCTTCGGAGCAAATATAAACATAAAACAACGACTAATAGGAAAATGCTTACTGAGAATTATGATTCTAAAAGCGAGGCAGTTTTTTAGGTTAAATAATCACGACGCAAAATATTCATGTCTTTACGTAACTGATCAGATTGCTGGACTAGTAACCGAAACAGAAAATGTAACATGTAATTCACAATGATCGAGTGCTCGATATGAAATTCAATATTAGCTGCAGATCATCGTTTTCGTTGAAATCCAATTAATCGGTTGAGCTGCTTCTATGAATTTACTCAGTGGATCGTATACCGACGCTTCCCATGAATGGGCACTAACAAGTAGGTTGGGTACGACTGTACCCACCTAGAATTATCGAAGGTACGTAAATCCACCATGCATTGTTGGATGTATTAAGCTCTACCTCCATTAGTTAGCGCGGCCTTGTTGAAGCATCTTGTTCGTACACAGCATCATCACCATCATCATTTCACCCGTTCGACGTCCACTGCTAAACATGGCCTCCCCCACAGACAAAGCAAATTTCAAATCATGTGATGATGATTTGCCCATACTCACCACGCTGGGCATGCGGGTTGGCGAGCGCAGTTAGAGCTATCGTTGTTAAAATGAGGGACGCTGCTGCCCATCCCCTAGCTTTTTTTCCTTAGTCGCCTCTTACGACATATGGAGGGGCCTATTCTTCAGCCGGTACACAGCATAAAAGCTTCTATTCTATTAGCAGCGTTTGCGGCTTAGGTATATCAAGTATAATAACTAATAAGTAGCCTACTATGACCTTTCTCAGATTTTAAGCTATCGCAATGCCAAATTTCACCAAAATCGGGTTAGCCGTTTAGTTACAAAAAGGTTACAAACGGACAAAGAGACAGAATTACGAGTGAAGTAGAGTCAAAGTTCATACTATTGAGATTTTATTGACGCGGTCTACCGACTACTTGGATCTATTTAGTAACTATGACCCATTCACAACCTCTTTTACTGTAGAAAAAAACAGGATTCGAGAATAGCTGAATAAATGCAAAAGTAAATAATAAACAATTACGTTAACAAAACAAACCAACTTCAAGCTTAAGATTTTTTTTTCTCAATCCCCGAAGATCTACAGACATTCACCTAAATTAAATTGAACTACCCTGCAGGTATAGTTAGCCTTTCCACTACAACAACTGTTCGAATCAAAAACACATCGTAAAAATGTTTCGACAAACCGTGTAGTCAAGTGATGATTTAGTTTCAAGGGTTATGAAAAAACTAGTAATCTCGCATAGATAAAGGACTAATAAGAGACCACCTCGGAACCATTCCCTGCATAATAGGGAAAAAAGTTTGAAATCGGACCTAGTTATGGAGTAATCGATCGTTATAAACTCCGAATCGATTGCCCACATCTTTTTTTGAAGTTGGTTAAGAATATGTATCTTTATCTGGTTTGGAATGTCGGATAACTGACTGATATAAGGACTCAGTGGAATTGGGTTTAGCTACTCGTATCATGTATCACGTCTTCAAACAAGAATACATACCTATACTTATTATGCAAAACATACTACACACCTGTCCCGCTCGCGTCATGTCATGACATTGAAGCTTTAGGTAGATTCGCTTTAGCAGTCATTTTAAATTTATTTATTTATTTGGACGTAAATACATGGATACAGGGTACAATTTAGAATACTGGAAATTTCAGAAGTATAGACTGTGTCGCAATTTCAATTTCCAGTGCCCGACCTAGGGACTAAAAGAGATTTATACATTCAAAAATAAATAAACTAGATACCTAACTATGGAAATTAAAGGATATACAGAAAGGAAAACAACAAAAATAAAAATAAAAATCTACAAGCTACATTTAAATACTTAAAGGGGAAAAGAGGGAAACGGCTGACCAGGTTTCTCCCTCACTTGATCCTGAAGATTGGATCTTCAGGATCAAGTGAGGATAAATATCTTAAAACAATTAAATTAGGAACCATCCAGACTATTACTTCAGTATAAATTATTCACAGATTGTCCGGCCCAACAACTGCTCTTCACCCTAAAAAATACTTTTTAATTGAAACCCGATGGTTACAGTAACGACTGGTTAAAGAATTGGTAAACACCCAACCAAAGAGAATTATTTACTGGATAATTACGCTACCAAGATGTTTTTCTTGCTGGCATTCGACAACCGGCGACAAAAACGCTATTAATCGGTAGTAAGGTATCTGACGATATAATTATGGTTCTCTCTGAATCTTGCCTTTTTGCGCTTCGTTTATTTGACGGATTCTTCAGACAAGGCATGTTTTAATATCTGTAATTTGGTTTAACTGATATTGTGAACCAGAAAACCTGTTGTCCATTTTTTTTATAGCCACGAGGTAGAACTACAACGACGACTATTTCCATAAATAACCAAAAATTGGCAAATCATAGTTTTGTTCTGCAAGTAAATTACATTACCAAGAACAAGTTAAGAGTTCGTACAAAAAGTTTTATGTTTTTTAATGCTGCGCGAGCTTTTTTGCGGGTGGCCTGTAATATAGGGGCCATTTAAAAACTTGTGTATTTGGGCATCTGGTTCTGGCTATTCGTCTGGTACATGCAACGGCTAATATATTATGTACTTAGTTACTTCTCATGCCAGTTGTATGAGATGCATGTAGGCGGGACTAGGCGGTGCTATTGGAGTTCAGCCCACTAATAAAACATTACTATTCAGAAAGTTTTAAATACTATTAAGCTAGGAGAACAGCTTCTGCAATTCAAGAAGTGATATTATGGATTGAAAATAAAATTTCCTACGACTTAAATGCTAAACCGTTTGAAATTAATCCATACTTTAACCTTTTTTGTTAACATTTGTGGTACCGGGACGTGATTGAACCACAAACATCCAAACAAACACACAAACTGTAGCATTTATAATAAAATAAAAACAATTGTCTGTTGTCGTAACGAAAGCTTTGCATGTGTACACATTTAGAAAAAGATGGCAGACAATGACATTGAAACAGCTGTTAGCAAGGACCAAGGTAGACCTGTGTACGCTGCAGTAGGGACACGCTTGAAATCGTTAAAACATACTGTAGCTTTCCACCTGTTCCTCGCGGCAAAATCTAGAAAACTTAAAAGGGTACTTACATCTATAGTGCACAGTGACGTAGCTGCGCGAGACGACGTCATTGCTGTGTACAAGGCACACATAGGTTCCATAATCCTGGGCCGACACTCGATCCACTGTCAGGTACGAGCCGATAATATCTTCCACGTCCTCTCTGCAACAATCGGTCAGTTTTTATGGACAAGAACTAGAAAGCTAAGGGACGAGAAAAAAACACCAATTATAAATACAAATCACGTTAATTTCACTATTATAGTGGAATGAGACTATGAGACTATACTAGCTAAGATCCCAACAAACTTATGTTGCTTTATTCACTCACAACGCTTGCTCTACTTGAAAACAAAGTTACGTAAATAAAGTACCTACCAATAATAATATGTAAAACTAAAGTGCTCACTCATCAATCATCATAATGGAAACGCCTAAAGATTTACCTCAGATTTTCATCACGGGAATAAAACCCAGTAGCTACAAGCTAATGAATAGAACAACTCTTTTATACCGTTTCAAATGGGGTGGGGTGAAATTGTTCTATTTCATGAATCATTGCAATTGAAATCTTATATGAATGATCACCACACAAGTCATCGTGAAATGGAATGGAAAAGTATTTCTTGACATGGAAAATTGACTTGTCACATCGCACCGTACTGGATATCTCTTGGAATTAACTAATTCCAAGCCATGCAGTAGCAAAAAATATGACGATGATTGTTGAAAAAAATCATGCTGACTGAGAGCTTTACTGGCATGCGCCGTGTAAACCAATACCCGCGCCGCAGCGGGTCTCTGATTCATTTCTTGCCCACGCTGCCCTTTTCAGGACTTTCCTATTAAGAGTATTTGTAATGGCGACTTACCGTGATGTCTTGATTTCTGTCTGCGTGGGCAGCAGGTCACCTTCGGTGCCGTTGGGCCAGACTTTTCGCCACCGTAGGTCACTCCGGGCGTCCGCAAGGTACGAACGACCTGACAAATAATACTGGATGAGACAATAAAATAACAGTCAAGTGCGAGTAGAACTCGTGACCTGAGGCTTCCGTACCAGCGTCGGAATTATTCCAAGTGACATATATACGAAGTGACAAACTTATATTTTAAGGTCGCGCGCATAGTTCACTGTATTGTACTGATATTGTACGCATTAATTTCTCGATATAATTATTCTTGAGATTTTTGGAATTTTCATTAGAGTCAAAGCACCCTACCGAATTTCAAGAAGGTATGAATTTCATGAGGTAAGTCGCCCTAAGTACCCTAATAGGTTTATATGATCAGTCAGTGAGGGTTTTTTGTAAATGAAAATACGCTTTGAAATGCCGTATCTTTTTATTGTGTTAAGCTTAATACTTGATTTCTTTAACAAAAAACTAAAATTTTACTACCTTATCTGCAAATCAAGAGGAAAACTAGGTATTGTAGTACCAACAATGAACTGCTAAAGTAGAATTTTCTGTTTCTTCGAATAGATTGTTTCGATTGTAAAAGCAGGCACCAACGCAACGTTACAGGAAAATTACGTTTGTATATGAAGCCCGTTGAAAACGATAAAATAAGAAATAAAATATTTTTCAATTATTCACATTTAGAACGTTGTGTTTTATGCTATTACAAATGGATTTGAGAGCTTTTAGAAGAAGAAGACTGATCTCAAATGCCGTAAGATAAAAATTATGATGCCGTAAGGAACATTCGGGAAATTTGATAAGTAAAGCCTTTTGAGTTTCCAATGAGATTGTGTGGGCGTGTACTCACCGATGAGAGCTTCACAGTAAAGACGCACCTCGCCCCCCTCCTCGACCCACCGATCTTTCGAAATGAACATTGTTCTCGGAGCATCCGTCGGTTTTTCTGTGAAACGATATGGCGTTATTGTAACAATAAACCATTTCCTCGAAGACGTATAAAGAAATAATATTGAAAGCGGGAAAGAGAAGGTAATTAATGCTGTGCCTTCCTTCTATTTATTATTAAAGATCAGTATCTAATGTAAATTCGGATCTGATTGAACTGCGAACTTAAATTTGATATTAAAAACCTTGTATTGTAGGATGTATCGGAAATACAAGTAGTATTTCCGATTTATGACAACATGTAAATATATCAAAAAAATTGTCACGGACTATACAGTTTCGGCATTCAGCTTGAAAATATGTTTTTTTCGCTATAAAGCTGCTGTTTTTGTTTCCAATACAAAAAGTTAGAATTTGTAAATCTGGTCATAGGTATTTTGTATTTTAGTGTAGAAGTACAAAGATTACATGGGTGCATAACAGTTGGATTTAAGGGTAAGCGCGTGGGTTACATATTATATTTTCATTTAAGTATCTTACCTAATATGTCAAGCCGAACAGTATGTGTCTCCGTGTGGGTCTCATTGCTGAGGCGACAGGTGTAGTTCCCCGAGTCAGCGCGCGCTGCTCTCCTCGTGTATAGCGTCTGATTGGCAGCCTCAGGGTACAGAATCAGGTTCGATACCACAGCGGACCACGGGTATGCAACACCATCTTTAAACCTGCAACAAAAGATAACTCTATAAGCTAATGGTTTTAGTTTGAACGGTGCCACATCTAGACGATGTAAATCCATGATGGCTTTAATAATTGAAGTATTCATAGAAATGCCTATACGAAGAATTGAACATTTCCATTGTTCATGGAAATAAAGTGAAAATAACCGTTTTATACACATAAATACAAAATAAACACCCAATGTAGAAAGAACATTGCAGATTAAAAACGCCGCGCCGTGGTTTGATCATCGCTATTCGTGAGATTGTGATGTCCGCTATAATAAGTGTACAGATTATTTGCAGGGATATAGCCGTAGAGATGCGTGTCTATGTGCAGGAAATAATTCCCAGTAACGAGTAATGGAACGTCATTCCGGGAGGGAGCGGGCGATGCGGAGCAGTAATGCAGCTGCTGATGACAACCGCGCTTCCTAGAAACACCGGATTGCATTCACTGCTGAATGAGGAAATCGTCAAACGACGGCTTAAATGGACAGTTTTGCAATCATAAATCGCCGGCATAAAAATAGCTCTAAGAATTTATCTCGATCTAAAATATTTGGATGAGTATTCGGCGTTCGGTGGGCTCAACCAGCTGTAATTCGTTCGGTGAAACGCGCTTATGCAAACAAAACGTCGCGCAAAGTAACCGATTCCCGCTAACAGTAAAATTTTGCGGGAGCCGTTTTTGAATCGCGGGTAAGGAAAACAAACATATGGATGATGTTTTATCGCAAGGCCATCCTGGAATTGTTTCTTAGAAGCAGCTCTAAAGCAGCCAACGCGTAATCTGGAGAACATCCTCAGTCAAAACGAGGCTAGGTCCGCTGGATCTGCGATTTGGAATATCATAACAATCTGCCATATACCTACAATACTAGCTACCGCGTGCGAATTCACTCGCGTACCCGAATAAAAAAATAACCAACCTCTCTTTATCCATGCAAGTCGATCAGTTCTTACGTTGTTGCTGCGTAAAACTTCTTTCTAGCAGCATCGTATACAAATTTTACAACAAACAAACACTCTTTCGAATTTACAATATTGGTTAGGATTAGGATGTTTACGTGTTAAATGCTGTGTATAGTTTATAGGGATTTATAGTTTGTAGTTTGTAACAGTGAAATACATTTTTTAAATTCATATTTCAACTGACTACATACAGAGTCAGTTGTTAGACGAAGAAGTTGTATAAGAAGAAGTAGATGTCAATGACGAACAATGTCTAAACTAACGCACCTGGATATATACATATATAATAAACTAAATCTTTGTGAAGATTATGGATACATTAGTCATCGATAACATGACTTTAGTTCACGAACTACACAAACATCCAGGTATATTATACATTTAGTATGATAAATTTTCTAGTGAATGTGGTAAAATACTGCAAGTCCATTAAATACCTCATTAGCTCATAACGACATATATTGCATGTTGAAAGCACTCCTCTATCCATAATCATCATCATCATTGTAGTGTATGCCTTACGCCACACTGGCTGGTTCCTCAGCAGGACAACATGCATAACAATATCTCACAGTGACTTCCCGCGCGCCTGCTCGTGCCGGCTTGACCACAGACTGACTGACTCCCAGAGAGTATGTATCCATCTCTCCATCTTAGGTGTCATCTGTTATCTGTCACTGTCAGTTGTCCCCTGGAGACAGCATAAGTTAAGGAATGCAGATATCCTTAAATACTAGTCACTACAATCATGATCATCAGCCTGAAGAAGTCCGCCGCTTGAACTAGGTCCAAAGACTTCCATCACGAACGATCTTGAGTATATTCCATGCACAGACTTATTCCCCCCTTATAATCCCCCTCCATATAACCAGTACCTATCTAGCTTTTTGTGTTACACATTATGAGATCGAGTACACGTGTATAATCACGTACACGCATTAAACACATAAAAACTAGTGCAATTTTTTTCCCGAACTTATTTTATGACCATTTCCGAGAAAACGCGTGTTTAGCAGTCATCATTCCACTTTGCAGTGTCCCTGGGAGAACGCTCCGAATATTTTTATCTTTTTCATGTGTGTATGACTCACGCAACGTTCGCATAAATTGTTTAAAATCAATGCATACCAGATTTACTGACCACCAAGAACTGAGATGCAATCTGTAAGCATAGTGTACAATTTGATAAAAGAAAGTACAATTTGGTAGATACGTAACGATACTAAACGAGTATTTACTGTTACAGACAGATTGAAAAAGATAAAGGTATATAATATACCATCGGAGTTCTTAGAACAAAGCATATGTATAGTTCGAGTTCTTTTAAATGTCGATAGATTCTCAATAAAATCTTTATAAGTGCAATGCACATTGATCGCGTTACTTGCGACAGCTGCCCGCAATATGAATAGACCCTCACTGATATAAATACCTACTTAGAACATGATTACCTGTTCGAATACGAAAAATCTCAAAGAATTTGGAAAAAACTTGTAACGAATCGACTGTATCATTGCAGATAATTACCAACAACACATAAATTTCATTTAATTAGTATCCAAGCAAGAGCGCAAAAAAAGACCCTCGTACAGTTTATATTTATTTTACAAGACAATAATAATGTAGCCTTTTTTGCTTTCGCGACTGATTCCTATGGATTTACAATGAGAGTTCATTTTAGTTTGAACACTGTGCAACTTCGATATCCCTTAACTTTACAAGTGATCATCGAGGAAATAGTTTAACACGTCTCGTCGAAACTCGCAAGCGTGATTCAAGATAATGGTATTAGGGAAGGTTAAAATAAGAAGAATTCCTTGATGAGGTCATCTCAGAGGCTCGGCGCGGTCTGGTCCCTCCCATGGACGGTAAAAAGCGACAGATATTTCCGAAAGACCCTGAACCGGTCTTTGACCGTGTCGAGTTGCATGCAACTCCTTGGCTAACAAATCATTCGCGTGCAGCCTCCACTGACAGACAATATTACGAGAACCACAATATAGCGAATCCTCTCACTAACATGAGTGCGGACTACAAGAAATGTTGCTGTAATATTAACCCACTCAAGAAAATGCTTTTGGAAGCCATTAAGGGTTTTTGAAATTTCTTCGCTATGGCTATCTGATTAAGTTACTGATGCTAAAAGGATATATACTGTACTGATCACACTTTGACTTTGAATTACAACCGCCTTTTTTTAAAAGTATAACCTAATAAGTCTTCTTTCCCATCAGCGCTTTGCGGAAGATACGAACAAAATTAAACTATGCAATAAAAAGTTTTAACATGAAAAGTGTGTCAGTTCTGATGGCGATGTGCTTCGACGCGTGTACCGGTAATGTCCGTTTACCGTACACTCTGGAACAATGTATTATTGAAAGCCAGGGTAAAGCCAGTAACTTTCTCTCGGACGAGCTCCTCAAAAACATTTAACCTTCTGTAACTATTAAAATATCATAATGAACATATTACCTCGTTGTATTGATCACAATAAGCAATACAATAAGAATTAAGATACCTATTAAGCTGCGTAATGGATTGATACACTGATGCATCATCCTACATCGGTAGCTTACAAGGTTTCTCAGAAGTCTGAGAAAATGAAGATTGAAACTTTCTATTCAAAGCACATTTTAATAATCTGGTTGCACAAGAATACACGTTTGCGTAAAGAAATGACAATTTTACACGAGACATCTACCTTCATTGAGATTTGAGATTTTCAGAATGAAAATCAAATTGGCTAATTCTGTTCTTGGAAATCTGTATTTATATATCTGCATTCAAGGCTACAAAGCATAGAAAATAATCATTAAATCTCTCAAACAACTGACATGATTGGGTGTTGTATGTTTGAATGTATGTATGTTTGTTGTTAGCACATCTTTCGAACCGTTGCGCGTTGCGTTGATCCGATCCGTATGACATTTGGTAGGACGATACGTAGTGTCGCAACGATTATCAATGCACCAACTTTTACTGGACACTACGAGTTCTCGGTTCGGGGCGAACCACTAGTAGTTTTAATCAGAATTTATCTAAGATCTTTGTATAAATAAGCACCCATTCTCTTTGGTGGTTTAGTATGCAACGTGTCCGGGTTTTTACGAGACCCTGATCACGTCATTTCAGTTGAAGTCCGACCGCGCAAAAACTCTCAATTAAAGCAAATCATCTAACAATTCCTACCTATTTTATGCAAATTTATTTAATTTTGTAAAAAAAATTGAAAATATATCAAAGCGAGATGAAAAGTATTCTACGTTATATTTTGCCATGCATCTATCGGATATTCGAAACGCAGCTAACGAGATTTGAGAGAGGTAAGAAATTCCCCGTAAGACCAATTACGGATAGCAGCGTCCAAAGGAACTGAAACATTAAAACAACTGTCATTTAATTTTGTCACCGTCCCCTGGCAATAGTGATTCGAAGGGCGGCATGATCCATTGTTTGTAGTGGCCCTTTGTTGGCTCTAGCTGATCGTTTCTGTGAAACCACCACAATTACACTCCTCTGCGAACAGTTGTCTGTCACACACGCACTAGTGTAATGACTCCTGCATATTATAATGTCTGAACCATAATATTCTGTGACAAAAGTTTGATCGCACGCTCGTCTGTATGTAACGCATCGCTGGCATAAATAATTTTCTCTATAGCATGTTGTGGGAAAAGTAAAACTCGTACATCACAAAATACGGCCAATGTGCATGTGCACTAGCCCGTTAACTCAGTACGTCATAATTATTGGAAAAGTTAAATAGAATTCCGAATATCATCCTTCTCATCTTTTCAGCCGTAGGAAGTCCACTGCTGAACAAAGGCCTCCCGCGTAGGCTTTCAGAGCGATCCACCTTGTACAGCTTGTACCCAGAGAATCATTTGGGGATATTTGCCCATTTTACCACGCTAGGCATGCGGGTTGGGCTGCGTAGATAAAGCTATGCTGCTGCCCAACCCCTACCTTCAACTTCCCCGAATACACTTATTTTGAAAACAAAAAATAAAGGCTTTTGAACTTGACCATAATTAACATTGTCTACTGAATTTTGTGTAAAATACCTACATTTTTTATTATCATATGTGTAATATATTATATATGTAAATAATTAGCAAATATGAATGCTGATTGGATGTTAATCTTGCTTGCTGCTCTACTGCGGTGACTTTAATGCTCACATGCTTACTTTTAACAATAAATATTGATTTACAACCATTTCTGAGTTATGGGCCAATATAAAATCTGGTTTTTTCAAGAGTACTTTGTAAATTATGACTTGGTAAATACAGCGTGTAATAAGATTTTTTAAATAAGCCTAAGCTTTAACACTGTTAGTTATTTTTCAATTCCATTATTTGACTTACAGTGATTTTACTTATTGGACCAAAGACTTATGTACCTATAGTAAAAATGTGTATCACATGCGTTCTGCTTTCGTGAGGTGTTTTTAACACCCTGTACTCGACACGATTCATTTCCGCCGGCAGGCCATAGCGGTATTCAAAGTACAGTGAAGACGTAACGTTACCTTCTTGGAGCACAATAATTATATCTTCAAATGTAACTACATATTTGCCATTGAATTCTCATGTATTAATGACTGAGTAGCTGTAACAAGCATTCCGTCGGCGGCGAGTAGCAATTTCATACAGTTACTGCGGTTTAGGGATGAGAGTTGGGAATCGAACGGTGCGATTAGAAAAACCGCAAAGTACCGGGTGCGGGGCAAAAACTTGATCGCATAACAGGTGAGCGGGAAACCGCGGGTCTGCCATCTCCCGTCCTGTAAACAGCGACAGGCCGTTCTTGTGTATCGTGTAACATAGCGCTCGATCTTAAGCCGATTCCAGGTGCGATGATATTTACAAAGATGTGAGAGACCTTTGAAAAGGGTTTCGATGTATAAATATTTCGAAAACATAGTAAAAGTATCTGACATCTATTTATTTTCTGGGAAAGCCTTAGCGCGTATATTCGTTGATTCCGGGCCAAAAGCGTAAGAAAATTTTAAACTGCTGAAATTAAATCATTAGCAATATCGATAATAGTATAACTTCTTAGTTACCTTATTGTGCTATGCTGGATGCTATACTATAGACGCTATATCCTACAAACGTGCTTTTGTACTGACTTATGGAACTGCTATAACAAAAGATATCCTATTCAAAATAATTCACAACTGCTTTGATCGTAAATGCCTTGGCTTCATTTGGGGAGGAAATCAATTAATATTGTTCAAATAGTTCCGATGCATTGTCTGTAGTGCGATCAGTTATATTCTTTGAAGGAATTAATTAACTTCGTCCAAATTGTTTGGATGCAACAAAAAAGTAAACAACAACAAGTTTAATTAGTCGAGAGAAGGTAGAGTCAACGTGGAAACATTCACCTTTGGCATACGAGTACTTGACGCTTTAATTGTAAAGAACGAGATAGGATCGAGTTGGCGATCCGTACCGCCTTGAGACTTCGAGTGCTCCTTAAACCATTTCAATAGAATAAAGATATGAAAAACTTACTCTGAACATAAGTATTTCATAATTACTGAGAACGTTTGTCATGACTGTATGGCTAGTAACGTGGCAAAAAAAACCCTAGAGAGGAAGAGCGCAGTTTGTATTTGCGTTCTCGTTGTTCAGGGAATGTAGTCCCAGGCAGGTAATGACACGTCCCGGAACAGGCAGGTGGATCGTCCGTCTGCGAATGGGCAAGGAATGCTGCTACTGCTGAACATTGCCTGGGAACATAACAGCATACTGTGACGACGCTTCAGTCTGCCGCCGCGGTCAGACCAGCTACTGACGACTAACTGTTATCCTAAACCGCATTAGACATCAGAACCATCTTTCATATTATTCTCTCCATCCAGCCTAGTCTCCTGATACCGTTGCGTTGTGTACAGATCTTAGGACTGAAGTGAAACAAATCAAAATAATACCCACCTGTGCAAAAAAATCAAAGCATCAAGCCGTGTTCAAACGACATGCGATATGTCATGTAGAATTCGTGAAAATGATCCGTACCTCTACTAAACAAAGTCAATTTTGAGTTTGGCATTTGAGGGTGTGCGATATACTCGTAGCTCATAGATATCGCTCCTAAAAGTCAAACTCAAAATTAACTTGATTCACAAAACGTAAGGATCATTTTAAAATTTTAGAAGACGTATACGCACTCTGTTTGCGCACTGCTTTATTTCCACCGGTACTAATTACGGAAAAGCATAATGATGGAGGTACCGCAACACCATAAGACTAATTGAAAACCAACAATCAGTGAGATATAATATAACGATTTCATTGGAATACTGATGAGGAGTACGGATATACACAGTGCGATTGGACTACGTAATTATTATTACGTTGTGTCTAAAGCGTGCAACATACAACATAAGTGCCCATCCTGATATGAACTGACAATTTTGGGCGGACGTAAAATGGACACATACTCGTAATGCTACCGGGCATATAATGTTAGCCCCAGGACACATGACGTCTTATTGCCATTCAAATGCGAGCGTGTCAGCGCTATTTTACACGAATTTCCACCATACATTTTCTTACCAAGACCAAGACTGTCAACACCGCCTCTACAAAATTGCAAAGTTGATGGTATATACGGCGGACAGTGTTTGTATTTAAATGAATGTATCGCGTAGTCGGAAACAGGAAGCCATTCAGCCGAAACTATCACATTATAATAAAATTATTATGCTTACTGAATATTACCTCGAGCCAGAGAGATGTATTATAGAAAATCTAAGCACGGACGTATTATTTCCAAAAGCTATTTTTAGGTCCGTATATTATCTATTACCATACAAAAGCAACCAGGTTCATAGCCCTACGTATATGTGCGTACTCATCGAACAATACCCATTTAACATTCGGTAGCCGATTGCGGTTTCTTGGCACTACGTGAAACTGCAAGTGCACAAGAATGTATTATTGCTATAGGACACGCGACGAATACTAATAAGGGTTGGTGGCAGTGCCGTCCGTGCGTGCTCTGATGTTTAGAGTTCGATTGCGCGAAATATTAAATTACTGGATTCTGCGAATCCGCCGGAAATGACTGCTTCATTATGCGAAGCGCGGTGGGTGCGTGAAACGACCGATTAGGATGCCGTTTGTCTGGGTCCGTAGCGGGTAGATAGCGCTTTCTTTCTTGCTATACTAGCAAGTAACCTTACTTGCTCGTATAGCTGCATGAGTTTCCTTGATGTGGTTGGCGGATCAGGGCACCTAAAGGCGTAAATATCATACAATTGAGCACCCAAGCTTGTTTCCGATCATTCAAAAACCAGCTCATCGGGGGCTATTATGAGTAAGAAAGTTCAAATTTACATTTCTTAGTATTGACTTCATTACTAATGGCAGTTCGCGAAATGATTACAATAGTGCAAATTATTCCGACATAATGTAAGAGCTGCGTAATGTATGTAGGCCACCGCAGTTGACGACACTCACGGCGACTACAGAATAACAAGTCTCCAGCAAGCTATGAGCTGCCAAGATGCACGTGCGATAACGTATACCCGATTTACGACATAAATTCCTTCTTCATATGACTTAAAAGGCGATTGAAACTTGTGCGCGCTGCTAGGGACCTTTACGCTGATTGCTTACTTATTGTATAGCTAGAAAGCTCGTGTGTAGGTGATTGCGTGCGGACACCGCGGCTCGCACCCGCAGGGCCAGTCGGCATCGGCAGTTCTTAGATGCACGCAAGAATCTTCTCGCTAATCAGGCCATATATCGACAGACTCACTCGTGCAATTAGACTTCTTGGGAGCGGCCCATACCTACTAATGCACGAAATGAAGATGCTGTTTCGAGATAAGGGTAAGGGTATCAATGATCCTCATTGAGCGATGATCCTAGACGCCATAATATGAGATAATCACTTTACATATTACTGAAAATACATTGATCGAAACCCCATGTAACCACCATATTAAAATGTGACATTTATTTATTTTATTTTTGTTTTACAAATTTTAGGAAAACTTACAGCTAAGAATGTACAATTAGGTATATGCTTATGATAACATGCACGACATCATAGAAGATAAAATATATGATTTCTAGAAAATCCCAAACATCGTTTAATCGTTTTAGAATTATACCTACAAGGTGATTCATAACAAGTATGCTATCCCAAAAGGGGCTTATTCTACGCCGAATTGGCATACAAGTATGTTCTACGACTTTTGCAGATTCGTCATATTATTTCATTCAAAAATCTATGCAAAAATCTGCTGTTTTGGGGGCAAATTAGTTCAAACTCAATCATTCAACTGTTTTAGGTAGCAATCTAGATGGTGAACTTCTCGTAGATACGTTTAAAAAAAAGTTATGAACATGCTAAAAAGACTAAAACCAGTTATTCGAAAAAGTTCGAGAAAAAACCGGGGACAAAATAAATAAAATATTGTTTTTTTGCTAATGTTATTTCTTTTTGTTGACTAAATAAGAAACCTTCGGGATAGTATATACATGTAATGAATCATCTAGTATTAGGATAGCTATTGGATATAGGCACTTACTAGGTACGTACCTATATAAACAAGGATTTAAAACTCTTTTTAGGGTTAAGGTCGTCTTGTACATACCTTTCTATCTAATTGCTGTTCTCTGTTTTTTCTTGTGTACAATAAAGAAGAATAAAGGATTATCTAATGACGATGGTGCTAGTTCTTCAAGAAAATTACGATTTAAATTGAAAAATAGTATATCTTTGCACGCAACGCGTAGCCTTCAATTAGGATAATTCTCGTTTAAGCTAGGATCGGCTAGCGACTGACACTTATAAGACCTACTGGACAATTACAGTGCATGCAAAAAGCTTTATGTAAAATGCAACATTACATTGTTCGGAATTATTGTAACATAACTGGATAGGAATCATAACATGTTGGTAAGGAATCACCTCAATTGAATGAGTAACGTCACACACATTGTACATTTAAAAGAACGTTGAATTATTATTAAAAACAAGATAATGTTTGGTCAATGGTTACGGAGTATACTAAACCAGTTCCCCAAATGACGACACGTGGTGACTCATTTCACGTGGTTGACCTGCAACTCAAACACCTAGACGATTGCTGTTCTGACTATTTGCGTTTACTTTACGGATCTCCAATCTCGACATACCATCGTTTAACAACATCGTGCATCGTACCCCAAGCACGAATAATTGACAATAGCTTTACGCTTACTATACGATAATAAAAGTCAAATATTAGCCAATGACATCGGCGATGCTTGAAATCTTTTAATTTTAATTGGCTAATATTTGACATGGGCTGGCTATCGTATCGTAACCGTAACGCAATCGCCAATTATTCGTGCTCGGGCCACAGTATTGAATCAGGCTAACTGCACGCCCAGCTACGTCAATATTACTATCAGCCAAATAACTGTTCGAGAAATAACCCAATAACACTATGTTCTCGCCTGCATCCAAAAACAAATACATGAATGAATTTCAAATTAGGAGTTAGAAATTCTCAGAGACAAAAACTATGAACGAGTGTATTTACATATTGAGAATGCGACACCTCACCACCAGTGGAGGTCCCATGACGACGGACAGCGAGCACAGATTCAATATTTGCTCACGAGGTGACGAGTCGAGGGGCAGGGTCCGGCGCGGCGCGCCATGTGAGATGCTGGCCGAATGTTAATTTTCACGATGAAGCCATTTGTCGGACGTGCATCGGTGCTGTAACGAGCGCGGACCACAATTCTCGAAACCCATTCGACTGACGACTATGCAATGTCTATTGATGCATGAATTATGCGAGCGCGAATGTTGCGAGGCGTCAGCCAGCTCCGAGCTTTGACACCATCAATTCATAATTATTCCGATGGCGTACAGGAGCCTATGCAAAATAATACAAAAATGTGTTATGCGAGACATCAATATAGAATTCATTTTTATTCTGACACCATGTTCACAATAAAATCGTTTAATATGCATATCCCCACTGCTCCTGATCCTATCGTAGGTATCAGGTTTCCATGCGACATTCCTCGCCAACGTCTAACATCGTGGACTCTAGACTTGTCATGTGTTATGATGATCATTTAAGACTTAAATGGTGATGTATCCACTTTGTCTACTAGATAATAATTATTAATTTTACTTGGCTTGATACTTAGTATAATTTATGTAACCATTTTAAACAAGCAAACGAAAAAATCAAGAGCACTGTCGTAGACGTCTTAGTCGACGGCGATATTTGGAATGTCAATATTTATATTCCAATAGAAATGTATGTGTTCATAAAGAGACCAGCGTGTGAACCGGCGAGCGGTCCCTAAGCAGCGAAGCCAGGCAGCGCCTAAAATCTCGACAAACTGATATTTCCGTTTGGTATCGTAAGCGATCACAGCTTTATGAAAAATAGTCATTTGCATATACCGTATGCATGGTACCGTAAAAGTCACGCTTTTCTTTTTTTAACATAGACGATAGATTATATGTTTCAAGAATAGTGTCTAAAAGGAACATAGGTACTTCGATCATATTACAATTTGTAATTTAACGAATATAATTTTATGAAAAAAGAATTCCAAAGTTGATTAAAATCATATAACTGCTGGAGGGCAAAAAGGGACATGCAAGAGCGTCGTGCATACCGAAGTAACACACCAGTCGAGAGGAGATCAGGAGACACTTAATGATCGTGAGATACAATAAGATCAGACATGCAGGTAGCGACCTGAATATGAAAACGAAGCTGAGGTATTTGACGAACTTCTGTAAATATTACTTAAATGCATTGTGAATGAAAGGATACCCGCGCACAGAAATCCTACTTAGGTACATGTTGTTAAGGGTGGAACGTAATTATGTAAACGTGTAGGTATACTGTATTATTCTATGGCGCGAGTCGTCTGCCTTGATTTGATTACATTGAAGCGATTTATTCGTAAGTACTGCTTTATTGTGCAATCTAGGTTTGTGTTACTCTCGACATACATTTTTTCATATCTATCTAAGAGTTTTAAGCATTTCGCCTATGCTTAACAAGATATTTCTTAATATTAAATTTTATGAATCACCTAGTTTGCATTTATATTAGGTACCTCGAATTGACTCAACCTGGTCGTCAATTTGAAAGCCATAGATATAGAAATCTATATTGATGGGTATGAAATAAAATTATTGAACTTCTGTGTCAAGTCAAGAGGCAAAGTAGCGTGTCGAAAATGTTGCACAAACAATTTAAAAGGTAAAAAGGAGAGAAGCTATCGTATTCGGACAATACAAAATAATTGAGAGACTCATTCACGCAGGACACCTTGTTGTCTCACCGAACAACTGCAGTGAAATATGTGAACAAAAACGCTTACAAAAGAATTGTATTATACACACAAATCGGGGAAAAAAATAGAATAGTAAGGCGTCAAGGGAGATCAATATGGTAGATAAATAAACGATCCATTGTATGGACTGCGCTGCCGTTGCCGTGTGCGTGCACGCATCTTGAGTTTTCATTGTACCAGCAAATCGGATTCAACCTTATTTACCCACCGTTACAGTTCCAATTAATCTTCTTAGTGAAGGGGTCCGTATTCTGAAATTGCACTTATGGCAGCCCTGGTTCTTAGCCGTTTATATTTTTTCCAGTCAGTCAGACATTATGTTCATAAAATTTTCTGTCAAATATGGTTATTTTTTTAAAATTTCTCCGACGATAAAAGATACGAGTCCCAACCAAGATTCAAGTGGATTTTTATTGAAAATTGTCATGACTATTTTAGGCTCGATATACTGTTAATAGTGCCTCAAGTACTTAAAATCTATGCTTTAGTTACACTTGAGTACAATAAAAGAATAGGAGCCCCAGTCTTGTATGTACTCAATTTATTGCGTTCCATTACAAATTCCCTGACATTTTTAACTTTCTTCAAAAATTTCATTACCACTTTTATAGAAACGCAAAAGTGACAAATTATTGCCAATTATTAGTTTGAAAAAATGTTCATCAATATAAAGTAAGAAACTAAGCATGCGAATATGGTCTCGGCTAATTAAGATTAACCTTAATTAAACTATCTAAGTAAAAAAAAAGTCAGCAAAATAAGTGCATTAACTTAAGACACAACAGCAAGGTCTTGTCAATAGGTCTTGCTAAGTTGCACAGCTCAGCAAGACCCTATAGACTATGATAAAAATAATACCAAAAGGCGCATTTAATATATTTTACATCCCCAATGATTGTAAGAAGATAAGCTAATCAACGAATTTGTAAAACAAAGTGAGTTCCTCTACCTGAACAAGGCCAGTATCCAAGTGGGTCTTTAAAATAATCAGCTCAAGTTATCGAGTCGTTTGAACGTGTCAGGACATGCTGTCGGTTTTTATTTGGGCCCAGTGGGATGCCTATGGTTGTTTTGTGAATTTTATGGCCACTTCATTAAGAGTATCGGTAGTAACGGCCGCTTTTCAATGCCTCTATTGACACATCAGCATATCACGACATTAAGTTTCCAAAATTTTATACTGTACTATTTTACCAAGAATATTCTTAATCACAAATCGTCTCAATACATGATTAAATCAAAGACAATAAAAAATATTGTTTATGTTTAAAAAACTACCTAAAAATTTAAACAGCTTTTTGCACAAGTTCAATTAAGTATGCAGTCAGATAGAAAGTGAAGTTATCTGTTAATCAAAATATCTGTTAATAAAAAAAGCATAAAACTATGGGAACAAAATAAGAAATAAAGGTTTAGGTAACACGAATTGGACGACGCGGTGTGGGAAGGCCCCCACACGATGGGCCGACGACATAGTGAAGGTTGCGGGCGAAAGTTGGTAGATTTTTGGGTCGGCTCTTTGGGAGTCGCCTATGTTCGGCAGTGGAATTCATCAGGCTGATGATGATGAGGTGTTTGTAAACTTCAGTTGGTAACTCACGCCAGATTCAGGCGAAATCTCGAAATAAATAATAATGAAATGAAGTATAGTAAGCGAACGATGGATGGGTCCGGTGACCGAGAAGATAGAAAAGATCGTTCCCATAGCAGCAATGCAGTGGAAGCGGACGATTCAGGGCGCGGGGACTGCGGCGCGCAACAAAGAGCCTTCCGGGAACCGTCACAATACAGGTTTGCGGCGACCGACGTGCGATACCTTCGCAGATACCGGCTGCGACCAGCCAGGTACACCCGCGCTCGCCTTGCACCGCTAGCGACAGCCAGCTTGCATCGTGCAACGGCCCTTTGTCAACCTCAGAAGGAGCAACGGTAAATGCGACTTCTGTCAGAAAAACTTAGGAATGTTGTAATTCCTGTAAGATGAATGACAATATTAGTTTTAGTAGCGAATAAATGAATGTCTATGTCTATTAGCTGATATGACTTCTCACAATGATGCAGCCATTTAATTATTAATTATTATTTTTTTTTTGTTCTTTTCTTTTATCCGCAATCAGTTGGTGGACTATAGGCGGATGAGCTGCTTGTTTAGTGGCGTTTGGGATCCAGACTCATCAGTCCTTCTTCCCTCATTTTTGCAGGTTGTCCAGGATGTGGCTCCTCTTTAACCTTTTCGTGGTTGTTGGTTTCTCAACAAAAGCTCTTGCGAGTGGGTTGGCGTGGCTTTTAATTATTAAATGGCATTCGTTTTAATAACTTATTCATAATAAGTAATTATCAAGGGCATGTTCGTTTCTTAGACATCTTCAAAGAGATGACAGCAATCAAACACTGTAGGTATTGGTTTTTATTATAACTGATCCCGCATCATGCCTTGTCCAAACGCGAATCACAGAATCGATCAAACCGAGTTACTTCATCCTCGATTCTCGCTAATCATTATCTAGCCAGGTAAGTACGTCCTGATAGCGATCAAACGTGACAAAAAATTGCAAACATCTAGTTCGCACGACAGGCTTACCTTACCAGGAATTTTTAAACGTACGACACGAATATTGATAAGATGTACATGGAGCAATTGTCACTTATCGAAAAAGCATATTTTGGGAGGGCGATCACCTTTTAATAGCAACGAGAGACGCGATTTGCACGGCTTGTTTGAAGTGGGTAAAAAAAGCTTGTAAGTTTGGGCCGAATGGTTGTGAAGCGGTTTAGCATAAAAGTAAAAGTGGGGTAATAAAATAAAGTTCCCAGGCGATGCTACAACTCGTTCCGGCGTGTGCGCCGCGCGCCGGCCCTGGATTTATTACAGTCAAAAAGATGACCACTCTCGCTCCTACATATTTGACTGACAGAGTTGAACCTTATAAAACCGTAAAAAGGTTTAAATCAAGCTCATAAAATAAAAAAAGGCGAGAACAGGTGGAACTGTTGCTCCTAACAAGGTGTTCCGACGTTTGGAACCTCAAAAGGAATAGCTATGGACGTTGAATATTATTATGCTGATAATTGGAGGTTTTGAGAACTCGCGATTATTTTTTAAATGCATGCAAATCATTAAAAATGCAGTACAAATCATTTACAATTATTTCCCTGTGTACCTATTATAAAAGTGCGTGTAAACGCTATTTACCTTGCGCGTTTCTAGGAATTATTTCTAGTTGGTAAAGTAACTACCTTGTACGTAGTTAAATCGCCATAGAAGCAAAAAATAATGATAGCTTGGGTAACGACAACGACAAAACCACGCAGAAGAATACATATTTATTACTTTTGACCTTTCACATCCCTGTGAGTCTACCAATTTTATGAAATGAAAATACTTTATTGTACACCTTACAAATTTAAAAATATAAAATAAAACAGAAACTAAAACTAAAGACCATAAATGTACAATGGGCGGTCTTATCGCTAAAAAAGCGATTTCTTCCAGACAACCTTTGGATGGAGTGAATATAAAATTAGAGGAAGATTGGTCGGGGTGGACTTAAAAACATAAATAATGGTAACACTATAAACTATAAACAAACAGCATACATACAAATATATAATATATAAATATAAAGATATATACATATATATTTATTTATAGATAGTATAAAATACATAAATGCAACCAAGACAAATGAACGACCTATGACAACTCTTCATTTAAATAGAAGTTTTTAACCCTAGTTTTAAAAGCAGCTAGTGAGGGGGGTTTTCTTATGGAAAGCGGTAACGCGTAAAGTAAATTTTATAAACAGAAACTAAAATTAACAAAATCGCACGTGTAGTATCTAGATTTCTGGCAATTTCAACATACAACTGTAAGGCGTCACCGTTTGTATCATGCATGACAGTTTCAACTTATCAAGAGATTTAAAATCGTGAGATAACAAAATGAATCATTATTTCACAACGCCCGATAATGCATTGCAATAAAATAATGAGAAGAACAATCGCGTCGCATGCTGCTTGTATACAAGCTTCACGACACGGCTTGTGTTTTGAAGACGAGAAGAGTTTAAAGGGAATGTTCGAAATAAGTTTTCGAAGATAAATTAAAGAATCATCAGGTTACCTGCTTTGTTCGATAGGGCATTGACTCCGTTCAAGGTTCTGCAAAAACGTCGGCGGACCACTTTTAAATAACAAAAATCAGCAATTACCGTGGCTGCTGCATTATTTTCTTAGAACTGTTTTCTGTGCGTGATGATTGTTAAGATTTGCAATATAACAAGTTGAAACAAGTGGATAATGACATAATCCTTTGGACGGCCTAGAGTTTCATATCACAAGCGTTGTGAGTCACGCAAATAAATTTAGCCCGTTGCTTATACAAGGGTGTTCTGGAACTAGTATACGATTCCACAAACAAAAATAAAAAATCTTTTTAAAATCTTTTTATTTTCCTATTTTAATCCGACGTTTTAAAAATTAGCTGTTTTTGTCTTTATAACTAATTATTAAACGTACTTACTAGAAGTTCAGCTTTTGATCAAGATTGCTACCAAAAACAGCTCAATAATTGAGTCTGAATTAATTTGACCCCAAAGCTATTGTTTATACGTAATGTTTTTTTCAATAAAACAATCGAATTTCCTAATGTCGTAAAACAAATTTTATTGCCAATTGTATACATATTATATAACATATAGTATACATTATATAGAATACATTACTTTTCTGGATAGTATACAGATTATGAATAACCTTGTATAATTATTTGTATCTTAACTAATGATTTGGTTAGTAGACCATTGGGCCTATACCTATAAGCTTTTGTCTATACTGATATTTCTATTATGATACCGTCTGCCCAGTATTTACATTACTATTGTAATTAATTAGTGTGCTTTGTACGATATTGTGTGATGATGACACAACTTTAACTATAAGTAGGTCGTAAAACAAATCATAGTCATGTGCAATTATATTTACAGTTGATATAGAAAGCACGTCCGTTATGTTAAGACACATTTTGAGAACAAGATATAGGCTGACGTCAGAGAACCGATCTGATCGAGAGAGCAGCACCGTGCAATCACCACTTCTGAGAATCGCACTTGTGGTCACACCAGGTGCTCTTATACACTGAACTAAATTATCTTTATCAACTTAAATTCATTTCATTTAATTTTTATTCAATTATTGGTACACTATGGAAAACTTAGTTACGTCAATCATTTAGATGAACATTAACCTTAAACATACCTAATTAATTAATATTGATAGAAACAGACAGGTATCAGGTATATCAAAACATTAACCATTAGCTTAGTGATGTAGGTGGTATGGTACTGAATTTCTGTACCACTGTCAAAATTGTCAATGTCAATTATTCGATATCATTTCAAAATACGTATATAGAATACGTTATACGTTAATAGAAACCTGCCGTGGTGGCCCCGGCTGGAGAATAGGCCCCTCCATTTCTACCCGTGGATATTATTATATATATATATATATATATATATGATAAGAGTTGACTCAGGGAAAAAGCTAGGGGATGGGTAGCAGCGTTCCCTATAACTTTATCTGCCAACCCGCATTGCCAGCGTGGCACATAATATGGAAAACTGTGTACACATTTACACATATACCTAATATATATCACAATTAGCATTGCCATCCAGCGTGGTAATTCCGCCAGCGTCTTGGGGACACTTCCGACTGGTAGTGATCTGGATCAAATGAGCTATCTATAGATCGTTTGTAACGGTCTTTAGATAGCTCAACTGTTTCTTGAGTATATTGTAGATATTAACTTGTATAAGTTTTAATTTTCATTCTGTAAATAAATATATATGATATATATTTATATATGATATATATGATATATATTTATATATGATATATATGATATATATTTATACTGGCCGTGGTGGCCCCGGCTAAAGAATAGGCCCCCATATCTCTATCCGCGGATGTCGTAAGAGGCGACTAAGGGAAAAAAAGCTAGGGAATGGGCAGCAGCGTCCCTCATTTTAACAACGATAGCTCTAACTGCGCTCGCCAACCCGCATGCCCAGCGTGGTGAGTATGGGCAAATCCCCCCATATGATAAGGAATTTGCTCTGTCTGTGGGGGAGGCCATGTTCAGCAGTGGACATCGAACGGCTGAAATGATGATGATGATATTTATACTTATTTGATAAAAATATTTGAGTCAGTCATACATAAGAAATTCGTAAACCACGCAAATAAATGATGTATTCCATACTTTTGCAAGACGAGCATCTGGGGTTTTCTTTGCACCAAGTACTTATACTTACGCAATTAGTCAGTTGATTACAAGTCGTAGCTCGTAGTCCGATCAGAAAAAGTTATATCACTAATGCTTCTATCGTTTACAGCGAAACTAGCCTTTTTCTAGGTAATTTGATAGGCAGGCACTAATGGATTAGGTGAAGCGGAATGAAAACCCATCACTCTCCACGGCTACTGTAGATCCATAAATACTATACACAGCTTTGAAGGGGCATATGATATTCTAATGACCCTCATACATATAAAATACTAGTGAAAGCCCCTGCTACTTTGTTCATGTGAAGTTTTTTCATACAAACTTCAACCCTTCAGATTGCTCTTAGATGGATTTTGAGAATCCCTTTCTTAGTACACCCCTACAATATACTAAAAGGAACATCCTCCAGATTTCTAGTCCCTTGGACCAACGGTTTAGGCTCTGTGTAGTCTGTCAGTTACTGTTTTAGAATTTAGATAAAAGCTATGTTAGGAAAAGTGATGCAAAATCTAGAATTTTGCAATAAATAGGCATTTAATTTTATTTCCAAACCAAAATAGTGCAAAAGAACTATTAGTGGTGCGAATCGTTTTAGTTTGTTGAATTGAAAGTGTGCACGTTTTTTGGAGGTTGTATCAGCAACCCTGTATGACAAAAAGGCGGACTCCGTTTATTGAAATTAATTTCCTGGGAACAGCTTTCCGCTATAGTTGATGGGCCTATAATAATGTGTAACGTAATGTTATAACGAGATGATTTCGATATAAAAAACAAAATAGTTATTGACGTGATAATAGGTTAAAAAGAGTTCAAATTCACTGGCAGCACACGAGAGCCAGGTCAGCTATCATGGCTACACCGAGCGCAAATCATTATTTCTGCGTGCACACAGAGCTCGATTTCCAAGAAGCCCGTGCTTATCGCGCACACACCTGACCATCGCTCATCGAAAACGGCGCATTATTTTTTACCATACAATATTATACATAGAGATCTAAAGTCTACCATGCTTGGGGCTTACAGTCGCAGGCCTATTTCTATTTCCTTATCAATAGGTACATTTCCTTATCAACTGCAAATAGGTACGTAATCTTAAATTAATACAAAATTGCAGTTACTGAACCAATTTCTTTTTTTGCATTCAACCTTTTTGCTTGAACCCTCCTTGTTCCTTCTCAATGTTGATTTAAAATTAAGATCTAGTATCAAGTCCTATTTTTGTGATCAAATAATTGGATGGTTTCTTTTAACGGAAGAAGAGGGAAGAATAAGGTTTCGCAGTGTCAGATGATAATATCACGCTTTCATAAATAAAGGACAAAGCGAAATATCTGTATCAAGTTGCTCAGAACAAATATAATTATTTCACTGAGTTAAGCATAGTGCTGTAACTGTGCATTGCTTTATATTTATTAATTAGAGAAATTTATTAATTAGACCATTGTTTTACCATACACTTAAATAAATTACAATAAGGAATAGGTGGGGAAAGTGCATGTAAGGAGCTAGTGAAACCAGTCTTCATTTTAGCACTAATAAATACAAAAGACTACACACTAAGAACACTTACCATTCAATGCTCCTGTACCCCTTAACGCAGCAGTGGATGCTCTTGAACTTATCATCGAATCCAAACTCGCAAGGCACGGGCTCCTTCGTGAACTGCATCCACGTGGTGTTCGTCGTGAAGGTGTTCATGGAACAGTAGCCGGCGGAGATGGCACTGCTGGCGCACGCCAGCAGCAGCGCCGCTTGCAACCACATCTTGCTATCGCATCCTGGTGAAGATAAAGTAGAACGTGATGCCTGATTAGATATCTCGAACGCGAGACGGACTACTCAGTTTTTACTCGTGATGCTTTCGAATCGTTGAAACAACAGTATTCTTTAAAACAGAGGCAAGTATCCTTTTCTTCGTGATTGTTCTTTGAATGGGATAAGTATTTATATAAGGTGGGTCATAATATTATAAATGCTATCCCGAAAGGGGCTTATTCTACACCCAATCGGCAATAAGTTTTGTTCTACGACTTTTGGAAATTCGGTATTGTTTCATTGAAAAAATATTTTAATCTCTTAGGAAAACTTACAGCTATTCAAAAATCAATGCAATAAACAGCGGAGCTGTTAAAAAACTATCAAATTTTGACCTGCAGTTACGTAGTTATTGATGTACATACATTAAAAAAATACAACGTCACCGAATTGATAGCCTCCACCTTTTTTTAAATCTGTTAAAAGATGACGCTTATCTAATAATTAATAAACCATCGCTTACTTTCCTTAACAATTCGCAGTAAACGAACGTCCAAATAACCCCGTTAAATATTTAATCACGCTTTAGTCATATTCCGAGTAACGACATACCTACGCACCAGACAGAAATTGTTTTCCTGAAATCGAATATTAAGCCGAGTAAATAAAATTATACAAGACGGTTATAAACAAGTACCTACGTATCAATTTTCAAATGAATAGCAAGGTAATAGTTGAGGAAGTGGCGGCGATAACGATGAAAACCCCTTGGACCGTGAAATTTCACAGTAGACCTAGGAAATGCACTGCGCAGCTGCTGCAGAAGGCTGGGTTCTACGTATGATTTACATTACAAACCCATCATAAGGTATGGCATTCGGTGTAATAATTAACTTGATGCTGTCCAGGAATTACGCCGACAAGTAAGCATTTGCATTGGAAACAATTCTGGGATATCAGACATACTTCTTCAGGTGCTTGTTTGAACGTTATTTTAATAAGACCGATACATCGAACGCCTTTCATAACGGTACACTACTCCGAACTACCTATAATTCGGAGTATTATTTCTTTGCAGGTCTTGAGAAAGTGATTGTTAGATAGTATCCTACATGGGAACCTAGTAAATGTCTCAGAATAGCAATTACCAATGGCTACAAAGCTTGGAAACAATTTTTTGTAGACTTCTGGTATGATTAACTTTCATTCGTTTTAACGGACTGTACATAAATTGGCAGTTATTTTCCTTAAAGGTAGGTATTATTGAACCGATTACAACGTCATAGTCTTAGAATGTCTAAAATTAGGTCCATAACATTGTAAGTACTTTTAGTACTGGACATACTTACTATTACTAATTTATTTAATCTAATTCTGGATCCTTCTGTTAGTTACTTTTGCATTATTATTTGACTTTGCACGCAAGAGCAACGACGCCCTGCCGTCATACAGTGAAAACTAGTACGGAGGGCAGTCACTTGAATGCAGCTTTATCATAGTTTGCAAATTTGCCTCGCGATAGGGTTCAGGCGCACACACACACACACACTATAAAAAAAAAAAAAAAAAAAAAAATGAAAATGGAAATTAATTAGGTAAGACGGTCAAGTGACAAACTTATATTTTGCGTTCGCTCTAGTAGTTCACTGTATGATATTAACCGCAAATATAAGTTTGTCCTATATAATTTTCTTGACCCCAAAAACAGCCAATCCGTTTATAAGGTAGGTATACCGAAATCGGCAGAGCTGTTTCTAGTTTTATCAGCAATTTTTTTCTAAAAACATCACCGATCGAATCCCGTTAATTTAGGGTTAAAAAAATCGTATTTTAGATTTTTTCCTTAATTATTGTCTCCATGCATATTCCTAACTTCAGAATTTTATTGACAGGTTTTTTTAGCCATTTCCATACTTAACATACAATCTTTTTAATGCTGAGATGTTTGTTTTTAGGGAGACGGACCGAAAGACATACAGTCGGGCAACAAAAATAAGAGTAAAGTTTTTCCTATTGAAGTACAGAACACTAATCATGACTTAAACGTTATCTACCTACTATAGACTACCAGGTAAATTGCGGTTTGATAGGCTCTTTGTCATTAGCATGTAGAACACCACATTTCTGTGAATCATTGGAAAATACCGCATGCTATCGTAGAAATCGAATTTTCTCATACAATACCCTGTTCAGCAAGTAGCATTCAAGATCGTGTTAAGCCGGTAAGTACAGACTATTGTTTTATGAAATTCAACGTAAACTGCACAAAAAAACCCGACTGCAACAACAATATTAAAGACAATTGGTGTGACGTTTACAGAAAGTCCCAAGGCATCCAAGGATTATGAAAACAATATGCATAATGCCTATCTAGACTGAGCACTATTACAGCGGTTCTTAGTAACGGCACTTTAATCTGTTGTTGGTAACAATATCGGTGTCATTGTTCGAATGTATAAATAGGTTGAAAGTGGAATTAGGCGTAGTTCATAATTCTAACGAAGAATTTTTCATTTTTAAGGTAAAATTCGCATTTTGATTAACTACATCTTTATTAGCAAGTGTAAAGGACGGAAATAAGGGCTATTACCCAGTCAACCTTTCAATTTTTAAATGAAGTAAAGTAAGTACCTACCTTTTTTTTGTACATTCAAGCTTAATTTATCCGGTGATATCACTGGTGGATTGGTGGTAGTGGCCCCGACTTCCGATCCACAGGTCGTGGGTTCGAATCCGGATGATCGGGCCCAATGGATTTTACATTCGAAAAAATTATGTGCGCTGTACTAGTGCTCTCAAACGGTCAAGGACAACATCGTGAGGAAACCAGCAGGTCTTAGATTCTACAAATTCGAAGTCATTTGACTGTGCACGAAAGGAGCCTCTAGAAGCCGCACTTTAATCCTTTCACTACACCGATTCTCTCACCGATAGTCATAGGCCATTTTCAGGGCCACCATACAACCTGGTCACTGACCTAATAAAGGATGACCACGAAATATTTAGTAACACAACACGCAAGCAATAAGTTTATAGCCCAAGGACCCTTCTGAACTGTGCCTTGCCTTGTAGCAATGCCTTGAACTGTGTTCTGTGTTAGAAAAGCAATAGTTAATGGAATAGCAACGTTTATTATTCGTTCTTGTCACGGATGTCATACAAACCTATCGAATAATTATTCAAATCAATAGGGTTAATTCCGATAGCAAGAATCATGGACTACAGAATCAGCGTGATTAACTCTTCGAATAATTGTTGATTAATGCGGTGGGTCTACATAGACTGATCAAAAATGCAGATCCCTCGTATTCGAAATAGAGTGGTAGAGGTAGATGGTAGGTTTCAGCCTAATTATTCAGTTCAAAAAACTATGATGCCAACCGATCCACAGATCATCGTATTCCATAATGATCTCTGGAAGACGAAAGATGACAAGCAATTTTATGCAAAGTTGCACCTGTGAATTAATATTTTCATACCATGATTTTGGTGTTGCATAGATTGTACTGATAATTTGAAATATAAGTAGCTCATAAACAAAAACTAATATTTCCTCGCAAAATAAACGATCTGATTTGGGCGATGCTGAAGCCAATAAATGACCGTCTAATAAAAAAAAATGCTTTGCAAGTTGAAGCTTCAAACAGATGGAATATTGCGACCGAGAGTTGTAAAACGGGTATGTCACTTCTCATGTCGGCAGCGGTCTCACACACGAGTTGTACTTGTAATACAAGGACTACAAGCTCGTTCCGCGGCCGGCGAGTGATTTTTGCAATTACGGACAGGGCGGCACACATATCTGCCGGCAATTTGCCGCTCCTCCCGGGCCCCGGTGATCGGTTTCTCGGAAGCCGAGCTGCATCAACCGTGCACGGAGCTAGTGTGATTAACGCACTAATTACTGCACAGTACTGACACTGCTGTGCAGCTTGTCGTGTGATTATTGTCGTCATGCGATCGACAATACATCGATTTCTATTTTAACATCCCTTAACTATGTTAAACGTACATAGTTAAGGTCCTTATTTACCGATCGCACGCTTGTCTCATTAATTTTATTGACAGTGCCTAGATATCTCGTTTAATGTTATAACCTAATTGAATTCCGAGCATATGGCGTGTACATATTTTATAGCAGCAGCTGTCATTCAAAACCATGATATAAAAATTATTCATATCCTATATTGTGTATGCTATGACAGGGTGATTGGCCATGGGTACTTGGCTACCTATGGGCCAGGCTTTACTTCCGGCCGAATACAATGACGACCGTTACTACCTCCGTTTGCGGACCAATTTATTTTCATGTCTATATTTATATTCTTGGAAAGATACATTAATAATCCATCTGAGCTATATAATGTACCAAAGTTTCTATAAAAAAACAATTAAGGGATGTTTTTTTTATAAGAAACTTTAAGGACTTTTGAGCACCTTATAATCCGTGTCATAAATTTGATTGTAAATCCCAGAAATTGCCGCATGAGCAATTTGTCTCCAAGGTTATTAGATGCATAGACAATGGCGTATTTTTTGTTTCAGTTTTATTGTTGCACCGAGTTGAAGCCCGTTCTGTCCGGAGCTTTTTTCATCAAAATATGCATTGCGTACCTTGCATATTTATATAGGTAAAGTAGATATTCTAAGGGAATGTCGCAACGCAAATCGCAATTCAATTGAATATGTAGGAAACCTTGGGAGTTGCTTTTCCTAGAAATCTTAATACATACTTCGGTGTGGGCTCACTTCTATGCCAATCAGTATTCTGACTCAATGTTCATTATCAGATGTTATGATGAATACGGTACCTATGATGCTGGTATTCAAAGTACGTAGACTAAGTGCCGATGCACACTTGTCGTGTGGATTAGTTCGGGAACTAATAATAATAATGCTTTATTGAGGACACAATGTAAGACTTGTACTCTGACAATCGGCGGTCTTATCGCAAGTAGCGATTTCTTCTAGACAACCTAACCTAACCTACAAGTGTAGAAAAGCTAGGCCTACCATGACAAAGTCAATGGCATGAATATTCCCTATCACCCCAACTAGCGTAAAGCTGTATCACGAGGGCTGGTGTCCATCCCTAACACTGACTTCGCTATCACAAGGCGTAGCTCTAAGCTAAGATGCGGCGGCAGCGGGTATTGGTAGTGATTAGTGTTGTATGATCTAGCATGCACACGTGCGCCGGTGCCAGACTTTCGCGAACAATTGACTTTTCAAGACGGCTGCCGCCGGCCATGTGTGTACCTAGGACCACAGTCCTCACGGACATGATTTCGTACGCCCTGACTGTAATAGAACTACATAAAACTGCTCAGCAATTTCTCGAAGTCCGATTCCCGTTGTCCTTTTACTGGTATATTATTCTATTGAATTAAAGCAGGTGAACATATTTGTGCAAATTGTCAGAACCTCCTTCAGATAATTAAACAAAATGTTCAATTAGGTACCTAGTTCCCATCGGATCATGCTATCCAATTTGCAGGAGCAGGCGCAGTCAAAGATCAGAGTTTTGAGACATACCTACCTAGATTATCTACCTACCTAATATTGGTTTATATTGGTCAATTTTGGTCAATATGGATTTTTGGAAACTTAATTACCTGTTCTTGTAAAGATTAGCCAAACCTATAGGTACATTTACACAACAAAAAACAACAAAAAAATGCACAGATTTAAGCCGGTCCCCGGCGTCAAGTACTATGGAAGTGAAAGGAAGGTAGATTTTTATAAGTTATGTTATGTCAATCTTCTCAGCAATCCTAATATTTGAATACAATAGCACAATAACTCAAAATAACAAGTATACTTTTACAGTAGGTACGGATTACTCACCGAATCTCGTGAACGACAATCCAGCTTTCCGAGAATTGGAAATTTCAAGAAACTCAATTTGTATTGAAACTAACACAGTTCGATAATGCACAGCATGCCTTGCTAAATGTTCTTCCGTTCGTATAAGTTTATTGTGTCGTGTAATTATTAATTTGCTTCGGAGAAAAACTTTCTATTGTACGTAATAAATAAATACACATCTAACACCCGACTGCGAAGAGCGAAAGCGTGTGACTGACTTGAGTGGACTGGACTGACTTGCTTGACTTGACTGACAGACTCAAACGTAGTGACAATGACAGCGCGACTTGGATTTGACAGTTTGACGTTGACATACCATAATAGGAGTGCGTTAAGAAACTACTACCCGCTAATATTTATAGGGAAGTTAAATACATATGTTCGAATGTATTCGAAAAAAAAATAAATGAATTACATGTAGTGTAGCATTATAAACTTATTTATTTCAGAATGATGATGAATGAAGAAATCAGCCAGAATAAAAATTATACATACCTACTACATAATTAAATTAAATAATCCGTGGGAATAAATTATTTTCCCGGTTCAAGAAATGAATATCACGGTTGAATTAAGAAAAGATCCATTTCATTCTGGGCCTGGTCCATGTACACTACATAGAAAAATTTGGAAAAAATAGGAGATTACAAGAAAAATACAATTTAATTAATTTGAAGACAAATGCGATGGTACAAGAATAGTTCTTCTGGTAAGTTTTTTACTATGTGAACACTATTTGAAGGCCGCCATATCGGTTTATAATTGGCGTTTGACACGACATTGACATATTTTTCATGTCATGTTGTTTGATTTGATGTTTTTGTTTTGTCAGATAAATGTAGGTTGTCAAAATGACATTTCACGCACGTCCATCCGCCATATTTTTGTGGCGCTGTGTGTTGCTCTCTTTGTCAAAGAAAATCTTAATGTACCTTAGAACGAAGTCAATTTAAATAAAATAACCAATTAAATACGTTTACTTTATTGCTTAGCCATATTTTTGAGTAGTGTACACCGTGCAGGCCCAGGCTCCATATATTGATGAAACGTCTCTTTTACGTTTATACATAGCTTCCGCCCATGGCTTCACTCCTGTGTTAAGCACCCAGATAAAAAGTAGGTACTTAGCAAATAACTCTCTTGAGGTTTTTTTGCTATATTATCTAGGTAACTAGGTACTATCCATAGAGTAATTTTGTATATACCGTACTATCCAAAAAAAATTACGTACCTACCTCGTTGGTCTATGGCTCAGTCGCTGCTTAAAAATAAAGACAAACCAACATGCTTTTGGATGTACTATAAGAAATTCATTATTTTTTCTTCTTCGAAGGAGTTTTCTTGATATTGCGCATGAAACGGAACGCGCCTAGACCACGGCGCACCATGGTACCGCGCCACCACGCTTGGATCCTCGTCGCGCATGCTCTCACACGCTCTTCGCGGGCCAATCGCGCTGCACGCTCGCGCTTGAATGTTAGCCATGAGCGCATCTCGCCTTCGTGCAAATCGAACTGAAAAAATATATACCTACTTATGTACATAAACAAACTATATACTTACTTAGTGACTTCTCAATAATTACATTGTAAAGAATCCTCTTCACAATAATTACAATATCAGCATAATTCAATTTTATTTCGATCAGCCTCTTTGGTCCTGGGCAATCATCGAGCCCTATGAGTTTCGGGCTAACTTGAATCTGCCTACCCACTGATCTTAATTATGGTATACTTAGAAGAACGCTGACTAGGTCTCCTGTCTGCTATAATAAGAAGAGAACAGAAAAGCTAACAAATTTTATTTCAACCGTTTTACCAGCTTCTGCAGCTCTTCATGTCTTAGGGTAGCCACCTGAAGTTGCTCGCATCTGGCAGCTAACCTGGCGTTTATGTCGACGGTATCGGTGGCGTAACGCTGCTCCCAATAAGCTAAAGAGTCTTTGCGCTCCTGAAATCATTAGAAAGAGATCACATTTAACTAGTTACCAAAAGACTCACCTGCTTAATAGACCCACCTGCCGAAATCTTCGAAGCTACAACTTAGACTCTAGTCCAGCTACTGGTCTAAAGAGATGGGAAACACTTGGCATGTCTAAACTTCAGGGATCTATCGGTGTCTGTCAATTCCATACCTTAACCTGTATCTCGTATGCCTTCAGCAGTTCTTCATGCACCCGTCGCTCGTGATCCATATTAGGCAGAGGGGCTCGCGGTTGCTGGCATTGGAGCTCCAGAGATTCAGCACGAGCGGCCACCCACTTCTCAGCATAGATGAGACGCATACTCGTGTTCAACTGGTCATCCTGGAATTAAACGCATAGCAACGTTGATGATACAAAAGGATTCTAAGGGCTAATGAAACCTATAATTTCCCTACCTATAATTTGGGTACCTATCTTCAAGAGCAGATTGAATAGGTTTCTTCTAGGCAAACGTGCTACACCGTAGACCACATCGTCACATAACATCAGGGGAGATTGTCAGTGGCGCATTTGCAGTCTTAGCCACTCTAGGCCCCAGTGCATGTGCCGCCCCTTCCTCAGCACCCATCATTAGACTAGGTACATAATGAATTTACTTTATTGCCAACTTTATCTAAATCAAAATCATAAATTTAATTAACCATAATAGCTACTAATTTGTAATTATATTCCGAGATGATGAGCTTTTCTACGACAATTTCTACAAATTTTTGGTCACGATTTGCCGCCCCTAATATCTGGCCGCCCTAGGCCCGGGCCTACTGGGCCTTAGGGCAAATCCGCAACTGGAGATTGTGGCCAAACGTCAGCATATTTTGTATAAAAAAAAACAGAACTCCTCGACCAATAGGTGGTGCAATTGTCTGATAGACTTTGATATATCGATTTTGAATCACGCTCGTGTTGATTGAACTTACATTGATCTTGTCTCTAATGATGGCTGTTTTATGATCAGCGTTGCGTAACTGCGTAGCCCACTGGATTCTTTTTCTCTTTAACTCTTCGGCTACTCCATCAAGTGACCTTACAAAATAAAATTGGATTTTGAAAAATAATTTTAAGTTTGCAACAGCTCTCAAGGCCATTGTCGACCTTGTTGGCGCCTTTGGGGAATGCCCCGGGCTAGATCGCTGCAACGGGATAAATATTTTAGCAAATTTTGCCAATTATTCTTATTCTCAAAGCGCCCCTACAAAAACCATCAAGCTATTTACTTTTCACGTCTCACAGTGACAAGCGAGTAACTCACGACCATTACGGACTCGGGCCTGACGGACTGGTGACGGAGTTCAATTCCCGTTTAAAAGCCTTCGTCCAATAATAGCCGAACAAATAGGTACCGGTTCCTCCAAAGCATGAAAGAGTCATTTGAGCTAGCAGTGGAAACCTACGCTAACAGCTGTTCATATTGCAGGCGCTTGGAGACAGCAGACGAAGCCCGCAGGATCAGAGTGCCCACTGCCTCGTGCAACGTCGGGAACTCTCCATTGTCCACCAATTCGATGAGGATTTTACTCAAGACCTCTTTGACTGTATCCCTAAAAGTGAAGTGAATAATAAACAAGCATTTTGTTCACATTACACTACACTCACCGGCAGAAAATGGCCCTATACTAAAAGAAGTTAGTTGTTTTTTATTTTTTACTGTTTATGCCAATAAACTATTTTTTTTTCGAATTCGCGTTTTGGCCACATTTTCTGCCGATGGGTGTAGCTATATTATGACTTATAAAAATCGGTGCTTCCGCTAACCGTTACGTGTGTTAACAATCATCCAAACATCTGAATAAACTTTTGTAGGAATTTCAATTTTATTTTTTTGTATGCGGCCGTACCTGTAGCCTATAATAGCCTGTAGACCTGCCTACGCCACACGAAAGACATCAACGCGCTTTTATACTTATAATTTTATCGGAATTATAAATTTGAAACTCTTCAAATGGAGTTTCTATGAGGCCAACCTCAACATTATTACACAAAGACTTCAGAGTCCGACTACAGACTTGCTGCTACGCTTGGTGTAGGTAGGTAGGTCTGTGTAGGTCTCGTGTAGGTACAGACATACTATAGGTCGTGTAGGTCCAACATGTCGACATCTTTAATGATAGCATTTGTACAATATTTAATTCGCTAAGAGTATATATAACTTTAATTTTAGACAGTAGGCACTTTGGTTTATAGTGTAAGCTTGCTGTTTTAACTGAAATAAATAATTCTAATTCTACTATACATAGATAAACCTAATCTATCTTTTAAAACATTATCTACGTACAATATATTGTGATATAATTATATTAAACGAGTACTGTAACTAATACATAATCCCAAAAGGGGCTTAATTGAAAAAAAATTGTGAAGACAAAAAATATTATTTTTCTTCCGATTTTTTACATTTTATCATAAAATGTAAAAAAATCTATGTATCTATGTATTAGCAAACGGTTAGTAAAGCATAGGGCGACATCTTAATTTTATTTGAAGAACTTACCTGTCCCGCGCCAGTTTTTTGCTTTGGAGCTTTTCGCTTTTGCTGCTGATTTGCCAACATTGTGACCGAAGCTCAGTGCTTCCCTCTGTGAACAGTTTCATTTTATTACCCATAGAGGGCATTAGGAACTAATCTTTTGAAATATGGGAATCATATTGCTGGGAAGTGAAGTTCCTATGAACCCATTTTGAAAAAAATGAAAATGTAAGAATTTTAGTAACTAATAACAATTAACCAGATTATCATGTCTGGTTTTTTGAGTATGGGTTGAGGTAGCAATATTCCAAGTGGTACTTGGTATATTGTTATTTTAACTTAAGCCTAAACTTAAACTAATAGTGAGTGATGTGTTCAAATCATTCACTATTTGTTAGCCTATCGTCAAATATTGTAGTCTTCTACCTACGAATGTGTCTGCCTGCACACTCTTACACAACGCCCTTTTTAAGTATAGCTACCCTAATTTGTGGACAACGGGGCTGATTATACTTTAAGAACCGCCTATTCTATAAGATTTGTTATGTAATTTTTAAGTGTAATTGTTTGTTGTAATTCTAAATAAATAAAAATAAATAAAATAATACATTGATAGGTATTGATAACATGAAATAACTATTGTAGATAGGTAAGTAGGCACAGATTATATTTGGTAGCAGCATAAAAACTTACCCAAGATTCTAATTTGCAGCAGTGAAACTTCCAGAGTTAATGCAAATAAAAGAGCATCCATTTTACTGATCCTGAAAAAATAAAACTATAAAATATTTAGCTCCACGTTTAGCCGTCAATATTTTTCACACCTTTCAACCCTAATACCAGCTTGCGCGCGTGGCTTCGCTCGCATAAAAAGCCTTTATTCTATTCTATGTAAGTACCAAAGAACTCTATCCATTCCAAGTTTCATAGAAATCGGTTGAGCCTTAACGATGTGATTGAAGCACAAACATCCAAACATCCTCACAAACTTTCGCATTTATAATATTAGTAGGATAATTTGGAGACGAAAGAAAAAAAACGATGGTTGATTTTTCCAATCAACTATTCTTGGTCTCGATATCAACCATATCACGATATCACCATATTGGGTATCGTAGCAACTACCAACACTTCACGACGCGTCGGAAGGAACTATGGTTATTTTATCGATAACTAGCTTCCGCCCACGGCTTTTTGCTCTCCTAACTACTACTAATGTTAACTAGGCTAATTCTATTGCAGGTCGTCGGAAACTGTAGTCGTGAACTGTGAAATATATGTATTTAATGTGATTTAACTACAAACGTATGAATTCGGCTACAGCTACGGCGAAAATACGGCTTTTAGGAGGAGGTAGGGCACAGCGAGATTTTCTCGCTCTAAATTGGAGCAGCCCGCCGGGGAGGTACCTCCGGTACAGAAGATCGCAGCCAAATAACATTATTTGTTACAATACAAATAGTGTTGTGTTCCTGCGGTGAGTAAGGTTGCCAGAGCTCTTTAGGGGGGGAGGGGTTCGGCAGGCAACGTATTAGCAATGCTCCAGGTATTGCTGATGTCAATAGGCGACGTTAACCACATACCATCAGAAGGGCCGTAATACTGTTTGCCTCCGTATAACATAAAAAAAACACACAAACTAATGCATTTATTAATTATAGTTTACTTGCTTGCTTTCTTGATTTATGAAGTACGCGGTACGTATTGCTTTTCCTCAAAAACGGGCTTTAAATTATAAATCCTAATGAATTTGATCTATGTCAGCTATTAAAAATAAACCATAATGAAAAACAGTCTACTTTAGTACAAATAAAGTGAAGCTTCATTTTAATTGGCCAGGGTCGCCAGAACTTTATTACTGTATATAAAAACTTTAAAATTCATTTCTCTGAAATACATATTAAAAAGCTTTCAAGGGTTCCTAAGTAGATATTAAACTTTTCATGTAGATATGAATGTGATAGATGGCATGTGGGTCTCAATTCCATGTATTTTGGCGTAGCTAATTGAGAAATAATAATACTAATATTTATAACACCCAACTGTCACATACATAGTCCTGACCTCAAACTAGGACCAGTATCAGAGACTACTAGTACCATGGTACCACAACACCCAGACCCGGAACAAATATTTGCTGATCTTGCAAACATTTGTCCCATAGTGGGAATCGAACCCGAGCCCCTTGCGTCTCAGAAGGGCACTCGCCCGCCGTTGGAACTATACCCGCGGCGAACATCACACCTTCAATATATTCTGTACCCACCCACCCTACCTCTCTAGGAGAAGCCACATGACCACAGTCGATTCTCCACTGTCAGTGAACAAATGCACGAAAGAAGTCTTACGAAACGCACTTTAATCTTTTCACCACCCTGCTTCTTTCACAACAGTTATCGGTCCGTGGTCATTGACCTAATTCAGGATGACCAAGAATGAACCAGTGACCCGACATCAAGCAAGCAGCAGCAAAGAAGCATCTGGTGCGTACGTGGCCAAAAACGTAGGCCTACGTGACTGTGCTACAGTTCGAGTAAAAGCATATTACAACATAAACATAAACAGCATAAACCGTATTACAACAGTATTATTATGAATTCAGTTTTTCCAAATTCCGTCCGGAATATTTATTTATTTAAAAGCTGCCACTGAGTGGTGAAGCGGCAGGTCGAAACACCGATATCCGGATGAAATAGACCGATTTCTAACAGCCTGGAGAGAGGAAGTCAAGTATGGATGGAATCGAAGAAACCTCTGCCTATCATAATAATAACGTAATTTTGCAAGATATATCCATAGTTAAACAGTTTGATCGTGCGCTTGAGAGAAGTAATGAAATCACGTGGCTTTCCAGGCGTGTCGCCCAAATTATATCACGACGCTGAGTATGCCTTGGGCGATGTGTGACGCGGTACTCGCAACACTTATGATAGCATCGTAGGGACAGAACAGAAAGAACTAATTAACATGGCCAATATTTGTCTAGGACAAAGCATTTTGCTTGCAAAGCTAGGACATCCTAACTTTTGGTAGATATGTTTGTCACACACCTATACCTACAGTAAGTACTAAGTTCGGCTGTAAGAAACGTAGGTTATCTGCTATTTTCAGAACATATCTCTATAAAGAGATGTTTTTATCCTATAGCCCATTGAAGTTGCAAACTAAGCAATGAATGACAGATGCACGGAGCAATTCAATGACTCCTAAAGTCCTAAGGTGATACGTAATGAGATTATCCCGCTATTTATTCTTGTTCTAGATTTTTAATGAATCATTTTTTTTTAATAATTGCGAGGTTGTATCATCTATTCACCCAATATGACAAAATACAAAGCCAAAAAAATTATTAATGAACTAAAACGGGATGGAATTACAGCCCAAGTGCTTTCCTTGCTGTGGTGGTTAAATTAAAAACCAATTAATGCCCGTCAAAGGATAGGACCTGAGTTAGGGAGGTTGATTGGGCTCTTTATTTGGGGGCAAGTCTATTCATTTCGCTACGGAACGAGCATGACACGGGCAGAATTCATGTGTAATAAGGAATATTGGAAATAGTTTATAAATCCGATAATCGATTTTATTTATTTGACTGTTTATTACTTTAAAACTAGCTGTTTCGTATTCGAGGTTATTTAGGTTCCTCCCACAGATTCCTTTTGAGACGCTTTTAAAAAGTTTATGAACCATAAAACTATTCCAATGACATTTTCAGACAATATTAAATTGAATTTCATAATAAAACTTGTTTGTACCTACATAATTAGTAGGTACTACGATTACTATAGTAAGTAGTTATAATATAGTACTAGTAAAGTCGTGCTTAAAAGGCGTGCGATATGCCATGTAAAATTGATTTTAAATGATTGTGACGTCTTCTAAATAAAGTTAATTTTGAGTTTCTTTTAGGAGCTTGCGATATCGTTGAGTTATATAGTACCTACACCCCCAAATGTCAAACACAAAATTGACTTTTTCCCTGATTATTTTGACATATCGCACGCCTTTTTGAACATAACACTATCAGGGCCAATCCCACACAAAAATACCTTTGATTCAAATATACCTATAAAAATCTCTTGTCGTATGTACCTACTCTATAATTTTATATTTTTTTACGAGTAAAAGTCGCTGGACTTTTTTTCTATTGTACGAGTATAACCTACAATGAAGTTCACTACATTTCGAATAAAGGCATCGTTTTTTTTTTTTTTTATGTTATGCGGAGGCAAACAGGCTTACGGCCCTCCTGATGGTAAGTGGTTACCGTCGCCTATTGACATTAGCAACACCTGGAGCATTGCTAATGCGTTGCCTGCCGAACCCCTCCCCCCCCCCTAAAGAGCTCTGGCAACCTTACTCACCGCAGGAACACAACACTATTTGAAACAAATAATGTTATTTGGCTGCGATCTTTTGTAAGGCGGAGGTACCTCCCCACACGGGCTGCTCTAATTTAGAGCGAGAAAATCTCGTATAACGCTAAATAAAAAACAAATAAATAAGTAACGTTTTTATTGAACGTAATTTATATTTACTGCATCTGCTTTACCTTAAATATTCATAGAGATCAATAAGACAGGTAACATAAAATAACACGTACGATAAATACTTAGCATAAATCTGTACAATGAAATGATATATCACTATAACTAATAGGCGATATATCACTATAACTAATATAAGTATAATTAATTAACGCGAAGAAAATAAATAATGTATCTAAAGGGTACACTGAAGTGAAAGGAGTCTACTTTAGGCTTGGATCCACATACCTACCCTAGCTAAAAATAACAAGGCTTTTTTTTTAAATACTACAGAGGTGGCAAACAAGCTGACGGTCCACCTGATGGTAAGCGGTTACCGTAGCCTATGAGCGCTTGCAATACCAGAAGCATCACGCACGCGTTGCCGACCCCGAACCCCCTTCCCCCCTAAAGATCTCTGGCAACCTTACTCACCGCAGGAACACTACACTATTTGAAACAAATAATGTTATTTTCTCCAATTCAGAACGAGAAAATCTCGCTGTGCCCTACCTCATCCTAAAAGTGGCTAGACTGGCCTCATAGCTCAGTTGGTAGTAACTCTGCCCTCTGCGCTAGAGGTCGCGGGTTCGATTCCCGCACTGGACAAGCATTTGTGACTAACACAGATGTTTGTTCTGTGTCTGGGTGTTAAATATATATCTATTATGTATATCAGTCTCTGGTACCCATAGTACAGGCTATGCCTAGTTTGGGATCAGTAGACCGTGTGAATATGTCCGGAATATTTATATATTTATATTTTATTTATATTAAAAAAAAAAAAAAAAAAAAAAAAAAAAAAAAAAAAAAAAAATAGGTCGTAAATATTTTTTTACTCCACTCAACTGACATGTCGTGCATTGAAATCGCTCTCAATTACTGTAGTAGGTCAGCGGCCAGGTTGAAGTATGGTGGCCCTGAAAAGGGCATATGACCGGTCGGTGAAAGAATCAGTGTAGTCATTACGTGCACATGTCACATGACTTCAAATTTTTAGGTTCTAGGACCTCCCGGTTTCCTCGCGATGTTTTCCTTCACCTTTTGAGAGCGATAGCATAGCGCACATGAATCTTCCGAATGGAAAATCCATTGGTGCATGACCGGGATTCGAGCCCACGACCTGTGGGTCGTAAGGTGGGGCCACTACCATGACTCCACCTCTACAAGGTGCCTCTCAACCTATACAAGGTACCTTTCTCTTTTACTATTTATTTATTTATTCTCGACTCCTATGTATTATTTAAATTCCTTACGCCACGGATTTTAGATATACAATTCATAATCTTAGTAAGGAGCAAGCCTAGCGACTCGGGCCTAGCTTTGCCAATTTATGTATTTCGTAAGAAGGCAGCCAGTGCAGGTATGTGGTCGCAAGGCAGTGTATCATTTATTTTTAAATTTTTGGCACAATCATTACTACGGCCGAGGCAATTTTTTCTCAATTCGATGGCAGATTTTATTGAATGCTATAAATCGTAAAATACTTAAATTTTTAATAATGCTAAGGAGAATAATGGATATAGTGGTTTATGAGATAAATAGATAGGTAACTATACATTTTTGCTGAGCACCGAATTGAGAATTTCATACTTTTCATTATAAACTATTTGAAGGTAAATATTTATTACAAGTGTAGTAAAGTTTTAACATCGATGCCTACATAATGACTTCGTAGGAATGTAGATTTCTAAAGAAACAGCGATCTACGTAACATTTTAACAAGCATAGAAAAATACAATTAAGAAAAGTGGGTTTATATAGGTACTGTTCACCACAAGACAAGGTGTTACATCAAAATCAATGGTACCTAGGTATGTTGAGCTGGATAACATACCAACCTACCACGACGTTCTTAATCTTGTGAATCAATTACCACTAACAATCCTATTATTTCCTGTTTAATAGATACATATCGCTTCCGTTTCAATTTGAGATGATTTTAGAACTATGTCATAACACTGATTACAAGTATTGAATCATAAGTATATACTTACCTAGTGAGTATGTATCTAGTAAACATCAATTCCGATTCATACCTACAAATTCAAATATTTCCTTATTTGATTAAAAGAAAAACAATGTTTAGAATAAGAAAACCTACATTCCAAATTTTTGATGTTAAGATAAATTTTTGATGTAACACCTTGTCTCCAGCCAAGTAGTGTAAACAGCACACAGGAACAGAAAATAAGTTGTCAGGATTGTACTCTAGTTGTCGTAGCGAGCTGGTGCGGAGTTAGCCCAGAAACCTGTAAGAAAAGAACAAATTACCAGGCACCCTTATTTTAATTTTATCTTAAAACATTTATTTTATACAATCTTGCAATACCTATATCCCATATGTCAATAACTTTGTAATCAATAAGTTTTTCAATTTTCATAAAGATTCGTTCTGAGATTAGGCACTTAGTACAAACAAATAAACAAGGAGACAGAAACTTCCGATTCAAAAAATGTTGTGCAACATGTTGCATATGATCTCCTAAACATGTTAACAAAATATTTAGGACAATATTTAATAGTATTTAGGACAACTATCTATAGGTCGAGAGATAGAGACTAAGTATAGGTCGTTCGTAACGGTCTTTAGATAGCTCAACTGTTTCTTGTTAAGAGTTACTTAATATATATAACATGTTTAAAAAAATACATTTGCACAGAAATTTTGTGCGTTGTTAAGCCGCGTTCAATCAAACGTGCGATATGTCATCTAAAATATATTTTAAAATTATTTTACGTCATCCGTATAAAGTAAATTTTGAGTTTGACTTTTTGGAGCTTGCGATATCGTTGAGCTACATCGCACATCCCCAAAGGTCAAACTAAATATTGACTTTCTTCACTAGAGGTAAGGATTATTTTGCAATGGATTTATATGACATATCAAGGCCTTATCGCAAGCCGTTTGAACACGGATTCAGCCCTGAAACCTGTTAGAAAAGAACAATAAACCAGGCACTGATCCTAAATTTAATTTAATCCTCAAAAATAGGCAAGTAGGAGTTTTAATTAGAAGTTTGATGAACGATTAATAGCTCTCAAATGTTTTTTCTAACCCGAAATTACTAAGCGATGGGTGGAAAGATTAATTACGCAGCATCCGTCTTGTTTCGCCTATAGATTATTTGAATTTGAGATACGCGGATGCTGCATAAATTTAACTGAAGGTTCAATCTATTGTGAATGTGAAGGGTAGAAAATACCAAAATAACTTTTTACTCTGCGCTTTGCAGCGACCTTCTGACTGCATCATTCATTACACATTATAAAAACGGTACATTAAAAAAACTAAACTCTGCAGTCTGCAGCTTTTGTTTTCTATTCATTCATCTGGTTATTTTAGGGTTGTTTCACACGTAACACAAACACACATCAACCACAACGACACCACGTGGTCGGGCGCATATTTTGTATATTATGAAATATTTTAATAAAGGCAATTCTGATGTTAACATTTACAAGTAATATGTGACTGAAATGTCTTGCGAACTCGTGTCCGGCACGCTTTAGTCCATACCTCATATTTAGTTCTCAGGACCCGAACGAGTACCTACCTTGTATAAAGGTAAACGTATCATTCACACTTTTCATTAAATATTCAGAAAAAAATCAATGGTGTTTTATAATTTAGTCTCGAAGTCGTAGAGTAGAACCACGCGTAGCGTAGGCGATTCCCTCCAATAATTTATTCCGTTTGTATCTGCCCTCAGTTTCCAAGCTTAATGCCCCGTGCTGCTTTCTCAGCGACCCAGTTACATTTGCAGTTTGAAATAAAGATTAGCGCTCTATTGTTTTATACTGGCGGGGAGGTCGTATCGGACTGCAGTAAACTTGATTTTCATTTCACTGATCTATCCTGTTTTATGTGCTCCCTAACCGGCTTTATAATTTAACATTAACTGTCCTTTAGGTACCTTTATAAATAGGTATTAGAGCTTTACTCTTTCCACTTTTAAGCTCCAAAATTACTCAACGTGCTGCCTGCATCTGACTGAGATGGGACAAGAACGACCACATTTAGATTATTTAATTAAGAAATACTGTAAGTGGCATAGTATGTTGTCTTATTGAAAATTAATTCATTAAACCTTTAACCTTATCTTGTATGATTGAGAACTTAAAGTCTTGTCAAAATGACGCCACAATATAGATGGTGATGTATGACACAGTATATACAAGTCATAGCCTGTACACTTCTAAGTATACAAAATTATTATTACCTATGACAATAAAGATATTTCTGTTTCATTAAAGTTGAAAATGACACAGGTTGACGGTTATGTACTTACATATTTTTTTAGGTTTAAATGTGTACGTCTTTATTTTTAGTACAATGGCATCATTGAGACTGTAACGACTGTAACTAGCACGGAAGGAGTCATTCTTCATCGCATTGGCATGGTGCACCTCGGGCATTATTTAATGAGCTCACCTCGCTTGCCTACGTTCTGCAGGAAGACCCGGTTAGCCATGGCTTGCCGCTGGTTGGCCTCGCGCATCTGCTTGCGGGCCACCTCCAGCAGCAGCCGCTGTCGCAGTACTTCCATTGGGTTGCTGATTGAGAGTGACGGCATCTTGCGCTTCGGTCGAGCGCGCACGTCGCGTAGCTCTGCCACTCTCTGCAGGAATCCCAAAAACTTTTAAGCCATGTTCAAGCGACTTGCGATGTGTCATCTAATTCGTTAAATTTATCCTTACGTATTCTGAACAAATTTAATTATGAGTGGGCTTTTAGGAGCTTGCTTATCGTAGAGCTATATCGCACACCCCCAAATGTAAAACTCAAAATTGAGTTTGTTCAGAAGAGGTATAGATATTTTTGAAAAGAATATTATGGAACGAACCTATCGCATGTGGTTTGAGCTCGGCTTTAGAAGTCGAACTTCATTAAAATTTTCATAAAAATATGATAGATTTATATGTAATCGAGGTAGCAAACTAGTGAACGGCCAACCTGATGGTAATGTTAACCGAAGCTTATAAATGCTTGTAATCAGCCTCTGCCAGACCTCGAAAAGAGCTCTAGAAACCATAAGAAACGCAGAAACACAACATTATTTAAAAAACATTATTTAATTTCACAGACTGCTGCTCCAATTTTGAGCGAGAAAATCCCGCTGAATTTCTACCTAAGATTGTTAAAATTGTGAAAAATAAAACGATAGCATCCATTTGCCATCGTTTTAATTCCAAGGTCCGCTTCACACACTCGCTTCGCTAGTTTCATGGTTACACTTACGATACAGCTAATTTCTAAATCGATAATCTTTACGTCACTGAAATGGATATGGCTAATTATCAAAAAATTGCGTGGTATCCTAAAATACCGAACTAAATAAAACTTCGCCCAGCACAATTCGTGCAATTCCAACACCTTAGTTGTCCATTGAAGTAGAATAAAAAGGTGACTCTGCGCGCGTAGAGGCGTAGAGTCGTAGAAGCACTCATCTAACGAAGGTGCTATTATACTTATTGAATTACGGACCCTCCGTAGGACCGATAGAACCGACGGCATTCATTCCTCAAGAAAAGGGTAAATGTTTGTACGGATTGCCGACTGTAAAAAAGACTTTCCCACTGAGCATCAACGCTGTAAGTGCTACCTCGTAGATAAATTAGATAACTCTGATTAACTTAAGTAAGTACGTAATGGAAATTTCTTGTTTGATTAGTAGGTTCCTTCTAATTGCTATTTATATCTTTTGAATGGAAACATTTTCGAGGCTAGTCTGATGGTCCAGATATGGTCAATACGTGAGAAGCTGACTAAGCAGCGGATTTTCTCACAATGTTTTTCGTCACCGTTATAATCGGGTGTTAAAGTGCACATAATTTTCCAATTGTAAAATTCATTACTATTGCACGACCAGGATTCGAACCCGCGAACTTCGGATCGGGTGTAGTAGAGGTAGACTGGCGTAGGCAGCTCCCACTAAGTCAACACGCATGATACTAAGAGTTTTTTCGACCAAGAAACTTATTTGTCATAACTCACAAAATCCAAATGCTATTTTGAGTGCAGCAGCTAAAACTACATTTATATAAAGAATTTTTTTTTAATTGGTATATGATCGAACTTTCTGTTAAGTTTGAGTTTGATTTATTAATAAAGGCCTCAGTTACTCTTAGCTAACCTAGTAACTTCCTTACTCATAACCACATATGTATTACTTAATCCATCTCGCACTAAAGCCGAATCCAAATTTACTGATCTTATCCTCTCATATCAATCAAAATGAGCTGCGAGTGTTTAAACGAGTCATGGTTTTGAAGGTGGTACAGATATAATCCGAGTATATTCAATATGGTTGTTTTTATATTAATTACTGAGTAGCTCTTGGTCGTGGTAAAAATTGTGTGATCAAAAGACTTAAGCCGTGTTCAAACGGCAAACAATATGTTCTTAATATGTCATATAAAATTCATTTTAAAATGATCCTTACCTCTACTGAAGAAAGTCAATTTTGAGTTAGACATTTAAGGGGCGCGATATAGCTCAACGATATCGCAATCTCCTAAAGTCAAACTCTAAATAAACTTTCAATAAACTTTATCAGAAAACGTAAGGATCTATTTAAAATAAATTTTAGATGACATATCGCATGCCGTTTGAACAAAGCTTTAGTGCGCCTAGCAGAGGCTCTTTTTATGCACAATATCGTCTACATTGAACGAAGTCATACCTATGATGTATTATGATAACTAGGTCGATAAAAATCTGACTGATCCAATTTGATGTGGTACAGAGATTAGCTATGTCACAAAGGCGGTGCGGGCTTATGCTAATAAATTAAACTGCGAAACTTATTATTGAACGTTTATTGTGTTCAGATGCACATTGACTTTAAAAGTCATCAATAGATATAGATATATATAAACTAGTTAATACAAGACCATTGCATTTCTCAATGTATCCTCTTGATAGAATTTCATTTTCAACTTAGAATTTTATAAGCTATAACACTTAATAATCAAAAATACCTAAATACTAATGAGCGTAACATCTCCAATTATTGACCGTTCTCCAGTTATTGGTCCCCATTCTAAAACTATGATCTCATTATCTCTTGAAAGCTATCATCATGTGACTTGTTGTGTGAATTTTTATTTTTTTAACTGATCTTTTGATTAGAATATAAGATTGGGCGGCCAACAACTGGAGCAATAGCTTGGAGCTGTTACGCTAGCTACTCTCTATAAATTCTAACATTACAAAACAATAAATACCTTTCTACTAATTTGAACTTACTTTGGCTACATGAAGACATTTTATTTTTTTCATACATTGAGTTGTACTTAAGCTGTTCAACTAATCTAATATTAACAACAGGTTGAGTTTTCTTGAACATTACATAATATTAATTTATAATTTTGACTATTTTTCGTGCTATTTGTATTGTGAGATCTGTTCAGTGTTATTGTAATGATTTTTTTAGTTTAGTAGTACTTGTCTGGAACTGCGGACCACTGCTGGTATCCTGTAAAAAGAAAAAAAGAACTAACTGAATACAGAATGGTATAAGCTGTAGATCGGAGCACTTAAAACCCCGCTTTTTTATGGATTTGTCTATTTAAAAAATAACACAAACTTTTTTACAAAAAACAGATTTGCTCGTCAGAAAGTAAGATAAAAAGGAAAATGTGTAATTTTACAAAATTCAGGGTCGGAAGTACCTCAAACTTTACTTCAAAGATCCTATTGTGAAGAGTCAGATTTTGTCTTTTATCTATTTAAGTCGGTACATAACTGAATATTTTATTATTAATTATATTATTTCTGAAATTATTTCATTTCGTAATGCATAATTTAAAGATTTGAGTCTGAATCAAACTACACAACAGAGTACATTATGTATACCTCTCTAAGTATTCATAAAACTACAATGACACTAACAATACAGTCCTACCTCTTGAGTAGCACTTTAGAGGCACGAAGTTTCACAAGGTTTTTATCGCTCTCGTCTTGAAAACTAAATATATATCTCTAAAATATAAACGAATAAAATGTACGCTCATTTTGGAGATCATCCCTTTTCTAAAACAAGAATTTTACCTAAAACCAATATAAATACATTTAACTACTTGTAAATGAATCGTTCGGCTCTCGATTTTATTTTGCTACGAGCTATATCACCTCTTTTCAGTTTTTTTGCTTTTTTTATACGATTGTGCGGACCCTTACCTTCCTGACTGAGAAGCACGCACGTTCAGGGTTTAAGTGTAAAGTAAAATAGAGCCTATTTGGAATAAACAGCCATCGTAAACTGGCTTAGGCTGGGATAAATTGAGAGCCGCTGTCTATTGACAAATGTAATCTACTCACCTCGTTTGCCGATGTCATTCAAGAAGTTCCTGTTGGCTGCGTAGCGCAGCGCTTGTGCCTTTCTCTCCTTCTCCAGACTAAGCTTCTGACGCAGCACTGACATCGGCAGGTCGATGGACAGGGAAGGCATGCGCCGCCTGACGCGCCCACTGTTGGTCTTCACACCAAGCCACGCATACGGATTAGGTTTCAACCATATATAAAAACACCTACACCTCCAGAAAGTCCTTTGATAATATTTTGAAATAAAAAAACAGACAAACATCTGATAGAGATCTGATGATGTTTTTGTTTCAAAATAAGTTATATTACAAAGATATTGCTGTATATCACGAGCTCTATGTAGGTACCTTATTATTTCATCGGAGAAATTTGGTTGGCAATTCGACCCTTTGGTTAACTACGAGGGTCATAGTCCCTTATCATTCATAGTTGGAAATATGCCTATTGTTCATTTGCTTCCGCACAGGAAGCAATCATCTTCGCAAGAAAAATCTTTACGTAAAGATATTCTGTTGGGTTTTATGTGAGATAGTTTTCTACTTAAAAATTCGAATAACAATTTAAAATAGTAAAAGCTCACTATTACATTTTAACTTTTGATTATCATTTTTACGGCAAGTCTCCTTGTTCTATGGACATCACACTGTAGCCTCAATTCTATTTGTGAAAATTCATCGAAAAATGTACGAGCACCAAGCCGTGTTGCCGCTGGTGATTTTAATGACATAGAAAAACGCTTTAATAAATTTGTATTTACGGAATTAGTCAACACACACACACAACACATATATTCCAGGAATTTGCAAGTTTTACCCGGAATATTTTAAATTTCTAACATATTTAAAAGTCTACTAAATTACAATGACAACAAATGACGTTTGAGGACGTACGGATGTTTGAGCGTTTTCGCAGTGTTGTAGTGGGAAGTTCAACTGTTTCTTGTGGACTTTGTAAAATATGTTGTTTTGTAAATTTTTATTTTGTTCTGTTAATAAAGCCAATGTTTGGTTTATTAAATAAATTATTGGCATACAAATTAATATAATATGGCAAAGTGTTAGGAGGATGAAAAGACGATATTTAAAGTAATAATATTTTATTCAGAATTTTAAAAATATAAATCGAAAACCCAACAATAACAATAAAAAATATTTACTACACATGTGTAATCTATGCTCTATGTGATTGCATATATATAGAAGATTTTGAGTGTGTGCTCTGCTACCATTTTGATGACTTTGATGTTTTCAGTATGCGTCAGGACCACTCCATCGTGCTAGAAAAACCGAAATTCTTAGTCAGTCTCATATCTAGTATACATTTTTATGCTACACGTTTCATGCAAAATATTATGTGCTAGAAAAGGTCTATGAATCATGAAGATTTTAACCGAATTCAAAATAGACGATTATAAATTTGAAGGTAGTGTATTTTTTTACTCCATTACGGCTGGTATGATTTTGATGTTTTTTTTTACTATTGTGTAGGGAATGCCTCCATATAATACCACTCGTAAATTTAACAGATATGTAAAAGTACCATTAACGAGCATATGAGATTATTCCATATCACTTTAAAACAAAATCATCAGCTGGCTTCAAAATTTGCGGCAACATATTATAAGGATGTTTTTGTTGATTCGTTCCACAGAATAGAAAGAAGTAAGTACCATGTTAAACATTGCGTACTTGCCCTACGGTGCATTTACAGTATAAGGCCGTATAATATATGGCCGTAATGTAGAGCTATATCTGATCCAGTAGAGGCCACCTGCTCATAATAATCGGTGGCGCGTCTACAGCTCCTAATTAGCCTTTCTAACTAGTAATAGGTTCGGCTGTTCTGTGATTCGCACAGTTGTCTAATGAAAGGGAACCTATACCTGCAGCGGAGTTTCATTTAGCTTTGGTGAAGATCTGATGGAAATACTTATTGAACAAAACACCTCAACTTGAAGTTGGTTTTTGTATTGTTTTTAAAACGTAATTATTTAAAAGCCGCATCTTCGCTTAACATTTAATTAATATTGACAACCTCAAGTGCCCGACTGATGAGACGCATGGGAAGCGGGCTTGATCCCTGTGGTAGGATCAATGTTTACCCAAGACTTCGCATTATGTTTGTAGTTTCTCAAAACCACGACAAAGGGAAACTAAAGTGGGGTTAGGCAGGCTAATTAAAAAAAACATGTTCGAAAAAAATAAATATAAAAATATTTAACATACCCAGACACAGAACAAACATCTGTGTTAGTCACAAATGTTTGTCCAGTGCGGGAATCGAACCCGCGACCTCTAGCGCAGAAGGCAGAGTTACTACCAACGAAGCTATGAGGCCAGTCAATTATTATCAAGAAAGCAGGGGTTTCCCTTACCTAAAAGCCATGTTCAAAGGGCGCGCAATATGTCGTCAAAAATTTATTTTAAAACCCTTAAGTTTTCTTAATTAAGTTAATTTTGAGTTTGTACTTTAGGAGCTTGCGATATTTTTGGGCTATATCGCCCACCCTCGAATGTCAGACTCAAAACTGTCTTCGTCGAGGTACGGATCATTCTGCAAAGAATTTTATAAGACATCATTCATCATCATCATTTCAGCCGTACGGCATCCACTACTGAACGTGGCCTCCCCCACAGACAGAGCGAATTCCTTAGCATATGGGGGGTTTGCCCATACTCACCACGCTGGGCATGCAGGTTGACGAGCGCAGTTAGAGCTATCGTTGTTAAAATGAGGGACGCTGCTGCCCATCCCCTAGCTTTCTTCCCTTAGTCTTACGTCATCCGCGGATAGGTAGATATGGAGGGGCCTATTCTTCAGCCGGGGTCACCACGGCCTTATATAAGGCATATCAAGGACACATCGCAAGCCGTTTGAACACTGCTATAGTGTAGGAACAAGCAACGACCTTTTTGTACAAAACTTGAATTAACTAAAAAAAACTGACCTCTTTTGCCGATGCGGTTTAAAAAGTCTCTGTTCTCCTGCGCTACGCGTCCCATATAGTAGATGTAGGCATTTCTCTGCAGGTGTTCCACAGGAGGGTTTACTGTGAAGGATCGTCGTTCCCGGCTCGACTTCTCTTCGTGGATTGATTCTTCGGTCGCTTTCTGGGATGGCCTCTTTTCGTTTGCCTCAGTTGTCACCTTCGCGAGTACCTTTTGTTTATCGAACACTTAATGTAAACACTTTCACAAATAATTCACGGTAATTCCTATATATAGACTCAAGCAGCTCTATAGAATGGTAGTGTCAGAGAACATTTGCCGATAGCATCACTGGTTGAACCAAGCAGTTGTATCACGGGGGTAACGGAACAATCCGGTGCCGATTGTCAAGATTATACCTAGTGTGCAAATTCAAATTCGCTGTGATTTCGTAGTGATTGAAAATCTAACTTAAAGCAGTATAAATGAGAAAAATATCAGTCTGCGGTCCTTGTGGGGTGTGAAAGGTTCTACTCCACTCAAGACATGGGGATTAGGTTTATAGTCTGTTCTGCAGTATAAATATTTGCCAGAAATGTTAGTGCGCCGGGTAACGAGAATTATTTTTATGGCGTCCTGAGACGGTAATCAAATAAGAATAAACTTGCGTATCAGGTCACTGGGATGATTATTTCTCGTATCGTTAATTCTAAGTACCTATTTTGATATTAACAGAACACCTGCCAATTTCTGGAGTGCCTTCGAAGTCTCAAATTGACATTGTAATTTATTTTACTAATTACAGGGAGCCTTTACCCTAAAACAAAAAGGACTCTGAAAATCACAAGCAAATAATAGGCCCGTCAACAAACTTCCCCGATGGCGAATTGTCTCGCAGTCCACGAATGATTGACCCAATTTTAATAAAATTATAACAATCGCGGGGTAGATTTTACGGCAACCCTATTTCGTGAGATTAATGTCAATATTATTTCGTTACCTCTAATTTATTTTGCAGACTGTATCCTATGATAGCGAATGGCGTAGCTAGTTCGTAGAACAGCGCTTCGTGGGTCTATGAGGTTTCAAAATATATGAATCATTTGAATTGTGTGCTTTTAATATTTTGAAAATTTATTATTTTTTTACCTGTGAGTCATGTGGCATATCAGATAGCAGGTAGAGCCAAGGAGCTGCGGCGTAGCGGCCTCCCATCGGCTGAACGGCATACAGACTTTCCTACAGAGAAAAAAGCAAATTAATAAAATTGTACATCGTAAAGGTTTTAAAGTGGTCCCAAAAGAGCTTACCCTTTTAATTAGGGCAGTTAACTAAGGCTTAAAACCAATGAGTCAGGTTTTTGACCCGGAGCCGAATTATTATAAAACATATCACATTCACTTTTGTTGGGTCCTACGCACACAAAATGTCCCAGAATTATAATATTAGTAAGTGCTCCTACGGTTTGTATTTTTTATATATTTAAAAATATAATATATTTATTTTGTTTTATTTGGTGAAAAATTGTAATTGTACGTTACCTACTAAAAATAGAGTATGAACCAGTTAACCGAATATATAGGTAGAAATTTGGAGGCTTTTCTTTATAGAAAATTTATTTGTTTACTATTTCTTACTATCCCAAAGGAATCATCCATTTTCCAGGCTACGACCATCTCTGGAATATATTGTTTTCAAAGAAAAGAAGGTAATGTAGGGAGGTTGATACTCTTGGAATTTCTTTATTCATATGGCATGCGTTTTCTTCTATCCAAACAAATGCTTGGCTGCCTAGAAAGAACTCTACTTCTACGGGAACAAGCATTGAGTGTAATAAACCATGCATGAGATCTATTTATACATTCCAAAATTTTTCTGCCAGGAGGAAAGCAGTGTCAAGCCATCTGACTCTCCCACAACATTTCAAACTTATTTACTCGATTACCTATAATGACTAATCTAGTGACTTTATTCAATAACAAAGTGAATAAAGAAACCCTTTAAATAGAAACTGTACGAAAAGTGCTATTGGACATATTCTTAGATATTTTTTTTTTATAAAACTATGTTAAAGTCAAATTACTCATTAGCCTGCTTGGCTAGATTGTAATATTATGTAAGGTGTAATGAATATTGTACCTACTCTAGGAATAACAAAAAAAAACAATGGGGGAACTCCTTTGTTTAGAAAGTAGAGGTATAACATCTGACCCTTTCCGAGGCGAAAGGCGCCGATACAACCGATCAGTCTCAGAGGATCTACTGTCCAAACCCATTACGGCCCACACCGAAATATTATTGTAAAGCAAATCGCCATGTCGTCGCTTATGTGAAAGCTAGTGTGAAAGGGATTGAGACGGAACACTAACGTCATCAGGCGCAGACGGATCGATCTGAACCATGTCCATGTTTAGGGAGTCGGCCGCGGGCGTAGCCACCACCACCGAGCTGCCGATCACCACCGCGGCGCACCACATAGCCCACCACATCTGTAAAAAAAGAACAACATAAGATATTTTTTACAAAAACTAAAAACCGACTTCAAATTCCTGAATATTTACAAGATTAATATCAACCTCGAAAGAATTATCTCGTTTAGGCTTATTTTTTTTTTTAATTTTATACGGAGGCAAATAGGCTTACGGCCCTCCTGATGGTAAGTAGTTACCGTCGCCTATTGACATCAGCAATACCTGGAGCATTGCTAATGCGTTGCCTGCCGAACCCCTCCCCCCTAAAGAGCTCTGGCAACCTTACTCACCGCAGGAACACAACACTATTTGAAACAAATAATGTTATTTGGCTGCGATCTTCTGTAAGAAGTAGTTGTAGTAGTTTATAAGAGTAGGTATAATAAGAGTCTATGGTATGGCACAAATAAGAGGTACTTGAGCCTAAATGACTAAGCATACGTGCAAACATAGCAAATTTTTTCTTAACCTTTTAAACCGAAGCAACCTAAACTAACTGCGAACGATTTGTCAGTACCTTCAAACTACAGAACAGCCGAACCTAGACTAGTAAGATAGGCTAGGTATACACCGACGCATCACCGATAATTGAGCGTATGCCAACTAGATACGAGTAACATACAGCTTTACATTACGGATATGTAAGTTTATCCTGTAAACGTAAGGCAGTGCATGTATGCATGTTTTACGTGTCGGTCAATTTATCTATAATTGTTTTTTTACCAAACAAATTAACAACAAATTAGTATAATAGTATAGTAGTTATAATTAGTTATTTTTTCTTACTGTATTTTTATATATATTTTCTTACACAATAGATAACCTAGGAACGTAGCATACTCGCACAATGTTACTTTAAAGCGAGTGGAATACAAAATTTGGATTCAAATTGGTTCAAGAACGACATATATACATCTAGCCTATAATAAACGATAAGAAAACTGTGAATCCTAGATTACTGAAATAAATAAATAAGCGCAGAAGGTCATACTCATCATTTTATGCTTCAAACCACATGAAATATAAGAGACTTGTTGGTAGGAATGTTTAATTGTTAAGGTGAATTACAACCACGTTGATAATTAGAAACTTTACCTATGTGGCTAGTTCGTCGAAAGTTTAAGGGTACCTAGATGACAAGGGTAGAACCACAGGATAGAGCACACTTTGATCCATAGTGTGTCCCGCCTCTAATGCATGAATATTCATATTTTTATGGACCATTTTCTTCCGGTGACGGTATTCCACATCGATATGCTCTGATGAGTATGTTGATTTTGCAATATTCTACCCGAGCATTTTGAGAGTAGGTACCTAATATCTTCATACATTTTCAGAAAACACTTATAATCCTACTAATATTATAAATACTATAAATGCGAAAGTTTGTGAGGATGTTTGGATGTTTGTGGTTTAATCACGCCGTAACGGCTCAACCGATTTTGATAAAACTTAGAATAAATAGAGATCTATACCTAGAATAGCATATAGGCTTTTTATCTAAGTACCACGCGAGCGAAGCCGCTGGCTGAAGCTAGTTATTCTATATTTGCAACATTGATACCTACTGATTTCATATAATTAAGATATTTTTTTTTTTATACAACAGAGGTGGCAAACAAGTTTACGGCCCACCTGATGGTAAGCGGTTACCGTAGCCTATGAGCGCTTGCAATACCAGAGGCATCACGCACGCGTTGCCGACCCCGAACCCCCTTCCCCCCTAAAGAGCTCTGGCAACCTTACTCACCGCAGGAACACAACACTATTTGAAACAAATAATGTTATTTGGCTGCGATCTTCTGTAAGGCGGAGGTACCTCCCCAGGCGGGCTGCTCCAATTCAGAACGAGAAAATCTCGCTGTGCCCTACCTCCTCCTAGATTTGAAAGTATTCATTTCCTTTCCACCACCAGGTATTTAACAGGAATATACCTACTTATTTTTAACATTATAGTAGGTGCTGGTCAAATTAATGTAAGCTCGAAAAGATAGATGATGTAGGCACGCTTATAGATGGCACCGTAATTTGGCTGTACAATTGGTAACTCGAACAAGCACATACCTACTAACGAATTATTATCATTGATGCTTCTGCTATTAGAAAGGGTACACAATCAATTTCCTAATTTTTAGGTACTATTCCTCGTCAAAAGGTTAGGTAAACTAGGCTGAAGACCAGATCTTACAGCATAAGATATGAGCTTCTAGCGATAAGGCCGCCCATTGTATTGCCTTGTAATTATGTTAATCTCATGTATTATTTCCGTGTGGTGATCAATAAAGTGTTATCTATCTTATAAGAGAAATTGCCGTATGCTCTACAAATTCCAAAAAAAAATAGTTTTGTATAATGTAGGCTTGATATAGGTACGGTCAAAGACAATAAATAAATAATAAAATAAAATAATAAATAAATAAATATTCCGGACATATCACACACGGTCAACTGATCCCAAACTAGGCATAGCCTGTACTATGGGTACCAGAGACTGATATACATAATAGATATATATTTAACACCCAGACACAGAACAAACATCTGTGTTAGTCACAAATGTTTTTCCAGTGCGGGAATCGAACCCGCGACCTCTAGCGCAGAAGGCAGAGTTACTACCAACTGAGCTATGAGGCCAATATAGTAGAAATTTATATTGTCTTTGGTACGGTGAAGAACACGTCATTTAGATCTTTTAGCTTTTCTCTTCGCATGAATAGAATGTCAAATATTCCTAAGAACAAACCCGAACGTGTCAAACATTCCAACACAAAGGGACGATACATCGTAAAAATATGTCTCTTTTATTCTACATACTCGTATGTAACACATTATTTTATTCAATCATTCAGAAGGGCAATATCGATAAAATGAGTAGGTAGGCTTGGATACTTGCAATTCCGTCACTTATACGATTTACTGGAAGAGTTTTGTTAATTGCAAAGTTTCTTATTTGCATTTTAGTTACTCCTAAATTATTCAAATAAATCCATCACAGAACACCTGGAAAAAAGGTAGAGGTAACACGATCGAGCTTTTGCACTTAGAAGTGTTAAACCGTGTTAAAATTGTTTTAATTAGAGAGTTTTTTTTTTATGTTATACGTAGGCAAACAGGCTTACGGCCCTCCTGATGGTAAGTGGTTACCGTCGCTAATGCGTTGCCTGCCAAACCCCTCCCCCCCTAAAGAGCTCTGGCAACCTTACTCACCGCAGGAACACAACACTATTTGTATTGTAACAAATAATGTTATTTGGCTGCGATCTTCTGTAAGGCGGACGTACCTCCCCAGGCGGGCTGCTCCAATTTAGAGCGAGAAAATCTCGCTGTGCCCTACCTCCTCCTTAAAGCATCTTTATGTACCGAAAATTATTGTAACTAGGTTAACTTCTTTTTTAACATTTTAAGCGATTAAGCAAAGTTATACATAGGTATGTACTGGCAAAGGTTGTATGATAAATATCGACAAGGTGATTCATAACATGTATACCATGCCGAAAGGCGGTTATTCTACCAAAAACAAAATATGAGCGAAAAAAACATATTTGTTTCCCCAATTTTTTACAAATTAGCTGTTTATGATTATTTGACCCTTGAATAAGACCCTTTAGGATCGTATACAAACCTTAATATATATGATATGAATCACCTTTAATATATACAAATATTACGTAAAGGTGCAGCAAAGAGATCACCAGCTCCAGTTTCTCCAAAATAACTTTGGGCACATTCTGGATGGAAATGAAAATGAAGAAGACATTTCCATCGAATAACGTAAGTAGGTACTTCACTTCGGCTTAGATTCGATCGCAAAAAACACCTCTTTTTTAAGCACCTATTCCGTAAAAACGGAGAGCCATTAGCAAAGCTCATTTGTCCGTGAGTCCGCTCAGCCTCCCGACGTAATAACTATCGAACGATTGAGGTAGAATTGGGAATCGCTCATAAATTGCCAGAGGATTGAGAGAAACAATTTGGTTTGCAAGTTTTCAAGATCTAAAGTGTCTACAATTTGTCAATAGCTCTGGAGGGGCATTTGTCTTACACTGAAGGGCTCCAGCAAGGGCGCTCTGTTTGAATAGGTTCGCCAACATCTCAACAAACTTTGTTTATGTCCCACCTGTCCTTGAGTGATAAACACTCGACTAAAGACCACCTAAGAATACAGGGTGTCTTTTATCAGACCACCCCTGAAAATTTAAATACTGCATTTTGAAAGATTATTAGTAAAAAAATTCGAACTTCAAGAAATTGGACATCAAGATTGCCCCCTAAAATAGCTGAATAATTGAACTTGCACTTATTTGAGCAGAGCACATTTTTGCATAGTGTTTTTACAATGTCAACATTTCAAATACCCACAGGTAGAACTAAATTAATTGCCAATTGGCCAAAAGCCCCTTTTGGGATAGTATAAGTATTAGGAATCACTATTGTTTGTTAAAAATATAACATATGTCGGTCAAGCTAAGCTTAGTTTATGTTGTGTTGCGACATGCTTCGTTTGCCTATAGCGAGCGAATAAACCAAAGAATTGAAAAAGGGTCGCAAAGAAACAGATTACAATGTACGCAACGTTGAACATCAAGCAATTTACAAAACGCTTCAGAACAAACTAAGTACCTACCTAAAACAAAAAAATCCATTGTAATTTTTTTGTTAAGTTTTGGATTATCCCTCCCTACTTTTTTGTATAAGGGATACGCTTTGATCCTGTTGGGAAAATATTTGTCTTGAATAATTTAATTTTTATTTTTAGGTAGCATCGGTTGTTCCTATTTAGCTTAATGTGACAAGAGTGTTTTGATTGATAAGTAACCGATTGGTGCGCTGAAAATCATCGATTTATTAGGCCCAAGTACAACGAAGTCGAAAATTGAAGTTTGCGGTGCATTATAACATGGGCCGCGGGCAGTCAATACCATCGGCACGGAAGCGTGCTACCACACCGGAGCTCACAATAGACCCCGTGGAACGAGCCCGCTTTGTTCAAGATCACCCCAGTTTAGTTGCTAATATTCGCTCCTATTCAGCGAGATTGGATACGAGTCGATTGCACAAATATTCGACAAACTTTTGAAAGACAAGACTCCCACTATAAAATAAATTTAGTACTTTTTAGTAGGCGTGCCTGAAGTATTCCTTGAAGAAGAACTCTATTGAAGTATTAATACAATTCAAGGTTATAGACTATTTTATTTATAACCAGAGGCATCACTATAAAGGCTCGTTATTTAAATTCTGTACCGTAACAATAAATCCCTATACATTGTCGTGGTAATAATTAATTTCGAAACTATAGACTAGATACTGTCCGTGTACCCTATGTTTTATTCCTAAAGTGTAGTAAGTGTAAGTGTAGTAAATTAGGCAAAACGATCGACGGCAATTAACAGAATTAGTAAATGGAATGGGTAGTCAGCGAATGCAACAAGTGCTACCAGTGCGGTCAAATATTGGCAGACCACATTCAGAGAGGAAGTGCGCAGCTTCCGCGCTAAAATGTTCAAAGTGGCGTTCAATTAACTATTGGTTTTGTAGAGTCGATACAAATTCTACGGAAGTTTGACGTAGGTCCATAAGGCACTTTTCTTATAAATTAAACTTGTGGAATACTTACCATTATAGTTTGTTCTTCGAAATTAAATCTGTAACAATAAAAGCAGCGAAATTAATACATTTACGATCAATTTAACAAAACAAGACCTAACATTTTTAATTAGTAATGGAACAGTTATACAAAAATATTTTTTAACATCCCTGCGGGATGTATTTTTTTACTGCCTCACTCTGTCATCAGGTCAGACTGACATTTGTCATGTTTGATTCTTGTTTCGTGTCTCCTCGTCTATAAAATTTGATTCTTTTTGAACTTAAATAGTATCAAGTTTTCTGAAAGCATATTTCTAAATATCTTGTCACCGTGAATAATAAATAAATATTTCGGACTTATCGGACTTACACACGGTCAACTGATCCCAAACTAGGCAAAGGTAAAATCATCGCCTAACTGATGTTGATGATGCTAAACTGCATCGACAGTGCCATTGTAATTAAGGAAATGCCCGACTTCTTCTTTGAAATATGTTTTATTCATTAGCCGAAACAACATTCATGCGAGAGCAAACATACGACCAATGAATAGGTAGATGAGAAAATTATCAAAAGGCTTTTGGTAAATTTCGAGGAACTTCATGTTTATGTTTCTAAAGAATTTCCGCAGTAAGATTTCAGGACTGTTACTGGCATTTGAGTCGAAGAAGAGACCCTTTTGCAAAATATACATAACCGGCCAAGTGCGTATCGAGGATATGCAATTTTCAATACCGTGGATATGATTTCTAAAAAAAAAGATATGTTTATAATATATGGACAGAATAATCATACATTGTGATTCATAATATATAAACTGTACCGAAAGGGGCTTATTTTATCCACAACAATAAAGAAAATTATCGAAAATAAATATAAAAATAGACAATATATTTGTTGTATCTTTGAACGAACTTTTTTAAACCCGCTATTTTTTAATATTTTTGGATTTATTTAAGCCGTGTTGTCTTAGTGGCTTGCTTCCCGCCTTTAGACCCGCAGGTCGTGGGTTCGGACCTAGTCGTTCACCAATGAGTTAATATATCGGGTGGGTTTTTTTTCAGGGCCAAAGACCTACATTTTCTGAAAAAATGTAAATGTAAATTAATGGCCTTGTCCATTAATGGTTTTTTATTCATCAATAAATCGAATCAACACAAATTGAATATATCCGGGTAGAGATCACCAGATATTTAATTTCTGTTCAAAAAAATTTTTAGAAGCCCTAAATTTTGAGAAAATAATTTTTCAATTTTCGCTGTAGCTCGTACTTATAGTAGAATGTTTGGGTCCACCAAGGGCACAAATTGCGATAAAAAAAGTAAATCGATAAAAAAAGTACACGTGCTTAAAACGGTGAAGGTAAACAGTGTGAGGAAAGCAGTAAGTATACTTAAAGCAGCCTGTCACGTATAGAATACTCACTACTATCAATGTGAGCATGTGCCAAATGTTCGGACATGCCTCTGACTACCCCCTTAGATATCTTAAAGGATCAAATCGCCTGGAGACCTAAGAGGATGTCTACCATTCTTGGGGATAAAAATCTTGAGCCTTCGTTTTATCATGATTTACTAATGAGCAAATACTTACATTATGTATACCACCAATTTTACCGAACAGCCTATGTTTTTGTATTTTATTCCGTAAACACAAACTCATGTAAAAAACTATCATAATTATTTTGGAAGTTCATTTGAATCCGGAAGACTTACTAAGACAACTAAGTGACTAATGACATTTTAAAGAAAATACGCTATTTATATTGGGATGCTGCTTATCTTATGAGTATTATTATTACATCATAATGTGTCAATGACTAAGGTTTGATTACGCTACGAGACAAAAATCTCTGTGGATGTGATAAAGATTATGCTGTATACAGTATCACCATTTAAAACACTGACTTTTTAATGCGGGAATTACGTGATGAGTAATATTTAAAACTATTTTGTTTCCGAAATACGTAGGCCTTTGATGGGAGAAATCCAGAAATAGTTTGCTAAAGTTTATTGCTGCGAGTAAAATTTGTTTGCTAAAGTATGCTTTGTAAACGGATTGTGATAAACATTAAATTTTAGATATATATCCTTATAAACAAGTAGGTATATACAACGTGTTCCGGAACTAGTACTATCCCGGAAGAAATACATTATTTGTATTTCTAAACTAATTAAGAAATATAAATAAAAATTGATTTTCTTTCAACCGTTTTCTAATAAGCTGTTTTAGATTTTTTCTAATCTTTTTAAATGTTTATTATACGTAGAAGTTTGGCATCAAGATTGCTCCCTAAAACAGCTGTATAATAAGTGAGTTTGAAGTGATTTGACCTCAAAACAGCTGATTGACATAGTGTTTATTCAATGAAAACTGACGAATTTAACAATAGAACAAACTTTATTGCCAATAATTTTGTGAAGAAAAAGCCCCTTTCGATATACTTATTGAATCACCTTGTAATTTGTATATTAAATTAAACCTTTGTGATGGAAGCCATTGACTGAAGAAGGAATCAATTGGCCCTTTTACCAGTTATATTTAGGAAACACGTATTTTTGATACTCTATTAGTTTTCACATAACACTAAATTCCTTGTCAGAATTAATTGTTAGATCGTTTTCAACTGTTTTTATTTTAAGTAGATACATACTACGAGATAACAAAAAAAAACATATTACCGTAAACCAACGCTGAACGACAAGTTGGTGGTAAAACCATGGTGGTATAACTTTGTCTCGTAATCATTCCACAAGTATTTGAAATTAATCGGCAAGATCGGCGAGCAGAGACAAAGTTATATTTGCGGTCGGTATCGGTCAGTGACCGTATTCATTTTTTAAACTATAGTATTATATATCAAGGTTATATCACGTGTGCGTGCTGGCTTAAAATAATAATTTAGTAGGTAAAAGTCAAAAGGCGTTTATTTCCATTGAAGCGTCTTAGAAACTAGGTGAAGCTACGCCTGTTCCTCGCGACCAAGCCTAGAAGATTCAGGCAACAAACACGGCTTGGTGCCTATAATTTTTTTCTATGATCCTTTTTCACAAAATGGAATGTAGAGCTTCAGTGTGGTGCCGATCGAACAAGATGAGGCTCAAAAGAAAAATAATCTAATTATAATCTCTAATAAATAAGAGCTTATACAAATGTGAAAAAAGAATGACACACACTACACGCTACACCAGCGAAAGAATCATCAAAATAGGTTTACAATTGGCGGAGATATCGAGTAACATACACACAAAAAAATACAGCCAACTTAAGAACCTCCTCCTTTTCGAAGTCGGTTTATAAAAATGAGTCACGTTCAAGACACCAAATTATATTCTACAAATTGAAAAACATTAACAACAATTTTTATTACCTAAAGGACTTTATTAGTTCGATTTTTGCTTTGAAAGCCGTAAGTACATTTAAATAATACCGTTTCTCTTTTATTAAAATTTGAAAAATATATTGACTCTTGTAGTAGATGGATACGGTCGGGAAATAAAAAGTTGCGTTCGTCAACACTGTGAACGAGTGCAACTTTTTATTTCCCATTCGTCAACAGTGTGGACGACAGGGTGTTACCGAGCGGGACTGACTCCACGCTACGCTTATGTCCATACGATATCCTGAAGCTGCATTGTCCCGATAATCATGTAGGTACCTATTGATGTCACTCACTCGAGCTGATTGCATTTACTCATGACACCTCAATTTATGCATGCGTTATTGACGTACCTACATGATGACGTACTCTGGACAATACGGTACACGTTAACTCAGTGAACGTAGATACGGCAATGAGTATTTTACTAGATTTCTAAAATTATTTTCATTTCTTTTTGTTTCAGTCACTTATTGTTAAGTTCGTGGATTGGAAAAATACCCGATCTAAGTTATTACTAACTTAATAACTATTACCAGCATTTTTTGAAAAACAGCCCTTGGGGTATGGTAATAGGGAATGAAAGTTTTTTGGAAAGTTCTATGTTTTTGAAGTTAAAGACATGAAAACCGGTTATCAGGTATATAGTTCAAAAATAATTAAATACCTACTTAAGTTTTTTAAAAACAACCCTCAGGGTGTGTAAATAAGGGTTGAAAGTTCATATGGGAATTCTTTATCTGTTAAGCCTATACAATTGAAATTTGGCACGCAGGTACCTTAAAGAGAGTAAACATTTGTTATAATATAATTTTACGAAAATTCTCTCCCGAAGGGGTTGAAATATAGTAACTTCTCTACTGTATAGCAATGGCCACAATTTTCCATAAATATGTATAATAGCTAGGTACCTCAGGTACATTATATTTCAAAGACGAGATAAACGATAAAAAAGTTAAATTGTATATGTAAATGCAAAGAGAACCGCTTTAGAAGTGGAAACTCATCTAACTCCAACGAGCCGAGGTAGGTACCTACAGGCAGAACTCTAGCATTGACATCTTACAGCTATTATAACTCAAAAGTTTGGATGAATGGATGTTTGTTACTCAGTCACGCCAGAACGGCTGAACGGATCTGAATTAAATTTGGCACAGAGATAGATTATATAGTCTGGAATTGCACATAGGCTATTTATCCTTATAAATGTACGGTTTCCATGATAGAATTGTTTTTGTTTTTCACAGATCGACATGATTCAGGTGAGATGACATAGGCTATTTTTTATCCCGGAAAAATGCACGGTTCAAGTAGCATAACAATTTTGTAAACGCGAAAGTTTGAGAGTATATTTGGATGAAGGTTCGATTTCAATGAAACCTGGAATAGATAGAGTTTTTTATCTCTATGAGCAAAGCCGTGGGCACAAGCTAGTATGCAATACATATTGTCAAAGCTCATAAATACAGCTTTTGCACTCTTTAAAAGCTATGAAATCTAATGTAGAGCCAAACTATAAACTCTACAATTCTCTGGGTAAAAAAAGTAATAAGAATGCAAAAGACATTACCCGCCTTCCTTCTCGGCAGTCGGGTAAAAAGCGTCTACCATAATTTAATAGAATAATTCAGGGTTTCACGTATTGTTTCAAAATGCTAAACGAATTAATGAACAATTAGGTAATCTGACCAGTACTGTTGTATACATAGTAGGTATACAAGTAATTTCTAATTATCGGATGGCCTACGTGCTCTGACTCAAGCGTGAGTACAATGGAGTCCCCTGATTCGTAACACTACGTGCCCCTTCTACAAACGAGTTATTTCAATCTAATCCTAAACAATACAATATACGACTGGTTTTCAGACTCTCAAATAAAAATAAAAATGGCATAGATGCAAACAAATGCAACGCACGCGCGCATAGGCCGGTCATATGAAATCAACAGCTTAAAAATCCGTCCGGAAAAAAAAAGCGAGCGGCGCATTCACTGCCCATTTCATTTACCAATGTGGAGCTATGTCATCATCATCATCATTTCAGCCGTTCGACGTCCACTGCTGAACATGGCCTCCCCCACAGACAGAGCCAATTCCTTATCATGTGGGGGGATTTACCCATACTCACCACGCTGGGTTGGCGAGCGCAGTTAGAGCTATCGTTGTTAAAATGAGGACGCTGCTGCCCATCCCCTAGCTTTTTTCCCTTAGTCGCCTCTTACGACATCCGCGGATAGGTAGATATGGAGGGGCCTATTCTTCAGCCGGGGCCACCACGGCTATTACGGAGCTATGTAGCTCAAATCAAAGCAGCATAGAACAGCAAAGTTCTATATTTTGTAGTGATATGTGTTCTACATCACTAGTTAAGGAGCTCCGTTGGCCTGAACTAGATATTAAATTCTGCATTTACTGTGTCAAAGGTGGCCTAAATTGGGAAAACTCGAAGCACCGCTTTTGTAAAGCATTGACTTTGTCGCTCACAAATTCCGCACTAAATATTACGTTCCTATGCGCGCCAAGAGACAAGCAGGATCTTCAAAGCGAGATCGACGTGGCAACGTTTTACATGTTGGTATAATTTATACAGCGCAACTTTTTAAGCAAGAGACAAACTGATCCCATCTATGCAACGTATGTTACGCATTATGACATCTATACCCTTGAATTTGTACGACTATGAACATAACTATCGTATGCACAAACTGTGGTGCAATTGTGTAAGTGTAATGGCAATTAGGTTCGTAACTTTGAGCGAAATTTTAACAATCTTAGCGACATTCAAAACGTTCCTAACTTGACAAGGGAAAGCTTCATCACCTTAGCTTCTTCCTTTTCATGTTTGAAAAACTTCAGATGTCGCCAAAATTGATAAAAATCATCCTTATTATTGCGATCTTCATTACCATTTTGCTTACACAATAGCCTGGCTGGTTTTTGTCTAGCTTTAGATTACCTACTTACTGCCTTAGATAATTAAAGTTTTGGTAATAATATCAATAAATTCACTCAGTCAGGCCTTTAATTTATCTCTCCGAGGCTCGTATTCAGAGGCATGACTCAAGCATAGATTTAATCAAAGATCAGCTGAACTCTACTTAAGTATTGAATCTCTTCTCAAACATAGCTTTTATTCAAGAACGGTACTTAAACTATTCTCAGCTGAATCGAGTCTCAAATCTGTACTCAAATGTTCTCGTTTACATTTTGATTTATTTATAATTTTCGATCCGTTTTACGCAGAAATTCAAACAGCCAGGGTGGAAATAGAATAGAACAATAAAGTGAAGTATAAATATGCATCAAAGTACGTGTAACGGAACGAAAATGTTATTTGACTAATGTCAAATCAAATCTAAACTCAAGCACCGATTTCGTCTGATTGACGTTTCAGAATAAGCATTTACTCAGGTGAACTGTGATCATTGAATCTATACTTAAATACTGTTCAAGAATTAGAATCTCGCCTCAAATCGAGGTTTAAGTACAGATCAATGCTCGAGTCTTGTCTCTGAATACGAGCCCTAATGTGCAATGGGATCGGAGTGCAAATTAAAAGTAGGAATATACCCGATATGTCTGTGTGATGCGTTGCCCAACAACCGCCTACAAAGCCGTTGACATGCTTTCGTATTATATTTGTTTGTTACATAACTGCCCTCGCCAACGCAACTTTTAGTACCAAGCTTATCACATTCATGCAGTATCCCGCTACGTGCATCAGATTCATAGCATAATAACTTTGCAACTCATACCTTACCTACAAATACAGGCAATGACAGGCCTCATAGCTCAGTTGGTAGTAACTCTGCCTTCTGCGCTAGAGGTAGCGGGTTCGATTCCCGCACTGGACAAACATTTGTGACTAACACAGATGTTTTTTTTTTTTTTTTTTTTTTTTTTATGTTATACGGAGGCAAACAGGCTTACGGCCCACCTGATGGTAAGTGGTTACCGTCGCCTATTGACATCAGCAACACCTGGAGCATTGCTAATGCGTTGCCTGCCGAACCCCTCCCCCCCTTAAGAGCTCTGGCAACCTTACTCACCGCAGGAACACAACACTATTTGAAACAAATAATGTTATTTGGCTGCGACCTTCTGTAAGGCGGAGGTACCTCCCCAGGCGGGCTGCTCCAATTTAGAGCGAGAAAATCTCGCTGTGCCCTACCTCTCAGATGTTTGTTCTGTGTCTGGGTGTTAAATATATATCTATTATGTATATTAGTCTCTGGTACCCATAGTACATAGTTCCATAGTTCCTGGTTCTTTGACACGTATACCTACGTGTCAAAGAACCAGGAACTATGAGCTCAGCTACTAATTAAACATTTATTTACAAAATGTCAGTAGAAAATTCCCAGGAAGCATTTAAATAAATAAATATTCCGGACATATTCACACGGTCAACTGATTCCAAACTAGGCATAGCCTGTACTATGGGTACCAGCGACTGATATACATAATAGATATATATTAAACACCCAGACACAGAACAAACATCTGTGTTAGTCACAAATGTTTGTCCAGTGTGGGAATCGAACCCGCTACCTCTAGCGCAGAAGGCAGAGTTACTACCAACTGAGCTATGAGGCCAGTCAAAAATAGAAAGAATAGAATAATTTTAGGAATTAAAACAGAGTTCAGATCACCAAACACAGGCGGTTTGCCCGAAAAAAATTGTAACTATTATGTACTGATTTAAAAAATAACATTTTTTTTCAAAAGTTATATAAATTTAGATAAATAATTTTTTGAAAAAAAAAACATTTTTTTAAATCAGTACATAATAGTAGTTTAGTATGGCATGAAAAAGTAATGGTTTTATTTTTATTTTGATCCCATCCCGAGCTCAGTCGGTGCCTTCGTGTGATGAGTCCCTTGATTATTTACGTTGGTGAGTAATCCCTCTACGTCAAATACTGTGCAAATGTAATTTACAAAGCCTTTTGGTATACGCCTGTTTTGTAACTTTTAAGAAACCTAAGTATTATTTCCAATTGGGTGTAGAATAAGCCTATTCCAGGATAGTAGGATACATATAATGTACCACCTTGTATATGTACCCACTTAGATCTATTCACTCTAATGTGAAACTCTGAGTATAACGATTCCAGGTATTAAAATAATTTACTCTGTATTTTACGATGGCCTTTGCTTTATATTTCATTCAAACTTCTTGACTCTTTTTTACATGCAGTCCGTTTTATAGATAGATAACACTTTATTGATTACCACACAAAAATAATACAGAGATAATATAACAATTACAAGGCAATACAATGGGCGGCCTTATCGCTAAGAGCGATCTATACCAGGCAACCTTTGGATGGACTGGAATGAAAAGATAAGAGAAGGGCATGTTGGTGTGGCTTTAAATATAATTAAACTATAATCTAGTTGATATTCATAAAATTAGAATAAAGTATACCTAAGAATAAAACAAGATATAGCTAATAAAGGTATAAATATGAAAAGATAAAGGTCAAAAACAATCAAACAACTCAAATAATTTGAACATTTAATAGAATGTCTTCAGTATCAGGAAAACCACAAGCTTTAGCTACCAAACGTTTACGTAAAATATCCGAAAATTAGTACCTACCTAAGATAGAAATCTACTTCCTGTTTGTGTTAGGTTTTCGTTTATTAATTATCTAGTTGCGTAAACATGTTCCATAAACAAGTTTGGGTTCGCATAGTTACCTTAGTTTTGGGCTTAGGATAGGATATTTCGCTGAAGGATATTTTGGTTAAAGTATTTCCACTGTTATACGACGTTACACGACGTACGACAGCTTAAAGTATGTTGAGGTACACTACTAGACATCTCCCTTGGCAAAGTTTTTGGTTGAGAACTTCTTGTAGGTATAGGTAGATAAATACTTTATTTAAAGATGATATTGGCAAAAAATTAATAAAGCTACAATAAGGCTGAAGACTACATAGTAGGTACGATTCACGACCTCGAAAACATTTGGGTGATTTCAACTAGATTTAGATCATTTTGTTGCTCACATTTGTAATTTTTGTCATAAAATTTTAATATTAATTTGGGTGATTCATATTTTGTTAATAAGAGTTCTAGTTTTGTGGACATAAAAATGCGTTAGTCAAGTAAGACTTTTATTAGTCTAACGTCTAACTAATAGCTGGCCCGCCAGCAAATTTGTCCGCTGTTCAACTATGTTCACTTCGTGGTTTTCGTTCATGAAATATTGTTGGGCCTGGCATCACTTTTGATGTTAACTGTACACCGCTCCGATCTAGAGTTACTTAATAAAAATTTACATTCCTGAACAAAAAAGGACTCAAAATACTGAAAAGATCAAAAGCGAATTTAAAACCTTTTCCATACTACCTACACGATACATATGCGATACACGGAGAACGTCTAATTTGGAAACTGCAAAATGATTTTGCACAGTGCAAGGCACTACGCGCGTCTGTTTACTGTCAAGCGCGATAACAAAATGTTTGCTGTCCGTTTATTCTAGTCCGTATTTTTGCTTACAAAGCGAATTTCATTACACTGGTCTCGTAGCAAAGTCGTAGCTCATGTCGTAGCGCTATCTCGTAGCTCGTAGCAAACTAACTTCCTGTTCAGAGCTGAACGACACATCATGACACCACCCTTGCTCGCGAATGTCATCTCATACATTAGCATCGTGTTGGATAAAGGACGACGCCCGGATGCAATTGCAAGAGATCATACGCGATATACAGGGTGATCCATCAAGAAGGGTCGGTTTCAATACTGACCCTTCTTATATATATACTTTTTTTTTCAAGAAACCATTTCGTCGATTTTAGAGTTAGGAAAAACGATTTTTCAAGAAAAAAAAGCGATATTTAATTACGCAAATGTTAAAATAGCCAATCAAAAATAAAATATTTCAAGCATCGCCATCATTGGCTAATATTTGAACTTTACTAGAGAATATCGTAAGCGTAACGCTCATAACATCGTGAATCATTCGTGCTTGAGGCAGTAGAGGTCTAGACAAAAACCATTTCTGTTAGCGTTAACGCCAGTGAAAAGATATAATTGTGTGAAAATTAAATTTAGCGTGAGATGTCACGTGACTGCTGCAAAGTTGGTAGACAAATCCGTATGTGGAAGCGAAAGCGTTTTGTCTGGTTTGAACACAACGACAACATTTTCATACAAATGGTAATACCATGTTTGACAAGAGTGTATAAAAACACACCGCTAATTTCGCTTCAAGTAAGATTCATGAGTGTTTTTCGCTACGGTAATTTAGCAATTTTTTTGCATTCGGTAATCATCATACCTCTTCATCAATGAGAAATGACGCGTTCATTGTTTAGGCCTGAACAAGTTTATGCTAAACCATTGCTAAACGATATTGTAATTAATCTTCAATTAATCACCTGAAGCAATTTGTTCAATAACTGCTAACGACGAACAGATTACCAAAGAGCTACTGCATTGGCTTGGAAGCAGCAGACAAGAGATTAGGCTTCATTATCTTCCTGCTTCCAGTCACAGGAGAAATCACTATGAAATCTCGGGTGATATAGGTAGGTGGTGTAGAGAATACTTTCTTGGATGCTTGTCGTGTCACTGATTATTTCTTGGTCATCCTGTATTAGGACAGTGACCAAGTTGAGGTATGGTGACCCTAAAAGGGCTTATGACCGTCGATGAAAGAATCAGTGTAGTGAAAGTATTAAAGTGCGCCGATTGCAGGCTTTTTTTTTATACAACTAAGGTGGCAAACAAGCATACGACCCACCTGTTGGTAAGTGGTTACCCTGATCCATCCCCCCCCCCACCCCTAAAGAGCTCTGGCAACCTTACTCACCGCAGGAACACAACACTGTTTGAAACAAATAATGTTATTTGGCTACGATCTTCCGTAAGGCGGAGGTTCCTCCCCAGGCGGGCTGCTCCAATTTAGAATGAGAAAATCTCGCTGTGCCCTACCTCCTCCTAAAAAGGCTCCTTTCGTGCAAATGTCACATGTCTTCGAATTTTTAAGCTCTAGGACATTTCGGTTTCCTCACGATGTTTTCCTTCACCGTTTGGGAGCACTAGTCTAGCACACATAATTTTCCTCTAGGAAAATCCATTGCACGACCGGGGTTCGAGCCCACGACCTATGGATGGGAAGGCCAACAGATGGGCCGTATACTTCTTTGCCACTTTAGTTGTATAAAAAAAAAAGGCGGGGCCACTACCACCACTCCACCAGTGCTCTAGGTGTAGAGAATAATGTTAAATGCAACTGCAAAGAAAATATTTACCTCTGGTTGATGAAGATCGATGGACCTACGTAAGGAGCAAAAAAGATTGTTTGCTTGTAGCCGTGCCACGCAAAAACATTTTGTTCAACTACAAAATTTCTCGAATATCGTTTTATATAGCTCAAAGCTCTTGCGAGTGGGTTGGCGTGGCTTTTGAGGCTGCCCAAGTAGCTTTCTCCTCTGAGTTTTATTTCCTCATCTACTGTAGGGACTTCCAGGTACTCATGGGTTTCCTTGTTGGTCGTGAACCATGGTGCGTTGACAAGAGTACGAAGGATTTTGTTTTGAGCACGTTGGATGATGGCGCGGTTGGATTTGCTCGTTGTGCTCCATATTTGTATCCCGTATGTCCATACCGGTTTGAGGATACTGTTGTATACAATCCGCTTGTTAAGTAGTGACAAACGAGATTGAGGTCCAAGCAACCAGTATAGGCTCCTGAATCGATAATCAAGTTCCGAAAGTACTCCGATAACCGGCGTTTTACTTTTCGGTTGGTTTCGAATAAATCAGCAGCGGACTCGGATTGATTAAAGTCTGATGACTGGCGAAAAGGTTAGGCCCCTTATTTGACTTCTGAACCAGAATATTTTCATTCTCATAAGAGCTTCTTGACGAAATACCTTCAACATAATAGGACGAAGGCAGGAAACGAGCTATGTTTTTTTAATACAAATAAGGTGGCAAACAAGCCTCCCTGTGCCCACCTGTGGTAAGTGGTTACTGTTGCCTATGAACGCTTGCTGTTGCACATGTTCACCATTCAGGTATTATTATTATTATTATTTTTTATACAACTGAAGTGACAAACAAGCATACGGCCCACCTGTTGGTAAGCGGTTACCGTAGCCTATGAGCGCTTGCAATACCAGAGGCAACGCGCACGCGTGGCCGACCCTGAACCCCCCTTCCTCTTAAAGAACTCTGGCAACCTTACTCACCACAGTAACCCAACACGATTTGAAACAAATATATTTTCCGCGATTTTCTATAACGCAGGGGTACCTCGCCAGGTGGGCTGCTCCAATTTAGAGCGAGAAAATTTCGCTGTGCCCTACCTTCTGTATGTAATCCTATTTTTCAGTTATTGGGCAGCTAATAGGGAGGAGCTTTTAGGAGGAGGTAGGGCATGGCGAGATTTTCTCGTTCTAAATTGTAGCAGCCCGCCTGGGGAGGTACCTCCGCCTTACAGAAGATCGCAGCCAAATAACATTATTTGTTTCAAATAGTGTTGTGTTCCTGCGGTGAGTAAGGTTGCCAGAGCTCTTTAGGGGGAAGGGGGTTCGGGGTTGGCAACGCGTGCGTGATGCCTCTGGTATTGCAAGCGCTCATAGGCTACGGTAACCGCTTACCAACAGGTGGGCCGTATGCTTGTTTGCCACTTCAGTTGTATAAAAAAAATAATAATAAATAATAATACCTGAATGGTGAACATGTGCCAAAATATATAGCAAAACTGAAAAAGCGGCATTTTTTCTCAAGAATATACGTACATGCTTGTTACATACAAATATCATAAGAGTAAACAAAAGCACCTAAACAAAACGTCATAGACTGGGGGGAGGGGGGGAGGATATAACGAGACCCTTGTCTTTTAACCATTTCCATATGTTTACAAGCTCCTGTCACAGCAGCATTTCTATGTTAATTTTATACTAACGTTCGAAAAGTCGTGTAAAAGTGCAAATTATCCGGGCTAGGGTCTCGATGATGGCGTCGCCATGTTTATTAAAACCACAAAACGGCGTTTGTATAATTCTTGCATTTCGTACAATTCGACGAAGGGTACAAACGAGGTCGAGTGAACGACAACTTGTTGCTGGGAAGTGTTTCGGCATTATTATGGACTTCTATAGATATAGGGAGGGAGAAAGATAGCAAAAGGTTCAAAGTAAATTTTTCTCGCCAAATTCTTCTGCTATCAAAGTAGCGACTGAAGGCCATACCATTTCTACTATATTGTCTTTGCCCATACTGACTTTCTCGAAACGTTTTCACGTTAGACACTGCTGCGAATAATTATCGATAACGTGCACGATATGTGTAAACGATACGATAGCGAATGTCAAATATGGCCAAGTGCTTGGGCATCTGATTGAATTAAAATACTTGCGAATAACCTAGCATCAGGCACTTATAATAAACAGTGGTGCAAGCACAAAGAATTCACGATAGCGTTACTGTTACGATACGATAGTAAAAGTCAAATATTAGCCAATAATATCGGCGATGCCTAAAATCTTTTAATTTTGATTGGCTAATATTTGACATTTGCTATGTCAAATATTAGCCAATCATAATCAAAACGCTATCGTAAATTAATTATTTGTGCTACTGATCAATGATAGCGAAACAGTTGAAGCTCGAAGCTTTGTGATACTGCCATTAGCAGACAAATAATACACATCATCCGGGTGTTTTGTGGGCCTATCTAAACCACTTTAAAACAGAGCAAACCACGGCTGATAGACAACAGGAAATAAACAACTTTGACCCAGTTGTCATACATGCCTCTAAGCTCGTTTTGCGAGAAAGCAATATGAGCCTATTTTAAGCAATTTGCGCAGAGCTGATAGATTTGTATCGACTGAATCGGGATTAGGACCAGTTCCTTGCGTTACTTTTATGAAAAAATTCGCTGATATAGGACCCCTTCCAGAGTTTTATTGTAATTGAAGAAAATGATTGCATCTAGTAAATAACTCAACAGATGTAAACTTGTACCTACTAAACTATTCCTTTCGAAGGTAACTTTTCCAATATTTTTTTCCAAACTATGTTAACCGATCTACAGTTATGTGTTACTAGATCAAGCCCGCGACTTCGCACGCACGGTGCCAGGTTGAAAAGAAGCCATATTCTTCCTCAAGGCTTTGGCTAACGTCATAACAAAATATCAACAAGATCGGTTCAGCCGTTAAGACGGTAAAACGTTACAAACAGACACAGAGACAGTTTTCGCATTTATTATTTGAATTTTTTATATATTCAAATTCATTTAATCAGGTCAAAGTAGGTACCCATAGAAACAGGTTTAAGATTGAAAGATGAGACTGCAAAAGTTATAAAAGCTGAGTAGCAGCCTCAACGCCCTCCCCATTGACACAACAAAGTTCTGTTTGTTTATGAGACTATAATAAAGTGTGATGCCTGCACGATCAATACAAAATACAAATTTTCAGCCCAGTTTCCAGTTCGGCCTTGTTGCGATAACCTAACTTATAATAGTAGACCTAACTAATAAATGCTCGTTTCGTGAATAAAGCTCGGAACACGACTCAGCTTCACCCGCATCGTAACTTTCAGAACTAAGGGCTTAGTTAAAATCTAATTCAACAATCACTAGTCGCTAATATGGTTCAAGTTAAAAGCCGTGCTTTTAAAGGCTTGCGATATGTGATCTAGTATTATGTTTTAAATTTATTTCGATATGATCCTTACGTTTACTGAAGAAAGTCAGTTCTGAGTGGTATATATACAAAAGTAGTCTGTGGTTCTGAGACATTTGGGGGCGTGCGATATAGCTCTACGATATCGCAAGGCCCTTAAAAGTCAAACTGAAAATTGACTTTATTCAGATATATATAAGGATAATTTTGAAATAAATTTCAGATGACATAACGCACGCCGTTTGAGCACGGCTTAAATGGTTCCATTTAGTTAATAGACCATCATGTTTGATACCTACCTATCGCTCGGAATGTTCTAATAAAATCGTAACGTCCCAGAGAAACAACACAATGTTACCTTTACTTACTTATACTCTGTACTTATTGCCGGTTTTATAGCAAGTCCTTAAATTCTAATATTTATTGAAGATGTAATCTTATGGCTTGTAAAATGCGCGGCTATTTTATAAAGTGAGATGTTACGTTGAGACCTTCCAACTATCTAGAGACTTTGTTTGACAAGCAAAATTAACAGTACGTTTTTTGCTGCTCAAAAAAGTATGCCCCAGGGTGTAATCAGGGAGCAACGGCGACACTGTATTTTTACCATCTGCAGGGGTAATATTGAAAAAATACATCTCGTTCAGTGTTTAATTAATCTTGATAGTATACCTAAGTATGTTGGAATTCTCCAAGGAGCTTTTCAAAGCCATCTTACGTAGTTATTAACTCTAAGACAGCGCAAGACATTTATCACTCGACTCAATGACACTGATCCCATAATACGCTATAAGGGCGGCTCAAAGCGTTAAGAAGAATAACGTTTAACTTTGCGACATGATGTCGTCGTGTCGTGAAAAAATTAAGGGCGGGTAATGTCCCTCGGCGATTTTACAGGCAATTGCGACCTGTGATTAACTCCACCCCCTTAAATCTCGCTGAGTCTTTTGTTCATTATGTAGGTACTTGTTTTAAATTTCAGTGAAGCAAACAACGTTGATGTTTGCTTCATGATTAGGTATCTATTTTTGGATTTAGGCTGATATGTCATCCGAAATGATATCTACTTTATAACTACTTATTAAAGTCAATTTTGATTTTAACTTTTAGTGGCTTGTTATATCGTTGGTGTAGTGTATGCCTTACACCACGCTGGTTCCTAGAAGGACAACTCCACACAACCATAATAATATATGGAGAGATGGATACATACTCTCTAGGAGTCAGTCAGACTGTGGTCAAGCCGGCACGAGCGGGCGCGTGGGAAGTCACTGTGAGATAATTACATTATTATGGTTGTGTGGAGTTGTCCTGCTAGGAACCAGCGTGGTGTAAGGCATGCACTACAGTTGGGATAACTGCAACGCATTTTATTTTATATATAACATACGGCTAGTTTATCGCATTCTGCAACTGCATTTTTCATTCTTCTTTTTTTTTGTTATTCTGTTCCCATTACTATTGCCCTCTTTCTACCAAATCCGTGGACAACGGGGCTGATTACACTCTAAGAACTTTAACTTTAACGGGTTAGTACCTACTTTAATTAAGTTTAGTAATATGTGAGTGCAATTGTTTGTTGTCCCAAATAAATAAAAATAAAATAAAATAAAATAAAAATTCTGTAAATCATGGAAAACTTGAACGACACTTTGTTACGTACCTACTATTCAGATGCTCGCCTAACCCCAGCTATGAATCTTTGTTGAACGTGAACATATCTTTTAGGTACAAAACTGTAAGTTTCAATTTGTCAGTATAAAACCGTCTCTCCGCGCCCATAATGGTCTTTTATTTTTTTTATTTTTTTTTATACAACAGAGGTGGCAAACGAGCTTACGGCCCACCTGATGGTAAGCGGTTACCGTAGCCTATGAGCGCTTGCAATACCAGAGGCATCACGCACGCGTTGCCGACCCCGAACCCCCTTCCCCCCTAAAGAGCTCTGGCAACCTTACTCGCCGCAGGAACACAACACAATTTGAAACAAATAATGTTATTTGGCTGCGATCTTCTGTAAGGCGGAGGTACCTCCCCAGGCCGGCTGCTCCAATTCAGAACGAGAAAATCTCGCTGTGTCCTACCTCCTCCTCTCCTCCTTTGTCTTTTATTGTTCTTTATTCCTACGTCAATATCTGAATTTCTGCACTTGACAGAAATTATTCTTTGGGCCATTGCACACTTCGTTCGTCGTATCACCAGTCTTTCCTCATCCCTTATTAGTATAGTGGTCATATTATGATGTGACCTAGAAAAGAGCCTTATAACTATTCTTGAAGAACCAATATTAATCATGGTAAAAGGCTTAACTAGGGCATGTGCTCGAAAAAAATTGTGTTAGTATCCGGACAATCTCTGGGGTAAAGTACGTCCTACTGACATCATAGTGTTTAAAACACTTTACAAACGTTCAGTCATTATATAAGCTACTATTTCAAAGGGTATTTGGACTAGCTGTGTCGAGGATTTCAGTACTTTTCGCATCTGCTGCTAAAATTTAATCTAGAATTCTTAAAAAGCGGTAACCCTTACCGGATATCAAAGGCGCTTGAACGATATTGAAAACACCTTAAAAATCGAAAGAAATATCATCTACGTTCCTTCTTCAAATACCCATTCGAAGAAATGACAGGAAACGGTCTCTTTACCATTAAAATATATATTTTCTAAAGTTTGACACAAATTCGTGATTTTAAAATCAATCAAAATTATTATTTTGTGTCTCTAGTTCAGTTTATGCGGTGATTAGGGTTGGGTAACCGTAGGCCGTAACTTAGACACCCAGTCAGTAAATAAATAAATATTCCGGACATATCACACACAGTCCACTGATCCCAAACTAGGCATAGCCTGTACTATGGGTACCAGAGACTGATATACATAATAGATATAATATATATTTAACACCCAGACACAGAACAAACACCTGTGTTAGTCACAAATGTAAGTAATACGGGACATTTTCTTTTTAAAACGACAATAAGTGAGGAGTTTCTGAAGAAGACGCGTATTTTTTTTTAATATGAGTTTCAATTAAATTGCAGAACTGTAAACCAACTCATTTTAATACAAAGTACCTTTTAACTTCTTCACAGTTATGAGAGTTTCACTTGTACGTATAAAAACTATTGAAATGAAAAATGAAAGCTAAGAAACCAATTTAGGTAATAAAGATTAGAGCACTTTTGCAAGTTACTTTAGCTACTATAATATTTATATTAAACATATTTTCCTTTTCTCCAGAAATAAATACGATCAGCTTTGATAACAGTGAAAATATATCACTTATAACCAGTTTTTAAACTGGTTTTCAAATAAGAATAAATGCGTGGAAGTGAAAATGAGGACGGTCACTGATAACCATCGTTAGAAGATTCAAAAGAATAGATAAATACGGGAAAAGCAAAATCAAAAGAATTAGATGTTTAATTTGCTCTAGTTATCTGTCAGGGAGAGTCGGGACTGATATGCTAACAAGCGACTCCGCACAAAGAACTTTACATATTGTGAGATTTCACACATAATATTTCTAATATTTAATTCCTAATATTTTATTTGATGTGACTTTGCTTTTTATATCATTTTCAATGTATATTATAACCGTGTTCCATCAAACGGCGTACGATAAAGGAAGAAGCACAAGTAAAGGAATCAATCCAAAAATCACTAATTTAAAACCCGTCTAGAATTATTATCGAGATAAACTTATTATATTTGCAGTCAATATTATACAGTGTACCAACTACGCGAGTGAACACAAAATATAAGTTTTGTTTCTTCTTGGGTATCTCGATTTCCTTATCCCTTGTAATGTATGGCACCATCAATGTACAAGTCCTACTCGAACTTTACACTATTTTGTGTAAATCATTATTCATAATCACTCACTAACTTTATCGTCTTGATAAAAAATAGGACTGGGTGAAATTATCGAGTCGACAATGTTAGTGCAGACTGATTATGAATATGTGGGTATGCCCTTTTCAATTGAATTTAACTACTATGCTGTTACGTAACGCGTTGTATTACCTACAACTACCCAGATGATTGGTTGTATATTTTACCGCAAGTTACCTACATTTACCCTATAAAAGCAAATAAATAGCGAGTGTCCTGCAGCTCGATGGAACACTGACCCAGATTCTCAGGACCGCTTTAACTCAACAAGTGGGATGACAGATTATTAACTAAATTATGAGATACCTTTGCTAAAGTTACATTATTATCACAGTGGTACGCAAAGTTTAATATAATGCTTCTCTGTGATATGATATAATGTACCTGTAGCACAGAATAAAGATAAAGTACTGAACTGGAGTCAGATCGATTCTTCTTCTTGCCGTGTCACTTGGTCATCCTTGGTCTTTGGGTATGGTGGCCCTGAAAAAGGCCCATGACCGTCAGCGAAAGAAACAGTGTGGTGAAAGGACTTTTAGGAGCTTGCGATAAGCAAGCCGTGTTTGTTGCCTGATTCTTCTAGGCTTGGTCGCGAGGAACAGACATAGCTTCACCTAGTTTCTAAGACGTTTTAAAGTAATCCTAGTGATTTTATTGAAATAAACGCCTTTTGACTTTGACTTGACTTTGACTTTGATATCTTAAAGCATATCGTACGCCCGCAAATGTCAAACTCAAAACTGACTTTAATCATTATACGTAAGGATCATTTTAAACGTATTTTAGATGACAATCGCACGCCAATTTTAAGAAAAATACAAAAAGATTTCTCCAGGGCAGGCAACGCATTAGCAATGCTCCAGGTGTTGCAGATGTCAATAGGCGACGGTAACCGCTTACCATCAGGTGGGCCATAAGCCTGTTTGCCTCCGTATAACATAAAAAAAAAAAAAAAAAAAAGCCGTGTTAACAATTTTGAGGATTACTCAATCTTTGAGGAAAACAATATTAACTAATCCATGAAGACGTAAGAGTGTTACAGGAACATACTCGTACCTCTAAGTCGAGGGATTAGACAAGCCGTTCAATTTACCTATCATGGAACAGGGGTTTTTAGAGTGTGATTTACTATGTAGAATCGACCATACTAACGACTATAGCATAGCGACGGTGGCAGTGGGCCGGCCATATAGCTCGCAGAACCGACAACCGTTGGGGAACAAAGGTTCTCGAGTGGCGACCACGAACCGGACGACGCAGTGTTGGAAGGCCCCCCGCCCGATGGACCGACGACATTGTTAAGGTTGCGGGAAATCGGTGGATGGAAAAGGCTCAAGACCGTTCGTCATGGAACTCTTTGGGGGAGGCCTATGTTCAGCAGTGGACTTCATCAGGCTGATGATGATGATGATGAACGATTATAGCCCTAATTATTCTTCGTAGCAAAAGAATAAAATTTGAAAGCAATTGTGTTGGAAACCAAGTCAGCTGATGTCAGTCTGAGGTAAGGTTAACAATGTTATCTGATGCTGTTATACTTACGATTCGCCCCAAACTGAGATCTCGCTTTGTCCGGTAAAAGTTGGTGCTCCGATGATCGTCGAGGCCCAACTATAATAATTATACCTACATAAACTTAGATAAACTTTGATAATCACGATCTTACCTGAACTACGAAGTTATTGAAACTCTACCAAATGGGAGTTCACATTGTACTGGTTCTTTTTTTTTTTTTTATACAACAGAGGTGGCAAACAAGCTTACGGCCCACGTGATGGTAAGCGGTTACCGTAGGCTATGAGTGCTGCAATACCAGAGGCATCACGCACGCGTTGCCGACCCCGAACCCCTTTCCCCCCTAAAGAGCTCTGGCAACCTTACTCACCGCAGGAACACAACACTATTTGAAACAAATAATGTTATTTGGCTGCGATCTTCTGTAAGGCGGAGGTACCTCCCCAGGCAGGCTGCTCCAACGAGAAAATCTCGCTGTGCCCTACCTCCTCCAAAAAATATTATTTAGTTGTATCCCAAAAACTATACATATGATCTAGAATTAAAAAAAAATGTATTCGTAATGTACGAATTAAGCTCTTGCATATGACACCTCACTTCATGTAATAGTATTACTTTTTTGACCCTTTAGTACTCCTATATCGTAGCAAACCCTTGGCCGATTTAACTCATATTCCAGCAATAGTACAACCTGTTGACATCATATATCCATAAATAAAATGTATAGATATACATTCTATGCAGATCGGATTGACGGACCGAAAGCTATGCTTCTAATAAATAAATATATTTTTCAGAGATCTTCGCTTGCTTCGGTCACTCGATGAATCGTCTTGAATTGATCGTTTTCGTTCCGTATGATTCGGAAGATAAAGATGAACGGTCACCTTCAGTTGAACAATGGCCTTGAACCCCCAACTGTGCCAAAACGCAAGTCATAAAAAGTAGTGCCAAGCCGCTTTGAAAGAGATTAGCCAAATAGGCTCACGGTGCCTAATGGTTTTACAAAAAACGTTTGTAGTAGGCTCTACCGATATCGGATTCGTATAATTTAGCTTTGAGGTCCGTTCCAAAACCTAGCTCATATTCGAACCTTGAATCGTTTTGTCGATGTAAAAGATGAATAATTATCCTGGTATGTATTAAAATACCAATTCAAGCGCTAAAGTGCATATTTTAGAGCGTGAAATATTAAGCAGCTGATGGTGAGAGAGAGTAAGCAGGGGGGTAGGTGCCATGACGACAAAATCTATTAAACCAAAAATGACCCATACACAAACTTGCATGGGTTGGAAATCTTAAAATAGCATCGTTTTTTTTTAAATAAATATTGAGAGAGAAAACCAAAGAGCAAGAAAAACACAAAGTTCCAAGCTTGTTTATCTCTTTTTTTTTAGTATAATTAACAGTTTTTGTTTTACGGGTTTTTGTTTATTAAATAATTTTTTCATGGTGTTTCTTCCACCGTCATTAGTTGAATAGAAAAAACTGAAGGACCGGTGATCGAACCCACGACATTCGACCGAAAGCCTAGGCACCTCCCACCTAGGCCAATATGGCTCTTCTTCAGCGATTCTCGCTGATGAATAAAGACGTAAAAAAGGTAAACATTTAATAATGTACCTTCCAAAGAAAAAGAAATGAACAACCCAAAGGAATTCTTTGTGCGCTCAAACAAAACATTCACTTTTATGGCTGTAATGATTTCATTAAAGTTCATTGCGAAGGTAACTTCAAATGTTGCGGTAACGAGAAATACCTACGAAAATTACGACACACAAAAATAAAAGGCAGGAAGCGAAATATTCACGGGTAGGCTATAGTCAAGAGTCAAAAGTATTTTCCGAAACAAACGATGCAGTTAAAATTACCCGGAGTACAGAGGTCTAGACAAGATCCATTTTCTATTGGCGTTAACGCCAGCGGTTAATATAGAGAATTGCCTACGTCAAGGTTACTTACACTCTTACAAAATTACGACACAAATAAAAAAAGCTTTTCTGAAACAATATCAATGCTTCTGGAGGAGGTAGGGCACAGCGAGATTTTCTCGAGCGGCTGCTCCAATTTAGAGAAAATCTAAATTACGAGAAAATCTCGCTGTGCCCTACCTCCTCCAGAAGCATTGATTGAATGCATTCCTCCAGGTACCTCCGCCTTACAGAAGATCGCAGCCAAATAACATTATTATTATGTTTTAAATAGTGTTGTGTTCCTGCGGTGAGTAAGATTGCCTGCCAGAGCTCTTTAGGGGGGAGGGGGTTCGGGGTCGGCAACGCGTACGCAATGCCTCTGGTATTGCGCTCATAGGCTACGGTAACCGCTTACCGACACGTGAGCCGTATGCTTGGTTGTCACCTCAGTTGTATAGTTAAAATTACCCGGCGTGCAGGGGATCTAGACAAGATCCATTTTCTGTTGGCTTTAACGCCGCCAGCGAAAAGATTGAATTGTATGGAAATGGCAATAACTTGTGAAATATCACGTGACTGTTGCTACGCCCTTACTTATAAACGTTATTTAAATTTAAGCAATGCTTAAAATTGACCCTGTCCCTGTTTTTCATTATGCAATAGTGAGATGGCAATTGGTTATCTGCTGACAGATTTTTAAAAGAAAAGCCGTTAGTTCCGGTATCCGAAGTTAGCGTCAAAGGAAAAAGAAAGCGTTAGGATCTTGTCTAGACACCCAGCCATCGAAGTCTGAAAACAAATCCTTTTGGAAAATGCAAGAAAAATGTGCTCACCATGTGAAAATTCGTCTGATCACCAAAATACCTTATTTGGAAATATTTGACGATTGTTTTTCAGCAAACTGTAATCAGTGTGGAGTTATGAGCGTATACAAGTACCTATGGTATAGAAGTTGCGGATAAAACATTCTAGCTTAAAAAATACGCACTGCAAAGGCCAAATAAAAATAAAACGGTGAAACTCGTGAGAATGGAGTAGAAAAACTGCCTACCGCAGAACCGCCCACTCTCCATCCGACAGTTCAGTGTCATTGCTATTGTTCGAATATAAAATAACAGAAAATCTTCTTAGATAATCTACTTACCTACGTAAAGATCCTTTCATTTAAAGAGCACTTCCTCGGCCAGGGTAATGCTTGTAGATAGGTACTACGAACAAATTCTAATTCCGCTGTGTTTTTTTCGGATGAAAAAATAAGTTATGGGATGATATCATGATAGTGGGGATTCACTCACGAGAAACAGGCGTAGCTTCACCCAGTTTCTATGACGTTTCAAAGTGATCCTAGTGATTTTATTGAAATCCACTCTCTAGATATTTAGTACTAAGAGCTCTATCCTAATTACGATATAATACGGTTTACGCCAATTTGGACTCAGCGCCAAGACATTTAAGCAAATACAACAAATTTTAACTATTGCAGGATTTTTTTTGTTAAAATATTTTACAATAGATTTAAAAAAAAAACCTGCTATACAAATACGAAGTTCTAATTCAAATTCAAATTCAATTGAGCCGGGTCCACAAAACCCGCAGTTAATTCCCAATAGTTAGCGTTATATGTCCACAAACAAGGCTCAACTATCAATAAAAACTGGCATCAGATCGGAAACAAGAATAAATCAACAAGTCTGATTTATCGCAGAGCAAACAGCTATAACTCATACTGTCATTAGCCTGTCTAACTAACTCTTTGACTTTAGGAATACAAGTGCAGGTAGTTTTTTACGAGAAAACCTACTGCTCAGGCGATAAAAATACTTACACAGATGTAGAGTGGTTTCTTGTTTTACTAGTGGTACGCCCCGAGCTGTGTTCTCACGATGTCTAGTTAAAGTTGGTGCTTTGATGATCGTTAAGGCACAATTAAAGGATTTTACCCACTACAACGTATACTATGAACATAACTTTATTTAGAAAGAAACTTAATAAACAAGAAACAGTTGAGCCATCTAAAGACCGTTACAAACGATTTATAGATAGCTCAACTGATCCAGGTCACTACCAGTCGGAAGCGTCCCCAAGACGCTGGCGGAATTGCCACGCTGGATGGCAATGCTAATTCGCTGGGCCAAATAAGAGCCAGCTCTCGGGTCACGCGTCGCTTCGATCAGACATATAATAACCGTATCGGCACATGAAAATATTCTTTGTATAAATTAATATGAAACAATACCCAATAGAAAGAAAGTCAAAGATTCCGATGATCTAAGTGAGATCTATGTAATTATTTATAATCAAATTATTTTGCATGTTATCTTTATTTGAAAACCGAAACTGAAAATCTATATGGTCCGTTGTGTATTTATTTATTAAATACATCAATTTACATCCATATTTTCAATAGTTAACGAGGTAGGTTAACTTATGTACCTACCTAATTCATTGGCATCTTCTAGACGAGAAACACAATCCATCTGAACGAAGCCTTGGTAGTAAATATGGTGGAATATGATGACCGGACTTTAATAAGGTTGTCGAAAATAAGGTATTTTCGTGTATTTGAGGCGGAAGATACTGCATCCCATGTAATTGCAGACCAGCCCTTAACTTCATTCTCGTAATCTTGTCAGCCGCGGGCTGAGAGCTCCTTCGTAAGCAATGCTTACTGGGATTTATCTATAAGCTTATGAATGACAGGGTTTTAAAAATAAATACACCATTAGGCCTAGTATCCACTAAAGATGATTGCATTATTTTACACAGCATCTATACTCTATAGATGCTGTGTAAAGTGGAATCATGTCGTGACACGATAAAATCGCTGACACAATTTTTTGTTATATAAAATATTTTTGGAAAGTTTCAAATAAATATTCCCATTTCTAATATATATTCTCCCAAACTCCCTCTTTACCAAAACACTCAGTTGGGTAGCGTGATATTGCATAGCTTATTGTTACAATATAGACCATAACCAAATAACTTCAAAAATTAAAGAAAATAAGAAAAAAACGTATAGAAGTTTCTCTTCCGTACAAATAAACAGACAGACCATAGTCTTACGATATTTTTTTTTTGATGTTATTTATAATATCCTGAACACGAATGGGAAGAAAAAATCATAGGCATATACAGAATCTTGGGACTTACTCTTTTATTATATGTAACTCTGCCTTCTGCGCTAGAGGTCGCGGGTTCGATCCCCGCACTGGACAAACATTTGTGTGATAAACACAGATGTTTGTTCTGTGTCTGGGTGTTAAATATATATCTATTATGTATATCAGTCTCTGGTACCCATAGTACAGACTATGCCTAGTTTGGGATCAGTTGACCGTGTGAATATGTCCGGAATATTTATTTATTTATTTATTTATGTTTAGATCATCATCCAAAACTTAATAAAAAATGGTTGACTGGAAGAGATCGCTTTTAGCGATAAGGCCGCCCATTGTACGTTATATTTTTTGTGTCTCCCTTGTTATGTTTCTTTGTGTACAATAAAGAGTTTATTTATCTATCTATCTATCTTAATACCGTTCGTTTGGATTTAGGCCTCCCATTGTGTACGCAATATTTCTCGGTACTGTAAATAATATGCTAGAGATAAGTTATCCTGCTAATATAATAGAGAATACGTCAGGGCTACCGAAACCTCTCACATTTCTACAACCAGAGATTAGCTTCTGGTTAATCAAACTATAGTTCGTAATATAAGAATACCGAGGGCCTTTTCAAAATAGAAACGTTACGTAAACCAGACTTATAGCGGTACGCGTACAGTCACCTGGACTAAAAAATACATAGGTACCTACTTAATCGATATCTTCAAATCATGCCACCGTACAAACTATAAAAAATAACAAAGCAATAAAACTTGTGCCATTTCCACCTTTACTGGGTACCGTCTCCGTATTGTGGCATAACTGAAAATTATGAATGAATGAAAATTATGATTAAGGTAATGATGGGAACTCTACCTATTTAATTTTTTATTTAATATTGTGAAGATACATCTTGAGAAAGTAATGATTGAGAACTTCTAACCAATTTAGGTTTATCTGTTTAACAGATGGTATGTTCAGATATTTTCATAAATTTTGAACCACATTATAATAAATTATTTTATATTATTTCATATTTTATCCAATTATATCAATTTAAGACAAAACACTAAAGTATACCAATTCTAATAACTTGGTTTATTTATTATTCAAACTGCGGTTTTCTCATATTTGAGATTGTGCAGCCGCCCCGTAAGCGCAAAGAACCCCTAGCTGGGCTGATAAAAGCCACATTTCGCAACACTGACCGTGTTGCGAAAAAGGGCTCCATTAAACATAGTAGTGAGTGAACATTTTGATGAAATAACAAAAACAGAATCACTGAAAATTTTAATACAATTACTATGCAAATAATGTCAATTTGATATGAAATCATGCATGACATGTGCGATGTTTTTTGCCCTCAAGTGTCTAAAGTCAAAACAGTTGAAAATGCCCAGGTGGCTCGGTCGGTATATTAAAAGGTATTCCACACTTCAGAACGGAAGGATATACTTCGTATACGCGTCGCTCTGAGCACAGCTGTGATTGTGCATGGTCGTTGTTAATACTCGTAAACTTTTAATTGAGTCGCCCGTATTTTTATTTATTTTTCATTGACTTGACATAATGTTATAAAACGTTTTCCGTAACTATTATGTAGTATACTGATCCCGTGAGGGCTTATTATGTTGACAAAAATAATTAATAGTATATAAAAAAAAGTCCGAAGTTTTTCTTAAATTGTTTCAAATATTCTGGTTTTGATCTTTAAAACATCTTTTTAAGTAATTATTAAATTTACGAGAAGTTCACGAGGCATTAGGAATGCTACCTAAAACAGCTGCATAATTGAGTTTGAATTGATTTGACCACGAATTAAATGTGACGAATTACCAAAAGTCGTAGAAAACTTTTTTGCTAATTGAGTGTAAAGTGTTGACTTATTCAGGTTCTTAGAAATGTGTGTGTATTAATAGTTTTCTACTTGAGTCAAATAATTCCTTCTGGGCAAATAAATACCTGTTTCCGAACGGGTGGGACGATTTAATTGGCAATTTGTGGACCTACCTGCAGAGTAATAGTAAATTCGAGGCAGAGCAAAACAAAACCACAGATTTGGAATATTGTTATGGTTTTGTTAGATAAATTGGATCGTTATTATGGCATCTGCGAGTTGCCTTTCAAGTCAAATCAAGCATAAATTATAATCATAAGACACTAGAGAAACTGGTTGTAAGTGTGATGTTTTAGAACTGTTCGTATGTTTAGCTGTAATTTTAATTTAAGTTACTGCCTATATTCCAACGAAACTAGAAATTAACTCCAATGAATGATGATTTTATTTCAATTACAACCTATCTTCTCTATGAAAATCACAAAAGTTTCCCCTTTACAAGGTGATCCACCAGGAAGGGTTAGTATAGAGATTTCAGAAAGAAGGGCTATATTTTTTTGTATTCATCATCATAATTTCAGCCGTACGACGTCCACTGCTGAACATGGCCTCCCCCACAGACAGAGCGAATTCCTATCATATGGGGGGAATTGCTATTACTCACCCCGCTGGGCATTTTTTGTATTAAAATAGATTTAATTTTTTGTGTTAGATATTACCGGATTCGGTTCCCTAGTCGTGCAGTTTGTTTCTGTAAACCTAAGAGTACAGTTTATATTTTCTCAAAAATCTACGAATCATGGGTCCCTAGAACGAACTTCTTTATGTTTTATAGTTTCAGACTTCTCAACACTTCGCCCCTTCTTGATGGATCAGCCTGTATATCTGTGTTATTATTACAGCAATGTAGTAAATTAACCAGACGGTATTTTCATAAGTATATTCATGAATAAAAAACAACATGTTATAAAAGTTCGTATATTCAAAAAGTTCACGTTTTCTTACAAAGTTTTGAATTTGCATTTTTAATTAAAAGTTAAATTAAACTTATGACAGAAGTTTTTATTAGACATGTTCTGGGCATATACAACAAAGCATCTTATTTATGATGAAGTACTTATTTTTATTGTAGAGCATTAAAATTAAGTTACATTAGAATGATGTTACAACAAAATAGACAAGATATATGTATATTTCTATAAAATGACTGATGAGTCTTTAAGTGGGCGTGGAGTAATATGTTTTACAACTAAAAATACTTATCCATTTAACCATGAAATTGAAAGTTAACCATTATCATGTTATAAAGAAGTTTTGATTACCGCACTTCCTTGCAATTACATCCTACAAGTAGCCGATTGTACTAGGAAACGCACGTCTATAACCGGCGAAACAAAAAATAAACTGACAATATCAATAATCTTGCAAACATTGGGGAAAAGTCTAAGCTTTAGACTAATAAAACTTAAAAGTTACTGGAAGAACTAAAAGCAGTAACTGTATATACATCTTTACAGTATACTCAAACAAACAATTTAAAATAAATACTGTTATTCTGTAGATGAATTTATGACGACTAGGTAAATTTAAAACATATACCATAATAAAGACGTACAATGCGAGTCTCACACTGAGGCTTCCGTACGGGGTTTGAAAATCGAAATCCCTAGCCCAAACTTGGGATCCTTTTGGAGGAGGCCTACCTTTTCCAAAATCTTGATCAAGATTTTCTTGCTCTAAATTGGAGCAGCTCGCCTGGGGAGGTAACTCCGCTTTACAAAAGATCGCGGCCAAATAACATTATATGTTTCAAATTGTGTTCTTGCGGAGAGTAAGGTTGCCAGAGCTCTATAAGGGGAAGGGGTTCGGGGTCAGCAACGCGTGCTTGATGCATCTGGTTTTGCAAGCTTTTATAGGCTACGGTAACTTCGCACCAACAGGTAGGCCGTATGCTAGTTTTCTGGACATTCCGGACATATCACACATGGTCAACTGATCCCAAACTAGGCATAGCCTGTACTAAGTTTGCCGCCTTAGTTGTGTAGAAAATACTTATATTTACGGTCGCTCGCTTTCTTTTACTTTATCAAATCGTTATTAACTCGTTATGATATGATTTATAAGTACAATGACATGAAATCAAACTTAAACTTTAACCCTTACTGGGTCATGTATGCTACTAACCAGAATGTATTGTATAGTTCGTAGTATATGAACAATCAGAAAGTCGTAGCCTAATCCCGTCTATACGTAAAAGTTTCAAGACAAATCTTCACGCGCAAATCCTAGCCATTGCGGTAATCCTGTGGATGACAAAATAAGAGTTTAAAGACCTGAGACGTGGGGACAGCCCGATGGTCTCTCGAGAGTTATTGCCACATCGGACATTCTCTCGGGAACTAAGCACTTTGGGCTGTACCAGTTATTTTGATCGATGAACTAGAAAGGTGGAAGATTGTGAATAGAAATTGGGATTGTTTCTTTTTTAAGATGCAGGAATAATAATAACACCCAACAATCACAATCATACTCCTGACCCCACACTAGGAATCCCTGTGTCGTGGGTATTAGAAACTACGAGTACCATGGTACCAGAATACCCAGACCCGGAACAAATATTTGCAGGTCATGCAAACATTTGTCCCGAATTAGGAATCGAACCCGCACCTCTTGCGTGTCAGACGAGCACTTGGCCGCTACGCCACTGAGGTTGTCAATTAATTATATTCTGTGTAGTCAGCCGTGTACAAATATTTAAATTATAGCACTTTTATGTAAACGTAACATATTTATTTCTCCATATCTCCATATCTACCTATCCGCGGATGTCGTAAGAGGCGACTAAGGGAAAAAAGCTAGGGGATGGGCAGCAGCGTCTCCTATTTTAACAACGATAGCTCTAACTGCGCTCACCAACCCGCATGCCCAGCGTGGTGAGTATGGGGAAATTCCCGCACATGATAAGGAATTCGCTCTGTCTGTGGGGGAGGCCATATTCAGCAGTGGACGTCGTACGGCTGAAATGATGATGATGATGACTGTTATGTAAACGTAACGTATTTATTTAGGTGCCTTAGGTTCTCAGGTTCTTCTCATCATCCTACTAATGTTTGGATGTTTGTTGTTCAACCACGGCTAAACGGTCGAACGGATTTGGATGAAATTTGGTACAATGATAGATAATATTCTGGAATAGCATATAGGCTACTTTTTATGTAGGTACTTCGCGAGCGAAACCGCGGCCGGAAGCTAGATAAACCTACAGTACACCTATCGTATACATACAAAAATGTTTTGAGGGTTTGTGAATTTTAGAAATAATCTAAAATTCATAAACCCTCGAAAAATTTTCTTCATATTCGTAAGTAGAATCGGTTACGTATTACTTTAATATTATAATGCGAAAGTTTGTGATGATGTTTGGATGTTTGTTGTTCAATCACGCCGTAACGGCTCAACCGATTTCGGTGAAATTTGGAATAGTTAAAGTTCTTTACCTAAAATAGCATATAGATTTTTTATGTAGGTACCACGTGAGCGAAGCCGCGGGTGGAAGCTAGCAAAAAATAAAATGTTGTTTGCCAAACTGAAAGAATTAACAAACATTACTAAAAAAATATCTTCATCATAAAATGTTACCGGTCAAAAGTTACGATGGAATTTTTACCTCATTTGCCGCTGAAATCCACACTTTACCGCCTTATTATCTCTTACATTAAATTATTTTGTGTTAAACAGTTTAATTGCAATTTAATCAGAGTGTCTTGAGATTTTGCTCATTTAACAAAACAACCCTGTACCTTCTCATTCTTCACTCTTGTAAAATTGTAATTTTGTAGGAAAGAAGATTTAAGGAGTGATTTCATCTTCAAAATAAATAGTAAATCGAAGACAATTTGTTGAATTGTTTGCTTTTTTCAGATTTTATATCCACTTATTTTATGAACTTCTATAAGTATTTAGGGTAGGCTACATTCATAAGTACCTTAGGCTCAAAACTTTTCAGTATCTCATCGTACTTAACAATTAAGATAACAAAGTCCTTGTTCATCCAATTATAAGTCAATCAAATAAAAGCTGTTGATAGCAAGTTTGTTCTGTGGGAGATTGTGATAACGAGAGAATACCCGGCCGTGTCCCGACTTGCAGTAATTATTCAAAACCAGTCAGAAGTCCAGCCATTGTTCCGTCGAATCCCACTTACCGGCCGTTTGTTTCGCGGCATTTGTGCCCCAGCCCTGGTTATTGTTTTAGAATGCGAATTTTCTTTGCACAGGCAAAGGAAGTTCAGCTAAGCACCTAAGTAAACACCGAATGAAAGCAGTTTTGCACGATCTAATTATAATAGTTACAATCAGTACCCGCACATTATACTACGACGCAACTAACGTCTTTGAAATTTCCTGTATGCATCGCTTTTTCGTCGATCTAAGACATCATTTGAGATTGTGTGTCAGAGAAACGAGGATAATGATAGTTATATAGAGCGCTGATGTATGAAGCTAACATGTATTTTATGTAAACCTTGTGATGATGATACAAAGTCTTACCTAATTGAAAATGTTGCAGCTCATTAGAATGTGCAACTAATATAAATATAACTCATAATCTTGACTGTTTTTAACTATGACTCTAATCTTATATCTAGGTATCTTAATTTGTAATCATAACGAAATTGTTTTTTAATTTTAAAATTTTGGTATTTTTTAATTATTGTAATCCTACTATACTAAATAAAACATTTGCATGCTTGTGTAGTAAAAACATGTGCCCGCTTACTGCATAAGAACAGCGATTATATTCAACTACCATGTTTTAGCAAATAAACTGATTTCATTTCATAAGGTTAAAGAAGATCAACAATACCTATGTAGATCAAATACTGAAACATTTTTAGTACCCACATTCGATTATAAGGACGTAGGCATGTTATGAATGATTCTAAACTTTTGGCGCGTTATCTTAGAGTTTATCTTCTTGTTAATGTTGAGGTAGTTGAGAATTCCTTGTAATTATTTACAGATATTCGTACGAGAACCTAAATGTAGAGAGTACATAACATGCGATGCTACGTTTCCTAGTTTTGATATAAAAACAGCTATCCTTCCATTTCATAAATTTGCACACCTTCAGCCTGAGAGCAGTGTGTCCCAGAAAACAAGTGACGAAAACAATTATAAAACTGTGTTTCTAACCTATAGTTTTCTAAACAAAGACGGTCAAATGCGAGGACTTCACCCTTAGGCTTCCGTTCCATTACAAGGGGTTGGAAAACCGAGATCCCACCCAAGTGTAGGAAGTACAAACTTATGTCTTGCGGTCGCTCACGTAGTTTCACTATATTATATTGACCACAAATATAAATTTGTCTTGTAACGATTCCATACGGGATTTGAAATTAATCTCAGCAAGATATATTTCTTAACCGCAAAAAATCTCCAATCCGTTAATTAATTATTTTTAAATCGATAAGCCCTTGTTTAGCTAAAGTCCCATTTTCCTACAAACTTCACCATGCAATTTTATACACGGTACAAGAGTCAAAATTCCTCAGTTTTACAAATGGACAATAAAGGCTCCATTTTTTCTTTTGAGGTACAGAACCTTTTTCTAAAAATTATTTGAATATTATCCTTACGGCTTCTGAATAAAGTTATTTTTAGTATCGTTGAGATATCAAACTACAAACTCAGAATTGATTTTGATCTGTAGAGGTAAGGATCATTTCCAACTAATTTTATATGACATATTAAAGACATATTGCATGCCGTTTGAACGCGGCTTAAAAAAAGAAAATTTGAATAGGTAGTTATTCTGAAACTAACGCACGGACTCACGCATAGCCAAATTTTCCGCTTGAAGTGTTGTCAGAACACAAAACGATAAAAAGCATGTAGGTAATGCGTACAGGTACGACGTACCTATGTGCTGTTGTGCGATACAGACCCCACCTACACTACTAATCACAACTCACATAGTAGGTATCAATCTTATACCACGTGGACAAATCCTGCGGTGAGGACGGGCGATAGTGACTTTTACGTAACCGACCGAAGCGGTTGGTTTTCAAACAAAATTCAATATAACTTAGGTTAATCATAACAATATATTTCAAAATCTCGAGTCCAAAGTAAAATTACACTGATTCACGAGTCTAGCTAAGTTCCAATGAGTTATATAAAATATAAATAAATATTCCGGACAAATTCACACGGTCAACTGATCCCAAACTAGGCAAAGCCTGTACTATGGGTACCAGAGACTGATATACATAATAGATATATATTTAACACCCAGACACAGAACAAACATCTGTGTTAGTCACAAATGTTTGTCCAGTGCGGGAATCGAACTCGCGACCTCTAGCGTAGAAGGCAGAGTTACTACTAACTGAGCTATGAGGCCTGTCCTGTAAGTTGAGTAGAATATCATAAAAGTATCTAAAAAAATTCAAGGAATTTCTAAAATAATTTTGCAATTTTTATAAGCGTAAGAATTGGAAGCTATACGCCTACAAATAATTATGAGTACCAATAAAATAATATAGAAAATCTTTATTCATACAAGAAGATACGGATCTTTTTAATTTAATTCCCATTTGCGATTAATAGTATCAAAGTCGTCTCAACCTTAAAATATTAATAAATGTCTCACTCAGGGTAGATACTGAGACGAGGCATCTTCAAAATTAATTGACGCTTTCTTCATTTTGTGTGTGGAAAATTAGGCTGTGAAGCAGTTTACAATTAAGTTGATGAATACAATTTAAATTTGTTTAAAATTGATCTTTGGGATAGACCTGAAACGATACAATCACCATCATCAGCTTGTTGAAGTCTACTGTGAGACATGGGCCTTCCCCAAAAAACCTTTTCCATCCACCGACTTCCCGCAACTTTATCAATGCTGTCGTTCCATCGGGTGGGGGGCCTTCCAACACTGCGTACAATGCTGCGTACAACGATACTATCTACGATTTTTTTTGTTTATTAAATTAGCGGTTTTTATTTTTGTTTTAATTTTTAAATTCATTATTTTGTTTTATTACGCTTTTCAATGAAAATTTACGCATTTCCAAACGCTTTAGTAAAAACCTTTATTGCCTATTCGGTAACGAATAACTTTCAGCTCAATATAAATATACTGAATGTTATACATATAATAAATATAATATTTTTTATTCTTTTGTCTGGATGTAAATTATAAGTAGATACCTAATAGGTATATTCACTTGGATAATAATATGTTCATATTTACCTGATGTAAGCTCGCTTTAGCGCCTGCACAAACCTTAGTGGTTTTTAGATGTTATTTTAAGCAAATTCTTGAAGTTTAATGTTCAAAGGGTAAATAACTAAAAATGGACCTATTTTCTATGCTAGATTATGCTGGCTTGTAGTTTCGTAAGCATAAAGCAGGATTTCGGGAATCAGTGTGAGATCCATTTACCTAATCCATAACTTGCGGCTATTGATGAAGTCAAACTTTGAAATTGCTGAACTTAGTTATCTTCTCATAAGGTCCAATTACGCAATATATTATGTGGTGCATATTATACCATGTTGATTTATATATTTTTATAATGTATAATTTCCCGAAAAAGGCTTATTTAATACTAAAATGGCAATAACTTTTGTTCTACGACTTTTGGTACAACGTTTCTCATTGAAAATATGCTACGTAAAAATGAGCTGTTTTGGTTTCAAATCAGTTCAAACTCAATTATTCTGCTGTTTTAGGGTGCAATCTCGATGTCGAGCTCCTGATACGTTTAATAATTCGTTTTAAATATAGGACCGAGAAAGTTTAGAAGAGTAATCAAAAAAGGAGATTTTGAAAACAGTTCGAGTTAAAACCCTGGGGAAAAAAATGGCGTCCTATTTTCGCTAGTTTTTTTTTTCTTTTCGTTTATAGAATTAGCCCCATTCAGGATAGCTTTCAGCCTACTTGTTACGGACCACGTTGTGAAGTATTATAAAAATGATTTCGACTAAGCCCGTTTCCCGTGGATATGGCAGTAACAAGGAAAGTTATCAAATTGCTACAGATCCTACCTACTATTCCACACCTTGTTTCATAACGCCTCTAACCTAATTTGCTGATTCGTATTTTGTACGCTGGAATAGGCAAATACGATAGTACCTACCTAAACCTAAAGACACTAGGCTATTTTGCCTTCTATACGACCTAATAAATAAGAAGAGATACTCTTCCTAATCTAAGAGTAGGTACTTAGCATCATTTTTCATTTTAAGGTTATTTTTAACTTGTATCTAAACTCACAATATTTAAAACAGAAGCCCAACAACGTACCTAATCAAAGTTCTAGAAACATGGAAAAAGAGTAGCTTTTATTATTTTATGGTTTTCTGGTGTGATAAAATATATTTTGAATATGAATTATAAAAAATACCTGCACTAAAATTAGATTTTATATTTTGTAAAAGTAAATTTTTAGGGTTAAGCTCGCCTTTGTACATGTCCTTTCATTTAGTTTGTTTTTTGTATGTGTTTTCTGTGTACAATAAAGAATAAAGAATAAATTCATAATAAATATTTTCTATGCGAGACAAGTTGATAGATTTCAACTAGGAATTATGTATTCTATTAAACTATACCTACTAAGTTTGCACCATCTAGATTTTGTCAACATTTCAAGGCCCTACGCTACTCATCCACAAAGTGCAAAAAAATCGTTAAATTTAGTTGTTACCTAATCTAGACAATTTTTTTTACGATTATTGTACAATATTTTTTACAAATAATCCAGCCTGGTTTTTATATATTACTTATTGTCATGAATAAGGCTTTTCTAATATAGTTTTTCTGAGTTTATTTTAGGTCTAGGTCTAGATAATTTGAATCAGGAGAATTTGCGAAAATAACCTAAACTATTTCCAACACCTATCGCCTAGGCATGTTTGGCAACACGTGACTATGGTAATAAATTAGAATATAATGCCACTCACCTCGGAACACCAAGTTGTGCGGCGCCGCCAAAAACTTCCGAACAACTAACTGAAAGTTCCCGGAGAATGTTCAGAGGGGACAAAATACGCGTGCACTCAGACAACTCAGCCACTACACTACTGAACTTACTATTAGAATGTATGTAGATTTAATTATTGTTATTTTTATGGTTGAAGTTGGTATATGGTGCTCGGTCGCCTTCTCTCGGATGGTTTAGGCGCGCCAAAGTTGTGTGGCAATGGGTTCGGACTTCGTGCTTATATCTCGCTGAGAGCTGGGCCTGCACGCATGCGCCAACACCATTCATGTCACTCTTTGAATGACCGCCTAGGCAAACGTCATCATCTTTATTTTTTTCATTAATTCCCTCCCATCAACTTTATACAACACTGAGTGTACTGAAATGAATTCTGTACAAATTCAGTCGCTCAGGTACTTTGCCGAGCAGAACAGGGGATAATAAATAACCCCATTCCATTCGGAACAGTGGGAATCAATCACGGGCTAAGTGATGAAGTTTATCAACCGCAAATCCAAGACTAACCGAAGCGCGTAATCAAAGTTTTAGTGATACAAATCTCAGCTCGGAACTCCAAGAGCTTTTATCAGTAGAGACTGTAGAGACACGCCAAATAGTTTAACACCCAAAAATATTTAAGTGGGTACTGTCTATTCTTACATATATTATTTAACCAATAGAAATCTAACTTTATGAATTATAATCCACTCACTTCAGTAAATAACTTACGTTCCTATTACGGTCTATAAACCTTAGTTTATAGTTATAGACCGGATTTGCCAAACAAGGCGGATTTGCCTCGGAAATAGTCATAAACATGGGTACAACTACTGAAGACCACTGGTCGTCCCAGTTGTGTATGAGTTAAGATTTTGTTTGAGTGTTCCTAAAACTCTGAAACATCAACCTGTACAAATTCGCTTTGGGTTTGTGTCTTAGGCCTGCCTCAGACTCACTCTTAAGTAGAGTTTCATATCGCAATACCAGATAACAGACTCTAAGGTAAGTACTGCCCATGCAGTGGAAAGTCCATAAAAGTATCGGGAACAATTGCGATAAAAGTGATTTACTTCACAAGTTAAAGCTTACCTTTTTTACTGAAGTGGTGATTTATCCCTGCATAGCAATTGTGTAAGCAAAATGGGAATGACGATCGAAATTTCTTGGAGGATTTTAACGATCTTAGCATCATCTGAAAGGTTTCAAACATGAACGGAAAGAAGTTGAGGATAAGGAGTCTACGTTTGTACATTTTTAAGCGTTTTGGATATGGCTTTTGTTGTTAAAATCATCCTCAAAGTTGCGAACATCATTACCATTTTGCATACACAATAGCACCCCGTTCTGTTCTGAGTCCAGGGATGGGCGATCGCGAGATAAATCATAGTTTAGCCTGATATCGGCTAATCCAGTGCTAAGGGCTACGTGGGTGACTGCACCACTTATATCACAGAATTTAAGGTTCGGCTATGCTGTGATTGGTTATAAAAACCTAAGAATGCGTCTACATAGGCAAATGTGCCGCATAGTATTTAAAATGATACGTAAACTGAAATTCTGTATCGTATCTAGATATATCAAAATAGTAATGCTTGAACTCGGAGGCCGATACCCGCCGAGGGGTCCTTAATTAACTTTTTAGATATATAAAATTAAATAGGAAATACATTGTTAATGTTAGTTAGGAATAATAACGGCTTTTTTATTTTTTTATTTATTTAATGCTCGAACTCGAAGGTTCTCGAGTGGTGCCCACGAAGCGGACGACGCAGTGTTGGCTCGATGGACCGACGACATTGTGAAGGTTGCGGGAATTCGGTGGATGGAGAAGGCTCAAGACCGTTCGTCATGGCACTCTTTGGGGGAGACCTATGCCACTGCTGAGCATAGACTTCATCAGGCTGATGATGATGATGATGAATGCTCGCAAAATTGCGTAACAACGAACCACTGGTTTTTGTCATTGACAATCATGTCCTGCATTTGCCACACCGGCAAGTGGGCCGCGAATGAGCCGCTCTTGTCAGTTACCTACTGCAGCTCGCGAGCTGCATAAGTGCATACTGTACTCGCGCATTTTGTAATACAATCGGTTTTTTTGGCAAACAAGCTTACGGCCCACCTGATGGTAAGCGGTTACCGCAGCCTATGAGCGCTTGCAATACCAGAGGCATCACGCACGCGTTGCCGACCCCGATCACCTTTCCCTTAAAGAGCTCTGGCAAACTTACTCACCGCAGGAACACAACACTATTTGAAACAAATAATGTTATTTGGCTGCGATCTTCTGTAAGTCGAGCCCTCCCCAGGCAGGTGCGTAAGAGGCGGGTGCAGATTTTGCAGTAACTGCGTGCAAGCGGCGTATTCTCTGCGCATTTGCCAGTACCTGCACTTCTTATACTCTACAATATTTAACTACCTAAACAGGACATTATTGCTAGTCAGAAAAACTTTCGGTGCTTCGTTCTACGCTATTTTGCGTACGAGCATAACTATTTTGATAGATAGATAAATAGATAGATAACACTTTATTGATCACCATACGGAAATAATACATAAGATCACAATTACAAATTAACACGGCAATACAATGGGCGGCCTTATCGCTAAGAGCGATCTCTGCCAGGCTACCTTAGGATGGACTGGACTGAAAAGATTAGAGAAGGGGCAAGATGGTGTTTCTTAAATTATGAAGAAAATAATTAACTATAAACAGAATAAAGTAGGTATATTAAATAGATAAATCAAGATAATCATATATATATATATATATATATATACACATACAGATACTATATCGTATATAATTATAATAGTGTTATAATGTGTTATGTGTAATAGTGTTATAATGATATAGATACTTCACAGAATTGCAGTTTATGTATCACTAGCCCGCGGTTTCGCTCGCGTGGTACCTTTATAAAAAGTAGCCTATATGCTATTCTAGGTAAATAACTCTATTATATAATAGTAGGAAGTAGGATTTTCATTTATCTCTCCAAGATCTTTGACTATCTTTGACTGGCCTCATAGCTCAGTTGGTAGTAACTCTGCCTTCTGCGCTAGAGGTCGCGGGTTCGATCCCCGCACTGGACAAACATTTGTGTGATGAACCAGATGTTTGTTCTGTGTCTGGGTGTTAAATATATATCTATTATGTATATCAGTCTCTGGTACTCATAGTACAGGCTATGCCTAGTTTGGGATCAGTTGACCGTGTGAATATGTCCGGAATATTTATATTTATATTTTATTTATATCTTTCTTCAACCGAACTTCTAGCGAAGCGGAGGGCGCTGTGCATTAAAGTCTACCTGCATAAACGTCGTTTAAACAAGATGATTGCAAATAAAATAAATATTCCAGCTCAGGTTCAGATCGTGCTCTTCGCATAAAATAAATACAGCTCTTTAGCTTTACAGCTACGAGCTTCGCGCTTGTGCAAATGAAAATGTTCATAAACATAAACATTGGAATAAAATGAGTTTATCTATCTAATTTAATTGTAATTACTTACAGCTTTAGCATGTGTTCGGTCATAGGTATGTTTGAAATGACTATTAATAAAATATTTTATATTTTCAGGCAGGTTTTTCTAATATGTAAAGTTGTAAACTATAAAGGTAATATAAATATTCCAGACATTGGATTCAATTCATTCATTCATTTTGGATTCATTGGATTTTAATTGGATCGATTTCTTTGATGAGAAGTAGGTGTATTTTGGTTATTTTCCCAAATGATTGTAGCGGAAGAACTATGTCGAACCTAGATGTCTGTACCCTATACCTAAGTACCTATACCTATATAGAAAGGTATGTATGTTCACAGTGTTTTCATGAGGTAATGATTATCGATCATCAGTCGGCAATGACCTCTCAAGGCCTGTGCGTGAGAGCACGTGACGCTACGAGGCCGAGGCTCTTTTGACCTGTTTTGTAGCTAAAATCTAAATCAGGTAAGTAATTTTGACATTATAAAAATGCACAGGTGATTTTATTTTTTAAATGTTTACCTTAATTAAAATTTAAAATAGCGCTTAGGAGCCGTGTTGTAGTGAGAGGTAACTTGACCTTCCATCTGAAAGTCAAGGGTTCGAATCCCGGTCGAGCACCCGGTCGAAACTTCCGCATATATAATATGACTATAGCTTGCGGCTTCGGTCGCGTGTTACCTAGATAAAACGTAGCCTATATGTTATTCGAAGCAAAGAACTCTATCTATTCCAAGTTTCATTTAAATCGGTTGAGCCGTTACGGCGTGATTGATCCGCAAACATCCTAACATCCTCACAAACTTTCGCATTTATAATATTATACTAGCTTGTCTCCATAGGTACCTATGGAGATAAAAAATTGCCTATATGCTATTCCAGACCTATGTGCCAAATTCGTTTGGACGTGATTTAACCACAAACATCCTCACAAACTTTCACATTTATAAAATTATTAGGATAGGATAATAGAATAGTCGGAAGTAGGATTACTTAGTAGGAAGTAGGATAAAACTAATGACGTTTTGAAAGACTAAGTGAAAAAGAATGAGTATCGATACCATTAACAATTTTTGCTGAGTTGCCTGTAACAGAATTTGCATACCTACACCGCACAAGAGGTAAAGTTACTCAGAAAGATATTATCCATTCTGAGAAACGAGATGATATTTTATTGCAGTTTGATGGATGGAAGGTTTAACTGAGCACCTGCACGTGAAGTTTCCCAACTATAAAATAATCTTCATTCGTAAGCAGGTAGGTAGAACATGATCTCTAAGAGATAGCATAGTCTCCTATCAAATTAAACAAAATTCAAATAAAGATAGTCAAGTGCGAGTAGGACTCGTGTCCTGAAGCTTCCAAACCATAATCGCCGTACCAATACATGGGGTCGGGAAATCGAAATCCCAAGTGTTCAAAGAGACAATTTTGTTATTACACTACGCAATAATTAGGATACCGCAAATACAAGTGATTATTATATTTCTCTTATTTAATGCCAAAAGTCCTCCTATTATGGCTTTCCAGATTCCCTATCTAATAAGAACCTTATCTATGGGTTTTAAGGATCAATCAGTGGGGACTCTTGTATGAAAATGCGCTTTGAAGGGCCGTATCAAAAATTTGTAGAGCAGCATGAGGCCATACACCTTAGTAAGTAGATAAGCACCTATATATCAACTTATAGAGCTCTAGGGGGGAAGGGGGTTCGGAGTCGGCAACGCGTGTGTGATGCCTCTGGTATTGCAAGCGCTCATAGGCTACGGTAACCGCTTACCATCAGGTGGGCCGTAAGCTTGTTTGCCACCTCTGTTGTATAAAAAAAAAAAAAAAAAAAACTTGATACCTCAAGCAATTTCTGAGAAAAAAGACTCCAACAGCGACAGATAGACGGACAATTATGTGTTACTTTATTTACAAAAATCGTTTTTCATAAAGAAAATCTTGTCAGAATAATAACTACTCTGAAAATAATGTCAGTTTGCCAGTCGTATGAAAAGTGATGCCTACTTCTGTGCATTAGGTAAGAAAGTATTATAATACCTATATTATGTGCTTAAACGGTGTTTAATGTTTATCTAACCTTTGAGATCAAAGATCAGGGATTGCAATCAAAGAAAAATTAATAGATAATTTGAATAAAACTTTCTATATCAATTTTTCTACTTGGTTGAATATTTTTCGAAAGGAAAGACATGGTCAATACGTGCAGAGCTGACTAAGCCGCGGGTTTTCGAATGCTGTTTTCCTTCAACGTTTTAAGCATGTATTTATGTGCACAACCGTGCACATTACACACATTGCCGTGGTGGCCCCGGCTAAAGAATAGGCCCCTCCATATCTACCTATCCGCGGATGTCGTAAGAGGCGACTAAGGGAAAAAAGCTAGGGGATGGGCAGCAGCGTCCCTCATTTTAACAACGACAGCTCTTACTGCGCTCGCCAACCCGCATGCCCAGCGTGACGAGTACGGGCAAATCCCCCCACATGATAAGGAATTTGCTCTGTGTGTGGGGGAGGCCATGTTCAGCAGTGGACTTCGAACGGCTGAAATGATGATGATGATGAATGTGCACAACGATTTTTCGAACAGAAATATCCATTGGTGCACTACCCGGATTTCAAGCCACGACTTCTGGTTTGAAAATCGAGTACCAATACATCTTGTGGTATAATAATAATAGTATTAATCGGTAAATAACAATAACTTAGTTATCGTTCGTTTCAGTATGAGCACTTCAAAAGTAGGTAAGTAGGTATTGTAGTTTCATACTGTTGTAGACTGAATTGTTTACGAGGTGAGACAGTAATTAATATTTTTATTAGGAGTCGCCTCATAAATATTAAAAGGCTGAATTGATCTTTCTTTAGGTCATTATTATCCGGTGATCGGCCATAATCCCTGCGGAAATTTCCTTCGCGTTTGAGCAGTTACGTGCTCTTTGAGGATAAAAATCAGAAGATATCCGCGGATCAAACACTTATACTAAATTTACTGGAGTATTAGGTACAGTCGCCTGCACTAAGATGTATACATTTTCAAAATGGAACCACAATACAGATGACGATGGTGTTACACTGTTGAAAATGACACAAGTTGATGGTCAGGTACATATTTTTTTCTGCGTAGGTATATCTTTATTTTTAAGACTGTGGCATCATTTAAAAACAGTGAAATGTAATGCAGGTGTGTATTGTACCTATAAATATAAATTGATGTACTTACGCTGCCTTTAAACATAATAGAAACAGAAATATGCCTAAAATTATGCCTAAAAAGTAACAAAGGCATGTTGATCGTTCCGAATTAGGTGTTTTACATTAGGCCCTTTTCAGAGATTATGATAATTCTCTCATTCATCTTGTTGTGAAGTTTGTAAAGAATCATTTTAATATATTATCTCGAGCCCTTACGCTGGTGAGTACTTTCCTCGTGTTTAGAAGTAGGTAAACACCTATGCAACAAAGGGAATATGAATGCCTACTTAAATATTTTTGCGTAGGTAAGTATTCATTAATCCAGTCGGTTCACAGGCTGTTGTACAAAAGCTCACGCATTTATAGTGGTGTAAAGTTATTACGTTGATTAGTATTTTGTACTAAACCGGTACCTACCGAACAGGTGGTTGGTTCTATGATTATATATTGGTGTAGTGTGCAACTCGCAGCGAATAGCAGGGTAGGCAGCGAAAGCTAATATTTCGCTGGCTACCCTTCACTTTTGCCATTTGGTCCAAAGATTACGCAGCCGAGCTTACTCACTTTATAATAAACTAAGTGATAGAGGTAAAACCATAGAGAAATGAAGAAAAAATCCAGCCTCTTTCAATGTCCATCTTGTTACCCGCTAAAGAATGAAATTAAATAAACCTTTTTAAATTGTCAATATCTCTATCCTGGCAAAATCAATGTCAGTGTCAAATCTTATAAATTACCAAAAATATCACTTAAAATTGTGCTCTAAATAAAATTATTGTGTTCTAAACAAGCAGAACTATTATTCTCTTTGGACAGAACTAGGTACCTAGACCATGACAGAAAAGTTACGAAATTGCTTTGCCAGCAAATAAAATTCATGTGAGAAAGTAAGTTCCTTACCTCCAAACCTGCAAAACTGTGTCCAAACCCTGTCTACGTTCTTATTATTTCCTCGGTAGGTATTATCCAAATGCATGTTTAGGTACCCATAATATTTCATCCCTATAAACCTGTGATTCGAAGAACGCACATGCTCTACAGATTCTGAATTCAAGTAGTTCATAAGTGCTTTAATTATCCATCCATTATCATTACGAGTCGAGGTTGTGTGTCGTAGGAGGACGTAGGCTGGTAAAAGCGATAGGCACCATGCACACATGGTAGAACATTCTGAGGGTAGAACCTTACGAGGCTACATAGCACTAGAGAGGATTGTAACTAGGATCGGGATGGGGGTTGTTTGACATTATACCTATATAGGTAGAAAAGCGTATTGATTTCACATCAAAGAAGGGCTACGAGATAAAACCGAGTACAACAAAAGTAAGGTGCTACGCAAGCAAGTGCTACGAGCGTTCTACGCGACAGAGTGCTTAGTTCTACGTGATTGTGAGCAAAGTCAAAGTCAAAAGGCTTTTATTTCAATAAAATCACTAGGATCACTTTGAAACGTCTTAGAAACTAGGTGAAGCTATGCCTGTTCCTCGCGACCAAGCCTAGAAGAATCAGGCAACAAACACGGCTTGGTGCCTTTAATTTTTTTCGATGATCCCTTTTCACAAAATGGAATTTAAAGCTTCAGTGTGGTGCCGATCGAACTAGGTGAGGCTCATAAGAAAAATAATCTAATTATAATCTCAGATAAATAAGAGCTTATAAAATGTAAAAAAAAGACAAATGTGAGCTTCAACAAATGATCTAAGGGCAGCACACGCTACACTTGATGAAATATTGAGCTTTGCGACAGGTCGGCCACCAGAGACCAGGCAGAGTGCCACGAGACAAGGTGTTACGTGAGGAAGTGCTTCGCAATAGACTACTACATTATAGTGTTACGTAATTGGATAAGTGAACTTTCTACTTGTGAGATCCAGCTCCACGACAGAAAATTACCAGATCTCGTGTCAGAACTCTTGATACTTTACTACGGCTACTATGTTATTGGGAGTGCTGCGATAGAATGAGACCATTAGAGTACTGCTACTATCATGATGTGCTAAGCAAAAGATAGCTACCCAAAGACGTGCTACGCATGCTATGCCACGCAATGATGTAATAGGGTGCTACGTAATTAGGTGTTATGTTGCTACGCAAAGGAGTACTAAATTATACGAGTACGTAGACGATTGAGAGCTCGTCAATAGAACGCAGATTGTGAAACAAGCTTATCTGCAAAAGAGTGCCTACGCCCAGGACTTAGCTCTTAAGAGCAAGAGAGCTCGTTGCACAAAGTTCGTCCGTTATTTTCATTTTATCATATTCAGTTCAAATTGAAAACAGCCTTTAGATACTTGGGTAATGTGTAAATCCGCAACTGCTTGTTTGCCATTTTGGTTGAATAAAAAACGACTGAGGGCGTTTTGAGTTGTATTTTATACCTTCCGGTGGAAATTTTCATGACTCTATAATCCCGTTCTGGCTTCGACCCTGCAACACGTATGACGCGCGGCCCGCTGATAGAGACCACACAAAATTAACATTTTAATTGTGAACGCCACAGCCTTTTCGGTACATCAGTGTAGTTGTGGTGACAGTACGCAACATCGTGGAAAATGGTGGAAAATCACAGCTCGTGTTACAATGACATCCAATCGGTTGTGTGACGAGGTCTTAATGGGTTATTATAATTTTCCACGAGCGCAACGAATCTGGTAAATTGAACGCAAGTAAATGAAGTTGTGGTTGACCTAAACCTGACACGTCGATTAAAAGCTCACGTTGATATGTCACGTCGATTAAAAGCACACGTTGATATGTCAGGTCGATTAAAAGCAAACTTTGTTACCTATATTAAAGTTTACTTTGTTACCTATTATTTGAGTATCGTTTTAAAATTTAGTTAATTCTATATTTCAGCCAAATTCAATGCGAAATACTTATTCGTTAAAACCGCCAATTTTCAAAACTTAAATTCTATTCTTGACGGTTATTTTTTGATAACAATTTGTATTAAAAGAGTTATTACAAATCAAAGCCAAATAATAAAAAAACATTATGAAATAAAAATTGTATCTAGGCTAGGTTAGGTACTAGTTTTATTTTTCGCTTATATTCTTTCATTTTGAATTTTTCTATTTACTTTTTATTAGGCTTGACATTATGTAATTTGAATTTATTAATTGAAGATTTATGTTTGTTGTTTCTTAACTAGTAGGTTTTATGCTATGAATTAAAATTAATCTTATAAAATGTTTGATATGTATAATAATAATAATTTAAATGATAATGGTACACTATTGCATTAGGTGCTCCTGTAAAAATCTTGTAACTTTTCGTTAATAAATTTGATGATAGAATAAGCCCTTTTCCGAATGGTATACATATAATGATGAATCATCTACTTAATATGTATATTACTTACTTTCATTATTTTCAAAATAAGTTTCTTACTTGAAAGATTGTCGTCTATATTCAAATTCACCCGGCCCGTTGTGTTGGTGAACTTCAGCCTAAAATTAATCTCTACCCGATTTTATTCCAAAGGTGCAAAATAAATCCGTTCAATCTTCAAGCATGTCATCCCGAAAGTTGGCGCTAAAAGAGGCAGTCAGAGGATTAAACACGTTTCCTAATGGCATGGCGGTCTGCGTAGTGCTGGCTCTAGCGCTCCTACTGGCGCTGTACATTAGCGGGGACTGGAAACAGTTCACGGGACCAGAGGAGACGAACATCGGCTCGCTGCATCTCATGACACATCGAAGAAAATATCTTCATGCTCGCACTATTTGAATTGTGGGTTATCTTGCTATAAGGTCGATTAACGCCTAGAGAACTAGCAGTAAGACTTTTGCTTTTAAGTCGATCTACGTCTAAAGAACAAAGAGCATTATTTCTTCCTAGAACAAACATGCATGATATAATGCTTTCTAAAACTAGTTTTTGTTGCCTTCGTTTGAAATCAAGAGAGATAGAGATTAGAGATTTCGATATTTTAGTTGATCGGTGTGCGCTGCTAGATCGGCTGCCCGCGACTACGCTCGTACAGTACCCGGGTAAAAAGTACCTTAAGTCCTTCCCGGTCATTCAAGCTACCTCCATACCGGAATTTATCAAAATCGATTCAGCCTTTTAGTCATAAAATGGGTACAAAAGACGTACAAAAGAGTTACTTTCTCAGGAAATCCTAGTGTCAGAACTATGTATTTTTTTTTAAATTAACACCTGTGAACTATGTTTGTTCTAAAATAAAAACCAAACAAGGTTGAAGTACCTTGCTTGCTTGCTCGTTGTGTCACTGATTCTTTCTTGGTCATCCTGTATTAGGTCAGTTACCAGGTTGAAGTATGGTGGCCCTTAAAAGGGGCTATTACCGTCGGTGAAAGAATCAGTGTAGTGAAAGGTACTTATGAACCCATTAGCGTAGCACTTGGCGTAGCAACTGTAGCGGTGTAGAGCTAGTTGGCTGCTACGAGAAGACCGGTGCCGATTCACTACTAAGTCAAAAGTTTACATTTATCTTTGTTACATTTAGGTATCATCAGAGGTTGATGACTTTTTTGACTTTGGGTGTTAATCTTTCAAAACCCACTTTGAACGAACTTTGATCAAAATTTACCTACTATTAGAAGACCTTGGAGGCGAAGCTTGCGTCTGAGACGCAAGGGGTGCGATTTCCGCTGCGGGAAAATTGTTTGCATGATCTGTAAATATTTGTTTTAGGTCTGAGTGTTGTGGTACCAAGGCACTCGTAGTTTCTGATACCCACGACACAGGGAATCCTAGTGTGGGGTCAGAACTATGATGGGACTGTGGGTGTTATTTTTTTTATTGATGTTGAATGTACGTACTTAGTTAAACTATTATTGCAGGATCCAGATCCTTCAACTGACTCCGAACGACATCCAGATCAGCAAAGCAAGCCACTTTATTTTGACCAGAGGAATGCGCGCTCGACGCGGCCAGCCCGAATAAGACTCCATTCTGCACCAGAAGGTCCCCGACCCTCACCGGACACCGAGCTAGGTCCTTCACGCAAATCATGTTATTAATATTAAAGTTCTTCATCCCACCCGTAGCCATTAAGTCTTTACCGGCTAACGTAACAATCTGACGCGACAAAGTCCTGCCGATACTCAATGGCCTCCCAATAATTTGGACTTTAGACTTCCATTCTAAAGAGCTGCCGATATTGATCACCTGAGTGCATCGCTTCATGTTTTCGAAACTCGATAAAAGCACTAGTTTTTGGGTGAGTGACCCATCGTTGCTTACTGGGTCTACTGAGTCTACTGTGAATCCTTTCTTGCAGTATGGACTGAAAACAGAAATATTGTTAGGTATGTACGTACTCACTAAAGTGCCATGGCGACCTCGGCTGAAGAATAGGCCCCTCCATATCTACCTAGCCATGGATTTCGTAAGAAGTGAGTAAGGGGAAAAAGTTAGAGGATGGGTGGGAGTAGTTTGCCCTATTTTCACATAGCTCTAACTGCGCTCGCCAACCCGATACCTATGCAGCGTGATATTATTAGGGGTGTATAGATTTTATGTTGGAGTTTCTGGAGAATATTTATTATTAATTTTACATTGATTACCTACCATTATTGATGACTAGGTAAAATACCTACATTAACTACTATTTTAATTTTACCTACTATCTAGGTACTTACTAACAGCTAAACTAAAATGACAAGGTACATAAACTTTCTTAGATAGGCTTACTCTGTAGGACTTCCTATGTGAACCCGAATGGGTCCTGCCTTTGCACAGACCCCATTAGCTAAAATTGAGTTCGGGCTAACGATAGCGCCCACGCAAAGTAGCTCCTTGGAAGATATGGAATGAATTCTTGCCACGTAACGATAGTCCTCTATTTTTACTCTAAAACAGTTAATTTCGCTGTTGGTCATGTTCTGATATTTGGTTCCGAACCCTTTGTAATGCATTACGAAGCTGTTGGCAACGCAACCCATTGTTGCTATGAAAATAGCGACAAGCAAGGCTACTATTCCAGCTTTGCTTCTATCGGAGCGGTCGTCCCATGGAGTGTTGATGAAATTGTATTTGAATTCAAACTCCTCAGAATCATCGTTGTTCACTGGGATTTTATTAATACCAACATTATCCTCCATTTGTGTATTTATTTACATAATATGTAGATATCGACCACGGAAAATCAAGCAGGTCTCGGTAGGTATGTTTATGTATAGCATTCGTTTCGTTACACACCTATGCCGAATTGGGATCACTAGGGCCGGCAGACTAGTGTTCTGTGCGGCAGACACAACGACATCTAGTGGGCAGTTTCAGCTACTCATGTTGCATTTTTACTAATTTGACATTGACATACAGTTAAGTTAACGTCAAACGTCTATAAATGTCACTATCGATCGAGTGTCAGTAATAATTTTTGATGTGGTTGTATTGTTTTGGTCAATAATAACCTCAGCTTTGGTTGTAAAGTTTTCAATGTTTTTCTCAGTTGGTCTTTCAAATGAGATAAAAACTTTACCAAAATGCCTACTTTACTATTACTCGACGTTTCACTGTCGATGTTGCGGCCTGTACCCTTGAATGATGCTACTGAAAGCCATACGCGGCACACCATTGCATCGGCGGCAATAAACTCGTTTTTGGACCACTTAAATGTACATGCCAAGTTGGAATATGTGGCTTTAGTTACATTTTCATCTAGTTTCGAAGGTAAAGTACCATTGTAGTGGTTTGACCAAGAATAACCTTTGTATCAAATCACTTCGTACCTAGTTCATGGGCAGGATAATTCTGCCTGGCATCTGCTCAATCTTATATTTCTGTGTTTTTAAAACTATCACTCAACACCGACAATAATAACTCCCATACACACCTATTCCTTTTATTACTTAAACTTTAAGATAAAAAGGTAAGAGACTCTACTATGACCAGAACGGATCATACTATGACCGTAACAGTACTGGCACATGCAAACAAATGTTCTTTTTAAGGTTCAAGGTCTTGCTGTCAGTAACAATTTGATATTTCCATTTCAGTTGTTGTTCCATTCACAAGGGATTACGATAGCATAAAAAATAAACTACCACACTTGGAGGAGGGTGATAAAACATGCATAGAAAATGCACTACTCGGAATCAATCAAGTAATTCTGAATGAATGGGGCTACCAAACACCTGTGCAGATTATCATGGTAATATTGATTGCCTATATATTGTCATTACAGAGTCTTTACTAAGCTCAAATAGCTCTTTGAGAGAGCATTATACTACTTGATGTTCCTTACACTCATCTGATACAGTGCAACCAATTTATCTGTGAGTGAGGGCGCAAATGTATTCATTTTCTATACTAACTGATAGCCATACTAAATTTAGTTCTGTCATTTGGCCATTTTACAGATAAGTTAGTTGTTCTGTACTCTAATATGATAAATGATATAAATCAGTGATTTTCCAATAGATTACAGATGGCAGCACTGGTGTTGGTCCGATAGGGAGAAGCCGCATTATCCAAGCTCTGCCTCTGCCACCTTCATACCCTGCCAAAATACACATTCTGCCAATAGTATCTCCACATGATACATGCTTGCAACAAGGTATAATATCCATAAATTATAAATTTCATTTAATGTTACAAATTTTATTGCATCTTAGGCAACACTAATAAGGTTTTTAGATGTATTATAATAATTTTTGTACAACATCCATTTTACTCGCCTCCTTTACTTTTTTTTGACTGGCCTCATAGCTCTGCTTCTGCGCTAGAGGTCGCGGGTTCGATTCCCGCACTGGACAAACATTTGTGACTAACACAGATGTTTGTTCTCTGTCTGGGTGTTAAATATTAATCTATTATGTATATCAATCAGTCTCTGATACCCATAGTACAGGCTATGCCTAGTTTGGGATCAGTTGACCGTGTGTGATATGTCCGGAATATTTATTTATTTATTATACTTTGTAACATTCATATACATATTTAAAGTTATTATTGTTCCAGCTATGCCTCTTTACCAGAAGATTATTGACATGTCCACAAATTCAAACAGTAACACAAGCACTGCCGTCATGAGGGGAACTATCTACTGCCCAGATCAACTGTCTGTGCCTGGTGTAAGTTTGATTAGTGTAAGGCGATTATATTAGCTACTTTTACTTACGGACATAAGTAAGATTTACTAAACTGAACACACTTACTGTTTTCGCGACATACAGCTCACGTAACTATAACGACAGCTTACAAAGTTGTTGTAAAACAAAGTTGTTAATAATATTATACCCTACTAATACTATCAATAAGATATATTGGGTGTATGTGATTCACAGCCATAACGGTTCAACTGCTTTCGATGAAACTTGGAATTGACAGAGTTCTCTACCTAGAATAGCATATCGGCAACTTTTTATCTATTTAACACGCGAGCGAAGCCCTTAGTACAAGCTAGTTTCAAATATATTTAGAACTAGCTTGCGCACGCGGCTTCGCTCTCTTGGTAAGCCACTTAATCGGTTGAGACATTACGGCCTGATTGAATAAATAAATAACACCCAACAGTCACAAACATAGTCCTGACCTCACTCTAGGATTACCTGTGTCGTCGGTATCAGAAACTATACCATGGTACCACAACACCCAGACCCGGAACAAATATTTACAGATCATGCAAACGAACCGGCGCCGGCGCCCCTTGCGTCTCAGTCGGGCACTCGCACGCTGCGCCACCGAGATTGTCATACACCACAAACATCCTCACAAACTTTCGAATTTATAATATTAGTAGGATAAAGTGAGGTCATCATCAGCCTAATGAAGTCCACTGCTGAACATAGGCCTCCCCCAAACAGTGAGAGATTTCCAAATTTCGGATTTTATCATGCAGCGAAACTCCGAGCATAGCTCTCTCCATAGCCCGTTGGGCGACTTTGAGCTTGTGTATGAGGCCAATAGTTAGCGACCAAGTCTCAGTGCCATACATACGTATGTAAAGTGAGGTATGGCGTAGTAACTTATTTTATTTATTTATTAAATGTTTTTACTTGAAATGGAAAAAAATAAATTAAATTCACCTCATGACCCAATACATATAAACCACGTACAAGAAAAAAAACAAATAAAAACATGCGAAAAATATCTAGGCTAAAGAATGGATAACAATTTGTCGTAGAACACACACATCGAACACATCAAAACTAAACTCTCTTCTCTTCTTGGATCACTTCGTAACATTGTCCGATGTATTCCACGACAAATACGTTATACAATCTACAACTCGCTAGTGAAACCACACTTATTATATTTAATAGAAATTTGGGGCAGCGCTACAAAAACTAAATTAGCGGTACTGCAAATTATCCAAAACAAAATCATTAAAGTACTATTCCACTATCCATACTTACCACCAACAATTAAAATCTATAAAGAAACTAAGTTAATGAATATTAAACAGTTAAATATTTACATGACCAATTCAATTTCAATTTTATTTCGATGGACCGACGACATTGTGAAGGTAGCGGGAAGTCGGTGGATGGAGAAGGCTCAAGACCGTTCGTCATGGAACTCTTTGGGGGAAACCTACCTACGGAAATACTACGTACTTCCTATACCTACTTATTACCTACCTACCTACAGAACGACCTACTAACAACTATTGTATAATGTTTATTAATATTCTCATGTAAGTGACATGTTTGTCTTTTTGAGAATAAATGTCTTTAAACCTAAATGTTTTTCAGGCTATAGCTGCAATGACGCGGCTATGCGAGCAGCAATACCAGGAGTTCTGGTGCTCCCTCAAGTGCGGCCAGCTGGAGTCCCGCGTGCAGCTGTTCCCGCCGCCGCAGCCCATCCCCGACGAGAGCCGCGCCGACAGCCACTCCCTCGCCACACAGATACATGTCGTTGGATTTGTCACCCAACACGAATTAGGTAAGTCATAGTTTTTTTTTGTGTTTCATACGGAGGCCTCCTGGGGACAATGCATTATAATTTTCAATGACTTATATGAAATTATAATGGTACAATGGCAAAATTACCACTTTTGATACTTTTGGTATTCTGCTATCACAGTCGTATATCAATGGCAGTCATTGTGGAACCAATGAAATCAAAGAAACGAAGGTGGGGACAATCGTAACTGAATGATCATTATCATGCGATTATCATTTTCAAGTCATTGAATTAGTAGAATTAGGGGCCTGATGGTAAGTGGTTACCTACTGACATCAGCAACACTTGGAGCATTGCTAATGCATTGCCTGCCGAACCCCTCCCCCCGTAAAGAGCTCTGGCAATCTTACTCACCGCAGGAACACACAACGATTTGAAACAAATAATGTTATTTGGCTGCGATCTGCTGTAAGGCGGAGGTACCTCGCCAGGCGGGCTGCTCCAATTTAGAGCGAGAAAATCTCGCTGTGCCCTACCTAGTGTTGTTTTCCTGCGGTGAATAAGGATGCCAGAGCTCTTTTAGGCTAGAGGGGTTCGGCTCCGCAACGCGTGCGTGATGCCTCTGGCCTCTGGTATTGCAAGCGTTCATAGGCTACGGTAACTACTTACAAACAGGTGGGCAGGGAGATTGTTTGCCACATTAGGTGTATAAAAAAATCGTCATCAGCCTGAAGAAGCCCACGGCTGTATGTAGGCCTCCGCCTTTTTCAGGAAAGGAAAACATCGTGAGGCAACCGGCATGTCCTAGAACCTAAAGATTCGAAGACATGCACAAAAGGAGCCTCTAAGAGGCGCACTTTAACCCTTTCACTACACTGATTCTGCCACCGACGTTCTTAGGCCCTTATCAGGGCCACTATATCTCAATCTGGTCATTAACCTACCTAATACAGGATGACCAATAAAGATTCAGTGATACGAGAAGCAACCTACTGCACATACATCCCAAAAAGACATCAGTTTTGAGGAGATTGATTTTGATATTAACAGAACCCTGAGTTTTATTATTGACGATGATTTATTATTGGTTTATGTATTTACAGGCACACCCATAGCAGTAAGCAAACACCTCATCATACCTCAAATTCAATTAGCCAATTCTACAAACAGAGAAAGTTTCGAACCAAAAACTCCTACAAAGGTAACAAAAATACAATTTATGTATTTGATCGTCTTAAATGAATAGTTATGGTATAATGAAACTTATTGATTTTTTAGGATGGTTCCAGTACAGACGGATCTACAAATGAGGAAGATATTACAGATCCAAGTAAAGTGCCGAATTTCACGGTCCTTCTCCATGGAGCACTCAAGGTACCAATCAAATACCTTGCTTTTGTTGTATCAAAGATAAAACTCGCTCAGCGATGCTCGCTTCGCGTTTAGAACAGCAAACATGCAAACATCCTCACAAACTTTAGCACTTATAATATTATTACCTAGGATTTAGAAGAGTGGTGCACGAAAGGAGCCTCTAAGAGGCGCACATTAATCCTTTCACTACACTGATTCTTTCACCGACGGTCATAGGCCCTTTTGCCATACCTCAACCTGGTCACTGACCTAATACAGAATGACCAAGAAAGAATTAGTGACACGACAAGCAAGCAAGCAGAAGAGTGGTGCGAGTAAACGCCTGTCGCACTCGCACACTCGCTTATAGCCCAGCGACAAAAGAACTATACACTCGCTTCTCGCTAGAGGTGGTTCGTATTTACGCAACCAGGTTTTTTTTTTTTTAAATCTTTTTGTTTCTTGCAATCTGCCCGGATGAGCATTGAGCTAGTTTGGTGTTTGCTTCGGTGCGTAATTGGCATGCATGGAAAAGGGCCCAGTGGCGCTTCCATATTTTCACTTTATTATCACCATATTCTCGCTGTATTAGGTCTTGAGGAGCTCTCCTCTTTATTCTTTTGAAGGATGTGGTTGGATTCATTAGATCTTTGGCGAGTTCATTCGGCTAAAGTGCTATTCGTTTCAAAGTGATCCTAGTGATTTTATTGAAATAAATGCCTTTTGACTTTGACTTTGACTTTGTTTGGCGTAGGATTGTTTTTTTTTAGGTTTTTACCAGGTTCTCGCATCAAACGAAACGTATCTACCTAGTACGACTTCACGATACTTAGACGTATTAAAAATACTTGTGTGCGGCGCGCAAGTCCACCGCGCACTCTAGGACGTGACGCGCCGCGCGGACGCAATTCGACCGTCCGTCTGGCGGCGCGGCGGTACGCGGCGGACTTGCGCAGTGGAATGGTCTAAGCAATTCATTCAAGTATTTAGTACCTGGTTTACGAACCTGGTACTTGTAAGATACGGTACGTTATAGAATTGGTACGCGAAATAGCAAGTACGACCCATCTCTACTTCTCGCCCACTCGTTTCTAGCTGTACTCGCTCATCGTCGACGGTGAGACAAGTGCCTTAGTGTGATCGTTTGTTGCAGGTGGAAGGGATGTCAGCGATAGTGCTCCTAGGGTCGGAGTGGTGGGGCACGCTGTCGGCGTGGTGCGAGGTGTCGCGCGCGCGGCGCTCGTGCCTGCTGCTGAGCGTGATGCGGCCGGGCGCCGCCGCCGCGCCCTGGCTCGGCCCGCTCGACCAGCTGGGGCCCGCAGACGAGGGCAGCGCAGACGGTAACTCTAAACTTATATTATAAAACTAGTAACTAAGTATAACTAGTATAGACAGCTTTATATATTATAGCTTATTCTACAACCAATTGGCAATAAAGTTTGTTCTAGGATTTTTGGACATTCGTCATTTTTCATTGAAAAAGCTCTATGCGAAAATCAGCTGTTTCGGGGTCAAATCAGCTCATCAATCATACTCAATGAATCAGCTGTTTGAAGTAGCAATCTTGATTCCGAAAATCTCATACGTTTTGTAGGTAGTTAGTTATAAAGATGTTAAAAATACCAAAAACAGCAAATTTGAGAAAGCTTGTGAAAACAAATGGAAAAGGCTCATGGAACTCTTTGGGGGAGGCCTATGTCCAGCAGTGAACTTCTACATGCTATAGCCTGATGATGAACCCTTATAGCGGTGCCGCAGGGTTGAATTTGGTATGAAAATAATATAGAAATTCTCCCAAAATATAGTTCTTTTGTCAGAGTACCCGCAATACACTCAGAATTAGCAAGTTGAAGTGGCAGTGGGCAGGCCATATAGCTCGCAGAACCGATAACCGTTGGGGAGTAAAGGTTCTCGAATGGCGACCACGAACCGGGCGACGCAGTGTTGGAAGGCCCCCCACCCGATGGACCGACGACATTGTGAAGGTTGCGGGAAGTCGGTGGATGGAGAAGGCTCAAGACCGTTCGTCGTGGAACTCTTTAGGGGAGGCCTATGTCCAGCAGTGGACTTCTACAGGCTGATGATGATGATGATGATGATGTACCCGCAATTGTGTTTATGTTTATTTATTTATTTGTAAATAACTAACAGCGGTAATATTGTAACATAAGTTTCAGCGGAAACGTTCCCCGTGCGCTCGTGGCGGTCGTACAGCGGCGGCGGCGGCGGCTGCGCGTGGGCGCACACGCATGCGCTACTCGCGGACGTGCAGAAGGTGCTGAGACACGCGCGCAAGCTGCCGGACAAGACGCAGCATCTCTACAAGGTGAGGGCCTTACTTCGGATGCGATGACCACAAATATCATTTTAAATTGAATGGTCTTAATAAATAATCTGTCAACTTATCCCAAACTAGGCATAGCCTGTACTATGGGTACCAGAGACTGATATACATAATATAGATACATATTTAACACCCAGACACAGAACAAACATCTGTCACTTAATAATAATAATAATAATAATAATATAAATTTTATTTCAGGTAACTTAAGAATAGTACAGATGGTAAAAACTAATTCTAAGACCCATAGAAATATATACCTTAACCTAAAATATATAAAATACCTATTAATTATTTAAAACATTGTGACTACTGCGACGTGTCGATGTCGCAATCAGGGTGTCAGCTGACGACGGTACACGGCGGTGTCCCCTTGCAGGCGGCCAATAACTAAACTTAATGGCTTATATTTTATACTAGCTTCCGCCCGCGGCTTCGCTCGCGTGGTACCTATATTAAAAGTAGCCTATATGCTATTCTAGGTAAAGAACTATTTATATTCCAAGTTTCATCGAAATCGGTTGAGCCGTTACGGCGTGATTGAATACCAAACATCCAAACATCATCACAAACTTTCACAATTATAATATTAGTAGGATTTTTGTTTTCATTGTACATACTGATGTCCTAAGCTTGGTCGCGAGAAACAGGTGGCCCCTATACTTGTTGCAACCTAACCAACTTCACCTACCTTTCTAAATGGTTTCAAAGTGATCCTATTGATTTTATTGAAATGAAATTGAAAACCTTTTAAATTTATCAAGGAACTGAATCGTCTGAGACGCGCGGCCATCTCGCTCGGGTTCTCGGAGCTGCTGACGTCTGTGGGCGCCGCGCTGGAGCGGGAGTGCGCCTCGCTGCCGGCGAGCGCGCCGCCCGAGTGCGCGCTGCAGCTGGCGCACGCCGCCGCCGCGCTGCGCGACCCGCGCACCGTGCTCGACATCAAGCACACCCTGCAGCCGCTCCCGGCCAACTTCACCGTCGCCATGTCCCACTGACACTCGCCCCCCCCGACCAGCGGTCGACACGATGCGCCTCCCCCGGCCAGAGCTCCACTCGCCGCTTACGACGCGGGCGCTGATAACCCCATCCTGAAGGCCATGCTGTCCCAAGGGCCGTCCCGCGACAGGTCGCCTCTGAGCAAGTGGACGCAGACGGAGTTATAAATACCTACCTACCATTACGAGAACATTCATTCGGATACGCTGATGATAAATATTGAGTGTTTTTGTGTGAAACCTTCTAGATGAAACCTCGAATGTGACACCTATTCCTCCTAATAAGAAAGCAAGCCCTATTATTTCAATATTGTCGTACATAAATAGGTTATATGTAGCTTATGCAATAGCGGCTCGCAGTCAACTTCACCGTCGCCATGTCCCACTGACACTCGCCCCCCCCCGACCAGCGGTCGACACGATGCGCCTCCCCCGGCCAGAGCTCCACTCGTCGCTTACGACACGGGCGCTGACAACCCCATCCTGAAGGCCATGCTGTCCCAAGGGCCGTCCCGCGACAGGTCGCCTCTGAGCAAGTGGACGCAGACGGAGTTATAAACACCTACCTACCAATACGAGAACATTCATTCAGATACGCTGATGATAAATATTGAGTGTTTTTGTGTGACACCTTCTAGATGAAACCTCGAATGTGACACCTATTCCTCCTAATAAGAAAGCAAGCCCTATTATTTCAATATTGTCGTATATAAATAGGTTACATGTAGCTTATGCAATAGCGGCTCGCAGTCAACTTCACCGTCGCCATGTCCCACTGACACTCGCCCCCCCCGACCAGCGGTCGACACGATGCGCCTCCCCCGGCCAGAGCTCTACTCGCCGCTTACGACGCGGGCGCTGATAACCCCATACTGAAGGCCATGCTGTCCCAAGGGCCGTCCCGCGACAGGTCGCCTCTGAGCGAGTGGACGCAGACGGAGTTATAAATACCTACCTACCATTACGAGAACATTCATTCGGATACGCTGATGATAAATATTGAGTGTTTTTGTGTGAAACCTTCTAGATGAAACCTCGAATAACCTACAGATATTTTTCAGAAATGTGACACCTAATCCTCCTCATAAAATAATTAAGCCTTGTTATTTCAAGCAAGCTATAGAAATAGTTTACCCGTAGCTGATGTAATAAGTGCCAGTCATTGTTTCTTATTGGTGTTACAATTTAAAATCTTTGTGGCAATTTAACTTCTCGATGTATTTCAACAAATACGAATTGATTTAATCATTTCGGCGCTACATAATAAGGTCAATGGTAATTAAATTTCTGAATGTGGTCAATAATTGTTTTTTATTAATTTGTTCAAAGTTGGAAAATTATTTCATGAGCGATTCTTTTGTAAGCTTTTAAGGTTTTGTAAAGCACTTCTAAAAGTAGGGTCAATCTTCAATGCATTCTCATACATTTTCTCAGCTAATTTATAATTCTTCCAGCGATGGTACAGCACACCTGTGAAAATGCAATAGAAATTGAGTAGGTGCTCAATCAAGATAAGATAAAAAAAATCTAAAGAGAGCTGCATTCTGACCTTCCTTAAATGATTCGCTAATACACTAATTATATCTAGCACGCTCGCTGCTAAAGAGTAGGCCTTAATATCTTTAAAAAATATCCTTATCCTTACCCAAATTAGAATAATGTATTGGTTGTACGTTCTTATCAAACAACTCGATTGCTTTCAAGAAATGTTTTTCTGCATCCTCATAGCGCTCCATTTTGCCGTAAATATTGGCGACCGCGAAGTTCACTGACGGAGATTCTGGTAATTCCGTTAAGGCATAATGTATCACTTCCAACGCTTTACCAACTTGACCTGTAAGAAAATACTTGCTTAACCAACTTGACAGTAAGAAAAAAATACGGTCAGCGCAGACGGACGAGGGGCGCTGAAGCGACTAATTTTCTAAACAATAAAACTAACCCTTATTTTCGTTTAGATACGGCTGAAATCACAAAATCACGTGAATCTCGTCTCTCAGTGTGAGGCTTAGACCTCATTAATCTTTCTTTTTCTCCGAAGAACCATTTTTTTTTTTAATTTTTCCCCTTTCGGGCTGGCTATGGCATCTAGGCCTTACCGCCAAGTCTTACGTTTATATTTCTTCGTAGTTATTTTTATCTTTCTTCTTCATTTTACTTCTTAGTCATGGTCAAGTCACCGTCAAGTCAAGTCTAATTCAGTTTTAGTAAGATAAGATGGTGGCTATTTTACTAAAACCTCAAGGGACCTCTTGGCGCCAACTCGAAAAATGACGATACACGCAATCATTTCACTTCACTTGTGCGATTTACTCAAACAATATTACGCAAAACACCACCATAATCACATAATATTATTCAATTTAACACTAGTTTTGTAAAATAAACTGAGAGTACAACATCACTTTCTCAAGTTCCCGCCAAAAAAAAACCCGAAGAACCAATTTGAAAAGGTGGATCTACTAAGACGCCTTTAGTGCGGCCTTTTGTGCTTATCGTAACCCTTCTGCATAAAACTGTCAACCCACACTATGAATGTCATAGTGTGGGTTGACAGTTTTATGCAGAAGGGCGCGTTTTTAGAACTGGCTGGATAAGTGACGAGGAATGGTAATGCTACGCGTTCACATTTGCTAGCCTAGCTGAGTAGATAGTTAAGAGGCGTATTTGATTCCATGCTTAAAGTTTCTAAGTTAACAGAAAGCTACACAAATTATTCAACAATGCAAGTTATACCTGTATTATCCAACAATGCTAATAAGTTGGTCCAAGCTAGATTGTGTTTTGGGTTCAGCTTGATTGCTTCAAACCAGTTATCCATTGCATTTTGGGTATAGTTCAATTCTAGATTCTGAAATATAATATAGCTCAAAAACAGTAGTAAAACTTTAGCCGTAACTAAATATATCGCACGTTGAAAACAAGAGTGGCATTAAACGAAATTTGGCGATATTGAGTTAGGGCGACATCTGAAATCTACGGACAAAACTACGTCGTCTCCATTGATCCGTTTTCTCATAGGTCACTTATAAACTCGCTAGATGTCACAAGTGTCACTTCATGTTTCGAGGTTTTGTGCTTACTAGTTAAATCAAAACCGACACTAAATCAGTTCGAGTCCGGACGCCGGTGACAATTGTTCATGGGGTAAGTGAAAAAGTGACATATTTTGTTTAGTGCCAGTTATATCGTAACTTTAAATGAAATAATTATAAAAAAGTGATTTCAACAGTGACACATTTTGTACAGTGCCACTTATTGCGTAAGATAATTAACAAAATTGTGTGAGGTTATACCAATAAACGGCACAATGTGTTTAATGCCATTATTGTACTAAAATATTATGAGTAATTTTTGATTGTCTTCATAAACTAAACGGCACATTGTGTTAAGTGTCACTTTCTTAATTAAGAAACATTTAAAGAAAAAAAATATTTTGTTTCATGCCTCTTTTCTTCATTTTTTTAGGGCTATTCAACGGAATTTCTCAGTGAATAATATTCAAGTACTAGTGTTTAGGTTCATTTGAATAAGCTCGCGGTTAGGTATTAGTAAGGTACAACAAACTTATCTATGTGTAGGTACTTAGCTCTTGTCTATTTTTTGTTAAAGATACCTACTTAGTTCATTGAAATCATTATGGATCCATCCAGAAGTAGAGGAAGAAGAATATTACAACTAGCTATTCAGAAAAACAATGAGGAACAAAAAACAATCTAACATCCACCACCCCTAGTGAACAATGCGAAAATGATGGAGACTTTTCTCCCGCCTCAGACGATGATAGGACGTACGTACCCCTAAAAAGGAAACGGAGCACGTTTAGCTCTAGCTCATCTTCCAGTTCATCCTCAAGTACGCCTTCGTCTTGTTCGTCAACTTCGTCGTCTTCTACCTGAGCGAAATGGAGATTCTAACCACGTTGCTCCAACCGACGATGTTGGGGAAACTGTTGTGGATTACTACTCTAAAACACTGCTGGCTGAATATAAATTTGAACAAAGTTATGAAAATACACAAGTAGTTGATAGCGCTCCTACTGAAATCCCAAATCCAGTTCCAATAGTTCCGATTGACCAGAATGTGCAAGCTTCAAATGAAAACAACGAAATAGTGGTGATAGAAACTCAGACTCTGTAATCACACAGAAATCGAAGAAGAAAAAGAAGATGAAGAAAAAGAGTGCTGTGACAAAACAATTAAGAAATTCTGGTAAAAAATACGTCTCAACCTAAGGAACAAAAAAGGTTTTTCCGGCCACAATTCTCAAACCAACTTGTGGATATAGCTGTAAGCTAAAATGCTCAAAAAAAGTATCAGAAGATTGTAGACAAGAACTGTTTGAAAGTTACTGGGACATGGCTTCAATTGAAAGACAAAGAGAATACATTGCTCGTTATATTCAAAACATAACACCCAAAGATAAATACAAAAAAATAATTCAAATAGAAAACCAAAAAAATGCTTTTTACTTTGAAATCAACAGCACCAAAACAAGATTTGTCTTCAGATTTCTGAAGAATTTTTTGCATATCAGGACTGTTTTGCAAAAGATATGCGGCGTAACTGGTTTATTAGAGGAGAAAAGAGAGGAAAGCATAAAAATTTGTTTGATTATTTGATCGAAGGAGTTAAAAGTCATATAAACAGTATTTCACGTATTAAAAGTCCCTACATGCGTCAGCAAACTACCAGAGAATTTATAGATAAAGGAAAAAATGTGGTGGACCTGTATAAAGACTATAAAAATGACTGCGAAAAGAATGGGTTACCTTGGGTTATGGAGCATGCTTATCGCTAAATTGTTAATGAAAATTTCAATATTAGTTTCTTTGTGTCTAAGAAAGACCAATGCGAGCAATGTACAATTTACAAATTGGCTGCAAGTCCTGAAAGGGAAGCACTGAAGGGAGATTATGAGAGGCATATAAAAGAGAATGAGCGAAGCCTAGAAGAAAAGGTAAGTGATTAAGAAAAAGTGTCTATGACTTGCAAGCAGTAATGACAGTCCCAAAAGGTGAAGTATTGACTTTATTTTACAAGTCAAAAATGAACTGCTTGACTTTTACCATCTCAGGACTAAATTCTGACAAAACAGAATGTTATTTTTGGTATGAATCTCAAGGAAATCGTGGAGCAAACGAAATAGGGAGCTGTGTTTTGAAGTATTTGCAAAAAAATCTTCATCTGCTAGTGAAGATCTTGACATAACTTTCTATTCACATAACTGCTGTGGTCAGCCAAAAAAACAATTATTATTGCCATGTACATCTATGCAGTATCAAATTAAAAAATACGATCAATAACTCATAAGTTTTTGATCAGAGGCCACACGCAGAATTGTTGCGGCCACGTTGTATTTTCGTGATAGTTTCATGATTGAACTAATTAACATTATGCTTAATAAATAGTTTTTGATAATTTTTATATCAATTTGTTTTATTTCTATGATTTTTACTAATTATAATGAATGAGATAGATTATTATTCATAAGTCATTAAGGGCTCTAAGCAAAAAACTTTTTGACCATTTGAGACAAAAGTGGCACTATATTGAACTTTTTTTTAAATAAAAGGCACTAAACAAAAAAAATACTTGACTATGTAAAAACAAAAGTGGCATAATGCTGAACTTTTTTTTAAATTAACTTTTTTTGTCATATCTACCTAAAAATCTAAATAATATCAACAATATTCTTAGAGAATAATACCGGAACTATTATTTAAAACAACAAATGTAAATCTATTTCAATACGTAGTAGAGTTATTGGCTTCTTAAAAATTACAAAAACTTTAAATGGCCATACTGAAAAATTGAGTTTTTCGTTTAGTGCCACTGTTGTTTTCAACGTGCGATATGATCTGCGAGCTATACTAGTTTAAACTAATGAACTACTCGCAGAACCGACAACCGTTGCGGAATAAAAGTTCTCGAATGGCGACCACGAACGGGGCGATGAAGTGTTAGAATGCCCGATGAAACGACCTCCGCCTTACAGAAGATCGCAGCCAAATAACATTATTTGTTTCAAATAGTGTTGTGTTCCTGCGGTGAGTAAGGTTGCCAGAGCTCTTTAGGGGGGAAGGGGGTTCGGGGTCGGCAACGCGTGCGTGATGCCTCTGGTATTGCAAGCGCTCATTGGCTACGGTAACCGCTTACCATCAGGTGGGCCGTAAGCTTGTTTGCCACATCTGTTGTATAAAAAAAAAAAAACCGATGACATTGTGAATGTTGCGGGAAGTCGGTGGATGGAAAAGGTTCAAGACCGTTCGTCATGGAACGCTTTGGGAAAGGCCGTTGTCCAGCAGTGGACTCCTACAGGCTGATGATGATGGAACTAGTAAAAATCTAGATTTAAACAATGTTGCTTACCAAATTTCCCAAATTATAATAGCAGTCTGGGTAATTCTTACGATATTTTAACGCCATGTGGTAAGCGTTATTTGATTCGTTAAAGCGTTTTGTATTAGCCAAGACAATTCCTAAATTCATCCATGCCGCAGGGAAATCATCTCTGAAAATAAATACAGAATGTTTACAAGGTACTCATAATATGTATACTATCCTGAAAGAGGAATAGTCTACACCTAAATGGCAATAAAGTTTGTAAATTGGACATTTTCAAATGAAAAAGAAACACTGCAAAAATCTGCTCTATTATTTATTTATTTATTTTAATCTTTATTGCACACAAAAAACAATGTACAAAAGGTGGGCTTAATGCCAAGGCATTATCTACCAGCCTACCTGATTGGGTAGAAACAGGAGGTTGGCGTGCGACAGATTGTTTAACTTAACTAAAAACTATACAATATATAACCATACACTATATTTAAATATGTATATATATATATATATATATATAATACACTGCAATAGATTAACAGATAGTACAAAACAAATGTTTTATTAACATGAAGTGTAGATGCTAGATGTTCTTAAGAAAATGTTCACGAGTTAATCATATAAATGAATCTTTGGAGTCAACTTTTTTGATATTATACGGAAGTTTATTCCAAATAATAAATTCTATTGGGGTCAAATTAGTTCTTACTCAATTATTCAGCTTTTTTAAATAGCAATCTTGATGTCGAACTTCTCGTACGTTTAATAGTTAGTTAGAAAGATGATAAAAGACCAAGAACAGCTGATTTGAAAAAGATATTTTTTTTTAATATTATGTTTTGTTTTTTATCTCTACTTTTCTTTCTCTTTGTTGATGGAATAAGCCCCTTTTTGCAGAGTATACATATTATGAATCACCTTGTAGTTTCTTTCACGAAAACATTTTATTGAAGCGTTTGTGAATACAATGATTGTAACTAACTTGTAAGATATAGCTTTCCGCAAGTAAAATTCTGCTTCAGAGTACTGTTTAAGATTTTTCAGTAGGTTCGCTAAGTTGTTCATCGCTTGATAATATTCAGGATACAATCTGAAATCATTAGTTTTTATTACCTACAGTGGTGGTCATCTAATTAGAAACACCTAGTCACCTGACATTTTTATAAAGTAACTAATATTATTATAGCATTTAATAGGAGGTAAATTTTTTTTCACTACTTTACAATGTACTTTAATATCTCTAGTTTAATTACAAGCAATAATATTTGACAACCAAGACGACAATAAAAATAAATATCAGTGAAACAAAAAGTATCAATAGGTATCGTTAGGACTGGAAGAATGGACAACTAATTAGAAACATTGTATGACTTGGTTCGAAATTTGATTTTTTAAACTGAAATACAGTTCTCACAATTGTCAATAACATTGTAAATATTGCCGCCATTTCTAACTCATTACGAAAAGTTACTATTTATTGTTGTTTTATTAAAAATGGGTAAAAATAAGAGCTGTGATGCAGCAACGAGAAAAATTATAGTTAATTTTCATTTAAAACAAAAATGGAGTTACAGAAAGATCGCCGATTATTTGGAATGTTCCGTAAAGATGATATTTAACGCCCTCGCACATTTCAAACTACACGGAACATCAGATAACGTGCCAAGAAAACTTCGGCCCAGGAAGACTACAGTTCAAGAAGACAGGCTTATGCTTCGATTAGCTAAGGCGGACCCCTTTAAAGGATCCAATGTTATAAGAAAAGAGGTATTTTCAGAAGACGATCCTCGACACGTGTCCACTAAACTAGTTCGTAGACGGTTGGTTGAAGGAAAATTGTTAGGAAGGATCGCTAGAAAAGTACCACTACTAACCAGGCAACATAAAGAAAATCGTCTAGCATTCGCTCGCAAATATGGCAGTTGGACTATTCATCAATGGAAAAAAGTTTTGTTTTCAGATGAAACTAAAATTAATTTGATTAATTCCGATGGAAAACGATATGTACGACGACCAATAAACGAGGCTTTGAATAACAAGAACACTAAAAAGACAGTTAAGCACGGTGGTGGAAATGTAATGGTGTGGGGATGTTTCTCCGGGTACGGGATTGGTCCCGTGAGAAAGATTGAAGGGCAAATGGATCAATATCAATACAAAAAGATCTTGGAAGAGACAATGATTCCATATTCCGAGGAAAATTTGCCAGTAACTTGGATATTTCAGCATGACAACGACCCAAACCACACAGCACGCAGCGTTAAAGCGTTTCTTACAGAACAATCCGTGACAGTATGAGAGTGGCCTGCCAATAGTCCGGATTTAAATCCCATAGAAAATTTGTGGCACACTATAAAGACCAACCTGTCGCAGAAACACGTTACTAATATTCATGGACTTAACAGTGCATTTGAAGACGCTTGGAGAAGTATTCCTGTAGAAACTTGTTATAAATTGATTGAATCAATGCCGCGTCGCTGCAAAGCTGTTATTGATAATAAAGGCTACCCTACCAAATACTAATTGTCTAAGGATGTAGTATTTTTAGTATTTTTCAAAACTATTGGGGTTTTGTTCAAATTAAAAATGATTTATGTAATGATTTTTTTGGTGTTTCTAATTAGTTGTCCGGTTTGTATCTCGTTTTTTTATTTTGTTATTAATATAACTTTCAGTTTTAGGAAAACAACCGTTGTTTTCTGTTATTAAAATGGTATAACAATGCAATATAATATCCGATACATTGATTTTAATACGTAGGAACACTCAATGATACTTTAAAAATTAGTTCGAAAGGGAATTTGCAATAAAAATATAAACCCAGGTAGGTGTTTCTAATTAGATGACCACCACTGTATGTGAATATCTTCTACTAGGTACTTTTCATTATTTACTACTCGCGAATTCGTGCCAATATGTGGTGCCAAACAACATTTTATGATCAGCGGAACTGTAACCCCGAACCTTTGCCTAGAAAGTGTTTTACTAATTGAAAAATAATATCCATGATTAATAATAATATCCCAAAAATTTCCACTCCGACGGGATTTGAACCCATAACCTTCCCCTAAATACGGGGATGCTCTAACCAACTAAGCTACGGAGACTTCTCGTGGGAGCAAAAATCTTTAGGACCTCCAAATGGCTCAAAGCGCCATCCATTTCTCTTTTTGACATGTAAAAAGAAAGGGAGAGACTATTTTCATTCATCAAATAACGATAATCAGAGATGGTGATATAAGCATTAATATCTAATCGGCAGGGTTTTTTTTTATTTTTATTGGTGATGGTTAGGCGTTTGACCACTATCTCACTTTTGCAAGTGAGATGTGGCCTAAGATGGAGCACACTTTGATACCTAATACTTACCTAATAGCTTCCTTATATTCCTCCAACGCCACAGCCGTCTGGTGTCTGGCGTCCGCGGCTTTCGCCACGTTATAGTGCACTTTTGCGTTCAACGAACATACAGGCAGGGCACTTGTGAACAAACTGTATTCACTGCGCCATTCCAATGATCTGTGCCAACTTTTTAACATGAATACTGCGAGTAACAAGCAGTATAGGGATAGGCCAATCTGGAATATAAATAAGTGCGTCAAATGAGTACATACCTATAAATTAAGAAAAGATTATGCCCACAGTAGTAAGGTCTATCCCAAACTAGGCATAGTCTGTACTATGGGTACCAGAGAGATATACATAATAGATAAATATTTAACACCCAGACGCAGATCAAACATGTGAATTCATCACATAAATGTTTGTCCTGTGCGGGAATCGAACCCGCAACCTCTAGCGCTTAAGGCAGAGTTACTACCAACTGAGCAATGAGGCCTTCATCCTTAACTACACTAATATTATAATGAGGTTTTGTTTGTTTGTTTGTGTGGTTATCTGGAACTACTAAACCGATCCAAAAAAAAAAACACTTATAGAAAGCTACGCTATCCCAAAACAGAAGTTACCCAAAGCCGAAAAATTAAATACCTATCAGTACCAAGTACATACATACCTTTCTCAATCTTCTTATCTCAATAATTTTAGCTAGTCCAATACCTATGAGTAAGCAGAACCCTGCTGAAGGTATGTACAGAATCCTTTCAGCAATAACAAATCCAACTGGGTAAAAGATGTTCGCTGCTGGTAGAAATGGTACTACTATTAGTGACACGGCTAATATGATTTGCCTGTAAGATTTTACCAACGGTTATTAGAACATACATCAGCCTATAGACAACAGGCATCGAAAATGATAAGCTTGGTCTTGACAACACAATATTGGCTAAACAATCAATGTGATGTGATGCAGTGCTCTCGTGTCGCTTTTCGTTTTAGATGTTCATTTGTTTAGTATAGACTATAAGCTATGTTTTTGTCCATGCTAGATATTAGGCCGGAAATATAGGGTCAGCGCCGAGACGGACGGCTCTCGACCTCATTTACTTACAAATACAGTTAAAATCACACTGGCGCGCGCAGTGTTGAGGCGTGCGATTTTGTGATTTCAGCCGTAACCAAATGTACTAAGGTTGCGTGTCTATCTTTGCCCAGTGTTCATTTTAGATTCTATGGTCATCGTTTTCTTTTCGAATTTTATCACATTACAAAGATTTTGCATCCTGTTCTTATATATACAATATTCATGGTTACCTTCTTGTTGATGCTTTATGTCTTCTACAACCCAATGCTCGCAAAATAAGGACTCCATACAAATACATGAGTGCTACCAGCATTATTCTGAAGTCCCCTATTCCCTTGATAAGTGGGACACAGCCCATGGACCAATCATAACATAGCCATTCAGGCCAAATTAGTAGCAGAGCATTCAGGAAATATATGTAGTTGTATGTCACCACCTGTAAAAAAATATAAAAGCAGGTTTATATTGAGGCAGAGACTGCCGCCAGTAGGTATACAGCACTGCCGCAACGGGACCATAACATGCCTGTTTAGGTACCCCAAATCTTTTAAGTTCCTGGGTATAATTGTAAAATTGTATGAAGTTAATTTTTAGTTTTACATCTTCTGGGATAGCCCACTCCATCACAACCTTATCCTAAGCATGTTTCGAGGTCAAGAGTTAACCCATCACACTAATATTATAATTGCAAGCCTCTCTGTCTGTCTATTTGTAATGTTTTCACAATAAACAGCTACAGTTAGCTGTTTAATGTGAAAACGTTAAAAATCTTGATGAAATTTGGTATGGAGATAGCTTAAACCCTGAGAAAGGACATAAATAATAATAAAAAAGGTCAGTTATGTACCTTTGTAAATGTGCTATTAGCAAAAGCAGCTGGGTTGTCAATTTGTTTGAATTGTGGTTTTGTTCCGCCCATTACTCTCCATCTTCCATACAACATACATATTACAGCTGTCAATATTAAGAACACCCGTCCAACTCTCCTTGATGCAAATCTTTTTGGACTTCTCCTTTTGAAGTCACTTGTGAGTTCATAGATGATGCAGAATCCCTGTAAATATACTTTTCATCAATAAAGTCAAGGCACTTAAGTTATGTTTTTTAAATACATTAGTGATTACAAACATCTAGGCATAAACAAAAAAAGAACCATGGAAGTGAGAGTGAGAGTTTAAGCTTTTAACTGACATACTACATATCCAGCCATACAGTAAGACAACAATTTGATAATCAAGAAGGAAGAAATTAAATGAAATAAGTTTGTTTTTACAAACACAGACAGAAGACACAAAGTCAATAGAATAAAGATTGGGAGACAAAAAGACAGAACAACAACCTTATACCATCTGATGGCAGGTAGGTACAAATAGATAAATAATAGTACAAGCAAGGGGGTAGGTAGATACCTACCTACATAGGTAGGAACAAAATAACATAATGTATTACCTATTTAAATAAAGAATTTTGTAGGTACTTACAATGATGGTAATTCCATTTTCTTTACACAGCATAGATACTCCAGAGAGCAATACAGTGCTCAATAAGTAAATTATATGGCTTATTCTTGATGAAGATATTACAGCTTTACGATACAATAAGAAGGCAAGGAAATATGATATAGCTGCTAATAAATCAGCTCGTCCAACAATACCTGACACGGATTCTATGTGTATTGGATGAACACAGAAAAGTAGTGCGGACAGATATGCCTTGTTTCTCCAAAATGTTCTCTTAAAATCTTTACAAATCACTTGGAATGCAAGCCAGACAAGTATACAGCAAAATGAGTGGCAAGCGAGATTTGTGATTTTGAAATGTGATGCATCCAGGTTTTGCCCACTCAAGAAGTAATTCAGTCTGAAAGAGTGTAATTAAATTATTAATATTTTTAGTCCAGAAAACAAAAAAGCCAGGTGCGTAATCCTTATAAATGTATATGCAAAGGTGTGTTTGTTTTTTGTTGGATGGTTTGTCATTCTTTCAAGCAGCAACGGGTTGGGCGCGACTTTTTCCATGGATATACATATACATAAAGATGGTGACATCTACTTTTATCTAGGTTCCATGCCAGCCACATTCCATGTTCCAGCGAAGCAGCAGGCGGATGCTAGTGATTTAATATATTATGTAAGTATCATAAATACCTATACAGAAGCAGAAGTCCTAGGAGTATAAGGGTAGCTTCCTGTTGTAGTCTACACTAAGAAAGATATTCTCGAGACTCAACCCCTAGAGGGGGTGTAGCGGTTAACTACTAGTATTTCATATATTATTTATTTTCTTACCTAAATGAAAGTATTGTTAGAGGTCGATATGATTTGTGGCTCAGATTACTGTTTATGTTGGCTCCCCAGAAATCGTTTGAGAAAACTTTAGTCCAAGGTTCGTCGTAAACATCTTTATTCCTCACCACTGCCTCAGAATCATCAAATACAAAATCACCTTTCAAACTGAACAAGAACGGTACTGCAGAAAACCATACTAAACTGATTAATGAATATAACATATCTGCATACAATTCTGTTGAATTATGGAGTACATTCAATTGATAAAAACCATCTTTAGATTTCAAAAAATGTTTCAGAAAGACTTTTTTTCTTCTTTTTCATGTTTCATTAGCTGGCTTTGCTGAGTTTGCTGCTGTATTACAATCATGTCAAGTAAATAAGAATGTCAACTATAAAAATTTTGTTGCCAACTAGACTATATAGAAGCAACGTGGATGGACTAAACAGTTTGTTCCGAAGAAAATTGTGGCCGTTTTCTTCACAACTTTAAACCTACTTAAGATCCTAAACCTTAATGATTAAAATACCACCGAGATTACACAGCCGAAACTTATCAAAACACGTAACAACGCCCGCATAGCGACAGTACTAGATCAAAATAGTCAATTAAAAACTTTCCAAAATACACCAATGCAGCCGCCATTTTATGCATGAAAATAGCACCAGCCCAAAAATAGTGCTTGTATGATTTTGACAGATGACATTGACAACTTTTGATTGTTGACTGCATGCCCTGCATGACATGGCTGCATGAACTAGAAACTAGAACTAGAAACAAAACAAACAAAACAACAATCGGAGCTCGATGCTTTTGAAACCACCAATTTTCCACCCATCACCAGCTGGGTAATTATTTGGCTAATACCGACTTTGATTGTTCATTTCAAAGAGACTAAAAGGTTCATTTTGTTGTTTTGGTGCGGATGCGGGTGTCTCGCGGCTGCAGCAGGCAGATTCGGTCGTAAAGGCCGCCGGTTTTGAAAACGTGAAAGATGGATTTTACACAAGAACTATCCCAATTTCAAGGAGCGATATTGTCTGCAGACAATATCCATTCATTTTCAGAGCTTTCAGCAAAAGGCGGTAAGGTACCCATGCACTATACACCTAACTAGCTTTCAATTTATTATGAAGGTGTTTGAACTTTTATCGATTCCTCTGCAGTGCAGTGATTCTAGAGGTTTACGGCAATGTTTATGGTAAATAATTGTTTAAATTCGTTTACAGGAAATGAAGAAGAAATTACTGAAGTTGTTAAAAAAATATCAAATTTTCTGGAGCGTGGCCGCTATACTATCAATGGCAAAATCACCAAGGAAAACACTTCGAAAATGCGACAGTTTGCATTTTACATTGTCCTTAACGCACAATTACCTGTTTTGAATGAAATGCAAGAACTTGATGGAATTGACTCAATAATCTGGACCATCACCAAAATACCACAATGTCTGATGTGTGAACTAATGTGGAATGTGCACATGGACCAGTTCATTCATGAAATAATATCATACACACATCCACAATTGGCACTTGAAGTATCCAGTGCATTTTTAGACAACTTCAAATACTTTGACCCCTTGGAATGCTTGGACAGATTGAAGCTGTTATCAACTGCATGCTACAAAACCATCACTCACTTAATTATATTAAATTCTGAAGTTGATATGATTCTAAGCATAGCAACAACAGCTTTAAAGAATTTCCAACGAAGCATAAAATATTTCAAAACCCCTCCAAATGAGCATAAACTAAATTTACTTGATAAAGATGAGCTTTATGAATATTTTGGTAAACGGCTCCATACTATGCTACTGTTGATAAGTGACTGTTTTGTATGTTTTACCAGCAAGTTGGAAATAAATATACCATGGACTGATATGTACATGCTTACATACAAAGAAGGTAGTCTCAAAACTAATATCTCAACTGCTAACGTCTGCGATATTACAGATAAAGTTTTGTCCGCATGCCTGAATATCTGCCACAGTGAATTGTTAGATGAATGCAAAGCAATAGTAATGGAAGTAAGTGTTGATGTGTTCTGTGGTTGGAGTGAAGTTGAAGAGAATGGAAAAACCATGCAACAAACCATTGGGGAGCTCTGTTACAAAGTACGCAATAATCTGCTAAGAATCCCCACCATATGTGAACACCCGCTCCTTGGTATGATGGAACAGATTTCTAGAAAACCAGATGAGATGGAAGACATCATCAATGCAACTAAAGATGACATCATACTGCAAAAGGTTGATGATCAATGTGAAGATAGAATAATTTGGATCCAATCACTGATACACAAGGAAAACCTGTGCCACAACTTGGAGTTTCTAAAGGTCATATCCTCTAATCTGAACCTGTTTGATCAAGAACAGTGTAAAAAGCTCTACACCATGCTAAATGAGTATGCAAATCTGAAGTTAGAAAACCAGGATTATGCAGAATCACTTATGATCAAAGTGTTCCACCAATGCAGCCTATCTACTAAGTACATGATTCTTGATGAACATTTTGACAACAATAACTTCGTGAACATGAAACCGATGCCAGATTTTAACGACTCTATAACTCAAACATTCAACAAGTTCATAGCAACTCCTGAGTCAGATCTCTCTGATGTGCTGACTCTTTTTCTGCAAAATCCACATGAGGTTTACTCCAAAGTATTTGTGCTTGCTACCGAAAACATGCTTCAGGCAGAAGTTATGCTCAAAGTCATGAAAATGTTTGAGAAGTACTCAAACTACTACTACAACTCTGAGATGGAGCCATGTATCATAAAAATAACCCAAGATACCATTCATAATCAACTGGACACGACGGCCAAGGAGAATAACTTTGTAAAGTTTATTAGCGGACTAAAGGATGCTGACATCATATCAGGGTCAAAGCTGCTACTGCTCATTATCATGACAAACATGCATCAGGCACTGATCACTAAAGATGTTGAAAGTATTAATTTCCATGTAAAACTGTTGAAGGAGGCTTATAAACTTGAGGAATTACAAACATACAGGGCACCAATGCTTGCTATGATAGGAAAAGTTCTTGACGTTGTGCGATGGAAGATGAATACATTCTCTGTGAATGCTTCTATAGCCTTGAATGCCACATTGGAGCTGCAAAACACACTATTCAATACATACCACAATAGTGTTATACCTGGTAATACTTCATTCTTCTTCATATTATTTAACTTAGAAATTTGTCTTAACAGACATCATATCATCATCAATTTGAATAGTCAAAAACCATTGGTGCACGACCAGGTTCGAACCCATGACTTTCTATATAGCTCTCACTAGGCCAACACCGCTCGTTCCAGTCGTCCAGCATTTCCAGTAATCTGGAGAAAAGACAAAAATGCGTGTGCCGGTTTCTAGAGATCCTGCTGTAAATAAAAAAATATATCCATCTAAAAAATATAAGTTTTCAAACATAAGCTATATTTTTTTTTTCTTTTTTCCAGAAAAAGAGAGTGATTGGTTGAAATGCAAAGTCAGTAATCTGCAGCCCTTGAATATGTACTACTACAGGAATCTATGGCACCCTCCGGGAGCCAACTACCTGGATGTTATCAGCGGTTCCATTGGCAACAATATGAGCAAAGATGAGTTGTCATCATGGATGTCTCAGGTTTGCATAGCTATCCTACTCTGTCCTACAACAATATAGAGGCTGTATCACACTTTCTATTCTACTAATTTTATACCTACTTAGGTATATTATAAACTAGCTTCCGCCCGCGGCTTCGCTCGCGTGGTACATAAAAAGTAGCCTATATGCTTTTCTAGGTATGGAACTTTATCTATTCCAAGTTACAACGAAATCGGTTTAGCCGTTACGGCGTTATTGAACCACAAACATCTAAACATCCAAAAATGTAAACCTCCAAAAATCCTCACAAACTTTCGCGCATTTATAATATTGGTAGCATAGTAGAATTAGGGTATATTAGGTAGAAATCTACAATTCGAATGGTATTCCCAGGTGATATCATCATGCACACAGCAAGAGTGGTGTAACATTTGGGACAGCTTAGATAAAGAAGACTCTGTGAAGCTCGAATCATTCCTAGACGCCATAGGAATGATCACACTAGCGGAGGGGGCACATCGCACGGACAACACCGCGGCTTGTTTACTGTATTGCTACAGGAATTTCGTTTACATCATTAGGGTAAGCATCAATCCGTTAACTATGTCTGTTATTAGGCCTATACTCGGCAAAATGGACTCATCAACAGGGGCCTAATGCACGGAAACGTTAGACAAAATCTCATGGTAGCGATAACGTTACATCTCGGGCAAAAACTCAAAATCTTGTACGTATGATTGTTACGAGCTTCGCCCGAGATGTTACGTCATCGCTACCATGAGAATTTGTCTAACGTTTCCCAGCATCAGGCCTCTGGTGATGAGTCCATTCGCTCTTAGCAATATCAATAAAGTTTTTAGAACAGCTTGGCTCTGTCGCCACCCGCACCAGTAATTTAGATCGCATGTTTTAAGAGAGATTGGAGATACTATCTCGCCTCGTAGATGAAATGCCGTGCCGTGATGGCTACGGCTGAAAAGTATCTATAAAATCTCTATTATTTTTTCCAGTATAAATACTTCAAGGAGCCCCTTACAGACGGTCAAGTAAGCAATGTCATCAATCACATAGCGACGATCATCGAGTTAGTCAAGGAAGATTTCAAAGAAGAATTCTCAACTTTCCTGCTTCCGCTCTTCGCGTATTTATCTGAGAAGCAAAAGGATTACAGTATTAACTACTCAGATTTCCTAAATCAACACATGAAAGGTGCGGCGCTGACTAGCATAGTCAATAAAATGTTCAGTAATGGTACGGCTTGAGTTCTAGATTATATGAAAAAGGGTCACCTTTTTCATATACCTAATCTAGAACTCAAGCTCACCAACAAAGGGTCACCTTTTTCATATAATCTAGAACTCAAGCTCATGTTTACTATATAGCTGGACCTTTAACCCTTTGGTCGGAAACATTTATCATTTTAAGAGCCGTATTTCTAGCAATACTCAACGTACGGTGAATCATAAATGTATACCATCTCCGCCCAACAAAATGAAATAATATTAGGGGAAAAAATTATACTTAAATATCGTTTTTTTTTCATATATTTTGCCGAACCCTCTAATTAGCTGATTTTGGAATACGATAAAAGACCTTTTTATGAATACCATACAAAATAACATCTTGTCGCCTAAGTAATAATCTGTAGGTACTAAACTAGGGAATAAATTGTGTTTCTAACCTAGTCCTCTACTTTGAGTAAAAAACATCATGATTTAATTAATGTGATCTGAATAAAACATTGTGATATTTATCATTAAAATCTTTTCATTTATTATACACTTTTAATTAACAATCTAATTAGGATCATAATCATTAATCTTTGTATTAATAAATCAATCATTCAATTAGAACTTACTTATAGCTAAGTGTGGAATTAGCATTGAAATAACACCCACTCATACCCCTGTACCATTAACTTTGCGATTTTGTTTAGGCAGATAGGCAGTGACATGAATTGACAGTCCCAAAGAGTTTAGGTTCAAATACGTGTGAAATAATGCTGATACGCTTCCATTTGAATGGCAATGAGACGTCAACTTACGACAACTGTCAACTTACGTCACCGCCTAAGCAAAATCGCAGTTGATGGTACGGGACCTAATCACAAAATCCAAACCTAGATGGAAACAGAAAAATACGCTTTACTTATTTGGTAAGTAATATCAAAGATAATAAGGTAGAATTTTTGTAATATCAAAGACAATATAATAGAATTAATAATTTATAGGTAATATTTTATGGAAGCAAACAGTAGGGGCGACGGACGTCGGACATTGGCAAATAGGTGAAGTTAGCTGTTCAGATGAGGAATAGATTTTTTTAAAGTACCTACGACCTAACCGACTCACTTCACGATAGCTAAAATCTACCGACCGCAGAAAGAATATGAATATTAAAAAACATCAGAATGAACACGTCGATCATAATGTATGAAGCGGGCGTTACCTAATTATATGATAATAGGTAGGTTACCTAGTAGGCACAGTCGGCTGCACTAAGATTTCATAATTTTCAAAATGATGCCACAACGTAGGTGACTTTTGTAGCTCACAGTGATGACTCCAGCTGATCGATAGGTAGGTATATAATTTTCAAGTTTTGCTGTGTACCTAGGTACATCTTTATTTTTGGTGCTGTGTGTGGCATCAGTTTAAATATGATGAATTCGCCGTTTTATCCTTACACCTTCGTAGAACCAGTAGAACGCAACTTCCCACAATAATAACCGAGTTTTATACACATTTGGCACAAATCCTTTGGGTGGTCCTGCATATTCTCTCGATCTCGGCTTATATCACTGGGGCGTAGTTCTCTCTAAAATAAAATATTGTTTAAGATCATTCCTAATCTTAATTACATTAAAAAAACCGATTGCAAGTTTGAGAACGGAGAACTTTAGTCGATTGTGAAAGCCCTATAAATTAGGGATTTAGGTGTTTCTCGCTCTCTAGTAGTGAAAAATGGTTGGATTTACTTACACAGAACAAAAAATACGCTATTTTATTTACTTGGATGACATAATTACAGACCGGTGGCGTAGCGGCAAATGCCCGGCTGAGACGTAAGGGGCGCGGGTTCGTTTCCCGCTGTTTGTTAAATGTTTCCATGATCTACATATATTGGTTCCTGGTCTGGGTGTTGTGGTACAATGGTACTCGTAGTTTCTGATACTCACGACACAGGGAATCTTAGGACTATGTCTAGGTATGTCAGGACTATGTATGTGACTGTGGGGTGTTGTTTTTATGTTATTTTATATTATTTTCCAGTTACTTTGTTTTCAAAACTAAACTACTGAATCTAAAAAAAGTTTTCCAAATCGATTTATAAATGACGAATTCTGGGGTAAATATTCTAACAACCGAATTTAGAACCTCCTCCTTTTTCTAAGTCGTTTAATAATATGACTGAAATTAGTATGTTCGTGTGATCATAGGTAAGCCCTAGTGGCGTAGTATAAAGGCCATGAATAGCCGACGCGACGCGCTCATTACAGCAGCGGGTAAGTCCATTACAACATTTACAACGCGTTAGGTAATTACACTAAAAGCGCAGGAAGGTATCGTTAGGTGTAAGTAGTGTAGGTTACCATGGTAACTACACATCACCATGTCAACAAACACTTCTCGTTACGCTTTTTGCGAAACTATACGAGACTCAGGCCTCAGAAGTAAAAAATAAACAATGTTGACGAGCTCAAACTATTTGCATAAATAAACAAAGTGTTTAAATTATTTTACCTGAGTGTGTGGATAAACATGTTTTCGACATCTTTTGCAAATCTGATAGTTACCACGCCAGGATCTGCGACTCGTCCATCTACGGCCACATGCACACTTATACTCGCCAAATAGCGGACGAAGCAGGGATACGTTTACAGGACGACTTACGAAAATTGGCTGAAAAAATAAAAACGATGTCACTAGGTAGGTACTACCTACATAAAAAAACCATAGTCGAAATACAAGGTGGTCATAATTGATATCTTGGGGCATTCAACACCCAATTGGCAATAAAGTTCGATAAACGACATCTGTATATACAGTGGTGGTCATCTAATTAGAAACACCTACCTGGGTTTATATTTTTATTGCAAATTCCCTTTCGAACTAATTTTTAACGTATCATTGAGTGTTCCTACGTATTAAAATCGATGTATCGGATATTATATTGCATTGTTATACCATTTTAATAACAGAAAACAACGGTTGTTTTTCTAAAACTGAAAGTTATATTAATAACAAAATAAAAAACGAGATACAAACCGGACAACTAATTAGAAACACCAAAAAAATAATTACTTAAATCATTTTTAATTTGAACAAAACCCCAATAGTTTTGAAAAATACTAAAAATACTACATCCTTAGACAATTAGTATTTGGTAGGGTAGCCTTTATTATCAATAACAGCTTTGCAGCGACGCGGCATTGATTCAATCAATTTATAACAAGTTTCTACAGGAATACTTCTCCAAGCGTCTTCAAATGCACTGTTAAGTCCATGAATATTAGTAACGTGTTTCTGCGACAGGTTGGTCTTTATAGTGTGCCACAAATTTTCTATGGGATTTAAATCCGGACTATTGGCAGGCCACTCTAATACTGTCACGGATTGTTCTGTAAGAAACGCTTTAACGCTGCGTGCTGTGTGCTTTGGGTCGTTGTCATGCTGAAATATCCAAGTTACTGGCAAATTTTCCTCGGAATATGGAATCATTGTCTCTTCCAAGATATTTTTGTATTGATATTGATCCATTTGCCCTTCAATCTTTCTCACGGGACCAATCCCGTACCCTGAGAAACATCCCCACACCATTACATTTCCACCACCGTGCTTAACTGTCTTTTTAGTGTACTTGTTATTCAAAGCCTCGTTTATTGGTCGTCGTACATATCGTTTTCCATCGGAATTAATCAAATTAATTTTAGTTTCATCTGAAAACAAAACTTTTTTCCATTGATGAATAGTCCAACTGCCATATTTGCGAGCGAATGCTAGACGATTTTCTCTATGTTGCCTGGTTAGTAGTGGTACTTTTCTAGCGATCCTTCCTAACAATTTTCCTTCAACCAACCGTCTACGAACTAGTTTAGTGGACACGTGTCGAGGATCGTCTTCTGAAAATACCTCTTTTCTTATAACATTGGATCCTTTAAAGGGTTCCGCCTTAGCTAATCGAAGCATAAGCCTGTCTTCTTGAACTGTAGTCTTCCTGGGCCGAAGTTTTCTTGGGACGTTATCTGATGTTCCGTGTAGTTTGAAATGTGCGAGGGCGTTAAATATCATCTTTACGGAACATTCCAAATAATCGGCGATCTTTCTGTAACTCCATTTTTGTTTTAAATGAAAATTCACTATAATTTTTCTCGTTGCTGCATCACAGCTCTTATTTTTACCCATTTTTAATAAAACAACAATAAATAGTAACTTTTCGTAATGAGTTAGAAATGGCAGCAATATTTACAATGTGATTGACAATTGTGAGAACTGTATTTCAGTTAAAAAAATCAAATTTTGAACCAAGTCATACAATGTTTCTAATTAGTTGTCCATTCTGCCAGTCCTAACGATATTGATACTTTTTGTTTCACTGATATTTCTTTTTATTGTCGTCTTGGTTGTCAAATATTATTGCTTGTAATTAAACTAGAGATATTAAAGTACATTGTAAAGTAGTGAAAAAAAAAATACCTCCTATTAAATGCTATAATAATGTTAGTTACTTTATAAAAATGTCAGGTGACTAGGTGTTTCTAATTAGATGACCACCACTGTATAAAAGAACAAGGCCTGATTTCACGATCAACGCACAGCCCAAACCGCTGAAGCTCAGAATATCTGTATTCTGAAATTTTGACAGTATCTGCCTTATATGCCAAACACATCCACTAAGGGATTTTCACAATATCAACTCCTAAGAGGGTGAAATGGGGTTAAAACGTTTGTATGAAAAATCGTATTCCTTGAACCTACAGATTTGAAACTAACTAAAAATAATGAATGATAGAAATAAGGAAAAACTGTATTTTTAGATTTTCAAAACTAAGTCTTGAAAGGGTGTAATGAGATGTAAAAGTTTATATGGAAGAATCTTAACGCATGGAGAGATTTATCTGAAACTTAGTACAAACACTCATAAAGTCAAATAATGAAATACGTATTTAAGGGTTTTTTAAAACTGCCCCTTTTTATCAAGATACCACGCGAGCAAAGCCGCGGGCGTACGCTAGTAAAATTATAAAAATACACACTTACGCGCGAACGCCTCGCACGGTCCAGACAGATTTGACATTCATTATTTATTACAATCAATCCGTTAACAGCTTTTCTAGTGCAATGCTTGCACCGGTCTACATCACCCTGAAAACAAAAGCGTTTCAATAATTAGGTAGGTGGGTACCTACTAGAAAACTGACTCTTTGTGAGTATACACACATATATTGTACCTACTAGCTGTTACCTGCGAAACACGTAGGTAGTAGTTCTTTATTTCAAAAGCCTAAATATGAATTTTCAGATCCCTTGAGGAATTAGGTAGGTATGGATGGATTGTCCATACTAACTTTCAACCCCCTGCAGGACTATTTTTTGGAACAAAAGATACCAGTCTATGTCCTTCCCCAGGATATAATCTATCTCCTTGACAAAAATTACGATCCGCTCAGCCGTTTACCTACCTACATGTAGATAGATACAATCTAGTAATTAGTACAATAGATTTCAAGGAAATGAAATCTCCTTGCGTCCTATTCGAATTTCCAACTCCTTCAAGTTTTGCCTAACCGTCTCCGTCCGTCGCGTGTCGCCGTGTCGTCGCGTGTCGCCGCGTCGTCGGCCGAACTGTAGAAAGGTTATCACGTAAAGTACCTAAGGTACTTTACTGAGGTACCTAATTAATATAAACACAAAATTAGTCAATCAAGCAAACTACTTACCTCCTCACACGACCAGAAGCAACCCATTCTCAAAGACAAAAGGGGGAATTATCACAGCACACACACACAGCACCTGTAAGAGCTTAGGTACTAGTATACCTACCTACCTACTTATTCACAGAACATAAACAAATTCCGACTCTGTACTTTATGAAGTTGGTCTAACTAAACTTTTGCTGTAGGTATCGTCTGCTTGAAATTCACTACCGCACAGTTCCCATCTCAATCACGAAAGCTTCCATCTCTACGTATCGACACAGATAACATAATACTATACTGTATTGAATATATATATATTATATTCATAATATGAAAGTATTAGTATACTTTCATATTATGAATCATTGTTAGGTGAATCATGGGTAGTCCCAGAAACGGCCGAAAAAAAAACTAAATGAAATAAGAACTAAAGAATATGTAATAAGACAACTCCCAAATACTGCAGGTATAATACTGTACCTATGTAGGTAGGTAACAGTTTTTACAGAACCTTTTTCAAATCAGCTAGTCTTCGTTCTTTTTAGCTTTTTCAAGATCGAAACGAATTATTATACTGACAAGAAGTTCAACATCAATACTGTAACCTAAAAGAGCTGATTGAAACCAAATCAGCTGATATTTGCATACCTAGTATCCTTACATAAACAAGTTTCGAATTTCTAAAATTCGTAGAACAAGCTTTATTGCCGACTGGGTGTAGAATAAGCTCCTTTCGTAAATAAAGATGAATGTTAGGTAATCTGGTCCAGCTTATTGGAAATTTAAATGGTATTCATGATGAATTTGCAAAATCTCATCTAAGTAATGTTCTAATAAAAACACGCTTACTACAAAACCCAGTTATTTCACAGGATTGTATGACTGTATGCGGCCATAGACTCATATTTGATAATAATTAAAAAGAGCCTTGATTGACACACGGACAACAAAGTGAATCAGCAGTATTCTGTTTTTCCATGAGGTACGGAACCCTATAAAAAAATGCCTACCTCCGAATTTAACATACCTACTTACCTATGTGGAGGTGCAACATACGTATGTTAAATTCATAGAATAATAAATTACTATGAGTATGTATGCATCAAAATGCCCATCATCACTCCCAATACCTAACCAACCTACCCAGTACCGATCGGGATTTCCCTTTCCGAAGCGGTCAATGTTGCCGTTAAAAAAAGTTGTCACCTCTGCCAATTTTTTTGTAGATAAGCATTTATAATAATAACCATTTATTTCAGGCAACATTAGTCTAGTCACAGATAACATAAGTCTAGTACAGGATGTTAAATACTTAAAAACTACGGCCCATATAAAATATATACCTTAGTCTTACATACATAAAAACCTATTTACTAGCACGTAGCGTCATTTATGTATCCGTGACACTAGTGGCATCTTAACTGGGCGCTTTTCCATGCTTAGTGGGGACCACTGATGTCGGTCCATGCTATGATGTCGATGATACTCCATCAACAGAGTTGGCTGCAGGCAGTAGAGGGTTATAAAATTTTAGACACCAAGAAAGTATAAACCAAAGTTTTGCAATCAGTTATAAAACCTATATCGGTCTACCTCTAGGCGAGACTCATCTAGAACTTTTGACAACAACTTTATTTGTGGTTGTCAAGTCAGAGTTTTCAATTCGTCGTTAAAATTATCAGTTTTTAAAGTTTTTTTATCAATGTTCCTATTCATGTTTTCATTCTGTAATTGTGATGAACCCGAACACAAGTCCCACCTCGATGATGTAGTTTTTCCCAGCGTTGACCAGATCTGGGGAATGATAGGAACGATAGTAGCCACCGTCGGATGCTGGCTCTTGTATTCAGCGGTAATTTACATTTTATTTACATCCTAGGTAGGTGGGATGGGAAGGTACCTTTATAGCTTACCCTACGCACTTGGTGCATTCGCCTGTAAAAGGTTAATAGGTACGATATCCATGCTTTTGAAGTTTTCATAAAAACCTGATATAACATGGACATACTTCCCAGGCAGAGCCCAAGGCCTAGCCGAGCGTTTGGAGGCGCGAGCGAGCCTTGACGAAGAATAAAAATTGGTCAATAAGCGTCAGACAGAACCAATAGGTAATGCCTTGTGTTACAAAAATGGCACTCAGTGCAAGCTCTCGTGAATCTGACCGCTAGAGCACGTCCCGCTGAACGATTTTCACTACAAATATCATAAAAAGAAAATTCTTTCAGGTTAAGAGCAGAAGAGCCAGCCGAGAGGAACAGCGTCATACAAGAGCAGAGGAGCCACATCATCAGCTCCATCACAAAGCCAGAGTCCCTACCAACGCGCGCCGAACTCACTTGCAAAAAAGACCAGGTTTTACGTAAAATATAGAATATATTTCAATACATTGCTTATTTCACTATAACAATATGGCATTCTTATTTCTCTAAATTATCTTCTAAGGAATGATCTAAATTATTTTCATTGTATAACAATAATAAATGCTCATTTTATAACAATAATAATCTATAATTGATTTGAGCACAGCTAAAACTGGTCATTTACTTACAAACTAAGCTTTTAATAAAATAATAATAAAAGTATTGGCTCAGACTTCCAATATGTCCATAAACATAAAACAAAATTGATTTAATTACTTAAATTGCAAATACAGCCAGTGCGAATCAAAACGTGCATAACTTGTAGGTTTGCGTGACACATTAGCATGTATTATTGAGCAAGTAGTTATTCTCAGTGGGATACATCTTACAATCTTGCAACAAATACTTCTGCTCGTCTTCAACTTTACCACGTTTAAGTAGATACACCAGAATGTACTGGTATGGCAGCACGGGGACGTTGTGACGCGAGAAGAACTTGAGTTTCACTCTTTCGATAACTTTCATGTCGACGAAGCAATAGTCGGCGGTGCAACAACTGCCGGGTGTTCTGAAAAAACAAATATTATGGCCTTATTAAATCATAGTACATATTCCCTTAGCACGGGTTATCACTATGAAAATAGACTATGTTCTAAAACTAGCATTATTCATTGAGCAGGTGGAAACCGATGGAAGGTGACGATGGAAGGTGACGATAATTGGAAGTCCCAAAGATTTTCACACAGATGCGAAGTGGCTCGGTAGCTAGGAGAATGTTCCGGGTTCAAATCCCATCTGAAGAGGTCCAGTCAAGCCTCATCCAATCTCAAGTGGGGGAGAGGGTGGTCTCGGCAAATAACATTATTTTTTTCCGCAATAAAGAGTGTAAAATTGAGAGCGCCGTGCGATATGCCAATTAAAATTCATTTCAAAATGAACCTAATGACTACTGAATCAAGTATATTTGAGTTTGACTTTAGGGGCTTTCGATATCTCTGAGCTATATGGCATGCCCTATATATAAATATATACGCACCTTATCTATAGGAAAGACATGGCCATTACGTGCGAGTGTCATTGCAGATAACAGTCGTGACATATTTACCTGGGGTCGTAAGTGACAGGTTTTGCCTTCAGCGTCTTGAATATCATTTGATAATACTGCCTGTATTTCTTCTTCATTATGAGTACGATCTGCTTCCCTTCAAAGGGGTACTTTGCGTTGAGAGATTCCAACTCGAGGTGCCAGTAGACTGCTGCTTTAGCCACCTCCACACTTGTACTGTCTATTTCTAATACCTTCGGGTGCTTCAGCCATTCGTAAAGATATTCCTGTGGACAATACATACAAGGTCATCCTACTAATATTATAAATGAGAAAGTTTGTGAGGATGATAATAAATATTCCGGACATATCACACACGGTCAACTGATCCCAAACTAGGCATAGCCTGTACTATGGGTACCAGAGACTGATATAGATAATAGATATATATTTAACACCCAGACACAGAACAAACATCTGTGTTAGTCACAAATGTTTGTCCAGTGGGGGAATCGAACCCGCGACCTCAAGCGCAGAAGGCTGAGTTACTACCGACTGAGCTATGAGGCCTGTTGAGGATGTTTGTTGTTCAATCACGGCGTAACGAACGGCTAGACCGATTTCGATAAATCTTAAAATAGATCTCAGATAATTTTAAATAGATAGTTCTTTACCTAGATTAGCTTAAAAGCTTATTTTTATCAACCTGGTCACAGACCTTAATGCACGATCACCAAGAAAGATCCAGTGACAAGACAACAAACAAGTAAATAGGTTATCCAGTTGTGGGCATTTGCTCATATATCGGTGGCCCGTCTGTCTACCCCGCCCCCACCATTTTTAACTAGTACCTAGTACTAAGTTTGGCTGTTATATGGTAACCCCTATTTAGGGTAGCCCCCATACAAACCTGCAGAAACTTCTTGCACCTGAAACTGTCATACACGAAGCTGACAGTCAGCAGCCACTTTCCTGTCGCGAGGGCGCACACCATCATCCCCGTAAATGTGTCGTTTGGCAGCACAGCTATGAAATGTGTGGCCATCATTTCCATTTTGGTGTTTTCCGCCACCACACCGCCGAGCTCGTTTATCATAGCTGTTATTCTGTCGCGGTCCTTTAATATAATTACAAGCTTATTAGCACTATGATGAAAGTTATGCGCTTCGGAAATCTCGACTTTTATTACAATATAAACGAATATAACGGATAAAACGAAGATTGCCGAGGCGCATAACTTCGCTTAGTAGGTACTGTAATTTTATTGCAATTTAATGAAAAAATGAAACTGGCTCACGACTTTTATCCCCAAGAATAGGTAGACATCAGATCCTTAAAGATTTGTAAAAGGGTAGTCAGAGGCATGTACGAACATTTGGCACGTGCCCATATTGTGCAGGAGTGAGTATACGCGAGTACTTTACGAATACTTACTGGTTACTTGATTTTGATTATCTACATTTAAAAGATACTTTACCTTATCACACATTTTAACTAAAATTTTGTACAATGTACGAATTGTATAACACATAACAAATACAGGGTGCCCCAGAATATTATATGATAATGGGTACCTTATGCTATTGTTCATTGATAGGCCTTGTTTAGAGGGAAGCCATGACATTTACTGAGGGGTAAAAAACACACCTCTCGTTTCATACAGGCGCGAAATGTGCGATTTTTTTTGTGGTGGTGATTATTTAAATAAATCAGATACTTACGCTGATGGATTCTGACAGCATGAAGACTTTTTTGTCACATGCACATATAAGATTCTGCTTCAGTCTCCAAGACTCCTCGGATGTACCACTTGGGGAGTTGTAGTCACTATCTGGAATAGTAGAATTTAAGGCGAGCGTCAGAATTCTCACGATTTTTTTAAAATCAATAATGTTGCATTTATTGTTCAAAGTTAGGTCGCTCAAATCACTTTTTTAGATTTTGCTCAGATTAAAATAGCAGTTTTACTCTGAGCAAAATCGCAGTTTTTTTTAGCATTATATACACACCGGCACAATTAGCGGAACACAAAAAAAAGCAGGATTTTAAAATCTTTTACTTGAGGAACTGGCCAGTTATGATATATTTTTAATTTATTGTCAAATTTGAAAATAGAAAATTAGATGACATACACTTTTTTCATTCATTTGTTTTATTTTCCCGAACAATACGTTTTGTCAACTTGAAAAATTGCACTTAATGGTTTTTTATAAATTTGTTATTCTATAGGCAATTTTGTTTATTAAAAGCTCTTTATTATGCCTGACTTAACATCACTGGAAATCATTAGGGCTGATGAAATGAGAAGAAATGGCCATACCTACAGATCGATTGCCTCAAGGCTCCGTCGACCAGTATCAACGATTCATCGCAGCATTCAGCGGTACAGATCGTCTAATTTTCTTGTGAGGAGAAGGGGTCAAGGTAGAAAAAGATGTACATCGAGGCGAGATGACAGTTTTTTACAACTTGGAGTTCGTAGGAATACGCGATTAACGGCTGTACAAGCTCGAAATGAACTGGAAGACGTTCGAGGAGTACGAGTAAGTGAGCGTACAGTTCGCAGGACATTTGAAGAAGTTGGTTTAGGGTCGTATATACCTGCCAAAGGCCCAAAACTTGAGAGACGTCACCGCGTAAACCGATTAAGCTATGCGCGAGAACATCGTCATTGGGATTTGAACGAATGGCAGCAGGTTCTCTTTACTGATGAGTGCAGAGTTCTTTTAAAACAGATTGATGGGAGACAGCGAATATGGAGACGCAAAGGAGAACGCCACATGCAGTCTAATTTTGAACACACAGTGGCTTATGGTGGCGGCTCGATTATGGTTTGGGGAGGGATATGTTTGGGAGCTCGCACGGAGTTAGTGATAGTCACAGGAGGGACCATGACAGCAGATCGATACATCAGAGACATTTTAGAAGAACATGTTGTACAATTTGCCCCATTTATTGGTGACGACTTTATTCTAATGCAAGATAATGCTCGTGCTCATAGTGCACAATCGGTACAGGCATATCTGAGCCACGTAGGTATACCGGTGATGCAGTGGCCAGCAAATTCCCCCGATATGAATCCGATAGAGCATGTCTGGGACTTGCTAAAAAGAAGGGTTAAATCCAGAATGCCACCCCCCAACAATCTGAATGAACTTGGAAACACATTACTTGAGGAGTGGGAGCGGTTGCCTCAAGAAATCATCGATAACATAATCTGTAGCATGCCCAGACGAATGGAAACCGTAATCAGAGCAAGAGGGGGAAACACTCGTTATTAATTTTGCTTTAATTTTATTGTTAAATCATTTAATGCTTACTTTTTTTATTTTTTGTGATGGTTCATAGTCATCTAAAAATTTCACTTATTTCAAATTTCTTTATTTTTCAATAAAAAATAACGAAGACTTTTCAAAGTCGTTGTTAAAAGATGTTAATCAATTTGTTATTTTGTGTCTAATTACATTTTCGTCAAATATATGCGTTATTATCTCATAGTCTCACTTTTTTTTTTGTTCCGCTAATTGTGCCGGTGTGTATATTTTTGATGTATATTTTAGAAGCCAATCCTCCCACCTACTGAAATTAGAGACAGTTTATTGGTTTGTTCGTTTTTAAGATATAACGCGATTTTATCGCTTTTTCCGCCTGGAATATAATTGCCGCCGCCATAAGCCAATTTCAACTTTAATACCATAAATTTCTTAAGAAATAATAAATGTATCTGCTCAGCGCGTTCCAAGGTGCACAGGTGCTAATTTTGCTTGAACCTTAATTAAATTCTAACTACCTAGTTATTCGCCTCGAACTGAGATCTCGGGATGTCTGATAAAAGTTGGTGTTTCAATAAATAAATAAATTTTCCGGACATAGCACACACGGTCAACTGAACCCACACTAGGCATAGCCTGTACTATGGGTACCAGAGACTGATAAACATAATAGATAAATATTTAACACCCAGACACAGAACAAACATGTGTTAGTCACAACACAAATGATTGTCCAGTGCGGGAATCGAACCCGCGACCTCTAGCGCAGAAGGCAGAGTTACTACCAACTGAGCTATGAGGCCATTCCTGACTAAGCTGTGAGGTTTCAATGATTGTTTAGTCACAAATATGATAAACTTGACAGACCTGACAGAATGTGGCTACATACTTTTTACACACAAAACACAGCGCGAAGTCAGTGCAGGTCTAAACACCTCGAATTCCACAAGTATGTGAATAGACTTGCCTGAAATTACTTCTGCAGGTAGACTAGCCCTCACTTTCGTGGTAATTTGCATCTGTCCTTTCATGGGGCTGTAACCATTTGCCTTTTTCTTCTGTTTATAGTTCTGTATGTACTTCTGGAAGGGCAGGTACACAGCAGTCTTGGCCTTGCCATTCTCAATGAACTTCCTAAAGCTCACGCGCTTTGGCGTACTTTGCCTGGAAGAACTGAAATTCAAGAGCTTTAGTTTCTGCTTACTAAAGATGGCGACTGGCCTCGCGACAGATACTGGAGACCAGAGACTGCTACTTGAGTTTAAGCTTTCATGTGTTCAGTTCTCGATCGAGACATATCAGATCTTCCGAGAAAGGAGTCCACGAGGCGAGTCTCTTGAATAAGCGTTTCGTTAGTTTAGAATTTAGTCTTCCATCTCTGTCGCAACGCAAAGCATCTTTAAATGCTAAGTAAATTAACTAATTAGGTTAAAGAGGTTTAATTTTCATGATACAGTAAAAAATAAATAGTAGCCTGAACAATTGTTTGTCTGAAGGCTGAAACAGAAGAGAAAGAAGCGTTTGAACTTTAACCCATTTTCTGCCTAAGCGCAGAGACCGAGACTGTCATGTTCTTGAGTTACACACTTGTCACTGTAAGACATGAAATGTGTATAGCTTACCAGTTTTGACCACATGAGGCACTCGTTTAAAAGCCGTCAAGCTTTTCACATTTCACGTCTCATGGTGACAAGTGAACTCACAAACATGTCACGCGTCATAAGGACTTGGGCCTCTGATCTGAAGGAGACACAATATTGCTGACTAAAACTGCCAAGTTTAGAAGTTAAAGCATTTCCCGTACGGCATAGTATATACAAGCTTCTTAGTTTTATTGTTAGTTGTCCTGCATAGCTTAAGCATAGTTGTCCCCATGCTTACACTCAAATATCAACTCACTCATTCCCCAACTTTGAAAAGAAATTTTTTAAAGGACTTGATGTAGGGGTTTCTTTCTCAAAGAAATTATGAGAAATGCTTGATGCAGGAGAGTGCTCTTTCTTCTCTTCTACTTTCTTACAGTCAATTTCTTGGTAAATATCTTCAATGGACCAACCTATCTGACGTCTTACAGCTTTAGGTCTCCTTGTCTTCTCTATTGTAGGAACAAAATCTACACAGTCCAGACCAGTAGGTGTGGCTGGCTTAAAATGTACCATCTTCAAATGCTCCAAGTAAGCCAACTTGTTTGTGTGCATCTCGTGGCACACAGGGCACACAAAGTGGTGCAACTTCACATTTGTGGTACATTTATTTATGTGTATCACATAATCATCGTATTGATCATATTTTTCATCGCACAGTACGCAAGAAACACTTACAGTAGATGGTCTGTCCGGGATAGGTGGGACAGGTCTCATGGAATGTGCAATCGGTGATACATCAGACGCTACAAGGGTTTCGTTGCTACTGGAGCGCTGTAGCTGATTATGCTCTATTGTGCATTGGACACGGCAAGTGTGAGCTCCCACAGTACTATAAGATTCATTGCAACACACACATTTAACTGAATCCATGTCACTGTCAGTCTCGTCACTGGTTTCATGAACCCATCCCATTCTGATTTCCTTGTGTGGTTCTATGGTGGTGTCTTTCACAAAATTTTGATTGTTATCTCCCTCAACACACCCTTCATCATACTCGGAGTGCTGGTGGAGCTCTTTATGGAAGAAATCATTGTAATCCTCCAGTGCCGGTTGGTTTATATTGGTATCTGCATATGTTAGAGATTTGTTAGGCAACTAAAGCTATTGACAACCTCTGTGTCATGCAAGGATAAATACTTGCATGATGATGTGGGCCAGGACTATGTCACATACATAGTCCTGGCCCACATCATCATCTAATAACTTTTAGAACTAACATATATAAAATAAACAATTGAACTATTGAAGTGAAGAACATACCTGGAGCTTTCCTTAGCATGCTATCAATCCTCTCACACTGCTGCTTGAATAGAAAGGCTGTGCTAAGGTTCTCAATGCACGAAGTACAAACACGGTCAGTTAAGCCATCACCTTCATAAATCTGAAAATGATGGAGACCGTGAACACCTATCAGTACCTACAGCACTATAAATAGCAAGCTAAAACCTTAAATCTTACAAAAGTTCTCACCTGAATGTTCGTGAATGCCATGACCATTTCTGATAACTTGATAGAATCATCTTGTTCGTAAATTGAGCAAAAATCACCAAGTTTTAGGCACAAACGACATTTTTGGAAAGTAGAATTCATTTTTCATTGTTTTTTTAAACTTTGCCAGGTTGTATATATTGATGCCTGATGGTATTGATAAGTTCACAGACCAATAGGATGATAACGCATGATAAGACTTTCATACAATAATTTGTGACGCGATAGCGTACCTAATTTTTCATCAGACAAACACAAAAGTAAACAAAATTTTCAAAATTGCAACTGAGCTAACGGAAACCCAAGAGAGAAAACTACACACGTCACACACTACCATTGACAGTTGACACTACCTACCACAGACTATTATAGTGATGAAGTGTGAACTACACGAGCGCAAGTAGCGATACGTGATTAACTGATTAGTGATTATTACGAATAAAAAAAAGAACGATCGGATCATTCGATTGTTACAGTTATTCGTTCCATTGGAATGAAAATCGAAAAACAATCTAAAGACCAGTAGTTCGTTCCCTTGAAATCAACTCGTTAACCCTTAGCCCCTTCGTCCACGGCGCGACTCAAAAGGAACGCGACTGAAACTGTAGTCACTTATGAGTAGCCTGACAGCGATAGCACTAGTATTTCAATGCGCGACCGTCCACGGCGCTACTCAAAAGGAACGCGTTTGTAACTAGTCTCCTGGCGACTCGACATGCTGGTCGCCAGGCGACTGGTTTCGAGAAACTGTTAAAAAATGAACGAATAAAAAGTAATTATAAGTGATTCTGACGTCTATGTGACTGGAGAAGTAATTATTCCATGTCGTCGCTCGAATTATCACTAGTCATGTTAATTATTTTCGTTTTCAAAACTTTGTTTACATAAAATCGTGTACTGAGTGACTGAGTTTCAGGAAATTCCAGTAGCGTCGTGGACGAGTCAGAGTTTCCAATCAGTCCGCAACTCTAGTTTCTAATGAGTTCCGTCACTTTTGCGTAGCGTCATGGACGAAGGGGCTTAGGGCCTTGTCCATGACGCTACGCAAAAGTGACGGAACTCATTAGAAACTAGAAATGCGGACTGATTGGAAACTCTGACTCGTCCACGACGCTACTGGAATTTCCTGAAACTCAGTCCCTCAGTACAAGATTTTATGTAAACAAAGTTTTGAAAACGAAAATTTTTAACATATCTAGTGATAATTCGAGCGATGACATGTAATTATTACTTCTCCAGTCACATAGACCTCAGAATCACTTATAATTACTTTTTATTCGTTCATTTTTTCGTTTCTCGAAACCAGTCACCTGGCGACCAGCATGAGTCGCCAGGTGACTAGTTACAAACGCGTTTCTTTTGAGTAGCGTCGTGGACGAGCCGCCATGCGCCATTGAAATACTAGTGCTATCGCAGTCAGGCTACTCATAAGTAAGTAAGTTAAATTTCTATGGGTTTTATAATTAATTTTTACCATCTGTACTATTCTTAAGTTACCTGAAATAAAATTTATATTAGTATTATTATTATATATTTTTTTAAATGCATTAGTTATATTGTCGTCGTAAAATTCATGAACTACTCTTCCTCCACAAAGTCATTAATGGTAAGCTTGATTGTAACAACATTCTCCAGTGTATAGGCTTAAATGTTCCTACTAGAAATCCACGACATCCCATCTCCAAAATCCTTAACGTGCCCTACTGTAATACTAATACAGGTTTGCGTGCCCCTGTGGTACAACTTTGTAACCAATATAACTTCATCAACCAACAAACTTCTAGCATAGATATCTTCAATGATAGTATCAGTATATTTAAACGTAAGGTGCTGGAACATTTCCAGCTCGAACTTGATTCATAGCATCTAAGTAACTGCTTCCATTATAGTTATATGTAGTATGACTCTATTATAGTAAGTTTACCTAGGTACCTAGGTTAACTTTGATCTCAAAAAATGTTACAACACTTCTATAGGTAGTCTTTAAGTACACAGTTTATCTTCTATAAAAGAGACGTTTCATCAATATATGGAGCCTGGGCCTGCACTGTGTACACTACTCTAAAATATGGCTACGCAATAATGTAAACGTATTTAATTGGTCATTTTATTTAAATTGACTTCGTTCTAAGGTACATTAAGATTTTCTTCGACAAAGAGAGCAACACACAGCGCTACAAAAATATGGCGGATGGACGTGCGTGAAATGTCATTTTGACAATCTACATTTATCTGACAAAACAAAAACATCAAATCCAACAACGTGACATGAAAAATATGTCAATATCATGTCAAACGCCAATTATAAACCAACATGGCGGCTTTCAAATTGTGTTCACATAGTAAAAAACTTACCAGAAGAACTATTCTTGTACTATCGCATTTGTCTTCAAATTAATGAAATTGTATTTTTCTTGTAATCTCCTATTTTTTCCTCATTTTTCTATGTAGTGTACATGGACCAGGCCCAGAATGAAATGGCTCCTTTAGTTTATTGTTGTGTTTATTATCCTAGCTGTAAGATTAATCTCCATAACCTTATTTTCTATTTTAAAGTTTGTAAACTCTTTATAGGTTAAAATTGTCCCTACCAATGCTGTGTTCGCCTGTTATTGGCTATTGTATCAGTCCTTAGTCTACATAGCTTAATATTTTTGAATGTTTGATACATGTGCTGTTGGTGATCCTATTTAATAAATAAATAAAGTGACTACAGTTTCAGTCGCGTTCCTTTTGAGTAGCTCCGTGGACGAAGGCGCTTACATCAACCTTGTAAGAGTTGTTAATATTTTCATTCATTTATTTACTTAAACTAGTAACTTGGCGTGCAAAATATGAATTATTCAATTAAATCTTAGTCATTCAGTTAAGTATGATGAACCGCTCTAATTGCATGGTCATTCTCATGCCTAGAGCCAAGCACAAAATTAACCATTTCAAATTGGCTGGGTCATACGAACTTTCGTCTTGCTCGGGTATACGCGCTAGCCCGGTATATATTATACTCTGTTTACGTAGTATACCACAAAATTACTCTATGGTATACCATAATATAGTCTGTGACTATAGTGTTTGTTTGTTTTGTTCGGTTTTGTACATAGAGTAATTGTTTTGAAGTAGCTTTTGGTGTACGGGCAATACGTGGGCTATACGCAAAAATCCAAATGGAAATGCAGCCAGAACTTCATGTTGCGAGCAATATTTATGCAGGGTCTTTCCCTCGCTTTGACCGTCCCAAAATAATAGGATACATCGGCTTGGAGAATATTAAATTCGCTAGGACAGTTCAAGAAGGCAAGGTGCGATACAACTTGAATCTCTGCTATGATAAAGCTGTACACAAACCTGAAGATCTGGATGTAAAGCTAACTGAATTACTGAAATTTTTATTGCAAAATGAAACCAGGCTGAACTATCCTCCAGAAAGTAGCATAGATAAGGCTCCGTTTTTTTGTTACCGTGGTCTTATGACTTGTGTGGCCTGTACTCCCTATGAGAATAATGAACCGTGGCAAATTGTGGCTGTATTGTTTAATGGGAATATATATATTTGTGCCCGTGATACTGATGAGAAGAGGCGGAGAAAACAAAATATGACAGAACGAGATAAGCTGTTTACTTCATGGGGTTATAAGTTTGAACAGTACATGCTATCAGGTAAAATAGGATTGACTTGAAGAAATTAAAAAATAGGCTCACAACTTTGTCCCCAAGAATAGCAGAATCCTCTCAAATCCTTGAAGATGTCTATCTACCTATGTATTTATCGGTTAAACCCACAAGATTTTTTTAGTTCCTTCTTTTGTTTGCTTGTCATGTCACTTGTTATTTATTGGTCATTCTGCATTTGGTCAATGACTAAGATGATATGATGGCACTGAAAAGTACCTACCACCAATGACGAAAGGATTGTATGTGCCTTCTAGAAGCCTTGTATGTCATTGAATTTTATGGTTCTAGAATATAGGTTAGTTTCCTCAGGATGCTTTCCTGTATGGTTAGAGTAATATAGCCTACATACATTTTCTGAATGGAAAATCTATTGGTGCATGACCAGGATTCAAATTCACCTTTTTTACCTGATAGGTAGCAGTGTCACTCACTACCATCACCACCGCTGCTCCCAAAGAACCTGATTCATAATTTTGAAACTCATTCACTTATCTTAGTTATAATTTTCTAGACAAGCCAGCTGTGGAACCTAACCCAAATGAACCGGTGGATGAAAATGAGGAGTTCTCACTTGTTTTTACCACCCATCTTAATAACCACAGAATTGTGTATGGAGCTGAAATGGATGGAATTAGATGTGATAAAGAACAAGTGTCGGAACCTCCGAGCTTAGACCAAGGAGTGGAGACTATAGTGGATTATTTGTCTTCAAAAGAGTATGTAGAGCTGAAGACCAATAGGCATATACAGCATCCAAATCAAGAAAAAAGTTTCAGGTAATATACAACTAACTTGACGTAGTTTAAGTCCCATTTATTAAAGTGTAATTTTTTCTTCCTGTAAATAGCAAACTGAAAAATGTAGGGTCAGTTTAGTAGACTATAATTTCGATAACGGAAATCCATGTAGATACTAAACTACTATGTAAAATTGTCAAAGAAGCATGGCTATTTTAAAACACCGGAAAGATTTCCGATCGAAAACATCAGCGGAGGCATCAGCTAAATCCATTTAGGAATGAACATCACCGATGATTTGATATCTTGTTTTATAGCTGGGTCGAGTAAAGCTGATTTTTCCGATGTTTTAAAATATAGGTAACCTCTGGAACTACTGAACAGATTCGAAATATTCTTAAATTTATTAAAGCTATACTATCCCGGAGTAATGTAAACTACTTTTTATCTGGGTAACACGCGAGCGAAGTCGTCGGCGAAAGCTAGTTATATTTAGATGTATGTATGTTCTTTGTTACAGGAGGTTTAAAACAAAGAAATGGTGGTGCCAGTCATTCCTTGTAGGAATTGATTCAATACTATGTGGACTCAGGAATGATGATGGCATTGTGGAAGAGCTAAAAATATTTAATGTCAGAGATCTAGCTAAAATGTCTCAGGTCAGTAAGCGATCAGTGCAAAATTGTGCAAAAATAAAAACTATGGTACCTACCTACAACTATAAAACCACTTCCAAAACCTTGTTTACAAACATGCTTGCTCTTTTGGATACCACAGCTACTCCCCGATAGATGGCGCTATGCTATATTTGACGACCTCGGGGGCGCAGCAGACTAGTGCCTGGCTGAGATGCAAGGGTGCGGGTTCGATTCCCGCTGCGGGACAAATGCTGCAAATATTTATATCTGGGTGTTGTGGTACCAAGGTACTCTTAGTTTCTGATACCACACACAAAAGGACTATTTATGTGGCTGTTGGGCGTTATTTATTTATATACTTAGCACAAAAACAACTCTTTCAAATTAAGCTTGGTCTTTCTCTTCCAGAAATTTTGGAATCCCAATGTCTGCTTTAACTTTCTGGACAACTTTTTAACATACGTAAAACGATGCCTGGCACGAAAAATAAGAAGATTACATGGGGATCGAGCATTGAACAACTTGCAAACATTGCCCATGATAGATATAATGTTTGAATGGAACCCTGGCATGCCAGTTGTCGTCAATGAAAACTATGTTTACAGTGATGATCCTATACTACATAGTTGGTTTGTGCAAAACTATGGGAAGAGGAAAGAGCTTTAATTTAATTAGTAAGAGGTCGGTGAAATCAAAAGCTAATGAAAATACTATGATACCATTTATTATCACTGAATAGTAAATGGTGTAAATCAACATCCATAAAAGACTAATCAACAACATGGATATTTTTACTTAAAAAAACATACATACTAAATCTTATGTATTTAACATACATACAAACATACCATATTTAAAATATGTTAAGAAATAAAAACAATAATTTCATAACGAAAATGTATTAAAATTAGTGAAGTGTCATGATTTGTTATTACATTGTTACCTAAACTGACGCTATACCTTTGAGTGTGGATTCGACCAAACGCTATGTTATGCCAGAGTAACAATCCCTGGGATAACTCCCTGGAAAACAGGCTTACTCTAGAGTAATTTGTCATTTTATTCTATGGATAAGGCTTAAACTAGTTTGGTCGAATCCACCCTGAAACGTGTAAACAAATTATAATATGTATAGGATGGGGCAAAATAATAGAGCATGTACCTCTTCTTTTATAGTTATAAATTTTTAGGAAACATGAGGACCATTATTTTGTCCCACCCTGTATTTATCGTTTTATAAATGATTACATACATTGTCCATTTTGCATAAGATTAATGTGCAGTATTTTTATTAACTTGATTGTTGTACCAAAATATTATGTTGATGATTACTAGTAGGTACAAAACTTATTTATAAATATTCTTTCCATTTACTATTGCAGTTTCCTTCTCAAAAATATTTAATCCATGATTAATTACATATTTAGTATAAAAATCTAATTGATTACATTCATTATTTTATATGTCAAATATTTTTATTTTTAATCCTGATTTAGTTTTTGGAAAACAAATCGAATCACGTTTGTATGTCATACAATAAAAATCATATATTTTATTACATTAAGCTGATATAATACAAACATTCAGCATAAAACAGTCCAATATAAACACTGCACTGTAATTGGTCAATGCTAAATCCAAAGGCTGTATGCCTATTGGGAATTATCAGCAATTGACAATAATTTTGTCCACAATAATACAAGAAGTCTGTAGAATTGATTGGACTGTATGCGGCTGGTTTTATTTAATCCATCAACACTGACATAGAATTGACCACAACATACATAATTATTCTAAACATTTAATGGAAGAAACACAACACTATTTTCAATGCCTTTACATTTTAGTAGTCATCACATCACTACTAACTTAGATACTTTTTGTTCCATGTAACAATCAAACTATTGTACATGATTTGTTTTGTGGAATAGGCAGGTGAATAGCAATTTAGTTAGTAGAATGACTACAGTGGGAACCTCCCGAAATGAAAGGAACCCAAAACCGCCAACCATTCCAGCAGCTGTAGCGAATTGGAGGACGATATTTTAGATATAAAATACATAACCTATTTATCACAAAATAACACTCACATAGTATTTAAAAGATCACATACATGGACATTTCACACTGCTAGGCAAACTAACATGTTTTCATTTGTTAAAATCATTTTATTCGAAATGAAATTACACAACATGAGATAGTAACAATAACATACGACAAATATGTGATTATAGAGTTCCTAAAGACAAAATGAGAGTTGGTGAGGAATGAAATATTTGATTTACTTACATGTCACAATTAACTAATTCATGAGAGTGACGTGCCTTATTTTATTGTATACGACTTAAGAAATAATAAGGTACTTACTAGATGATATTGGTAAGTGTACCAAATTGGAATTAAACACTGATGTGATCACCGAGTTCTTTCGTTGTGGCCAATGACCGAACCAGCGATCTCGGGAAATATATTTTGTGTTCAAAATATCTACAAACTTTATAACAGTCTTCGGTTTCACTTACATACCTATACCTAGGTCCTACCCCTGTCGAATCAGTGTTTTATTTTGTACTAGCGTTTTATCAATCTACAAAGCTTTACATGTCAGTTTATCTCTTCATTAATAGGCACAGGTTGAGGAAACAAAATACAAATTAACAATTGATTACTGTAGCCTATTGTATGCTCAACTTATAGGTACCTGAGCTTTTAATATTAGGGAGGCCTACAATATGACTGTTTAGAATATGACTTAACTCTATTTAGTATGAAAACTATACAATTATACAACGCGTCATAATGTTATGTGCATACGGCGTCACACTGAAGAAACAATCAGAGTTACTCATACCAAAATTGTTAGAGATGAACTCACAAATATAAGAAGGCCTCATTCAACACAATTCAAAGAATCAAATATTGTTTGAGATTGTTTGTCAATTAAGCCTTATAAGCTCACGATAACCATAACGTCATACTCAATTTTTTAATTCGCATTTCATGCGATTCGTGTAAATTTAGTACTTATATCAAGTAAAACTCCCTATGTGATAATAAAATATATTAAATCTTTGTGCTAACTTACAATAAATTCATTTCGTATAAACTATATCTATTTTAATAATTTTCTTACGAAAACTCAATATCTAATTAACTAAGCGCGCTTGGCACGCAGCATTGGTCTGGTTAGGTAAATACTAGAGCTACTTCCCTTGATGTTGATGGAACTGATTACCATTTATCAAGCGTACGACTATAGGTTTTGTATCTCACTAGTTTTATTCAAAAGCACAATATAAAACTTCGATGTTCCTTTGTGATAATACGAGTATACCGTAGCATATTGTCTGAGGCACATTAAGATACCCTTAGTAGGCTCTTTTCTAATAATTCTGGCGATTAATCTTTGTCCTAACACAATGTCTCTATCTCTGTAATGAACGACTGCAAAATTTGGGAAATCGTACTGCGATTAAAGCCTCATAATGATACATTCAATATAAACAACACACTATTCTGATAGCATTATAGAACCTTAACCAAATGTCTTACGATGTATCAAATTAGCTAACTAAATACATAACGGTAATACCATGCGTTTAGCTATATATTTTTCGTGAAAGTGTACATCAATATTATTTAATTCTAACGGATTAATCTCATGAGTATATAATTAAATTACGTTTGTTATAAAAAGTGAAGGCCATTAATTCTTTGTAGGCCAGTTGGGGCAATTACTAATTATTGCACAAAATTTCAATCATTTAGCGGTAAATACGGCGGCTTTGCGTTGTATGTACCTAATAAATGTAAGCAAATCCCGCCTTTATTACCGGTTTCAAATAGAAACTGATTGCAACAACGTTAGGAAATTGCCGAACAGGTGCTTTTCTTACAAAAGCGGAGCTTACCAATTGACACGGAGTTTGTGCTTGATTAGCCATGTAAATATCGAAAGAGAAGAGGCGGGTACGATAAAACAAATGATTAACTTACGCATCGTCCGTGCAAATATTTACTAAAATATTATAGAGACGGCTCATGCATCTCTTGTAATTGAAGTCACACTTAACAATTTATCACATCAACATAGTGCACGGTATTGACTCAATTTTTGGGAGTGAGAAATCCATAATTATCTAAACGCACGATTTTGCGTTTACCTTCACTGAAGGCACACTTATGAATATTGTACTCCGTGAAGTTATCCGATATATCGGTGACTGTACAAATTAAACAAATAACCCCAGTATTTACATATGTACAAAGTGATGATTTACGAAAAATAGGCTGACTAGAGATCGACATATGGAGCACCGTCCATTTTGTCGAGATCGGCCAGCAAGGCGGGCGTCAAGGGTTCTGCTAAGATGTCTTCCCGCAGCATGTCGTGGAGCGGAGACGTCAATCCCTGGTTATTGTCCACAACCGTCTCGTGAATCTGGCCTGAACCAACTGAATTGCCATTTATTAGAAAATCTCTGTTACTGAAACCGAAAAAGCTTTTTTCATCAACGAACTGCGGAGTTGAGGGTACGGACTTTGAAGAAATTCCATTCGTCATAGTGGAATAGTTGTTTTCTGCAGCGAAGAGTTCTCTGGATCGGCGCGAGTCGATCTGCAGATTGGTCGCCGGGCGTTTGTACGGTAAAGGGGTACTCGGCACTGAACGTGATGTGTAATATTTATTTTTGTTGACGAGATCATTCAATTCGAATTCCATGCTGTTTGCTCTCTTAAGGAACTCTTCCACGTTATCTGATGCCGCGTCGCCGGTGAACGATTGGTTAAACTGGTTACTTCTATCGAGCAAATCGTCGCCGGTTGGGATGAGTGACGTCAGCTGGTCGTCGGAGAGCAGCGGTTGCTCCGGCAAAGGGTCGCAGCCGTTACTCAAAGAATCGTTGGCACTCAAAATATTTTGACCCGTCTCAGCGCTCAGAACGTCATTATTACTGTCGATCGCATTATAAATTTTGTCTAACGTCTCACGGTTCAGGCCCGCCCTCGTTAAATCGCAGGTATCAGCTAAGGAACCAAAGTCGCAGAATTCATTCGGAATAGGCGTCGGGGGTACCGATCCGACCGGAGTGTTGTTGTAACTCAGCATCGCCATATTGTTCATGGCGTGCTTCAGCGGCACCGACTGCGATCGAAACGCGTCGTGCCTGCTGTACGTCACCACCGCCTCTTGGAAGAATTGGCTGACCTCGCTCGACAAAGGATCCGCGGAAAGCGGCTGGTCACCGTTCATGTGATCTCTGAACGGTTGGTTTGGCAAAAAGTTCAAACATAAGTTGTTACCACCGTTGGGGATTGCGCCGCAATGGTATATTTGATTCTTGTATTGGGAGAGTATGTTCGGAGAAGGGGGTGCGGACATGGGTTGACAATATTTTCCTGGGCCGCCTATAGGCGCTTTACCGATGAATTTTTGATCGTTGGGTACGGCGAATTGTTTCGGGTCGGTCGTGCCGAGATTTAAGGGGTTGCGTCGCTTTCTTCCATTTAGTTTCGGTATAGGCCGTGAACAGAACCGAGACCTCGGTACTGGTGTGTTTCTGGGACTGACGAAGGGGCTGGCGGCCGTACTGTGAGAGATAGGTGAAGTCTGCAATGAGCCACCCATTATCATTTGCTTGTTCACTTTTGTAGGACTCTGTCCTCTAGCCCCGAACCCCAATGGTGATTTAGAATTGAAGTTCCGGGGAGAGTGGCATCCATCTGAGATTGGCACAAAATCGTACTCCTGCGTTCTACTGGTGGGACTTTGCGGCTCATTATGACAATGTCCGTTGTAGAGATGCGGCGTCCCTACGTTAGACATCAATTGGTTGCCGTTGCTTACGTATGGCACAGAAGAAGTCCCGTTCATAACGGATACGTTATTGTTGCAGTGCTTATTATCTACTTCATTGTGGATCGTAATAGGCGTTCCGTTCATTTCTCCCTCGTTCATAAGAGGCTTGAAAGCGCTCTCGGATATCGTGTTTTTGAGTATTTCGTCGGATTTTTGCGCGGGTCCTTGGGACTCCTGGTTGCTTTGAGGAGTAGACCCACTTTGATTCATTAGGTTTTTGGCTAAAAGTTCTCGTAGTTGCGATATCTTTTCGTTTTTGCCCTGGCTATGATCGTCTTGTGGGTCCTGGGTATCTAAAAAAGCGGCGTCGTCGGGAGCTGGTGCAGGCGCGGGCGCGGGCGTATCGGGCCCCTTGTGGTGGAAGTACTGGACCAGCTCCTCCTCGTGCTCCTGGCTGCTGCCCTCGTTGAGGTAGTCGTCGAGGTCGTGCTTGTCGATGTTGCATATGCTGATGACGCGCTCGCGGTTCAGGATCTCGGTGTGCTTCTCCGCGCAGATGATGCCCGACTTGATGTTGATCCCGCCGAGGCCGCAGCAGGGGTCGGCCGCGGCCGCGGGCGGAGAGGCCGCGCGCCGCCTACTCGCCGCCCTGGCCCGCGTGGGACTCGCCGCCTCCTGTTCCTCCCGGGCCAGCGCCGCGGCGGTGCTTTTGGACCGGCTCGTTAAGTTTTTTGGATCCTCTAAAAAAGCAACCTCGGGGCGGACGGAGGGCTCCGAGGACGATGCGGCGGGAGCGGGCGGCGGCGTCGGGTCGGCGGCGGCGGCTGACGCGTGGCCGAATCGAGCTAACTTACCGCCTAGGATCTCGGCGGCTCGCATCTTCTTCGGCAGGTATTCGGTGCGGGGGAACTCTTCGGGCTGCGCTTGCACAGGGGGTCTCGCTTCGGGAGGAAGCGAGCGCGGCGATAGAGACCTGGTTTCGCTCTGATACGTCTCGAGGATGAGTTTCTTTCCGGGTAGCGGTAGCCGCGGCGGCGGCGGCTCTGGGGGTCTTCGTCTTTGCCAATCGCCGCGTTCCGTGGAGAGATCCAGCGACGCGTCACTGCTAAGGTTTATGGGTAAGTTGTGTCCGACGTCAGACGGCACGGAGACGGATAAATCGCGAGCGTATGACGGTTCGAACGCGTAAGGATCTTGTCGATAGTCGTGCATCGGCATAGGCGGATGCGGTGTTTGCGACGGATGCGGCGTGTGTGGCCCGTGCGGTGAGTGCGTCGGATGCGCGCGCGGCGCCGGGTACGGTGGGAAGGGAGGCCTATCATACATTGGCACGTAGGTGGGTTGGTATCCATAGCCCGGTATGTTTTCCCCGGGTACGTTCTCACTTTCGTGTTTGAGCGGTGGATGGTGACTCACGTATGATGTTGACGGAGGGGATTCCCCGGCGTGCTCTTGTCCTTTGTTCTTTTTAGGTCGGCCGGGTGTCCCTTGGGTGCCCTGAAAGTAAAAAATATTTTTTATACTACCTGCTCGTCAATGGCATATTATGTGTCATGCAAACCTTTCCTAAAGTAAGTCATTAAAGCCCTACGGTCTAGCCGGGTCATAATGTTGTACTGAATTTCATTATTTCCCATGGAACATAATGTGATTTGAATTTGGAATGCAACCCATGCAGTCGTGCTTGATCGAGGTTGGTTTCAAAAATGTTTGGGTGCAATGCAATGAGATTTTATTCTAATTATTAGGCTGTATGTTATCACTTTCTTTGCACTGCCTACAAATTAAAAAAAAGAAAAACATGAAAACTTTTTACGAAATTCATTTTCACCCGCGCACGAAGAAGGATTTATTCGAATGTCGAACTGACCACTACAGAATAGACTACAAAAAAAGAAAAAAAAAAGGCGCCAAGCGCTCAAACTGCTATGCTGTTATCTAGACCGAAATTCAGTTTCGATTCGAATAAACTTCTAAAAAATGTCAAGTGACGACGACAGTGATTTTGATTCGACTCCAGAATGCATACAATCTTTGGTATAGTTGGAAACTTACTTCCAGAAAAATCATTTCTTTCTACTTAACAGTCATTGTTTTCAATTGCCTCGCAGAAAGTATAAAAAGTAGAGTATGCATCGCGGGCTTAAATGTGTATTTGTCTTGGGCGATCTTGAACCCTTCGTACTCAGGATTCTTGCCTTAACTCCCTCGTTCCGCTCGGGTGTTAACCATAGAATCCCTCGTTCTCAGGGTTCAATATAGCGCCCTTGACATAATACACTACTTTAAGCCCTTGTTGCATAATCTACTATTATTTCACATTCAGCTGAGCTTTTGTGTAAAGTAATAACGGCATCGATTCTGTTGTTGCATATCCTAAATTAACATAGTATGCCAGCGCAGACGGACGGAGTGGCGTAGCAACTGATTCTTTAACTAGGTAACTAATTGATTGAAACTCAATCTTATTTAAATTTAAATACGGGTGAAATCACAAAATCACGATCACGAACAACAACAGAATCGATAACAATGAGTAGTTGCGACCACGTGTGAGAATATGACAAATGAAATCGATTCTATACAAAGTTCTTTAATTCTTCAAAAGTATACTGTTTTAGGAACTATTCTTTGTTCGAAACATGCGCGCAACATCGGTCTAAGGGTGCTACCACACCAACCGATCGACCGTGGATCGATAGCATCGATCGAAGTCGATCGATTTGTGTGGTAGCTTTGGCTGACTGATAGGTACTGGTCGATGAAAGTTACCACTCCTAATCGTCGATCGATCGATTATTCTACCATCGATCGATCAACGATCGATCGGTGTGGCAGCACTTATTTCCGTACCGATTCTTACCGTATTTACTACTACTACAAGACACCGCTGCACCGTTCCCTAATAAGCGTTTACTCCTTTTACTACGGTTTGAGTGCTGCTAAGATCAACTACTAATAATTTAAACAGTTCAAGAGACTTCTCGATTGCTCACTTGTGTTTGTTCTGAGTCATGGGTTTGCCGGCCCATACTCACCTGCATCTTTCGTTTCAGTCGGGACATCAACTGGCGATTCGCTTGCTCCTCTGTCAAACCTGTAAATCAATAAATAACATTATAAAAACCTCCCCATGGTCACAGAGAAATTAATAGTACAAGTACCATAACTTCATGAAGATGCTTCCGCCCACGGCTTCGCTCACGTTGTACCTACATAAAAAGTAGCCTATATGATTTTCTAGGTAATTAACTCTTATATTCCAAGTTTCAACGAAATCGGTTTGTTTGTAGGTTACCTGGCGCAGGCGTGAGGGGGGGTGGGGAGACGCTCGGAGGGGGGCCGCTGGGGACGTGTTGGGTACTGCCCGCCATCAGGTGTCGCGCTAGCTCCATTATGTTGCCGAACTTAACACCTGCAAATGGACAAACATTTTTTTACTATATTCTCTGGCAATAAAATGTATACCTAAATAGGTAAAGAAAATGGGTAAAACACGACCTTAAAATAGAGTGCATGAAAACCAAAATGCTTCAATTTTAATACCAATAACCAAAAGGGATGTGAATTTGGAATGGTGATTATAAAAAAGGATAAATAAAAAAATATGTGTTTCTCTAAAGTGAAATGGACTAGTTTTTCCGAAAGTCGCGGTTCATTACAGAAGTATTTATTTTTGTAGTGTTGAATATGATGAGTGGAAGCGTTTCCTGAAAAAACTCACGAATTCATAAGATTCGTTTTAAAAAAAAACCCCATGCATTAAAGGCTAGGTATTATTTATATGGCCGTGTTGGTCCCGGCTAAAGAATAAGTTCCTCCATGTCTACCTACCCGTGGATGGTCGTGAAAATCTAGGAGATGGGCAGCAGCGTCCCCTGTTTAATAACTTTGCTTACCCAATTTAGCTTCCGCCCAATCGCAGATGACTCTCTCCGTTTCCCTCGATGCCACATTGGGTTCCTAAAACATACGTAAAACTTTAAAATAACGCTTATTTTTAGTAGTAACAGAAGCGACTTCGCTCACGTAAAGTTTTGCAGAACTTGTAAATTTTATCCCATACAAACTTTAACACCACAAACAAGGAAGAAAAGAATCTGTATCAAGTAACATTTATCTCAAGTAGAATCAATTGGGTATTTTGAAAAATCCATATTAACATCTTTTGAAACTGGTTTGAGGCTGTATACCTTACATGTATATCGAAAGAGGCTTATTAAAAAGGAAGAATATTAAACGGGAATTTTTTTTTCTCGAATTGGGTGTGGAATAAGCCCCTTTCGGGATGGCATACTTGTATAACATCAAATATGGGCGCAGGCCATGTCTGTGTTGTACGGAGTAACCAAATATTTGAATTTATAACTTCAAACTTACGTAATTTTATGTTTTTAAAAAACCGAAGACGTTATTTTTATTTATAACTTTAAATCGGTTTTTTTTATAGAAAAACTTGTATAAATTAATTAAGAACTTACTTTTGATGATGATGACTCTCCCAAATCAGGTAACTGAGGCACTTCCAGCTTGATCTTCTTACGAAGGCCAGCATAGCAATATCTGAAAAAGTAATTGTAAGACCTTAAAAATAATATTGAAAAGAATGAATAAAGAACTCTTTTTTTTTTATTCATTCTTTGATTTGCTGAACCATTTAACTCGGACCATTCTTTTTTTTATTATAGCTACAAACAAACACAGCGTGTGTTTTGGGGTATTTATTCTCGAGTAAAATTAGCACCTCAGTTCACCTATTATTCTCTGTTATCGAAACTATCAGTGAGATTCATTTAATTAGTAAAATAAAAATTGATCGCAGCTTACGTACGGGACATCGATTATACGCGCTAAAAATCGTTTTCCTGACCTGACCTCTAGTGGCAAGATAATGAAACTGCGCGTAAGTCTAGTGCAGCCTAAAATGGTAATAAAGCCTAAGTACTCTTTATTGATTGCAGAAATTGGGGCATTAGGTCTCCAAATACCTTTATCTATCTATGTACCAAACAAAAGCGTGGATCGTTACTTCAAGTCAAACTATAAAGTACAATGTACCTATCGGATTTCAGTGACCCGGAACAACACAAACATAACAACGCACGTACCTATAAGACCATGTTTAAGGCACACAATCGTGCAGCTCATACGTCACTGACATTGTACATAATATCTCTTCTGTGGCACTGATAACAAGTTCACAGTGTTCTTGATAAAATTGGGCTGTTTTAATGATTTGTAGATAAAAGGTAGATTGGTGCAGCGTCATTCTTTATAATTCAGTGCTTGCTTGTCGTGTCATTGAATATGTCTTGGTCATCCTGTATTAGGTCAGTGACCAGGTCGAGGTATGTATTTACTATGACCGTCGGTGAAACAATGAGCGTAGTTAAAGGATTCAAGTGCGCCTCTTAGAGTTTTCTTTCGTGCAGATGTCTTCGAATTTTTAGGTTCCTCACGATATTTCTGGGACTGACTTCCCTTCACCGTTTGAGAGCACAAGCAGGTACCTATAGTGCACATAAATTTGGGTAATCCCAGCTGAAGAATAGGCCCCTCCATATCTACCTATCCGCGGATGTCGTAAGAGGCGACTAAGGGAAAAAAGCTAGGGGATGGGTATCGGCGTCCCTCATTTTAACAACGACAGCTCTAACTGCTCTCGCCAACCCGCATGCCCAGCGTGGTGAGTATTGGCAAATCCCCCCACATGATAAGGAATTCGCTCTGTCTGTGGGGGTGGCCATGTTCAGTAGTGGACGCCGTACGGCTGAAATGATTGGTGCACGACCGGGATTCGAACCCACGACGTGAGGATCGGAAGGTCACTACCACCATTCCACCAGTGCTCAGTACAATTTTTTTATTTGAAGATCCTGATTTTTGGTCTTGTTAGAGATAAAGATAAAAAATATTTAAAGATTTCTTCAATTTGACGATCAAAACCGACGGATTAGATAACTAAGGTTATAACAGCATTACGCAATATAAATACTTATATGAAAAGAAAACAAAGCTTTAGCAGATGCTGTTTGGTAGTTATGGTTAAAAGAACGATGACACGCATAATTGGAAGTGTCCAGCTTTGGTAAGCTCAGATACGTTTCCAACAGTTTTTAACTGGTAATTTGGAGACACGGCTTCCGCAGTGTCAGTTCTCGGCGCACACTCAAGATAAGATCTTATCGAGCAATGATAGAGCTACCTGTGCCAAATTCGGATATGATCTAATTGGTTTAGCCCAGGTTTATCCTTAGCACATCAGTGTTATCAAGAGAGATTATGGATTTTTTCGCAAGGTAATGCCAATCATATGTTCAACACAAGTATTTTTTATAAGGTACCTATCTTAGAAGTATCCTTAAAGATACAAAGAAAGATAGCAAAATCTGTTATTCAGGAGAAACGGTACAATTGTGGCTGTGATCCGTTCGGATGCATCGTTATCCCATGAAAGCTTAGGTAGCTGGTAAATATATGGGAATGCCTATGTTTAGCAGTGGCTGAACTTATGATGTAGTAGGTAAATGTATGTATGGAATGGATGAAAAACACAAAAGGCGATTGCTTATGTGATGGGGGCATATGGGGTCGAAACCTTAAAAGAGATTAAGTTTTATCTGTAAAATAGGATTCCCATGAAATGAGGGAAGTGGCCTATATACTACACACATCGGCAGAAAATGTGGCCCAAACTTTTATTGCGAATTCGAAAAAGAAATAGTTTAAGGTTGAATGGAAAGGTTTTAGTCTCATTGTCAATAATTTTACGTTAAAATGATTGAGCATAGCCAGTATGTAGTAATTCGGTACCTATTTCATTTAAAAAAAAAAAATAACAACTTTTAGTTTTGGGCCACATTTCCTGCCGGTGAGTGTATGAACCTACCTACTCGTAAGTGCAAGCAGGTTATGTATACATAACGTAAATTCTAAAACTAGATTTTTAAGACGGTTCAAATGATCCCTGTGATTGCAATGAATAAAAGAATGTATTGGAGTTGGAAGTATATTCTAAATAACAATTATTGAAATCTAATTCATCAATTAGTCACTATCAGCATAACCGCGAAACAAAGGAAATAAGGTCATTATAATAATTACCTACGTATTGTGTATTATAAATGTAGTAGCGCCTATGCTATTTCAATGGCACACAATTATCGCCACACGAGTCACTCTCGCTCGACCCAAAGATGATTGGAAAAATCAATGTTAATTGATTACTATACAAAGGGTTCTCTAAATGTTGTAGGTACCTACTCTTTAATTAGTGTAGTGTTTTCGCATTCAATGGATGTTAGCCTAACTGATTATTTTTCAAGTGTGTTGAACAAAGAGTCATCATTCCAGCCGTTGGAAGCCCACTGCTGAACATCGGCCTCCCCCACAGATTTCCAGAACGATTAGTTAGAGCTATCGTTGTTAAAATAGGGGACGCTGCTGCCCACCCTCTACTTTTTCCCCTTAGTCGACTCTTACGAGCCTGGGTCGCCACGGCCACTGGGAGGAGGGGGGGACAAAGAGTGATAGCTAATAAATCGATGCAAAAGGGAACAGCGTAGCTTTGTTTTCGTGAACTACATAAATACCATCATCTTCCAAGCACATTGTAGACACTTCTATAATTAAAGTTAATTTGCTAATCTTTGTCTGCTTAATCTAAATGAGAATTGATATCTTATCTACATACATGTAATAAATCAGTAGGTAAATATAATTACCGATAGGTATTTTAAATCCCTTATTTTAAATTAAGTTTAAAAAAGTCCTTGCCTATTCTACTTTTCTACTAATATTATAAATGCGAAAGTTTGTGAGGACGTTTGGATGTTCGGATGTTTGTGGTTCAATCACGCCGTAACGGCTCAATCAATTTCAATGAACCTTGGAGTGTATAGAGTTCTTCACCTACAATAGCATATAGGCTACTTTTTTTATAGATACCACGCGAGCAAAACTGTGGGCTTAAGCTAGTTACATCATAAAGTCAAGAGAAAACTTTGCAGCTTGACAAAAACAGGCGGATATTTAGGTGAAAGATCATCATCACCATCATTTCAGCCGTTCGACGTCCACTGCTGAACATGGCCTCCCCCACAGACAGAGAAAACTCCTTATCATGTGGATGGATTTGCCCATACTCACCACGCTGGGCATGCGGGTTGGCGAGCGCAGTTAGAGCTATCGTTGTTAAAATGAGGGACGCTGCTGCCCATCCCCTAGCTTTTTCCCCTTAGTCGCCTCTTACGACATCCGCGGATAGGTAAATATGGAGGGGCCTATTCTTCAGCCGGGGCCACCACGGCCACGAACGATGAACGATCAGCTAAGTATTATTGTAGGTAGATGAAACACCCCAATCGAAATAGTGGCATATCTTCAACGCAGGTCGGTAAATATATTCCATTCATAGCAAAAGATGCTTTGGACTTAAATTGGTACCTTCAAACAGTATCAGAAATGGATAAAATTTTCGAAATTTAAAAATTATCTGTTTTGCTATCAACTTATTGTATGATACTGAATCCAAAATGTAGAAACTCTAATCCCACTACTAGCACTTTTGTTTGACCGCGCAGTTTCGGAACGAAGTTTTGAAACGGGTAATCAAGGGCCTTGCAGCTACAACAGAAAGTCCTTAGGAGACCACCCCTAACTTTTATCGCATGCAATGAAGCTATCTTTAGTAGAAACCAACAAGGAAACCCATGAGTACCTGGAAGTCCCTACAGTAGACGAGGAAATAAAACTCAGAGGAGAGAGCTACTTGGGCAACCTCAAAAGCCACGCCAACCCACTCGCAAGAGCTTTGGTTGAGAAACCAACAACCACGAAAAGGTTAAAGAGGAGCCACATCCTGGACAACCTGCAAAAATGAGGGAAGAAGGACTGATGAGTCTGGATCCCAAACGCCACTAAACAAGCAACTCATCCGCCTATAGTCCACCAACAATTGCGGAAAAAAGAAAAGAAAAAAAAAAAAAAAAAAAAAATCTTTAGTGCATGCATGCGTGTTCATCTTTGAAGTTGAAACTCACCTAGAGTTACCACGAGTGCCAAGTCTCCTCGGTCGCACGGTTGGATAGACTTGCTTCATCACTTTGCCGAAATCCGCCGTCGAAAGGGGCTTCGTATTGCAGCTCATACAGTGCGCTCTGTGAAAAAAAAATAGTCAGTCACTCAAATAGGAAATTGATTCTAGTAAGGGAAATTAATAAAATTATATATAAATAATTAAATTTTATGCCACAATTAAAACAAAATGAGGTAAAGTATAAATTAAAGTGGAACAGGGTGCAACACATACATGCGACAAATAAACTTTCTCAATGTCACACTCACAGCACTTCACAATTTGCGACAAACCTACCATTGTATTGTAGTAAATTATTGTACACTACACTACAAGATCTACCAATCCTACTTATATTGTTACCACCTACTAATATTTTAAATGCGAAAGTTTGTGAGGATGTTTGTGGTTCAATCATGCCAACACGGCTCAACCAATTTCGATTAGAAACTTGGAATAGTTTTAAGGAATTCTATACCTAAAATAGCATATTATAGGCTACTTTTTATCTAGGACCACGCGAGCAAAGCCTCGGGCGCAAACTAGTTAAGATATGAGCAGCTTTTTTTATGTAAGTGTAGTAAGACAAACTGGCCATAGGCTTCCCTTTATTTGAGCTATAAGGCACTATGTTGGTCATGCACCTGCGCTATTTTGACTATGTCATCTGTCCTTCCATTATAGACTGAGAATATTTTTAAACAGAAAATAAAAAATTGTGTTATTGAAAAAATTCTCACATGTATTCATCATAGACATCCTGCTTGGGCAGTGATACATCAGGGTCAACCTCTAGGTGTGTCTGTATCCAAATTACAGTTTGTTGAAGCTCTGCCCTGCAAACAAAGATAAATAATGAAGATCACACTCAGCTCAAGTAAAACTCATATTTTTCTTTGCTAGTAGGAAATGTCTCTAAAGGCCTTTACGCATCTCCAAAGACTTATGGAAGATATTTGCATTGATTATCTAAATACAAAAGTAAAAGTGCTAATCCATGGGTAAAAATTCATTGATAAGCGATTGTATAATGATTCTTGGAATCATAAAATTATACATAGCCTTATAACACTAGACAACTCATTAAAAAAAAATTAAAAAATGAAGCTTTCTCAACTAAAATACTAGATCTCTTTGATAGAAGCTTAGTATTATAATCCAACAGCTTATTGGAATTTGTGCAGGATCTAACAAAATATTCAAATTAAATCTATTCATTTTGCACCTGTCACATTTGTGACTGTCTACTGATTCTGGTTAATTAAGAGACCTTTTAAAAAATCCACAATACATTTTTATATATTTTATTTAAAAACAACATTGTGAAAACTGCAGGTAGTCAGTGGATGCAGAAGGCTCAAGACTCTGCAGGGGAGGCCTATGTCCAGCTGTGAACTTCTACAAGCAGATGATGATGATAATTATTTTCAATGACATACCTAGATCCTAGAGGGTTCATAGGCTGCTTGAGGGGATCATGGGGTGGAACACCGGTAGGCAGCCTCAAGTACAGGAGAAGTCTTTCAGCCCCGCTCAGAGCTTCCACAGCTTCTAGCAACTGAGATACTCTTTGTCGACCCTCTTGGCTGAAAGAATTGCCTTTTTATTGTTCTATATTCAAACCACAAATTAGATATACTTGGACCAGCATGGAATCTATCATTGGCATCTAAATGTGACATTTTACTTCCTTTATATCTCCTAAAATAATTAACTAAATATAATTTCTCGTGTTTCATAAATTTATTGCAATTTAAATAAGTTGGGGCGCATTTTACAAATAACCCAGTATATATTTACAACATCTAGGTATAAATAAGTCATTATGAATGAAATCATGACAAATTTGCAATGTATAACTATATACTTTCATATTAGAAAGTAGATATCATTCAAGTACAGTCAAATATAGCCTTGTTTTAGTATTTGTTAACTCATGAATTTATATATAATACTTATGTTGGTCAAAATTTGGTGTCCCATATCCGTAAAAATAAATATTAGGTAGATGATTGAATACAAAGATAAAGAGGCTTGAGCATGTTTACCGTACAGTTCAAAGAGTGTACGTAAGCCAATTTAATGGTACCAGCAAGTTGATAACATAATGCTGATGTGAGCCTGCAAATGATACAATCTGCTAGAGTAGCGAACATGCTCTTCATTACCTGAGGGTGTTCTCGACGATTTGTTGCATAGAAGCTACTTTACTAGAGTCCATTTTGGACTCCTTGCTCTGAGCAGAGTCGCTGACGGAGCCCCCAGCACTCGAAGTTCCTGGAGTGAGGCTCGGAACGGCGACACTCTCTTTATCATAAGACGCAGTTTGCCTATGTTTTGGATGATTGACATTTTCCCTGTGAAGTTTCGCGTCATCCACTAAATCTCTTTCGGATTTCACATTTTTCGCACTATCGTCACTTGCCCAAGGCTGAAATGGACTTGTATTATCCATTCTAGCCCAAGCTGATTATAATTAAAATGTAAATTAAATTCATTGTGATTTTTTGTCTAATCGGAAATTATAAAATGCGTAACAAAACTCCATTTTCTTGACATTTGATCAGCTGTGAAGTGAGGTGGGGCGGAGTGAGTGAGAAAAAAAAAATGTTTCACTCCCTTTCGGGCTGGCTATGGCATCTTAGGCTTTACCGCCAAGTCTTCCGTGTATGTTTTCATGTTTATCTTTCTTCATTTTCTTTCGTTTGTCGTGTCATGGTCAAGTCACCGTCACTTCCTAGTCTGTGAAGTCAAGTCAAGTTCAGTTTTAGTAAGATGGTGGCTATTTTACTAAAAAACACACAATAATTCTATTTCAGTTAACTTGGGCGCTTTACTCAAACAATAGAACGTAAAACAGCACCATAATTTCTCAGTATTATTCAATTGAACACTAGTTTTGTAAAACAAATTGATACCACAACATCAATTGGTTTTACAAAACAAGTTCCCGCCAAAAAGCCTAGTGTGTAGCGAGCGGAGAAAAAAAATGTTATCGGTCAGGGAATATGGATAATAAAATTGAGCGAAAGAGTGACATTATACATTCTAGTCTATCAAAAGGGTTAATAATAATAACACGTCTCTCTCTTTAGCACGGATCACCTGAAAGTACTTTTCTAAACTCAGAAAGTGGCACATATCCTAGTGTAAAAAAAAAAGTTCTCTCTATTTTTGTCCTTGACCACGTGACCTTGAAATCTTTGTGTTTTTATTTGACGTTTTGACATTCGTTTTCGATGTCAGTTTTGTTTGACAGCTTTGACTTTGACTTGATTGGTTGGCGCCGTTGGTGGTGCCGCCGCCATACTGGAATTACTGAATTTATTTGGCATAGGTAGTATTCCGGGTTTGCAACCGTACGATAATTATCGTACAAGTGGGATAATTTCATAACTACATACGATGTACGATGGAACACTACTATCGTACGCAGATTGTATGATAATTTATATATAAGATGATTGCCAATGACTGATGGCCAATAGCCCAGTAAAATTACAGTTGTTTTTTACTGTCAGCGCCATCTATTGACTCATTTCTTTCTTAGGAACCTACTAGGTAAAGATTAAAAAAATATATATTTGTTTTCATTTGTCTCTATGCTTTCTAAACATTATTTTCTTCTATAAACATTCGAAATGTTGGCGCGTTTATCAAAGTGGATGGGGCCAAGGTCCGTGTGCTATAGTCGAAGTAGATATATATTTTTTTTCAATTTATAGATCAGAAGTTCACGAGATGAAGCATTAGCAACATATTATTGTCACGTTACATATGATTTTTTGTATTGTATTCTAGCATTTCTAGCCATTATTCTGATGGATACGATAATTATGATCCATTTTGATCCATAAACGATAATTTTACGGCCCTGTACGATACGATAGCTGCCTGACTTCGTTGTGAATCCTTGTGAACACTGTCAAGGATCAGCAAGTCCCAATCAGTACGTGTAGTATCTTCCTAGTCTGTGCCAATCAGTCCTTATAGAGTACCTATTCCACAGAACACTATTACTCCCGAGACAAGTTGACCTATTCCCTCAGACTACAGAGTAATTCCCTAGTCTGTGTCATAGAGTAATTTTGTATAGTCTGTGTTGGCATGGGTTTTTGGTCAAAGTAACAAAAATCTCATTGATTGTATTGTATTCTTCATAGAATTATTCTTCTATTTTCCTTTTCTCTTCGTTTTTTTATTAAAACTTGCATTTTTTTTGTTTTGTATTTCGGAAAGTTATGTTCATTTAGTAGTTATTTAGGATTGATTGATTGTGGGGGTGTGCGTGTGGTGTCGCAAAACCAGAAAGTCGTTTTTTATACGTGTCGCCTCCAGTCATCGCGTCGTTGGTGTTGTATTATTCTACAACACAGCTTGGACGTAATTCGTTAGTAGGTAACTAGTTGTAATGAACTATACTAACAGGCGGGAACTTTTTGCATCAAAGCCGTGCTCAAACGGCGTGCGATATTAGATATCTAAATATTACATCTTCAGAATAAAGTTAATTTTGAGTTAGACTAAGAGTTCGAACCAGGCCGGCTCGATCATTTTGGGTATCATTAAAATTTAGATAGGTACTAATAAAGAGACCAACTCCCAGAGACATTGATGCATGTTGATTTTGCAAACCATTGAACATTTGATTGTTCAGCTGCCGATGCACACAACAGCCGCCCTGTGTTCGATGGATTACAAACAATCAATCCCATACTTTTACTAATATTATTTGTGAGGATATTTAGATGTTTGTTGTTCAATCACACAGTAACGGCTCAACCGATTTTGTTGAAACTTGGAATAGATAAAGTTCTTTCCCTAGCACACAGCACATAGGCTACTTTTTATGTAGGTACCATGCGAGCGAAGCTGCGGGCGGAAGCTAGTGTATAAGGTATATATGACAGCCATTGTTAGATGAATTGCTGTGCCCAATGGTGAGCAGCTTTATTTATTTTGGTCTGTATTACCTACTAATTACCTTTGTGTTGTGCACAAGTATAGTAAGTATAGATATGGATAGACTGCATCCAATCCGCAGCTTAATAAAAGACTTAATTTTTATTCTTATTTTGTTCCAGGCATAATGGATTATGAAATTGACATAGAAGAACATGATGTTCTCGATAATCCAGACATCAAAAAAGTATTTCCAGATATTTCTGTCATTAAAAAGGAAATAACACGGTATTTTGAAGAAGGTAATTTCAACAATGGATAATGTTTAAAAGGAATAATGAATTGAGTGTACATAGAAATATATTACCTATATTATCTTTGATATCACTTCCTGAACACAATTCTTAATTTCAGAACCTTGTTTAAAAGAAGAACCAGATGTTGCAGGGACCCAACCTCAGCAACTCTCCAAGGCTGATGATCTACAAACAAACATAGTTGTTGGTGAATTTCCAAAATTTACTTCAGTTAAAACCCAATTTCATACATCTTTGGAAAATGAAAATACTCAGCCAATAAACAGTAATAAAATAATATTAGGTTCAAAGCCTAAACCAGTCACACAGAATACAGATAAGAAACTTATTTTAGGTTCAAAGCCTAAAACATTTACAAAGGATGAAAGTAAAAAGCTTATTTTAGGTTTAAAGCCTAATGCACATACCCAAGATGGTATCAGAAAGCTTGGTGATACACAGGATGAAATCAATAAAAAACTTATTTTAGGCTCAAAGCCTAAAACATTTTCTCATAATGACATTAAAAAAGTTGACTGCAATATAACACATGAAGATAAAGTAAAGTTTAAGCATATGAAACTTATTCTACAAGATATTAAATCTTACCTTCATCAAAATGGTAGATATTGCAAACTTTGCTGCAGATTATTTCTAAGCAAAAATGCTCTTGATGTCCATAAAAATAAAGTGCATCGTAACAAAATAAGCAAAAAGAAACATATTACCAAAAAATCAAGCACTAATGAAACTCGACACAAGTGTAGCATTTGTGGTTCTTGTTATTCAAATAATGGTAATTTATTTAGACACTATAGAAATATTCACCAAAAGATTATTAAATTAAAAGTGCGAGATTTTAAAGTAACTATTTCTGGAAAAGCTAAATCCACAAAGTCTCTTAGCACAGATCTTGAAAATAAAATAAATCGAAAGAAAATAAGGGATGAGAAGAAAAAAATAACCTCTAAAAAAGCAGTTCAGCCAGGGTACAAATGCAATATCTGTAGTATAAAATTTTCAACACACGCTAGCTTGAAAAGGCACAATGGCAGAAAACATACAACCAATTTAAATTTAGAAGCAATAGAAGATGACTTAGTTACAAAGGAAAATTATGATATTTCAAGTATCAAAAAAAAGAGTTTTAGGTCTGCATCTGCTATAGAAAAACATAAGAAAACATCTCAAATTGAAAACCCAATGCCAATCATCAAATCTACTGACAAAGATCACGAAAATGAACATAAAGCAGCAACTTACAAAAAACGTAAGGTTGCAACTGATAAAGAAAGCCGTCACGTTTTATATGAAGGCAAGAGTCGTGAAGTAGCACCTGTTGAAAAGGATACCAAGCCAAAATACGTTACACGTGCGAAAAACAATTCATCAAAAAATTCAAATTTCTGCCAACATTGTAAAAAATGTTTTCCAGATCAAAAATCGCTTATAGAACATATGTATGAAATACTGGAGCCAAAGCCAGAGAGAAACTCAGGTGGATCATTAAAAAATGCCAGCGTTGTCACAAATATGGAAAATGATAAAATATTATTTGTATGTCGTCAATGTTCGTATTATTTACCGACAACTAAATCATATTTTGCACATATGACCAGAAACCATAAAACTGAAAGTTTTTTGGAAGCGAAGAAGGAAGAATTTAATGCTAAATGCAAATATTGTCCATTTAAGAGTTCAAGTATAGCAACTCATAATAAGCATATTTATTCATACCATATTGATTTAATGTTTTTGCGAATAGAAAATGAAATAGAGAATGACAAAAATAAACAACAAAAAAATAACGAAACAATTAATAAAAATGCAATTAGTGAATTCAATTCCTTTGCATTAGAATCAGTGCTTTTCGAATGTAACAAATGCTGTGTTTGCTTTTTATCTTCAAATATTGCAAAGGAACACAACCAACATATGGAAATGTTGAATAATTGGAAATGCTCAATCTGTAACCACATTTTAAAAGAACAAGATAAAGAAATGCATTTAAAACAGCATTCGTTTGCTCAACCACTCAAAGTGCATAATCTCAATGAAACCGCTATTAGCAACGTATTGTATAATTGCACAAAGTGTGCCATACATTTCACTGAAAAGCGATACCAAGAACACTACCCAAACTGTGGATCCGATACTACTGATTCATCCTATTGTAGTATATGCGACATACTAGTTGATAAAATAGGAATGACCCATCATAAAACTCAACATGAACAGTTACGCAATATTTCAGATTTTACTATAATTGATTCTAATATCATCGTGTCTACTGCAAAGAGTCTGAAGAGAAAAGGCACTGATATTGAGTCTGAAGTAAGACCCGTAAAAAGGCTTTATGAACAACACAATTGCTTAACATACTGTGATACATGTAAGAGTTTTCTTAGCTATTCGGGATTGAAGAACAAAAGTCACATCAAAAGAACTTGTTCTCACTTGCTCACGTATCCCTGCACTGTATGTGGACTTGTATTTACCAGTTCCACTTTACAAATACATAAAGAACGCCATGAAAAAGACAAAAACTTCAGATTACATGATTACAAATTTTTCAACCTCCAAGGTATACAGGTACTACCCCCAATACCTAAATATCCGCAATGCAAATTATGCAAGATACATTTTCTCAGAAAAGACTCTATAAGGCGGCATATCTGTGATGAAACAGATTTTTTAACATGCGATATTTGTAATATAAAGTTATCAGAAAAAACTTATAAACTGCATATGTCGTTTCACTTTTACGTCCTACGGAAAACTTCGTTCCAAAACGACAGTGATACTGCACATCAGACACCTGAAATTTTGGTAGAATCAACAAAACGCAAGGCATCTCAAATATTGAAAACATCAACAGAACCTGAAGAAGAATTAAATCGCAAATCGAAATATGAACCGCCAGAAAAACCCGCAGATATTTTACCAAATGCTTCTGACGTAAATGATGAGATAGTAGATCAAGAAATAGAAACTGAGCTGGTTAAAGAACATAATATAGAGCAAATGCCAAATGATGATTCCTTGTTTGTCTTATATACTTGCAAAAATTGTAGCATTACTGTAGAATCATACGATGCAGTAATTGAGCATTGTCAGACCCACTATAGCAGTAGAGAAAACCAGATATTAACATCTGTAAAGAAATGTAAACTATGCTCGCTAAAATTCGACAGTCGTTCCTATTTGGACCACGAAATTAGAGTACATTCTAGCGTTTCTAAAATTCAGGTTGTAAAATTTGATCATAGTTATTTTACATCAAAAAATATGACATGGGTTAAACACATATTTCAAACAATTCCTGAAGAAATGGTAAAAGAACTTCTAAAAAATTCTATTTACCAGCATGAACACAGAATTAAATTACAATGTATTCAAAGGGGCTCATCACCTTTATATGTCTACAAATGTGACTCGTGTGGAAATTTCATTGATCCAGGCTTTGTGTATAAGCATGCTGAAAATCCTTGTAGTAAAGTTAGAAAACATCCATGCTCTATATGTGGTCTGCCATATATTTCAATATTTAGTCGGAATAGCCATGAAAAGCTACATAAACAGATGAGAGGTCTTAGCAAAAAGTCCATGAATATAATTCTGTTTAATCAGAGAAAAGACAAAACATTCAATGAACGTATTTTTCGCACTACAAATGAATACCTGCTCTATCAATGTAGAAACTGTGATATGGTTGTTGAAAAGTCAATGCTTACCCATGAACATGTGTGTGATAAAAACACCTTGGTTAAATGTATAACCTGCGGCCTGTTAATAAGCAAAGACGACTTTCAGGCCCATTTAACTAAGCATACGGATTTAGGAAATTTCTGTGCTGAAAACTTTAAAGTTATTTTATTTGGTCGTAAAAATAACAATACACCGAGTGAAGAAGCCTTTAACAAAATTTCACCATGTTTTAGTGGCACAGTGTATGATTATACATTATATAAATGCCAAATTTGTCAAATGTCTCTCAAAAATAACGAATACATTGAAAAACATACTTGCATGCCAAACTTTGATCTAGATAGATCAATGTGTTCGGAGTGCGGCTTATGTTTCCCTACAGGCAACCTCAAACATCATATAAAACAACACAGGACAGACCCAGATTTCACAAAGGAAAACATTAATGTTATTACATTTAATGATAACTTGTCGAAAATAAATAAATCATTTGCAATCCCTAAGAATAAAAATAACAAAACCACACAAATGAAGGAAAGCCTAAATACCAAAATAACGAATATCGATGATGACAAGGAAGATTGTTTTAATAATAACGAGGAAATGGGTGGTAACAATAGCAGCAAAATGTGTAATGATACAAAAAACTGTTTTAAATATTATGAAATGGAAAAAAGTGCTGATAATGAAATCGACGATGGTCTAAATGGCAACGATGAATTAAGTATAGAAAAGGGTACGAAAACAAATGCTGGTGAGTACAAGAAAAAATGTGATGAATATGTTTTCGAGGATGATGAAAAGAATTGTGATAATGATATGGAAAAACGTATTGATTGTAACAACGTCGAAAACGGCGTTTACGATGATGAAAGTCTTGATGAAGGTAAAAAGAAAAGTCAAGACAAAGATGAAGATAAAAACATTGATATTGGAACGGTCGATAACGTCGGTGAAGAGCTTGGAACACTGTACAAATGTAAATGTGGATTACACTTTTTAACTAAACCAAAAGTAACAGAACATGTAAAAAAGTGCCAGCCTAAAAGTAAACAATTTAAACAAAATTGTTCAAAATGCCACTTAGTTTTTAATCCAAGTGAATTATTTTCTCACTTGGTTGTCCATCATAGAGATAAAACTCAAGCCCATAATTATAAAGTTATAGAAATATCTGAAGACGGTCAAGAAGTTTTACCATAAGTTGTCTTCAAATACAATGTTCACATGATGTTGTGTTGTGATATAAAATACAATGTTCAGAGCTATGTTAGGTGGTATAGTAATACAAATTATAATATAAATAATTGATACGAGATTCTGATTTGTAGGTAAATATTGAATGTAATACAAGAGAGATACTTGTAGATTATAAAAAATGGTAAAATCTAAGATTTTGTGTTATAGTAGGTACTTATTTACCTACTGAGGAGGTAAATACAGACTCTTTGTTGTACGATTTCATACAAGTAAGATAAAAATAGTAAATAACTAACTCAAATTCACAAAACTAAATAGGTACCTAGGTAAGTAACTACTAAATGCATACCTATCTAATGCTGCATTTCCCACATCACTAAACTTAGACATGCCTTAGATTATATCTAGGTATATCGTATTGTTTCTCAATAAAACTTATTCAAAGTGAATATTTTAGTCTTACTACATCAACATTTTCCTCTCCTCGTTAAAATAGGTAGGTAACATAGAAATATTCCTAGTTCCCACCTACCTTAAATCATACTAAAACTTGACTTATCTTTTTAATTAATATGTAATTATAATTAATTACATAATATTTAACATAATTAATTAATGACTTGAATTGACGCTGACTGATACTTAAAAGTATGTATGTACCTACTTAATAACTACCTTTTCTTAATTTTTTTATGATAAGTCAGCGTCAATTCAAGTCATTAATTAACTAGGTTAAATATTATAATTCTTAAAAGTATGTATGTAAACTTAAAAAAAAGAATTACATGTCTTGATATGGACAAAGACATACGGAATAATGGGAGCTTATATAGGTACCTACTGCTCGAAAATTAACAGAGGCAAGTGGAGACGCCTTAGGCCTAAATATTTTTTCGGCCCAATTGTCTCGGTTTTACATAACTGGACGTGCGAAGAACTTGGCGACCATTGGTTGGAGTCAGAAACCTCGGACTAATAGACAATATGAGATTATAAGACATTACATCCTCGGAATATGCTCGTAATGAACCACAAAACTTAGTGGCCAATTTGTAGTTGTTGGAAATGCTATTCTTTCAATTTGTAGTTCCATAGTTTCAGAGTTATAGGCATTTTTATAAGACATCACAACCAGAATCCAGGTCCCTGTGACCGTCCATATCTCCGTAATAAACGACTGCAGAGAATCCGCGAAAGGCTAATGTTTCTGTAGTAGTTAAGTCTAAGCATTACTAAATATTCCTAACGCCAACTGCTGCATCGCTTTTGCGCCTCAATGCCTCAATAGGCGCAAACGCAATATACCTGTATATACATATATATATATATATATATACCTGCCCAATGGGCAGGTATACTGGAGATAAATGCCTTAATTATATTATTTGTATAAAAAAGAAAATTATAGTTTAAAAATTGTGTGACTCTAACGACCATTGCCCCGAGAAATCTTACGTGCACCGGACTCCACGTAGGAGAGAAGTTGTGGAATGGAGCCAAAGCAGTCCAACTCAACACGCACAGCTGGACCACCTCATATTAGGGAGGCCTCTGTGATACCCCTGTGACCTGAAAGTCTAGCATTCTTAGCTTTTCATAGCTTTCAGAGAAGCTTGAGTAAATAGCACCAGCTAGAGGCCCTTACCCGCTCATTCTTCAGTTCTTCCAATGTTGGCCGTCAAGTCAATGTCAAAATACATATTTCTTAGGGTCCATAATGTTATGCCGATATAATGTGCCGATAATACACAGCCCATTATTACACCGGTCTGGTAAATGTAGACATGGTTTTGTAATGTCGGCAGTTTAGCGAAGGAGTTTTACAGTATCTGGTTATATCATTATAATCACGAATATCATCACGTCATCACAGAAAGATAAATTACTAACGAAATGCTGACAGTATATACATAATTTATGTAGAGCTTTAGTCTAACTAAATAGTACTTGTGACAGAGTATATTGAGTAGGGTGAATAATGATTATGACTAAGCATTACTAAATATTCTTAACGCCAATTGCTGCATCTACCTGTATATACATTATATATATATATATATATATATATATATGTATACCTGCCCAATGGGCAGGTATACTGGAGATAAATGCCTTAATTATATTATATATAAGACAACGCTCGCTTACAGAAGATCGCAGCCAAATAACATTATTTGTTTCAAATAGTGTTGTGTTCCTGCGATGAGTAAGGTTGCCAGAGCTCTTCCTAGGGGGGGAGGGGGTTCGGGGTCGGCAACGCGTGCGTGATGCCTATGGTATTGCAAGCGCTCATAGGCTACGGTAACCGCTTACCAACAGGTGGGCTGTATGCTAGTTTGCCACCTCAGTGGTATAAAAAAAAAAAAAGATAGTATATTGGCGACCTATACTCAATATACTATATACTTATAATATTATAAATGTGAAAGTTTGTGAGGATGTTTGTTGTTAAATCCCGCCCAACCGGCCGAACGGATTTGGATGAATTTTTGTACCTACAGAGATAGATTATGGTCTGAAATAGCATAAATGCTACTGTTTATGTAGGTACCACGCGAGCGAAGCCGCGGGCGAAAGCTAGTAGGCAATATACTCTCGTCGCGAGCGTTACTATGTTGTGTTTTATGTATATAATGAAATTTTATGTATATGTATATAATGGTTGGTGAATTTTTTTAGGTATGAGTACCAATATACTACGCTAGTGGCATGTCAACCATTATTTATTTTGTGGTAATTTTTTTACATATAGCGACAACAACAACAACAAAAAGCTATTTATTGACATAAAATATTGGACAAGTAAATGAATCCATAGGCTCCCGAACTAGTAAAAACTGTGTTTCAGGAGCCGGTGGCTTCTCCATGATATCGATTTTACAATACGTATTATGTCTTCACGTGAGCATTGATACAAACGTTTTTATTACTTATTATAAATTTTGAAACAATATAAACTTATTAAAAAAATATACCTATATGAAAAAAGAAAAGAAAAATAACTTTACCCATTAATTAATTATTTAGTAAACCTAAAAAATATGTATTATCTTAGTATGTAAGAAAATTCTCTCCTTAATTGTGTGTTATGTATTAAAAAAAAAATGTGTATGTAAACAAATTTTGTTGATGTAATTTTATTTAGATGCATAAAAAGATAAGAAAGGAATTATATTCGGAACTCGCTGAGCATATTCTCAACGGCTTCGTAATCAAATTCATTTAGCCAGTTAATTATTATCTTTTTTATTTCATTATTACTGAAGTTTTTAATCTTATATTTTTTATTCAGTTTATTATAAAGGTGCGGAACCAATACATTTGATTGCTTCTGAGCGAATGAAGTTTTGACTCTGGGTATGGGACAGTTGTCGACTCTTTTAGACGTAAGTGGTAAGAGTGGAACGACTTTTCTATGGTAGCGTCTAAGACTCTCGTAAATGAACAGCTTTCTTACACTTAGAACATTCGCTTCCTCATAGACAGCTGTTGTAGGGTACCTGTAGGGTCGGAAGAGAAACACCTTCAGAATAGCACGTTGTGCACGTTCAATAGCAATTAGGTGAGTTTTGGCTGCCGTACCCCATGCACATATGCAGTACCTAATAATGCACTCACCTAACGCTTTGTATGTCTGAACAATTAATTTGTGACCAGCAACAGTTCTAAGGTTTTTAAAAACATAGATGAGCTTTCTCACCCTGGATACCAATGACGTAATATGGGTATTCCATTTGAGCTCTTTATCTATAAGTACCCCCAGATATTTAATAAAGTCAACTCGGGTCAGCGTGGAGCAGTCACACAGGGCATAGCTGCAACTGCGGTTACACGGATAGGTGTGGATTTTGACTTTTACATCGAGTCCAGCGCTCCCCGCGGCCGACAAACTATAACACATGTACTTCGTTTTATCAGTGTTTAGGGATAAGAGACTATTTTCGAGCCACTGTGTTACTACTGAAAGACAGCTCTCGGCCAACGCTGCAGCCTTTTGCCAAGTTTTTTCATGTAATAGAAGTACAGTGTCATCAGCAAACATCAGTAGATCAAGACCAGGCAAGGCAGTACTGCAAAGTTCGTTTATGTATATTAGGAAAAGTGTAGGTCCTAGAGTACTACCTTGTGGCACGCCATACGTGCACACTGCGCTATCACTTTCATGACCCTCAACCCGAACTCGCTGCGATCTTCCAGTTAGGTAGTCATTAAACCAGTCTAGAGGCAATCCCCTTATCCCCAAGTTTTCCAATCTCACTAATAGAATTGGGATGGAGACAGTATCAAACGCTTTCTGTAGATCCAAAAAGACGCCTATACACTTGTCACCAGCATCCAAGTACGAGGTGATTTTAGAAGTAAGCGTTAGTACAGCATCCTCAGTAGATTTTCGTTCTCTAAATCCGTATTGGTTATCACTCAGCAGATTATTATTCTCTAAGTAACTCATCACTCGCTTCTTCATTAATTTTTCCAATATTTTAGAAAGAGTTGATAGTAGAGAGATGGGTCTATAATTAGACGGATTTATTTTATCTCCTGCTTTATAAACAGGACACACAACTGCTGTTTTGAAAGCGGCTGGGAAAGTGCCTGTTTCAAAGCTCAAGTTGCACAAAAATGCTAGAGGGACAGCTAAGAACGCAATAAATTTCTTCAATAGGATTGCCGTGATTTTATCCCAGCCAGGTGCACTATGTGACCTAAGACCGAATACTACACTTTTGACTTCTACTGGATCAGTAGGTAGGAGTGACATTGAATTGACTGTCTGAACTGGTTTTTTGGCAAGAGATGCAAGTTCATTTTCTGTTATTTGCATGTTTTGTAGCGTTTTGTTTGCAAGATTTCCGCCAATGGAGGTAAAGTAGGTATTCACTTTATTTAATGATTCGATTGGGTCATTAGTAATCTGTAGCAATTCACGTGTTGGTATTTTAGCTTTGGTAAAATTGCACACTTCTTTTATAATTTTCCAAGTTTCTTTTATGTTTCCCTGATTTTTAATTAGTTTATCTGTATAATATTCCTTCTTTAAGTTTCTTATAATTCTGTTACAAATATTTCTGTACCTCATATATCTTTCCCTAAGCATGTCATCGTTAGGCGCCTTTTTAGTTTTCATATGTAATCTATCCCTTTTCCTAATAGATCGTACAACGCTTTTTGTGATCCAAGGCTTTAAGGGTTGATTTCTTTTAGAGATTGCCTTGATCTGAGAATTTTGATTCAGGACGGAAATTAATTTAGAAGTAAATAGTTCAGTAGCTGTATCTGCATTACTTTTTGAAAATAGATCCTTCCAAGATTCTTCTATTAAAAATTGTTCTATACCTTCATAATTCACCGTTACTTTATTAAAAGTAGTTATGCTTTTCGTAACATCAGCTTTGTTGATGTAGAGCAAGATAGGGGAATGGTCAGTAAGCGGCTGCTCAAAAACTAAAGTTTTCCAGGAGCCACTAGTTTTAACCATGAAGTGGTCTAAGCACGTAATGACTCTCGTTGGAATATCAATGCCTTGCCTAAGCCCATACATTGCCATTAAATTTAAATATTCCTGGGAATAAAGATTATTTGATAAATTATCTGACAAAATATCCAAGTTGATATCCCCCGTAAATATTATGTTTTTGGTAGAGATGCTCGCTAAAACGGTTTCAACTGATTCTAAATATTTACTGGGGACCCGGAAACATGGTGGGCGGTAGGAGCATATCATCGTATAGTCCGGAGAAATATTAACTACAAGACAGTTACCATCATGAAATGGCGGTTCGTACGCCGAAGCTTCTATTTCGCATCCAATGTATACAACCACGCCATCATTTTGGTTCAACTTGTTTTTCGACCAGAACATATTATAATTATCTATGGTAGGAGGCGGATTTAGGTGGCTTGTTCGGCATTCCGTTAGCACAAATATATCAACAGGTACGTCGAGGCTAGTTATAAATGCCAGAAACATATCCAGATTAGCGTTGACGCTACGTATGTTCTGCGATACAATTGTGAGTGTATTTTTGCTGTTTGAGGAAGGATTAATAAATTTAAGGCAGCTATTGGAAGTGCTAAGTGAATGACACTCTAATTTGGCTGTGTTATCAACTTCTGTAATTATAAAAGAGTTATCATCCATTATAGAAAGACAAAGTAAGCAGGTGCAATATTTTTTTTTGCAATATAAATATACCTGTTGCATATGCCTAGGTACATTGTAGAAGCATATATACAGTGTGTTATTGAAAATCTTTCACTTGAAAAATTACATAGAAAACAAGACAATGGTAGTTTAGCATCTTTGATGATTAGTTGTAAATGTGGAGTTGTTGTGTGGTAATATTTATGTGTGTATAGGATTTTAAATGCATGTGGAGAGAGTTTATAGGTAAAGCCGATAAAAAACACTTGTAAACAATTTATATAGCTAACATAAAGTAAATCTAAAATAAAAAAACTAGAGATGAGAATTAAACAGCAGAACAAAGCTAGTCACTTCATCTTGTGAATTTCCAAATCGCTCTCGCTATTGACTTTAATGAGCGGTGCTCCTTCTGACCTTCTTAGGTATACTTTGCCTCGTGAGGCCCAGCAGAATCTGTAGTCATTACCTTTGGCTATTTCCCTTGCCAAAAAGAACAGTTTCTTAGTCTGTGGAGAAAGACTCTCTGAAATGTAGATAGGCTTCGATGGACCTGCAATTTTGAGGTTTGATGTGCTGAATTTAGAAGTCGTATATTTTTTATTGTACGCCTTGACAGTATTGACAATTTTGTCTCTTAGGATCACACTCGAAAATTCTGCAACAATTGGCTGGTTGGTCTCGTTCTTCGTGTTAATGCGGTACACATCACGGACCTCAGTTTGTTGTAGAGGTACACTCAGCGCGGTACCGACTTTTTTTACCAAGTTAAGTAGATCCTCTTTGGTTTCGCCAGTTATTTTGGGTACGTTACGAACCTCAATACTGGAGCTGCGAAGACTTCGGTCCATTTGATCCACCCTAGATTCAAGGGACTGGATATATTTCCGATCCGCAGATTTTTCTCGCTCTAGTGACTCAATTCTAGAAACCATTTCGTCATACTTTTTCCCTAGGAAGTCAATTGATTTTGAAATATCTTTATTGTGCTCCGAATGCAAGTCTATCCCAATCTGTACCTTTTTCATGAGGGCAGAAAAGCGCTCATCCTGCTCCTTTTTGAGTATGGTAAACATATCCAGAACTTCTTCCCTGCTAATTTCTTCTCTCTTGCGTTTTCGCATGATGTTAGGATCGCTCGTAGCATCTCGTGTGAGTGCAGGGACGGTAATGGTGGCAGGTGTAGGCGAGCCAGCAAGATTAGAGTCCGACTTACAATGTGTTAACGGCGGTAGCAGCGGTGCATGCTGTGAGGATGCGGGCGCGGGCGGTGAGTTGCGTCTCGTACGCGGCATCGCAGAGATGGTACCAGGCTAGCAGAACGCACCAAGCGGTGTACTCGTCAGACAGCGGGCGGATCACACTTACGCGCTGTGCGTGTGTGTGTGCAGGCGCGATAAGCGAGTGCAGGCAGTGTATATGATGCAGTGAGCGCGGTGTGCGTAAGTGGTGTGGAGATACACTCACCGAATGCACACAGCTGTAAGCGCCTGGTCCGTTTGCGTCAAGCTTCTCAAACTTATGCTCTCCTATTATTTAGGACAGATTTACTAGCGCAAAACTTAATTAAAATTAAATTTTAAATGAAATGGAGTCTGGTTAAACACGTCTGTACTGTACAGGGGTCCGGGGGAGAAGGAAGCGATACGATCAGCGACAGCGCCTCAGATGCATGCATTACTAGGTACTTACTAGTATCGAGTATAGTATTCCCTATTTATTAGTCTGTGGCACAGACACATAAGTTTGTTTGTGCTGGGTATCGATTATCAGGCTGTCAGCTGTGTCCGATATCGTCTTTCAGTTTAGCCTGCTTTTAAGGGCGAAAAAAAAACTATACATTATCGTCTCGTCTACTTCGAAATTTACGAAAGGATTGGATTGAATGCGGGCGGATTATTTTTATTTTCAATCCGTTTCTCAATCAAAGTTTTTACAATGAGATTATAGTTCTACTTTACCAAACTTCAGTACGGTTTCTATAGAAATCGAGATGCTGGTTTACGAGCGTGTTTGCCTTTGGCTGGGGCACTTGAAACTGTCTCGAGTATTGCTGTTGGTAACTGTGATTCTGTTTACGGTGCCTCTCTTTACTCACTACTACTTATCCAAGGTAAGGATTTCTTAGAATTTGGTAGGTTCTTATATTCCGGACATTTAAATATTCCGGACATATCACACATTGTCAACTGATCCCAAACTAGGCATAGCCTGTACTATGGGTACCAGAGACTGATATACATAATAGATATATATTTAACACCCAGACACAGAACAAACATCTGTGTTAGTCACAAATGTTTGCCCAGTGCGGGAATCGAACCCGCGACCTCTAGCGCAGAAGGCAGAGTTACTACCAACTGAGCTATGAGGCCAGCCAAACCTTCTTATAGTTGTTTTAGTCTCCTTCCAACTGGATCTAGTCTATCAGTTATCAGTAAGCTCCATTTCAACAGACATACAGAGGCCCTACTCTGAATAGTCAATGAGTTCTCACTTCTCGAAACGTTAAAAGTGAATAGATTACTGGTTTTTGTAGGCACCCTTTCTGTGATAAGAAGCGGGATTGAAAAAGAAAATATATGCTCTGCTATAATCCCCAAGCTTGTAAGACATACTCTCAGATCTCCAGGCACTGACATCCTTAAAGATATTAAAGGGGGTGGCCAGGGGCAGGGGAATTTATATTTATTTTATGCTAATAATTTTTCCTGTTTTAGATAGCATATTCCCTATTCAGGATAGTATACTACAGTTATTCCATTTAATGAAGTCTCATGAATCATTGCATTTTGAATCTTATCTAAATGTTCTGAAGGTTACAAGTCAATGTTAGATGGAATAACGATAACAACAACTTAGATTTGCATATTTCACAAACTCAATAAACAATTGCGAAGCTGATGGAATTCCGGTAGAAAAGCGTAAAAGACTTCATAGTATAATCTGCATTGTAAAATTTCAGTATGAAACAATGGCAACTACACTTGGTTCAAGTCCATTGCAACACACTCTCGAGGATATGGGAGATTCTATAACTGCAGGTGATTTAAAAATCAGGATTGAAGAAATGTTAAGGATAAAGGTAAGCATTCCTTTTGAGTAGGTATATTATGATGATTGAGGGTAGGCTAGCTTTAATATGTTTTTATCTTAATAGATAATAATTATAAATGCAATGGGGTGTAAGGGGTTCCAAATAACACCAACTGGAACCCAAGCCAACCTCACCGGCACGCGGTACATCCTGCCGATCAACGAACGAGGCTTTGGCGCTCCACCCACCAAACTGCACTGGACCAGTGGTGGGTCTATGGTCCAACCCCCCCCCCCCCCAATGTCATGGAACTCTTTGGGGGAGGCCTATGTTCAGCAGTGGACTTCATCAGGCTGATGATGATGATGATAAATGCAAAAGTTTGTGAGGATGTTTGGATGTTTGTTGTTCGTATGCTGTAATGGCTTAAACAATTTCAATGAAACATGAAAATAGTAGTAGTAGTAATAGAGTTCTCTACCGGATAGTACCGAGTAGAATGCGAGCGCAAGCTAGACTTATATAAATTACAGAGGTGAAAAAAACTATGATAAGTTACAAAAGGTGCTTTTGTACAGGCATCAGTATCGACAGAGCTACGAGAGTTGGAAGCGAAACGCGGTCGCCTACAGCGCGAAGCAGCCGCGGCTAGTTCACGCGCCGACAGCGCTAAAGCGGAACACGCACGCGCGGCGGCCGAGCTACAGAGACTGCGCGTCTCAGCCGACCAGGCGCGCATCGCCCAGCTGGAGGCCATCCGCCGAGATTCGCCCGAACTAGCCCCACCCGTCCCTATTCTCCCCTCAAAACCACCGCCCACGCTGCCCGAAATCAACCCAACTTCAGTCCCTCATTGCCGCATGTTTTCTTGCTTCGATCATTCCCGGTGCTCTCTAACTTCCGGCTTCCCAGTCTACCTTTATGACCCTGATGTGTACGCTCCGTTAGCGGGCGCGGAAGTTGATGGCTTCTTGAAAACGACACTCAAGCAAACTTTTGGATACAATCCACATTTGACGCAAGACCCGAACGAAGCGTGCGTGTACCTCGTCATTGTTGGTGAAGCTTTTCCATTGGAGAAAAGTGCTTCGTAAGTTTATATGTCTTACTTAGGGCCCCATTCTATAAACTGGCTATACATTAATTTGTGTATTGACATTTCAGATCAGTGACAGAATCATACAAGCTGTATCTAAACGAAACAGCTCTGAAAAGTTTGCCTTACTGGGGCGGTGATGGGCGCAACCATTTATTGCTGAATCTGGCGCGGAGAGAGCTATCTGTCGGCTCCGGCGACGCTTTCAGGGGAGCGTCGACCGGGAGGGCCATGGTAGCACAGTCTACGTTCACACTCGATCAGTTCCGGCCTGGATTCGATATAGTTACGCCACCCGCACTCGGACCGCCTGGAGGCGATGTATGGGCCGATTGCGGACAAATGGCGCCCGCTAGACGACAATACTTACTTAGGTAACTTACTTTCTCATAGTTTTTTGTACAACTATGTTGGCAAGCAAGCGTACTGCCCACCTGTTGGTAAGCGGTTACCGTAGCCTATTAACCCCTCCCCCTCCCTAAAGAGCTCTGGTAACCTTACTCACCGCAGGAACACAACACTATTTGGCACAAATATTGCTGCGATCTTCTGTAAGGCGGAGGTACTTCCTAGGCGGGGTGCTCCAATTAAGAGCGAGAAAATCTCGCTGTGCCCTATCTCCACCTAAAATTTGTTGTTTAATTAAAACTTTTGGGTAAGAATTCATAAGCCACATTTAGTTTTCAGGGCTCGCAACCGCCGCTGCTTGGAACTAAGAAAAAGAAGAACGATGAACTAATTGAACGACTACAGAAGATGGTGAAACAAGCTCCTGAAGCCGACCCATTTCTACTCCAGTTTGAATGCGATCCGCCGGTTGAGAGGCGGGCGGTGTTACCAGCTGGTGATTGGGCGCTCTGCGGAACCGACCGGTCGAGAAAGGCAGTACTGCATGCGTCAACTTTCGCGCTTATTCTCGCGCCCGCTGACGTCACATACACAACCACAGCTTTAGTCCAAGCGAGACTATACGAAGCGTTACGATCCGGCGCTATACCAGTTATCCTTGGTGGTGACAGTATCAGATTACCTTTCGATGAAGTGCTGGATTGGAGGCGTGCGGTGGTTTCGCTGCCCACAGCGCGCGTGACTGAGCTGCACTTCCTCCTGCGCGCGCTGGGTGACGCCGATTTGCTCTCATTGCGGCGACAAGGCCGCGTGCTATGGGAGCGATACCTAAGCTCCGTGCAAGCGAGTGTAGACTCTATCCTCGCCGCTCTAAGGCAGAGACTTCTAATCCCGCCGCGGCCCGCGCCCGCCATCCCCGCCCCCCCTGCCTTCGAGGATTCCTACACACCACCGCGGTTAGAACCACAGGCCGTTGACGCGGAGCCTGAAGAAACATTAGGGCCGTTGGAAGCGCCGTACAACAGTCCATCCTACCGCCGCAACTACTCATTGGCCTTGGTTCACGGGTATGAAGCTTGGAACGAGTGGGGTGAACCCTTTGCGCTGTTCCCTCAGCTGCCTTGGGATCCGCTGGTGACGTCAGAGGCGCGGTTCATGGGATCAGCGGCGGGGTTCCGGCCGGTGGGGGCGGGGGCGGGGGGGTCGGGGAGGGAGTTCAGCGAGGCTCTCGGAGGCGACCGGCCGCGGGAACAGTTCACGGTGGTTATACTGAGCTATGAGAGAGAGGCGGTGCTGAGCGCCGCTATCGCAAGGCTGCGAAGCTTGCCGTATTTGAACAAGGTATTCACTTTACTATTTCTTTTGGGGCTGTTTAGATTCAATCATTATATTATAGGAAGCTAGGAGACAGATATTTGTTTACCAGGATCTAAATTCTTAAGCATTTTACATAGTATGATATTAGGTAAATACTTGGCCTAAAGTGATCCTAGTTGTACAGTTTATGCAAACCGCACAAAATACCTACATGTTCCCGCGGGTCAGCATTTACGCTATAACGTGGATTTCCAGTTAGTTGCCCATCAACCACCTAACGACAACAACACTTTATAGCGTAGACTCGCAAACATTCTTAACTTCAACGAACTATAACTAATAAACGGTAAACTTTTACTATTTGGTTTACATTCAACAACAAACTTTTAGGATGTAGTGATTTTATTGAAATAAAAACCTTTTGAGTTTGAGTTTGGTACTAATAATCATGATCAACCAAGTGCACAAGGTTACCTATTCGCTGACTCAATTAATGGTGACCTTTGGGGTGGCCGATAATGAACATCATTCAAGAAGCCTTCATCATACATATACATATTCTTATTGATTAGTCAGTAACATTAGTGATTTTATGTACCTACTAAGTAACTATTAAATTTACCAAAAACTGAAGTTCTGTGGCATTCTTACGACCAATTCACAGGCACAGGCACGGCACAGGGAATCCTTGTTTGGGTTCAGGACTAAATATGTGACTTTTGGGTGTTTATTTATTTAAGTACCTTGCATTTCAAATAATTGTATTTTCCAGGTGATAGTTATATGGAATGGCCCAACACCACCTTCCTCAATGGCCTCGTGGCCTGAATCTGGTGCGCCCGTTGCCGTCATCCGCGCGACTCGCAACTCTTTGAACAATCGCTTCCTACCGTACCACCTCATCGACACCGAGGCCGTGCTCAGTGTGGACGACGACGCTCATCTCAGACACGATGAGATCATCTTTGCTTTTCGGTAATGCACTTTAATTCATTGCAGTAAAGATAATTTTTCTACGGCACGACTTGCAACTCGCGACGCGCACCTCAGGCTCGAGAGCATCTTTGTTTTTCGATAATGCACCTTGTATTGTAGTACTAAAGAACTTTATTCTCTGATGCAAATCCGCTTCTTACCAAACAACTTCATCGACACAGAGGCCTTGCTCTGTGTCGACGAAGCGCATCAGACACGACGAGATCATCTTTGCTTTTTGGTCATGTACCTTGAGTCATTGCAGTAAAGATCATTGTTCCATGGCATGTCTGTGCCTTCCTTCTCATCAAACGAAACCGAGGCCGAGCAAAGCAAAACTAATATCGTAGAATTTTAGAAAAAAGGATATTGTCTATGAATGTATGGAGGCCCATATCATGTTAAACTCGGGCTGCCTCAATACCAAACTTGTACAAATATACAGATGATTTCGGCGAGAAACGCTGTAGATATGAGAAAATGCTCTTAACTCTGTAAGAAGACACAAAATTATAGCTGTTTTCAATATAACAGGGTATGGCGTGAACATCGAGACCGGATCGTGGGATTCCCCGGACGGTACCACGCCTGGGACGGAAACTTCAACAACGGGTTCCTCTACAACTCTAATTACAGGTAATTTACATCAAAGTCAAAGTCAAAAGGCATTTATTTCAATAAAATCACTAGGATCACTTTGAAACGTCTTAGAAACTAGGTGAAGCTTATTATTGCAATTATTGTTATCAGCTGTGAACTGAGCATGGTGTTGACTGGCGCAGCCTTCGTCCACCGCTACTATCTGTGGGCTTACTGGCGCACCCTGCCTGCCGCCATCCGCGACTATGTCGACGAGTTTATGAACTGCGAGGATATTGCCATGAACTTCCTAGTTGCGCACATCACTAGGAGGCCCCCTGTCAAGGTAGATATCTACATCTTCCTATTTCTTCCCTTCCGACGACCTCGGTGGCGCAGCGGGAACGTAAGGGTTGCGGGTTCGATTCCAGCGCGGGACAAATGTTTGCATGATCTGCCAATTTTACTTTTCGGGTCTGGGTGTTGTGGTACCTGGTACTGGTAGTTTCTGATACCCACGTCACAGGGAAACCTAGTGTGAGGTCAGGACTATGTATGTTACTGTTGGGTGTTATTTATTTATTATTAAGACACACTATTTTTACTATACAGGGAAATTCACCTACACTTTTTCAAATTAGCTGATTCGGTTCTTTTATTATCTTATTAACAAGTATTAGATGCACGAGATCAAGATCGTCATCAAGATTACTAACCTAAAACAGCTGAATAAATGGGTTTGAAATTTTGAACTGATTTGACTCCAAAAGAACTGAATAAATGAGTTTGAACTGATTTGATTCAAAAACAGCAGATTTTTGCATAGTGTTTTTTCAATAAAAAGCCGTAGAACAAACTTTATCGCCAATTGGGTGTAGAATAAGCCCCTTTCGGTATAGCATACATATTATGAATGACGTTGTATAATATTTCCTTCTTGCAGGTGACGTCGAGATGGACGTTCAGGTGTCCCGGCTGCCCCGTCACGCTCTCGTCAGATGAAACGCACTTCCACGAGCGTCATAAATGCATTCAGTTCTTCTCTCAGGTATGTTTCACATTGCTATTTATTATAGCCCATAAAAAAAAACTAATCCTATTACACTAACGAACCATAACTTCTGGAAGAAAAAGGAGAATTTAACTTTATATAAATATATATATATCCGGTATTTACACATTTTTTTCTCATTCAGATTCCTTCGGCTATTGGTATTAAAATTAAAGAATTCAATCGCATTTTGGTTTTAATGCGCGGACGTTATGGTACTGGATATGGGCATGATCCTTTGTGTTGTTTAGATGTTTGTGGTTCAATCATGCAGTAATATCATGTTTGGAAAACCCCAAAACAATGAAATTTATTCCACGCAAGTAAAGCCGAGGGCAGAAGCTATTGTTCGATAAACTATTTCATGCTTGTCGAATGAGCGTCTAATGAATGACTCCCGTTTATAAGCCAGGATTTCGTCGCTCTGTCGGCGTAAATATATCCGTCAAGTCAATTCTTTGTGACGGGGACAGCCGTAGGATTTCCACTGAACATAGAGCACGTGGGTTGGCGGGCGCAGTCAGAGCTATCGTTGTTAAAACCGGGGGACGCTGCTGCCCATCCCCTAAGTATATTCCCTTAGTCGGCTCATATGGCCACGGGTAGGTATGGAGGGGCCTCTTAGGTATTCACCTGGGTTCACCACGGCGTTTAATGATTAATTTCTTTTTTTTAATTTTAATGATTAATGCAGGTAATGGGCTACACTCCCCTTCTAACAACGCAATACCGGGCAGACTCCGTGCTCTTCAAAACGCGAATACCTCACGACAAGCAGAAATGCTTCAAATTCATATGAACATAGCACAAATAATTGTTTTTTTTTTTAATCATCGTGCTCTTAGACGATCTCGCTCATTTATTTAAGATTTCTAACTAAAGTACATTTTGTGTAAAAATTCAAAACAATGACCGAGTAAAAAATATATTGCCTATTTCAAATTACAAACAAATCTAATAGGTTGCATAATACTTTTCTTATATAAAAAAGTGGCCTAAAAGATGAATGATTATCGTCTTCATTGTGATATTGAGTGAGTCTCATCAGTGACTAACTAAACTGTGACTACACTGCATTTACTACGGAGTAAATTGAAGTTCTTCGAGTAGGGACGACGACAGTAAAGTTCGCCTGCACTGAGATGTAAATATGATGTTTTATGCTGTGGCATCAGTTTGAAGATTTAGGCTCGTATTTAGAGACACGACTCAAACTTAGATTTAATCACAGATCAGCTGAACTCTACTTAAGTATTGAATCTCTTCTCAAACATAGCTTTTATTCAAGAACGGTACTTAAACTACTCTCAGCTGAATCGAGTCTCAAATCTGTACTCAAATGTTCTCGTTTAAATTTTGATTTATTTATAATTTTCGATCCGTTTTACGTAGAAATTAAAACAGCCAGGGTGGAAATAGAACAGAACTATAAAGTGAAGTATAAATATGCATCAAAGTTCGTGTAACGGAACGAAAATGTCATTTGATTAATGTCTAATCAAATCTAAACTCAAGCACCGATTTCGTCTGATTGACGTTTCAGAATAAGCATTTACTCAGGTGAACTGTGATCATTGAATATTATTGAATATATATTAATCATTGAATCTATACATAAGTACTGTTCAAGAATTAGAATCTCGACTCAAATCGAGATTTAAGTACAGATCAACGCTTGAGTCTTGTCTCTGAATACGAGCCTATGAAATGTATACAATATACATCTTATAGAGGCGACTTTATTTTAAACTTATATTCCATTATTAACCTATTATTCATAAGCAGTCACTAACTTTATCGGCCCTATATCTCTCGCCCTGTCCTTTTCTAATAGTAAACAAAAAAAAGAGGCGGGCGTACTGTTATTATCGAGCCGATAAACTTAGTGAGTGATTATAAATAAAGATATTAGTTTATTTGTTTAGACTAGTACTCAAAGTACTATACATTTTGTGCCTTCTAATATTTGATAACTTTTTATAGATTTTTTGTTAGATACTTTTTTGTATTTTTTAGAACAATGTAAAGTACATAATATTACCATAGCTAGGGAATTGAATTGAAAGTTGTTGGTAGTACCTATTCATAGATTTAAAAAGGTTTATTTAAGTGTTTCTAAAATAATGTTACTCTGTACATAGATTGTGAATTTTTTTAGAGGTTGTTAAAGTCATAAGGCAGCAAAATTTGATGTAATTAGATGTGATAGACATCTACTAACCTAGTCTGTTGTTACTTTAAGACTGATTTAATCCCTTGTATCCCAAATAAATTAAAGTTATTTAAAACCTGAGTCATCTAGAATAAGATAGCAGTAAAAATAATGCTGTATTCAAAAATCTTAAAGGGGATTCAGAAGGATCACTTTTCGTTCATTTCGAATGAATTCAATAATGAACCGATCCTCTATTGTTGTATTTTTCATTCGGAATCATTCACTCTGCTCGGAATGAAATAAGAGTGAATCGTCTGAACACAGAGTGAAAGTTCGTTCATTTCGTCTCGCCACCTGTTGCAGATGGCGGTCGCGGCAATGATCAAAACAATGTATTTCTCATGCACTCATTAGGGCATCATCATCATTTCAGCCGTAGGACAATACTGAAATTAGGCATTCCTTATAGATTTCCAGCGCGACCGACTGTACCTATACTATCATTTGGGGGGATTAGCCCATATTCGCCACGCTGTGCATGCGGATTGGCGAGAGCAGTTATAGCTATTGTTGATAGGGAACGCTGCTGTCCATCCCCTAGCTTTTTTCCCCTTAGTCGGGTCTTACGACATTCACGGGGGTAGTAATGGAAGGGCCTATTGTTTAGCCCCCCCACGGCAATTTCCATTTTGATTAGGAACCATTCCTCAAATGAAAGTTCTCCCAAATGCATCGTCTGAAATCCCCTTTATTGAGTTATTGCTGACTCTGTCTCTTCATTTTGACACATCCTCGGAGAGAAAGAGATGAATAGCCGAGTTCATTTCTTGAAAATATATTTATGTTTGTAAAAATTATGATCAATTAGTTAATACATCCGTACTACGATTGGTTGTATAGTCTTGTAATATAAATTATACGTAATAATAATAATACTATTGTAACAAATAGGTACATAATAAACGTGGATAATATAGATGATTTATTTATGATATTTGTATTTTATTTTGTTGTAAGCAACCAAAATGCACATTTGCTATTTGACTGAATGTATCCAAACGTCTCTTAAGACGACCACCACTTCAAGTATAAAAAATCTTAGTACCTATAAATAAACTATGAATGATGAATCAGTAGGTATGATAAAGCTCTGAATAGGTGAGTAATTGTAGTACATAAAAACCACTGCGGTAGAAAGACGATATTGCCACCGCGACCTCCGTGGTTATTGCTACTGTTCTATGAAGGCTCTAGTTACCATAACCACCAACTTACATGCCTACTTTTCAGTAGTTGGTATGGTTGGCTGATGAAAATGTATTCTAGATAAACTTTATGAATACTCAGTACCGTACCTATTCATGATCAGTTTTACTGATTATGAATAAGTAGATTTTAAGATTTTACTAGATCAGTTGAGCTATCTATAGATCGTTTGTAACGGGCTTAAGATAGCTCAACTGTTTCTTGTGTATTTTGTAAATATTAACTTGTATTAGTTTAATTTTCTTACTGTGAATAAAGTTTTACTAACTTTATCGGCTCAATAACTCTCGCTCTGTCCTTTTCTAACAGTATACAAAAGAAACGGACATACTTTTATCGAGTTAAAGTTAGACAGAGTGGGATGAAGTAGGGGGAATTTTTTTAAGACCCACTGCGTTATTCTAGGTAAAAAAACGAATAACCTACACTATTGACTAGGTAAGTGTGGAGGAGAGACGAATTGAATACGTCGGGCTAGGTGAGGTGTATGGTACGCTTGCTATTTAAACTCTTGATAGAAATCATATCATTTATTACTTAAATACTTACAAAGACGTATTACAAATTGACGTTGATTTACAGGCATTACGAAAATTCCAAGATTTATTTTATGAACACTTTGATCGAAGGTCATTTGGTAGATACTTATAGGTTATAGTTACAAGTTATATGCTGTATATAATAGAATTATATAACAATATAATACTAATAATAGTACCTACCTATTATAAGAAAAGTAGCTACAGTAACAATTAGATGTAAGTATGACAAATGAAATAATTCTTAAGAATGAGGGTATGTAGTGTTTTCCTTATTATTCGAGTAATTGAATTAAATGAGGATAAGTTAGTGTTATTTATTCGGTATACAAAATAACATTATGTAGATTATATTATTATATTCTATGCTTTTTAAAATAGTTGCAAACGACAAACATACCAATAATATAACTCATAAGTATTTTTTATCAGTACATGGTAACTTTGTAAATGGGTCGAGAATAATATTTACTGGGTATATATGGAGGAGTCATTGGGACAAATACATTTAAAAAAAACATGGATTTTGTTCAAACACAAGTTTTAGGTTGAAAACTAATTTATCGAGATATTTTGTCTTAAAATAATAACACTCAAACATCTTAAGTAAAATGAACATTTATTAGTAAGTATCCAGATCATCACTGGTATCAATAGCCTTGTCTCCTAAACTACTTACGCTAAATAAAATCTCGAATATCGTAGAAAATTTCTTATTTTATGTAAACTTTTATAATTATAATGAGATGAGATGTGCTTTTTAGGGATTACAATAAGTACTGTAATACCTACGCTTTCCGCCTTTTTATATGTGATGGAGTGTCGTGAAATTATTCTTCCATTATTTACAACATTCAAACATTATAATTATATTGCATAATTATATTATAATAATTATATTGAATAATAAAATACATTATTGTATCGTTGTAAAGTGCGCAAATACCCATTAGGATTTATAAAATTTTCTAATTTAAGTGCCATACAAATTATCAAAAATGAGTGTAGTTAGAGTTACTTATTTTTTATTTTTCTTATTTAGAAGCAGTAAACAGTGTATCGACTTATAAAAAAATAATTGGAATTCTCAATTCTATTACTCATTACCTACCTACTAGGTAACCGATTTCATAATTTTTGTGTTCAATTGTTCATAACGGGGCACACCCGTAGATTGTTGATAACAGTAAACTCATAGGGAACCCGTATATACACTTACATACTCCTTTATTATATATAAAAATAATTGTCTGATGGAAGATAAGACTGCTTTAAGTATATTTTTTAAGAATTTTCATACTATGCAGATAATTTTACTTTGCTTAATTTCTTGGAGCTGTATCTAACTGATTCCCTATAAGTCTAGCTAGTATGTAATAGGCACTATTGCTGTTGGTCGTGTTCACAAGTAGTGGTGGGTGACGGTGGCGAGCCTGGAGGCAGGCTCGGGCGGGCGAAGCCGCCAGTCGCGCTCTCAGGCGAGGTCGTCGACCTTGCCGCCGTCCAGTCGCTTCAGCTGAAAAGATATACTTTTAATTAATTTGTCAAAAACATGCCTATACTCCTTTAAGAATTTCTTTATAAGAATTTTTCAGACACTGAATTTGCAATCGCAAAATTTGTCCTTTAAATTGAGCATAATTCGTAATTTGAGATAAACAGATATGTGGAAGTAATGTGATTCCGGGCGTTCGAATTAAGTTTATGAATTGAGACAAATAATAGGACTGGATACGCTTATTAATACCACGTAGGTAATATAACCCGCTCTAGTTGTGAAGTCGGTTAAAGCCACAAAGTGGTTTTAATACTTGCGTGCATACATTTACATGGTTCTGCGGTTCTGCTAACGATGCGTTTTTATTATAATAAGTAGACCTTGAGTACTGTAGTATGCTACTATACTATTGCTAAATTTAATAACAGTGTGCTCTACCAGTTACAAATAAAAATGCTTACGCCTTGTTCAACTGTCCAAGCAGTGGGTGCTAGACGTCCAGTTCGCTTGTAAGAAATCAACATATTACTTATAACGTTTCCACATGTAGGCTACTCCAAGCTAGCTATTCAAGGGTTCTTTGAATGTCCTTCATTAAATCTTCAGCTTGTTTTTCTAAGTCAGTATGAGAAACTGCAGAAAAAATTGTGTCCGTGCGTAGTTAGCTTTCTGTTTACATACCATACTGTGCCAACCAAGGCAGAGGCACACACTACCAGGCCGGTATACCTACTGCATGCATTGTAAGGATTAACTGTGTGTGTGAATCTGCGGCTACTCTGTAGAAACATTAGCATTTGCATGTTACATTCTTACCCGACGGTCTTCTGCGGCGCAAGCTTCTATCTCCGTCCGGGTGACTAGTCCAGTAAAGCCTTGTAAATTCTATCAAAACGTCACAATTTACCTAGTCTACACTCTCGTTACCTCCTTCTCGTCGCCAGCGACGCTGCGGTATCTCGGCGGTGTGACCTCGGTGGGGGATGCTGAGAAACCGTGAACGTACAGCAAAGCGGCGGCCACACCACCGGCCACTGGTCCGGCCCAGTAAACCTGGGAGAGAATTACAAATTAGAAAGATAAAAATACTTGGGTTAATTTCCTTGGCTAGCCTTGAATTGTTTCACTATCCCTAGGTACTTGTGAGACAAAGCCGGTGAGGATTATGAAATAACAATATTTGATTATGTCCATAAACCCCACCCCACCTGGGGAAAGCGGTGGGGATTATGACAACTTTCTTGATTTGTTTCATTATCCCAACTGGTGCAGATCTGGTGAAAATTATGAAACTTACCGAAAAAATTCTACCTAGCAGTAGGTAATTAAGTGTTTAGTGGGAATTACCCCGACTTCTGATTCTAAAGCGTAGGTTAAAGCAAACTATCATCACCGCCCGGCTACATGATGGCCGACTGCCTTTCGCTGAGCTCGATTGAATCTGGGAAATGAGTGTGCACAAGGACTAAGGTACGGAACGGAGAAGGTAAGGAAAACGTGAAAACATGAGCATGCTAATCATTCTGGGAGTCCATTGATTCCAAATAGAGCATTTAACTAGGTAGCGTTTTTGAAGTCTTAGGTATCGTATCAGGTAATGCCACCCTGCTCACCCAATGATTAGTCCATCCGTTGAAGACCAAAGCGGAGCCGAATGCTCGCGCGGGGTTCATGGCGGAGCCGGTGTAGCCCACAGCTAGCAGATGCCCGAGGGTCACAGTCAGACCGATAGCAAGAGGAGCTGTTGACTTGCTGTCGGGTTTGTTGGGGTCGCACACCTGTGAACAAAATAAGATTTACAAATCAAATCGCAAAACATAAGGCTAACAACTCATAAAAAAAAGATTTCTGTTAGTGCGGACTTTTATGATTCAATTGTTTTTGGATCCCCTAACCTACTACCTACCAGTATACCTACCTACTAGTATAGTATTATGTTATCTGTGTCCTAACTTCGCTTCACTGAACTTATTTTTTTTATAACGTCCGGACTGCTACTGCCCGCTAGGTGGCGTTACTTGTTTCATAATTTTATAGGCTTTTCTTTTCCTATCTATAGGTATGTCACTAAACAAATCGTGCGCCACTTTGATAAGAAGGTAAATACAATATATTCGGTCAAGTGCAAGCTAATTGTTTCCACACGTTAGCTACTGGTGATAAGATAACAATTAAGTTCTATACAAATAGGCTTCATCACGACTGGCCGTTCTGCAGAAATATATTTCAAGGAGAGCGTAATTCTTATCTCAATCTAAGCCATGTTCAAACGGCATGCGATATGTCCTTGATATTTCATATAAAATTCGTTTCAAATCTTAGACGCCTTGCCTTACTCTACTAAATAAAGTCAATGTAGGTACGTGTGATGTGATGATTCAATGATTCAACGATATCGCAAGCTCCTAAAATTCAAACCCAAAATAAACTTATTTTAAAGACGTATGGATCATTTTCAAATAAATTTTAAATGACATATCGTACGCCGTTTGAATATGGCTTTAATCAGTTAAAAACAAAATTGTACCTTAGACGGCAAAATTGTACGGCCCGATTTGACTCCATAAAGTTCAGGCACAAATTATGTAGAGGTAAGCGACTTTTGAACACATGGACTTTAAGCTATTTATTGAGACTGTACAAAAATCTGAATATTATATTCGCTAACTGCGTATCTAATTATTGATTTATGTTAATCTTCGGCCATTTCGTTTTGCGAACAAAATACTGAATGCCGTCACGCGATGTGGCTTCACAATGTTGTCTGAGTAGAGTTCCTTCAAGAGTTTATTAAAGATTTTTACATATATTGGGCCAAGGCGACGGCCCGAGCTGCAATTGGGTACATGTCCTACATCACTAGGTACTTAGGTACGTAACAAATCTTAACTATGAACCCAACCCATTTTTTCCGTGGAAAAACAGCCAATATTGACGACGAATAGATGACTCTACCTTACCGCATATGACTATGGTACGGTAGGTACCTAGGTCACTAGGTAGAGACTGGAGGAGTGTTGGTCATAGGCCCTTTTCAGGGCTACTCCCTATACCTACCTCAACCTGGTCACTGACCTTATACAGGATGACCAACTTGACCAAGGAAGAATCAGTGAAACAACTCGCTAAACGATTTTTTGAAACATTTCTGACAATAGGACATTAGTACTTTGCTTTATCAAAGATAATAATATAATATAGGTTGCATTATTCAGTAAACTCTGAATAAATCTTTTTAAACCCACAACAACTGAGATTCATTACAAGTCGAGGGCTATGAAATATAACCGTTTAAGGACACAGGCATTTATTTACTTGAATGACATTGAATAATTACCTAGCTAGATGTCGACCAGATGACGTGCCTGATTACGAAATTCATGGACTAAACGATTTATTATAATTAATGAGTTTATGGTAAAATAATGGAAGCGGTATTTTGCGAACGCCACAGTTTGAAGGCTCAAGACTTCCAAGTTCCTAACTCAAAAAGGTGTTACGTTTTCAGACGACAGAAAAGATTTTTGATAGTGTATCTAGGAGAAGGTTGCGGGCTCAAAACCCGTCGGTGTCGAATTTTTGGGATATTAAAAAAAATCATTGTATTCCTTTAGTGTGGGTTATCACTTTAAAATGAAATAGAGACAGAAAAGAGTTCAATTTCTCTTAGTTTTCTAAGACCATGGTGATAATTTTAGTAATGAATCATCAATTCATCACTGACTAAAATTATCACCATGATCACGATTATTTTATAGCTGTCTCATCTACAGGGCCTTACTAACACTATTTATGTACCTCGGTGGCGTAGCGGGCAAGTGCCCGTCTGAGACGCAAGAGATGCGGGTTCGATTCCCGCTGGACGAATGTTTGCATGATATGATCCGCAAGTATTTGTTTCGGGTCTGGATGTTTTAGTACCACTCGTAGTTTCTGATACCCACGATATGAAATCCTAGTGAGGGATCAGGACTATGTATGTGACTGTTGGGTGTTATTTATTTAATTATCTTAACCGCTGCTCCGGTGCTGGAGATCCGTAGAATAAATAAATAAATAAATATTCCGGACATATTCACACGGTCAACTGATCCCAAACTAGGCATAGCCTGTACTATGGGTACCAGAGACTGATATATATAATAGATAAATATTTAACACCCAGACACAGAACAAACATCTGTGTTAATCACAAATGTTTGTCCAGTGCGGGAATCGAACCCGCGTCCTCTAGCGCAGGAGGCAGAGTTACTACCAACTGAGCTATGAGGCCAGACAAGTCAGTAGAAGAAGCAAGGTTACCGACATAGCTTTCAGAATTAGCAGGTTGAAGTGGCAGTGGCCCGGCCATATAGCTCGCAGAACCGACAACCGTTGGGGAACAAAGGTTTTCGAGTGGCGACCACGAATCGGACGACGCAGTGTTGGAAGGCCCCCCGATGACCGACGACATTGTTAAGGTTGCGGGAAGTTGGTGGATGGAAAAGGCTCAAGACCGTTCGTCATGGAACTCTTTGGGGGAGGCCTATGATCAGCAGTGGACTTCATCAGGCTGATGATGATGATGATGAACCACTGCTCTAGAGTAGGTAACTACTTGGAATCTAAAGCTTAACGGCCCTTTTTTTATACTACTAAGGTGGCAAACAAGCATACAGCCCACCTGTTGGTAATCGGTTACCGTAGCCTATGAGCGATTGCAATACCAGAGGCATCACAAACGCGTTGCCGACCCCGAACCCCCCACCCCTAAAGAACTCTGGCAACCTTACTCACCGCAGGAACACAACACTGTTTGAAACAAATAATGTTATTTGCGATCTTCTGTAAGGCGGAGGTACCTCCCCAGGCGGGCTGCTCCAATTTAGAACGAGAAAATCTCGCTATGCCCTACCTCCTCCGCTAGGAACTAAGATATTACAAATTTAATTTTTAGTTTCGTAAGCTATAGAAATAAAAAGAGCCCCTTAAGCGAACTTAATTTTAGTTAAAAGTCCAAACATCATAAATATTTGATCGGAAGATTGCACGGCTTTTTACATCAATTTCCGCTAATAACTCCTCGTCACGGAACATGTTTCAATGACTATGTTGTTGGCAATTCAATCGTCATTGAGTAGGTCGTAGCTGTAATTTGCTACAATGCCATTAAAGGTGTTAGTAAAAAAGAATAAGTAGGTACAGGATGACCAAACTGCATACAAACGAATAAAACATAAAAAATAATCATACACAAATTTCTGCATATTAATTAGTAAGATCATCAAAAGTCAAAGTCAAAAGGCATTTATTTCAATAAAATCACTAGGATCACTTTGAAACGTCTTAGAAACTAGGTGAAGCTATGCCTGTGCCTCGCGACCAAGCCTAGAAGAATCAGGCAACAAATACGGCTTGGCGCCTATCATTTTTTTCGATGATCCTTTTTCACAAAAGAAAACATACATCATGCATCGTAAGAATCTGTTCCTCTTTCCATTCCTGAGTATCTCAGACATGTTTCTGCTTGTGTCACTTGTTCTTTCTTGGTTAATTTTTATATACCCATGTATCTTTTGTGACAAGGCCCCATTACAGCCGCAACATTACATTTATTGATTTTTTTGGTAGTTTCATTAAGTTATGACAATACTTATTTGACATTTTATTAGATTTATGTTTTAATTTTTCGTTTGATTTGTTTGATTGTACCTACTGATTTATAATGACATGTTTTATTGGAAATTATTATTATTATATTACAACATATTGACAAGGCCTATGTACAGCCGCTAAAACTTGATGTAATTAACAAAACCAAGTGTTCCCAGTGTTCCAAAGGTGAATAAATAATATGACTATATGACATTCATTAGGTTGCAGAATAGTGGCACTGAAAAGGGCTAATGACAGTTGGTGATAGGATTAAATGCTCCTCAAATGTGATATGTCATGTAAGTCATTCCGGTTTCCTAACGATGTTTTCCTCCTCCGTTTGAGAGCACTAATGTAATAAACCGGGTGGAAATGCATTAGTCTAAAATCGGAATTCGAACCGATAACCATTGAATCGGAAGCTGGGGTTGCTATTACCGCACCACCAGTGCTAGGTGCTTAGGTACCTGGAAATTGGATATAGAGTAGCAAGCAACCAAGTAAGAACTTACGCCGCAGATGACGAAGATGAGCACGAATCCGAGGAAGAATTCAACTCCAAATCCTTGCAGTGGCGTGACGTCCGTTCCCAGTGCAGTTAATCCCAGACTGCCCGCTGCTCGGTCAGGAGTCAGTGCTTTGAGGAGGCCAGAGCCGGCAGCTGCGCCTGCGCACTGCGCGATGACGTAGAGCACGGCTCGGCAAGGTTTCACTAGGCCGGCTGCTGCTAATCCTGCTGTAACTGCTGGATTCACGTGGCCTCCAGACACGTGACCAATCGCCTGTTAAAGAAATGAGGGGATAAGTTATTCCGCGAATGCTTTTCACTCACATTGTGGATCCTTGAAGTGGACTCTACTTTTTAGACTTTCTTCGGAACTGCTTAGTTGTCTTAGTAACAAAGTCATTTGAAATACAGGCACTAAGTATAAGTGAACTTAGTTAGATTATGTTGAAATGAGACAACCTCAATGTTTTGAATGATTAGAACCTGCATGTTTCTCATAAAAGTAAAAGCATAGATGTCATGGTTTTGTATTGACAATTAGAGAGACTTCAGAAAAACAGAAAAATGTGAATCTTGTATTTAAAAGTTAATTTACGTTATCTCAATAAATATTATGAAAGCTTAACAAGAATGTGCTTATAATTCATAATATTATCAGATTATTCAGTAGGTAGCAGATAATTTACAAAGGTTGGTTATGAAAATTGATTTTGGGTTCTTTATTGAAAACGTGGCTCTTATCAGGTTGTCAGAAGAGTATTAGGTAACAAAACATGGATGCGTAATTTAGCGCCATGGAGATAAGCTAGCTCACCATAGATTAGCGCTATCTTCAATGTTTTCCATAATGTGAACAAACACATACGGTAATTTGAAACTTCGCTTTCGCTTTTTTTTGGTAGGTGCCTACCTAATATCGTTTCTTTTTGTCTCAGCAAAATAATAAGCCCCTTTTGGAATACAATAGTTAAGTACTAGGTACATAGTTAGGGAACACGTTGAAGGCAAACACCAACTTTAGAGTTAAATTCATTTGTTCATCAATTTGTTTGCCAGGCCTCATAGCTCAGTTAGTAGTAACTCTGCCTTCTGCGCTAGAGGTCGCGGGTTCGATTCTCGCACTGGACAAACATTTGTGACTAACACAGGTGTTTGTTCTGTGTCTGGGTGTTAAATATATATCTATTATGTATATCAGTCTCTGGTACCCATAGTACAGGCTATGCCTAGTTTGGGATCAGTTGACCGTGTGAATATGTCCGGTTTTTTTTTTTTTTTCTGTGACTATTGTAGTGTAGCTGTAGGTTTCACTTGCATGGAGTCACAGTATAGAGAAAAGAGATTGTACCTACACGCCTTCTCGATACTACTGAGTAGCGAGTCCGCATCTCACTAGTCTAGTCTCTACTTCTTCTTCTTGTCGTGTCACTGATTCTTTCTTGGTCATCCTGTCTTTGGTCAGTGACCAGGTTGAGGTATGGTGACCCTGAAAAGGGCCTACGACCGTCGATGAAAGAATCAGTGTAGTGAAAGAATTAAAGTGCGCCTCTTAGAGTCTCCTTTCGTACACATGTCACATGTCTTCGAATTTTTAGGTTCTAGGATATGCCGGTTTCCTCACGATGTTTTCGTTCACCGTTTGAGAGCACTAGCATAGCGCACATATTTTTCCGAATGGAAAATCCATTGGTGCACGACAGGTTTCGAACTCACGACCGGTGAACCGGAAGGCGGGGCCACTACCACCCCTCCACCAGTGCTCTCAGTCTCTACTACTGAATAAGATTTATATTTAGGTTTCTAATATAAGTATATTTTGTTAGAATAGTTTGTTTATACATCTACTATTTATTTATTTTTTTATTCATTGGTCTTGTACACGAACCCTACCTCTATAACCACCTATCTCTAGCCTCAAAGGTTTGCTGGAAGAAAACTCTTTTTAGGGTTAAGCTCGCCTTTGTACATGTCCTTTCATTTAGTTTGTTTTTTGTATATGTTTCAAAGTCAAAGTCAAAGTCAAAAGGCATTTATTTCAATAAAATCACTAGGATCACTTTGAAACGTCTTAGAAACTAGGTGAAGCTATGCCTGTTCCTCGCGACCAAGCCTAGAAGAATCAGGCAGCAAACACGGCTTGGTGCCTATCATTTTTTTCGATGATCCTTTTTCACAAAATGGAATTTAAAGCTTCAGTGTGGTGCCGATCGAACTAGGTGAGGCTCAAGAGAAAAGTAATCTAATTATAATCCTTAATAAATAAGAGATTATAAAAATGTGAAAAAAAATGAAGACAAATGTGAGCTTCAACAAATGATCTAAGGGCAGCACACGCTACACTTGATGAAATATGTACCTAAAGCTTATATAATTAAATAATACTTAAAATATGATGCAAGCAAAAACTGTAAAGACACTGCAAAATGGCATTTTAGCTGTCGAGGGGCAGAGCGACTTCAGGCCATGCGGTTTTATCATTATCGTTTTCTGTGTACAATAAAGAATAAAGAAGATAGGCATCTACTTACGGAGACGGCGGCGAATACTGCGAGTCCGAAAGTGAGCGCGATGGCGACGATGTTTCCGTCCGCCGCGGGGTGCGCGATGTTGATGCAGGAGCCGCAGCCGAACAGGTTTAGGATGAGGGTGCCTATAATCCAACCAGTGAGATTAGAACATAACACTTGTTTTGTACTATCTGTTAATATATTGCAGTGTATTATATATATATATATATATATATATATATATATATACATATTTAAATATAGTGTATGGTTATACATAGTATAGTTTTTAGTTAAGTTAAACAATCTGTCGCACGCCAACCTCCTGTTTCTACCCAATCAGGCTGGCTGGTAGATAATGCCTTGGCATTAAGCCCACCTTTTGTACATTGTTTTCTTTGTGTGCAATAAAGATTAAAATAATAATAATAACATATATATATATTTTTTTTATACAACAAAGCTGGCAAACAAGCTTACGGCCCACCTGTTGGTAAGCGGTTACCGTAGCCTATGAGCGCTTGCAATACCAGAGGCATCACGCACGCGTTGCCGACCCCTGCCCCCCTAAAGAGCTCTGGTAACCTTACTCACCGCAGGAACTCAACACTATTTGAAACAAATAATAATATTTGGCTGCGATCTTCTGTAAGGCGGAGGTACCTCCCCAGGCGGGCTGCTCCAATTCAGAACGAGAAAATCTCGCTGTGCCCTACCTCCTCCTAATTATATCCTCCTATTTCTAAGCCAAGAACCCTTCTAATATTATAAACATGGAAACTTTCAAACTGAATTATTTATTTATTCATTGCTAATAAGTATCAATGAATAATTATGGATATCAAGGATCATTTTGAAACATGTTAATTTTTTTGAATTTACGCCTCTTCTTCGCGACAGAATAAATAGGTAGACTAAGCGTAGAAATATGTTTGTATGTTTTTGTTCCTTCACGCTGCTGTAACGGCTGAACCAAATGCAATAAAAAATAAAAGCTTATAAAAATCCTTAGATGATTTAACCCAAAATAATTAAATAAATTATAAATATACAAAGTGATTCATAATATGAATACCTACCATAACGAAAGGTGCTTAACTTATCAATTAAAAAAAAAACTTTTAGCGAAAAAAAACAAAATATGTTAGTTCGACATTACTACTTAGAACTACTACTAATTGAGTTTGTCCTGTATCAACCCCGAACATTCATTTTAGCATAGAGTTTTGTTTTTTTCAGTGAATAGGTAATGCTAAATTTCCAAAAGTCGTAGAACAAACTTTGTTGCCATTGGGTGTAGATTAAGCCCCTTTCGGGATAGCATAGGTACTTAATATGAATCACCTTTAAATAAAGTTCGATAGGTATGCATAGATATCATTGTTTTTTATCCATCAACCTACGCTTACCCGTTTTGGGCTGGCCACCCCTACCTAGTAGATATAAGTAAGTACCTACTAGGCCATTAGGCATCCTATTCGTGCCGGTTCGACACTAATGGACTCACCAATAAACTCCGCGAGGAGTGCCTTGCTGATGCCGGCCGCGCCTCCTGCCAGCTCGTCTAGACCCAACTTATTTCCTAATTCACCCATGGTTCTGAAACAAAACACTCCTATCATAAATAATCTTAAATGCGAAATTAACTCTGTATCTCTTTCTGTTTGTTATATTTTCATGACAAGAAAACCGATTTTGAGTTGATATGCAGAGCTTAAATCCTGAGGAAGGGAAGCGAAGCTGCGTGGAGCCACTATTTAATAAATAAATAAATAAACTATACTAGTGGTTTGCCCCGAACTGAGCATTTTCTCTATCTACCTGGGAGAATGTCTATCATGTTTGGGGATTAGATAGATCCTATTTCTCTTCTTTCTATTTAGTTAACTGTCATTTAAAATATTTGTACCTGTCTCGGCACGTCGGCAGTCAGAAAAAGGAATTTAGTTTAATTTTTAGTGTTTAAATTACCTGATATTCACGCAACAAATCTCCTACAAGAACACAAGATTACTGGCACTGAGAGACACTTATATCATTAAAAGCTTAGAACCCAAAAACGTAGTGGTACAAAGCGAAACTTTTTGTACCTATTTTAAATTTAATATTATTTTATGCACGTTTATCGCCGAGTAAGCACGCTACCCTACTACATAGCTTAGGTACATCCTCAATGGGATAATTAATGTCAAGATGAGGAAATAAAACAATTCAATGCAAATGTTTAGGTACTTATTACTCATTGGATTTTTCATTGTAAATTCACCATCAGATGTAGTAAACAAACATACCTATCTACCGACTAAGTTTATAAGTAGTTATTTTAATTAAATGGACGAGGTTCTTCGAGGAATGCATCTTTGTTGAGTCCATCCGGCAAGTCGGCTCATACAAAAAGAAAAAAAAACATCTAACTGAGAACTCTCACCGACTGCCCATCTATTACAAACGGAATTAGAGGCTTTCGTTATACGTTGTTAGTTCGGTAGATCTGATAACATTCTGTTAGTCGATTTACATATTCACCGAATTTATTCTCTACCAAATAATACCAAATTTATTCCTAAATCACAATGGAAACAAAGAGATCGTATGGGGCTGTGATATTTCACTGTCACCTCACAGAGTATTTAGTACTTAAATGAAATAGTAGGTGATACTCTGCAAGTGTTTTCTTTCTAATAATTATAGGTAGAGCCCGTTTGCATGTAAAACTTAGTAGCAGGTTCGACCCTGTTCTTACAAAGTCCGCTTTAGCGTCAGAATAGTAGGGCCTAGGTGTAGCATTCCTCGTCTCTTTTTACCATTTGAGAAAAAAAGGGTACGAACGATTAAGCCAGGCTCAAGCTTTAGAAGACGCTAAACCAGTTTTTTTATGAGAGGGCCATGGGAGGGCTACATATTTCCTCGCTAAGAATTTAAATTACATACTTTTGTCCCCCACATGCACCACATGCATGCAATGTACGAGTACCTAACTAATACCTGCACATCGCAAAACTTACGCGATTCATTTACCTATGTACCTATAACCTCAGAATGTGTTCTGAGTGTATAGCATGGGAGTTTTACTTGTATATTTTTCACAGAATTCAAGGTCTGTACTACGCAGAAGACTTCTATTTAATCTGTGCCCTATACCTTAAATCAAAGAGTTTCATGTGAAATGTAATAAAAGGGTCAGATTAATCCCTTTATTTTGGTTCCGTTCACGCTGGTGTAACGCCGGACGCATCATAGTAATTAGCAGGAAGGAAGGCCCATGGTCCGATTGCCACCCCGGTTCCAATGTGACAATTAGCGGCAAATTGGGAAAGTGGGCATCCGGGCATTAAAATCCTATTATTGCCTTTATGCAACTATGGCTGCATCCCGCGATAAAATGTAAACTAAACAATTGGGTGGAATCTCTGCGTTGTTGGTAGATTTATATGGAGATAGTTTCTCGCACGCTTGGAGCCGATAATCACCGGGAGAGATTAGAGATATTATCGCAACAGAGAACTGAACCAGTCTCGTAAATCTGTTACCGATTCTCGCGTTCATAATTTATCGCTCAAGCAGCTGAAGCAGCAGTTATGTAGGTGTACAAAAACTCCCTTACGATTATGTCATGCAATAAATAGGTGATTGATTGGCCAGGTGATTATCGTAAAGTTAGTCTCTTTACATTGTGAGACATATTGCAGTGATGATCACGAAAACCAATGTTCAAAGTCAATGTGAGATGCGATTCTCGCTCTTCGAAGTGCGATGATCGTACGCGTAGGCTACACGATTCAACTTTCATATTTGAGGCGGGAAACTCTCTATCCAAACGAGGCTTTAGGTTCTTTACACAGGCCGATTTCATCATCCAATCGATAATAGAAAAATATCAATATTCATTTTATCATTATTCTCTTGAAACAAATTACTGTCGTGTAAATCTAGATCGCAAAAGCTTTAGACCTTTTCACGCATGAAGTCCCGCAGAAGGGGCGCTGGCTGTAATTTTGCAATACCTTTGTCATTTTTTACACATTTGTATAAGCTCTATTTTATTATTTTCATCGTTTCAGCCTTACGACGCTCACTGCTGAACATGGCTTCCCTACAGACAGAGCGAATTCCTTATCATGTGGAGGGATTTGCCCATACTCAACACGCTGGACATGCGGGTTGGCGAGCGCAGTTACAGCTATCGTTGTTAAAATGAGGGACGCTGCTGCCCATCCCCTTATTATTAGATTATTTTGCTTTTGAGCCTCACCTAGTTCGATCGGCACCACACTGAAGCTCTACATTCCATTTTGTGAAAAAGGATCATCGAAAAAAATGATAGACACCAAGCCGTGTTTGTTGCTTGGTCGCGAGGAACAGGCATAGCATCACCTAGTTTCTAAGACGTTTCAAAGTGATCCTAGTGATTCTCTTGAAATAAACGCATTTTGACCTTGACTTTGAAAAGCATTAAGGAGGTAGGTATTTATAATTTAGCTGCGATGTTGTGTCTTTCAAATGGGCCACGTAAAACCGTAAAATATGGAATCTCCCGTTTATTAATTATCTCAGCAGCTGCACAATGCAATGCACATAATAAACCGGCTCTTGGCAGTCATCCACGCTACTTTAGGGTCTGCGAGGGCGTCCTCACAAGGTCTGGTTAACCGTGACCGATCGCGATTTCGCCTTACTGGATGCGTTAATAAGGCTTTATACTTGACATTACTTTATCGGTGCTTATAATAAATAAGTACCTATAGTAAAGTTCTATACTAAAGAATCTGATGGCAAATCTCTGGTTATATCTACCAAACTTATAACACCGTCAACACCATGCCGTGTCATGGATGGGGCACGGTCATTTAGTGGTGGTGTAGCGTAAATCATCCTGTAGAATGAGAAAAGTGCCACCCAAGACCTATCTCACCTCATTTACTCATCTCATTTGAGAAAGACAGCGATTAAAATGATAACCGAAGTTCTTCTTAGGTGAGCGAATAGTGTGCAAAAATCAGATTCTGATGAATCTGATTTTTGCACACTGCACTGATTTTGCAGGTTGATGAAAATCAAATACCTAGATATACGTAAATAAATCGAACTACCTATATACGATAATAATACTGAATATCAAAGAACGTGCGAATAACAACAGGTGTAAAGAAAGTGCAAGGTTAGCGAGCGTTAGGTATTGTGTCAATAAAATAGTGCATTTGAGAATATCCTTCAGTGTGTACTGCAAAATGCTATAAAATAACATGGAAAAATCATCATTTCAGCCGTACGACGTCCACCGCTGAACATGGCTTCCCCCTAATTCTAATTCTAATTCTAAATGGGGGAATAAGATCTGCACTGACGTCCCGCGTTGGGGTGTATTGTGCATTGTCCCCCTGCTGACCTCACCCCAGCCAGCCCAACTCCTTAAAGTAACGGAGAAGGACCCTGGGTTGGTGGCAACAACTCTGTCTGTGGCTTCCCCCACAGACAGAGCGAATTCCTTATCATGTGGGGGGATTTGCCCATACTCACCACGCTGGGCATGCGGGTTGGCGACATGGATAAATCAGGAAAATAATGATTGCATGATCTGCAAATATTTGTTCCAGGTCTGGGTGTTGTGGTACCATGGTACTCGTAGTTTCTGATTCCTACGACACAGGGAATCCTTGTGCGGAGTCAGGACTCTGTATGTGACTGTTGAGTGTTATTATTTGTTATTGATTTATTCGGTTCCTGCTACGAAATATCACACAGGGTTATTTGTAAAATACGTAACACCACAGACACCCCAACTGATTTGATATTATTTATAGAGATTAGAGTAGGCAACCAAAGTAAATCATAAATGGCAGGTACAATGTTTGCTGTTGATATACTTGGTAGAGTTTGAACACCGACGTGCTAATGTTTAAGATAACAAACGGCTAGTGTTAGTGACACCTAGTTACCGAAAGATTACCATGATATATATTTTGCATTTTTTAATTAATTATTTGGCTCTTTATAACATTATTATACTACCTAAGTCCTCTAGAAGTAAGTTGAGGCTATGCTTGGTCTCTACCTAGGAGCCTCACTGTGTTCGACCGGCACCACACTGAAGCTCTACATTCCATTTTGTGAAAAGTATCATCCAAAAAGGCAATAAAAAATAAGTGTGTTATTTGTTTACTGATTCTTCTTGGCTTGGTCTATGATTATAATCAGCTCATGGGATAAATACTTAGTAGTAAGCTTACAGCAACAAATTATATTAGGTTGATAAGTTTTCATTGATAAAATGACAAATTTTGGAATTTTGTTTTATCATCATTTACTTGTGATGTTATCTCTTCCAAAAAATATTAGATTAGATTTGTACAGTCGTCTGCACTAGGATACATTTCATAATTTTCTAAATGATGCCACAATTAGTTAAGGTTGGTACACAGTTTAAAGTTGATAATGGAACAAGTTGATGGTGAGTATATAATTTTTGAGTTTTTCTAAGTGAGATGAATAAAAATAAATATGAATAATGATGAATAGTATACGGCGACCTCGGTTCGATTCCCCGTGCGGGACAAATGATTCCTTGAACTACAAATATTTGTTCCGGCCAGGCTATTGTGTAAGCAAAATGGTAATGAAGATCGCATTTTTAAAGATGATTTTATCAATTTTAGCTACATCTGAAGTTTTTCAAACATGAAAAGGAAGAAGCTGAGGTCTTGAAGTTTTCCCTTGTCAAGTTTGGAACGTTTTGAATGTTGCTAAGATTGTTAAAATGACCCTCAAAGTTACGATCTTCATTGCCATTACGCTTACACAATTGCACCACGGGTCTGGGTGTGGGTCACGGGTTGTGGTACTATGGTACTCGTTTCTGATACCCACGATACAGGGAATAATAGTGTAGGGTCAGGACTATGTATGTAACTGTCGAGTGTTATTTATATAATTTCTAAAACGTTTCAAACTGACATAAAGATAACATCTTAGTGCAGGTGACAGTACTATGTGTAGTAGAAAGGTCCCTTCTTGTATTTTATTAGATTGCGTTCCTGTTTCATTTTGATAACGATTTGATATCTATTTGGTTCAAGGGCTATACTAAAAACTTTGTCTACTTACAAAAACAACAATAACTGATGAAAATGAATGGGGAAAATATCGAAAACCATGATAATTTTCGTTTGACGTCATAATTACTGGGTATTTACACTGGGCATTGTTAGAAAAGTACTACCTACACACTAGACTCTGAAAATTTCCAGAGCGAGTAATGGGTGACTTCGACCTCGAATATTCAAGCTCAACCTGTGGCTCTACCAAAACTGATCGTTATCACCTTATGTTTGTAGGTACCTAAGTAATTACCTACTGAAAACACTATAATTATCGGTAGGTAGGTAGTTAAACAGACATTGATGACATGTCAGAGAAATTACCGGTAAAAGTTCAAGGTGCGTAAACAGATGTCATTGTGGTGACCCCGACTGATTTTACCCTAATTTATGTAGATACTAGCTGTACCCGCGGTTTCACTCGCGTGGAGACACAGTGTAGAGACGGAGACACGCCTCTAACTTTTGTTCTAACAGCCCTTTCACACGGCAACATCCGTTTTTTGCAGGGTCCTGTTTAGTTGTGTACATGCTTCAATACTAGCAGTCACACGAGTATCCTGTTTACAGGATACTGATGTGAATGTTAGCAACTGTTAGTATTGAAGGACGTACTCGTACACTACGTGTGCTGGTTGCCGTGTGAAAGGGCTGTAACTCAAACTTCAATAATTTTTTTCACATCATTATACGTGGATGTTTAGGTTCGCTCACACTTTTACCTATATCATAAATTTTTGTTAAAAATATTATATTTGCAAAGTTACAAATCATTATTCGCATTAAAAGTTTTTTTTCATACAAACTTCGAAATAAATTAATGTATAATTTACCAGCTAGCGAACTGGAAGAGGCAGCCTGTACCTGTGCTTACAATTTAAAGGGATGTCTTCTTACACCCTCTAGAGCACTCAGTGAAATCAAACCATATATGTACCTCTAACAGTGAAATCAAATCATTAGCCATATGCCGAGTAAGTATTTGAGTATTCAAACAATGCTACCAATTCGTTTCGATTTGCCTTTATACTTAGGCACATTGAAACGACACGCACGTTTCAAATAACTTATCCTGGACATAGACTACTAAATAGTTATACCCATTAATATTAGTAAGTAGGTATACTGTAGATATTACTACCGACACAGTGAAATAATATTCTAAATAATTAATATATTATTCCTTCCTTTATTATTGTAGCCTAAACTTCATCAAATTTCACTTCCACAATCGTAGTAGGTCTCTACCTAATCTTTTTTTTTATTAATAACACCCAACAGCCCCGCTCTAGGATTTCCTGTGTCGTGGGTATCAGAAACTACGAGTACCATGGTACCATAACACCCAGACCCGATACCGGATTTGTAGATCATGCAAACATTTGTCCCGCAGCGGGTATCGAACCCGCACCCCTTGCGCCACAAACGGGCTCTCCTGGCGCAATATGATCTGACGAGTTTATTTTAATGGTTTCTCAGGAACATTGCTATCGTAACAGGTTTACTGGCATTGACTTTCGCAAAAACTTGGATAAACCGTTACAAGGCTGTTACTTGGTTTCAGACTGCGGCGTTAAATCATTTCCCTTCCCTCAAGGAGGTCGAAGACCTTCGCGGTTTACATAAAAAATATTACTTACCTCATATGCCTATACAAGGTGATTAATAATATACTTTCCCGAAAGGCGTTTATTCTACCCAATTGACAATAGGTACCTACCTACTCACAGTTTGTTCTACGACTTTGGAAATTCGTCTAAACTAAACACTAGGTATGCAAAAACCAGGTGTTTTGGGGCCAAATCAGTTCAAACTCAATTATTCAGCTGTAGGTAGGTAACTAAATGGTAACAAACTTGATGTCGAACTTTTCGTATATTCAATAACTCGTTATAAAAATGATAAAAATACCAAAAACAGCTAATTTGAAAAAGTTCAGAAAAAAATATTGAAATATTTTCGCTAATATTCATTATTTTTATTGATAGAAAGAGCGATTCGATTTCGGGGTATACCTATCAACATAGTATGAATCACCTTGTCTTATTCTAGATCAAAGAGATCACTACAATATGCCTTTACTAGCTTATAAAATTTTGATTGCGATTTCTGTGTCTACTTAAAATTAATTATTTTGCAATACTGAACCTTATTTTTCATAGCACCAGTTTATTAAGTCCGTTTATTCTCCGCTTGAGAATATAGGCGCGATCGCAATCTAGATAAGAACTACCTAGGTACTCAAGGCTTGAAATATTATCAAATAAGGTAGGCTGCTAAGCCGAATTCAAAATTAGCATTTTCTCGACAAGTCACTTTAGCTTGCTTTCTTCAGAAAATGCATTTAATTTATATAAGTGAATTATTTTTTAATCGTTTAAGAAGGCCACATTTTTAATCTCTCTCTGAAAGGGCAAGGGTATTTATTTATTTATTTAATACTTCCACACTAAGCTTTGTGTAAGGAGGACATAATTAATTAATTAATATCTTTATTTCAGGCTACTTGACATATTACACAAACATGTGTAATATGCCATGGCCCATATTAATAAATACCTTACAGACTAACATACATATAATATTAAACTTAAATAACTACACCACATCTAGAGTCAGGGACTTTCTTGATCGTGAGCGCCTCCCTGTAGCGACGGTAGACAACTCCAGCTGACCAAAATTCGGGCGCGAGGAACACCTCTTTGTACTTGGCAGCTACCTGGAGCACGTAGGACTTGAAGTTAGTCGCCCTACTCGACTCCAGGCGTTTCAGGCCATGTACAAGAACCTCTGGAGCTGGACTGATCCGACGACGGATAATAACGACGGATAATGCTAAAGCATTCTCTACCAGTCATCCTGGGCGTTCAAACAGACGGTGAGGCGTGACAAATAAACTGAACTTAGAAATAACTTAGTACCTAATTATGGGTATGAGTAGTACAACCCAATAAAGAGCAAAACGAGGACCTTCGAGAACCTAGTATCTCTGATCTCATTCGTTTTTATCGGTCAAGATAACGTAACCCGTGTAGGTATCTTCGAATCGGATAATAAAGATATCAGGATTGTAAGATTATGCTAGCAATAGGTACTAACCCAAGTCTTATCATTCTTTATATCATAAGTAGGTATAACAGAATTTGGGAGTTATTTATAATCTTTTGGCAAAACGCCGCCATCACACGTTTAGTAGGGGCAAATGTTTTGTTTGACGTCATTTTGTGTAAAGAAATTCCTCTGTTTGTGTTTTCTTTGCAAAGGATTATTTTGTTAGTAGATTATAAACTTCCGTCTTGCATAAGCAGTTAATTGTCATGTTAGTTGTGTTGTGACTTTCCAAGGTGAGATCAGCGTTAGTATTCTGTTCCAAAGGTCCCTAGGGAAGAAATGTTGCATCGCATCGGGCAGCCTTCTCCTTCCATAATCAGCCAGTCAGTTGGACAATTGACTTTGGACAAAGGACTAGGAGAGTCATAAATACGACCTCCGCATAATATACTTTGTTATTATTTCGAAAAGTGCATAGGTACATATTTTTGTTAGGAATCATATAGATATAAGTACAAGATGCTTAATAACATGTATTACTTAATACCGAAAGGGGCTTCTTTCGCACCCAATTGGCAATAAAGGTTGTTTTATAATGTTTGAAAATTCATCATTTTTCATTAAAAGTGAAAACACTACAAATCAGTTATTCAATTATTCAACAGATTTAGATAGAAATCTTGATATCGAACTTCTTGTATGTTTAATAATTCGTTGTAATTGTAAACATTATAAAATGATAAAGACTAATGATCATTTGTAAAAGTCCAGGACAATCATTTCAATAGGTAGGTACGCTACTATTATTTGTCAGTCCCCAGTCCTTTATCCAAAATCTGCTCTGTCTCCTTAGCCTAGTCGGAAAGCTTTTGAGCTAAGTGAAACATATACATATTGAAATCCCACTAAGGGTGGATTCGACCAAACTAGTATAAGCCTTATCCATAGAATAAAATGACAAATTACTCTAGAGTTAGCCTGTTTTCCAGGGAGTTATCCCAGGGATTGTTACTCTAGCATAACATAGCGTTTGGTCGAATACACACTAAGTATTATTTTCCCGTGATGTTATTTTGATAAAACTTCAACGCGTGCTTCACCCCAATAGGTTTGAATTTTTGAAATCCCTTTCTTAGTGTACCCCTACATTGGAAAAGGCCCTCGAATTTCAGGTTTCTAGGACTATGGTTTTGGCAGTGCATTGATTGTCAGTCAGTTAGCAAGTCAGTCAGTTTATCAAGAGTTTTTTATAAATTGATATGACGCACTTCACCGGATACAATGGTTACAAAGGAAATTACCACGGTCGCTTCTGATTAATCGGCTCGGCATTTGATAATTACTTCGAATGGAATATAGAAACGGGTTAAAAGATTTCCGTCATTAATTCCAATTATTTAAATTAGTTGTAGGTATGTATGCATGTAGCTCAGAAGGCAAATAATGTGTGCAGTGGATGCAGATGGCACTCGCGTTATTCATCCCTTCGTAGAATTGCATTTACAATATATTCTGAGATCATTTTTAACGAGGAAATAACAATATAGAAACAATTTTACTGGAAACAATACTGTGTTAGCATTAAGGAAAATCAATGTTAATTATTAATTAGCTTTTTAAATATATATCTAATGTATCAAATTTATTTTGACACAAAGCTATTATATATATAATAGCTTTGTGTCAAAATATATAAAAACCGATGCAACTTTTTTTTTAAAACTACCCTCAGGGTGTTTAATTAAATATGGGATGAAAGTTTATATGGGATTTTTTTTGCAGGTTTCTTATATAGAGTTAACATTTGATGGTGATGGTAGGTAGAAGCGTTATGAAGTTGGGAAAGAGCTGCATAATAAGTGTTATCATTTGGCATGGATAATGGAAAGTAGTCTAGGTAGGTATAAACAAACGCGGACGAAGTCGCGAGCGGGACAACTAGTTTAAAATACATTAATAACACCCAACAGTCACATACATTGACCTGACCCCACACTAGGATTCCCTGTGTCGTGGCTGGGCAGCGAATTTGGTTAGCATCTCAGATTCGCCACCCAGGCCTGAAAAGGAAATAAAAATTAAGAATTTCTTGTACCTAATACTTACGCGAGTGAACTGACCAAGATCTTCTCACACTGATAAGTTGATAATAATATTTTTTACTAGTTGTACGCACGCGGTTTCACTCGCGTGAATTCACAGTATAGAGAAAGCAGCCTTTAACTTTCGTGGTAACTCAAATTTCGTGTTTTGGAAATCGCTGATATCAAACATTGTTATTAAAAATATCTTTGCAAAGTTTCAAATTAATATTTGCATTAAGAATATATTTTTCATACAAACTTCGAAACCCTCTATAATCCCCCCCCCACCCCTTAAGGGGGCGCGATATAAAAATTTAGACCATAATCAATAACTTTGTAAAATTATTAGCCCGGACAAATAAACAGATAGACAAATAAATAGACAGACTTCCGATTCAAATATTTTGAAGAAGAAAGCATATGTGTACAGAATTTCTGTACACATATGTACACATAGTTCTTTTTTTATATGTATATCCATACTTATAAAACAAATGAAAATGAAGACAAGATTGTCGTCGTATTGAAATTAATTGTGAAGATATGCGAGTTGCGTGCAGGTTTCAATTACTTAATAAGTTGATAATAATGCTATTCACTGATATGTTTATATTCATTGTGGAGATATTCTAATTGCATGCAGTTTTCAATTAATTCGCCCGCTGACGATGCTCTAACGATGTTCTAAGACCACGCTTGAATTAGACTTGCATGCCTCGGAAATTGTTGGGGCGCACGGTACTAGGACAATGCAACCACAGGACACGAGACTGTCACAAAACAGTTCCACCAATCCAATCACCAATATTTTCAAGTGGTGAAAGCTTAGAAATAAACCGCACCACAAGTACCAAGAGACGCGTGGGCAAATAGGCCCGTTGTGGAAACTCTGGTGGAGTGACACCTAAAAATTCAAAGACATTGTGGCATGTGCACGAAAGGAGCCTCTAAGAGGCGCACTTTAATACTTTCACTACACTGATTCTTTCACCGGTCATAGGCCCTTTTCAGGGCCGCAACCTGGTGACTGAGCTAATACAGGATCACCAAGAAAGCATCAGTGACACGACAAGCAAGCATCGCCTTAACTTTTAGTGACATTAGTCCATGTCCGGAGTGAAGACATCAAAAGGAATGAAGCTATACCGTCGGGATCCCTTGGGGTGGCGCGCCGTGGCCGAGAACTGACTGACTATCTATTGCTAATTTTCTAGAAGCCTATCCATTACGTCCAGTGGTAGGTACCTAGTGTAAAGCTGCTACTTCTTGCTACAGGTGGGAATGAGGTAATCATCGGTTTCCCTTAGGGAGGCGCGCCCGTGTCGTGACTGCTGACTGACACTCATTACAATAGCTATGTTCTTAGAAGCTCATGTTATTTATTGCCAATTCTATTAGGTTCTATTAGGTCACGGAAATTGTAGCCTAGTTTCTAGGTAGGTATTATATAAGGTTTATAAAAAAAAATCTTTATCGATTCTTACTCCTATTTCACTTGTCATCAAGCTTGTACAGTTTATATCAAATACTTACAAGAAAACGGGAATCTCATAAAAATAATTCGTCTCATTTGGCCATTCCATGGCAATAAAATAAAGGGTTTATACCGCATTGCTTTTTAGTCACTTCCGTGATTGTTATCTCGAAAGTATAAAATACCCCAACATTATCATTTTCCGCGTCTTGTCTCAGGGTTCAAGGATCAGACACGGGCTGGTACGATTTGTCACCCCAGCGATTTATATATTTATAACCCCTATTAATATACCTGCTAAGCTTTTGTACGCACGCCTGCCAGGACAATTACCTACGTAAATGAATTAACTCACCCACCGATCATAAAATAAACAAATCTTTAACAAGTGTAAATTGTTGCTTTGTGGTATTTAAGCACAAAACAGCAAATACCCCTAAGTAAACTTAGATCATTGTTATTTTAAAATACTTTTTTATTGTAAGAACTTAAAGAAATAACGGTATTATCGAATGTAAAAATGCAAGGGGCATGGGAGCAAGGCTGCAGCAGGGAAACGACGAAGTCTCGAGCATACCTAAAGAGATTAAGCAATACCCACAAATAGTCAAAATTTAGAATATTTTTTAAATAAGGGCCTAAGTTATGTTCATCAAATCTATAGTCCAATTATTTTAACGAGTACCGTGTTACATTGGACATTACAGTAGGCACTGGTCGATGAGATGAAAAGGTAATTTGATTCTTCACGCGCCACTTGCAGCCTTGTTTATGATGTACCTAGGTACATGGGTAGAGGTGACCGTAGAGTTCGATGACATTGGTTGAATGTATAAAAGAGGTACCTCTCTAACGCTTAGTGTATCTCTAGAGAGCATGATGGTCGAGGCTCTTGGAGTTAGTGAAGGATCATGATAGTAAGTTAGGGGGCTTATGCTCTAAGGTTAAACCGGCTACCTTTAATAGAGGTTTTGAAGAGAGGTTAATATACTTATAATAGCTATAGCTTGGAGTCGCCGTTGTATGTTTGTATCTATATGTGTTAGAGCATAACTTTCTAACCGACAATCCGATCTGCATGGATTTAGTAGGTAAACAGGTTATGGACTATTAAGATTTTGATTTACTGATAAGAAATCGGCCAAGGGCTTGCTTAGATATAGGGGTCCAATAGCGGGTATAAAAAAGTTATAGCACATGAAGTGTGGTGTCATATTATATCATGGTTTTAAAGATTCAAAAGGCGCAAATATGTTAGTCTTGATAGTCTTACATATTTGAGCCTTTTGGGGTTGAGACCCTGGGTCCGTGGGGAAACGGGGCCCTCCGGGTTTTCAAAAAGATATCAGGACGTCTGATCGAATCGACGCGGGTCACGCGGCGTGACCCGAGAGCTGGCTCTTATTTGGCCCAGCGAATTAGCATTGCCATCCAGCGTGGCAATTCCGCCAGCGTCTTGGGGACGCTTCCGACTGGTAGTGATCTGGATCAGTTGAGCTATCTATAGATCGTTTGTAACGGTCTTTAGATGGCTCAACTGTTTCTTGTGTATTTTGTAAATATTAACTTGTATTAGTTTTAAGTTTCTTTCTGTAAATAAAGTTACGAAAAAGTAACATTTATAAATAAATATAAAGTATAACGTGAGCTCCCGTTCGGTAAAGTTTCAATAATTACGTAGTTCAAGTAATATTGGATATTAGCAAAGACATTATTAATACAAAATATTAGTTAGAAGAACATTCTATAGATAGGTTTTCAAAGTTTATCCTACTAGCTTCCGCCCGCGGCTACCTACTTAAAAAGTAGCCTATATCTATTCTAGGTATAGAACTCTTTATATTCCAAGTTTCAACGAAATCGGTTGTGCCGTTACGGCGTGATTGACTATCAAACATCTAAACATCCTCACAAACTTTCGCATTTATAATATATGTAGGATACTCAGATAAGTATATTATCTAACATAAAGTAGGATAGTAGGCTTTATGCCTCAACGATCATCAACTTTTACCGGACATTGCGAGATCTCAGTTCGGGGTGACTAGTCTATTCACAAAACAAAAAACCCATGACGTGACGTCATTTTTTTCTAGGTATAGAACTCTTTATATTCCAAATTTCAACGACTTCGGTTGTGCCGTTACGCGACTATCAAACATCTAAACATCCTCACAAACTTTCGCATTTATAATATATGTAGGATACTCAGATAAGTATATTATCTAACATAAAGTAGGATAGTAGGATTTATGCCTCAACGATCATCAACTTTTACCGGACATTGCGAGATCTCAGTTCGGGGTGACTAGTCTATTCACAAAACAAAAAACCCATGACGTGACGTCATTTAATCAAGGAAAGAAATCAATTTAGCTCTCAATTATTGTGAGTCATCTAAAATGTTTTTATGATAAAGTATTTCAATAGTGCCGTGGTAAGAAATCAGATTAATTTGTAGATACCTAAGTAGGTAATTATTTTATTCCTGATAACATCAAATTATAATGTAAGCCGTGGTGGCCCGGGCTGAAGAATAGGCCCCTCCATATCTCCTCTTACGACATCCGCGGATAGGTCCGCGGATGTCGTAAGAGGCGACTAAGGGAAAAAAGCTAGGGGATGGGCAGCAGCATCCCTCATTTTAACAACGATAGCTCTAACTGCGCTCGCCAACCCACATGCCCAGCGTGGTGAGTATGGGCAAATCCCCCCACATGATAAGGAATTTGCTCTGTCTGTGAGGGAGGCCATGTTCAGCAGTGGACGTCGAACGGCTGAAATGATGATGATGATAATGTAAGCGCGATTAGGTCATCATCGGCAGCCTGAGGAAGTCCACTGCTAGACTTAGGCCTCGCTCAAAGAGTACCACGATGAACGGTTTTCCTTCTCCATCCACCGACATCCCGCAATCATCACAATGTCGTCGGTACATCGGGTGGGGGACCTTCTGGCACTGCGCCGCGCCGTTCGGTTCGTGGGCGGGCACCATTCAAGTACGTATATTCCACAACGGTTAGGTACCAATAGTTACATAGGTAAATATGTTGATGTTTACCTATGTTATGTGGCTTTAGTAAATAAATAAAATTAGGTAACATCTACAAAAACTCACACTGAAAACAAGTTGTGTGGTATAACATCGTGTTCCGTTACTAGTGTACAATACCTGAAGGGGCTTTATGTATCACCAAATAGAAAAAAAATAACGGGAAAAAATTACAGATATTTCCCCAAACTTTTTCAAATCAGCTGTTCTATGTATATTTACGATATTTTTAACTATATTAAACGTACGAGAAAGTCGACATCAAGATTGCTACCTAAAACTACTGAATTTTTGCATAATGTTTTTTCAATGAAAAATATCGAATTTCCAATATTTGTAGAACAGATAATGCCAATTAGATAGATAGCCTATAGAATAATCCCTTTTCGGGATAAATACATATTATTAGCGTACGCCCGCGGCTTTGCTCGCGTGGTATCTTGATAAAAAGGGCAGTTTTGAAAAACCCTTAAATACATATTTCATTATTTGACTTTATGAGTATTTGCACCAAGTTTCAGATAAATCTCTCCATGCGTTAAGATTCTCCTATACAAACTTTGACATCTCATTACACCCTTTCAAGGGGTAGTTTAGAAAATCTAATAATACAGTTTTTCCTTATTTTTATCATTCATTATTTTTAGTTAGTTTCAAATCTGTAGGTTCAAGTAATACGATTTTTCATACAAACGTTTTAACCCCTTTTCACCCTCTTAGGAGTTGATATTTAGAAAATCCCTCCTTAGTGGACGTGTTTGGCATATAAGGCAGCTACTGTCCAAATTTCAGCTTTATAGCTTCAGCGGTTTGGGCTGTGCGTTGATCGTGGAATCAGGCCTTGTTCTTTTATATATACAGATGAATCATCTTTTATAAGCTATTTATTTTAAAATAGTATCTACACGCCACCAAAATGTAATGAAATAAGTAACTTAGTTTATAGTCATTGTCAGTAACAGCATCGTGCAGCACAACTTACAACCGGACGCTGCCGTGGGCTCTCAATTATCTTAGGTAGGGGTTTTTTATGATTCCCCTTAGGCGTTGGTTAATAATAGATACGAAGCCTCAAACCTCTTGAGCCGAATATAATTGTATCCCACGAATCGAGGAGGAAAACGATGGGGTTTACGCTCTGTAAGTCCAATGACGTGTCCAGTCTTGTCTTACTTCTCTTTCTGACTACAAAACGTAGAAAGAGATAGAGCGTATCCATTATTTTTTTTCGTAGACACTCTTTCATTGTTACAATTCTTACAACACCTACATAAGAAATGATACTCAGTATAAAAAATCTAATACCTTCGTGCAATGGTCTGCGGTTAATGATCGACTACGTAATGTGATTTTGAATCTCACCCATTATCTCTAGGTAATTTTTCCATAGTGTGTAGTCATGAAGCATCAAACTCTATCTCATTTAATAATTACAATATAATATAATATTTAATAATTACAAACATACATCCATATTCAACTTCCTGCCTATACCTACAAAACTTATCTACTATACACTACAACACGTCCTAAATCTAAATTTATATAATGATAGGTACCTAGCCTGGCACAGTTAAGACATATTGTTAGTTATATTACACTGTTTGGTACCTAAGTTGACCAGGCAGCGGCATGGGGCCCGGTGTCGTGTAGCACAGGTTTTTTAAACCTATTTCAGGCACCGCTCTCACAAAACAGGTTTAACTTAACTACCTACAATACTTATATTCTGCTGTATCCCATCCATTACTGTTAACCTTTGTTGAGAGAAATTAATACATATTCTATTCTATTCAAAAAAAACTCACCATAATAACATTATTGATGCAGTAGATATAAGTATAAGCATCTTTAAATATGTTTATGAATAAATTAGATGATTAAATTTTAAATCATGCTTACTACTATTACGATAATTCTAATATTAAAACAAAAAAAAATACGTTATGCTTGCTTACGACCATGAACCGGACAACGCAGTGTTGGAAGGCCCCCCACCCCATGGACCGACGACATTGTGAAGGTTGCGGGAAGTCGGTGGATGGAGAAGGCTCAAGGCCGTTCATCATGGCACCCTTTGGGGGAGGCCTATGTTCAGCAGTGGACTTCGTCGGGCTGATGATGGTAATAATGATGATGGCTTGCTGCATTTTAGAGATTGACAAGCGACATCGTTGGACTTAATCGATTGGCCCTCTAGCTGGCCTTTTTTGTTACTCTTATATACTAAGTTGTGGATAACGTTGTGGACTACATTATTAATAATTTATTGCATATGAAATTATGTACCTACTACTCACTGTAACAAACAACTACATAAATAATGTAGTTGTTTGTTGTTCCTAAACAAATAAATAAATAATAAAAATTATTTAGTTACTCTACAGGAAAACATGAAGGTTCTACTTCTTAGTATCAGTGTACGCTATGAGTAGAGCGAACTCATTTCCAATAATAAATATCATCTAAGTATTTTTTTATGTTGTATGCCGTCATATCTTACTTCATAATTCCACCTCATATTGTGGTCATACCAAGTTATTAAAATAATAATTTCTATGGTCATCCATCCATCATAAACAGCCTACATACACAAACGATGACGAGCACTGCCGCCTTTTGTAGTGGGTTTGAATAATCTGATCAAGCAACCAAGTTCATATCTTGGATTGTTCCTGCGCCTGCGCACTCGGCTTCGCTCGCGTGGTTCCTAGAGAAAAAGTTCGGTTCTTACCCTAAATGCTATTCTAGGAACTGTATCTATTCCAAGTGTCATCGAAATTGGTTGAGCGGTTACGGCGTGATTGAACCACAAACATCAAAACATTCTCACAAACTTTCGCATTTATAGTATTAGTAGGATTGCTTCTATTCCTAACAACATTCTAAAATGCGATTTCGTATTATAATACCAAATGACACCAATTAAATCATCTCTAGATAGGGTTGCCAGGTGAGTCGCGAAAAAATACCGGACAAACCCAAGGGTCGAAGAAAATACGGGTTTTTTTTATACTAATAGTTTTTATTTATTAATCTACATCACATAAATCAACGAAATTAGTAACAAAATGTGGTCGCCATGACAGACAGCGAGCGAGGAGCGCGCGCGAGTTTTGCGTTTCAGAGGAATCTCATTCATTCAGTACCGACTTTCCTCAAAATACCGGATATTGCTCTGTCCGGTATGACCATTTATTTTTTTCCGGACAGGCCTCAAAAATACCGGACATCTGGCAACCCTATCTCTAGATTAGCTCTTGGCATATCATTTACTTACGTGTTTCGAGTTTGGGATTGTAGTTATGCCACTTGCTTACCTCTTTTGTGTAAGGGTCACCAAAGGATCTTAGATAAGGTGATTTATAGTATTCCATCCCGAATTATTCTTTTAAGAAAATGAAAGAGAAGAAGAACAAAAAAATATTTAAATATATTTTGAGAATTTATTCCCCGAACTTTTCCAAATTATTTGTTTTAGTTCCTTTTGAATATCATCTTATTACCTACGAGAAGTTATATCAAGATTAGTACCTTAAATAGCTGAACAATTGAGTTTAAACTGATTTTTGCATAGTTTTTTCAATGAAAAATGTTGGATTTTCAAAATACGGTGGTAAGTAGTTTAAACTATATCGCCATATCGCCAATTGGGTGTAGAATAAGCCCCTTTCGGGTTAGCATACATATTATGAATCACCTTGTAGTTCCCGTCACGAGTCGTGAGGGCTGAGGCCTGAGCGGTAGCAGTGGGGAATCTCACGCATGTTCACTTTCAAACAAAATTCTATGAGACACCTCAAAATCGACTACTGCGCATTGACATGCTCAGTCTCAGCCTTCACGACTCGTGACGGGAATCGTACACAGGTACGCCTCCTCGCCACTTCAGCGCAAGAAAAAGGTGAATCACGCTGTTATAATTAGGTACGTGTCTCTGACTTTTTGCGTCTCGTAAACCAGTTCCGTTTTCAATGTCACAACATGGAACAAATCGCTTAGTTACGTCTGACTACAATCAATTACTTGGACACTTAAAAATAATACAAAGTTACTGACATAGCATTTAAAATCTGCCACTTATTGAATTCTTTTATTTTCTTGTTGACAAGATCAGATGTGATCATTAGGTAGGTATATTTGAAAATAGTTGCATATATTATTAAAAATAAAGGTCGTAACTTGTAGGTCAGGATGGTGTTTGATTGAAGTAATGATGCGATTAGTGGCGAAGTCTGCAAAGATAGACTGAAATCGTAATAATAGTACCTAAAGTGTCGCAGTTTTAACGAACGCCTTGCAATTCTTCAATAACCTCATAAAAATAACATATTCATAAAATAAATGAGGTTCAAGGCAAAAGGTAATTGTAAGCGGTGTTCACATAACATCGCCGGACATCCGGTCCGCATTTCCTGCAGCTTGGTAGGGCGGGCGGAAATGCTCCGCCCACCACGATGGTTCTAGGTTCATTACCATAACTAATTTACTTTTTCGCCCCTAGACTAACTATTGCGAAATCTAGAACGGTATAAATAAAACGACATGAAAAACTTCATTTTTTCTACTAAACTCTTGGTTAAATAGGTTTAAGTACCTATTAAGGGCGTGTGTTTGTGTCATCATAAGTTAGCGTAAGTATATGCAAAATATAAAAGCATACTCACACCTATTTATAGAATTTATAATCGCTTTTAGAATTTATAAGCTCATCAAATCATTATACAAGTGCCATAAAATGACGGTCTCAAAAATGAGGAGTGCCAGCCGTTTATCAAGATTTGTTTTTATCAACATACAGTATGTTCTACCGTGACAGTATCACGACACTGACCGTCCTGCTGACTGACATAGATCAACACACAACACGTCAGTCGCATGTCAGATGTAGACAAGGACCACCATAGAGAGGATCCCACGGGAAAGGAAGGACCACGCGGCAGACCAAGACGACGACGCCGACGGAGAGACGGTGAGAGATGAACTCGACTGTAACTAAACATAGAGTAGCTCATAGAGAGGAGTGAAAAGAAGGTAGGAGGCTTTTGCCGTGAAGCTGGATGGACAGGCTTCTAATAAAATACCGTAAATAAAACCATAGATAAAAAAAAAATTGTATCAAAATACATGTTTGCGGTACTTATGAATGTAAGCTAAGGCACGTATTCAGAGACACGACTCAAGCATAGATTTAATCACAGATCAGCTGAACTCTATTTAAGTTTTGAATCTCTTCTCAAACATAACTTTTATTCAAGAACGGTACTTAAACTACTCTCCGCTGAATCGAGTCTCAAATCTGTACTCAAATGTTCTCGTTTACATTTTGATTTATTTATAATTTTCGATCCGTTTTACGCAGAAATTCAAACAGCCAGGGTGGAAATAGAACAGAACTATAAAGTGAAGTATAAATATGCATAATGTCATTTGATTAATGTTTAATCAAATCTAAACTCAAGCACCGATTTCGTCTGATTGACGTTTCAGAATAAGCATTTACTCAGGTGAACTGTGATCATTGAATCTAAAATATGTACTGTTCAAGAATTAGAATCTCGACTCAAATCGAGATTTAAGTACAGATCAATGCTTGAGTCTTGTCTCTGAATACGAGCCTTAGTCTAACAAGTTGAGATTGAATTATTGTACCTGAGGGAGTTCTGTCCCCCGCACTAGGTCTCTATTGAGCCTGTATAGCAGGGTCACAGTGACTCGTCTCGGACTCTCTATCTATAAAAAACTAGTTGGATATGGAAGTAAAATAATATTGGCGTATCTTCCCAACATACCGAATGAGTTTCATTACTATACTAGATAACTAAGGTCTACCTAGCAGGAGATTTATAATGAGTAGAGAAAGTAAAAAAATAAAAGGAAGTAGCCTGTCTCAGTGTGAGTGAATGTGGTTATGTGTGTAGGGTGTGAGTATGTTAGGTGAGTGTGTGTGACGTGGGTGAGTGTGTGTGACGTGGGTGAGTGTGTGTGCGCACGGTGTACATGTGAGTGCGTTTGTATGTGTCAGTGTTGTATTTAACAAGCAGTATCCATTAGAATCTCTGTTTTACTGTAGCTTAATGTAGATAGAGGTAAAATGTAAAATTATGTAGGTTCATCAAACTTTTGGTCTAAGCTAGGCTAATACCAAACTTATAATGAGCCAACCGAGGCATGTTTCTAGTTAATGCATAGTGATTGGTTCGTGTCTGGTTTAAATTGAAGATATTGAGCAAAATAATCCGAATCCATTTTGCGACTACTTTAATTTTGCCAAGTCATCTAGTTATTTATCTGGGAAATCCACGTTTTAAAGAGCCGTCAATTATTTTGCAGTTTATATTATTTTAATGAATGTCTAGGTGACCGTGGTTCGCCGGTGTCGGTTAAGATTAGATACTGTTGATGGATTTATTAAGTAGTTATTCTTTATTTATATCTGCAAATGCAAATCTACCACTGCAATGCAATTCTAATACGAATAGCTGCCTACTGAATGGTTAATTATTTAAATCTAGGCCAGTGCTAGTAGGTAGTTATTTATTTTTAGTTCTTCATTAGGATGAGGAAAATAAAACAATGCCACGCTAAGGTATTTGTTCTACGTGTCTATAAGTAACTTATACAAAATGTATAGGTAATTTTATGTTACTAGTTACAAAAATCTAATCACGTTTTGCATTATGAATATCTAAGTAAGATACGCAACTAACGCTAAATCACTCTATGTATAGAAAGACTGACAGACAAACGTGATGATATTTTCAATGAATATTTTGGCTATAAGATTTGCAAATCGAATAGTATCATTAGACTTAATATTCATTTTAAAATGGGTAACTGCCTGGGTGATTGAACTCTTAACAAAGTTGCTGCAAGGTTGCTGCTAGGCACCGATAATTTTCGTACTAGCATAGACTCGAACCCGCAACTTTGTCTTGCAACTTTGATGTGATTTCCCGTTTGAGTCCGCCACAGTTCGAGTTGATACTATGTGCTGAAGTTTCAGCTTGCTGGCCCCGGCTGACTAATAAGCCCCTCCTTATCTACCTACCCGTGGATGCGGTAAGAGGCGACTATGGGGAAAAAGCTAGGGAATGGGCAGCAGCGTCTCCTATTTTAACAACGATACCTCTAACTGCGCTCGCTAACCCGCCTGCCCAACGCGGTATTGGCAAATTTCATCAGTGGACGTCCTACGGCTGGAATGATGATAATGTCAACTTGAAGCAAATAAGGGTATCAACATTAGCTGTTGCGTGTAATTAGTTCTTATGGTCGCATCCGTTCCGGAGACGCACAGTAGCTAATTACAGAACCAGGCAACTTCTAGACAAAGCTAGCTGTCACAGTTTATCATGCTTACAAGTTACACTGGCTTCAATACAAGATACAAGCGTGTCACGGCCGACACCCGACAGTGCTACCCGCATTGTGTTAGTCGTTAATGCACACATGGTTATCGTGAAAGGCTACTGTTCTCTGCAAATGTGTTTAAAAGTGCTTGCATGGGACATATTAGGTACATACAGACGGTCTGGAGCTGTAAAATGAAAGTTTTTATGAGCGCGTGTCTCCATAAACAAACCGTACGTCAGACTTGGTTAATCTTATAAAATTAGGCATAAGATTGCGAGCATCATTTTCCTTATTGCTCTAGTCTTCAATACTATTCATAAAATTTCGTAGTATTTGGTAGAGATGTGTAAAATTAGGTTTCTACAACCGGAAAACCGCAACTGAAAGAGATACTGATTTTCAACCATGAAGAGTGACGCAGATTTAGATTTAGGTATACATTTTTACCCTATTCGGTAGGTATTCGGTAGGTACCTATATAGTGAATAATTTGAACCTTGGTGAAACCCAATAGAATAAAATGAAATGAATGAAATAATGAAATTAGATGTAATAAATTTATTTTGACAAACACAGAGAGAAGACACAAAAAAAATAATAGATTAAGGATAAAGATAGGGAAATAGATAACTCACAAATATTAAACAACAACACTTTGATGTAGTGCGTTTCCAATATTTAGCTGCTCCAATAATTAGTCTCCCGTATTGTGAGAATCAAAAAAGGCATGGTCTCAGCTTATTGCCGCTACACATTATGATAACAAACAGCGGCGCTGGTTTTTGGACCAAACCTTAAATATAAATGAGTATTTCTTTTTATAACAAAAATAAATTTTAATTCTATAAAGAAAATACAATACTTAATTACCCATTTCGACAATATTTAATAAATAAATATTGTCGAAATGGGCTAAGCACATTCTGTGATTTCAAAGATCTTGGAGCAGCTACGTAAGCTAGAGATCCTACTAATTAAAAATTTACGTATTGTAAATGCGAAAGTTTGGATGTTTGTGGTGAGCCGATTTCGATGAAACTGGACATAGATAAGAGTTCTTTACCTAGAATAGCATATAGGCGACTTTAATCTAGGTACGCCGAGAGCGAAGCCGCGGGCAGAAGATTTTGAGATTGATTAAGATAATTATAACACAACAAATAATAGGGTTTTTATCCACTGACATTATGGATATCTAGGCACAATATTTTAGAAAAAGGAATGATGTAAAGATGTTTTTAGATACCTAATAGCTACATAAAACCCTAAATTTCAATAGGCAGATATATCCTTTGCAGAAAAGAAGCTTAAAAATATGTTTTCAATAGGCAGGTAATCAGAATGTTTCGCATAGCAATGCGTAAGCAATTGTTAACAAGAATCTGTAACATTTGGACGGTCGCCATGTCCAATCGTTTAGCATGTTTTGGTCGCAGCGACACGATAATACGAAATCACCATTTATGCTTTCGACTGGGTTCTTCCTACTTTGTTTTCATGTCTCAATGCCAAGGCAATAATTGTACGAGTAAACTTCAGGCTGAAACTGTGCCGTTGGAAGTTACATCATGTTCTTTATGTTTCAGTAAGATCCAGATATCAAGTTTCGAAGTACAACTAGCTTCCGCTCGCGTGATACCTACATGAAAAGTAGCCTATATGCTAATCCAGACTAATCTACCTCTATACCAAATTTCATCCAAATCCATTCGGCTGTTTAGCCGTGATTGAACCACAAACATCCAAACGTCCTCACAAACTTTCGCATTTATAATATTTGTAGGATTATTATACCGCAGTTATAGGTAGGTACTATTGCATGGAACTCAAAAGAAACTTGTTAAAATGTAGGTTATGTAGGCACATTATGTAGGTACAATTAGCTTGCACCTGCGGCTACGCTGGTACACAGATAAATAGTAACTTATATGCTATTATACGTAAATAACTCTAATATTCCAAGTTTCATCGAAATCCGTAAAACCTTTTGCGGCGCGATTGAACAACAAACATCCGAACGTCATCGCATTTATTATATTAATAGGATTATAATCTACCTACCTATTTATAATAATTATTATTTGTAAATACACCTATGATTTTAAGTTTTTTTTCTACGGTATTTGCTTATTTTATTAGAAAGATTTCTAATTAAAACTACCTAGGATACCTACCTGCTTAAAAATTATGAATAATTCCTTAATCTATGCAAAAAATTTAAACCTTAGAATTGAACACAAAAAAATATGTAACTGAAATATGACTTACCGAAACTTTTGGTGTAGTTAGGATCCTTCAGGACAGTCTTGTTAGTAAGGATTCTGACGGGACACTGCACACTTATTATTTTATTATTCTGTCACAAAAGTAAATAAATTTTGTATGAAAGTTTTTGGGGATCGCTTCGACGGCCCACGACCGGTTGTCACGAGGTTTTGATGTCGTTTGATTAGCTTTATTTTGAATCAGCCCGCGAGCTGCCCATAGCCTTGATAAAAAGGGGCGGTAAGAGACGAAAGCGCCATCTTTAGTGACGATGCGACATCTATCGCCGAGTAGTAGAACTAAAAATAAGCTCTAAGCAGGCTTTTGCCGGAAACTCTGTATGGTACTTTTTAAATCTTTACTAGATACAATATACATAGGGAATACTACGTGGGTACATAAATAGCTCATTCACCGAACTTGATAAATATATTACTGATTTTCCTTCTCTGACAACTTACAGGAAAAATAGCACCAACATACGCAGTTTATCAAGTGTAGGTTCAAGGAATCCAATTATTTACCACCCTTTTCCATGTTACCCGTAATTTGCCTGGTAGAGATTGCTACTCAGCTATAAGCCGGCCCATTGCAGAAGGCAATTAGATAAGTATTGTTTTTTTTTCTTTGCCGTTTTGTTCTTTTATGGTATACAATAAAGTATTTTCTATCTAATTTGGATGTATAGAAGTGAACTTGAATAAGCGTATACTAATATTACGCCTGTTTTACGAAAAAAATAACACACAGTTACTTGCTGTTTTTATGAACTCAACGCAATAAAAATAATGAATGTTACACGAAGTAATATTTTGTAGTTTACGTGTAGTAAAAAAATAAACGTTTATTTCATGTACTTTTATTTCACTTACATTTACAAATAGTAACGCGAAATGCGTAAACTTCGTTTACTACAGAAAATATCCCTTATGTATATTACATAACATTAGACCTACTTTATTGTGCACTTATTATAATTTTACAATGTGTAATGCATTCAAATTAAATATTTTATAAAAAAGTTGTAAAAACCTCTTTAGAGATTTTAATTTTAAACTATTGTTCAAAAATGTAATTTATGGTTAGAGATTTAGATTTTTTTACATGAAAACATTTCATTAAAAGTGTTTTGTTAACACGAGAGAAGAATTATAATTTATTTTCAAGAACATTTTACCATTCACTCTCTTCAAGCGATAATAAATACACTATAATGGTCAGCGCAGACGGATGTAGTGAATGCGGAGCGAATGATTCGCTAAGCAATTGATTATCCAATTTTTTTTTAAAAATGACACTGACTCTCGAAGCTTTATACACAAGTAAAAAATGGTTGAGTTTTATTTGTTTAGTTAACGAATCGGTCGCTTCGCCGTCACACCGCGAAGACTTTAATGTAAAGTAATTTCATGCCTTGTGTTGAAATAACTTGTAGTAATTCTGCACGCGCGAGTCCATTAAATCATAATATAAAAATTTATCATTCTTACGCGAAAACGTAAACTTAATCTTCGCCAAAATCGCACCGCATTGGCTTCGACGTCTTCGGAGATTCCTTTTTTTGTTCTGAAAATAAACACAGAAATTAGTCTCGCATTCACAAGAAACAAGCAAAAATAGGACTGATACCCTTAGGCCCGGTATCCCCAAAAGCGGAGATGGACGGAGGGACGACGAGACGGTAATGTCCGTGAGTTACTCACTTACCACCAGTGAGTGATGAAAAGTGAATAGCTTACCGTTTTGCACGTTGTCACGTAAAGCGCCCTAAAAAAACCGGCAATCTATTCACTTTTCACCACTCACTGGTGACTAGTGAGACGGCTCATTTAAATGCAGACTCGCTACTCTGGGGTGTATCCACCGAAGCTGAGCTGAGTGAGAGATGTGAGATAGAAGGCGGGTGGTGGCGGCGGGGCTATTGACGCCGCTTTGTCATTCGCCAAATATCGCCTACATCTCCTCTCGTCGAGCGGAGATGTGAGCAGTGTCTGTCTCACATCTCCGCTTCGATCACGCAAAACAATAGTGAAACGTCTCTCCTCTCCGCTTGAAGCGTGCCCAATGAAGCTATGCGGAGAGATGTGAAAATAAAGAAATCCTATTGGTTGTTAGAGACACATCTCTCATCTCCGTTAATTTCCGCTTTGATGGAAACCGGGCATTATACTTGAGCCATATTTTAGAAATTCGGCGAACTATTCGCGATTGCGACAAACGTAGCCATGAGATTCGCCGACACCAACAACTCATTTATACAATGAGCTTATAATTTCTAAGAACATAATAAAGAAACTGCGCTATGTCACATTGAATGAAAAGACTTTATCTCATTCGCACGTGGCCCCTTGATACGCGGGACAAAGATAAATATTGTATTGTTATTGGTGCCAGCTTTTAATCAGCGTCCTGTAGTGTGTAAAGGTTCTAACTCTACAAGGTGATTCATAATATACTATCCTGGGAGGGCTTATGATATCAAGAAAAAGAAAAATTATAAGCGAAAAAAAAATACATTTTTTTTTGTTTTCAGAATGAATCCTGAACTTGATTAAATCTGTTGTTTTTGTTATTTTTATCATCTCTGTAACTCATTATTAACGTGCAAGAAGTTCAACATCAAGATTGCTACATAAATAGGGGAATAATTGAGTTTGAACTGATTTCACCCCAAAACGGCAGTTTTTTGAGAAAAATATCCAAAAGTGGTAGAACGAACTTTATTTCCAATTGGGTGTTGAACAAGCCCCTTTAGGCATAGTATACATACATATTACCAATCACCTTGTAGAAATATCTAGAATAGATGTAAGGTTAGTTTGTTTCACAGTAAGTATAAATATAATCTTAGTACTAACCCTCCGCAGCCAATTGTGATTTGAGGGTAGCCGCGCCGCCTCCTGGTAGTTTTATGCCTTGTTTCAGTACTATCGTTCCGCCCTGCAAAAGATAGAATGTCAGAAATTCTTCATGGTTGATATACCACCTAGCCGCACCAAGCGCTTTACTTCAACCTTTATTATGCGGACAGCCAAAGAGTGGAATTCATTGCCGGCGTCTCTATACCACAACTGGCCTCATAGCTCAGTTGGTAGTAACTCTGCCTTCTGCGCTAGAGGTCGCGGGTTCGATTCCCGCACAGGACAAACATTTGTGTGATGAACACAGATGTTTGTTCTGTGTCTGGGTGTTAGATACCTATATATCTATTAAGTATATCCGTCTCTGGTACCCATAGTACAGGCTATGCGTAGTTTGGGATCAGTTGACCGTGTATGATATGTCCGGAATATATATTTATTTTGTTTTACCTATAACTACCTTGGGTGTCTTCAAGACCAGAGTGAATAGGTTTCTTCTAGGCAAACTTGCAACACCGTAGACCATATCGTCACTTAACATCAGGTGAGATTGTAGTCAAATGTAAGCTTATTTTGTATTAAAAAAAAATTGACGGTATCCGGATCCCGTAACAAAACCAGTCGTTAGCGGGACACTTTCGAAAGACTTATCGCCTTTATAATTCTAACAAATATTATAAATGCGAAAGTGTTTGATTTTTGCATGGATATAGTTCAAATTCGCAGTGACATGAGCTACTCTTTATCCGGGTACCACGCGAGCGAAAACGCGTGCGAAAGCTTGACTACTAATATTCTAAATGCGAAAGTGTTTGATTTTTGCATGGATATAGTTCAAATTCGCAGTGACATCAGCTACTCTTTATCCGGGTACCACGCGAGCGAAACCGCGTGCGAAAGCTAGACTACTTATATTCTAAATGCGAAAGTTTGCGAGGATGTACTTGGTTCAATCACGCCGTAACGGTTCAACCGATTTCTTGATGAAGCTTGGAATACATACAGCTCTTTACCTAGAACAGCATATAGGCTACTTTTTATGTAGGTACCACGCGAGCTAGTTATAAATAAATGCGAAAGTGTGCTTGTTCGATAGTTGATTCGTCCTTTCACGAATCAATGGTGCAAAGCGATTTTTTGCATGGATATATTAAAGATTCTCAGTGATATGAGTTACTTTTTTATCCGAGTACTACATGAGCCGCGTGTGTAAGTTAGTAATATAACCTTGATTAAATGAAAGTTATCACACATATCACGCGGCAAAGCGACTAATTCGATAAACAATTGAAAAGAATTGAATTAAATTTTGTTATTTCAGCCGTAATTTAAGAGCACGTAAGGTTAAAATTCAATTGTTTAGCGAATCAGTCCGCTGGCCGTCACCGTATGTGCTGAAGCTAATAGTTACCTTCATTTCAACGAGCCCTTTCTTGGTCATCGCTTCGACCTCGGCCTTGGTCATTACGATCTTCTGCACTTTGACCACCTTCTTTCCGATTTGCATCTCGCATACTTCCCCACTGGTCATTTCTACGACGAAATTATACAGTTAGAAAAGAGATTAGAGTGAAATTAGGGCAGTTTTCAGTACTACTGCTCGTTGTGATAAAAAAAATCAGGCGATCAGACCCTTGAAGATGCCTAAGGGCGGTTTTTTTTATACAACTGAAGTGGCAAACAAGCATACGGCCCACCTGTTGGTAAGCGGTTACCGTAGCCTATGAGCGCTTGCAATACCAGAGGCATCACTCACGCGTTGCCCGAACCCCCCTCCCCTAAAGAGCTCTGGTAACCTTACTCACAGCAGGAACACAACACTAATTGAAACAAATAATGTTGTTGGGGTAGGTTTCTTCACGATGTTTTCCTTCACCGTTTTAAGCAGTGTTAATCCGCACGACCGAAAAGTAATTGGTGGCGATAAAAATATATGTACAGTTTTGCAAAGCAGATTTATTATTTCATTAAAATGATGATGTTTTTGTTTTCAGACAAATGGCGGATTGAATGGGATTTCGGTATATTTACGTATTGGGATTTTACATTTTATCCATCTCTACAAGGTGATTCATAATATGTATTCCATCCCGAAAGGGGCTTATTCTACACCCAATTGGCAATAAAGTTTGTTCTACGACTTTTGGAAATTCGACATTTTTCATTGAAAAAACTCTATGCGAAAATCAGCTGTTTTGGAGTCAAATCAGGTCAAACTCAATGTATGAGCTGTTTTAGGTAGCAATCTTGATTCCGGACTTATTGTACGTTTAGTTATCAGTTATTAAGATAATAAAAATACCAAAAACAGCTAATTTGGGAAAGTTTGTGAAAAAAATTAAAAAAAATTAAATGAAAATATTGATGTTTTTTTCGCTAATTTTATTTCTTTTTGTTGATAGATTAACCCCCTTTCGGGATGGTATACATGTTATGAATCACCTTGTATATTGTGTTGTTTATTTGGTCGTAATCAATGAGTCATAATTACACCAAAGAATTACCAATGCCTAAAAACCCATACTAGACCTACAGGAAACCTCAAGCCTGACTCAACAGGACTGTGATTATTTTTAACGGACACCAAAAAAGGAGGAGATCAATTCGGTGACATGTTTTTTTATGTTTGTGTAAAAAATGATTCTGAGGTTAAATTATAAAAAAAAAACATTTTAATCGTTAATGAGAGATTAGTAGTTTTTTGTTTAGGTTTCAAATAACATAGATTCCATGTCATGCTGTGGATATCAGAAACTACCAGTGCCATAGGACCACAACATCCAGATCCGGAACAAATCGTGCAAACATTTTGTCTCGCTGCGAAAAACAAACCCGCACCTCTTGGGTAACAAGCGGGAACTCGCCCGGCACGCCACCGACTACGTGTTTAATTTGCAAATAAAATTATTAATCAAAATCTAAACTTACTCCTTGGCAGGGGCATCGGCTTTACTCCAGGAGGTAACGCTTTGATAGGCACCTGAAAACAATATTTTATTGTGAATATATTGTACAAAAAGAGATAAAATACAACAAATAAAATATATAAAATGCATTTTATGTCTATATTTTTGTGTATATACCTTTTTTAATGTCTGTCCAGAGGGTGACACAATAACATTGGACGCTGGATCTGCTGTCTGGTTATTTGTCTCCTAGAACAACGAAAACATGGTAGTTGGATAATAAAATGGAGAACTACATTAGTCTGACGCAACTGACAAAAAGTTCATTTTACTTACAGTGTTTTGCAAACTACAGTAACGAAAAAGCGCGCGACAAGTGCGACCATTGAATCATTGCATTCTCGACTATATTTTTATAGACGCAGAGTAAAAATCGGGCCACACATTTCGAAGACTAGTTTGCGCAAAGGAGACTGTGTGACGGGGTTAAGTCTTATAACAAACTTTTCAACACACTTGCTCAAATGACTCTAATTTCACCGCAATAAGGCACATAATGCTACCTGTAATCAAACTGTGACTTTTTCATTGCTATTATTCACAAACGTGAGTTATTTTATTGGTTGAGTTGCTTTGTGCTTAAAAAAGTTTTGACACAAAAAAGATCGTACGCAGAATTAAAAAAAAAATCATTCTTTTAGTCTATGGCCGATCACCATTGTAAGATGCGCGCGCATAGTAAAACTGACTAATTTTACCCGCAATTAAGAAAAAAGATCACAACTCGTTTTTACAGTTATTTTTAGGATTATTTTATTCTCAAGTGTGTTGAAAAACGTCGTATGAAACACGTGTGTACTGATGATTACCGTCCTCGGCTCTCTTAAGACCGCGTCTCAATGACGCCTCGGCGGTAATCACCAACGTTACACACTTATACCATAATGTACTATTATTGGCAATTGGGTGTAGTATAAGACCCTTTTGGGGTAGTATGCCTAGGTATATTAGGCACCTTGCATAAAATCGGATATTTTAATAATAATTTTCTACTCACTGTTTTACTATCATCCGCAACTTTTGCTACTTCCTCATTGCGTTTGCTCTCCTCTTTTACTTGAGGGATTTCTTCTGCTAACTCTGGGACCGATTCGAGGGACGGGACCTCAGCGTCCGATTCTTCCTTTTCTTCCCTTTTGCTTACTTTCGCTGGTCTGAAATAGATAAAACAATTTTTAAAGTGGTAATCAAACGTAGAAGTTTAGAAATGGAGGAAGTAAAATGAGCTGGGGATGGTTCGGCGGAACGTGCAACGCCGAAGAAGTTCCAAGTCGCAAGATACCTGTATTTACAGGCTAAATAAAAAAAAGACCAAAAACTAATTCAGGTTCAGGAAATATAAAACTAAAAAATTTAAATTGAAAATGTTGTTTTTTTCGCGTATGTTCTTCTTTTTTAATGCCAAGCAAGATAATTTAAGGTGGTTAGGGCGGTTTGTTTACAAACATTTTGGCTGAAGTATACCTAGGTACTCTCGTAGACTCTACTCAACAGAGTGCGGATGAATTATTCATTCATTACTTACACGGCTGATGGACTTTTGCGCGGTCTTCCTCGCTTTTTCGGGGCGACGACTGGCGTTGTGGCGACGGGCGATGGCTTTGGTAGAGGTTTGCGGCCGCGACGGGGTGTCTAGTTACATATTAGAACATTAGAAACTAGCTGCTTCCTGCGGCTACCCTCACGTGGTAGCCAGATATATAATAAGGATTACGCTCCGGCTCTTAACAATGCAAAAAATCACGTCGAACCGATAAAAGGACTAACGAACCAACAAACAAAAACACTTTCGCGTTTATATTATTATAGTTTGGATTAGAATAGGATTAAGACTAGCTGGTCCCACATCATGTATGGGTTAAACTTTCAATAACTCAGGAAATACGATCATCAAGATATTTCATCCATTAATACATTTTGACTGGCCTCATAGCTCAGTTAGTAGTAATTCTGCCTTCTGCACTAGAGGTCGCGGGTTCGATCCCCGCACTGGACAAACATTTGTGTTATAAACACAGATGTTTGTTCTGTGTCTGGGTGTTAAATATATATCTATTATATATATCAGTCTCTGGTACCCATAGTGCAGGCTATGCCTAGTTTGGGATCAGTTGACCGTGTGAATATGTCCGGTTTTTTTTTTTTAATTAATATTTTTCATGGAAACATTTTATATCTATTCATTATAGGTAAGTATATCAAACGTTTACGTATTTATAACATAAATGTAACTAATACTTAATATACCTAAATATACAACCAAATTACGGCAACGGGTAAAATTGCACTCAATCTGATTGAATGTAAAAGTTGTATTCTAACCTCTGTATTTTTTTCTTCCTTAGGTTCTTCTGTTTCTAGTTCTTCTTCGCTCGATTCGTCTTCATCAGGGCTGAAATAAAAGAATAATTGAAATAAAGGATAACAATTACATTTATTTGAGCTCTAGTTAGGTACGTATTTGTGTACACTTGGACAGTTAATTCCGCCTTGAATTTTACATTGTTTGTGACCATTGTCGCCTTAAACATATTTCCTTTGAAAATGCCAATCCGAGGAATTATTATAATTAAACTGCATTTGACTGATTCAAACGACATACCAGTGTCGAACCAAACGTTTCTGCTCCACCTTTATTATAAGCACTGGCAAAGAGTGGAACGATCTGCCAGCGTCTGTTTTCCTGGATGAGTACAATCTAGGAGTCTTCAAATCTAGAGTGAATAAGTTCCTTTTGGTAAAGCGTGCTCCATCTTAGGCCATATCTCACTTGCAAAAGTGAGATGGTGGTCAAAAGCCTAACCAGCACCAATAAAAAAAATAATTGATAGGAATGGATTCCTGTCATTTTTTTTTGTATCTGTATCTTTGTTTTTTTCTGTATCGGCCGTACCTAGTACGACCTCGGTGGCGCAGCAGGCGAGTGCCCGACTGAGTCGCAAGGGGTGCGGGTTCGATTCGACCGCTGCGGGACAAAAGTTTGCATGATCTGCAAATATTTGTTCCTGGGTGTTGTGGCACCATGGTACTCGTAGTTTGATACCCACGACACAGGGAATCCTAGTGTACAGTCAGGAATATGTAGGTATGTGACTGTTGGGTGTAAATAAATAAAATAAAATAGGAACTATACTAGTTATAGTTAAGCTAGTAGGTATCTGCGCGAGTAAGTACCTGTCGCGAACCATTTTAGCGTAGTCCTTGACTTTGGAAGGTCTGGTCGATCTCCGCACGGGTTCTTCCACAGATGTGTCGCTTGCACCATTCTTCACCACCTGTAAACACACCAGTATTCATTATAATGTACAGTCACCTGCACTGAGAGTGTATTTTGCCTACTCGGCTTGGCTTTCATAAGATTGCTGAATAAAATAAATAAATATTCCGGACATATCACACATGGTCAACTGATCCCAAACTAGGCATAGCCTGTACTAGGGGTACCAGAGACTGATATACATAATAGATAGAAATTTAACACCCAGACACAGAAAAAACATCTGTGTTCATCACACAAATGTTTGTCCAGTGCGGGAATCGAACCCGCGACCTCTAGCGCAGAAGGCAGAGTTACTACCGAACCAACTGAGCTATGAGGCTGACTCAATTGACAAGTTCTAGGCTAAGTACCAACGGATGAATGGATTCTGGACTATCTATACTTCACGTTTTCTGAAGATAGATGTAGGATGACAGATTAGGAATAAAGCGCCTTGTAGGTAAAAATAATTTGGGGCAAGCGCTGTTCGAGCTAAAGTGCACTCTATTGTGTTGTAATGGGAGTCGCTTTTAACTTAAAATGAGTTCACAGAGTTATCCTTTTGTTCTTGTACTAATATTGATAGTAGTGTGCTTACGTTAGCTTCTTGTGTTTTTGGAGTGTCCTTTTCTTTAACTTCTTTGGTGTCCTTCTCTTCTTTAAGAGTGACACTTGCTTTATCTTTGGCTTCTTTTTCCTCCTTGACAATGATGTTCTTAACCTCCCTATTTTCTTTGGGAGGGCGACCGGGTGGTCTCTTTTCTTGGGGTGGTTTTTCTGGAGCGGATTTCGGTGCCAGTGCCTCTTTTCTCTCTATTGGTCTGAGAAGGAATTAAATAATTATCATTATTTCAGCCCTAGGACGGCCACTGTTGAACATAGGCCTCCCCAGAGGCCAGAGCGACCGATCCTATGCGGCCTACAAACGATTCCTAGCTGGTTTTATTAAGTCGTACGACCGACCTCGGTGGCGTAGCGGGCGAGTGCCCGTCTGAGACGCAAGGGAGGTCGATTCCCGCCGCGGGACAAATGTTTGCATGATCTGCAAATATTTGTTCCGGTCTGGGTGTTGTGGTACCATGGTACTCGTAGTTCCTGAAATCCACTACACAGGGAATCCTAGTGTGAGGTCAGGACTAGGTATGTGACTGTTGGGTGCTATTTATTTATTTAGTGGGGGGCCACGTCCTACTCTGCGCTTTCCAGTGCATTGTGTCCACTTTAGAACCTTTCTGCCTGATGAAACTGAATCAAATTTATAGCTCTTCGAGATGTTGTTCTCGTAATGTTACATTATTAATTTGTTAGTTTTATATTTTGAATGCCTATCTACTTATTATAATTATAAGTAAAACACTTCTTAAAACACACTTAGCGCTGACGTTTCCATACAAACGGACATTACTAGATGCGTGATATAAGTTGTACTTAAACATAAGGGTTTTAAAAGTGACATTACCCCCCATATATTAGTAAATAAATAATAATAAATAAATATTCCGGACATAGCTAAAAGCTTTAAATAATGAATTACATGTTATTGATGATGAGTCCATAATTTCAGTCAGAATCTAGTTTTAAAAAGAAATTGATATGCAGCATGTTAAATAAATAAAAGTACAATGAATGCTACACTTTCACACACTTCATCACCAAAACCAACACAACAACAACCTCCTAATATTTTAAGTAACCTGAGGATAATGTAGTGGTTTGTACATTTACTCATTTTTTTATGTTAGATAATAATTATTACTAAGATTTTAATGTATCAACTGTTTGTTGTTCCGAATAAAGTAAAATAAAATAATTATCTATACTTTTCATACCTTGGTTTCGGCGTGGAAGTGTGGATTTGTGATCTTTTGCTCTTCAAGTTATCCATTGGCTTGGCGGGTGTTTTGGCAACATCATTGCGCGGGTTTGTCTGCAAATCAACACTTGAATAGTCAAGACAACTGTCAAATTACTAACAGTCCTACCATGATCGTCCTAAAGTGGCGCAGCCCGCCTGGGCAGGTACCTCAAGGGGCTACGGTAACCACGGTAGTATGCTAGGAACACGTTATTATTTTCGAGGCTGAAGCTTGAATTCTGCTCGACCAAGCAGGAAAGAAGCCTCTAAGAGGCGCACTTTAATCCTTTCACAATATTTCATTGACGGTCATAGGGCCCTTTTCAGGGCCACCACACCTCAATCTGGTCTCAGACCTAATACATGATGACCAAGAAAGAATCAGTGACACGATAAGAAGCAGAAAACTCGACCATGAAGGGAAGCCGAGGCAGATGTTACATACCCTTTGTAGGTCTTGCAACTCTTTCTCCAGTAGACGCAATGACAAATCATTCGCTCCAGCCACCGAACTGCTGTTTTCCACTTTGATAATGGGTTTCTCCTTTTTATCTGTTGAAAATATAAATATTCCGGACATATCACACAAGGTCAACTGATCTCAAACTAGGCATAGCCTGTACTATGGGTACCAGAGACAATATAAATATGCATTTGTTATTAAAATTTCTCGGCGTGCAAATAACTACATGCTGCTTCGCTCGGGAGTTGATATTCCCAGGTCCCAAACTACAAGGTGATTCATAATGTGTATGTTATCCCGAAAGGGGCTTATTCTACAACTGTTAGAAATTCGACATTTTTAATTGAAAAAACACTATGCTAAAATCAGCTGATTTTGGGACAAATTCGTTCAAAATCAATTATTCAGCTGCATTGAATATCTCTTGATGTCGAATAAAAATGACAAAAAAGCAATGAATTTGAAAAAGTTCTGAGACAAAAAGTTTTTTCTTCATTTTTTTTTTTAATTATATTCTTTCATTTTATTGGTAGAATAAGCCCTTTCCGGGATAGTATACATATCATGAATCATCTTGTAAAATCTATTCCGAATCAAATTAAAAACGGATCAGATGATCCATTCCATACAGATGTATGAAATGCTAACTAACGCAAAATGAGCGCATGCGCCAAATGCAATGTGACATGCCCCTGACTACCCCAAAATATACATACATCTTTAATTATCTGATAGCTTAGCGATTTGTGAAGATTTATAACATATGGTGATAACAGGCGTGAGCCTAAGCCTAGGTGCTTTTTTCGTTAATAAACATTATTATAAAGATGTCCTTTATAAATAAAGGCATTGAACTATACCTGTATTACTCGGAACTGGTGATGGCTGTTGTACAGCTGTTCGCTTTATTTCTTCCGCTTTCTTTATTATACTTGGGGACTGAAAAAAATACAGATAAATAAAATAATTGTCAAACACATTACCAATTTAAACTCATATACTGTTTTCTAGAGCCTGAGTATTCCTGAAGTAATTGTCCCTGAATGTTTTATTTCAAGGAATATCTACATTTTTATTGAGAGGTTTGTTTGCGTCGGAATGAAGCGAAGATGTATCGTGATCGTAGCAAGTGAAAATCTGTGGGCTCTGCCTACCCCTATGGAAAGCAGGCCTGATTTTATGTATACAGTATGTCCCACGCACGGCTCTGGTACTGGTAGATTTTAAAAAAGTCGATTGCCTAAATCGTGCTTCGTATCTTTTTAAGATACCGATCGAAAGGGTAAATTGTAAGGTGTATGTTTTACGATACTATCCGTACATTATCAGCAAAGGATACATGCAAAGTGATACCAATCAAAGGTGCAGGAATTTAGTTGCGGGTTTACCTCTTCTATGTTTTCAGTCGATTTTACTACCGCGTTCGTAATTGCCGTGGGAATGTTAGCCTTAATTTTAATAAGTTCGATTTTCGCTTTACTAACGGCGGGATTGCCTTTCACAAAGGCGACAATGTCTTGTCTTTTCGCGGGCACTGGCGGTTTTGGCGGCTCGTCGATCCTCACTTTCTCCGGCTTTGATGCAAGGAGTGGGCCCGTTGCGTCGTTGAGAGTCATTTCCAATTCGCTACCTGAAATAAAGAAACAAATGCTTTAAAATAGAAAAAATGTCACAATCATTTATTAAAAATAGGGTGGTACAAGGCTAAGTATTAGATTTTCTCTCTAATAAGTTATGTACTCAGGCACAATAACATTGCATCTGAATACTGAAGGAACTACACAGTAGTTCCTTCAGTAGTAACTCATTTGAACCCAAAACAGCTGTTTTTTGTTGTTTTTGTAGTGTTCTTTCAATGAAAAATTTCCAAAAGTTGTACAATAAACTTTTTGGCGAATTAGGCATAGAATAAGCCCCTTTTGGGACATTATATATGTTATAAACCAATCAGGAGTAGGATACAATACTTATTTTATTTCTTATTATGCCATACATATCTATTCTCATGCATGCAATATTAATTCGTAATGAAAAGGCACATGAGTAGTTTATGATGACAATGACATGCTGTTTTGAATTTGCGTGGTTAGTTGTGTTCATATTCATGCCCGAAAGCGTTGAAAGACTAACCAGTTTTACTCACGTGACAATCTTTCCAGTAACATGCAGTAAAGAATACGCACGGCGCGTTAACTCTATTTATGAGTAATACCAGTTATCTTAACAAAATTGTATTCATTATACCAGCGGTGCAATTGTGTAAGCTAGTGTCAATGAAGTTCGTAACTTTGAGGGTAATTTTAACAATCATAGCAACATTCAAATCGTTCCAAACTTGACCAGATCTTGAAGTTTTACAAACATTTTAGCTTCTTTTCTAAATCTTAGCTTCTTTTCATGTTTGCAAAACTTCATATGTAGCTAAAATTCATAAAATCATCCTCATAACTGCGAACGCAATAGCACTCCAGGTGAAAGCATGCTATAAAGACTGATTCACACTCAAATCCACACGTTTGTTATTGTATGAGGGCTGGTAACCTTTCTAAATAAAGCCAACAGAAATAATAAATACAACACAATCATTCTAAATAACACCAAATTAAATTATTAACTACTAGTATATTATCTTTGCTACTACTAACAAACAGTGAATAGTAGCTTACCTCTTTTGTTTTAGAAAAGAAACATAAAATACCTGGCAATTACTTCAAGAAAGTACTGTGATAGATTAAAGAGAAGCACTTTAATGGTTCGTTACCTTCTGACTGGTCAATAATATTATTATCATCTTCTTCCATTAAAACGGTATCGGCAAGCTGTAAGTTAGACATAAGAATTAAATACAATTAAACAAAATATTAAAAATACAATACTGAAATGCAAAAAAACATTAAGTTACACTACACTTGTATTAAATCTTACCATGTAGTCGCCAGCCTTTTTTATTTCCACAATCATTTGCCCATCCTCTTCTTTCACTGAAAATTACAAAAATATTCATATACGAAGTTCAAGTTAGTTTTGTAGTGTATACTTTTAAAGCCATAAAGTTTAATTACAATTAATTGAATTATCATCCTCGTAACCTTCCGTGTCCATGGAATAATCATCTTCTTCATTTTCAGTCATATCCTAAAACAAAACAACATTTTATTATTTACAATATTAAATTATTTATTTTGCAGTGATTTTAAATATAAGCAGCCTAGCTATAAGCATTAAGTAACCAAAAATAAAACTGTAGTAAGAAATGGATAATGAATGTATGGACACTCGCATAATGGCTGTTTAATTATGAAACTTATAGTTTACACGATTGACCACGGTAGCGTAGCAGGAGAGTGCCCTTCTAAAACGCAAAGGGGTGCGGGTTCGATTCTCGCTCCAGGACATAAGTTTGCATGGAATCCTAGTGTGGGATCAGGACTATGTATGTTGGGAGTTATTTATTATTTATATTTTACTGTTTACATTTCCCATTCCAAATGTTGATTCCTTTTAACTTATATTTACTCGTATATGTTACATTATTTTTGATGCGCGATACTTTATGGTACTGACTATGGTCATGATCTCTTTGCATCTTCGCATTAACCGAACATTTTTTTTACCTTATCATTTAATTCATTGTCGTGAGAAACTGCTATATGTGTGTCAAGCTTGTGCTGTGTTGTGAAGATCAGCTCGCAGAAATCGCACATGAACTCGGCTCCTGTACAGAAAATGTATTAATGTTTCCCTATCGGCATAAATAAGTGTCACTGACATGGAACTAAAAATAATATGATACTTTAAATGTTTTGATTTCATTAAATTTTTGTCAAAAAAAAAACAATGCAATGCAAAAAAAATATCGCTCGCCCTCAAAAGTCAAACTCAAAATTAATTTTAATTAGTAGACGTGGGGATCATCACGTCTAGGCAATTCCTATTCTGAGAGCTATTTGAAGAATCTCTATAAACTTATTAATAAATACTGCTAATTCTGAATATAATATGAATCAACAAAATTTACCATCATAGAACCCCATGTGGGCCGTATCCTACTTATCTTATAAATGCAATGTTTGTTTGGATATTTGTGGTTCAATCACGCCTAAACGGCCGATCGGATATGGATGAACTTTGGACCAAACGGCCCAACAATTTAGATGAAATTTGGCACAGAAATAGAAATATAGTCTGGGATAGCATAAAGGCTACTTTTTATCTAGGTACCACGCGAACGAAGCCGCGGGCGGTAGCTAGTGCCAAATCTAGGGTCAATAATTTCATTCTGGGAAAGCGTGCTCCATCTTAGGCCACATCTCACTTGCAAAAGTGAGATGGTGGCCAAACGCTTTACAATTATCAATAAAAAAAAAAAAAGAACAAGCGTACCATTGACATGAGACTTGATGTGCGCAGTCACAGTATCCACGTCTGAGAACTTCTCCTGGCACAGCGGGCAGGTGAGGCTGCGCGTGGCGTGCAGCGCCGAGTGGTAGATGAGCTCGTCCTGCGTGTGGAAGGTTTCCTCGCACTCCTCGCAGCGGTACGCGTCCGCTTCCGTGTACGAGCCGCTCGGCGCGCGGACTGACTGGTGGTGCTTCACGCGGAGGTGTCTGAAATAATAATAATAATAATTAATTGTGTGGCAGTGGGCAAATACAGGGATATAAATACCTTAAACCTGAAATACATATAATTATACTACTTAAAAAATAATACTAGGGCTTATCCTTCCTTGGCGTATCCCTATAGCGTTGGTAAACGATTCCTGCAGGCCCAGAAGTCGGGAGAGAGGAACATGTCGCGATGTTTCTAGCAAAATTATTTATATCATTTATTTTGCTAGAAGCATGGCTGTACATAGGTCTTCCAAGTTAATGTTAGCTCTTGTTTCAGTTAATACGGCGTGCAAATAATAATAGTTTTTATGAATTTGTTCAAACAAATTTTAAAAATATTAGGATTAAAAAAGTCATACAATTTCAAATAATGGAGAATCTTAAATGGAAGTATATCAAGCTACACCATACCCAAAAGGGGCTCATTATACACCCACTGGCAATAATGTTTGTTCTATGACTTTTAGAAATACGTATTTTATCAACGAAAACAACACTATGCAAAAATTAGTTGTTTTGGGGTCAATTCTTGATTGAAATTTAGTAGGTCAACAGATTGTACTATCTTATTTACTGGTAAGAATGTGAGTTAAATCGGCCAAGGGGTTGCAAAGGTATAGGGGTACAAAAGGACATTACAAAAAATACATGATGTGGGGTGTCATATGAAAGAGCTTTGTTCGTACATTCCAAAACGAAAAAAATATGTTACCTTGTGTAATGATGTGATTTGAGGAAGCTTTTATCGCAATGCTTGCATGGGTATGCGCGCTCACCGACATGCGATCGAAGGTGCTTCGCTAGTTTGGTCATATTTGCGAACCCTGAAATAAGTGCACATCGTAAATCTTTCAATAAATATGGTTTAAGATATTTGGTGTGTTCATAGCTTTTGTTAACAATGGGTGAAACAATTCGTGTGATGGAAACTATGTAGCTTTTGATTGCAATTGTATCGGCGCGAAATAGTTTCACCAGAGTCTAGACACAATTTTCGAATCGTTATTGGTTATTGTGGTGAACTCTTCCGTAAGTCTTGTTGGCTGTTCGTCGCAACTCACGCTCTGGGCAATAGTTGCAGTCAAACGCGGGCTTCTTCGTGTGAATGTTTTCCATGTGCCTGTGTAATGCACTAGATTCGAGGAATCTGAAACAAACGACCACACGGTTTAATAAGCTGTTTCCACATTGGAGAGGGACAACAATAGTCGTGGTTCCCGTACTCAAAGAGAGAGACAGAGAGAAACAGCGTTTTCTCAACTTCACGAATACAATACGAAACGACACACAGCTCATTGGGCAGCAAATGTATGAAAAATGCGCTATCCTATCACACTTGACCGTTTTGTGGCTTAGGATACACGATAGCCCGTTTCCCACGTCCGCTCTCGTGCCGATAATAAAATTATGAATGCGTGAAATAAGCATGTGTGTAAGCTAGCCTCCCCCTATATGTGACTGTCACTCTCTAATCTACCATTGCCGGCTCGGCGCACTACCTGCTCGCACTAACACATCAATGACTATCGTCCAGGCTATTCCGAGTGTCGTATATCGTATCGTGAAGATGTGAAAACGCTTAAAGGTTGGTTATTAATTACCAATCAATATGAAAGTTGTAAGATAGGTTTGAGGATTACCTTTTATCACACAAGGAACATTGGAATCTTCGAGGCGGGTTTGGCTCGTGCTTCATGCCGTGCGCTACCAATTCTATTTGAGATAGGAATGTTGCTGGGCATTTGACGCATTTTATTTGAGGCAGGTCGCTGTGTATTAGCTAAAATAGAAAATTATTCATTGAAATACGTATTTTAACCTAAAATAGTTGATCCTGTGTGATTTTCATAATATTATTAATACCCCTAATTGTATGTTACCTTTTCATGTCGCTTCAGTAGAACAAGCCGCTTGTATTTCTTGTCACACGCGACGCATTGGAATGGATATTCAGTTGAGTGCCGCAATTGGTGCGTCATCAGATCGAATTTTGTGAAAAATTTGCTGGAAATGAAAAGTGGTAGGTGTACCTACTGATTTCGTAATTAGGAGACATCGCATCCCACATCCTTTCTACTAATATGATAAATGTGAGCATGATTGTTTGTTTGTGGCTGAATAATCTCGTAACGGCTGAACCGATTTGGATAAAACTTTGTTTGTGATCTGGAATAGCGTATAGGCTGCTTTTTACAGAGTGCGCGTGAAGCCATAAGCAGAGGCTAGTAATTATTAATTTCACATGGGTCTTTAAAATGTAATTCTGTAGGTTGCGGTCACTCGCGGTGCGGCCGTAGATTTTTATTTCAGTGTAACCACAAGGATTGCATTGAAACTACATAGAAACTACGCCTGTTTTTTGCGACTTAGCCTAGAAATCAGGTTACAAACACGGCTAGGTGCCTATAGTTCATAGTTCATTTATTAATAACAGATAATAGTTACATGTCAAACACAGATTTATAAACTATGTAATTCTTACATAGCATAATAGTTATCAATAATCGATTAAATATAATAATATAATATTGATGTCAAAATGAACACAATCATAATTAAGACCTATCATCTTTCTCGATGATCCTTTTCACAAACAACTAACTAGTTGTATAAACTTTTTTTATACAACTAAGATAGCAAACAAGCATACGGCCCACCTGTTGGTTAATGGTAACCGTAGCCTATGAATGCTTGCAATACCAGAGGCATCACACACGCGTTGCTGACCCCGTTAAAAAATTTTGGTTCGAACTTTGCTTACACTTGCAAGTTCCAATCATATCATAGCAACATATTAGCCAAGTTAGACAACATTTTAGCTAAGATATAGCTAAAATGTTGTCTAACTTGGCTAATATGTTGCATTGTTACTCACGCGTCGCATTCAACGCACTCCACATTCCGTGCTCGATGTTTCTGAGCCTTGTGCAAGGTGAGGAGTTGTTCTAGCGGATACGTGCACTCGCACTCGTCGCACGCCCAGCACCCTTCGTTTACAATCAATTGCGCTGGCTCGTCTTCAGAATCAAGTTCATACTTTACAGCTAGAAAAAACGCCCTTATTCATAATCACTCACTCACTATATCGACTCGATAAAAGTATGCCCGGCGCTTTCTTTTGTTTACCATAAAAGGGTAGGGTGAGAGTTATCGAGCCGATAAAGTTAGTAACTGAATATGATTAAAAGGGTAAGTGTATATAATCATCATCATCATTTCAGCCGTAGGACGTCCACTGCTGAACATAGGCCTCCCACATAGATTTCCAGCGCGACCGAACTTGAACGGCCTGTACCCAAACAATCATTTCGGGGCATTTTTTCGCTCAATACTCGCCACGCTGGGCATGCGGGTTGGCGCAGATAAAGCTATTGTATATAGAGAACGCTGCTGCCGATCACCTAGATTTTTTTCGCTTAGTCGCTTCTAACGACATCCACGGGCAGGGCCGGATAAACCCTATTAGGGCCCCTAGGCAATGCAATTCTCGGGTTCCGAAATAACGCTTTTACCTTACCTATATCGTCAAATACAGCTATTTTTAGTTCGAAGTATTTCAAAAACTGACAACATGCGTCGAAAAATATTGAGAATATACTTTTCAAAACAAAATTCGTTAGATGAAACCATTTTTGTTTCTTGGTGCGTGCACGGGGCCCCTAGTCGATGTGGGGCCCTAGGCAGTTGCCTAATCCGCCTTATGGATAATCCGGCCCTGTCCACGGGTAGTAATGGAGGGGCCTATTTTTCAGCCGGGTCCTCCACCGATGTATAATAGAATGTGTATAGAATTGGTTCATATCCGGCTCGAAGGACCACTTTAGCCTTTTAAATAAAAGGCTAAGATAACTTTAGTAATATATAAAACTTGATTTGTTAATGTGACACTCTTCATAGCACAGCTTTGCAATGTTGAAGAGAATGAATATGGCCACCGGAAGTGGTCATAACAAAAAATAATATTAATGCTGCAATTTAAATAACTATAATTACTACTACTATTTTACTATTTTTATACATTTTAGAAGTTTTTATGTTCTGTATTGAACAGAATAATTGTTATAGTTAAATGCATTCTGCTGGAAGTACCTAATAGGTTTAAATAAGTACCCGCATCACATTAAGAATATTGTTAGTTAACTCATGATAGTTAAGCTTCTACTAAAATGCAACTATTCTATGGACTAAGTACAAAACCCAGAATTTAATTTGTGTTGTAGGTAGGTATGTATCAGTTGCTTGCAGTCGTGTCACTGATTCTTTGTTAGTCATCCTGTATTATGGCAGTGACCAGGTTGAGGTATGGTTACCCTGAAAAGGGGCAATGACCATTGTTGAAAGAATCAGTGTAGTGAAAGGATTAAAGTGCGCCTCTTAGAAAAGCCTTTCGTGATGATGACTTCGAATGGGGCCACTACCACCACTCCACCAGTGCTACTATCAGTACAAGTAGTACCTACATACAACACAATAATGTTCTCTATCAAATTAGTTACATTCACTAAATATAATCAAACTACTTGTATAAAGTTTACATACCTACATCAGTGCTTTAATTTGCCAGCATGTTACAAGTACCTACTTACATAGGTATTGTATCCAATATATACCCAACATGACTGTTAACCCAAAACCTATTGAACCATTGTCTAAAAATACAGAGACAACGTGATTTTTCTTACCTGAAGTGTAATTTCACCATCATCCAATGCACCGATTAAGATTTTCAACATTCTAACCCAACTAACACTTCATTTCTTGCTACAACATGCAAATTTGAAAATTTCCCGAGTCAAGCAAAATCAATATTGATATATGAAGTTTAAGCCGTGCTTACAGAAAAACCTATAAAAAAACATCTGCCATGCCAAAATATAATAAGTACATTGTCAAGTAAGCAATACTGTAAAATAGGGGTAACAAAAGCTATGAACACACGCAGATTCAAAAACAGACTATACTAAATAAAGTTATAACATAATAAAAATGTATCTTTTGCAGGTCGAGACCGATTGGGCAGTTGATTTCCTGTCGTGTCGATTCTGTTGGTGCATTGTCCAAAACTTCATTTGAGCATCAAAAATGTTGCCATTCTTAGACAGATTGAAATAATGGCTTTAATTTTAGGGCTGTCAAAATAAGTTAGTTCAGAATAATGCAACAGTAGAATCAATACCAGTATGAGCACCAATTTTTCATAATACTAAAGTGTAAAAGATTTAGTATTGCTTGCAATTTGCCTCATTATTAACCCTTCCAGTTTGTTTGATACTTGCCCAATTTTGAAGTATGTTTGCTGGCCCATCTGTTGTGGCCACAGATGTGTTATCTATATTGTCAGAATAATAAAGCCATACCTTTGCGGTTGTCCTTAGCGATGTCCTGGTTGTCTACACTTGTTATCACCTTTATACTTTTTAATTCTTCAGATCCATCTCCAATCTGTGGAAAATGTATGGAGCTTTACTTAGAAATTTTAGTATGGATGCACTATTTGAAAACTAAGAAGAGCCTCGAAAAATAATAACAATTGGTTTATTCATATTATGGCTTGACACTGGATTATAGCATTTCTTTCTGCAAGGATAATTTTCGACATAAAAAATCCCAATTAGATTAATTACTAAAAAGTATTAAAAGAAAACTAACGAAAAAAAATTTTTAATCAAGGTTTTAGAATTGATTACCTACTTTGTACACAATTTTATATCTAAGAAATGTTTCTTAATAGTGAAGGGAAATAATACTGTTTATTATTATTCTTATGAAGCCATTGAATTAGTAGAATTGGGCCCCCCCACAAATATTTGCACATCATTTTTTAATACTTAATGTTCTGTAAAACCTTGTTTCACAGTAATAAACTATTAAACTAACTCATTTTCATACAAATTTGGTCCCACTGCAGGGATCAAACCAGCACCTATTGCATTTGAGATGGACATACACACACTATGTCACTGAGGTCGTCAACTATATTTACCTTAACACTGTAGACATTTTCATCTTCTCCCTCTTCACTATCTGATATTTCTTCAGCTGTGACTTTGACAGTAGCTCCATCCTGAGTCACAGTTTTCACTGCACCAAACTCAGATTTAGTGTGTGCTTTGAACACCTGTAAATGAGAATAAAATTAAGAATGAACTTAATAAAAATTACGCTATTAAAGCTAACATAATTATTTGTCAGTTTGTTTCTGCTAGTAGTAAACTCCGGTGATGGAGTTTTAAGGCCTCCATCATAGCTTAAACTTATCTACAATAATTTCTCTTAACTATCATAAAAAAGGATGCAGGAGGCAAAAGGACCAACACCTTAGTGTGCCCTCCGAAACATGGATGTGTTCAGCTGTTACTGTCACTAGCAGTTAACCATCCATATGGTGAGTGTGCAGAAGGTTTCTTTACTTAATTAAGAACAACTAGGCAAGCTAGAAGTGTTGACTTACTTTATTTAGCAAAGACGGCCAAGCAAGTGGTTCAATAGTTGTTCCGTTTTGAACAAAATGCAGGATGTTCTGGTCCGCTTGCCTGCAGATTTGCTTGAATCCATAGCTTAGGTCCATGAATAGTTTGCAACGATTGCAGATGTACTGAGGCATTTTATCTGATGGAAATACCTGAAAATATTGTCTTGTTTACAATTATAATAACTTCAACACATGCATTCACTTACTAGATGGCGCCACATGATGTATACTTGGCAAATTGTTATTTGGTGGAGTAACCTTATTTCTCGATAAAATTTACAAGCAAAAACATTATTTCATAAGTACAACATAAACTGAGCAAACCCTTTATCAAAAGGATTTATCAACCGGTACCTACAAAAATGCCAAATGCAACCAGATGAGTGAAAATGACTCCAAACTACTGCAGAAACGCAGTATTTTCTAAAATTCTAAAAGTCTGAATAGTAATATTATGCAGTTTTAGATTTACCTCGATTGCGACGCATGTCATGATTTTCGTAGAAAGGGTCACCGAATTCTTAGGCGCTTTGCTTTTCTCGTACAATGATGAAAGAGACTCATTTTGAGCTAGACAAAACCGACAAACTTTCAGTGCACTCAGGGATTCCTTTCTAGTCTCCATTTCGACCACAAAACTCACTAGACACAATATAAAACAGTTTTTTTACACCATAACCTCATAGAACACCAAAAAACTCATAAAATAAAATGATAGAATTACACAGCTATACTAGCGCCACCGCTCTTTTTGTGACGCCAAGCAAGTACGCCAACCAACCAATATCACCAGGAACCAAAATACGCTACGTAATTTGTGGTCTGTTGAAGTTTAGTGACGCACTGCTTGACAGGGCTTGACTGCTGCTTGCTTGCTCTTTAATGCCGACTAGCAGCGCTTTAGCGGCAAGTAGAGCTAACATTATTGGGTAGCGTTATACGTACTACTTACCGTTAGATGGCGCTCACTCTGTAAAAAAAAGACCGACACCAGAGGGACACAGACCAGGATGCAGACCATAGGGCTGCGTTTCCACCAGAGATGAGCGATGGAAATGTGTCGTGCGAGGATGTCTTGCTGTGCTGTGAAAATGTGTGGGTGCCTACGAGGATGTGTAGCGGAGCTGTGAAAATGCGCATTAATGTGTGGTAAGAGGATGCATTGCGAAGCTGTGAAATGTGTCGACCGTCTATGGACTGGCTGGTACAGTATGCGCAAACCTCGCAACACACATTCCTCTCAACAAATCCCTCTTACACCTCCCTCGCAACACATTCCTCGCACACATCCCTCGTACACATCCCTCGCACACATACCTCGCTTGTTTTGTATGCGCAAAAATCTAGCTCCGCTGAGCCGTTTCCACCAGAGCTGTGCTGACCGAGGCGAGGTAAATGAAGCGATTCTATTGGTTCTTTACAAACATATTCCTCGCTACGCATCCTCGCACATCTCTGGTGGAAACGCAGCCTTAGTATGCTAATAGTACAAAGCCACAGCATACAATCATGTGTCAATCGTCCGAAAATGATCGAACTATTTACGAGTAGACTACTATTTACGAACGAGTAGTTCCTCTACCGAGGTATCCTACATAATATGCTCTTATTAACAATGCAAGTTATTCTGATTTAGAGTACCTACTTATCAACTTAATCATCATAATCCGTAGATAACTAGCACGTTTTGTGTTGTACTGGCTGAGGGTCTTTATCATTTAATTAAGTAGGTATTGATTATATATGTATTTTATCATGTTTTTTATGAACTACCTAGATCTTGGCATACAAAACAAAGCAGTCATTAGCATGAATTCGTCCAATGATGTTACCGTGTACTTCATTGTTAATGGATAGTGAGACTCAAAATCGTCGACGTTCTGTGGAAAGTTGTGAAAGCAACGAAAATGTTGTGTTAAAAAATAAAACATCGAAACCAAGCATGTAAATATACCTAATCTTTCTTTATCACATAAGCCAATGTGCCTAGGTTTTCACATTTATAACGAAATAATTTTACTTCAGTCATCATCATCATCATTTCAGCCGTAGGACGTCTACGGCTGAACATAAGCCTTCCCCATAGATTACCGAACAATCATTTGGGGGATTTGCCCATACTGGCCACGCTTGGCATGCGGGTTGGTAAGCACAGATAAAGCTCGCTGCTGCCCATCCCTTAGGTACCTTTGTTTCCCTTAGTCGCCTCTTACGACATTCACGGGTAGAAATGTAGGGGCCTATTCTTCATTTGACTGGTCTCATAGCTCAGTTGGTAGTAACTCTGCCTTCTGCGCTAGAGGTCGCGGGTTCGATTTCCGCACTGGACAAACATTTGTGACTAACACAGAAGTTTGTTCTGTGTCTCGGTGTTAAATATATATCTATTATGTATATCAGTCTCTGGTAACCATAGTAGGTACAGGCTATGCCTAGTTTGGGATCAGTTGACCGTGTGTGATATGTCCGGAATATTAATTTATTTATTTGTTCGCTTTCTTTGAATTAGCTGGTTAAAGAAAAGGTAACCCACCGCCACCGAAAATAAAAACTAAGTGCCTAGTAGTTCATAAATTTTCATACTAATTTCTCTGGTTACCTACCAGAGCAGTATCGAAAAATGATTCCATGTTGTCCTAGTGGGAGATCGGGGTACTTTCGATCCGAAGGTTGTGGGTTCGAACTCGGTCATGCAATAATTAGTTTTTCTGTGTTCAATGTTCAAGTAATACGTGCTTAAAACGGTGAAGGAAAACATCGTGAGGAATCCAGTAAGTATTTTTATAAGCGGCGATGGGCTTGTAACCCGGCATGTCTGGAGTAGGTAGTAACTACTGCAAAATGTTTGGACGAGCCATTTATCTTAGACATGTCTGCCATGCTTGGGGATAAAGAGTGAGCCTAATTGGTACCTACTATTTATTATTCCTAGGTACTAAGTCCATAAGTATGAAACATTCTGTTTAGATACGAGTTCTCGTGCATTTGAAGGCCGTGTTGTGTTAATAAATATAATATTAATTCTAGATGGCGTCCTATTTCCCTAGTAAATCTCATAAATCCATCAAAAAAGAGAGGCAGTGCCGTTTTAGAATCGATTTCATCTCATATTGAAGATGATACAACCTCTACGATATCTAGAAGTCCATCAATAACAAGTGAGGTAAAGGATGAGTTGGGGACCATAGTGTCTGTTGTGGTTGTGGAAGCTAAAGGTCTTCCGAATGCTCCGAGCGATGGAACTTCGCATGTTCTCTATTGTAAAATTCGGTAAGTTCTTATTCGTAAGTTTTTCAGAAGATACAGCCTCTGCGATCATCTATAACACGTTCGGTTAAGGAATATCAGTTGGGAACCATAGGGTCTATTTTGGTAGCGGAAGCTAAAGGTCCTCCAAATTTTCCTAGCGATTGTACTTACTTCGCATGTTCTCTTTTGTAAAATTCTGTAAGTTCTAGTCTAGGGATGCATTAAAAATACAATTTCGAAACTCAACTTGTCAAGTTGCGTCAGCGTTGGTCAGCGTGCGTTCAATTTTGTATTATTACTTATAATATAAACTCACGCGGGGGCTTCCACTTACAATACTAGCTTCCACCCGCGGCTTGACTCGCGACGTACCCTATAAATAGTAGCCTATAGTGTTAGTCATTGCCAAATTTCATTCTAATCCGTTTAGTGTTTGCGGCGTGAAAGAGTAACAAACATCTTAACATCCTTACATCTTTTCAAACTTTCACATTATATTATCTATAGGTTTATCATATCTAATGAAAAACGAATTTATCATATCTACCTTAGGACGATGAAGGAGGTCAGATTAATATGTAACTAAGTACCTACTTATCTATCTAATAATAAATAGGTAGGTACTATTATGAAGGTAAAATTATGTATTTATCTTTCTTCTACGTTTTTCCAGCCTAGGTTCACATACATGGAAATCCAAGTCAGTTACAAGTTCTCAACAACCGGTTTGGGAAGAACGATTTCAGTTCCCCCGACACACAGATAATTTACTGAGGGTTTCACTATGGGACAAGGGGAAACAGAAGAGCTTTATGGGCAGGTGAGTATTTATTTTCACCTTCGTATGTGTACTTTTGTTCTCCAAGACTCTATTTGCCTTGTGTTTCAGTTGCGTTCTAGACTTATCACAATTAGAGAGAGAGCGTACTCACGAAGTGTGGCAGACGCTCGACGATGGCTTCGGAAAAGTCCACCTCTCAGTTACTATGTGCAATACTCACAAAGCCGCAGATGTTTCAGTCGATACAAATTTTAAAGAAAAACACGTAAGTACTCTTAGATGACAAAATGTTGGTAGAATATCGTACCGTGCTACGGGTTATGAGGCACGTAGCAAAGCTACGTGCCTCATAACCCGTAGCATTATGCCGTTTGTGGACGGTCGATTTTTAGGGTTGCGAAGTTCGACAAGGAACCATTTCCCTCAAAATGTCTTTTCAGCCTGGTTTCAAAGCTACGAGGAAGTTTGTCCACCTCTATGCAAGCTCATTCGTTAAGGTGAGGGTTTAATTATTTTATGATTTTTGAAATGTTTTTTCTTAATAACCGCAAAACGCACAGTTTTGATTTTTAGGACAAAGATAATTGAGCATTTTATTTACGTAAATCCAAGACAGAAACGATTGGTAAAACTTTTCTCGATAGATTTATTTTTTAAAGTTGGGTCCTCTGCAACAGTTTTTTCGAAAATACACTGAGACTATCTAACAAAAATAGCTTTTTTTTAAATATTTTGTTAGACAATAGCATTGGGTACCTAAATCCAAGACACTATTTAAAAAAAATAGATAGTTTTTGAGATAATCGATATTATCTTATATTTCGCTTACGTCGATTACTTTCGAGCGCCTTCTAACGCTTGCTTTCTCTTTCCGCATTCAATTACAGTACATAGCGCTGTCACTTTCTTCACTCCGCCCACTCGACAATTTATTATGATTTTTGTATCCTCTTAACCAAAGGAGAATTTCTTTTATCCATTCTTCTAGGCATTACTAAACTTACGTAAGTGGAAGGTCGTCGGAGAGCTTCAAGTGAAGGTGGTAGCAGCTAAGGGGTTGAGCGGCAAACCTTACTGCTTGCTGGAGGTCGATAATGAGAGGGTTCGGACCCACGCAGTCAGTGCATCTTCGGATATCAATTGGGACAAGAGCTTCGTATTGTAAGTGTATTTTTGCTCAATAATCAGCTCAATTTGACTGGCCTCATAGCTCAGTTAGTAGTAAATCTGCCTTCTGCGCTAGAGGTCGCGGGTTCGATCCCCGCACTGGACAAACATTTGTGTGATTAACACAGATGTTTGTTCTGTGTCTGGGTGTTAAATACTTATCTATTATATATATCAGTCTCTGGTACCCATAGTACAGGCTATGCCTAGTTTGGGATCAGTTGACCGTGTGTAAATATGTCCGGAATATTTATTTATTTATTATTATTTATAATCGTCGTACGATGTTTGCATTCGTGAGTCGTTGTCGACTCGCTGGGTTTTCGCCTTCAAGCTACCTTATTTTGTATAAAAATCCAATAATAATCAATATCAAATTAGTTTTGTTTACATTAATTTTCAAGTAACATGACCATGTGTATTAATTCTCTCGATAAAAAATCTACCGACACTGCTATTGATTTATATCCTTACATACCTAAAACTGGTCACTGACCTCATACAGAATGACTAAGAAAGAATCAGTGACATGACAAGCAAGCAAGGAAACTATTGTAATTCGAAATTTTGAAGCTCTTACCTAAGTACCTTACCTATCATGCCCCGTAACATCAACTTTGCTATTTTGTTAAGGCAGTAACGTTATAAGACAGTCTCAAAGATTTATGGTTCAAATTTGATACTTACTCAATACTTCAAGCCTTGTAGTATTCAAAGTGAGACTGAAAAAGTTACTATTGGAAAGGGCTTATTATTCAACCCATGATTATTTTAATGACATTTTTTGTAATAGCACTATTTTATTGTAATTTAAAGCTCTGACATACCTACTTAATTTTGAAAATATGTATATTGCATGCGTACAACGCTGAATATGGCTGCTCCTAATTTGTATTGTATTATGTAACAACTGTACCTAACCTATATTACGCAATAAATTACTTTGATTTGATTTGATTTGATTTGATTTGATTTAAATAGTGCTGATACGCTTTTTGAATGGCAATAGGATGTTATAGTTGTAATATTTTCTTTTCAGCAAAGTTTATGACGTCACATCGACTCTAGACCTCAAAATATACGATAGTTCATTGGCATCGACTTTGCGCAGTGATATTTTAGGTCGAGTTTCGATTCCTCTACTAAGGATCATCAATGGGGAGATGCAATGGTACGCTCTGAAGGACCGTAGTAAAAGAAATAGCGCTAGAGGGAACTGTCCGAGGGTGCTATTGGAAATGTCACTGTATTGGAATCCAGTAGGTATCTAGAAATAAATGGTACTTTTATATCATGGTACTGAGCTATGACTGGCCTCATAGCTCAGTTGGTAGTAACTCTGCCTTCTGCGCTAGAGGGCGCGGGTTCGATTCCCGCACTGGACAAACATTTGTGACTAACACAGATGTTTGTTCTGTGTCTGGGTGTTAAATATATATCTATTATGTATATCAGTCTCTGGTTCCCATCATACAGGCTATGCCTAGTTTGGGATCAGTTGACCGTGTATTAAAATGTCCGGAATAAAAAAAAAAAAAAAAAAATGGTGATACTTTAGTACTCGTAATTTCTGATACTCAAGAAACAGGCAATTCTTGTGTGGGATGAGAGTGGAGTTAGGCTTGTGACTGTTAGCTTTTTTAATTTAAAAACTCATAATGATATTTTGAAGTTTGTTGCTTAAATAAATAAATAAATATTTCGGACATATCACACACGGTCAACTGATCCCAAACTAAGCATAGCCTGTACTATTGGTACCAGAGACTGATATATATGTACATAATAGATATATATTTAACACCCAGACACAGAACAAACCTCTGTGTTAGTTTTCGGTTTGTAGGTTTGTAGTCGGGTTCGATTCCCGCACTGGACAAACATTTGTATGTTTGTCCAGTGCGGGAATCGAACCCGCGACCTCTAGTGCAGAAGGCAGAGTTACTACCAACTGAGCTATGAGGCCAGTCAGTCTGTCTTGTAGGAAGATAGCCGTAGGTACCTCTATTATTTAAATTTTTAATTAAAATCTTTCTTTCAGATAAAGGCTTCTCTCAAAGTATTCACGCCAAAGGAAGTTAAATACAATAAAAAGCCCCCGAAGTTTGATATTTCGCTTGTGTACAAAAATGTAGAGTTTATAAGAGATACATTCGTCAGTCTTTTAGCGCTCGATGAGGGATACAAGTAAGAAAACCTCTATTCACCTGGTAAAGTAATTATTTTTTATGAGCTTTCTATATGTTCTTATGTGTAGTTTAAAGCTTGCAAAGTGGTTTTTGAAGATTGTACTTCGCATACCAGTCTTCAAACGAGCTGTTCTGATGATGGAGAAAAGGAAGTCAAATCCTCGATTTAATATTGATATGACTAACAATGATGGAATGGGGTGATTTAATAAGTTCTTCAACAGTTAATTTGGAATAATCAAAAAATTTATGAATTTTCAGGACATTATTTGAATGGGAAAATCGAGAGTATTCTTGCATAGCTTTATTTTGTTGGCTATTTTTCTGGTATCACTTTCAAATGTGGGCAACACCGTTACTGATGCTGATACCGTTCCTATATTTTTGGATCTTTAGCCGACATCAGCGTAAGTGCACCTATGACATTGTTAAAAAGCTGAAAATATGATACCTTTTCTAAATTTAGAGAAAATTGCATTTGTTATGAATAGTAAAATAAATAAAGCTACGGAATTGTTTCGTTTCTTTGTTTAATAAAAACAGAGGTCACACGGACATTACATTTTTGTTCTATTTCAGAAGAAAGATCATTTATGAGGGGATACGGGATAGTAGAAGGATCTTCCGAAGGCTCCGGTAAAGAAAAAGCTGAAAAAAGTATAACTGGTAGACTGCAGGAGCTGCCAGAAATGACCATCACTATAACAAACGGTATCGAGTTCCTGGCGTCTACGTCGGAAAAACTTTACAAGTAAGTTTCTAAGTTAATCATCATCATCCACAGCCTGACTTGACACCCACTTGGTTTAGGCCTCTCTCTGTCGGTGCCATTCATTCTTCTCATCCTGAGCAAGCCTCATCCAACTGTGGCCCACGATGCTTGTCACATAGTCTGCCCATAGCGCTGCTGGAAGACCGACGTTCATGTATCCAGTACCATTATTTAGTTGGAGAAATTAAAATTATACTATACAACGTGTTCCGTAACTAGTATACTATGCCGAAATATGCTTATTCTATCAAAAAAAGAAAAATATTCAGCAAAAAAAAAGTATATTGTTTTTCAGACACTTTCCCCAATATTTTTCAAATCAGCTGATTTTGGTCTTATTATCATCTGTATAACTATTTATTTGATATCAAGACTGCTGCAGTCTTGTACAGTACAGTCTAAAATAGCTTAATAATTATGTTTGAATTGATTTGACCTCAAAACAACACAAAACATTATTTTCAAAAAAAAAATTACAAGTTTTTTTCAATTTCCAAAAGTCTTAGAACAAACTTTATTGCTAATTGGTAGTCAAATAAGCCCTTGCCTGTTTTAAATCACCTTGTATTATGAATGCAAAAGTTTGTTGTTTGTAGTATAATCACACCGTAAGGCTGAACCGATATGGATGAAAGATAGAATAGGTACTTGGAGCAGCATACATAGGTTACTTTTCATCCGCTTGCTAATAAAGAAAAAACGTGAGTAGAAGTTAGAAATAAGCGATAACCAGTAACTTTGCCTACTACACGCAGAAATCAACTTGGCACCTGCGTGGAATGTGCTTGCCCCTCCCACCACACCCCACCGCTACTTATTTGATAAATAAAAGAAAATCAAATAGATGTGCGACTTTCTTTTGTTTCAGCTTAGCAAGCTTCAAAGTACCATTCTTGAGTTACCTGACGATGTTTTTGCTAGTTGTATCATCATTTGGCTTATATTTGATACCATTCAATTATATCATGATGATTTTTGGTAAGTATTCGACTCGCTATTTTAGTTGTATCTCAAAAACCATATGTAGCGAATAAAAATCGTTTTGGATTATATGAATATTGCTCCTTCAAATGACACCCCACTCCATGTGTATTACTTTTATTTAAAAAAAGGCCGTGTAAACTTATATTCTAAGCAGTAAAATTTTCATTTTAGGTATATTCAAGTTTTCCAGAAAACATTTTGAACCGGAGCGACAACTGAACAATGATATAGTAGACTTCCTTTCTAGAATACCAGATACAGAGGACTTGGTAAGTAATCTTCCGAAGTCGCGCCCTAGAGTTTTTTTTTTTATGTTATATGGAGGCAAACAGGCTTACGGCCCACCTGATGGTAAGTGGTTACCGTCGCCTATTGACATCAGCAACACCTGGAGCATTGCTAATGCGTTGCCTGCCGAACCCCTCCCCCCCTAAAGAGCTCTGGCAACCTTACTCACCGCAGGAACACAACACTATTTGAAACAAATAATGTTATTTGGCTGCGATCTTCTGTAAGGCGGAGGTACCTCCCCAGGCGGGCTGCTCCAATTTAGAGCGAGAAAATCTCGCTGTGCCCTACCTCTCGTAAAAGTTTTGGACTAACTCGTTACCGAACCGCATCTTGTTTATGGCTGTACTTACTACGTTTCACTACAGATTCGTGAATTCAAAAAATAATTCTTTCCACCTAAAATAATCTAGTCTTTTTGGCTTACCTACTATTGTTCCCTTTGGTAAAAATCACAATTGTAACTTTTTACTACGGTGCTACGAGGGCTACGGCATACGGTTCGTAACAAAGCTCTACGCCGTAGGAAAGCTCGTTTATGTCATTTCTACGAAATTGTGGACTACGTTCTATGAATTTGTCGTTAGTCATATCAAGTGCAAACTCCAGTATCTATGGCCTCGCTTATAAAATTCTGCCAATTGATACAATAAAATAATTTATTGCGCTTAGACTTGCTAGTTATCGTACTTCCCTCACTTAATAAATGCGAAAGTTCCTACGCGCGTCTGTGTGTGTGTGCGTTTGTGAGCGTGTGTGTTTGGTAAGACTCGGATCTGTTACGACTGCGCGGAAACTTGAATAGAATAAACAGTTCAAAGCCACGCTGCGCTCATCTCCTCATCGATGAACAATAATTTATAATGATTTTACAGATTAACTGGAAGGAGTTAAACGTCCCTGAACCGTCGCCGAGGATGACTACTGGAAGGTTCAGAAACGGATAAATCATCAAAGATTTACAAAAGACAAGTAGGCTTAGTATGGTCCGGATGTTGTGGCATTAAGAGTAATAGTGGTTGTGGTACCATTGTAGGGAATCGTGGTTTCTTACAGACCTGGATCATGGCAGAGAATCCTAACGTGGGCAGAACTATGAGAAAGATCATCAGAAAGAGTAAGAGTACCTAGTATTTTATATAAATAATATAAAAAATATGAACTGAATGAATCAGAAACTGCCAAAAATTATGTATTGCAAATGAACAATTTTTGTAATTTTAAACATCGTAAGTTTTTGGAAATAAAACAAAATTTTATACATATTTTGTACCTGCATAATTTATTATTTAACAATAATTTATAAGTACCTAAATTAAACAATAAAATTAGTCTTAATATAAAAATCACAATTTCAAAATAAGTCGTAAAGTTATTCCATTTTCACCTTCCTTGTACCAAAGTGTACTTAATCTATCTATTTTTAAAAGGATTTGTACAATGATATTGTAAACATATCTGGTTGTGTTCTAGATTTTCATAGCATCGGGAGAAGGAACAGTAGCTTGAAATAATGTTGGTGTTCGCACATGATGAGCGAGTTTGGTCCGTCAATTGCGGTGCGGTGCGGCATGAGGGAGAAGTACATACTCATGTGGATGTCATTTTACAAAGATAAATATATTGTATTGACATTCACATCATTTTGTCGGACCAAATTCGGACGCAGTGCGTAAACACAAACACCCTAAGAGCATCTGCATGAGGTTAGCAATCAGAGACAATTATTGGGGGTCAGAGCTGCTAGCTCGACTAATACGTTTTTCTTTATTTTTGCCTCCAAGCTTAGAAAGGGAAGATAATCTTGTTGGTATAACTAGCCCTAATAATGCCTCTGATTTACAGAGAGCTTTAAAGGTGTTTTTTTATAAATACCGCGCAGTAAATGAAAAAACCTTAAAAATAGCCTATTTTCTCTTGGAACTTAATAAATTAGATGATTTGTAAGTTTGAGCCTATATTCTCTAGGAACTTAATAATTAGATGATTTTTAAGTCTGACTTGCATAATTTGCATTTTCAAAAAAAGAATCGTCCGTCCATACCCGGAGTTCGTTGTAAGCCGCACATGATCAGTCTCGCTGGAAAACTATGGGGGAGGCCTATGTCCAGCAGTGGACGTCATACGGCTGAAATAATGATGATGATTCACGGACAGCTTGAAACCAATTTTAGTATTTGTATGCAAGTCAACTTTATGTTACAGTTAAATAGTAACCTAAACAATTATTATGTGTATATAATACCACCTACCTTGATTTTGTGTATAGGAACGATTTGACATTGTCATTCAACTAATTCAAAATATAGATACTTACTTTCATAAGTGAGTAAATAATTTCTAGTGAAAACAAGTAAGTCAGAGATTATTTTTACCTTATATATAAACCACATACTAAATTACAAATTAAAATAAAAAAATAACCCTGTTATTCATAATCACTCACAAAACTTATCGGCTCGATATCTCTCGCCCTGTTCTTTCCTACAGTAAACAAATTAAAGAGGCGGACATACTTTTATCAAGCCGATAAAGTTAGTGAGTATTATGAAAACAGGGGCTAAACTTTAAAAACAAATAACTTTGATCATGCGGCAATGAGCCAAGAGAATATGTTATATAAATATGTTCCTATAAAGTATTTTCATAGAAAAAGTGTTGAGTCATAAAATTATGGCACGTGTGTGATGTGGTAAGCAATTCTTCTGAGTGTTAGCAGTCCTAATATCTCTTGCCAGAGTTATTCCTGCTTAAATTAGGCTCTGGTACCTTTAGTTCACGCCATTGTTTCTGCAAAAATATCAAAATTATTTCTTGACAGTACCTAAATCCAAATAGAACTTTCATTCAGGACTTTTTTAGGTCAAATTATTAACGTATCATTCTCATAAGATTATTGATGAATACGAAACCAGTTCGCAATTTAGTTCTGTTGATAGTTCAGTTACTGGCCTTTCTCTAATCTCGTGCATTTGAAATAATTTTTGCTTCTACGAGCTACTGGCTTACTGAGCTGACTTACTAGAACAGTCTTGTGAACTGGTCTGCGCGCATACGTTAAGAATCTACGTCATAAAGGCAAAAAAAAACACGTTGCCAGCATGGGATTGTATAAAAACGCAATGGAAATTTAATCGGACTTCGACTTCGAGTTAAGAACCTGTACCAGAGTCAGCTTATTGACAGCTTATTGACTCTTCATTAAAGTCAGTTTTTTTTTCAAATAGGTGTGTTTTTGGACACATACTTGTAGCTTACGTCAATAAATGGTTACGGAAATCGCTTGGTACCACAATTGACGAACGTTCATATTCTGCTTACATTAGAGTCAGACCAAATAAAATCACAGAAGAGCAGTATTTACGTAGGTTGGTGCTGCTAATTTGACACAATGACCGCGTATTACTAACCTATCCTATTTTGTAGTTTTGTAAAAAGTATCTACGTTTTTGATGCCAAGCAATGCTCGCAACCTTACTCACCGCAGAAAACAACACTATTTGAAACAAATAATGTTATTCGGCTGCGATCTTCTGTACCTCCAGGCATGCTGTTCCAATTTATAGAGAGAAATCTGGCTGTACCCTACCTCCTCCCAAAAATGTCTATTACTTATTTAAAAGATGGCTTCTTACCAAAATTTCATCATCCGGTACCCTTGATATGAAGTCAAGGATATCATTGTTGGGAACTCTATCAGGATTGAGGAATTTACGACCAAACTTGTAAATACCTGCGAACAAAAGATACAAGTCTACATAGAACAAAATAATGTGACATAAGGTTGCTGTTTTATCTATTCACATATCTCACAAGCTAGACTAATTACGAATATGTAAGCATAATTCGCCAAATTGAAACTCTAGGACCGTGGAGCCCAGAGGCGTGGCTCTTATCAAAGAATCTTTGCTCTTATTTGATGCATTTTTAAGGGACTGGTGGATGAGGCCAATGACCTAAGGGCTGGTGGTGGACAAAGGATCAGTATAGCGATCCAACGTCGTAGCGTCGCCAGCCTTTTGGGCACACTGTGGTTGGTGATCTGAACTCTGTTTACTACTTGCAGTCGTAGAAGAGTTCAGTCCTAGAATGAACTAGGAACTAGATAATTTAAGTTAATAAGTATTTTCTTTATTATTGTGTAATGTCCCGTATAGAATTAGCCCTTCTCGGGATAGCAGACATATTGTAAGCATAATGTGCTTACATGATTCGTATTTCTATATATTTTTTCGGTTTATTAAAATAACTTACCAAATGCCATAAATAAATAGTTGACTGGTATCAGATACAAGGCTATGGATAGCAGTATCATAGCTGAGATAGCCAGGTAACTTAGATAGGGCACCGAAAAATTCGCCAAACTGAAATTAAAATGTTATTTTAAAAAGTATATACATAGTCACAATAAAGAATAACAATTAAAAAAAATACAGTTTGCAACTTACAGTAAACCAAACAGTAAACAAAAAGAAAGAGGCTCAATAAAAGGAAGTCTTTTATTGAGCCGATAAAATTAGTAAGTGATTATAAATAAGAGGTAAGTTTATGGTTTCAATTGACTAAAATAAATTATGTCACACGTGGAAGCGAACTCACTTTTTAAGCCTCTCAATAAGAGAACAAATGAAATCTATTCCCTTTTTGATTGTGAGCGTCAGATCTTGTAGTCCGTATATTCGCGTTTTCAGAGTTTTTTCATCCTGTTGAAAGTAATTATATGTTTACTAGATGGCATGTAAAGTATACAACATCCTTCTTTCTACTAATCCCATCAAAATATATGTTTACTGGAGTCGATTCTGTTGTTTAATTAATCTAAATTCGACTGTAAATTCAATTACAAAGGGACGGCAACACTTTTAACTAGTCTAAGATATGGCAATAACATAATCAACACCAATATCTTATGTAATAATATGAATGTGAAAGTGTGAGCGTGTGTGCGTTTTTTACTATTTAGTCCGTAGCACTTTAAAAAATTATCATGAAATTTGTCCAAAATATACATTATTTCAGGGTATTTCAAAACAACTGTCACAAATGTCAGCTAGTGAGTAATTACTAAAATATCTAACTTTTGTTGACTCGAGGTCGTCTTCTTCATTTTCTTCATCTGATGATGGAGTAGGAACTAATGCATTGATACCTGAGAAAAACAATTTGTGTAAGTTACCAATACATTCGAGTGGCTTTATAATAGGTACGATTTACGTATACGTGTACGTTACGGAATGCATGTTTGTTTGTAAATAAATCTAAGAATCCAAATTTCACCCACTTCTAGATACCATACCCATTTGAAACTTTGCAAATGTATGTGATTCGGATCAGCAAACTGACCAGTCACTTTAGCAAATAATAGTCGAAGCTAGCACACGCCCGTTCAATGAATCGTTACTTACTGTTACTCTGATTGGCAAACCAGTAATACGCAAATGGTACTACTAGCAATAATGGAGTCATCCACATTTGGAAGATCATCCAAAAGGTTAGCCACGCCACCAGCGCCGTTGCAGATAACTCTCGGTTGTCCCACTCAAAGAGGTATCTGAAAATAATTTTTGATAAAAAAATATTTTACTTAACAATATTTTACACTGGGTAATGACTGTCTTTGGTGTGACTCAAAAGAGGCAGGATATCGAAAAACCTAAAATTATAAAATGAATGTAGGTGAGGACCCTTTTCTCCTAAAACTAGCATTTTGGTATGTAGTATTTTTCTCAGTTCTCAAAGATCCTTCTTCCCCTGAATATCTGAAATCTCGTTTCCGATTCCGGTGTGACACGCATGACAAACCTCTTAGATCGTCTGACAACCTCCTCCTTGATACCCCTGAGCATAGCACTTGTTTTCGTGGCAACTCCTTCTCCGTTGTAGCAGTAAGACTTTGGAATAATCTTCCGTATAATATCAAAAAAGTTGACTCCAAAGATTCATTTAAACGATTAACTCGTGAACATTTTCTTAAGAACATATAGCATCTACACTACATGTTAATAAAACACTTGTTTTGTACTATCTGTTAATACAGTGTATTATATATATATATATATACATATTTAAATATAGTGTATGGTTATACATAGTATAGTTTTTAGTTAAGTTAAACAATCTGTCGCACGCCAACCTCCTGTTTCTACCCAATCAGGCTGGCTGGTAGATAATGCCTTGGCATTAAGCCCACCTTTTGTACATTGTTTTCTTTGTGTGCAATAAAGATTATAAAATAAAATAAATAAAAAATATTTTTCAAACTTACGCGATCAGTTACGCGATGACTCAGAAATAACTTATTACATTGAAATACTATCATTATCACCATCAGCCTGTAGTACTAGTAAAATAACAATGCTGGACATAGTCCTACTCCCAAAGAGCGCAATGACGAACGGTCTTGAGCTTTATCCATCCACCGATTTCCCGCAACCTTCAAAATGTCTTCGGTCCATGGGCCTTTTAACACTGCGTAGGCCGGTTCGTGGTTTCCATTCGAGAACCTTTACTGCCCAACGGTTTTATGTTCTGCTTACTGTCACTTTAACTTGCTAATTAAGAGAGCTAAGTCTGTGACCTTCGTTCTTCTACGGATAAATTCTATAATGAGACCATTATTACAATAAACAATTTCGATATTCTGAAAAAGTCATCAACTTCTGATGCTGACTATACCTCATCATCATCTCCCTGCCCTTATCCCACTTCATGTGGGGTCGGCACAACATGTTTTCCTCTTCCACTCCCCTCTATCAGCCGTCATATCAGTATTCACTCCTTTCTTACTCATGTCATCTTTCACACAGTCCATCCATCTTTTCTTTGGTCAATCAATCATTTTAATGCTGACTATACCTACGCCATTTTTTTCTTTATACAGCACTAGCTTCCGCCCGCGGCTTCGCTCGCGTGGTGCCTACATAAAAAGTAGCCTTTATGCTATTCCAGACTATAATCTATCTCTGTACCAAATTTCATCCAAATCCGTTCGGCCGTTTAGCCGTGATTGAACTACAAACATCCAAACATCTAAACATCCTCACAAACTTTCGCATTTATAATATTAGTAGGACTAGATGCGTAGGAGGATACTTAGGTACACAATCCGATGCCTTGAGTTGATGAATAAAAGTATCGTCATTGTCTTATATGAGTTGGTGTAAATGAGGAAATCCGAAGAAGAAACAAGGTCATAGCTCTCGGAATAAGCAAGTTGACAGTGGGCAGGACATATAACTCGCAGAACCGACAACCGTAAAGGTTCTCGAATCGCGACCACCAACCGGGCGAACGCAGTGTTGAAAGGCCGATCGACCGAAGACATTGTGAGGGTTGCGGGAGGTCGGTGGATGGAAAAGGCTCAAGACCGTCCGTCATGGAACAGTTTGGGGGAGGACTATTGTGCAACAGTGGACTTCTACAGGCTGATGATGATGTTGTAAGTAGGTATGCTATGATCGACCGATTCCGTCAAGTTTATTTATGTATCTAATTTGAATAGAAATGCATTCAAGAATTAACTGGCACACATGCAAATTTAAGTTATTCGGCCCACTTAGTGAATAACAAACGATAGAGCTAAAATGCAAGATGCATTGGAAGTCCGAGGTTAGTGACCACACGACACAATGATTCTAAATCAATTTATTTACATATCCTTCTATATGTAGTCATTTTATAAAGTCCCTAAATGTTCCTATTTGGTTTGATAAAGAAACAGCCAAGTTATCTGCAGTTTTAGGTCAAACTCTATTAAGCATCTGTTTTAGGCAATCTGTTTAACTTCTCTTACGTTTAAAATTAGTTGTAAAGATGATAAAAATATAAAAAAAATTATAAAAAATTTCCTCGTATTTTTTCATATTACCTACCCGATATGAAAAAATACGAGGAAAAAAGTGTGAAATAATAATATTTTTTCTTTTGTTGATAGAATAAAGTCAATACATAGTAAACATAATTATTATGAATCACCTTGTATATATACAAATAATTAACATACATACACATTTATAAACGTAGGCATGAGGTACACTTAAGTAATAAACAATTAAGTATTTTTAGCAGCCATAAATAGTTGATACCACAAAAAAACTATGTTTTCCGATACTAAAATTAAAGTCAACAGAGCTTTAAATGAATAGGCACCTACATTTGTAAGTAAATACAACCCACAATCGAGAAGTATATACGGTGTTTACATAAAACGAGCTATTTTTGTTTGAAATGTAAGATTAAATTAGCATAGTTAACACTGTTGTGCCCCAACCTTTAATATGAATATTTTTATATTGATTACCGTCAACATAAAAAGTAAAAGATGAAATAAATATCCAAAAATATATTTTGAATGTAGCGAATTAGGAATAGTTATTCATATTACGTATACTATCCCCAAATGGGCTTAGTCCATTAACAAAAAGAAAGAATATGACTGAAATAATACATTCTATCCTACTATAATATTATAAATGCGAAAGTTTGTGAGGATGTTTAGATGTTGGTTGTTCAATCACGCCCAAACGGCCGAACGGATTTGGATGAAATTTGGTACAAAGATAGATTATAGTCTGCAATAGCATATAGGCTACTTTTTATGTAGATACCACGCGAGCAAAGCCGCGGGCGGAAGCTAGTTAATAATAAAAATAAATTATACCAAACAGTCACATACAATGGTACCACAACACCCAGACCCGAAACAAATATTTACAGAGCATGCAAACATTTATGCCGATGCAGGAATCGAGCCCGCACCTCTTGCATCTCAGACGGGCACCCGCTACGCCATCGAGATTATCATCATAGGAATAGCTTTTTGTTTCTGATTATAGAGCATATAGAGCAAATAAATAGTTTCTAAATTCTGAAAGTCACCAAGTTCTTATGCTGAGCTAAGTTAGTCTAACTTGTCTTGAAAATCCGCCTATTTCATTACGAAGACATACGTTTAAAACCAAGACGAAATAAGGAGCAAGAAAATCAACTTACTTAAAATGTTCATTTCCAAGCGAAACAGCCGTGAATATATCCTTTATGAATTTCAAGTTGTTATAAATTAAAGGAATGCTGAACTTGTTTGGCTTTCTCAAATCCGTGTATTTAGATTCTTTTGGACTTAGCACTCGAAGTGAAGCTTTCACCTAAAACATAATATTCAATTATAATACATAAATCATTATTTATCATCTTAAGGAACCTACATACTTTAAAAATTAAATTATAAAATGAAATGAAAACAGAATATTTTTGATCATGCGGCAATGTGCCAAGAGCACTTGCTAAATCCTCGCGTTTGATTGCCTAATAAATTATTTGCATAAGAAATGAGTCAGCCCTCTTGTCACCGACGGGCGTCGATTAAAGGTGGTGTTATTTTTTATCAGCTTTTTGGTACTTGGCTTCTTGGCCCCTATGGTTTTTACACAAGTGGCATATATGTATGTAGTCAAAGGAGAGGACTGAATATTTTCGCCACTTGGCGTTCTCAGCTGCAGCTTCAGCCACGTGTCTACACCCGTGGTATCTCATAGGAGGGCTCACTCCCAGGGGCCGAGGTCATACCATCAGGCCTCTTGCCATCATCATCCCAATAATAACTCAGTAGATTTCTTAGTAACATAGACAAATATCTTAGATAATAACATTATTGCTTAGTCATGTAGCGTTGAAGATTAAAAAACAACAAAAAATAAAGCATTTTAATAACAGTGGCACAAAAAATAATCTCACGTTTTTATAGACTCACGTTTTGCTACATCTAATGCGCCTCTACTAGTACGTACACCCACCCAACAAAGTATAATTGCCATAACATAAAAAAGAGCAAACATTATAATAAAAACTTCATCAGGTACTTAGTTATTCAATTCTTTGAGAAATCACCAGGCGCTGCCAATAAGACACTATACAAAACGAATCATTCCTGAAATTCATCAAGTAATGCTTTTCAAGCAAGGTTTTCCCAAAGTACGCTGTAGACCACTACAGCGTACTTTGGGAAAAACCTAACAAATCAAATCTCTGACACCAGTCAGAGATTGGATATCAATCTAGAAAATATTTAGCCATATTATATACAGCATAAATAGGTCTTGGTTGCCGTGGTGGCCACGGCTGAGGCCCCTCAATAACTACCCGCGGAATCCGAGGCTAAGGAAAAAAAAAGCTAAGGGATGAGCAGCAGCGTTCCTTACAACAATTGTTTTATCTGCGCTTTCCATCCCGCATGCCCAGCGTGGTGAGTACAGGCGTACAAAGTCGGTCGTGCTGGACATCTATTGGGGAGGCCTATGGCCAGTAGTAGCCGTCCTACGGCTGAAATGATGATGAGGTCTTTGTTATACTCACAGGATTCCAAACCAATGACATCTGCAGCAATATCCTAGGGCAGTTCCCTTTCGCGTTGGATTTCTTCGAGCGGTCCTTCAACGCGTACCATCGCTTCTCATCGTTCTCAACTCTGAGTAGCGGTACTGAGATTCTGCCTAAATTCTCATTGATCAACGACTCATCGCGTACTGTTATGTCTAGCGTGGATGTGACGTCATTGACAGCACTGAAACATTGAATTTTTGAAATTGGAATTGTTCTTATTTAAAAGTTAGAGTTGAGAGTACTGGTGAAGCGGTGGAAGTGACCTTCCGAGCTACAGATAGTGGGTTCGAAACCCGGTCGTGAACCAATGGAATTTCCATTCCAAAAATGTATGTTCGTGATACTAGTGCTCTCAAACGGTGAAGGAAAACACCGGCATTTTCTAGAACCTAAAAATTCGAAGACATGTGCACGAAGGGAATCTCTATGAGGTGCACTTTAATCCTGAAATTACTAAACTGATTCTTAAAGCCGCCGGTCATAGGGCTTGTTTAGGCAAACATATACGGAAGAACCGGTCCATCCTCGCCCCCCGCGCCCGCACCCGAAATGCATCACTTGGCTGTCGAGCTCACGACGACACACGTCCGCCGATCCTCTGATATTACTCATTTTTACATAAATCGAAATTGTTTAGTTATTAGCTTCCTATTAAAAGCACATTACTACTGAACTTGGGAGTTTACATGAAGCTCAGTTTACTCAGGGCTACCATACCTCAACTTGGTCACTGACCTAATACAGAATGACCAAAAAAAGAATCAGTGGTACTCGCAAGCAAATTCAAGTTTTTTTTTCTTTTAGCCTCTTTTTTTAAGCGCGTTCATAAAATGCTAATGAACCACAGATATACATAAACATAATTGATAGTCGTTTGGAAATTCCCAGACCACTAACAAACCTTGGGCTTTCTTGATACAGTTTCTAAGGCTATGCATGAAAGCTCAAGGTGTGGTTACGGTTTTTCCTCGCATTGTCGATATTATACAGAGTGTTATTATATGACTACTGATTTACTACTTCATGGTTCTTCATGATCCATAATATATATGCTATCCCTAAAGCAAATTCTACACCTAATTGGCAATAATGTTTGTTCTACGACTTTTGGAAATTCAACTTAAATCACTGAAAAAACTCTAGCGAAATACAGCTGTTCTAGGGTCTAATCAGTTTAAACTCAGCTGTTTTAGGTAGTAATCTTGATGTTGTAGGTACTTCTAAAATGACCAAAAACAGCGAATTTGAATAAATACTGGTTTTTTTTATAAATTTATTATTTTCCCGATAATATTCTCTTTCTTTTTATTGATTGATTGATGGAATAGGCCCCGTTAGGATGATATACATATTATGAATCACCTTGAATGATATACCAATGAACAGGTACTTACTAATACGTGTTGTATCTTATTCTGTGCGTGGTTCTTACACACAAAGGTAGATCGTACTTACAAGGTGTAGTTCTTGTCCCACGTAGGGTCAGACGTGCCGGAGACTGTGTGCGTCTGTACTCGCGAGTTGTCCAGCTCTAGTACGCAGTATGCGTCCGCCTTGCTGATGCCCATCACGCTCAGCCCTCGGGCGCCATGCACCGTCACTGTCAGCTGTCCCACTTCGCTCCAGCCTTTGTGGAGACGGTACCACAGCTGAAAACAATATTTCATTAGATATAATTTGTATTGCTACGATGGCCGGATTTCCGATTCCACCAAGATTGGACCCTAGTGATACGGACATAACTAGACAGCTGACAATAGAACACGGGAAGTAGATTTCACTTGTTTGACCTCCATATGCCGGCACCGATTCGCCGATAAATACTATATCAGGCAAAAATATCAAGCATCCAAAATGATGGTGGAAGCCCACGCAACTTTATACGCGAGATGTTGTTTTATTTTCATACAAATTTCACCCCCTTAGGGGTTTCGTTTTGGGAATTCCTTTCATAATGCAACCCTACACTATAATAAAAGCTACCCTCCAAATGTCATACTTCTGGTTTAGGCTATGCGTTAATAGTTAGTCACGCAGTCGATCAGTTACGTAAGATTTTAAATATAAAAAAAGCAATAAGTATTGATTATTCTAACGTTGTAATTTTTAACTTATCTGCAAATCAGAAATGTCGATACTTAAGTAAAATAATACTTGTTTGAATCATCATGAATATATTTATCATTATCATATAAAACGCACCTTTGCATTCAAAAACTGCATAATACTTAGGTCTTTGAACTTGTTCCGTTATAATTAATCCATTTATATTGAATTGTTTTTACCTATACCGTTGCGTCTGTTTTTGAACAGTTTTTTTTTGGACAGTCATCCAATCCATCAGGTCATAAAATTCGTAATTAAACCTTATAACAATTATTTTCAAATTAAAAAAATTATTCCATATAGACGCTTATCTGTGGTCTAATGCGTCATTGATCAGTTTCGACGCATTGTTTGTGAAATAGTACAAAACAATCTGTAGGAATATTCCAGTGGTAATGAAGAACCGGACCTCAGTTCAGTAGTCTCAAGTCCACGATGGCATAAGTGACTCATACAATCACTTCACGCGTTATAGCCGAAGTATTCTATTATACATACATACATAAAATCACGCCTGTTTCCCAGAGGGGTAGGCAGAGACCACGGTCTTCCACTTGCTACGATCCTGACATACCTCTTTTGCTTCATTCACTCTATGAGAGTGTTCTATTATAATGTTGTCTAAATCTAAATCCTACTATCCTACTTCCAATGCTACTTCCTATCCTACTATCCTTCCTACCAATATCCTACTAATATTATAAATGCGAAAGTTTGCGAGGATGTTTAGATTTTTAGATGTTTGGATGTTTAGATGTTTGTTGCCGTAACGGCTCAACCGAATTCGTTGGACTAGGAATAGATAAAGTTCTTTGACAGAATAGCATATAGGCTACTTTCAATGTAAGGTATGTAGTAGGTATATTATTTATACAGTAATTGACACACTGATTGACAGGAAACGCAGTGCCTAAACAGATAGTCCTAAAAACTTGAAATTTAAAAAGCGTGGTCCATTTATTATTTAGAGGTGTACTAAAAAAGGTAAAGGAAGTTTGTATGAAAAAACTTTACGCGAACTTTGAATAGTTAAACATATTTTAATTTTAAAGAGTATCCAGTAATAGCTATGTCTTTTATTAAGAATCATTCCTTCCTCCTTCCTTCCATTACCAAGACTTCCCACACTGGTGGAAAATTTTAAATTATCCCTGCAATCTCAAATACTACGGCGCAGAAGAATGGCCAATAGATAAAAAAATCTGATCAGGAATAATCATGTGTGAAAGGAATCCTTTCATAAACAGAATATATAAAGAAAAAATAAAATTTGTCCTCCATTTGCTTTTTAAACTTGATTTCTGAATTTTGCAAACCAATACTACTACTACGATCCTTCGTATTTTTCAAAATATGAAGATATCTTTGCGAGTGGAGTAAAAATATCGACATAAAGAATATTTAAATATATATTACGGACGTAGCATACACGTCAACTGATCCCAAACTAGGCATAGCCTGTACTATGGGTACCAGTGACTGATATACATAATAGATAAATATTTAACACCCAGACACAAAACAAACATCTGTGTTCATCACACAAATGTTTGTCCAGTGCGGGAATCGAACCCTCTAGCGCACAAGGCAGAGTTACTACCAACTGAGCTATGAGGCAAGTCAAAGAAAAAGAACACCAGTGATAATCTCCAAAATATATTTTGATCTTTCTAATATTCTGCGAGACCCTCTTCGTATTAAAAGGAAGCACCTATGCTTATCTAATATGCGCAATGCCCATGAAGTATTAACACCCAAGTATGCCTACCTAAAGGTTGGACAATGACCATCACGTCCACTCGCATTGCATACAGATCACCCAAAGGATTTATTGGTAGTGCATTTTTCCTTCTTCGGTCAAGTATCTCGGATTGCCCTCGGCCTCATTTTATGGTTGATATTTGTTTTGTATTCAATCAATCAAATTTCATACTCTCCGTAAATGGATGGTTCGTCCTCAGTTATACTAACTGACCCTCCCTGGCTGCACACAGGTTCAACCATCAAGGAAAAATGACTAGTTTTCGTACAAACTTTGACTCTTTCACCCCCTTAGGATGTACATTTTCAAAAATACCTTCTTTGTGGAAGTTACTGTCTAAATTTCAGCTTTATAGCTTCAGGAGTTTGTATTGTACGTTGATAAATAAGTCAGGACTATCTATTTTATCGATCGACCGAGCGAAGCGATTTAAGATCCTAGTGTTGGAGCGAACACTGGGCAAATTATATCAAGCGCATATACTTGGAAGCGGAAAATCGATTGGTGCACGACCGGAAGTTATTCGAACCCACAACCTGTGAATTAGAAGGCGTGGCCTCTACCAACACTCAACCAGTGCTTGAAGTATGATAACGGAACATACCGAGTTGAAAAAAAAAATGATAAAATATTTGTTTGTAGAAAAAACAATGTAGGTACAATCTACCAGCGGCCTTCTCACTAGGCATAGCCTGTGTCGTGGAGACCAGTTACAAGAATTGACAAGAAGATAAGTTCGGACTACATACTAAAACAAACATTAGAAAATTAATAAAGAAATACGTAGATTAATATGTAAAGCATGCACTTAGTTTTAAAATATAATCTTAAATTTAAACAGCATTATTACCTAGAGCAATACAAAAGAAAGGTATTACAAAAGAATTAAATATATATAGGAGTTACGTTTACAATACAAAGTGTTTTAATACAAAAATTAAATAGCAAACGACCTTCGGACTCCAGACCTTGAGACAAGATCTCAGTTCGGGGTAAACTACAATATTAAGATTCAAAAACTTAAAGTAGACGAAACATAATTATACTTTCTCCGGATGCGGTCATTAGCATATCGACGAGCCAGTTGCCTCGAGCTTCAAGGAGAACAGGATATCTCGGAGTCAACACTCGTGTGACATTTATAAAGCTTTCGCGGAATTGAATTCCATTTATCTCATCAATCAGCCAAAAATACCTACTGACATTCGCCTCTATGGTTAATACCATCAATCAATATATATGTATTATGTATATCAGTCTCTGGTGTCCATAGTACAGGCTATGCCTAGTTTTGGGATCAGTTGACCGTGTGAATATGTCCGGAATATATTATATATTTATGATGATATATTTATTGACTGGCCTCATAGCTCAGTTGGTAGTAACTCTGCCTTCTGCGCTAGAGGTCGCGGGTTCGATTCCCGCACTGGACAAACATTTGTGACTAACACAGATGTTTTTTCTGTGTCTGGGTGTTAAATATATATCTATTATGTATATCAGTCTCTGGTACCCATAGTACAGGCTATGCCTAGTTTGGGATCAGTTGACCGTGTGAATATGTCCGGAATATTTATTTATTTATTATTTAATCTCAAAATGCCTCAAATACTGGTAAAACTAGTCAAAAGTCATTTCAGACGTTTCAAAGTGAGTTTATTGAAATGAACGCCTTTTGACTTTGACTATGTTACGGTTCATTCAATAACTTCATTTTATTTTACAGGTGCTTGAAATTGGACCTTTCTGTGCAACGAATTACATTGTACTTTATATTTTTTGTTTCTCCCTTCTATGTTATTTTTCTTCATATACAATTAAGAATTCATCTATCTATCTATGACGTCATTGCGCTTGCAGAGAAATCTTAGAAAATTGCCATTCGGTATATTTTTTTCATACAAAAGACATCAACGCGCTTCATCTTCAAAGTAGGCCCCATGCAACATCAGGTAATCAAATTATCTTATTTATTATATTATAGGGATAGCCGTAGTGGCCCCGGCTGAAGAATAGGCTTGTGGAACGCATTGCCTGTCAATATCAGAGGCCAAGTCTCTTGCTATCTTCAAAAACATGGTCATCACTCACTATCTGGCATGCTGCTCTTTGTGAAGCACAAGTTTATTGTATATTATTATTCTTAAATTCTGTGTACCTATTATAATTATATACGATATAGTATCTGTATGTGTTTATATAAATGTCACTATATGTATTATGTATATATATATTAAACAGAATAAAGTAGGTATATGTAATAGATAAATCAAGATAATCATATATATATATATATATTCTTCATAATTTAAGATACACCATCTTGCCCCTTCTCTAATCCTTTCAGTCCATTCCATCCTAAGGTTGCCTGGCATAGATCGCTCTTAGCGATAAGGCCGCCCATTGTATTGCCGTGTAAATTTGTAATTGTGATCTTATGTATTATTTCCGTGTGGTGATCAATAAAGTGTTATCTATCTATCTATCTATGTATAGGCCCCTCCATATCTACCTACCAGTGCATGTCGTAAGAGGTGACTAAGGTATAAACTAGAGGATGGGAAGCAGCGTCCCCTATTTGAACAACGATAGTTCTAACTGCGCTTTCCAACCCGCGCGCCCAGCGAATTCACTCTGGGAATCAGTGAGGGAGGCCAATGTTCAGCAGTGGACATCCTACGGCTTCTTAGTCAAATTTAGTTCTTCGTCATATATGTAGTGACCATCGTATAAACTTCCAGATTATCCGTAGGTAATTATTTTCAAAAAATTCCATGACATCTGCGTAGTAAACTCACTAATGAACATTATCTGTCTTGCTCTACGCGGTGTCTCTTTGTTAGTCCCTATTTTACTAAACAAATGTGTCAATGGTTTGTGATCGGTCATAATTACTAATTCTCTGCCTTCAATTAAATATCGAAAATGAACTATCGCTAAATAAATCGCTAAAAGTTCCTTATCGTATGTACTATACTTCATCTGAGCGTCAGATAACCGTTTTGAGAAAAAACCTAAAGGTTTCCATGACTTACCTTCTTGTTGTTGGAGTGATGCACCGACGCTGGTATTACTCGCATCAGTCATCAGTATCATAGGACAATCTGTGGATGGGTGCGATAACAAAACTGCGTTCTTTAGACTTACCTTGGTCCGCAAAAAGTCTTGATCGGCCTTCACCGTCCACTCAATCTTTGTCCTTGCGCTTTGAGTTATGAAGACACTTATGTAACTCGGTCTGCTCGTCTGCGGCATTAGTATGTGAGACCTATAAAAATTCAACATACCTAACCTAACCTTAGTTAGTACTTACAAAGTCATCTGTGGTTGGTAGATTATGTGCCCCTGCGGTTGTAGGCACGTTGTCAACCACGCTCCTTGCTGAGCCACTGACCGTCACCAGCATGTGTAGAGAACCGAACCCACACTCCAGCTCCTGCCATATATCGTGGGTTTTCTCTTTGTCCAGCCGAGAGATATCAATCAAACACCTACAGGAATAAATGCGGTCATTATAGTGACTATAGCTCGTAATCTTAAGGTCAACAGCGCCAACGGACAAAGTGTTGGCCAAGCGACTAATTTCCCAAAATAATTGAAACTCAACCTTATTAGCTTCGCCACCACTTCGCCGTGAGGGGAATTTAATAGGTTTTTTTTAAAGAAAAAAATACAGTCTAATGTCTATGTGAGGGAAGTAGCCAGGTAAGAGTCTATCATCGGCTCACAGATTTAAACGACACAAGATAGTTTATTATGTTAAAGAAAATTTGTAGGTATTTTAAATGACGTAGTATTTTAAATGACGTAGTATTTTAAATGTCATGGTTCAAGTTAGGCTGGTGATTGAATATTGCTAGTTTTTATTTGATTTCTTGTTATAAATCGGTTAAATTTACAACTCTGTATTTTTTGTTTCGTAACTTGTACACGTTCTACATAATTAAAATTTTTAAAAAAAAATCGCCTGGACATCCAGTTTTTACAGGAAATATGTATTTATTCTTAGAATTGTTTTTTCATATTAAAAACTATGTTACGTATTTGTATAACTAAAAGAACCTCATATATTGTTTTATCTAATGATAGGTATCATAAGATACCCCATTTGATGGAGTAGAAAAATATTTATGTCCCCCAAAAATGACTCCTAAATATGATAATACTTTATTCATATAAGCGAAGGAAAAATGGATCATAACTTTTCCAAAATTCAACTCTCTAGCTTGTCTGATTTAGCTCTGGGAGGCGTTGGTAGACAGACACCAGAGTTATCCGTTTTCCCAAAACTTGGACGGAATACTAATAAAGCCGTGTTCAAACAGCGTTCGACATGTCATCTGAAATTTATTTCAAAGTTCGCAGCTTCGATCGCTTCGGTACCTAGATAATAAAATAGCCCATGTGCTATACCAGACTATAATCTATCTCTGTGCCAATTTCATCATACAAATTCAGTAATTTCAGGATGAAATTCAGTCGAGTAAAAAACATCCATATCGAACTAATATATGCAGATCATGCAAACATTTGTCCCGCAGCGACAATGAACCCTTTCCGTCTTACACGGGCACTCGCCCACTGCGCCACCGAGGTCGTCAAATGTCCTTCTTGTTGTGATTTGACCTCATAGATTAAGGAGCCGTTTGACCTTTAATTACGCAGAGGGGTAAAGGTGTAGCCAAATAAGGTAACGTTTGATATACCATAGTGTAGGTAGGTTTTATTTCTACAATTTTCTAAGACATAGCTAAAACGAAAGTTTTTAAGCTTGCGACCGTTAATTTTGGTCTGCGTTCTGCATCTCTTACCGATCAGGATTAATGACTAAATTTGCGATATTAGCTTTCACAAATAAAACACAAGTTTCACAAATATATAGTTGAGACTAAGACGGTGTAGTTCGGTGACTCGTTGGATGTTTGGTGTTTATTTGGGACCAGTTTGATTTATAGCTTGTTTAACTATTAAACGCTGTCCTTGAAAGTGCTTCAAATAATGTTAATTTACCAGTCATGGTTTCACCATATGTACCTACGCATTCAGTGTCAAGAGGTCAAAAGTTCCTTTCGTCCCATCTTGTAAGAAAATGTTAGGTTTTCTATGGGATCTAGGATATAGGCTTGAATTTAAAATAAAATATCATAAACGTAAACTTAACTTTATAATCGAATAATGAACTATGGCTAATGGTCGTGGTGGCCCCGGCTAAAGAATAGGCCCCTCCATATCTACCTATACGCGGATGTCGTAAGAGGCGACTAAGGGAATAAAAGCTAGGGGATGGGCAGCAGCGTCCCCCATTTTATTTAACAACGACAGCTCTAACTGCGCTCGCCAACCCGCATGCCCAGCGTGGTGAGTATGGGCAAATCCCCCCACATGATAGGAATTCGCTCTGTCTGTGGGGGAGGCCATGTTCAGCAGTGGACGTCGTACGGCTGAAATTATGAATGAACTATACCTATTGTTTGCTTAATCACCTATTTGTTTGCTTAGTCACAGATTCACAGATCTGGACGAGACACAATATAATTTCTATTATAGGTGTCTGTAATCGCCATACAGAACAATAGGCAGCACTGCGCCGCGCCGTGCCCCCAGAATTAGAAAAAGAATGAATTTCTCGGATAACATTATGTTCGCCTAACAAACACTGACATACAATGTAGGTACATGTTATATGTAAGTAGATAAGAAAATACTCTTGTTAGGTATTCTTAGAATTTAGGTGATCAAGACAAAACAATGAACAAACACTTGACTCATCGGGCCTTACCATGATGTCGTTTTGCTATTCAAATGCGATATCGTGACAAACGTACGCCTAGGTCTTCCCCTTCCAACGGTCCCATTCACACTCGCTTATACACCTGTTTTGTCAATCTTCTTTCGTTCATCGTCTCTACATGACCAAACCATCTCAGCATACCTTTCTCAATCACTACATCTTCTTTCACTCCACAACGCTCTCTTATCACACATCTTATCCTTTTATTTGTAGGCATATAGAATTGTGTTTTTTTTTACTGTAGGTTTGTTTTCATCGTATTGATATAAATAGGTATCTCGTCAACTTTATTTGTTTTATAAAAATAGGTTCTTCTTTGGTTCCTACTTAAAATACAGCATTTATAAGGACAAGTCATGGATTACAAAAAAAAGTTTAACAAGAGAACTGGATCCATATATCGATACTGTTTGTAGGTACTTACAACGTTCATATATAAAATAAATAAAAAAAGAAAAAATACTATAAAAGAATTGACAATAAATTTACGGACTTTTAAATTACTTGTATACCTGCTTTTAAAAACGTGGGCGCCTGCTAAAAATAACGGTGAAGTGGACCGGTAAGATGTTTCTGTGACGATAACGACACAAAAAGAAAAGGTGAGATGTCATACGCGTTTCGGAAAAACCTTTGGAACAAAGAAAAACGAGAGTAGTTGTGCTGGGTTTATCTTCTATCTTTAAATCAATGTGGATAAACAGTAAGATGACGAATCTCTTGGTCCAATTGGTTGCATCCGACCAGATTGATCCCTACTTTAGGCTATTGTGTTTGAATAACAGAATTTAACCGTTGAACAAATTTATTGGCATTATGAAACATTCAAATGGTATAAGGTACATACCTATATACTATCTACTTACTGCAACCTTGTGGTCAGGTCAATAATGAAATATAAATTAGGTAAAAGGTGGTGAGTAGGTATAGGTAAATTCCTGATTGGAATTCGCTCTGGAAATCTGGGACGTCCTACGGCCGAAATATTGACGATGATGACTTAGTCGTTCTGAAGCAACGATATTAGTTGCGGAGCACTCAAATGACCTACGAACTCCCTAAGAATCTGTGCGAGCTACGGGCTTGCATTGTTTTAAACTTTCTATTGTTTGCAGGGAAGAGTGGATTTAGGTCGATGGCACATTTTCATAAATTTCTTTGTATACAGTATAACCGATTGTATAACATAGGTAGGTATTTATTTTTAAATCAAGCTGGAACTAGAACTGAATTCAATTTATGCAAATCTCGTGTTTACAAAATAGCGCCTCCACTACTTTACCTACACAATATATAATCATAAGTGTAGTAGAGGCTCTCTACATGACTTTAAATACTAAAAAGCTTTGTATAGAACAGCGCATTGACCTCTAGTCTGCTGGCTGATCAAAGTCTGCTACGAATTAAAGTTCTTATAACCAGTTTTTTTGACTTTGTTCTATTATTGATTGAATAATTAAAGACGGTAAGTAAAGGTACGGGTTCTCTGCTTTATATGAACGCATACTTAGAATACACTCACCTTCCCATAAAATTTTTCTGTTTTCCTTTATGCCAGACTGTGACTTCTAGGCAGTTTTCTTCATAAATATGGAGGTTAAATCTTTCACACCACATCGGCTTTGACTTGGGTACTTGTTTCGATTTGTGGTCTTCATTTCCTAATCTGAAACAAAAAGTTGATTACGATCTTGCATAAAAAGTTCCACCGCTGACTTCACGGTCACGTGGGCAGGTGCCTCGTAGGAAGTTTTGCTACATTTAAAATTTTAAAATCCTTAACTCAATCTTCGGACCTATAAATCAGGGACTGAATAACCGGAATATAAAGGTACCTTTAAATAACGATATGACGTCATACCGATAAATTCCGGTTACCCGAATATTTCTCTACCGATAAATATAACGGTACCGGAAAATCTGGCTTCGCAGTTCATCTCGGTTTATTTCGCTACCGGTACCTATAACCGAAATAAATAAAGGTTTATAAAGGTTTTCTTTGATGAAACGCCACCACCCCGCCACCGCAACGCGACTGTCTGAGCGAACTAGCCACGGCTCAAAATTTCGGTACCGAAATCTACCGGTATGAAATAACGGTACCGTAATGCCCTACCGGTATAGCATAATAGTACCGAAATGTTTTAACGGTACCAGTACCTATAACCTCTACCGCATTCAGTCCCTGCTATAAATAAAGAAATGGAAGAAGAATAAAATGTGGTGCTGAACCCACATAATGTGGGATAAGGAAATGAAGATGGTGAGATCATTTTTGTAGTGATATATTATAGTTGCCAATCATAGTACCTACCTAAACTAAAACAAGTTCCCACAGTGGTGTGCAAGCCAAGTTCAACTTTAATGGTACGAAATTATAAAAGATTATTGAAAATTTTCGAGCTAAAGTAATGTTTGCTCGACGACCTGCCCGCTACACCACTAATGAACATGGAAGTAGAACAGTAGATAAAATCTCTATTTGAATAACTGATCGATGAAGTCTCTGTCAAGGTAAAGGGCAGCTGGATAGCATACTAAGTAATCAGTGAACAAAACATCCTGAATATATTACCATGAGTACTTGAGTCCAAGAGAACATACGTAGAGAAACAGCCAAAGGTCTTGAGGAAGGTAACATTTCTGATAGGTAGAACCTCTTTGACCTCCGTAGGTACAGAGTGAAGATGTTGGAGAGACGTCGGAGGAAAGGTCGCGACTTTATTGGAATAATATTATACTAGTTTTTGTGGAAGCTGAACAATGTGAATATACGATGAGACTCGTTCGCAATAACATAGCCAAACGTGAAAAACCCCGATGACTTCGTTCGCCTGACGTTATTTTCATACAAACTTCAACCCCGGCTGCACGGATTCTTTTCGTAATGGACCCCTACACTACAATATGAAGCCACTCTCAAAGTTTCATTCTCCTAAGAGTTAGTTATTCAGCAGTCAGTAACGTATAAGTTTTTGATATATTGATTTGAAAATTATTTCTCATATTATTGACGACTTCGATGGTGTAGCGGGCGAATGCCCGTCTGAGACGCAAGGGGTGCGGGTTCGATTCCCGCTGCGGGACAAATGTTTGCATAATCTGCAAATATTTTTTCAGGGTCTGGGTGTTGTGGTGCCATGGTACTCGTAGTTTCTTACCCACGACACAGGAAATCCTAGTGTGGGGTCAGGACTATGTTTGTGACTGTTGGGTATTATTTATTTATTTAGTTATACATGACTCATATTATTAGAAAATAATATAAGTTACGAGTTGAAAAATTACGAATACTGATTATTTACGTTGCATTGTGATTTATTAATACAACCGATAATTTATGGAAATTATTTCTGTCTGCTTAATGTCATAAGTACATGTCGCCATAGGCACTTTATTAATATACTTGGAGAAAAGTCAATTAAAATTGACCACAGACTGACTGACTCCCAGAGCGTATGTATCCATCTCTCCATCTCAGGTGTCATCTGTTATCTGTGTCACTGTCAGTTGTCCCCCGGAAACAGGATAAGATAAGGAATGCAGGGTTCCTTAAATACTAGTCACTACAACAGTCTTGCTTTTTATTGTGTCACAGAAAGATCGATACATCTATGAAGAAAAACTTCCAAGTAGTTAAAGTATTAAAAAAACACCTTCAGAACCTTTTGACTAGCTGTTTCGTATGACAGTTTAAATTATTTCTCTACCAGACAACTAAATAATGGTACCTATGTACCTAACTCGTAAAACATAATCTGATTCCCTAACCTACGAAACCTAAGCCTAAAGCAACTTTTAAATGGCTTTAGTTATAATTACGGATTACTAAGTAATTTTTTTGTTGACTATTTGTTTTCCTAAGAACTAAATATAAATAACTTAAATAATTATGAAAATCTCATGAGTAGTTTCAAGTGAAGAACTATTAGGATTATTATGACTAAAAAAACATACTTGAATTTACAGTAGAGATTTCCTATCGGTCCATCTGGCAAGTCCTTAGCTTCGATGAGCACTACGTTCACTATCGATTTCCAAGACTTCTTCAGAATGTCGAATTTTCGATTTTTCCAAACATACTGCAAAAGAAAACGAATATTACGTCCAAAAATAAATTATGAGCATCATCTTTAGGTCAAAATGCTTGGGCATACTCATCTATGCGCAAGGCCTGAATAGAGGATGCAGAATTGAGATGACAAACACTTCCTTACGTATTTACGCTAACTAAATAAAACTTCCAAAAAATGCCGTCGATTGCATGAAAAGATTGAATTATTTACATTATTTAAGGTCTAGTGCCATTATCCAGAGAGAAACCAGGGGAATACCTTTGTATTCTAGCTACATTTCTCTGATAATGCGTAGGTAGAGTAGCTGTAGCTTCCTACTTCCTAAAGCTAGTCAATATTATTTTTTTAAAGAAACCACTAGCCTCCGCTTCCGTCTTCCCAGCACATAGTGTAGGTACCCTGCTTAAAAAGTAGACTATACCTACGTAATTTTAAGGCACGAAATATGTATAAACTGTTCCAAGTTATTAGTATAATATTCCAAGTTATTAGTATAATTAAGGCAAAACTCGCGCGACTTGTTTATACGATCTATTCAATCAACACTTACGGTACTTACAAATTGAGGCACTGTTATTTCATCACTTTAAACACGAAAGTTATTATACCTTTTGAACTTTTTTGCCATGCTCCCTTAGCAAGGTCAGGCCACTGCCGATCCGGTCCATGAACTCTGTGGAGACCGCTAGCGCGGTAGGCGCCAATGGGTCCATCACCAGTCCGTCCGGAATCGCGAATGACCTGTCGACACAAGAAAGCACTCACTTCACAAAGCGATCGAAAAAGGTAAAACAAAAACCCGTTCAAGTGGGTAAGCGAAAAACCTGAAAGCTCGTCATACGCTCTTTGTTAACAACAGAATTTTCCTAAGATAAAAACTAGACCCTGTTCAATTAAAGTCACGGCTCTGAATTCATTTAGCGTGCGAATGGGTTTTTAAATAAATAAATACTAGTAGGAAGTGAATTAATGACCCTATATACGTTGTCCGTTGGATGCGTGCTTCAAGCGCGACGCATGGCGAGGTACTCAGTCAGACTACGATCGAAAAGATGTTTTTTCCGATTCCTAGTCTCAATAGTTTGCGTCAACACTTTAAATCAAAACCGTACATGATTGGATTAATACAGTACCAACAGTCATTGAAGATAATCATTTTCGATGATTATCTCGCTAGGTAAATATACCTAATCCTTCTAGTAAAATTGAAACTCGTTGGTAAATAGGTAAACATAGTTTTAGTTTGTGTAAGTATCTAATAGGTAAAAAAGTTCTTCATTTTTAGGGTTCCGAAGCCAACGGGATTTTTTCGAAACTAATGGGGTTTCGTCAAATTTTGTAATTTTCCTGTAATCAGTGACGAGAGACTATGGGAAAGTTAATGTTGATACATTTGTGTGCTTTTAAATTCCTGGTGTCCCCATTAATGGGGACAGGGATAATGGACCTTTTGCTGACGAAACCCTAAAACTAATTAGACTGTACCTAATCCCTATGAAGCTATCTGCTAACTTTGCTCAGAAACGTTTACAAATATATTTATTTTACAAGGCTGTTTTTTCTCCGCTTGGGTTTTTTCTAAGTTGTTATTAGCTACCTACTCCTATTGGGATCTAATACTAAAACTAAGTGGAACTAAGCATAAAGAACCTAATAATGAAAGACAGGTAATTCGGATCTCCATTACTGATACTAAAGTCTGACCGTTTAAATAAAAGTCAAGAATGTACTTTTTTACTGTGTGGATACCTGCCGGACTCGTTCTAGGAACATAAAGGTTATTTTTATAAATGAACTAGGCTTTGTATGACGTATCGCGACTGGTCCCACAGAGGTAAATATTCAGTTCACATTATTTTTGTATTATTGCTGGGGCCACATTATCGGGACACATAGAACTACTCACGTTGGGCGACACGTGTATCCTACTAATCCTATGCAACTCATATTATATGCGAAAGTTTGTGACGATGTTTAGATGTTTGTGGTTCAATCACACCGTAACGGCTCATCGGCTCATCGCTCATCGCATCGCATCACATACTTTCGCATTTATAATATTAGTAGGAAAAATGGTTATATTCTGTATACTCAAAGGCTGAAAGGCCGTAAACGTTCTTAAAATTACCTGAAAGATTTTTTTTCAATTCAATTTCAAATGATGCTTAGACCACAATCTTCTTCATTTAGGTGGGCGTGAAGGCGGTGGCGAGGCGTAAGAGTTTGACTCTAGGTCTATCAAAAAAACCTAAGTTGGTTAGAAATAGAGTCTGAAAAGTTAACAGTAGGTAGAGCTGTTAAAAAAAAGAATAAAAGTATAGTCGCTAAAGTCGTTTGTTGAGGAACATAGCATATTTAACGATCAAATAACAGATTTAATTAATTTATAATTTGAACACTTAGTTTAGGTCAGGTATGGGTCACCTTTTGGAAGCGCCGTGTCGTAGGGTGGGGTTGACAGCAAAGTCGGCGTTTTTGTTCTATAGAACAAACTATTAAATAGACCCACTGCTTTTTATTTTATTTACGAATTGAACTATCTGACATCAGGTGATACACACTTGAAAGGGTTTACTGTAGAGTGGAAAATTTCTTCAAGAAGCATTTTTCAATTCAAGAAGTTCTCAAGCTTTGTCCAAGTCAGTGTACCTACTCAAAGACAATATAGTAGAGATTTCTTCTAGGTACTACATCTTTGGGGTACTTCAATGGTATGGCAGCACTGATGGAAATTCAGAGAATAAATTAAAAAAAATGCATCTGATAGAAATTGCGATGATAATCATTCTGATTCTCAATAGGATTAGAATCAACAAATAATAAATAAAGATACCTTCCTGACTAAAAGTACCAAGGTTCGTCTTTGTTAATGCTCTGAAAGATATAAATATGTATTTTTATATGACTAGATCTATTTTACATAGAAAAGACATCAACACACAACATGTCTGGTAGGTGACTATTTAAAGTTATCACGGCACCTGCTAACAACAATAAATATATTATGACTACTATGACAAATTGTCAAAATCATTTTCCCCGCAGTACTACCAGCTGTACCTACTGCCAGCAGTAACATGAGCAATAGTTCTTTCCCGTATAACTACCGATACACCCAGTGGTGCGATGGGAAATTATTTTACCCGCTGTATATCAATATGTATTACCACTAGGGGTGGTGTGGTGGAAGTGAGCCCCGCATTTCGACCCTCAGAACTCAAAATCATGTGACAGTGTTGATGTGTGTGTATGGAAGAAGCCTCTACGAGGCACACATTATACGCCCTTCACTAAACGTCATTGGCCCTTTTCAAGGCCACTTTTATCTCAACCGGTCATTAACCTAAAACACGACCAAGAAAAACCAGTGACGCGATAAGCAAGTAAGGTACTTACTCATTATTCGTGTAAATTGGCTTCCGGGATTAAGAAGAGAACCAAGGTCGAATTAATTTGCACGGTAAAAGCAATATCCTTGAATTTTAACTTACTTACCTATTTAAGTAGTGGGTTCTTGTAGCGTGTTGGCCTAGTGGGAGGTACGTCGACTTCCAAACCCTAGGTCGTCGTTCTATACGGAAATCGACATCGGTGAAGGAAAACATTGTGACAAAATCCGCGGCTTTGTCAGCTCCACACGTATTGACCATTTCCTGTGGATAATGTTCACTAGGCTGAGAGGATGGTATAGATGCTGGACAAGCCTAAACCATCCATATGATTAGAATGATTGCTATGAGAGTTAAAAAAAGTTTCACCTGAGTGTATAAATAACCTAGAATAATGTATCTACCCACTACTTTTGTTGATCCTGAGTGTTCAATTAATTAATGGAAACTTTTCAAAAATACGATTCATTATTTTAATTATAATGAATAGTATTTTTGAAAAGTTTCCATACTTGCAAAGAGTATGGAACTTTTCAAAAATGTTTTTTGTTTGGGTGTTAAAAATATCTTGAAAGCCGATTTTTGAGAACTCCCGCTATACGATTTGAGTTGGAACTTTTTGTGTAGACCTTTTCACAAAAGAAAAGTTCTTTGGGGGCTGCAGTCTTCTTGTAACCACAGAATAAATAACAGTGAAACGTATTTCTTTACATTCGTCGATACTAACAACAAAAATATCACCATCATCATGATCAGCTGTAGGACGTCCACTGCTGAACATAGCCCTCCCCTATAGATTTCCAGCGCGACCGTCCTGATACGGTCGGCACACAAACAATCATTTGGTGGGATTTGCTCATACTCGCCACGCTGGGCATGCGGGTTGTTGAGCGCAGTTAAAGCTATTGTTGATAGGGAACGCTGTTGCCCATCCCTTAGTTTTTTCACTTTAGCCACCACCGCGAAATAACAACTTGCTACAATAACAAAACAAGTAGATTTACTTATTTTGTGCATCTACCACGTATTATTCCAATTTGCCGACTTGTACCGAAAAATGATTAATCTTTCCCAAATCCTTCCGTGTTTATCACGGCCGTTTTACCGTTTTTAATAATATTAAGATCCCTTAACAGGTAATAAGATACCTATAAATATTTAATTAACATAATACCATTATGAAACATAGGTGGAACATTTGTGTGTTTATAGAGCTATTAATATCACAAGGATTTACAGATTAGACAGAAAGTTACGTCAGTCATCGCAGCAGTTTTTCTGTCTAAGTAATTTGGTTTGACGTAGGCTGTATGTAGGTAGGCCCAACTGCGTCACATCCAATCCAGTTCCTTTGAAGAAAGAACCTGTTTAATGATGCTTAAATAGAATGTTCCGTAATTATATACTTACACTGAACTGAAAGAGGCTAATTATGTAGGCAGCTATAACTTTTGTTCTGTGACTTTTGGAAATTCGACTTTTATTATAGAAAGAACGCTAAGCAGTTTTGGGGTCATATTAGTAGTATTAGTTTATTTTTTATTTTTTTTATACAACTTAGGTGGCAGCATACGGCATACGGCCCACCTGTTGGTAAGCGGTTACCGTAGCCTATGAGCGCTTGCAATACCAGAGGCATCACGCACGCGTTGCCGACCCCGAACCCCCCTCCCCCTATAGAGCTCTGGCAACCTTACTCACCGCAGGAACACAACACTATTTGAAACAAATAATGTTATTTGACTGCGATCTTCTGTAAGGCGGAGGTACCTCCCCAGGCGGGCTGCTCCAATTTAGAACGAGAAAATCTCGCTATGCCCTACCTCCTCCAAGAAAATTAGTTATTTATAACCCAATTATTCAACTGTTTTAGGTTGCAATGTTGATTTCAAACTTCTGGATAAACGTCTTGGTACAACCAAAAACAGACATTATGAAACATTCTGTACCCATAATTGGTTGTTTTGAAAGCGTTTATATGAAAATGCCTACACCCTGTACCTATAATTGGTTGTTTTGACAGCGTTTATATGAAAATTCCTATGATTTGCATGATCAATAAAGCAATTAATAAATACAAGACGGTTAGGTAGTAATTAGCAGAGCAGGTATCAGAGTCTATCATCGATATCGACGGGGTCCATTTATTTTCAACTCGGTACACGCTCCCTGCGTGTCACTATCATCATTATTTCAGCCGTAGGACGTCGACTGCTGAACATAGGCCTCCCCCATAGATTTCCAGAAATAATCATTTGGGGGATTTGCATATGCCTACTTGCCACGCTGGGCTGGCGCAGATAATGCTTTTTTTGTTAAAAGGGAAGCTGCTGCTCATCACCTAGTCTTTTTCCCTTAGTCGCATCTAACAACATCCACGGGTAGAAATAGAGGGGCGTATTCTTCAGCCACCACGGCTCTTTACGCAGGGTTTCAAACTACAACGTTCGAAACCCAAGCCAACCTCAACGGCTCGTGGTACACCTTTTTTTTCTATTCAACTGAGGTAGCAAACAAGGATACGGCCCACCCACCTGTTGGTAAGCGGTTACCGTAGCCTATCATGTACCACCTATATATATATATATATGAATCACGCCCACGTTGCCGACCCCGAACGGGGGTTAGGGGGGAGGGGTCCGCCCCTAAAGAGCTCTGGCCACCTTACTCACCGCAGGAACACAACACTATTTGAAACAAATAATTCTGTAAGTCGGAGTTACCTCCCCAGGCGGGCTGCTCCAATTTAGAACGAGAAAATCTCGCTGTGGCCTACCTCCTCCAAATACTTTCCGATACGAGGCTCTGGCACTCCGCGGACCATCCCGCACTGGATCAGCATGGTGGGTTATGGTCTAACCGATGACATTGCAAAGGTTGCGGGAAGTCGGTGGACGGAAAGGGCTCAAGACCGTTCGTCGTGGACCTCTTTGGGGGAGGCCTATGTCCAGCAGTGGATTTCTACAGGCTGATCATAGTGATGATATTATAGATAAAACTTATATATTTATACCTACCTACTGCATTTTTTCTAGTTAGGTACCAACTCACTTCTTGCTATCAAAGCTACTACAGCTTGACGACCTCCGGATAGGGTGGGGCTGTGTTTCACGATGCTCCTTATTGAAACTGTTAGTTGAATTGCTGCGCCTGATGTTCATGATTTCGGCACCTTGCAACACATTGTCACTGGCACATTGTTTGGCTACGGATGTTTCGTCACTATCGGTACAAGTTACAACAATTTTTGGAGTAAACGTTAAGGCCACGTTGGGCTCGCACTCCGAAGATCCGCTCTCGAAGGTCACCGTTGATATCTTTGTATCACCTAACGGTGTCTTTGAAGTAAACATTACACATTTTTTGATCGACATTTTAATGTCAATTTAATGAAATGAATTCTCAGATTATACACATAGACAATATTTATTAGCAGTTAACTGATACACATGAAACCACACACTAAAGTATGATTCAGTTGGAATAAGGAAACCGATTTAATTGCAATGTGTAGGTATTATGGCCAAATGACATCGAAACGATGAATAAAAATAAAGTACTAATCAGAGGATGAAGTTATCAGTTTTGTCTGACTTGTTGAGTCAAAGGTTACGATATGGCACAACGTTGTCGATATCATTGCAACATTCGAGTTGATTAGTTACTTAAGTTTCAAAATCATTACCAAACAATTATTACTTATCAATATCAATTATATACATATTAAAGTTTTGTATTTTACCAAGAACTTAAGTCTTCTTCTTCTTCTATCGTATCAGTGTTTCAACCTTTCTTCTCAACCTATATTAACTTTAACTATTAGAACTTAAGTGATAATTAATTACCCACCTGGACACTCTAGGCAGTAGACAGTAGCAGCGAAGACTATCTGCTCGAATGATCCAATAAGAACTACATCAGACTTTGTCTCGGGTTTCCCGTTTTTCGTGTTCTTTTTTTATTTATTTCACAGCACATTATACATAAAATATGTCTATCGCATGTCACCGGTCGACAGAATATCGTTCGATCCATCTATTCCCTAAAAAAACTAGAACACGTCTAGGCGACGGACTTACGACGTTTGACTGGCATTCTTATTGAAAATGGATTGTAACGCGCGTGGGTACAAGCATAAATTATCATTTTAACCTTATCAACAAAATAACGTAGTAAATAGTAATGATATGTACTGCACAATACTGTACTGTAAAATCAATGATGATTTTCTCGAACCCGCATTGCACTCCTTGAGTGACACCCGACAACCTTGGTGGCGTAGCGGGCGAGTGCCCGTCTGAGACGCAACAGGTGCGGGTTCGAATCCTGCTGCGCTGCTGCTTCTGTATTTCTGGGTCCGTATGTTGTGGTACCAAGCTCGATGGAGAGCTTTAGAAACACAAGGAGTCGAGAGGAAATATATTCACATCTTAAAAGAAATATACAACCGAAGTACAGCTACAGTAAGAATGGATAAAAAAGGAAAATCCATCGATATAAAGCGCGGTGAGAAGCAAGGCGATCCCATATCTCCGAACCTTTTTACAGCACTGTTAGAACATATTTTCAATAAACTGAACTGGGATGACATGGGAATCAACATAAATGGAGAGTACTTAAGTCATCTTCGATTTGCTGATGACATATTTTTAATAACCGAAAGTCATGACGAGCTAACATACATGATTCAGACTCTAGATACTGAAAGCCGTAACTGCGGACTACAAATGAACGCAGACAAAACATGTCTCATAACAAACAGCAGCAAAACCACTCTAGAAGTACATGGTCAGATAGTTAAATACGTAGATGAATACACATATCTCGGACAAAGCATTTCATTCCAAAATCAATCACTGAGAGAAGTAGAAAGGCGAATAAAAATTTCCTGGAACAAGTACTGGTCGCTAAAACACATCTTTAAAGCAAAAGTTCCGATCACAATAAAAAAGAAGGCAATGGACTCAACAGTGCTGCCTACTCTACTTTACGGCTGTCAAAACTGGTCTCTATCAAAAAAAAAATCATCACAAAGATACAAGTTTTCCAACGCGTCACAGAAAGAAGTATGCTTAACATCAGGTTGGCCGACCGTATAACTAACAAATACATCAGAGAGAGGACCAATATAATTGACGCAGCCGTTTTAGCTTGTCAGTTGAAGTGGAGATGGGCTGGCCATGTGGCAAGGACATCGGATGGGCGATGGACAGAACGCGTGCTACACTGGTACCCACGGTCGGCTCGCCGCACGCGCGGTCGTCCGCTGCGCCGCTGGCGAGACGACATCGAAGACGTCGCCGGCTCTACATGGATGAGACATGCCGCAGACAGAGATCTGTGGCGATGGATGGAGGAGGCCTTTACCCAAAGATGGGTGCCCAAACTTTGAAAAGATTAAAAACTTACTTTATCATTTTTAAAAAAATAATATAATATGTTCAAATTTTGGAAATAAATGGCTTAATAATAATAATAATAATAATGTTGTGGTACCATGGTACTCTTAAGTAGTTTCTGATACCCACGACACAGGGAATCCTAGTCCACCTATGTATGCGACTGTTGGGTGTTATTTTTTATATTGTCTCAGACGGACACTCTCCCGCTACGCCACCGAAGTCTTCAATAGCCGGGTAAGGATTATAAGGGTTTCTCTTTACGAGGCACGTAGCTAGGAGAATCGAGATGTTCCGACCTGGCATAAATACAACATTAGATAGTTAGGTACCCGATTTACATACCCTAAAAGTTTCATGCTTTTATGACCTAGGGTTTCGAATGTGCTTTGATTGTCAATTGCCTATTTTATTATTTATTCAGTGAACAAAAATACATAACAGAAACTGTGATGATGAGCACTGAAAACTGTGTCGCAGCTTCCAGTACCCAAGCTTAGGTTATGAGGAGGTAGACGTTCACTTGTTTGATTGTCCATAGTGAAAGAGTTTGCTAATAATATAATAATAAATATAATAATAATTATGATTATACTTTTTGAGGTTTTGCGGTGATCAACATCAATTGAACATCTTTTTAGAATTTAATTTATTGTGACAGAATGGTGACAGGATTTAAAATTATGGAATGTGCATACTACTATCCTACTAATATTATAAATGCGAAAGTTTGTATGTTTAACGTACCATAACGGCTCAACCGATTTCGTTGAAACTTGGAATAGATAAAGTTCTTTACTAGAAAAGCATATAGGCTACTTTTATGTAGGTACCACGCGAACGAAGCCGCGGGTGGAAGCTAGTTATGTATATGTAGTTATTGCAGGGGACTGTACCTATCGACATACCTCTGTAGGTACCTCAAGCCCTGAGTCGTTGGGTAAACAAAACATGCGCAAAACTGGAAAACCAGTGTTTGTATTTGTCAATGAAGATACAGACAAGTATGTAGGTACCTAAGTATAATATAAACTGAAGTGTAATCAATACCATTATCCGACAGAGAACCAAGGTCATCGACATAGCCCAGAGAGTTGGCAAGCTGAAGTGGCAGTGGGCTGGCCATATATGCCGAAGAACCGACAACCGTTGGGGTAAACGAGTTCTTGAGTGGAGACCACGTCTAGGCAAACGTAGTGTGGGGCGCCCCCCGGCTAGGTGGAGCGATGACCTACGAAAGGCGGCGGGCAGTAAGTGGATGACAAGGGCCGAACACCGGACTCAGTGGCGTGTATTGGGGGAGGCCTATGTCCAGCAGTGGACTAATGTGGGCTGATGATGATGATGATGATGAATCAATACCAAAGACAATAGAGTAGTCTATTGTCTTTGTCAATACTTAACCATAGAATAAGCGCGGGAAAGTACGGTGCCACCGGAGTTTACGAAACAGGTGTTTATGCCCCTATCCATAGAATTACTTCTCCCCTATTAGTCTAAGCAATAGTTAGACTACGGGTACCTACCTGCCTGCCTACAACAAACCCTGGTAGCTATGCTGGTAGCATAATTCGAGAACATTTTCCCCTAACCTCACGGTTCAAACTGACATCATAGAATAGGTAGATACTCGAGAAACAAAACTTTCATCATAGATATACTACTTAAGAATAGTTAACCCAAAATAGCATTTAAATTTATCTTATAGGTTATGTACAGATTTTTTGTTTATTAATTTGAATATTCATAAGTACCAAATTTACCTAAGCCTTTTTTTTCGCCTGAGACACAGGTTTTCCTAGTTCAGGCATTGTGTATCTTTAGTTCTCAATGTTAATCGTAGCACTAAGGTATGAATAAATATTTATTAGATATTATTACTACACACTTTCATACAAAAGACATAAACGCGCGTCGGGGCGAACACCGTCTTTTCACCCGACTGCCTATGAGTGAAATGTTTTTCTAGTGTATGTACCTACCTATGTTCCTTTGTGCGTCAACACAGCTGAACGCCTTGATAGATTTTGGTTGATGAGGTGTCTTTATACAAGTTTCCTCATATTTTTTTATACAAATTGATAGCTCCAATACCTACATTCAATTGGGCTCGTGGTGTAGAAAATAATACCGTCATAAAGAGAAGTCTGCGAAAAAGCAAATGCGAAATGAAAGACAGCAAATGCGGTGAAAATAATGTCATCTGATGACAGAGTGAGGCAAGTCAAAAAAATAAAGTAGGTACTCTCCACTAAAAATACGGGGGTTATGAATCCTCGACGCGCGTTGATGTCTTTTGCATGGAATTTTATATAGTGGACCCTTAGGGAAAAGCCCTGACTAAATCGTCAGTTCATTTTTGTAAATCGATTTTTTATGATCATTTTGCTACCTACCAACTCGCTGCGGAAGTTAACACAAAACATATCTACCTAGGTAGGTTAGGTACCCATTACAGGCGAATTTAGAGCTATTTATTTATTGATTAGGTATTTCGTACCAAGGTAAATGTCAACGTTCATGGCTACATTATATTTTTTTTGGGCATTTTGCAAACTAATTTGAATGTACCTATACCTCAAAAGGTAAGTACGGAAACTGTGGGTCTCAACCTACCAACATATCAAGGTACCTCCATAATTTAATGTTACCTACTCGTAAAAGTGTATCCGTAAATCTGCTCAAATGGTTTTGCAAGGAGTGTAGGAGTGACCTAGAACTAGGCCTTGTGCCTTAGCCCAGACGTTTGCACACATACCCACAGTGCCGTTACGAAACAGTTTCGATCTATATCCTTGATATAAGGTGA